>JAFJYJ010000011.1:10000000-12400000 GCA_019022615.1 Acacia melanoxylon
AATCCAGCTTTAATTAATTAGCATATCTCACCAAATTACCTGCTTGGATGGAAGGCATTGTCAGAGAACCTTCCTGCCTATATAAGCTGCACAACACTCAGCGGCACAACACAGAATTTTGGTGATCAAAATTGAAAAGCAAGTGTGTTTGTGAGAGTTGTGGAAAATGTATGTTGGTATCTTCAATAATAATAATGAAGAAGGTTGCTTGGTGCAGCTCTGGAACTTGCTTTCTTTGTTATTTTGGAATTGGTGAGAAAACGAATTCCAGAGCTACCTCAAGCAACCTCTCGCTCATTATTGACAAAAATTCTGAAAAGCGCCTCCCTCTATTACGAGTCTCACGTCAAGGAGACAAATAAGAAAAATGAGATTTATAAGGCTTTAGTTCTCCAACTCCAATTATCACTTTTTTTTTTGTGATGTCCTTATTCTAAGGACTCATGCCACGTTAAAATGGCACCTGTTGTATTTAAGTCGGCCAATCGGAAAAGGTACCTCTCCGTTCTCACTAGAGGCGCTGATCAACAAGAGGCCGTGGAGACCCTGGAGATATCAGCTTTCAAAGGGGGGCCTCGAGTCCCCCCACTTCAACGACTAAGTTTCTTTGTGATTTGTTGTTACAGATTGTGTCTTGTCTTGTGTATGACTTGGATATGGTTTTTCTCAGTGAACAGAGGAAGGAATCTGTGATGGCGAAGAATATGGAATTACTGGCGGCTGTGATTTCAGAGGTTTGAGGAAGCAGTGGAATCGATTGTGGTGGTGGTAATTCCGGTGAGAGGCAGTGAAGTCTGACGGTGGTGGTCTAGTCTTTCTTCTCCGGCGACGATGGATGAAGGACAGGAGCAGTGGCGGAACTTGAAGGAAAAGTTTGGTGCCCCCGAAATTTTTTTTAAAGAAAGTTTTATATGCATTAAAAATGAAAATAATAAAAAGAAAATCATGAAATCAAGTCAATTAACTTCATTTATAAGTGTAATGTAGAATAGGTAAAAGCATAGTAAGGGATACACCACAAAAGTAAATTTCACTGATAAACTAAAAATTTTAGGTAACATAAATCATACAAGAGACCCCACATGAAATAAAGATTGAATTATAAGCCCAAAGATATAAAAGAGGGGAAAATGTTAAAAAAAAAAAAAAGTTGAGGGCCAAAATTTAATTTTACATTATATTAAGCACGCATCGAGTATAAGGAGAAATTGAGAGATAAAGACTGAAAGATGAAGAGAAATGGCACTTGTTCCTATGCAATTTTGACAAGTTGAATAGATATGCAGAGAAAAATTTGCATTATTACACTAAAAACGAAGTAGAGTGCAAAGGGAGTCCCCATCCCCACATATTTAAACAATTTTTAAACGGTTTGCATTGATAAGTTCCATTAAAAAAATGTAAACAATTTTTTTTTTTTTGGGGGCCACCTTGTCATTGATAAGTTCCGCCCCGGACGGGAGGTCGCCGAGTGAAGGAAGGTAGAAGATTCGAGCTCTCTTGGTTCGAGGCTCCACGGCGGTAATGGCTGAGTTGTGGTCGCCGGCGACAATGAAGATCACGGTGAACGTCGCCGGCGACGGTGGTGAGATAAGATGAGGGTTAATGAAGGTGACCAGAGCCAAGGTCGAAGGTCCCCTCTTCTCGCGGCGCTAGCTGTATATCCATCTCGTCCCTCAGCTCAACTCGTGGGTCTCGGGTCTGGAAGAAAGTCAGACCTAGCCCCTGATCAAAACACAAGTTTTGACCAAGACTAAAGTGAAAATATTTAAAAAAAAGTTGAGAGGGATTAAAGTGTATATTTTTGAAACATTTTTGGGGTCTAACTGTGATTTTTAAAACTATTGGGTACTTTTATGTAATTTTCCTGACCCTTTTCTTCCTTCATTTGCAATTTTCAGAAATTAGAGGAATGTTTTGTAATTTTCCCCAGTCTCAAAATATTAATTCTGACCTCCAAAATCCATTTTTCTTTGTAAACACCTACAATGTAAGATTAAGCACAATGTAGTATCAAAAATCCAAGAAATCATTTGCATGAATAATTGACAAATTATGATCATTTTACCCTAATTACACTTAATTCAATACAAATGTCTCTAACTTAAATTAATGCTTAATAATGTAATAATGTCCCAGAAAATGCATTAAAAATCCCAATTTATTAATGAAATATCATATAAAAATATGGTTCGATAGTGGAAATGAAAATGATTTGGAAGCTAGAGATTATGGTATGCCTCGTTTGGCTGCAAGGTTTTTCCCCCCTTCAGAGGCTGAAATGCTTCGATGGAATTTGGATTGCTATGGTTTGTGTGTTTGGTTGTTGGGTTTTGTTGTCCCCTTCCCGTTCCCGTCCTTTTGTTACTCCCACGAATGTGAAAATTGGAGAGCCAGTCAATATTCCTATAATACGAAGGAAAATTACATATTTGCCATCATCGTTATTTTATTTTTATTATTTTCTGTTATTGGAGAACGAATTATTTATATTTATACTTTTTTTCAACTTTTATGACTTGTTATTTACATATACTTTGTATTCAAAGAATATTGTTAGGAAGATAAAATACAAAAGATTTGGTGCAAACCCAAATCGTCTGGCTTCCGTTTACTTTATGAGGCTAATTTTACTCCATTTAATTTAAAATAGAATAGCCAAAATGAACCTTGTATGGTCCAAGCTCGTTTTAATGTTTGTTAAGTATTTGATAAATCGGAGCCGTGGTTTCAAAAGTCATTTTTTCACAAGAGAAGAGAAACTCATCTCACATGCTTACCTTGTAAATCGTAAAAACTATTCTTCAAAAGCTAATCCAAACGGTGGAAACCGCTTTTCCGACGTGGTTTATAGTATACGGTAAGTATGTTAAAGGAATTTGTTTCGAATTGCGTGAACATATTTTTCAAACGCTTATCCTTAGTCTATGGTGGAAGGAATTTGGAAGCATGAAAGCTTTTGAAGAAGCGACGATACTTTTGTGTTTTTGTTAATAAAATACTTTCTTACGAAGCATAATTTATCAAAAGATTTGATTAAACTGTGTTCATTTTGTTGGAATTTAATATTGTATTTAATATTAAATTAATTCTATTAATGGCCCACATTAATTCATATTTTGTAACCGACAATTTAATTCAGTAACGGCCCAATCAATACGCAATAATTGCTGATTGATACACAATGAATGCCTTCAACTCTGTGATGGCCAGAGGGCAAATCATCCGTGTAACTTTTGGTCCCCTGAAACCTGCTCTGACATAGAGAAGAAGCACACCATCTGCAGAGTCTGAGCAAAGGATCAGAAGGACTGAAACTTGGAGTGTTCGTGAGTGTTCGTCCCTGCTTGCTTCTGGAAACGAATCAATGGCGGGAGGTATTTCGATCTCTGCTTCATTTTTCCGCATTGATCTAAATGTTAATCTGTGTTTAACATGTTTAGATCGTTAAGTTTTCTAACATTTGGGATCAGAGCTGAATATGCCTCTGCCTTGATTTTATCTGATTAAGCTTTCAAGATAATATGGGTTTTCAGTATATATGTATGCCTACTACCTGCAATTTATTTTAGAGGTTATAATGAATTGTTTTTCGGATGTGGGATGAGATGAGTTTTTATGAAATTTCACATCTCTATGCTTTCTTTTGGAGGTTCCGTAGACTGATGATTTCAGAAACTTGAAATCTCATATTCTGCTTAGTCTTATACGATGCTTATGAAACTAGGGAATTATTGTTTTTGTGTCCTAGATAACAATTTGAGAAATTAGATATATTTTTTCAAAGAAAAAAAAAAAAAAATATGGCCTTTCGATCTGGGTTTTTTTCTCGATTCGGTGGTTTTAGTTTTAGTTGTTATAAAATGTTCGTCAATGAACTGTTTAAAACCCTATTGTTTTGATTTTCAAAATCAAGTTCATGTTTGAGTTCGATTTTTTTCATGATTGTTTGTTGATTCATGTTAAAATCCACGGCTCATAAATGTTTTCCACGATTAACGCCGTCAAAATTGCTTTTTTTGTGCTATCAATTTAATGATTATATCAAAAATCGCGGGTCGCATGGAGGTTTTCAGGTCGGGTCGGGTTTTTGTGAACCGGGTAGGGAAGATGTTGGACGCTGCGTCATTTTGGCAAGAAAGGTGAAGCGTTTCATTATCTGTGGAGATGGGCTCGGTTTTTGAATCCGGTTTTGTTTTTGTTGTTGGGCCGGGCGTCTTATGTTTTTTGAACCGGTGAAGTGAAGTTATTTAGGCTTCGTTTTTAAAATCATTTAGGCTTCTGTTTTTTTTTTTTAAAAACACATGGATTGTTAAAAACGCAAAAAGTGGGGATTCGAACATAGGACCAGCTAGGGTGCATGGGCGCCTATAGGGCCGGGCGCTTTGCTAGCCGAGCTGTGCTACGCTCCCTTGTGTTTTGATTTTTCAACGTTTATTTATTTAAATGTTCGTTTTTTCCAGAGAAAATAAAAGTTTTTAAAATGCTGTAGGTGGGATTCGAACCCACATTCTTTTGATCCAAAGCCTTAGTTGGGCCCTTCAGACCATTAGGCCAAGCTGAAATTTCTGTTTTATTTGTAGATTCTGAATTTACATATAAATTATGACTTTTTGGATTTAAATAAATCTGAATTTTTTTATTTAATTGGAATTTCATGCTATTATGAATTACATATTTTAGTTATGTATGTATTAATTATTATTTAATTATTTATGCACTATTATGTTAAATAATATGCAAAGCATGACATATCCAATTCTATTTTTAATAGTGCTTATATTTCCATGCAATATTATATAGTAATGTTAAGTGATTTATATTTTTTAATTAATTAGAGAATAGCCACAACATCTTTAATTAATTGAAAAATATATCTAGAGTTGCATGATCGCATAGTAACATTAGTTGTAATAGATCATATGTAATATAATAAAATTTTATCCATAGGAAATTTTTTATTATATGTTTTTGTATGATTAAGTAGGATAAAATATCAAATTATATTCTTAACTTACCCACATGAATTAAGAATAAGGAAATAATTTGATAGTTTTATCATACAGTTTTCTATAAATCTAATTGAATTAGAACTTTAGCTCACAGGCAAGTTGTATGTCGGTAGATTTATGAATTTTAGCATGATTTACATTGGTAAAACATGATGTAGTTTGTTAGTCTCAATTCTTGATTTTTAAGCATGTATTTCTTAAATTATGCAGTTCAACAACCTACGAATTTCTCTGATATGAAAAATGAAATTCCCGAACTAAGGAGTGATAACTATAAGGTTTGGAGAGAAAGAGTTCTTCTCCAATTGGGGTGGATGGATATTGATTATGCTATTAGGAAAGTCGAACCACCCTCCATTACTGCAACTAGCACTCCAGATCAGGTTGATCTTTATGAAAAGTGGGAGCGATCTAATCGTCTCTCAGTTATGTTCATAAAGACTCACATCTCTGCTGGTATTCGTGGTTTTGTCGAACATCATGACAAAGTTAGGCCACTTCTGAAGGCGATCGATGATCAATTTCAGACTTCAGGAAAGGCACTTGCCAGCACCCTAATTATGAAGCTTTCATCCCTAAGACTTACTACAGTGAAAGGTGTGCGTGAGCACATCATGCAAATGAGGGACGTTGCAGCTCAACTAAAGCAACTTGAGGTCGACATGTCTGACTCCTTTCTCGTACACTACATTCTGAACACTCTTCCACGGCCATATGGACCTTTCAAGATATCCTACAACACACATAAAGATAAATGGTCGATTAATGAACTTTTGACCATGTGCGTTCAGGAAGAGGGAAGGTTGAAAATGGAAATGGGAGAGAGTTCCTTCATGACAACCGAGAAAAAGGGTTCGACTCAAGCTAAAAAGAAGGAGAAAGGGAAAACACCACCCCAACCCCAAAGTGGAATTAAGAAGGAATCCAAGTGTTTCTTCTGTAAAAAGAAGGGACACATGAAGAAGGACTGCTCTAAATTCCAGCAATGGCTTGAGAAGAAAGGTATGTCAGTCTCACTTGTCTGTTATGAATCTAATATGGTTGATGACATTAATGACACTTGGTGGGTTGACTCTGGTTCTACAATCCATGTTTCGAATACCTTGTAGGGTATGCAAAACCTAAGGAAGCCATTGGGAAGTGAACAATTCATCTACTCGGGTGGAAGGATTAGTTCGCATGTGGAGGCTGTAGGGACTTGCAGTTTAGTTCTAAGTAGTGGCCATGTTTTAAATTTGGAAAAGACTTTTTATGTTCCAAGTTTCACAAGAAACTTGATTTATGTTTCAAGACTTGTACGTTTGGATTATTCCTTTATTTTTTGAGACATCTTTGGATCTGTTTTATAAATCAAATAAAGTTGGGAATGATACATTGTCTAACGGTCTTTTTCTTATTTACTCACAACATGATACTACTTATGATGCCATGCATGTTTCTGTTGGTTCGAAACGTAGTGTTATGAATGAGGATTCCTCTATGTTGTGGCACCGGAGATTGGGACATATCTCCATTCAGAGAATTGAAAGATTGGTAAAGGAAGGGGTACTTAGTACTCTGGACTTACTGATTTTGAGACTTGTGTAGACTGCATAAAGGGAAAGCAGACTAACAAGTCAAAGAAAGGTGCTAAGAGGAGTACCGAATTGTTAGAGATCATACATACGAGACATTTGTAGTCCGAAATGGCGCGTATGGTCGAAATACTTCATCTCCTTTATTGATGATTACTCACGATACATGTATCTCTACATGCTTCATAACAAGCACGAAGCATTGGATGCCTTTAAGGTATTCAAATCTGAGGTAGAGAAACAATGTGGTAAACAAATTAAGATCGTGAGATCAGATAGAGGTGGTGAATATTATGGTAGATACACTGAGGATAGAGAAGCACCTGGTCCATTTGCGAAGTTTCTTCAAGAGCATGGGATTGTTGCCCAATACACCATGCATGGTTTTCCAGACCAGAATGGCGTAGCAGAAAGAAGAAACCGAACATTATTGGACATGGTGAGAAGTATGCTTAGTAGTTCTAAGCTACCTAAGTCCTTGTGGATTGATGCACTTAAGACGACAGTGTACATATTAAACCGGGTTCTAACGAAGGCTGTCTCCAAGACGCCATTTGAGTCATTCAAGGGTTGGAAACCAAGTTTGCGACATGTACGTGTTTGGGGATGCCCGTCTGAAGTCAGAATTTATAACCCAAAAGAAAAGAAGCTGGTCCCAAGGACCATTAGCGGATATTTCATTGGATATGCCGAAAGGTCTAAGGGGTATAGGTTTTACTGTCCATCTCACACCACTAGGTTTGTGGAATCAAGGAATGCTAAATTTCTTGAGAATGACTTGATTAGTGGGAGCGATCGATTCAGAAACCCAGTTTCTGAAGAGGATCATTTAGATAGCCAACCTTCTACTTCAAGTCTCAGATTGATTGTTAACCATGCTCCTTCAGTTCAACGGAGTGTTGTACAACCAGTCATACAAGATCCACAACCGGCTGATATTGATCTAGTAGATCAAGTTGTTGATGAGGAACAACCAGAAATTGTTGTACAACCAGTTGAACAATAAGTTCCTCAAGAAAATGTTGAAACAACATTGAGAAGATCTACTAGACCAAGAAGATCAACGATACCTTGTGAATACGTTGTATATCTGCAAGAATCTGACTATAATGTAGGAGCTGAAAATGATCCTGGAACGTTTTCACAAGCCATGAACTGCAGAGATTCAGTATCATGGCATGATGCTATGAATGATGAGATGAATTCTATGGCATCCAATAGAGTCTGGGATCTTGTTGAGTTGCCTGATGGTGCGAAGGCCATTGGATGTAAATGGGTCTTCAAAACAAAGAGAGATTCATTAGGCAACCTTGATAGACATAAACAAGACTCATAGCCAAAGGATTCACTCAGAGAGAAGGAATCGATTACAAGGAGACATTTTCTCCTGTATCTAAGAAAGATTCTCTTCGCATCATTCTAGCATTAGTTGCACATTTTGATTTGGAGTTGCAACAGATGGATGTGAAAACGACATTTCTCAATGGAGAACTAGAGGAAGAGGTTTACATGAAACAACCAGAAGGATTTTCCTCTAGTGATGGTGAGCATTTGGTGTGCAAGCTCAGGAAATCAATATATGGATTGAAACAAGCTTCCCGGCAATGGTATTTAAAATTTCATGACGTTATCTCTTCTTTTGGTTTTGTGGAGAACGTTATGGATGAATGTATATACCAGAAGGTCAATGGGAGCAAGATTTGTTTTCTGATTCTGTATGTGGATGATATTCTGCTTGCAACCAATGACAATGGCTTATTGCATGAAGTAAAACAATTCCTCTCCAAAAGCTTTGAAATGAAGGATATGGGAGTTGCATCTTATGTTATTGGCATTAAGATACAAAGAGACAAACGTAGGGGTGTTCTAGGTCTGTCTCAAGAGACCTATATCAACAAATTTTTGGAAAGATTTCGGATGAGGCATTGTGCACAAAGCGTAGCTCCCATTGTGAAAGGTGACAGGTTCAATTTGAACCAGTGCCCAAAGAATGATTTTGAGAGGGAACAAATGAAAAACATCCCTTATGCTTCAGCTGTAAGAAGCCTTATGTATGCTCAGTCCGCACGGACGACATTGCATTTTTGTTAGAATGTTAGGGAGATATTAGAGTAATCCGGTATGGACCACTTTGGAAAAGTTTGTGAAGAAGGTGTTGAGATACCTTCAAGGGACTAAGGATTACGTGCTTAAATACAAACGGATCGACAATCTAGGAGTGATTTGGTTACTCGATTCGAGACTTTCTTGGCCGCATTGACTCAAGGAAATCCACTTATGGATACATTTTTATGCTAGCCGGTGGAGCTGTGTCTTGGAGTAGCAAGAAGCAGTCTGTGATTGCTACTTCTACGATGGAAGCTAAGTTCGTGTCATGTTTTGAGGCTACCTCACATGGTGTATGGATGAAGGGGTTCATCCGTGGGCTTAGAATCATGGATTCAATTGCTAGACCAATGAAGATATATTGTGACAATTCAGCTGCTGTATTTATGGCTAAGAACAACAAAAGTGGTAGTCGAAGCAAACACATCGACATTAAGTATCTAGCCATGAGAGAACGTGTTAAGCATCAAGTAGTGGTTGTCGAACACATTAGCACTGAGTTGATGATAGCTGATCCTTTAACTAAAGGCATGCCACCGACGAGGTTTATGGATCATGTGGAAAGAATGGGAATTAGTGCCCTTATTTGAATTTCATTTTGAATGATTTTCTTTCGTTGTAAGAACGTTGTTATTTTATGGAACCCCATTTGTGATGTTTTTCTCATTTCAGTTTGTGTACACATTTATTTGTTTAATTTGAGGAACATCATTAAGTTTGGACCTAGAATAAACGTGATAAACGTAGGGTTTATTCATTAAGTAACTTGGGCTTGGGAAACATGATGCACTGTGATACATAGAAGATATTACTCGCTTTAAGAGGACCTATCGCTATGATCCGTGCATTTTGTATCTCAGAAGGTATATATTGAAGTATGTGGACCAAGTGGGAGAATGTTGGAATTTAATATTGTATTTAATATTAAATTAATTCTATTAATGACCCACATTAATTCCTATTTTGTAACTGACAATTTAATTCAGTAACGGCCCAATCAATACGCAATAATTGCTGATTGATGCACAATGAATGCCTTTAACTCTGTGATGGCCAGAGGGCAAATCATCCGTGTAACTTTTGGGCCCCGAAACCCGCTTCCGACATAGAGAAGAAGCACACCATCTGCTTGAGTCGAGCAAAGGATCGGAAGGACTGAAACTTGGAATGTTCGTGAGTGTTCGTCCCTGCTTGCTTCTGGAAACTAATCAATGGCGGGAGGTATTTCGATCTCTACTTCATTTTTCCACATTGATCTAAATGTTAATCTGTGTTTAACATGTTTAGATCGTTAAGTTTTCTAACGCATTTTGCTTCCCCCGTCCCTATTTACTTATATTGAATGATCAAAATAATCAAAATCTACATATTATGTACAAATTCATTTTACCTTTCCAGTTTTGTCCTTCATCTGAGTCCATACTATTTTAATCTCAATCAGTTGTATTGAATTATCTCCTTCTAGCGGAGATACAAATTATCCCTTCAAATTTGAAACATGACATTTATTTAAAAAGAGACAATAAAAATTCAAATCAGGACAAATAAATAAGGATGGAGTACGTATAAGATCATCCAGACCCTAGTGAATATTGTTTAAGAGTGTGTTTGATAAGAGGGATTTAAAAGGAATGAGAGATGAGAGAATGGAAAATTTTTGAGTTAGATTTAAAAAAAATAAAAAAAGTGGAAATATAAAATTTTAATAAAGAGAAGATGTAAGAGAAAATAATAAAATAAATTAATAGGGAAAATATCACTCAGGTTCCAAAGAAAAGAAAAAATATCAAAAAAATCCCAACCCCAAATTCCCTATAAAAAAAGTCCCTAGAGACCAGACTTTTTTTTATATTAATTACAGAGAAAAAATATCAAAAAAGTCTCGTTGTCAAAATAGCTTTTCATGTTGTCAAAATAGTTTTTCCCATTGTTAAAATTTCCTTATGAAAAAATTGTTGTCAAAATGAGTTTTCATGTTGTCAAAATACTTTTTTCTGTTGTCAAATTTTTTTCGAGTTTTCCTCCGGCGTGTAGAATTTTAACAATAGGAAAAGCTATTTTGACAAAATGAAAAGTCATTTTGACAACAATTTTTTCATAGGGAAATTTTAACAATAGGGAAAGCTATTTTAACAACATTAAAAGTTATTTTCACAACGAGACTTTTTTGATATTGGAATTCCATAATTAATATCCAAAAAGTCCATAAGGACCTTTTTTATAGGAGATTTGAAGTTGAGACTTTTTTTATTATTTTTTTTCCTTGGGACCTGAGTGATATTTTCCCAAATTAATAAAAACAACTTTTAACCTCGCTTCTTACATTTTTTCAAATCCAACTCAACTTTTTTCTCTCCGTTCATTTTTCCCACCTTGCCCCTCATGCCAAACAAGCCCTAAGATACTAAAGTTATTGACTATTGAGACAATCCATTCCCTACTATTTTATAATAACAAGAACGAAATTCCAGCGCGTTGTGCGGTGCAACAATTCAAAAAAATTACAGGGTATCCTCTTCTTAAACTTATCCATATTATCAAGTAATTGAATAAAAAACAAAGCATAGTAAAAGAAAAGAATTGTGTTTCAAATCGGCCAACAAAAGATATAAGTTATCGCTTTATCCGAAAACACAACATACACCAGTGGCAGAACCAAGAAATATTTTTAGCCCGAGCCAAAAAATAAACATATTGAACTATTTACTAAATAATATCGCTTAATATTGAAAATATAAATAAACAATAACCGACAATTATAAATCAAAACAAGATATAAGATGATACTAACATTTTCTGTGGGTATCCCAAACAAGAATTTCACAAACACAATCATAATAATTATATGTATAATGAAATTTAATAAAATTAACACCTAAGGGCTAGTTTGGTTTGAGGGAGGGAGAGGGGGAGGGGCTAATCTTTTACCTCATCTTTACCAAAAAGTCCATAGAAACTTTTCAATATTCTAAAAATATACTCTCAAAAAAAAAAAAATTCCTTTCATTAATGACAATTTAGTCAATTCCCTACTTTCCACTCCCTTCCCTCCCACTCCCTCCTCCTCCCACTCCCTCCCCTCAAACCAAACACACCCTAAATGTGTATTCCACCTACCTCAAAACAAAATAATTGGAGAAAATAAAACAAATATAATATAAACCCCAAAAAATATTTTAAAAAAACATAAAGATCTGATTCAATTTCAACTACGCAAATAACCTATTACTCCATCCGGTCCTAATTATAGGACATATTTAACCGATTTTAGAAGGATTAATGATATGAGTTAAATTAGTTAATTTTACTAATTTTTCTAAAATATCCTTATATAATAAAGTTGCTATCAGTCATGGTTATGAATGAAGGTTTAGGGCTATATTGAGTTGCCAGTAAAAGCTAGTTAGTTTAATAAGCAAACTATTACTTGACCGTATTTGGTTCTATAGAAACAAATTTAGTACTAGATAGAAGAATTGTGGTGTTACAGATGGTTGCATTTTAAATATTATGATTTATTTATTTACCGTACATAGTAAAATACTTTTCGATTATTGTTTTTTCCCCTATTAAATGCCTTTTTCCTTGTTTTTGTTAAGGAATGAAGTTATTATTTTTTTTAAAAAATAGTAGAATTAATGTGTATGTGACATTAATGAGTTGTAAGTATTACTTACTTTATAGAATATATAGCTGCATTATTAAATTATTATTATGTTTCGTTATAATTGAGAAAATATCAATAGAGGTATTTTATGAAGAAATTGACAAAAAATAGAAGGTTGTCCTATAATTAGGAACCAAAACCAACCCCCAAATATTGTCCAATAATTAGGACCGAAGGAAGTATAATCCATTTTTTAAAATAGAAATTCATTATAAAATCATAACACAACCAAATAATAAATTTAAACCGATTAAAATTAGTCATTAATCATCTTTTACATATATATAGTCATCTATTGTCAAAACTTAAGACTCTCCCAAATTTATAATCCCAAAATTTTCACTAATTAGTAAAATACTACCCTCATTAGAAAGAGTATAACATATAGAATAAAATATTTAGCTTGGCCAAATTATTGGTCAAAATAAAATATTATATAATACATACATATAAATACATAAGATAGAGAATTAATGGGTCTGCTTTTTGAAAAAACTTTTTCAATTTGTCTTAAACCTGTCAAAAAGAGGACGAAGAGATGGGTGAATAAGGACGAAGAGATGCGTGAATAAATGTATTGTTGGGAAGCGTGAATAATTCAGACTTATCAGTCAGCAATTAATGGTTCACCTTTTTCAAATATGATTTTTTATTTGTCTCAAACCTGTCAAAAAGAGGCCGGAGATATGGATGAATATAAGCGTGAATATGAATTGTAAATGAACAGTGATTCACTCTTTCTTCTACATCCACTTCCTCAAGCACGGAGCTCCAAAAGTTGAACGGCTTGCATTTGTAGCTCACACTGTTGAAATGAACAGTGATCTGTGTGAGAGAAGTAACAGTACATGGCTTAGAAATTCTTATTAAATTTATATTGATTTTGTTTTATTACGCCACTCTTCATCATTCTGTTGCTTCACCCCTTCCTTTCTAAATCCACATAACATGAATCTTCAAGTCAACAAATAGGCCCATTATATTTAAGATGGATCTCTCCTTGAACTAGGGCCCCATTAATCCCAACTTGGCTATTCCGACCCTTCATTCCTTTGCTTTCATATATTAAATTAAAACAAAATAAAATATAATAATAAAAAGGTGGGGCTCACAACCTTTAATATATACCCAATCCCACTTGTTTGAGCTTTTCTGAAATCACCTTCTTCTCTTCTTCCTCTCGCTCACGACTCGTACGCCATTTTTTTCCAAATGACTTATGATAAATTTTGAAAATTAATAAGGTATTCAAAAACACTTCTTTTCATTAAATTTTCTTCATGAAATTTATTATAACTTTCTAATGATACTAATTTTATACTGATTTAAGAGTATTTTAGGATTTATTAAACACCTTCTTCTCTTCTTCCTCTCGCTCCCGACTCGTACGCCATTTTTTTCCAACAGCTTATGATAAATTTTGAGAATTAATAAGGTACTCAAAAACACTTCTTTTCATTAAATTTTCATTCATAACATTTATAATAACTTTCAAATAATACTACTTTTATACTGATTAAAGAGTATTTTAGAGTTAGGATTTTGGGCAAGTTTTGAGTTTTGTTAAAAGATAACCATGAGAATATAGAGGTGCAAAAATTTAGGATAAAGGTGCAAAAATGCACATGTGCTTTACCCTTGCAAGGGTCCAACATCAAAGTTTTAAGATTGGAAATATCTCACCCGACATGCCACATCTTTTTTTTTTTTTTGATACATCATGCCACATCTTCTAATTTATGACCAAGCTTGCTCAATGCCTCGACATTGGGACCAGTGAGCTCTAGATTTCCAATTGCGTTAAGCAAAGCTCTACCCTGAACGATAGAATCATACATAAAACAAATTGTAAATATGGAAAAATGTTGTGAACAGTTGTAAAAATCATTCTAATGGTTAAAGTCCTCACAGACCTGAAGAAATTCCATTGAAAGGTAATATGCTTGCTTAACATTTAGACTCTCATAATAATCATAAGTAGCATTCCAGTTTATTATGAGTACATCTCGAACACTCTGTGTAGTTCCTTTGGAAGTTCAAACTTCTCAGGAGAAAACATTGGAGTGAACTCTAATGAAGGTGACTACAATTAGAACAATACGGACAAGCATTGGGCAGTGATTAACTACTGGTAAGATGAAAATGGATTTCTCACAGCAGATTATTTCTGCATGAAACTAAATCAGTTAAATTCTTCAACTTGGAAAGTTCAACTCTCAGACATACCCTAAAGATTTTTAACTTAGGATTTTGGGTTATGAATATGTGGATTCCACATAAAATTCATTGAGAGAAAAAGAAGATCGTTAACTTGCATAGGTTACGTTTGGATTTTTTAACTTGCATAGCTCAACCCAATACTGATGATCTCTAAACTTGAGAAGAAAAAATAACTTTAAAAAATGAAAAGAAAAAACAATTACCACTGCCTTGTTACAGATTTTTGCCACCACTTTTTAAAAATGTTTTACCGCCACTCAAACTTTTCTTGCCTATTTTTAAAAATTCATTGACGTAGTTAGTAGTGGTTAATAGACCGCTACAAATAATTCTAATTTCATTTTGTAGCGATTTATGAATTGCAACAAAATGTTAATACAATATGTCGTCTGAATGTCTTCTTGTAGCGGTGATCTATAACTGCTACAGTTTCAGTAACGGTTTGTAATAACCGCTATGAAATAGCTTGTCATGGTGCTATTTATAACAATTTCTATGACCGCTACGCATGTCGTTAGTAGCAATCAAAACCACTACAAATATGCAGTTTTAACCGCTATAAAACGTCTTTTTTTGTTGTTGTTGTAGTGGTTGGAGATAAGGTAGTTTATTGTTCGAAATTAATTTCTCCGCGCAAAATTGATTTCTTTGTTCTTTGTTATACATTTAAGTTGCCTTTTTAATTTTGTATATAGTTAAATGCAATCCAACTCCTTATACCTTTTAATAAGTTTTAGTTTTGGATTTGGTTTGTAACATCCTCCATTTTAAAGGACAATTATTAATTATTAACTTAATTAAACCATTTTTTAAAATGTTTTATATACACATTTAAGCTTTGGATTTTACTAGACCTATACTTTTTAACTAAGTATAACTTCAAGATTTGCGAGAATATCCAAAATATACTACAATATGCCAAGCGAGCCCTAATGTGGTAATATATAATAATTCAACATGTACCAAAAAGGTGGAAGTACTACAGTTAGCAAAAGTGTTTTAAGCTTTCGAAACCTTCCCTGATTGACCCATATGAAAACTATCACCTGAAAAATATTTGTAACCATCAAACCAACTCATTATAAATTCTACTATGTGCTCGTGAGGTGTAAAATGCAACATTTTATATAACAAAGTACTAGATAAATGATTTACAAATTTATTAAATCAGTATTTCTGTATCACAATTTCTAAATCAAATTTCATATCATGAATCACATATATAACATACCAAGCGAATGAATTATTCCGCTGACAGAACCCATGGGCTGTAACGTAATAGGTTTAGTCTCTATGACAAGACTGCACCAAGCTCTCCAATAATGAGGTATAGCCTGACCAAAGGCTATAGAACTCATATCGGATCATGGGTTCCATTTCCTTCGAATATAGAAAGATGTCACTATCCCAAGGGTTGACCCTTATCCCGGTCAAAGGAAAATGATGATACCAAGGGCCCTGGAAATGTCAAAGCTATCCACTGTGCACTGAGTGGTGGCATACAACGTGGTATTATATACACAGTAACTCTCATCATCACTCCACATCCATCACCGCTTCACTTCATGATAAACAAGTTGGCATGTATATACGAGTTCCATACGAGATTTGTAAAAATAATATATCGTTTCAATAATCATTAACATAACAATACTATTTCAATTTATGAAATCATAATAAAAGTACATTATCCAAAACCATATAATATCACAATTTTTTGTCTCAATAACCATTTGAAAGTACTCATTGACATATTAAATCAATAATACACTCTCATCAATCACATTTTAAAATAAAATCCCACAAAACAACTTCATTAAGAACATAGTTTTTCTAGATTAAAAATCACTCACAAACATCATACAAGCAAGTACAATGAGTGGAAAGTGGTTACCTCCAGTTCTTAACACAAAAACTAAACTTGAGAGAGACCAAGTCTATAACATCCCAAATTTTAGGATTGTAATGTTTGAATAGAAATTAATTGTGAAATTTGTCTTAAAATAATTATGAGAATAATTATTGAATTTAGGCTTATTTTTTCCTTAATTAATTTATTATATAAAAAAGAATAAATTCAAGCAAGGAATAATTTAGGCCTAAAAAAATTATGGAATTAATATTTTATGGCCAAAGTAAATTAATTGAGGAAAGAATAAATTCAAGGAATATTTAAGAGGGATAAATTATGGCCCGAAAATAAGAAGAAAGAAAGCAATTTGGACCAATGCAAAGGACCATAATTTAAAATAGTCACATGCCCCTCTCATACACAACTATCCCATTCAATATTCATTAATTATACAAGCCCAAAACACAGCCCGACAGTTTCCATTCTGTTATGGATCTCGAAAATGGGCCTTAGAAAGTTGAGGCCCATAACAAGTATACTGTGACGGTTATCATGGCATACCCATGATAGATCCATGATCCCATGACCAGATGATGCACGATATAGAAGACGTAAACGTGCCAAGGTGGGGAACGTGTATAACGGACCCCTCACCCTCTCTATAAATACGAAGGAACTCTCTAGGTGAAAGGTACACAAAATATTCATTCTGAGTATTGATATTCTTCCACACTAAGCACACACACCACCCCCTTTTGACGGAACTCCTGTCTTCGTGTAGCTTGGTGATTCATTTATTCGGTGGTATCTCTCCCATAGATATTGCCAAATAGATACTTGATCATATATCAACATTCCACTAGCCCTTAGAGGTTAGACATTTATGTTCTAGTACAAAACATTGGCGCCGACCGTGGGGAACGTTAAATTTTGATTCCCAGACCACTAACAGCCACATGCTCGCTGCTGATAATGGCGAACACTCGAAGTCGTAACCCAACAACACGGCAGGATCACATTTCAGGGGAACAACCACCTCAGAATCATCAAGATCACCCACCTGAGATGGAACATGTTGCCGTACAAACTGAGCAAGAGACCTCGGAATTAGACAGCTCTCCTCTTCCTGATAACGTGGTAATCCAACAAGTAAGACCGGAAGTTGTCCCACAAGACCCATTATTAGAATTCCAAGTGACCAATCCGGACATCCTCATGTTACAAACCACCCTTGGTTCTGTAATGAATCGGATGGAGGAAATGGAAACTCGTAATCGTCTCCAAAGACAAGAAGATATTCAGCAGATGAGAGACGAGATGGACCACCGAAATGCAAATTGGAAACAGTTGTTTGATGAACATACTAGACGGATTAGTCAGCCAACTCGGAATGCCGAAAAAGATAAGGACATGGCTGGCCCCAGTAGAACCAATATTTCCATGTCAACAAGTGCCAAAACGTCGACATTGGAACCTCAGCAACATGAAACGCTTGAAAATGATCAAATCCGAGGTTCCCATGATGCCGGGCATGATGCATTGAAAATACAGACAGTGAGTAACCCGACAGATGACACTACCAAAGAGGCTAAAAACTCAAGTGAACCTAGTCATATTGTGGCTACAGCTGTTCAAGACAGGCTAACTCGGACTTCAAGAAAGAAGAAAAAAGGAGTGAATGGAAGTCGGAGTTCATCACCATCTGGCTCTGATTCCGATAATGAAGGCAATATTCCCAGTCCGTTTTCCGCTAGAATAATGGCCGCCCCATATCCCAAAGGATTAGACACCAAGGATTTTCTGAAATATGATGGGAGCCAAGATCCACAAATGCATGTCGGGAATTTCAAGATGGAAATTATGGTGAAAGGATACACTGGACCCGTGATACCTTAGTTATTCGCAGGAATACTACGGGGAGCAGCCCAAATCTGGTTTAATTCCTTACCAATTAACTCAATCCCGGACATGAAGGATATGGAAAAGAAATTTCTGTGAAACTTTGCCACCAATAGGAAGCAACCAAAGACAGAGTTCCAACTCGATCAGGTGAAGCAACTACTTGGAGAAACAACACAAAAATATCTGGAGCGATTCAACGTCACTGCGTTGCAAGTGCCAGGGTTGAAGGAGGAAATTCACCTACATTGTATCATGGCGGGGCTAGACAAGTCTTCTCATTTGAAAAAGTCAGTCATGAAACGGTGTCCCAAAACTTTGGCCGAATTCCGGGATCGATCCAAACAATAAATAGAACTGGAACAAATGGAAATCATGAGTCAAATCCCAAAGGAGAAGGGTAGGAATTCACCTACCAGGGAAAAGGAACAGTACGGTCATAGAAGACAAGATTCCTGAATCTGTGGAAGGGACAACAGGCCAAGAGGGGGCAAAGCGGAAGGAAGATATGACCATTACGCTCCCCTAAAAATTTCTCCAGCGCAATTTTGGAAGGAGGTCTCGATGACCGAGATGAAGAATGTAGAAAGACCACATCCATTACAGAACAAAGCCAATCTGGATAAATCTCGATACTGCCAGTTTCATGATCAGCATGGTCACACAACGGATGCCTGCTGGGACCTGAGGAATGCAATCGAGAAATTCATTCGAGAAGGAAAATTGCGTCGATATGTTATTCAAACACAAGGGCGGCAAAACAAACGCCCAGGGGACCGAAGCAGAAGCCCACCTCCCGACAAAAGAAGACGGGAGCCGAGGAAGGTGTTGCAAACAAGTGAGGATGAATTCCCAAATTCAAGGTACGATTGCACCGTGATTGTGGGAGGTTTCGATGGAGGAGGAGATTCCACCAATCGACAAAGGAGATACCTTAAAGAAATCCTCTCTGTCCGTGATAGGCCAGAATTTAAAAAAAGACTCTTCAAAGTCGGAGTTACTGATGCTTGGGTTCTCTCAAGAAGAATTGGAAGATGTGGTCCCAGGACATCATGACGGCCTGGTCATCACGGGGATAATGGTGGACTGCCGAGTTAAGAAGATCTTCGTAGACGATGGCAGTGCGGTCAATATACTCCTTTGGGATGCATTCAAATGTATGAAATTTGATTCCGAAGATTTAAAGCCGTGTAAGACCACTTTAACGGGATTCAACGGGCAGGATACTCGTCCTAAAGGGTTCGTTGATTTGAAGTTGACTTTGGGAACAAAGGAGGCGTTTAAATCTGAAGTGGTTCGGTTTATTGTGGCCGACTTTCCCTCCCCCTACAACGTAATTTTAGGACGGCCGACTATTCATGATTGGGACATGTTGGTATCCTCGAAGCATCAAAGGCTCAAGTTCGTTAACAAGAAGAATCAAATAGTTATCGTTAAAGGTGACCAAAAAGATTCCCGACAATGCTATTTTGAGGCGGTCAAAGAAAATGGGGATTCTCGAACTCGAGTTGCGGATAAGGCGAGAGGGAAGTTGGACAACAAATCCGTCCATACAGTCGAGTTGGACTTGAGGGAAGAAGATAAAATCCAAAGGGTAGAACCAAATGACGAGCTAGATGACTATGTTTTGGGAGACGAGCCTGACCAAATTACCAAAGTTGGAAAGATATTGGATCCCGAGATCCGTCTGGACTTGGAAAAGTTCTTACTAGACAAGAAAGACGTTTTTGCATGGAAGTCTTCTGAAATTCCGGGTATTGATTGAAAGTGAAGGAAATCACCAAGAGGGGGGTGAATTGGGGATTTTAAAAATTCCTTTTTAAAATCACTCACACAACAGAAGCTAAATGGAGATAGGGAAGAAGAGCTTGACACATAAGATTTATACTGGTTCGGTCTCAACTCTTGACCTACGTCCAGTCCCCAGTCTCTCTGGGTTTTTCTACTATCACTCAAATCAGATACACACTCTGTACTCAAAAGCTATCCTCTCTCTTGGATACGCTCCCCCTTACAAGTTGTAATCTGAAAGCCCAACCTCAAAGTCCCACAACTTTGAGATTCTTACAATAAATGAATTACGAAATGAACTCTCTAAAGAGTGGATAAAGATAATCACCGAGGTACAATGTGCGATGAGAAGTATAAGCGAAAAACGATTGATAAGCTTGTATGCGTTTTCGTGTGTTACTTCGTGTTTGCGACTTCAAATCTTCATGTATTTATCTTTTGGATTGAAGTTTGTGACCGTTGAAGATGCGTTCGAGACTTGGGCCTATTCAAAAATATAGTTGTTGAGTCCATGGTTTCTTGAATATAGCTGTTGAGGATATTGCGGCTTTGATTCTTTGAATCGTCGTTGTGGCTTTTAATTTGTTGCATCAATTTCGGCATAAGGGAATATCTCCAATTGATATTACACCGTTAACTCAGATTGACGGAAATCTGGAAACATAATTGATTGATATCTTTCCTCTTGAATGCTCAAATGTTTCCTAAATCAGATCTTTAGGTCTTTCGAAATCTCATAAGAAAAACTGGTTAAATCTGGTTAGGAATATTGATATGAATCATTTAAATCATAAGCAACAATTTCGCAGAATCAAGCTAAAGCATAAATCAAAACGAACAAAACGTACTCGAGATGCGTTCATGCATTCCGATGTTCCAAGCTCGAGTTTACCTATGTAAGCTCGAGTTTGCTCTTCTTTTAAAACTTAGGTTTTGCTTCGGAAGTCTCAAGCTCGAGCTTGTAAGTGAGTAAGCTCGAGTTTAGCATTTGTCGGGAAACATGTTTGAAATCATTTTGAGAGCCAAAATGGAAAAACGCAAGCTTGAGCTTATTAGTGAGTAAGCTCGAGTTTGGCACTATTCATGTCAAAAATAATCTTAGTTCACAAAATGCAAGCTTGAGCTTAGAGGTGTAAACTTGAGTTTGCTAAACTCAAAATATGACAATGCTCTGTCGACCCAAGCTTGAGCTTGCAAGGGCAAGCTCGAGTTTGCCAAAGGTTTTAAAAATTTCAAAAGATTTTTGTCGACGCAAGCTTGAGTTTACAACCTTAAACTTGAGTTTACTCTTTGAAGGAAACCCCTGAAAACTTTACGCGATGCAAGCTTGAGTTTGGAATTCCAAGCTCGAGTTTACAAATTTTGTAAACTCACAAACTCTACAAGATACAATGATAAGCTCAAGTTTAAAGGATTCTCGCAGAGGTAAGCTCGAGCTTGTAATCGCAAGCTCGAGTTTACATTTTTGTAAACTTAGTGAGAAGAGTCTACGGAAGAAGCAAGCTTGAGCTTAAAACTAATAAGCTTGAGTTTGCAATTTGAGTAACTTGATAAAAGCCTCAAACCTTCGTAAGCTCAAGCTTCCAGTGTAAGCTCGAGCTTACTCGAATATGAGTAAACTTTGAAAACCTTCAAGCTCAAGTTTATGGACCAAGCTCAAGTTTAGAAAATGCAAAATAGCTTGGTTTTCTTTACGTATGGGGCAAGCTCGAGTTTGGGTAGCCAAGCTCAAGTTTGGAAGCGATGAATGTTTTTTGACTTGAAATCAATCAAGCTTTACAAATCTTTATCAAAAACATTCTCTCATGTTTACAATTGTTATTAATCATCAAAACACATTGAGAACTAACATTGATCCCGAGTTTTGTTGTCACAAATTGGCAATTTATCCCGGTTCAACACCGGTGGCACAAAAGAAGAGGAAGCAAGGTTTTGGCCGAAGTCAAGCATTGACATTGCATGTCGAAGAATTGATAGAGGCCGGGTTTATTAGGGAGGTACAATATACAACTTGGCTTTCCAATGTGGTTATGGTCAAAAAACCAAGTGGAAAATGGCGTGTTTGTACGGACTACACTGACCTAAACAAGGTATGCCCTAAGGATGCATTCCCAATGCCCAATATAGACCAGTTGGTTGATAAATCTTCTGGTTTTCAACTTCTATCCTTCATGGATGCCTACTCGGGATATAATTAGATTCCCATGCACCCCGACGATCAGGAGAAAACGGCTTTCATCACGGATAAAGCAAATTACTGTTATAATGTGATGCCGTTTGGCCTCAAGAATGCCTTGGCAACTTATCAGAGAATGATGACCAAGGTGTTCGCAAACCATCTGGGAAAGAACATGGAAGTATATATAGATGACATGATAGTAAAGTCTAAAGAATAGAAGGCTCACATCCGTGATCTACAACAGACGTTCGAAAAGCTGCGAGAGCTTCAGATTCGATTAAACCCGGCAAAATGCGCTTTTGGAGTCCCATCAGGAAAGTTTTTAGGTTTTTTTACTGACTCATCGAGGTATTGAGGCCAACCCGGAAAAATGCAAGGCAGTGTTGGAAATGGAGGCTCCAGCCAACAAGAAAGAGGTTCAACAATTGACTGGACGATTAGTAGCTTTAACCAGATTTTTGCCGAAGTCAGCGGAGAAATCACTTCCTTTTTTCAAACTTTTAAAGAAGCAAGCCGGGGAAGGATGGAACTCGGAATGTGACGAGGCATTTTCGAAAATCAAGCAATGTTTGGCATCCCCACCAGTTTTTTCCGGACCTGAACCTGGAGAAAAATTGATTTTATACCTGTCAGTACGTGAAGAAGCAGTGAGCGCCGTGTTGGTACGAGAGACAAAAGACGGGCAAAAACCAGTGTATTTTGTAAGTCGGGCTTTACAAGCTGCTGAGTTGAGATACCAAAAGCTTGAGAAAATGGCTTTTGCATTGCTGACTACGGGTGCTGCATAAGCCAGATTTGGCCGGCCGAATGACAAGTTGGGCAATTGAATTGTCTGAGTTTGATATTACATATGAAGCCCGACAAGCTATAAAGTCGCAAGCTTTGGCTGATTTCTTGATGGAATTGACTCCTACGAACAAGGAAGGGAAAGCAGAAATGGAGCCCTGGAAAGTGTTTGTAGATGGTTCTTCAAACGTGAAAGGAAGCAGTGCAGGAGTAATTGTAGAAAGCCCTGAAGGAGTGGCGCTGGAACTTTCCCTCCGACTAGAATTCTCAACGTCAAATAACCAGGCCGAATATGAGGCGTTAATTGCCGGTTTGCTTCAAGCAAAAGAAAATGTAGCTCGACAAGTACGTGTGTCCACTGATTCTCAATTGGTAGCTTCCCAAATCCAGGGAACTTATCAAGCAAAAGGACCGTTATTGGCCAAATATTTGGTTAAAGTGAAAGATATTATTGCAAACTTTGACGAGGTGATGGTTGTGCATATACCTCGGGCGGAAAACACTAGAGCCGACATACTTTCCAAATTAGCCAGCACAAAAAGCCTAGGAATATTTCGTACAATAATTCAGCAGAATCTTTCAGAGCCAAGTTGCGTGATGCTTATTTCAGATTCAAGTGATTGGAGAAAACCGATTGCCGACTATCTGGAAAGAGGAATAATCCCTAAAAATGTTGATGAGGTGAGGAAATTGATGAGAACGACGACTGTCTATGTGATGGTGGATGACCAGTTGTACCGCAAAGGTGCACACTCCCCAATGGCCAAATGCCTTAACAAGGAGGAGGCCCAATATGTTTTGGCAGAAATTCACGAAGGCATAAATGGACAGCATATGGGCGCAAAATCTTTAGCCTAGAAAGTGATACGAGCTGGTTATTATTGGCCTACAATGGCACAAGATGCCAAGGACCATGTCCAAAAATGCAACAGTTGCCAGAAACATGACAAGATAGTGTGGCTCCCTTCGACAGACCTAGCTCAGATCTCGGCTCCATGGCCATTTTACAAATGGGGCATGGACCTGTTAGGACCATTTAAAGTAGCTCCAGGACAGTTGAAGTGGTTAATTGTAGCGGTGGATTATTTCACGAAATGGATTGAAGTTGAACCACTGGTGACGATTACCTCGGCCAGAGTCCAGAAATTCTTGCAAATAAACATAATATCGCGATTTGGAATCCCCGCCGAGATTGTCACAGACAACGGAACCCAATTCGTGGACAAAGGTTTCCAGAAAATGATATCTAACTTTCATATAAATCATCACTTTGCTTCTGTGGAACACCCACAATCCAATGGACAAGCGGAAGCAGCAAACAAAGTAATTGTCACAAGATTGAAAAAGCGAATGGAGGAGGCCAAGGATAGTTGGGTGGAGCATCTCTACTCGGTTTTATGGGGACATAGGACTACTATTCAAACTTCCACGGGAGAGACTCCTTTTAGATTAACATAAGGATGTGAGGCCATGATCCCAGTTGAGATCGGTGAACCTTCTTGGAGGAAATTAAAAAATTCACAGGAAGAGCAGAAGAACAATGAAGCTATTGCAGTAGAATTGGACTTGATTGATGAAGTCAGATCCACGGCTCATTTTCAAGACTTAGCCTCAAAGCAACTTATTGCTGCTCGATACAATAGAAAGGTAAAACTGCGATCGTTTAAAAAAGACGACTTGGTACTTCGAAGAGCCGACATTGGCAACAAAAATGCACGGGACGGAAAGCTTACCGCAAATTGGGAAGGCCCATATCGTGTCAGAGACGAACTCGGACGGGGTGCATACACTTTGGAGTCATTGAAGGGGAAGATAATCAAAAGGACTTGGAATGCGGACAAGCTTAAAGCTTATTTTAGTTGAACCTATGAGGAATAAGTTTATGAAATTTACTTTGCATCAATATTTTAGTTGCATTATTAGTTTAAAGCTCAGTTATTACCTGCAATTCCTTTTGTTTAATTTTATTTCCAGACAACTAGCTGGAGTGTACAGATAAATTCCCACGGGAATTTTATCTAATGTAATATCGCAAGCTCAAAGAATAAAGAATACAGGGCCGTGGAGCCCGTGTTTCAAAGTTTAAAGAATAGATAACCAGGCATAAGGAAAACATGTATGAATTGAAGTTAAATTCTTTCATAGATCATGTAGCGGCGAAGTTGCCAATAAAATTGAGGAGAACATGTATGAATTGAAGTTAAATTCTTTCATAAATCATGTAGCGGTGAAGCTGCCAATAAAATTGAGGAAAACATGTATGAATTGAAGTTAAATTCTTTCATAGATCATGTAGCGGCGAAGCTGCAAAAAATATTGAGGGAAACTCGGATTACTTAATTCGTGTTTATCAATACAATGGCCAAAAATAAACATGAGCAGATTCAAGCAAACGCCCGATTTTGTGAATCATGAAATCTGTTGGAAATTATGCCCTAGGGGCAAGTCATTCTCCATTTAGTTATCACTTCATTTGCATGTTTATAGTGATAGCTGATCCCTGGATATATCTTATAGATTATCCTAAAAGTCCCTGGTCGGTCATCTACGCATGAGCGAAGATGAAATAAGACCAGTATGACTTTGATGAGTATGGAGATACGAGTCAAAGTCATGGGCACTTGT
Organism: Acacia melanoxylon; assembly: GCA_019022615.1. Taxonomy (NCBI): domain Eukaryota; kingdom Viridiplantae; phylum Streptophyta; class Magnoliopsida; order Fabales; family Fabaceae; genus Acacia; species Acacia melanoxylon. Next base: position 10,025,712 of record JAFJYJ010000011.1, read on the forward strand.
AGGAGTACAAGGTGCTGGACCGACCCACTATGAGAAAGCTGCATGGTTTTTTGTCATAAGCTTATCTCATGTATAACCGCGTCACAACGCCCTATGACATGAGATCATCATGGATTCCTACATGATGAGTCACTATTCTTTGACCTAGTCAAAAGTCACCTTTGACCGGGTGATGATAAAGGCTTGGATCGGGATCAGTGGTTCTCATGGAGAGGAATGTGAATAGTCAAGATGTAATTTGTCCCTCACATTTGTAGAGAGATAATACTGGGCCCCTCGATGAGTGAGTCTAAGAAATGTACGGCCGTACTGTGATGGAAATGAGTTTCCATTTCACTTATTAGACTACTCGAGAATTGAGAAAATAATGGTCAAGAAAAGGAAGTTGACATTATCCATGCCTCATCCTTGACCAAATTATCGCGTGACAAAAGGGACGTGACATGGTTGTACGATAGGTAGTATCGTATCATCGATCCCCATATGAATTGGGTAGTCGCAATGTCTTGCTAGAGGCCGCTTACGACTTGTGGGCTAGTACATTATTAGCCCACTGCCAATCTCATGTGGGCCTGCAGGGTCGCACACAAGAATAGCCCAACACGAGCAAAAGTGTCCAGATTCATTGAATCTAGGAAAAGTGTCCAGATTCATTGAATCTAGCAAAAGTGTTCAGATTCATTGAATCTTATACTGTATTTATCTGGGGTGTATATTATGTATATTAATATTATATATATTATATTAATTCGAAATTAAATAATATAATAATATTAAATAATGATTATTATATTATTATATAATATTTGTTTAGTATTTAATTTATTTGATAAATTAAATATCTAAGACAAATAGAGATATTGTATCTCATGTTTTAATTTTTGAATAAAGATATTATATATCTATTTAATTTAAATTGAGATATAGTATCTCGATTTAATTAAATAGATAAATATCATTTCTCGGATTTAATTTATAGAGATAAATTAAATCGAAGGCTTTTGATTCGGATTAAATAAATATATTAGATTAGATCTATTAGATAGATTTAATTAATATAATTTTTAATCTAGATTTAAAATTCGAATTTCAAAATTAATGAGAATTTAATTTTGAATATAATACGCGATCGGGTTTGAAAAAAACCTACGGGACATTCAGTCGGGCGTATTAGAAAGCCGAGAGAAACCCTAGAGCAAATAGAGAGACGCGAGTTTTGAAGGCGCTAGCACGCTGCCGCAATCGTGTTCGAAGCTGTTCGTGTGGATACCAGTAGAGGGAGGAGATTCGCGGAATCTGCTCCTATTGATCGGAGAAGGTAGCCCACGTGTTCAAATCGAAAGAAACACTGAGAATTTCGTATAAGGTATGATTCGAAATCTTTAACCTTGATTTAAACGCGGTTGAGTGATTCTACTTGGGATTCGTAAAATTTTTAACTCCGCTGCGTGTACGGATCCCAACAATAACGACATAGCCGTCAAATTCGATATCATGTATTCTAACATGGTAAAGAAAAAAGAAGTGTTTCTCTAACCTTGATCACGTTAGAGTCGAAACTTTCATTTTGCAAGAAGGATTATAATCCGGATAAGCATGGAAGCTATTACGAAAGTAAAAGTTTAACTCGGTCAAGCAATCGACAATAGTTAAATAATATTATAAAGCCTTAAAGGTTAAAGTCAAAGTCTTCAACAAAATAAAGTCACCCCACGGTGACAGGAACAAAAAGAGAAGCGAAAGCTAATATAAATTTCTACAGCTGATTGGAAGGAAGAGATTGGTCTTGAACGTCAGCCTCGGGAATCACCTCTGGATCTGGAACAGACGGAGCTGGGATAAATTTCTCATCCTCAACATAAGTATTCAAGTGTACGCCTTCCAGATCTAAGGTCACCGAAGGATTCAGGAATTGAACTTGCTCCAAAGCGTTGTTAAAGGCGTCAGTCACGCCAGATTTCAACTTGGAAACATCAGCTTTGGCGGCGGCAACAACCCCTTTGTAAAACGCAAGTTCTGATTCCATCTATGAGATTATTGTCTTGTGTCGGGCCATGGAATCCACGGCATTCTCATAGACCTTTATCCTCCGAGCAATTTCAGACTCGGCTTGGTTTAGATTTTCATGAGTAACGCGCAACTCTTCCTGAAGACTCTCTTTTTCAGCCTTAGACACTTCGAAGTCATCAAGCGTTTGGGCCAATACCTCATCAGCTTTTTTCTTTTCAGCATCGAGAGAGTCTAAGTCGTCTTCCAAAAGACCAACCTTCTCTTTAAGATAAGTGACGAGTTGGAAAAGTCCGGCATTCTTCAGATTTACACGCTCCATCTCTTTCAATTCTTTGGCCTCAGATGGAGCCAATCTCTTTCCATCAAAATAGTGAGGAGGTGGGTGAATAACTTTGCGAAGATTACTGGGGACTTTGTTTTCCCAGAGATAAGAATCAGGAATTCGGACTGAAACTTTGGGGGCAGCCACTTCGGCCCGAGGTTGTTCAGATCCGGGATCAGTATTAGAGGACGACGGAATGGTAGTAGCTTTAGTAGTAGAAGGAGCAGAAGCTTTCTTTGAAATTTTGGCCTTCTTAGCAGTAGCTTGTGTGATAGGCCCTCCAACGGAATCCTTTCATTTTCCACCGGGAGTCATTGGGCGGTCCATAGGAGCTGTCGTTTCCTCAGGACGACATGTCACGTCAAGATAAGCGGGTCTTTTCCCCATCTATTTACCTGAAAATAATGGTGAACAAATCAGATACCGATATACAACAAAAGGTATGAGAGCAAAAAAGAAGTTAGCATACCCAAGATGGGTCATTTTTTAACAGAGGACGAAATATAGTCAGCCAAGTTCACCAGGCTATCCTTTTTACTGACAAGCTGGGTAAGGGTTGAAGGTTGTATCCAATCAGGATTGGATAAAGATAATAATTATGAATAGTGAATTTACAATGTGGGTTCCGCAAATACTGAAAAATTTTGTTTTACAACCTCGTGAACTTATTGCTTGAATGTCAAGCAAGAACCGATTTTTAACCTTCAAGTGGTATCAGAGCCTGGTTCGTTACCGCAAACACGTGGGGTTATTCTTATTGAATTTTCAAAAAGAGTTTTGATATCTACAGTTTTGTGAACAAGATTTTGAATCTTGATTATGAAATATGGTTAATCATCAAAGTGTTGATGCTTTTCATGTAGATGATTCAATTGTTATTTAGGATTTGCAAATTGTTTGTGAAAAAGAGTTTTGATATCTACAGTTTTGTGAACAAAATTAATTATGTGATAATTAGTTTTATTATATGATGAGACTGAAAAAGAATCCCTCGTGAAAATTATCTAGCATGTTTGATTGTCTCCCATCATCAGTGGCATTTAAATCCCTTCTAAATGGTAGTGCTCTCTAGCTCAGCTAAGACATATTGTTTCGTTGGGTAACAGTGTCATTTGAAGTGAATTACACTTAAATCCCTTTGACATGGTAGTACTCTCTAGCTCAGCTAAGACCTATCATTTCATCGGGTAATAGTGCAAGGACACTTAGGATGATGGTTTGTGCTAGACAAGATGTATAGTCTGCGAGGCTCGGTAGGGTCTATTCATTTAAGGCAATGATGCCAGGTTGTTACATAGTGATGTGACACTAAGTGACAAGATGTTGTCAACGATGATCTAAGAGAAGACATGGAGATGTTGTTGATTAACCCACTAGACAAGTTGGTTTTGCAGGCTCAGCCGGAAACTAATGACTCTAGTCGTTCTCTTAGCCCACTACAGATATTCTTTATGAAAGATAACCCTAAATCGATAACTGAGGATCATTGATTTTAGAGAAAATAGTGGGAGGGCCATATACATTTAAAGTCTCTGTATTTGGTTGTTTAAATTTCATGAAATACTCATATAAGTCCATTTTTATCTATTTTCGTAATCGTGCTAATTTGGAACTTTTAATTTGCGCTCTATTCTCGGATACTAATAAGTTAACTGGACCAAACTTTACGGATGGTATCGGAATGTAAAAATAGTTTTACGTTCGAAAAGAAAGCTTATGTCATTGATTCTCCGATTCTGTTGCTCCTACCCAAGGGCAAGATGGGTATGATCGGTTGACTCGGGAAACCCATAAACAAGACACCTAGCGAGACAATGAGCGGGCGGTTTGTATACCTGCTTTGGCGTCAATGTCGCAGAGCTCCAGCGTCGGCATGAGCATATGGATGCTCCCTCTATAATCTTGCATCTGCAAGAGCTTTATGATAAGCAAGGGAGGACTGAGCGCTTTGAGACCTCGAAAGAACTGTTTGGCTGCAAGTTGGCTGAAGGCATGGCGGTTGGACCACATGTCCTCAAAATGATTGGACTTATAGAGAAGCTTGCTTCTCTTGGTTTTATCATGGATAATGAGCTGAGTATTGACTTGGTCTTGCAGTCTTTGCCACTTTCATTTAATGGGTTTGTGGTAAATTATTATATGAATAAGGTGGAATCAACACTTCCTGAGTTGTTGAATCTACTGACCACTGCTGAGGGTGCCATTAAAAGGAACAGGACCCAAGCTCTTCTGATTGATGGGTCTTCTAAGGGCAAGGGCAAGTCTGTATAGACAGACAAGTTCAAACCCAAAGGAAAGCACAAGAAAAAGAAGGGTAAGGGAAAGGTAAAAGGGAAATCAAATGACAAAGCTTCCGCTGTATGCTTCCATTGTCAAAAAGAAGGACATTGGAAGAGGAACGCCCATTGTACCTTGCGAGCCTCAAGGAAAGAAGCATGGTGATGTTTACGCCTATGGTATGTTCACTATAGAAATTAATTTTTCAAGTGTTGATTCAGCTTCATGGGTATTAGATACCGGTTGTGGTTCTCATATCCGCAATTTGTTGCGGTACTAAAGAATCCTAGAAAGTTGAACAAGAACGAGGTGAATCTCCGCGTCGGGAATGGAGCAAGAGTTCCGCATTAGCCGTAGGAGATGTAGACCTTGTATTGCCTACGTGCCTTGTATTGCACTTGAATAATTGTTTTTATGTCCCTTCTATTTCCCGAAACATAATATCTATTTCCAGTTTAGAACAATCTGGTTTTCACTTTATAATAAAAGATGGCAAGTTTCCTATCATTATGAATGATCTTGTTTATGCTTGCGCATCAAGAGTGAATGGATTATATGTTTTGGATTTAGAATCGAATAGTGAAATTCTTAACGTTCAAGTTAATAAGAAACCAAGATTAAATAATCGATCATATCTTTGGCACTGTAGGTTGGGACACATTAATGAGACAAGATTATCTAGACTCCATCATGATGGATATCTAGATTCCATGGATTTAGAATCCTATGGGCCTTGTGAATCTTGTTTGGTGGAAAGATGACAAAGACCAAGCTTGAAAAGCTTGTGAGTCATAGAGCCAATGAGTTGTTGGAACTCATTCATTCTGATGTTTGTGGGCCCATGTCTACACAGGCTAGAGGAGGATATTCCTACTTTATCACCTTTACTGATGATAAGTCCAGATTCAGATATGTGTATCTTATGAAACACAAATCCGAAGCCTTTGAAAAGTTCAAAGAGTTTAGGAATGAAGTAGAGAAACAACTTGGCAAGATGATTAAAACACTTCGATCTGATCGAGGTGGTGAATATCTGAGTCAGGAGTTTCAGGATTATTTAAGAGAGAATGAGATTCTTTCACAGTTAACGGCTCCATACACACCACATCAAAATGGTGTGTCTGAAAGGAGAAACCGAACCTTACTTGATATGGTACGGTCTATGATGAGTAGTACGAAGCTCCCAAAAGCGTTTTGGGGATTCGCCTTAGATACGGCAATATACCTTCTTAATAGGGTTCCATCAAAATCTGTTCAGACTACTCCATATGAGATATGGAAGGGCCGGAAACCCAACTTGAGTTATCTCAAGGTGTGGGGTTGTCCAGTTTATGTCAAGACCCTAACATCAGATAAATTAGGGGCTAAGAGCACTTTGTGCTATTTTGTAGGATATCCCAATGGAACTAAGGGATACTACTTTTATCGTCCGAGGATTACAAAGTGTTTGTATCCAAGAATGCTATATTTCTTGAGGAGGATTTACTTTCTCAAGTAGATAGTGGGAGTAAAGTAGAACTTGAAGAAATTCAAGACCTACAAGAACAAATAACAGAACCCGAGTCTGTTGATCAGGCGAAGCCTCAACTAGAGGAAGTAGACACCCAACCTCGTAGGACATCTAGGATAAGTCATCAACCTGAGAGGTATGGTTTTGTGGTTGAGAATCAACAAACCGTTGAAGATGACGAACCTACTTCCTACACCGAAGCGATCAAGGATGTTGACTCCTCGAATGGCGTAAAGCCATGGAATCGAAATAGATTCGATGCATGAAAACAAGGTATGGACCTTGGTTCCACCACCTGAGGGAATAGTTCCTATTGGGTGTAAGTGGGTCTTCAAGAGGAAGACTGATGCTGATGGCAACATTCAAACCTATAAAGCTAGGTTAGTTGCAAAAGGTTATCGTCAAAGGCAAGGTATTGACTATGATGAAACTTTTTCGCATGTTGCTATGATCAAATCTATTAGGATCATGCTAGCTATAGCTGCATATTATGATTATGAAATTTGGCAGATAGATGTCAAAATCGCCTTCTTAAATGGTTTTTTGAAGGAGGAAGTGTATATGACACAACCTGAAGGTTTTGAATCTAAAGGCCAAGAGCATATGGTATGCAAACTTCGAAATCAATATATGGGCTTAAGCAAGCTTCCAGGAGTTGGAATCTTCGTTTTGATGAAGTTGTTAAGAGTTATGGCTTTATAAAGAACGAAGATGAACCATGTGTTTACAAGAAGGTTAGTGGGACTAATGTTGTTTTCCTTGTGCTATATGTGGATGACATATTGCTTATTGGAAATGACATTCCTATGTTACTGATCTACTAAAATTTGGTTGTCGAAAACTTCACCATGAAGGATTTGGGAGAAGCGGACCTATATACTTGGTATTAAGATCTATAGAGATAGATCTAAAAGGTTGCTAGGGTTATCCCAATCTACGTACATAGATAAGATGCTAAAGAGGTTTAGCATGGATGGGTCGAAAAGGGGTTTTCTTCCGTCAATCATGGAATTCATCTTTCCAAAGCCATGTGTCCTAAGACACAAGAGCTAAGGAAAAACATGGAGAGAATTCCATATGCATACGCAATTGGATCCATCATGTATGCTATGCTATGTACGAGACCGAGATGTCTCTTATGCTTTGAGCATTACAAGCGAGATACCAGGCTGACCCGGAGAAGGTCACGGACAATTTGTAAAGACGATCCTAAAGTACTTAAGAAGGACTAAGGATCGGTTTCAGTTTATGGTGGTTGTGATGAGTTGAAAGTGAAAGGGTTCACCGATGCCGGTTTCCAGAGTGACAGAGATGATTTAAAATCCCATTCTGGTTTTATCTACACCTTAAATGGTGGAGCAATTTGTTGGAAAAGTTCCAAGCAAGAAACCACGGGAGACTCGCTCGAGGCTGAATACATAGCAGCTTCAGAAGTAGCTAAGGAGGCAGTATGGATCAAAAAGTTCATTGGTGAACTTGAAGTGGTTCCTAGCATTGTTGAACCAATACCTTTGTATTGTGACAACACCGGAGCTATAGCTCAGGGCAAAGAACCCGTGTCTCATCGAGATCCAAACATGTGCTTTCGCAAGTATCACCTCATCCAGAAATTGTTCAAAAAGAAGATATAAAAATGGACTACGTTCCCATGGATGATAATTTGGCCGATTCTCGACAAATGGACTTTCTCAGAGAAAGCATGATAGTCATTATGAGTCATTGGGTTTGATTCATCGACCTGATTGGCTCTAGGCCAAGTGGGAGATTGTTAGTATGTAGGTGTCCTAGAGACAATATGTTGAACACCTTGTACTGTTTGATATTTCATATTTATATATTTGAGCATAATTTATCTTTATCATATTTATGTCTCGCCTATATTTTATGGTTAATATGAGTTTAAAGATAAAGGCCCAAGGAATAGAATAGGTGTTTACTCGATGATCTATGATAGGGATCATGATCATGAGGAATCGAGGACACTACATGTCTATTGCACGAAACTTGTTCCTAGTCTTGAATCGCAAGAAAGGGCATTGGTGATCTCATTAAGACTAGTACGACATCATCTACTTGTATAATGATACAAGGTAGGGACCTCATGGAATGCAGGCATGTTGATGCCTTAGCTGATGTCGTGGGTGTATCTGTTAGAGAATAGATAGCCTTTGAAGGCGGCCGGCCATTTGAGAGACTCACAAGGATTCATTGTAGATAATATCATTGGATTTGTAATGTCTCTCATCGTTTGGTAGTCTTGATCATCTTAGACTTGAGGATGTTATCGAACGCTATGTCCTAGAGTTATACTTTATTTGTACAACTCTATCACTTTGAAATATGGGGAGAACAGTGTACTCTTGGGTGTAACTTGAATACATGAGTATAGATGGACATGCTGAAAGGACTTACAGTCTCCTACAAGGGATTAGTTGTTCACAAGACCGGTAGGGCTTGGATGACTTCTAGTTGACTCGGGAATCTATGCATAGTAAGTGATCATGAAGAGTCATGATCCGTCTTAGAGTCAATAGAAGAATATTCCTAGTTATGTGTAAAAGCTACATTTAGTCAATCTAGAGAGGTGATACTCTATCCTTGCTCTCGACTAAATATGAACAACGTTGTAAGGGATGATACATGCATGGTATCCAAATTAGAAAGGTAGATCACTTGATCAACTTGATTAGTTCTAGGATTGCAGAGCATTGCTAGTGTCTTATGTAGTCATTAGATAAATTAACCTATTAAAGGAGTTTAATTGGTTCGAGTTTATCTATGTCAGTAACTAATTAGGCCTAATGGGTCACACACTAAGATTATTCTTGATTGCTTAGTTTAGCAAGTTTGGACCAATAATTGTTATTGGATTTTGTCAAGACTATTGATGTAATTGGGTTAGAATTTCAAGCCCAATTATAAAGAGATTAGGAGTTTAAAGATAATTTATGAAATTATCTGAGGCTGTATCCAATCAAGATTGGATAAGTGAGAAATTTGGAATGAGTGTATTTTGGTACTCATAAATAGTATTTACTATTTGAATATTATAATAATATAATATATTAATATTATATTAAATTATTATAATATTAGAAACCATTTCATTCGGTTTTCACGAGGGAAGCAAGTTCCAATAGTATTTAATAAATAATAATATAATATTATATTATTATTTCAATAGTAAATACTATTTCATGAATAGTATTTTACACTCATTCCAAATTTCTCACTTATCCAATCCTGATTGGATACAGCCTCAGATAATTTCATAAATTATCTTTAAACTCCTAATCTCTTTATAATTGGGCTTGAAATTCTAACCCAATTACATCAATAGTCTTGACAAAATCCAATAATAATTATTGGTCCAAACTTGCTAAACTAAGCAATCAAGAATAATCTTAGTGTGTGACCCATTAGGCCCAATTAGTTACTGACATAGATAAACTCGAACCAATTAAACTCCTTTAATAGGTTAATTTATCTAATGACTACATAAGACACTAGCAATGCTCTAGATCCTAGAACTAATCAAGTTGATCAAGTGATCTACCTTTCTAATTTGGATACCATGCATGTATCATCCCTTACAACGTTGTTCATATTTAGTCGAGAGCAAGGATAGAGTATCACCTCTCTAGATTGACTAAATGTAGCTTTTACACATAACTAGGAATATTCTTCTATTGACTCTAAGACGGATCATGACTCTTCATGATCACTTACTATGCATAGATTCCCGAGTCAACTAGAAGTCATCCAAGCCCTACCGGTCTTGTGAACAACTAATCCCTTTGTAGGGGACTGTAAGTCCTTTCGGATGTCCATCTATACTCATGTATTCAAGTTACACCCAAGAGTACACTCGTTCTCCCCATATTTCAAAGTGATAGAGTTGTACAAACCAAAGTATAACTCTAGGACATAGTGTTCGATAACATCCTCAAGTCTAAGATGATCAGCACTACCAAACGATGAGAGACATTACAAATCCAATGATATTATCTACAATGAATCCTTGTGGAGTCTCTCAGCGGGTCAGTTCAGTGCTATCTATTCTCTAACAGATACACCCACGACATCAGCTAAGGCATCAACATGCCTGCATTCCATGAGGTCCCTACCTTGTATCATTATACAAGTAGATGATGTCGTACTAGTCTTAATGAGATCACCAATGCCCTTTCTTGGTGATTCAAGACTAGGAACAAGTTTCAGGCAATAGACATGTAGTGTCCTCGATTCCTCATGATCATGATCCCTATCATAGATCATCGAGTAAACACCTATTCTATTCCTTGGGCCTTTATCTTTAAACTCATATTAACCATAAAATATAGGCGAGACATAAATATGATAAAGATAAATTATGCTCAAATATATAAATATGAAATATCAAACAGTACAAGGTGTTCAACATATTGTCTCTAGGACACCTACATACTAACAAGGGTAGCTATGGCGTCATCCTCAGAGTCGGAGCATCGGGAGATGGGAGGTAAAAAATCTTTGGCAGAGAGTTTGTGGTGACCAATACACCAGTATAACGGGAATCGCTCTTCAACCTCTCATGATGGAAGAGTTTGCAAAAACCAAGACCTTTCACCGGGTTTGGCTACAACTTTAAAAAAGGAGTCTTTAAACCCTTTCCAAGAATCGGTGAAGGGCCTAAGAAATTTGCATCCATGGGAAGCGCGGAGTGAGGTCCAACCAAAAGACGTTTTATCCCCCTCTACGATGACATTAGTTTCTAAACAGGAGAAAAAGTTACAGAAAACAGAGACGAAGCATTTGATTTTATGTTTTTTACAATAATTTTTGAAGGCTACGGCGAAAGCCCACCCGTTGGGGTGCAATTGTGAAGGGGCAAGATGTAGATGGCGAAGTAGACACATCTGGAAGTCGGAAAATGGAAACCGTAGACCAAGACGGGTGATTATGTCCTGATAGAAATAAAAGAAATGGCAGTCATTGTCACTCGATCGGCCAAAGGCCACTGATTCGCTTACTAAAGGTCAGCATATGTCATATCCTTCCCACCACGGATAGTGCCTACAAGCTCTTCTGCAGACATTTTATTTGTTATACGGGTAACGACGCTGCTCACGGCATACTCTTTGATGAGTGACATCCGTGAAGACCCAGAAAGAGTGGTTTCTTCAGTCTCAGATTGATTAAGTTGATCAGAAGATGAAGCCATTTAATACCTATAACAAAAAGACAAAAGGCTAGAGTCAGAACCCTGAGTTATACCTGGGATAACAGGAATATCATGGCGATCATTGAAAGATAATGGAACATAATGACTCCACGAAGCGACGGCTAAAGTATTCTCGGATCCGATGTTACAACGATACTTATCCAAGAGTAATTCGGCTTCTCTATCACGACTGAGATTGGCAAGGTCAATTGCTTTGAATTGACATTCTTCGCATGGACCGAAGTTCTGAGTCAACGAAGACGATCTAGGAACCTCGGAGATTGGAAGAGAAGCTGGCAAAGGAGATAAAGGAACGACATATGGCCTAGAAGCTGGTAAAGTAGGAACTTGGATACTTTTCATAGTTCTACTCCTCGAGAACTGCCAAGCAAACTTTCCATCCTCTCTTTCTCACTAGGAAGAATGGACCAGAGCCAGAGTTTAGTCCGTCCAGAAACACGATCAAGGATTTCCCTATCTTCTTCTGGGATAGGCCTACCATACATATCTACTAGCACGCTGGGATTGGGATCCATCTTAATAAACAACCGCAAGATGTCAAAAGCAAGGATAAATGCATGCAGTACACCCAGAAAGTATGGAACCCAGTATAATAAGCTACCCAAAAAAGTAAAGCAGAAAAGGCAAACAAGGGAAACAAAGCCCGAGGGTGTTGCAGACTCAGATCAACGATAGTGCTTCACAATGGTTTTACAACATTTTGTTCCTTCGTAGAGGAATTCGAGTTGGATCATCACAGTTCTTCAACACCCAGATAAAATCCAAAGCAAGAATGGCAAACAACAAAACCAGAGTAGAGTTGGCTCCAAACCAGGAAGAAGAAATAACAAGGATGACGATTAGAAATTTCAAATATACCTGGAAGAGAGAAGAGGAAGAACGTATGACTGCTGCAGAAAGTTTAGCTACTGTAGAGATTTTAGAGAAATTTTCTACGGAGAAAGGCAAGTGCGTAAAGAAATCAAAATGATACTGAAAGGCTTTTATAGAAACTTTAGTGTGCTGACGCTTGGAGACCAATTGCCTCGTCCGTTACGAGAAGGGAAAACCCTAGACAGAGGTAATCATGGTGAATATGAAATGACGTGAAAAATTAATGTGCACGATAACCAACGGCGGCTATCGAGGGAACGCGACTTTAAGTGTCAGAAATGGCGGTGATATGCTGTGACGCGGGTAAGCGAAAAGACACCCTGGTATATGAATAGTTGTGCCCACGAACATATCGGCATTACTATCATCTATCTCGGATGAGGGGTGAACATATCAGCATTACCATCTAACCCGGATGAGGGTCAGAAGTGCTTGATGATAAATAAGACTGACCCGGTTATAAGCCCTACCGAAGTAAGGACGCGATTGACCTTATCAAAAGCGATGGATCTATTTCAATTCAACAAAAGAAGTGGAGAAAGTCGGGCAACACCTAAGGAAAAAATCTAGAATCCTAAGCCAAAGTCAGGATATTGCGTCAGAGTAAACTCGGATGTTCGGAAACCCGAATAACCGAGCTTGGGGGCAACTGTTATGGATCTTGATAATGGGCCTTAGAAAGTTGAGGCCCATAACAAGTATACTGTGACGGTTATCATGGCATACCCATGATAGATCCATGATCCCATGACCGGATGATGCACGATATAGAAGACATAAACGTGCCAAGGTGGGGAACGTGTATAGCGGACCCCTCATCCCTCTCTATAAATACGAAGGAACTCTCCAGGTGAAAGGTACACAAAATATTCATTCTGAGTATTGATATTCTTCTACACTAAGCACACACACCACCCCCTTTTGACGGAACTCCCGTCTTCGTATAGCTTGGTGATTCATTTATTCGGTGGTATCTCTCCCATAGATATTGCCAAATAGATACTTGATCTTATATCAACATTCCATTAGCCCTTCAAGGTTAGACATTTATGTTCTAGTACAGAACACATTCCCTTAATTCATTACCTATTACAGCCATACTCCCTCAATTGCTATATCCCCTTCGGCCCAACTATAATCCAAACCAATCCATCTTATTAATCTCAGCTATAACATTCTCATTCGGCCAGAGCACATCAAAATGCAGAAACACAGGAAGTAGACTGCACCAGCTGAAGGTGGAATATCACCTAGAGGGGGGGTGAATAGGTGATCTTGAAATTCTTTCGCTAATTGCTCAAGAACACTTAAAACAGAGATAGAGAGAAGAGAAATGAACACAAGAGATTATACTGGTTCGGTCCAACTCTTGACCTACGTCCAGTCCCCAGAAACACTCTGGGACTTCACTATCTCCAAACTTGATTACGACTCAGAACTCTCAAGTAATCCTCTCACTAGGACTTACTCCTCTTTACAAGTTGTAACCAACTAACCGTGGACACAATTACACACTCGTAAACGAAGGATGATCCTTTCATTCTCGGACTCACTCCCCTTACAAGTTGTAATTGATACACCCACACTCAAGATACCTCTATCTCGAGATTTGAACGAATTGTAATACAAATGATAAGACTCTCTCACAGAGTAGATAAATGATAAACACGAAGCTCGTAATATCCTAAGATATATATGTACGAGAATAGAATTTGATCTCCTTGATAGCTTTGTCTGTGTATGCGTCTGTTCTGCCTTTGAGGAATTCAAACCTTTGAGTATTTATACCGGTTGAAGCTTGAAGACCGTTGAAGGATTTGAATATGCCCGTTTGAGTATTTGAATTTGTCCGTTGGAGAGTTTGTATTTGCCCGTTGGGAATGTTTCGAAGTATCCGCGCCTTCTGCTCACCCATAATCAAATGTCTCCTTAGTGGATTCACTTTACAGAATGTCATCCATGTGGTCTTGGATGAAGAGAAGCTTTAAAGTTGCTTTTCAGTTATGGGTCATTTGAATCATGTCGGCTCTGTTCTGCGACATTCTTAATGCGCCAGCTTGTCATAACTTGAAATCTGAAAAGTGAAACTTTGATCTTATGAAGATTCATAAGCAAACTCGTTAAGCATAGTTAGAATCAATAATAATAATAATAAGCAGTATGGCATATTCCATATTTTACAGATCATCAGTGATGAAGTTGAATGGACATTCTTGGTGTTCTTCGTCTGAGTGTGAAACCTTGATTTATAAATCTGAAAATACTTAGGAAGATCATTAATAATATCATAGTTAATAAAGAATGATGTTTTGAAAGGTTAAATCAATTAACTAGATCATCTAAGTAAAAACACGAAGAATCATGTTTGCTGTCAAGAATTAGTAGCTGCTGTCAGACCATTCTCGCGAGCCATACTCGAGAATCACACAGAGAATCAATCTGAAGATTTATCAATTCTCGATCATTCTCGAGAATCACCCAATGATTCTCGAGAATCATTCTCGAGAGTTAATTCCTAGTTCTCGAGAATCACTTGAGCAACAGTATACACAGAAGTGAATATCAGTTAAGCATTGTTAATATTTGAGAATCCTTTTTGATTCTCGAGAACCATTCTCGAGAATTAGTTCTGATTCTCGAGAGTCACTTCAGAAACAGAATGCATCAGTACAGGCCATCGACCATTCTCGAGAATCACTTGCTCATTCTCGAGAACCATTCTTGAGAATGGATTCTCAATTCTCGGGAATCACTGGAGAGACATCTTCGATTCGATTCGACCGATCATTCTCGAGAGTGCTGGTGCATTCTCAAGAACCATTCTCCAGAATTGCAATACCCATTCTCGAGAATTTCTTTGCTGTGATGGAATTTTAACTGATCTTTTAATCACTGTTTAGCATCCATTCTCGAGAGTCCAAGTTCCAGTTCTCAAGAATTATTCTAACTCGAGGTGAACTTGCTGACTTGAGGTAAAAACATCAATTCTGTGCTCTTTGACTTGAGGAGATGCTCATCAAAATTGGTTTCTTCCAAATTCTATGAAACCCTTGTTATGTCTAGAATCATATGGAATTGGTTTAATTTGATTTGGTTGTGTATAGAAGGAAAACCGAAGTCATGCTGAACTGATTCCAGAATCACGTGTGTCTACTTTCGAACGTCATATCTCCATGGTCTGAACTTCGTTTTGGGTCATTTAACTCTTGATGGAAATCTCTGTGAGTCTTCTTTCCAATGGAACTAATTTCAGCTCCATTGGATTTTTAGTTTGTGAGATACACTCAAATAACCGAAGGTTGTTCAGGACTGTGATGGTGATTTGTGTTCCGAATTGTGAAAATCATAGTTCTCTCATCTGGACTCCTTTGGACTTGAAAGTTTGTCCAAAGTACGTGTTGGATTTCTAGTTTCATATGCCGTTGGTCTCATATCAATCCGATTCTTGGTTTGGGAGATATCGTCGATTTACTGAAGGTCGCCTAAAACAGAGCAGAACAGAGTATGCTGAAGCACGATCATTCTCGAGAATCAGAATAGCATTCTCGAGAACCATTCTCGAGAATGGTATTTCAATTCTCGAGAATTGCTTCCAAATTTCACATGTTCAGCACCATTCTCGAGAATTGCTTCAGGCATTCTCGAGAATTGATTCAGGAATAAACCTGTAACTCGTTTTCACTCATTTTAACTCCGAATTGACCCGTTCCAACTTCTATATCATCGTGGAGACTTCTAGAATCAATCTAAGAGCTTGTATAATGATTTTCTTTTTTTCTTTAAACAAGTTATTCCTTTCTTCAAACTCCATTCTTGATCATTCTCTATAATTTAATTTGGACTAACCTATAATAAACAAAGTAGTTAGTCAATGTATATGATATAAACTTTTTGCTCTAGATAATGGCATCATCATCAAAACTATGCATAACTAACACCAGCGACTGTTCACACGCAAGACCAGCCTCCACCTCGAGACCCTCAATGGTTGCCTCTCGGTCTGTTTCTTTTCCTTCTCAGACAATTATTCTTCCCCTTGAGCCAGTCCGAGAATCTATTATATATACCTACGCTCCTTAACTTTCATTCACCACTCCATTCAAGTGAAACTGAGAGCCGAGTGTGAAGTCGAAGGAAAGAGTGAAACCGAGGAGGTCGAGAGGGAGATAAATCCAAGAGTGTGTTGGGTTAATATGCTCTTTGGTCACTTAAGCCCAATTGGGCTTAAGTGAGACTACAGCCCAAGAACCCTATGGCCCATTAGGTTTAGGGTTAGGTCTTGGTGTAGTAGTATATAAACCTACTTTCACCCATTGAGAAGGATAAGTCACAAGGAGGCTCTAATCAGAAATAAACCCTAGAGGCAGACGTTCATCATCTGAACGGTTGCCCACACAACCATCCCATTCCCCTCGAGAGATAGTCTGGAAGATAGATCATAGAGCGGACTTGGATTGTTCGTGGAGAGACTTGGATTGTTCGTGGAGAGGCTTTCAGATTATTGATTCTTTCCTTTTAGATCGCTGCATCTTTCCAGGTAATCAAAACGATGAAGGTTTCATCTTTTCCTACATCGTCTCGGTACGATTCGCTTCCGCGTTTCTGGTGAGATTCCTACAGAGTGTTCAAGCACCAATTGCTCTTAAACCAGAAATCTGAGTTGAGTCTTCAAGTTTTTCATCTCCTAGTTTCATGAGCTGCAATGTGAAGCTTTTGCTATGATTTTGAGTCTCAAAACAGAGAAGGTTTAGCTTGTATGAATATACATCTACATCACGATTTAGATTTGAAAACTCAGAAGCATTTGCTGTCATAAAACATATATAACTAGATGTATATATAGATATATTGCTGGTTTTTTTTTTAAAAAAAGAGAAAGAAACAGAACCTAGCTGATATATGTATATATGAATACACTTATAAACACGTTGCTGCTCAAGTGAAGAAAAAGAGAGAGTGTTTGCTGTTTATATGTATATGAATATATGATGCTCTATATGAGAAAAAAAGGAGAACTTTGCTGATATATATATGAACATCGCTGCACCCTTGGAAAACTTATTGTTTTTATATATGTATATCAGTTCTTGCACCTATGTTAGCATATAAGAGTCTGTGTCGCTGAGCTAGGAAAAAGGAGAATAAAAGTTTGCTAATATGTGTGTGGGTGTAATCGCTATACACATATATAAAAGAAAGGAATCGAAACTCTTATACTTTGTTGATATATAAACATTGGCTGGTATACATATATGGCTTAAGGTATTAACCCCCCTTTAGTTGCTGTCATGAATAAGTTTATATGTTATATATATATATATATATATATATATGGGAAAAACACTTCTCATGTTGTAGGAGAAGTGTTTTCTCATGTTATACACATATGAAATGGTGTGACGACCCACATATATATATAATTATATAATTAGCATTATATATATATGTGGGCCATACCATTTCATGTGTGTGTAGGAATCTTCTTCTTCTCATGCAACATGAGAAATTTAAACCCCTATATATATATATGGGGAAAACATTTCTGCTTCTGTGGTAGATAAACTTTTCTGCAGCAGGAGAAAACGACACCGTTTGATCCTTTTTCCCCCTCCTTTTATATGTTTAAATCCTCTTTTAATCTTCCCTCTGCAATTGCCGCCGGACAGCACAATGAAACCTAGGAAGAGACAAAATCTCCCTTTTTCTTAACCTAGCGTGAAGACAAAATCTCCCTTTTTTAACCAGGCTTTAAGAAAAAAAATTCTAAACTCAGGGCCTTGAGCACGGGTTGATCACGTACAAAGTTTCAGAATCCTTAGAACCTACCACCCTCTGAAACCTCGCCCTCATATACGTCAATTCCCCATCTGGACTTTCCTTCTCCGACGACGGACTCGGAATAACTTCGGCACCCATCGACACCCCTCTTAAATGCTACATCGCATACATCTCATCTTCACCCAACTGCTTCCTCCTTATCGAATAACCCATTTTTCTTCCATTGCAATACACCGCCCACACAAACTCCTCCATCAGCTTCTTCTTATGCGTCTTCGTCTCACTCTCAAACGCAATCCTCAATATGTCCGATGTCATTTCTTTGTTTAGAGCACTCGTGTACATTGGTAGCTGAGTAGCTCTATAAGGAAAAATGGCATGCAGTGAGGATCTTCTTGTATCGCCAGGCTTACCCTCCCTTTTCGGTGTCCAAAGATTGTGCCTGATGTTGCATTGTCCTTGATCATAGGCTTACGTGACCAAGTTTCTGAAATAGAAAGGAGCTAGAATGTGTCGTTTTTCTCCAGCTGCAGAAAAGTTTATCTACCACAGAAGCAGAAATGTTTTCCCCTATTTATAATTATACCTTTCAAATGAGATTATGAAAAATTATTTTTCATTTATAAAAGGGTAAATCCCCTTAGGCCTTATACTTTTTAACCAATCGTGAGTTCGTGACATTGGTTCATGACTTTTCTTTTAATCGTTTTCCATTCTTATGCTTTATACCGTCCAAAACACTTATATCAATAATTTCATGTAGATTTGGATGTGAATTTAACAATATTAATTTCGTTGATGCGACGTTAATAGCGTTATGTAGGCTTATGTGTATGAACCAAATCCAAAACTAAAACTTATTAAAAAGTATAAGGAGTTGGATTGCGTTTAACTATATACAAAATTAAAAAGGCAACTTTAATGTATTACAAAGAACATAGAAATCAAGTTTGCGCGGAGAAATTAATTTCCAACAATAAACTACCTTATCTCCAACCACTTAAAAAAAAAACGTTTTATAGCGAGTAAAACTGTATATTTGTAGCGGTTTTGACCTCTACTAACGACATGGGTAGCAGTCATAAAAATTGTTATAAAATCACCAGGATTAATATCACTTATTAAGAATAGATGATTTATCGATTTCTAAATTTATTAATTTGATGTCAGATTATTAATTAGGAATTATAGTAGAAAATATTTCTAAGTCAACTTTCCGTATTAAATATGATTATTATAAGTTTTTTATTATGCCTTTTGGATTAACCAAGGCATCAACAATATTCATGGGTTATATGAATCAAGTTTTCATATTGAATCAATTTAATGTCGTCTTCATTAATGACATTCTTAGAATAAGGAAGAGCACTAAGAGAATCTATATATTCATTGGGATTACCGATTGTGAGCTAAGTAGAGTAAAAGTGAGTTTTGACTCAGGGAAGTAAATTTCCTTGACCACGTGTTTGCTGAAGAGGTAGCTGTTGATCATAGTAATAGATGTGGTGTTGAAGTGGGAACCACCAAAGTCTGTGACAAAAGGGCATAGTTTTGTAGGGTTGGCTGTTTATTACCGCTATATGATAGAGGGATTCTCTCAAATTTCCACATCATTCACTAGATTAACTAAGAAAGAGTAGCAGTTTCTTTGGAATGAGAAATGAGTTGAAACTTTTAAGAAGCTAAAAACCTAGTTAACCACCGCCCCTATTCTCAACCCACATAGATCATATACAGTGTATAGAATATATTACTAAAGGGTTTAAGGTATGTATTCATGCAAGATGGTAAAGTGATAACATACGCAATCAGACAGTTGAGGACTCATGAGGAAAATTGTTTGCCTAACATCTAGAAATTTCTGTTGTGGTGTTTGGTTTGAAGGTTTGGAGGTATTATCTGTATGGATCATAGTTTGAGATATTTAGCGATCATAATTATTTTCTTTAATGACTTGTTGAGAATTTTGGGGATAAAATTCTATTTAGGTGGGGAGAATTGTAACATTCTAATTTTTATATTAAGATTTAATTACAATTAAGAAAAATAAAATTAATTAATTATGATATAAGAATTTATTATGTACTAGTAATTGTTAAAATAAAGGATTTCATATAAAATGTTATTTATGATAATAATATAAATTAGTGGAATAAGGATGTGAAAATAAAAGAGAGAAAGAAGAGAAGATGAAAAAAAAAGCAAAAAAAAAGTACATATATAGTATTTTGTGGTAGGTAAGCTGCCATCGATTTGGGTAAGGTGGCAGCTTCCTGCCACTGTAGCGTGGGGGAACATAATTTTTTTTTTTTTTTTTAAAAAAATCATTCCCCATCCACCACCATTTCTTCCTATATGTGTGTGTTGGTGATTGTGTGCGAGAGTGTGAGATCGATCACGAGAGATTGAGAGAGAAAAAGAAGAAAAGAAAGCCTATTTAAGTTTTAAAGATAAGTTAATAATTTTATAAAATAATTTAGAATAATTATTTATTTATTTTTTGCATTTTTTACCTCTATAAATGTATGATGGTGTTCATGATGGTGCGTTGTAGATCCCTTGAAGATGATGATAACACCTTATCACAGCTCATCACGCCATCAGACTCTAACACCAAGAGGAAGATGCTGCCGGGTGACATTCAGACTGACTGTGAAGAACTTGAACTTTATGATTATCCTTTCCAAGCGTTTAAGAATCTAAATTATTGAAAGCTTCTTCTATGATATATGCTTCCGTCATTTTTTGCCATCTGAACGAGGTCGAAGATCGGGCCATCTAAGCGAAATTATGCCACAACCCGTCAAAGGCCTCGATTGCCCTCCTTCACCGTCTACATCTGTTAGATATGATTAGTTTTGATGATGTCTTATATAGATGCCATTATTATTCAGAGCAAAAAGTTTATATCATATACATTGGCTAACTACTGTATATTTAATGTAGATTAGTCCAAGTTATATTATAGAGATTAATCAAGAAGGATATAAGAGGTTACGGAAAGAAGAACTTGCAGAGAATGTCAAGAAAACAAGAAGTTATGAAAATATTTTGAGAATGATCAAGAGAAGAGAAGAAAGAAAGAATTGAATTATGGAGAATGATCAAGAGAAGAAGAAAGAAAGAAGAACTTGCTTAAATGGAATGAGGAAATCATTATACAAGCTCTTAGATTGATTCTAGAAGTCTCTACGATGATATGGAAGTTGGAATAGCTCAATTCAGAGTTAAAAACAAGAAAATATAAGGTTCAGGATGATCCAACTCGAGTCATGAGGTTGCAACTCGAGTTAACCACTTTTCTACAGTGTTTTCCCTCTTCTGGAATGATTTAACTCGAGTCATGTATGAGTAACTCGAGTCGTAACTCGAGTCAAACACTAAATGACTCGAGTCAAGGTGTATTTCAGCAACTCTGTTAACCTCTGTTTCACATTTCAGCTGGCGAGGTCTGGTATTTTGATGATATCTCCCAAACCAGAGATTGGATTGAGATGAAACTAGTGGCCTATGAAACTAGACTCCCCATGCGTCATTTTGGTATAAATTTCAAGTCCAAAGGAGTTCAGATCAAGGAGCTATGAATTGTGAAAGTTGACACTACAATTTACGCCACAGTGCAGACATAGCTTTGGTATTTTGAGTATAACTCACAAAATAAAAATCCAATTGAGCTGAAATCAGTGGCATATAAAAGTAGACTCAAAATTAATTTCATCAAGACTTGAACCAAGAAAAACAGAGTCCAGACCTGGGAGATATGGCTTTCGAAAGTGGATACTCGAAATTCTGAATTCAGTTCAGCATAGGCTTGATCTTCTGGATATAGCTCATGCACAACCAAATGAAATGAAACCAATTCCATATGAATCTAGGCTCAACAAGTGTTTCAAAGAATTTGGAAGAAACCAATTTTGATGAGCTCTTATCTCGAGTCAAGTTACGAGTAACTCGAGTGCAAGGACGACACGTAAAGCAACCGGAATTGTTGAAACGCAAAATTGACTCTAGTCGACAGATTCAACTCGAGGCGTGCCTCGAGTCATCCAGAAGCAACTCGAGTCACAACTTACACAGAGAGCAACTAGAAGCTTGGCGACAAAATCCAACTTGAGTCACTCATTAAATGACTCGAGTCACTCGATTGCTATACATATCCGTCGCATCCGTGTCTCTTCATTTCTTTCGATTCGAAAACCATAACTTGAGTCAAGTCCACCAACTCGAGTCACTCAAGGACACGAAAGCATCTGGTATTTAAATCAACTCGAGTCACATGGAATAACTCGAGTCATCATCACTGCATCAGAAAATCACCGTGTCCGAAATCTTAGATTCTCATCAAGAACATCTAGATGAATTCCAAAAGAACTTATACTACTTCTTAACATTATTTCTATCATTTGTGTATAAGTTTCACGTGATTAAAGTTTGAGATAACATCAAACTTGACAGAAATCAAAATCTGTCAAAAGCATGAAGATGAAGGTTACTGCAGATTTTCAGAAATGGCAGAGAAGATCGAATTCAACAAGGAACTTGAAGAATTAAAATGCTCAACAGTTTCAAATGCTTAAATTGTTCATCGGCTTCAAATGCTATGACTTGAATATTGAATATTCCAACGGTCATATACGCTTACAACGGTCATATTCTAAACTGGAGGAATTTCTCAACGGTCATAAATTGCAACAAACTATAAAAGGAGAAGCATTCAAGATAGAAGACGTCGGAGACACGAGATTACTGTTTCATTGTCAAAATGCCAATACTCTGACATCTATATCACTTACTCTCCAATTATCTCCATGATCATATAATTTACCTTAGAGAGTGAGATTGTTTGTATTGTACTTCAGTGTTTATTCATTTACTCTTTTAGAGAGAACATCTATGATTATTAAATCATTGTAAGAATCTCAAGTCGTGGGACTTGGAGATTGGGTTATCGCTTCTGACTTGTAAGGGGGAGTGTATCCTAGTGAGAGGATAACTTCGAGTACAGAGTGTGTAACTGATTGAAAGAAGTATCTCGGTGAGAGTTTTGGCTTCACAAGTGCCTGGGTGAACTTGTGGGATTGTAAAGGCTTCTCTTGTGCCCGGATTAAACAAGAGGCTAGTGGATTGAAAATCTCAAGCGGAGGTTGGGGACTGGACGTAGGTCAAGGATTGGGCCGAACCAGTATAAATCACAGTTTGCATATTCTCCTCTCTTATCTCTTATATTTCCAGTATATGCTTATTTGAATATCTAACTGTTGATTTAGAAGACACGAAAAGATTTTCAAAGATTTAAGTTTTTAATCTTAACCCAATTCACCCCCCCTCTTGGGTTCAGCCGGTCTTACAACATCCTCATGGAGGATCCCAAACAGAGCGTCCAAAAATAAATAAATTACACAATTATATATTATTTGTGTTAATTAATTAATAATTGTGGATAAGAGGGTTTTGGTGAGGTTTGTTTTACGAAAAAAAGGGGGAAAATCCCTTTGCTTGTTTGGGAGTTCCATTTTAGAGGGAAAGGAAAGGGAAGAGAGGGTTTTGGTAGTCTCTTCCTTTGTTTGCAAGTTTCAAAAATAAGAGGAGAGGAAATCAGATATTTTTACAAATCCCTCATTCTTCTAAAAATAAAGTTCCCCCAATATGAGGGTTTTAAGAGAGAAAATAGATAAATTACTTTTTTACTCTCGTTCACCACCACCACCACCACCACCACAACCACTCACCGCCGCCACGCCACCGCCACCGCCACCGCCACCGCCACCGCCACCGCCACCACCACCACCACTAACACCACCACCACACCGCCGCCACCACATAAATAATTTTTTGAATATAAAAATTACATAAATAATTTTTTTAGAAAATTTAAATTTATTTGTAAAGTATAATAATTATATTAATTATTAAAGAAAATGACAAAATGGTAAAAATAACTCATTAATCTTCCATCTTCCTCCCTTACTATTTTTTTAACTCCCAAATAAGGGGAGGAAATATCCTTTATTTCCCTTCTATCCCTTCCCCTCCATTCTCCTTGCATCCTTTTCCTTCCCCTTCTTTCCAAACTCCCAAACAAAGCCTAAAGGCATTTCCCAAAAAAAAAAAAATGGATGACATGGATGACGGTACGCTCTCCCTTATTGCCAACTTAAAGGCCAACTTGCAATTCTTATATTGTACTTCGTATATTATATTACAACTCACATTCTTTTATGTATATGGAGTAATATATAAATATATTTTCAATAAGAATAAGGACGACGACGAATATTGGGAAGAAGCAACGAATAACAACTAGAAGTTTACAAATGAAGTTGCGCTTGATTCGTTCTTCATAACAGTAATTTAATCACTTATTAAAATGTTGTCTTAATCATCATTTATATACTATTATTCCAAATCATTATAGCCATTAAATAATAACAACTTCCAATATACACCATCAATATTTACATAATGTTAACACAAAGGATAGGTATGAGAAATGTAAAATTCTTGAGAGGCAAAGACTCATTATGGTGTATATTAAAAGTTGTGATTTGAAAAATTAAATTAAATAAATATTAATTAATAAGTTAAAACTTCTTTTTTGGGTAAAAATTAAAAATATCTCTTATTTCAACATATTTGCTTCCCATCAGATTTTTCATTTGATTAATATTTGAAAATTCAAAGTTTGAAATCCATAATCAATCAATCAAAATGAGAGAGATGGTGAGTGGTAATTGGTAAATATAATTTTAGAATACACTCTGAATTTTCAATTAAAACTATAAGAAAATATACTGAGATATCTATTTGATTGATTAGTATTTGAATTTGAAATTTTGAAATTCCCTCCTCTCCTTCTTAAGATTTGATTATGTTTTCATCTTTCCTGTTCTTTTTACTTCCCGAGCCCTAACAATTTTTTCTTTTTGTCCACTCTTTTTTCTCATTTTCATACGGCTACATTAATGTATCTTCTCTTTTCAAGGTATTCTAAATTCATGTGCCCATTCTTTATTTTTTTCCGATTTTAAATATAATTTTAAATTCTATCTTTTTTCTCCATATTATAAATTCAAATTTAAATATAGATTTTGAATGGATATTTATCACTCACCCTCTTCCTCATATTTGCCATTCTCTCTCTCCAACATTATCTTCTCTCCACCCTCCTGTAGCAACCACTACATTCAAGCTTCTTCTTTCTTAAGGCCAAAATCACACTAAGATAATGACTCGTCTATGCCGCTAATAATGTTCCACTTGACGTTCGGTGGAACCTATATATGGGCTCAATCACTCGAAAAAAAAATTGGGGCTTGCTTATCCCTTTAAAAGATTATAACATTTGTTGTTATTCTTTTCCTTTTAAAAAATAAGTTTGTGTTTGTGTTTTTCATACTATTGGACTACCCTTTTGCATCTGCAATTTGTGGGTTAATCCTTTTAAACTACCCAAGGTTGAGGTTAGCGTTACGCACAAGAATCCACTTCAACATTTAGGGGATATGTAGTCATGGGAGGTTATTTTAGGAAAATATTGTCGGTTATACCAAAGGGTGGCAGAGCTGAAATTGTTGACGCTTCCATCATCACATCTCCCCTTTGGTCTGAGTGCAAGATGTTAGTTCTCAATGTGTTTTGATGATTAATAACAATTGTAAACATGAGAGAATGTTTTTGATAAAGATTTGTAAAGCTTGATTGATTTCAAGTCAAAAAACATTCTTTCAGTTCCAAACTCGAGCTTGGCTACCCAAACTCGAGCTTGGCTACCCAAACTCGAGCTTGCCCCATACAGAAAGAAAACCAAGCTATTTTGCATTTTCTAAACTTGAGCTTGGTCCATAAACTTGAGCTTATCATTTTACTGTAGAGTTTGTGAGTTTACAAAAGTTGTAAACTCGAGCTTGCATCAGGCAGAAAGTTTTCAAGTTTTCCTTCAAAGAGTAAACTCAAGTTTAAGGTTGTAAACTCAAGCTTGCGTCTGACAAAAATCTTTTAGAGTTTTTAAAACCTTTGGCAAACTCGAGCTTGCCCTTGCAAGCTCAAGCTTGGGTCAGACAGAGAGCATTGTCATATTTTGAGTTTAGCAAACTCAAGTTTACACCTCTAAGCTCAAGCTTGCATTTTGTGAACTAAAATTATTTTTGACATGAATAGTGCCAAACTCGAGCTTACTCACTAATAAGCTCAAGCTTGCGTTTTTCCATTTTGGCTCTCAAAATGATTTCAAACATGTTTCCCGACAAATGCTAAACTCGAGCTTACTCACTTACAAGCTCGAGCTTGAGACTTCCGGAGAGGCATAACTCAAGGTTTAAAAGAAGAGCAAACTCGAGCTTACATAGGTAAACTCGAGCTTGGAACATCGGAATGATGAACGCATCATCGAGTACGTTTTGTTCGTTTTGATTTATGCTTTAGCTTGATTCGTGAAATTGTTGCTTATGATTTAAATGATTCATATCAATATTCCTAACCGATTTAACCAGTTTTCTTATGAGATTTCGGAAGACCTAAAGATCTCGATTTAGGAAACATTTAAGCATTCAAAGAGGAAAGATATCAATCAATTATGTTTCCAGATTTCCGTCAACTGAGTTAACGGATCAATATCAATTGGAGATATCCCCTTATGCCGAAATTGGTGCAACAAATTAAAAGCCACAACATGGAGATTCAAAGAATCAAAGCCGCAATATCCTCAATGACTATATTCACGAGACCATGGACTCAACAACCATATTTTTGAGTAGGCCCAAGTCTGAACGCATCTTCAACGGTCACAAACTTCAATCCAGTATAAATACATGAAGATTTGAAGTCTGCAAGTACAGAAGTAACACACAGAAAACGCATACAAGCTTATCAATCGTTTTTCTCGTTTATACTTCTCATCAGTACATTGTACCTCAGTGATTATCTTTATCCACTCTTTAGAGAGTTCATTTCTGTAATTCATTCATTGTAAGAATCTCAAAGTTGTGGGACTTTGAGGTTGGACTTTCAGATTACAACTTGTAAGGGGGAGTGTATCCTAGAGAGAGGATAGCTTTCGAGTACAGAGTGTGTATATCGATTTGAGTGATAGTAGAAAAACCTGAGAGTCCGGGACCGGACGTAGGTCAAGAGTTGAGACCGAACCAAGATAAATCTTCGTGTCAAGCTCTTCTTCCCTATCTCCATTTAGCATCTGTTGTGTGAGTGTTTTAAAAAGAATTTTTAAAATCCCCAATTCACCCCCTCTTGGTGATTTCCTTCACTTTCATTTGGTATCAGAGCCTGGTTATCTACTTGAAGGATTAACATCCTAGATCAAAGATCCAATGGAAGGAATTCTACCCGATGGAGCATCAATCAACAGACCTCCAGGTTTCAATGGAGAACATTACTCTTTCTGGAAGGCTAAATTCAGAGTCTACGTAATGGCAACTGAGTATGGCCTATGGAAGGTGTTCGAGAAAGGAGACTATGTTCCATCCTCAACTAAAGATGGTGTCAAGTACTCTAAACCGAAGAAGCGTATGATGAGAATGACAAAAAGAAAGTCACTCTCAACATGAAAGCAATCCACATGTTACAAAGTGCTCTAAGCCAAAAGGAGTATTTTCGAATCTGCACTTTGACATCTGCCAAAGTTATGTGGGAAGCTCTTGAGATAGCCCATGAAGGGACAAATTGGAATCAAGGAGAATCGAGTAAACACTCTCATGATGAATATGATTTATTTCGTATGAAGTCCGGAGAATCCATTGGTGAATTCCAGCTTAGATTCACTCATCCGATCAACCAACTTGTTGTTTTGGGCAAAGTTTATGATCAATCTGTCCAAGTGAGGAAAATACTAAATATCCTCGAAGGAATGGGAAGCCAAGGTCACCGCAATCGAAGAAGCTCGTGGTGAATCAATGGCTTCGAGAGCAAAGATTATTTGGTAGCTTATCCGAATATGAAGGTAAGATCAAGTTCGAAAAGGACTTGATGAGATTGATGGCAAGAACAAAGGAATTGCCCTCAAAACCGTCAAAGAGACAAAATCGAGATGATGAGGAAGATGAAGATCGAGCTAGGCATGATGGTTCGAAGATTTAATAAATTTTACAAGAAGGACCAAGCTTTTAAAGTTTCACAAGAATAGTTCTAGCACGAAACAAAGAAACCTATCATATGCTATGAATGTGAAAAGTCTGGCCACATCAAGTCTGAATGTCCACAGCTGAAGAACAAAGAAAAGAAATTCAATAAGTTCAATAGAAAAGCTTATGGTTCAGCTATATGGGGCAACAGCTCATCCGATGAAGATGAAGCTGAAGAAGAAGAAGTAGAGCTAACATCTGTCTTGTAGCTCAAGAAGATTCAGAAAATAAAGAGGTAGAAAACTCTGACTCATCTTATGATGAACTATCTTCAGAATATGATTCTTTTTTTATAGAATTTCAAAAAATTGCAAAAGAGCTTTTATCTTCAAAGAAGAAAATTAAATTTTTGGAAGAACAAGCTCAAACTGGTTTAACTTCTGTTTCTCTCTGTGAAAACATTTCTGAAAAGAATTGTGAAAACATTTCAGAAAAGAATTGTGAAAACATTTCAGAAAAGGCTTGTGACAATTGCTGTATTTTAGAGAAAAAAAATTTATATCTTACAAAAACTCTTGAGAAATTCACTAGAGGTAGTGAAATGCTCAATGTTATTTTAAAACAAAGAAAGGTTCACAAGTGACAAGTCGAATTGGCTATAGACCTGATTCTGATAAACGAAAAGGCAAAAAGAAGGTTGGACCGAAATCCTATTTGAACTATTTTCAAAAACCAGTCCACTCCTCTAATCCTTTTGCTCATTGTAACTATTGTAACCGTAAAGGTCACAATACCTCATCATGTTTTCATAAGAAAGATAGAAGAAGTAAACCTATTGGTAATTATCAATGGGTACCAAAGGGAACTTATGTTTTCCCTAAGGTTCGAACTAACCCGGAAGGACCCAAGTATAAAAGGGTACCAAAATGTCCATCTATTGCTTCATGTGTGCAGATTGATTCCAGAAAGAATGGACATAAAGATACAGATAAGATTAAGAGAGGAATTTCCTACAATTTGAAAAGGAGATCTTCTCAAAGATCAAGCAGAAGACTCGTGGAGTCTACACCCCTTGAGAAAACTTTGCAGACACCTATGAAACAGTGGGTAAGCAAAGTCGATCCTCGAAGTACCTAAAGATCAAGGAAAGCTTCTCAAAAGAGTAACTATATAGTGAAATATTTTGACTCTTGAGGAAGCTGAAGAAGCAATGCTTGATGTTGTTGATGAATGTCAAAGAAGGAGACATCTACATCAATCCATCTCAACCAAGCATGTTATTACAAGGACAAGAAGAATTACGGTGATATTTAAACTTACCCTATACTGTGTTTACATGAAATTCATATTTGGGTAATAAATACTTGTCCATTATTGCATTCCATTAGCAATCAATCAGTTATGACTTTCAAAACGTTTTTCAGGTTGCTAAATGGATCATAAATGAATTTATGCATAATCTTCAGAGTTTATGCACAATTCTAAAGTTTGGATTCCTATTCATTTTGTGAAAATACATACAAATGCTTTTGAAAAATATTCATGCTTTTATTGCATTCAATTGATGTTTTTCAAAATTGGAAGTTAATGTTGTATATTGAATGTCGGATATGCTTCAAATTTGTCTGCCTAATTTTGCTTGTCATTCACTTATTGATCATCAATATTTAATACGATACTTGAACTCCTTATTCTTTATTCTCCAACTAGTTAGACCTCATATCTAACAAGTTGATCATTTCTGAGTTTCAAGTCTATCTTCAAGAAAAAATTTCAATTTGTGAATCTGTCATACGTTAAGCGTAAATTCTTAGTTGGCTATGTTATTCCAAGCTTTATAAATGTTCATTAGTGCATGGAAAATTAATGCATTAACCATTATATGGAATAACTTGCTAGGATAATATTTTGGAACTCTAGTCATTTGGACTAATGAGTATGAGCTTCATCATCCATGAATCCTAGTAGTCACTTTGTTACTCAAGTTCATCAACTGTGTCTCCATCCAGTTTTGAGTAACTATATTCGTATTCTTGCCTTGACTATCCATATATTTCTAGATTCATTTCTAGAGGCAAGTTTATCTCTCATTCAACAGCAAAGCCATTGAAAAATGATCTTCTTAGTATCATCTACTTGCTTACTTGTATGTTCAATGTTATTACTGATTGTGATACACTCCTTGCTCAAATGAAAAATTCTTATCAAGGAGCAATTCAGTTTTATAAGAAGAGAATTGGGAATGATAAATCCCAATGAGGTGTAAGTAGCTCCTACTTAATGTTAGTTATGTGTTTGATGATTACTATATACTAACTTAAGTATCAGAGTATCTAGATGTGTCTTATGCAGGGTATTTATGATGATAAACAACTCTGACAATCTGCTGAAGTTTGCTGTCAAGAGAAGCAAACTCGAGCTTATAAGTGTAAGCTCGAGCTCGAGGAGGTCAAAGAGAAAATGAAATTTTGGAGAAAGCCAAACTCGAGCCTATAAGTGAGTGAACTCGAGCTTACAAAGGAATTTCAAGAGTTCACCATACACTCTTGAAGTCCAGGTTAGTTCAAGTTTATACAAACTCGAGCTTAGCTTCCTAAACTCGAGCTTGTCGCGCCTTTTATATATATAAACTTGACTGTTCCTCTTCACTTTCCTCTACCCTTGAGCTTGCCCTTACTCTCTCTCAGAAACCTCTCATCTGCCTCGACTACACCCAGCGAAAATGGTCACAGAACACTCTACTTCTACAAATATTTCTGATTCAGAAACCCAATACGACCAAAATCCACACCCAGAACGCCCTAGACGACCAAAAATGTTGCCAAAACGATTCAATGTTGGGATTAACACCCACATTCCTGGAGTCACAGCAACCCATTCGAATCCTCCCTCCAAATCAAAGGGAATTAAGATTGGCAACCAACCAGAAGCTCCAAAGAAGCGAGTTACCTCAGAAGAAGCATCCAGCAAAGGGAAAGATAAAATCCCAGAGGTCACTGTAACTTACAAATAAAAAAGAACCAAGAAGACTGCCTCTAGGACTGGTCAAGGAAGCTCTCAAGTTCCTTCTGCTTCTCAACAACAAGAGGAACCTACTCCTCAGGTATCCCAAGAAACTCCTGCCCTGTATGAAATTTACAATCATACCTCTATACCTGAAGGATTTTCATGTGATCCTATTCGAATAGAAGGAGAAGATGCTGTTAAGTTTAAAGATAAATTTGGTCCCAAAGTTTTCTGCCCTATTGTTTCAGTGGACCTAGCTCAACTCAAGAATGAATGTAATTTGGATCTTTCCCCATGGCTCAAACAATTTGAAAGTCTAATTTCCATTAGAGCCTCTTTTAGTCCAACTCTTGTCAAGATCTTTTATCATGGAATGCCACACAATAACGTGCTGGATGATGATGGAAATTTGGTTGAGGAAAGGGTCACCACATCCATTAGAGGAAAACAAATCACCATTTTCCCCTCCTATTTAAACTCCATTATGCAAATTTCCAATCCCCCACCTATAGCTTCATTGAACTATACTGATAGAAGAATCTATGAACTTCTAAGACCCAATGAACCTATCCCAGAGGTGTTAGATATTCTTAATTTTTCCCCTGGTTCAATGTCTCCTACATTCAGAACCATCTGGTACATTTACACCGAAACCTCATGCAAAAAGGAGAAGCTTCACCCATTTCGCAAAGAAGGATTACCCTATCTTTGCTTCTATCATTGACCATGTACCTCACAATGTTGGGTACTGGATTTTTCAAGAAATGGTCAAATTTCGCTTTGCATCCGTAAAAACCTCCCAAATTCCATTTTCTAGCCTCATCTTCGTGATTCTCTTTCATGAGAAAACTTGGTACCTTCCTGCCCATGAAAAACCAGAAAAGCCTCTAGTGTTTGGAAGGCACATTTTGAACCTCATGAGAATCAATATGGATGAAGGTTCTGGCCAATCAAGGGCTCCTCCTCAGTCAAGGCCACCCAGATCAAGAGCCACTCAGTCCAGAGTCCAAGAAGCTCAGAGTGCTCCTCCTCCTCCTCAGCCTCATACGCCTTCTGATTTGGATGCAAGAATCAAGGAAATTGTTGATAAGGCTGTTTCTGATCTCACTGATAGAGTAGAGGCAGAAGTTGGAAGATTGATAGCTGAAGTGACCTAAGGGCACAATAATCTGGTGAATACTCAGGAAGGTTTCAACATTGGTCAAGAAGAATTGAAAGAAAGTCAGAAAGAGTTAAAAGACCAAGTTGGAATTCTAAGTGATCACATTGAAGCTCATTCTGCCAGCATCTCTACTTTGTTGGTCACCATGGTGAGTCTCAGCGATAAAATGGACAAGATACTGAAGAATCAGTCCAAATTCGCTCCTGGTTCAAGTGCTGCAGATGGTTCTGGTCTTGGTCCCTCAGTTGTTTCCTACCCCAGACATACCCAAACCATATCTTGAACCCTCCACAGAACCACAAACCTCCTCATCCTTCACCTTTGTTCCACCACCTCAAACCACTCATCCAGATACTGAACACCACTCTCACACCTCCCCTGCCATCATAGACTCTCCTCCAGCTACACCCTTGTTTGCTGATGACAAAGGGGGAGAAGAGTGAAGAAAAACACTCAAGTAGTTGTGGATTGATCAATTGAAGTTTTATCTTTTCTATTGTATATTTGCTTTTGAAACTCTACTACCTTGATCATATCTATTTTGATTATTCAATTCTGCATTACAAATTCAGTTGCTAAACTCTGATTATATCTGAATGTCCAAAATCCTTATCAGTCAAAAGTTTTAAACTTCTGATATTCTGCTGATATTTTCTGGATCTGATTAATCTCTGTTAATTGATTAACACATGTGCTTATCTTGCTCTATGCTAAAACTAAGTTAATCAAATCAAGCTTCAAAATTTCAAGTTTGCAAATATATTTGTCAAAATCGCTTTCAATGATTCTCAAATGATCAATTCTGTTTTTGAAAAGAAACAAATGTTTACAAGTGTTGTCATCATCAAAAAAGGGGAGAATGTTAGTTCTCAATGTGTTTTGATGATTAATAACAATTGTAAACATGAGAGAATGTTTTGATAAAGATTTGTAAAGCTTGATTGATTTCAAGTCAAAAAACATTCTTTCAGTTCCAAACTCGAGCTTGGCTACCCAAACTCGAGCTTGCCCCATACAGAAAGAAAACCAAGCTATTTTGCATTTTCTAAACTTGAGCTTGGTCCATAAACTTGAGCTTATCATTTTACTGTAGAGTTTGTGAGTTTACAAAAGTTGTAAACTCGAGCTTGCATCAGGCAGAAAGTTTTCAAGTTTTCCTTCAAAGAGTAAACTCAAGTTTAAGGTTGTAAACTCAAGCTTCGTCGACAAAAATCTTTTAGAGTTTTTAAAACCTTTGGCAAACTCGAGCTTGCCCTTGCAAGCTCAAGCTTGGGTCAGACAGAGAGCATTGTCATATTTTGAGTTTAGCAAACTCAAGTTTACACCTCTAAGCTCAAGCTTGCATTTTGTGAACTAAAATTATTTTTGACATGAATAGTGCCAAACTCGAGCTTACTCACTAATAAGCTCAAGCTTGCGTTTTTCCATTTTGGCTCTCAAAATGATTTCAAACATGTTTCCCGACAAATGCTAAACTCGAGCTTACTCACTTACAAGCTCGAGCTTGAGACTTCCAGAGGCATAACTCAAGGTTTAAAAGAAGAGCAAACTCGAGCTTACATAGGTAAACTCGAGCTTGGAACATCGGAACAGATGAACGCATCTGAGTACGTTTTGATTTATGATTTAGCTTGATTCTGCGAAATTGTTGCTTATGATTTAAATGATTCATATCAATATTCCTAACCAGATTTAACCAGTTTTCTTATGAGATTTCAGAAGACCTAAAGATCTGATTTATGAAACATTTAAGCATTCAAAGAGGAAAGATATCAATCAATTATGTTTCCAGATTTCCGTCAATCTGAGTTAACGGATCAATATCAATTGGAGATATCCCCTTATGCCGAAATTGGTGCAACAAATTAAAAGCCACAACGGACAGATTCAAAGAATCAAAGCTGCAATATCCTCAACAGCTATATTCAGCAGACCATGGACTCAACAACCATATTTTTGAGTAGGCCCAAGTCTGAACGCATCTTCAATGGTCACAAACTTCAATCCAAAGTATAAATACATGAAGATTTGAAGTCTCGCAAGTACGAAGTAACACACGTAAAACGCATACAAGCTTATCAATCGTTTTTTCGTTTATACTTCTCATCGCATACATTGTACCTCGGTGATTATCTTTATCCACTCTTTAGAGAGTTCATTTCGTAATTCATTCATTGTAAGAATCTCAAAGTTGTGGGACTTTGAGGTTGGACTTCGGGATTACAACTTGTAAGGGGAGTGTATCTAGAGAGAGGATAGCTTTCGAGTACGAGTGTGTATCGATTTGAGTGATAGTAGAAAAACCCGGAGAGTCCGGGACCGGACGTAGGTCAAGAGTTGAGACCGAACCAATATAAATCTTCTGTGTCAAGCTCTTCTTCCCTATCTCCATTTAGCATCTGTTGTGTGAGTGTTTTAAAAAGAATTTTTAAAATCCCCAATTCACCCCCCTCTTGGTGATTTCCTTCACTTTCACAAGATACTCAGTCTAACAAAGATTATGAGACTCCAGTCATCCTATAATCTTGAAGAACAGGAGAAAATCAAGGCTTTCTCATAGTGGTTGTTAAAAGTAGGTGATGGGAGCATAGAACTGCCTCATGATGGTATTACTGACATAACTATATCATCAAAGTTATTGATGTATGATGAGTACAACCTAGTGAAGTCCATTGTCTAGTGAACATATCCAAATTTATTGGGTCGTATTGGGGAAGATTACTACTTAACTAGTAGGGTGATACTTACTCTGACGACATAAAATGTTTACAAGTTGAATGAGTAGATGTACACACTATTACCAGGTGAAGCAACAACATACCCCATTTCATATTCCATCTATCCCACAAATAATGCAAATGATAGCTTCAAAGATTTAATGATATTGAGTTCCTCAACTCAATTAAATGTTCGGGAATTCCTCACCACAAGTTGACCCTCAAAGTAGGCATACCAATAAAGCTAATAAGGAACATTGATCAAGCAGCATGATTATGCAATGGTACACGGCTACGAATTACCTATCTTGGTGAATACTTTATCAAGGCTAGAGCGTTGAATGAGATAAGGGTTGGACAAGAGATTATGATTCATCGTATGGACATGAATCCTTCCAAATAAAAGCTATCATTCAACATGATAAGGAGGCAATTCCCGATCATAATTTCCTTCGCGGTGACAATAAACAAAAGCCAATGTCAATCAATGACGAACGTTGGCTTATACCTACCGAGTCTGGTTTTTTCACATGGTCAACTATACGTTGCACTATAAAGAGTCAAGAATTTTAATGGCTTTAAATTTCTTATGTTGGATGAAAAAATAAATGTATCAACAAAGTGTTTCAAAACATTATTTCATGAGGTTGATATAATTCAGACATTTGGATGGATGGAGCTAAATTTATTAATGCTAAATTGCAAAAGCTCACATTTAAATGTTCATAGGCTAATAGATAATTTATTTATTTTTATGTGTAAATGTAATTTTCACAACCTATATAAAATACAAATGTGCGATGCAACGGGGTTGTTTGTCTTCCAAGAATATCTTTTACGTTGGAA
Source organism: Acacia melanoxylon (assembly GCA_019022615.1). Lineage (NCBI taxonomy): Eukaryota > Viridiplantae > Streptophyta > Magnoliopsida > Fabales > Fabaceae > Acacia > Acacia melanoxylon. The sequence continues at coordinate 10,061,510 of JAFJYJ010000011.1, forward strand.
TTCTTAAACATATTTACAACCAGTTACTATAAAATACGAGACTTTTTATCTCTCAATCTACAAATGTTGAATTAAAGAGGTGAACATTCCATTTACAAGTTTTATGAAACAATTTTATCTTCAAATAAATAAATAAGTAAGTAAAATTAAATCAAATTTATCATGATTACAAATCTATCATAACAGTTAGAGTAAAAATCCAACGTATTGATGATCTACCTTACAATGTAGATGAAGGGGTTGTGTGTAATATCATAATTATTACTTCTAGGATTGAATTATATATAATAAAGGGGGAATTGATAAAAAATGAATAAAAAAATGTCATAGTAAAAAAAAAAATTAAAGGGGTCGTGCCCCTTTAGTCAAACGGGTAAGTGGGAGTATTTAATACCCCTCCTACCCGTCAATAAGGGGCACATGGCCCCTTCATGTGTGTCTGTGGGTATTATATATACCCCCACTTGATTGATCTTCATTTGTGAAAAAATAATTGGGTTTCACCGTTGAGCTTGCAGACACGTTTTTGGCATTGTCCTCCATTGTTTCAGATCTAAGGTAAGCTTATAAGATCACTTAGGTAGCTAAACTAATTTATTTTCAACAAACTTACTTCATGAAAGTTATTCCACATATTTTTCTCTTTCTAATAAGGGTAATATAGTGCTCAGTGTTGTCAAAAACTAGTGTAAAAACATAAAAACGTAAGTTTTTACATTTTTACTGGGTTGTTACGTGCTAAAACTCAAGTAGAAACTGTCCCAGGTAAAAACGGGTAGAAACGCGTGTAGAAACATAAAAATGTGTAGAAACGTACGTTTTTAGAGATTCCACCGTTTTTACTTAAAACCAAAAAAAAAAAAAATTGTTATAAGAGCAAGAGAAAAGGACATTGAGGACATGGAGTTTTTGCAAAATCATGTGTTTGATTTGAATGAATTGTTATAATTTATGAATTGTTAAACTTTGTTCTTTTAATGTTTTGGAACTTGTTTTTAGGAGTTGTTAAACTCTTTTTGTGTTTTTGGACTTATATTTTATATAGTTATGTGACTTGTATCTTTTAAATATAATTTATCTTTTTGAAATTTTGAGTAGTGATTTATGGTTTTTTTTTTATATATATATATATATATATATATATATATTTTTATCCTGACCTTAAGAAGTAAAAACTTTACGTTTCGTGTCGTTTCTACGATTTACGTTTCTACCACCCCTTTCCGTGTCTACGTAGAAACTCGATTTTGACAACACTGATAGTGCTAATTAGTGAAATTTTTGGGGTTAGAATTTTGGGAGAGTTTTGAGTTTTGACAATAGATGACTATATATATGTACATGATGATTAATAGTTATTTTTAATCGGTTAGTTATTTTAACCCGTCAATATGATGATGATAATTCAATAAGGTGCATCATTGAATCTGTCTACCCAAATTTAGTGGAGCGTTTATTCAACGAAGATTACCTAAACAACAGGTCCATTTTAACCCCAACAACGGAACATGTCGATTCATTGAATGAGTACATTTGTTCTTTGTTGCCAGGAGATGAAGTTGAGTACCTTAGTGCTGACTCTATAAATCATATAGATTATGCAAATGACAATTTTGATGATCTATATGACACAGAGTTTTCAAATTCAATTAAATGTTCTGGGGTTCCTCATCATAAATTGGTTTTTTTGAATGTGGGAGTACCAGTTATGTTAATAAGGAACATTGACCAAGCATTAGGATTGTGCAATGGTACGAGGCTTCAAATTACACAACTTGGCAAGAACGTCATAAAGGCGAAGGCGTTGAATAGCACTAGCGCAGGCCAAGACATTTTGATACATAGGATGGACATGAACCCATGTGAATCTAAACTTCCACTCAAGATGACGAGAAGACAATTTCCAATCATCATGAGCTTTTAGCCAAGGTCAATCAATGTTAAATGTAGGTCTTTACCTACCAAGTTTAGTTTTTTCACATGGACAACTTTATGTTGCTTTATCTAGAGTAAAGAGTTTTAAAGGTTTGAAAATACTGATTTTGAATGATTTTATTAAGTATATTAACAACACAGTTAATGTTGTATACATAGAAGTTTTCCAAAACATTTTATCACATTCATAGTTGTAAGGAGAAACTTTGTTTGACTTTGTTATTGTTGTGGTTTGAATTTCATATTTAAATGAATTCAATATTTTATCACTTTCATTTTTGTATTTCTTCAGTGCTGAATTTTACCTATTAATTAATAAAACAGTTTGGTTATTACAATTGCGCCCTTGTTATTCACATTTAAAACAGAATAAAACTCAACACTACGTGCAATGCACTGGTCCGAAGTCTTGTTTTTCCTATATATATGTGTGTTGGTGATTATGTGGGTGATTGTGTGCGAGAGTGTGAGATCGATCATGAGAGACTAGGAGAGAAAAAAGAAGAAAAGAGAGCCTATTTAAGTTTTTAAGATAAGTTAATAATTTTATAAAATCATTTAGGTAGTTAAATTAATTTCTTTTCAATAAATTTTCTTAATGAAAGTTGTTCTACGTATTTTTCTTTCTTTCTAATGAGGGTAATATAGTATTGACTATTGAAAATTTTGGGATTAGAATATTGGCAAAGTTTTGAGTATTGATAATAGATGACTGTATATATGAAGAGCATGATTAATAAATAACTTTAATCGGTTTAGATTCGTTAGTTGGTTATTGTGGGAATTTAAATTTATTTTCTATTTAAAAGAATGTAAGATTTATGTCATATAGTATATTTTTACCGATTAAATGAGGATTTAAGCATTTAGTTGGATTACTAGAGGTATTATTAAAGGTTTAATCGGTTAGTTTTGCTAAATCTTAAACTATATAAAATTATGAATTGGGATTTGAGATTTTAAATCAGATATGATTTTGATTATGTGGAGGTTTGGAGATTGTTTAATAAAGGGTAAAAGAGCAAAAATACACATGTGCTTTACCCTCGGGAGCGCCCAGCACCATATGCTTTTTTTGGGAGCACAAATACACATGTGGTTACATTTTAGGAGCAAAAATCACACCACCGTTAAAATCTAACTTAACGGTGTATTTGCAACAGAAAATGTCATATTTACAACAACATTCACAACAAAAAAAAGGATATATTTACAACAGAAAGTGTTGTATTTACAACAAAATTTAAAATCTGACCATATTTACAACAAAAAATGTCATATTTACAATAACATTTAAACACCTGGATTTTGAACATAGAAAGGTTATTTACAACAGAAAAAGACTAGATTTACAACAGGAAGTGTTGTATTTACAACAAAATTTAAAATTTGGCCATTTACAAAAGAAAAAGCCATATTTACAACAGGCTAGATTTTAACGTTGGTGTGACTTTTGCTCATAAAATGTAACTACATGTGTATTTTTGCTCCCAAAAAAAGCATATGGTGTTGGGCGCTCCCGAGGGTAAAGCACATGTGTATTTTTGCTTCTAAACCCTTTAATAAATTGGGTTATACTTATAAAAGATAGTGTTAGGTCAAAAATTGAGGAATATATAAATTGTCATTTTTCTAGGAAAAAAAATGTAAAGTGAGATAATAGTTTAATTAATTATTTACTATTGTATTAGTGGTTATTTTTGTTAATTCTATTAACATATAATTATATTTATTCTTAGAGTGGACTTTGTAACGCCCGTCGTCCTAAATGCGCCTTTATCTATCAGAGTTATAGTGCACATGCATCGAAGTAATTTGGACGACTTAATTGTAGAATAAAACTTTTAGTTTGAAAATATGAGGATAAATTTTTCGCGATTCGAATCTATCCCATAGTGGGAAAGTAATACATTGGTCCCAAAATAGACAAAAGATAAACGTGACAATACAGTCCATCTACTCATATTTTTCCAAAAGGTTCCTTTTTGCTGTAACCCTTACAACTGCATCTTCCCTCTTGATCCTAATCCACTACCTGTTTCTTCCATGCGTTCTGGAGTTCAAATGAATGAACCCCAAGGATAACAGATAATCTTATATGCAAGTATGAAGTATAAATGACAACATAATACAGTTTAACATAGAATAATTTACAGTAAACAAGTCGCACCGTAACTACAATTAACGGTCAAGGACCGCAGCTCTTTAGGACATGCAGCCTACGGGACACGCAGCCCCAATCCATAGCTAGGATACACATATACAAATTATCTAGCAAACATAGTTAGTCATATATAAATACATACACACAAGCTAATAAGATAACAGTTACCCACCTCAAGCTTGAATCCTTAACTTTGTCCGGAGGTGTTAGGATCGGTTGAGGTGTCAAAGTATACCTAAAAACGTTTATCATTGTCATTACCCACCTCAAGCTTGAACAAACTCGAGTTTACATCGCTAAGTTTGAAAATCAAATTATTCGAATTTATGAAATCTTCATGTTTGATTTAGATACTTCTTATCATCACTCCTTACTATTCCTAACTATGTTTAATCAGTTTGTTAGTGAGTTTCAGATGATTTAAAGAGTGTTAAATGAAGATTTAGCTTAAAACAAAAAGTGACATCAGCGCATTTATTGCAAAGTCCAGAAAAGCTTTAACTCTTCCAACGAATTAAATTCAAGGGAAGTCAACCATAAACTTATGTGCACCTGGATTAACTAAAGATTAGAGAGAGAAGTGACCGTATTGTTTCTAACAGCTAGTCCAATGTCTCCAACGGTTACATTGATCAATCCAACGGTCATTTAATGCTCTCTTCAAATATAAGGAGCTGCATTCAAGTCTTCTCAACAACCAATTTGCAGAAAACGAAAAACATTCAAGTTTCAACTACTTCCTGTGTTTTCTACTCTTGTAAAATATCTTTTGATACATTTGTACTTCAGTGATTATTTCATCTACTCTTAGAGAGAGTTTCATTTATTGTAAGAATCTCAAGTCGTTGGACTTGGAGATTGGGTATATCAGTTTACAACTTGTAAGGGGGGATTGTATCCTAGTGAGAGGATAACTTTCGAGTGCAGAGTGTGTAACTGATTCTGAGTGATAATGAAAATCCCAGAGTGTCTGGGGACTAGACGTAGGTCAAGTGTTGTGATCGAACCAGTATAAATTTGTTGTGTCTTGATATTCTTTCATCTCCTATGTTTTGCTCTGTTTTGTTGTTAAGTTTCAGAGCACTTTAAAAATAATTTTTAAAATCCCCAATTCACCCCCCTCTTGGTGATTTGCTTAGCCTTCAAAAGCAAGGACGGACAGAGGGGGGCTAGGGGTGGCCCCCGCCCCCCCTAAAAAAAATCAGTGGTTTGCAACTGATTTGCTTTTATATATATCAAGTTGGATATAAACGTCAGTCTTGATTTCGCATCCGTTTGCTTTCATATATGTTTGAAAAAAATAAAGACGTGGGCCACAACTTTTATTATATCCCCAACCCACTTGTTTTACCATTTTTTTCAATAGCTTGCTTACACAAATTTTGAGAATCAATAAGGTATTTAAAATCACTTCTTTTTCATTATATTTCCTTCATAAAATTTATTATACATGATTTTATCTTTCTAATTATACTACTTGTTATATTGATTAGAGAATATTTATGGGTTAGTATTTTGGACCAAGTTTTTAGTTTTGTTAAAAAATGGCTATGAGAATATAGATGATGGCTAATAGTTAATTTTAATCGGTTTACTTTTGTTATTAATAATATTTTTAAAATCATATTGGTCATGAAATAATTTGCTATGAATATAATCAAGAACAAGCTTCGAAATAGAATGAAAGACTAATTTCTTGATAATTCTTTGATTACATACATTAAAAAAGAAATTGTTGAGTTTTAGCACGGATTCAATTATAGATAAGTTTAACAATATGAAAACACATAGAATAAGAGTCAAGTGAAATAATCTTAATTTCTATAATAGATTTTTATTTTTTATTTTTTTTTTATATTAGATCTTTATCATATGTCAAGTACTTTTATTTATGATATAAAATTTTTTTTTTCGCCCCCTGTCAGTAAAATTCCTGGGTCCGTCCTTGTTCAAAAGTAACTAATTATGCGAATTATTTTCAGAGGATTATGTAGAGAACCGGTTGAACCCAAGAGGGGGGTGAATTAGGTGAAGATTAAAAACTTGACACTTTGAGAATCTTTTCGCGTTTTCTAAATCAATAGTTTGATATTCAAATAAACATATACTGGAAATATAAGAGATAAGGGAAGAGAATATGCAAACTGTGATTTATACTGGTTCGACCCTTCCTTGACCTACGTCCAGTCCCCAAGCTCCACTTGAGATTTTCAATCCACTATCTCCTTGTTTAACCGGGCACAAGAGAAAGTCTTTACAACCTCACAAGTTTGGTCGGGCACTTGTGTAGCCTTTACAATCTCTCACCAAGATATTCTCTTACGCACTGTAAGGATACAATTGAAAGTGAAGGAAATCACCAAGAGGGGGGGTGAATTGGGGATTTTAAAAATTCTTTTCAGATCACCCACACAACAGATGCTTAACCAAGGTAAATGGAGTTAGAGAAGAAGAGCTTGACACAGAAGATTTATCTTGGTTCGGTCTTAACTCTTGACCTATGTCCAGTCCCGACTCTCGGGTTTTTCTACTATCACTCAAATCGATACACACTCGTACTCGAAAGTTATCCTCTCTCTAGGATACACTCCCCCTTACAAGTTGTAATCTGATAACCCAACCTCAAAGTCTCACAACTTTGAGATTCTTACAAAGAATGATTTACAGAAATGAACTCTCTCAAAGAGTGAATAAGAATAAGCACTGAAGCACAATGTATCAAAGATACAAATGAGAAATATAAGCAGTAAAAGACTGAGCTCTTTGTATGCGTTTTCTGTGTGTGTCTTCTCTTCTTTCAGTCTTCAAATCTTCATGTATTTATACTGGATTGAAGCTTGTGAACGTTGTAGATCCGTTGAGACTTGATCTAATTCGAAAATATAGCTGTTGTGAGTGTGTCTCCATGAATCTAGCTGTTGTGAACAAAGTTTGTTTGAATATGGTTGTTGCAGATTTGAATATTTGAAATTTGGCTCCTCGGAATGTGTTCCCATGCTGTTATGTTTAGTGGAGGTAGTTGTATAATGTTGTCCAGCTGTTTGGAGGCTAGCTTTCTTTCTTGGAGAATGGTTGTCCTACTTTCCAGTGTTGTAAACCATTGCTTTGGATGAGAGATACAATATTATATTGCAAGTTGCACAAGTTGTTGTCTTAAAGTCTTCTTTAAAACAAACCTAGATCTCTTGAAATCTTATAAGCAAACTGGTTAAATTTGGTTAGGAAATATTGATATGAATCATATAAATTATATACAACCAATTCGCAGAATCAAGCTAAAGCATAAATCAAACTGAACAAGATACACTCAGATGCGTTCTTCTGTACTGAAGGTCCAAGCTCGAGTTTACTATACCAAGCTCGAGTTTGGTCTTCATTTAAAACTTGAGTTTTGCCTCTGGAAGTCTCAAGCTCGAGCTTGTAAGTGAGTAAGCTCGAGTTTAGCATTTGTCGGGAAACATGTTTGAAATCATTTTGAGAGCCAAAATGGAAAAACGCAAGCTTGAGCTTATTAGTGAGTAAGCTCGAGTTTGGCACTATTCATGTCAAAATAATTTTAGTTCACAAAATGCAAGCTTGAGCTTAGAGGAGTAAGCTTGAGTTTGCTAAGCTCAAAATATGACAATGCTCTCTCGACTCAAGCTTGAGCTTTCAAGGGCAAGCTCAAGTTTGCCAATGGTTTTAAAAACTTTGAAAGATTTTTGGGCAAGCTTAAACTTGAGTTTGAAGGAAAAATGGAAAACTTTAAAAATTTTGAAAGATGTTTGAAATTTTTGAGAGCCAAATCGCAACTTGAGCTTATTTGCACTATTCAGTCAAAATAATTTTTTAACAAAATGCAAGCTTGAGCTTAAACTTGAGTTTACTCTTTGAAAAAAAACTTGAAAACTCGAGTTTGCCAATGGTTTTAAAAACTTTGAAAGATTTTTGTCGACACAAGTCTTAAACTGAGTTTTTGAAGGAAAAATGAAAACCAAGCTCGAGTTTACAACTTTTGTAAACTTACAAACTCTACAGTAAAATGATAAGCTCAAGTTTAGAGGATTCGCCAGAGGTAAGCTCGAGCTTGTAATCGCGCAAGCTCGAGTTTACATATTTGTAAACTTAGTGAGAAAAGTCTCTCGGAAGAGGCAAGCTTGAGCTTAAAACTAATAAGCTTGAGTTTGCAATTTGAGTAACTTGATAAAATCCTCAAACCTTCGTAAGCTCAAGTTTACAGGTGCAAGCTCGAGCTTACTCAGTATATGAGTAAACTTTGAAAACCTTCAAGCTCAAGTTTATGGACCAAGCTCAAGTTTGGAAAATGCAAAATAGCTTGGTTTACTTTCTGTAAGGGGCAAGCTCGAGTTTGGAGCTGACAGAAATGTTTTTGAATTGCAAACAACATGTTTTACCAATTTCTAACAAAAATCATTCTTTCATGTTTACAATTGTTATTAATCATCAAAACACATTGAGAACTAACAACAATTACTGACTCTATAAACGAAGGATGATCCTCTCACTCTAGGACTCACTCCCCCTTACAAGTTGTAATTGATACACCCACACTTAAGGTTCCACAACCTTAAGATTTTTACAACTAAAAGAATTAATCGATGTTTAAGAACTCCTCACTGAGTAGATGAATGCTAATAACTGAAGTACATAATTGATCATCTCACTCTCTACTGTAAACTATATAACCATTGAGAAACAGAGTGTATGAGTTAAGTGTATATTCATAATGACGGCATTTCGGCATTGCACGCTCGTGTCTCTACTTGAAGTTTGAATGCTTGTTCTTTTATAGCTAACCAATAGCATTCGACCGTTAGAGCAATTCTTCAGTTGAGCTTCTTAGAATATGATCGTTGGAACTAGCTGTTAAAGCTTCTGACGTAATCATCTGCTTTTTGTAATCTATTGTTAATTCTCCATATAATCATCTGAAACTCATTAGCAAACTGATTAAAAGCAATTAGGAATAGTAATGAGTAATGATATATAGAAATCAAATCATATTCAGATGGATTAAGATTTACTGTAATACCCGGATTTTAGCAAATCTGGAATTTCTGAGATAAAGGAAAATTAATGAATATTTCAATGAAGTAAATTCATGAGATAAAAATGTTACAGAAAATTGTTATAATTATAGAGTAAATTGTCAAAAAAGTTATAGGAAAATCGATGAAGAATGACTAAAAATGATATAATGGTGATAAAAAAGTCTAAAAATATTATGATAAATACGAAAGATCATGAAAAATTATGAGAAAATTATGGAAGTGTTATCCCTAATTATGAGATTTTAATAAATTATTTCAGAGGAAATCACATGAATAAAAGTTTAAAAAGCATTTTAACCATAAAGTAACACGATGGGGTAAACATTTTTAATATTTTACATAGGATATAAAATGACAATATCGATAGAAGTTTGAAAGATAACAATATACTGTAAATTAGTAAAGATAAATATATGAAGAAACCTGATCCTAAAAAGATCACTAAACGAAGAAATTAGGTCGATTAAGCCCTAACGAAGGCAAGGGGTAAAACGTGAATTTTTGGTAAAAAATATTATATTTTTAAAAAATGGAAAAAATTATAGAAAAATAAATAAATCTGAATTTTTAAAAGAGGGGGCCGAAATTCTTAGTATTTTTAATTAAAAAGAATTGTTTAAATAATTAAAATGATAATTAGAATAAAATAATAATATAATGCGGTGAGTCGCCTTATAGGCACCGAGGGAAAAGTTAGAAATAAATTCTACAGGTAAACCAGAGGTAAAAGTCTTTTCAGACTGATCAAATTAAGTACAAGTGAAATTCTACATGAAGAAAGAATTTACTGACGTCGATTCCGCAACCGAAAACCCTAATTCCTAATAAGACGGAAAGCCGATCGAGATAGAGTAGAGCCGGATAGGAAAAGTGAGAACCTATAGAAACAATTGCGTGTTTTCAAACACGGGATTAAGTTAGGCAACAACTGGACGTTTTACGATTAAGCGAATTATTGTCCGGAAGTTGGTTCGATCGGAAGCGATTTCAGAATCGGACGCGTTTGTCCGAATATCTTCCAACGCACCGGAGAATACCTGGATATGATCAAAAAGAGGATCAAAATAGATAATATGAAAGAGGATGAAAAGATCTTCAAAGTTACACGCCGGATTTTTGAGTTTCGCGAAATCGCGAAACGGACACCGATCGGGTAGCTTTATCGGACCGGAGGCCATAAAGCAAGATGAAAAATCAATCTTTGACTTTTGGGGGACCAAGAGGTCGGCCAAGACCTTGAATGGTCAAGTTTGCATCTTACAAAACCCTAGATCCCAAAGAATCATTTTCGAAGACTTTTGTTAATACCCACCTTGTCCCTCACTTTTTCTATAAATAGCACCCTTCCCTTCTTCATTCTTCACACCTTTTCTTCTCTCTACCTTGGCCGAAACTTAGAGTGAGAAGCTCTGCCAAAGTTGTGCCTTAGCTCCGAGTAAGTTCTTCGTCCTTAGTTTTTAGTTTCCGTAGTTCTTTCGGTAGTTATAGTAGAACCGTTGTTTTGATCTAGGAAGTTTCGAATTTATTCCTATACTTGTTTTTATGCCTCATTGCATTGAAAGATGCCTGACGAGGTAAAAACATAGTGGGGATAATTTTGAAATGGAATACGGTCAAAGTAACGAAGTTCTGGCGAAATTCCGCCAAATAGGGGTAGTAGGGGCAAAATGGTCTTTTTCACCTAAAATGCCTGTTATGCTGCCAAATATTCATAAGTGTGTTGTTATTCTGATTAGAATACTTCGACGTCGAACCGTCGTCGAAATTCCATCGTTCCATTTGTTTGCCGTGTTGAGCCATTGTTTATTTGTTTTTACGTACGGCGTCAAAAAGTACCGTTTTTAGCCGGAAGAGCCGGATATCTGCAACGAAGGTACGGACGCGTACGTAACCCTAACTCTATGCTGCTCATATACTTTTGCGTTATAGATACGTTCATAGGCGAGGTTACGTGAGAATCGTCGAGATACTTACGGCTTTACCCACGGATTATAGTATTGGTAATGCCGTTTGAGTTATTCCTAGCGCTGAGGACACGTTGTGGCGTGGCTTTGGATATGTGCAGAACTAGTCGAGAGAGACCTTACATACCGCTTTGTGCTTATGTTCGTCCATGTTATTGATCATACATCTCGCCGTTTGCTTTTGTGATGATATGCCGTATTGAAATGAATATCTACGTTATACGTATCTTGTTTTATTTGAGCATAAGGTTAACCGTTACCGAAATCCATATGTGGAATGGATCTCAGTTGTAGCATCAGGGTCTGGAGGACCAATCTTAGGCGATCGAGGCAAGCAACCGAAGTAGGCCGGGACGTGTCTACATTGTTTATCGTTTTCCTTAGTTTCTTTAACCGCTAAGAATTCTGGATAACTGTAATCCAATACTCTTACACTATGGTCCATATTTTGAATGTAATGTAAATTACTTACTTGCTCCAATGCTCTACTCTGACTACACTGCTTGAAATATTTGGAAACGTTTTAAAAAAAAAACTATTCCGCCGTTTTCAAATGGGATGTTACATTTTTGGTATCAGAGCAGTAGTCCTGGCATTGATATGACTATGTTATTACGGACAGTATGGTAGGACAGTTAAGGCTAGTCTATGTGGGTGTGGCCAATCAGTCGCCATAAAGTTGGTGAGGTCCCCATGATAGACACTTATCCGGCCATTCGTTCGGTTAACGGAGTTATGTTCAAATTAGCCTTTTTTCAAAAACTTTGAGCACTTTTTGGAAAATGAGTATTGATATGACCTAGTGCAATGTGTAGAGATGAACGAGAGATGATAATCCGTTCGTTTGGCGGTATGGGAGATGGAATCGGACCGCTAGAAAGTCGGTGGAACCGAGATGATAGGAAGAAGATCGAACCCCGATCCAATCTACCCTCCACTGAGAACCGCAGCTTGTACAACCCGTACCGCCCCGCATATGATTATGTACCGGTGATGACGTTGACTATCTTTACGGACCCGATAACTCCGAACCCCGCATCACCCCGGACCGGAATACCCGATCATATTTACGATCCCAAACCAAGTAGAATCGGAGGAAGACCCAGAGGAAGACCGAGAGGAAGACCGGAGGAAGACCCGGAACTCATGTATGTTGAAGATGCACCGTTGCAACCCCGATAGTTCAACTCACTCTTCCGTAGGAGATAACTTCGATCTCCCGATATCCAAAACCTCGATAATGAAGAAGCCACCCTTGACGATTTTCATTTCGTGTTAGGAAGTAATACGCCTTAACTCAACTATTAGAATCATTTTACTTGTTTGCGAACGTCTACAAACACTTCAAAGGAAAGGTATTTGACCTTCCTTCACTTAGTTCAAAATTCTCAAAACCGAGAGGAACCCACATTCGCCGGAGATCGGGTTAGATCCACTCTCTTCGTTTCCCGTGACCCGTTTTTGGGCTAGACTCACTAACGAACCGCCGGACGAAGGCCCTATTGCGGACGCTCGTATTTATCTTCGTTATCCGAAAAGCATAGTGCACCGGCACATGTAGAAAGAGCGAGACGGTGTAAGAAAGCCTGTGGAACCATAGATAGAGGCTATATAGTATTGTATTGTTTTAAAACTCTCTAAATGCCCCGAGAGATTGTGAGATATTTCGTTAGAATAAAAGGGATTGTAGAATTTTGTATAGTTTAGGATATGACCAACGTCGAGGTCAACTTGTACAAATAAGATGCATTAATAATATATGTTGTTTTGTGTGCTTATTTCGTACTAATTCCCTTATTCCTATCTCTCGTTATAAATAAAAAGGTATAAACCTAAAGAATGGCGAACCTAAGAAATAGGGGTCGTGGACGAGGCCAAACTAGAGGTAGAGGACGTGGTCGAGGCGACATGACCTCAAAGAAGTCCAACACCCGAGCCCGAGAATAACCAACCCGAGCAGATCGAGCCGCAAGAAGTAAAGCAAATGCTGCAAGAGCAAAGAGCTCTTATTAACGTACTTCCGGAGGAAAGACAAGCCGAAATCAAAGAAACGACACGATGAAGAGGCGGATGAGTCGGAGGATCTCGATCACCTTCCGAATAGAGCTTTGGTAGTTCTACCGCAACGCAATAAAGAGGTGGAAACCATGCAACATTGGGTAACTCAATTACGTAAGTTGAAACCCCGGTTTTCCGCGGCAAGACCGATTCACCAAGACGGGCCGATGAGGTTAGATAAGATCTTTGTGGTCTTAGACGTCCCGAAGACCGCAAGGCCCAGTTGGCAATTTACAAACTCGAAGGAGATGCCGACCGCTGGTGGAAGACTGTGGCAGTGACATTGCGGGGACGCGTTTGCCTTGTGACTTGGGAGAAGTTCTTGGAAAAGTTTAACGAACAATATTTCCCACCCTCGTTACAAGTAATAAAGGAGTTGGAGTTCTTACATATCCGACAAAACCATGATGAGTCATTCGAGGATTACTTCGCCAGATTCACCAACCTATCTCGATACTCGTCATATCTGAAGACCAACGACAACGAAAACTGGAAGGCGAGTCGATTGGTAGATGGTCTGAGGTTTGAGATTCGGGAAAAGCTGGTGTCACAACAATTTCCGGATCTGATTCAAGCGGTTGAATCATGCCGTCTGGTCGAGCGTAATCTGAAGGAGCTCAGGAGGATCAGACATCTCAACAACAACAACAACTAGGGGTGAGCAAGTGACCCGCTACCCGCCCAACCGCCCGTACCCGCAAACAGTTCCCCGGATTAAACCCGCCCAGATTGGGCCCGTAACGGGTACGGGCCTGCCCCGTACCCGTTTACCTTATACGGGCGGGGCACGGGTTGAGGGGCGGGGTACCCGTGCCCGCCCGTGCCCCGTTTACCCCTTTTTTTTCCCCTCCCTCAACTATTAATATTGTTCTTTTTTATGTTTAAATTGTGAAGTTGTGAATGATGATTGAAGTTTGAATTGATGAAAAATACCCACAGAATTGTGAAGTTGTGACTTGTGATGTGATGATTGAAGTTTGAATTATTGTGAATTTGTGATTATTGGCTAGGTTAAAAACACAACCAAAAAGAGGGGAAAAATTTGTGGGTATTTAATTACTATTGTCAATTTGTCATATTCATTGATGTGGCATGTGGGTATTTTTTTAATCTTGAAGCCTTGTTCCAACTTGCATTCGGACCCTTTTGTTTAATTGTTATTTTGCAACTTGCAACTTTTTAACTTGCATTCGGCATGTGGGCATGTGGGTATTGTTTAATTACTATTTATATATTTTTTTTTTGCTACAATTACTATTTATATTTGCGTTTGCTTTGTTTCGGCCAAATTTCTCTTTTGCCAAAACAAAAAAACGCAAAAAAAAAAAAAAGGGACTGTTCGGGCCCAAAAAAACAACAAAAAAGAATATGTTTTGGGCCCAAAACTGTTCTCGGTTCTAGGCAAAAAAAAGAAGCAAAACTGGGCCGAATTTTTTAAAATTAAAAAAGGCCCGGAACGCCTAAACGGGTTCCCCGGACCCGTAACCCGTTTACCCGTTTATACGGGTTAAACGGGTTTTGCCCCGTACCCGTGGTGCCCCGTCCCCGTGAAATTTAAACGGGCGGGCCGCGGGTTACCCCCGGGGCAGCCCCGCCCGCCCGTTGCTCACCCCTAACAACAACAATGCAAACCGTGGCGGGTCAAGTCACGGAGGTTCCTCGCAGAAGAGGACTGCTCCATGGAACAACTCTCGAGGTGGAGGCAAGAAGCCGTTCCAACAAGGGCAACAAGGTTATCCCGGTCAAGCAGGGACCCAAACTTGCCCAAAGTGCGAGAAAGAACCATCCGGATCCAACCGTGATGGGAAGCCGATCTGCTACAAGTGCCAAAAACCTGGGCATATCAGCCGGAATCGTCCGGAGATTGCAACGGTGGCAAGACCGCGAGAACCAAGGTCGGGTTTTTGCGCGACGACGCGGAGGCCGAGAGTCTCCGAGAGATGGTGCAAGGTTGTTATTATCAACGGAAATCTACCGCAAGCATTGTTTGATACGGGTGCTAGTCATTCGTTTATTTCCTATGATTGTGCAAATCGTCTAGGAATGCATGCCTCTAGATTGTCTTATGATCGATAGTATCTACACCACTTGGCTTGAAATCCTTAGCTTCGATGCATGTATTAATTGTACCGTGAGCGTTGATGGACGAGTTTCGAAGTGGACCTTATCCGATTGCCACTTCATGGCATAGACGTCATACTCGGTTTAAATTGGCTAGCAACGAGCGGTGCGATGATCAACTGTAGCAGCAAGAAGATAACGTTCTTCGATTCACCTAGCAGAGATAAAGTTGATGTGAGCCTGAATTTTCTCTCTGCTACGGAGGCTGACAGATGCATGAAGGAGGGATGCCAAGCATATATGATCTTTTTCTCGGTTAAAGCCGGCGTAGCTTTCACTTGAGAACATTTCCGTTGTAAACGAGTTTCGACGTGTTTCCGGAGGATCTCACGAGCTACCTCCTACGAGAGAAGTCGAGTTCACCATTGAATTGATGCTCCGGTACGGGATCAATTTCAAAGGTGCCGATCGTATGGCTCCAAATGAGATGCGGGAGTTGAAGAAACAACTTGAAGAGTTATTACGAAGGGGTTCATCCGACCCGGTGTATCACCGGGGAGCCCCGGTCTTTGTTGTCAGTAAAGAAGAAAGATGGAAGTTTCCGACTCAGTATCGACTACCGTGAACTCAACAAAGTAACCGTCAAGAACAAATATCCACTTCCCGGATTGATGATCTTTTGGATCAATTATCTGGTTCCACCGTATTCTCAAAGATCGATTTACGTTCGGGATATCATCGATTGCGAGTCAAAGACGATGATATTTCCAAGACGGCTTCGAGAACCGGATATGGGCATTATGAATTCCTTGTGATGCCTTTCGGATTGACAAATGCACCTGCGGTATTCATGGATTACATGAACCGTATCTTCCGACAACACCTGGACCAATTTGTGGTGGTGTTCATCGACGATATTCTCGTCTATTCCAAAAGTAGAAAAGAGCATGAAGAACATCTGCGCTTAGTATTAAACATACTGAGAGAGAAGCAGCTCTACGCAAAGTTGAGCAAATGCGAATTTTGGCTGCCGGAAGTGAGATTTCTGGGCCATGTGATATCTAGCGACGGAGTTGCTGTTGACCCAGGCAAGGTGGAAGCAGTTCTGGACTGGAAGAGGCCGAGATGTGACGGAGATACGTAGTTTTCTAGGTCCGGCGGGATATTACCGCAGATTTATACGGGATTTCTCACGTCTTGCCCTACCATTGACAAAGCTTACGAGGAAGAATCAACCCTTTGTATGGGGAGATGGATCGTGAGGAAAGCTTTCAGAGATCGAGGGAGAGGTTGACTACAAGCACCGCATTGATCATCCCGGATCCCGATGAGACTTACGTGGTCTACAAAGTGATGCCGGTGGGTAAGGATTGGGTTGTGTCCTAATGCAATTGGGCGAGTGGTGGCTTATGCCTCTCGTCACCGAAGCCGCACGAGTCGAACTATCCTACACACGATTTGGAGCTTGCTGCCATCGTGTTCGCTTTGAAGATATGGAGGCATTATCTCGTACGGTACGACCGTAGAACTATATCGCGACCACAAGAGCCCGAAGTATCTCTTTGATCAAAGGGAACTGAATATGAGGCAACGTCGTTGGATGGAATTTGAAAGACTACAACCCGGAGATCAAGTATCACCCGTGGAAAGCAAACGTTGTTGCAGATGCTCTAAGCGGGGAAGAAGGTGCAAGTATCATACATGATGATACAAGAGCAGAAATTACTTGAAGATTTCGAGACCCGAATCTTTCAAACCAAATCTCGCATGAATTTCAATGCACCAAGTGACGCCTACCTTGCAAATCTTTTTGTGAGTCAAGGGGAGTACGACCTGAGAGATGAAGTTGATAAAGCTCAGAGACAAGATGATTGGGCAATCTCCATGCGGGAGAAGATCTCTCAAGGTGAAACCCAAGACCATGACCTTTCATCTAGTGGATTGGTCAGACACAAGGGGCGCATTTACATACCGCCAGTTGATGAACTGAAGCGGAAGATATTGGATGAGGCTCATAAGAGTAAGTATACTCTACATCCAGGAATGGTCAAGATGTACCAAAACTTGAAGGCCGAAGTTGGGTGGCCTGGAATGAAAAGAGACGTAACTCGCACGTAGTGGGTGTCTAACTTGCCGAAAGTAAAGATTGAGCACCGGCGACCCCCCGGTCTTCTTCAAGGACTAGAAGCGCGAGTGGAAATGGGAGAATGTGACCATGGATCTTGTGGTAGGTCTACCTAAGATCGAGCATCACGATACCATTTGGGTAATCGTCGACCGATTAACCAAGTCGGCACATTTCATACCCATTAGCATCCACTACTCTCCAAAACGATTGGCTGCAATCTACATCAAAGAAATCGTGAGACTTCACGGAGTCCCTAAGAGTATTATCTCTGATCGGGATACTCGATTCCAATCCCGCTTTTGGCAAGCACTACATGAAGGAATGGGTACCAAGCTGAAGTTCAGTTCGGCTTATCACCCTCAAACCGACGGTCAATCAGAGAGGACGATACAAACACTAGAGGATATTTGCGAGCATGTGCCCGGATTTCAAAGGAAATTGGGACGAACACCTCTCACTAGCGTAATTCGCGTATAACAATAGTTATCATTCAAGCATACAAATGGCTCCGTTCGAGGCTTTGTATGGGCGAAAGTGCCAATCGCCTTTATCTTTGGATGATGCGTCGAAAAGCGGTTGCTTGGACCGGATATGCTAAAAGAGACCTCCGAGCAAATCGCTCGATCAAGAAAAGACTCCTTGCCGCACACGATGAGACGGAAGAGCTATGCAGATAAGAGGAGAAGACCGTTGAAATTTGAAGTCGGAGACCATGTGTTTCGAAATTATCTCCAAGAACCGGTGTGCGAACGTTTAAGAAAGAAGCTAGTCCGCGTTACGTTGGACCAATTGAACACCGAAGAAAGAAGCTTAGTCCGCGTTACGTTGGACCAATTGAAGTGTTAGCCGAGCGAGGACCGAGTTGCGTATCAACTAGCGTTACCCCGAACCCGAGTAATCTCCACGATGTTTTTCACGTGTCACAACCGAAGAAATACCTACCAGATCGAGATTGTAATAAACCCGGATTTTAGCAACTGGATTTCGAGATAAAGGAAAATTAATGAATATTTTAATAAAGTAAATTCATGACATAAAACTGTTATAGAAAATTGTTATAATTATAGAGTAAATTGTCAAAAAAGTTCCAGGAAAATCTGATGAACAGAATGATTAAAAATGATATAATGGTGATAAAAATAGTCTAAAACTATTATGATAAATACTGAAAGATCATGAAAAATTATGAGAAAATTATGGAAGTGTTATCCCTAATTATGAGAATTTAATAAATTATTTCAGAGGAAATAACATGAAGAAAAGTTTAAAAAGCATTTCGAACCATAAAGTAACTTTGATGAGGTAAACATTTTTAATATTTTACATAGGATATAAAATGACAATATCAAGTATAAAAGTTTGTAAGATAACAATATACTTTAAATTAGTAAAGATAAATATATGAAGAAACCGATCCTAAAAAGATCACTAAACAAAGAAATTAGGCCGATTAAGCCTTAACGAAGGCGGGGGTAAAACGGGAATTTTGGTAAAAAATATTATATTTTAAAAAAAAATGGAAAAAATTATAGAAAAATAAATAAATCTGAATTTTAAAATTAAGGGGCCGAAATTATTGGTATTTTTAATTAAAAAGAATTGTTTAAATAATTAAAATGATAATTAGAATAAAATAATAATATAATGCGATGAGTCGAACTTATAAAGGGCCAGGAAAAGTTGGAAATAAATTCTACAGGTAAACCGAGAGGTAAAAGTCTTTTCAGACTGATCAAATTAAGAACAAGTGAATTTTTACACGAAGAAAGAATTTATCGACGTTGTTTCCGCAACCGAAAACCCTAATTTCAAATAAGACGAAAAGGCGATCGAGATAGAGTAGAGTCGAGATAGGCAAAGTGAGAACCTATAGAAACAATTGCGTATTTTCAAACACGGGATTAAGTTAGACAACAACTGGATGTTTTACGATTGGCGAATTATTGTCCGGAAGTTGGTTCTATCGGAAGTAATTTACGAATCGGACGCGTTTGTCCGAATATCTTTCAACGCACCGGAGAATACCTGGATATGATCAAAAAGAGGATCAAAATAGATAATATGAGAGAGGATGAAAAGATCTTCAAAGTTACATACCCGGATTTTTGAGTTTTTGCGAAATCGCGCGAAACGGACACCGTCGGGTAGCTTTATCGGACCGGAGGCCATAAAGCAAGAGTCATCATTGGATGACAACTCATTCTTTGACTTTTTGGGCCCTAGATGTCGACCAAGACCATGGATGGCCAAGATTCCATCTTACAAAACCCTAGATCCAACGGCGAATCATTTCTCGAAGACTTTTTGGAAATTCCCACCTTGTCCCTATTTTTCTCTATAAATAGCAAGCTCTCTTGCTCTCATTCTTCACACCAAAATTCAGATCCTAGAGAGAGGTTCTAGAGAGAGAAGCTCGGAAAAAAATTGTGCCTTAGCTCCGAGTAAGTTCTTACGTCCTTAGTTTTTAGTTTCCGTAGTTCTTTCGGTAATTATAGTAGAACTTGTTGTTTTGATCTAGGAAGTTTCAGAATATATTCCTATGCTTGTTTTTATGCCTCATTGCATTGAAAGATGCCTGACGAGGTAAAAACATAGTGGGGATAATTTTGAAATGGAATACGGTCAAAGTAACGAAGTTCTGGCGAAATTCCGCCAATTAGGGGTAGTAAGGGCAAAATGGTCTTTTTCACCTAAAATGTCACGTTATGCTGCCAAATATTCATAAGTGTGTTATTATTCTGATTAGAATACTTCGACGTCGAACCGCTGTCGAAATTTCATCGTTCATTGTTTGCCATTTGTTGAGCATTGTTTATTTGTTTTTACGTACGGCGTCGAAAAGTACCATTTTAGCCGGAAGAGCCGGATATCGCAACTAAGGTACGGACGCGTACGTAACCCTAACTCTATGCTGCTCATATACTTTTACGTTAAAGATACGTTCATAGGCGAGGTTCGTTGAGAATCGTCGGAGATACTTTCTGACTTTACCCACGGATTATAGTATTGGTAATGCCGTTTGAGTTATTCCTAGCGAGGACACGTTGTGGCGTGGCATATTGGATATGTGCAGAACTAGTCGAGAGGAGACCTTACATACTTGCTTTGTGCTTATGTTTGTCCATGTTATTGATCATACATCTTTGTTTGCTTTTGTGATGATATCTTTGTATCGAAATGAATATACGTTATACATATCTTTGTTTTATTTGAGCATAAGGTTAACCGTTACACGAGATCCATATGTGGAATGGATCTCATTTGTAGCATCGAGTCAAGAGGACCGATGCATGGAGATCGAGGCAAGCGGTGGAGTAGGCCAAGACGTGTCTACGTTATTTTCCGTTTTCTTTAAGTTCCTTTAACTTTTGAGAATTCCGGATGAGCGTAATCCAATACATTTACACTATGGTCCATATTTTGAATGTAATGTAAATTACTTACTCGCTCCAATGCTCTACTCTGACTACTCTGCGTGAAATATTTGGAAACGTTTTTTTTAAAAAAAAAAAAAATTCCGCCGTTTTCAAATGGGATGTTACAGAGATCATGTCATAAAGTACGATGATGTTGAAGTACGGCATGATAACACCTTTGTAGTCGAGCCAGAGCAAATTCTCGAACACCGGGAGAAACGACTTAGGACTAAAACTATACCGATAGTGAAGGTGGTGCGGAAGGGTTTGTCATCAAACGAGGCAACTTGGGAAACCGAGAGTGACATGAAGGAGAAATACCCGAGTTTATGGCCCATAGTCTAGTTAGTGTAGATTAAATTTCGAGGGCGAAATTTTGTTTAAGGGGAGAGAAATGTAATACCGGATTTTAGCAAATCGGAATTTACGAGATAAAGGAAAATTAATGAATATTTTAATGAAGTAAATTCATGAGATAAAAATGTTACATAAAATTTATAATTATAGAGTAAATTGTCAAAAAAGTTACGGGAAAATCGATGAAGAATGACTAAAAATGATATAATGGTGATAAAAACAAGTCTAAAAATATTATGATAAATACTGAAAGATCATGAAAAATTATGAGAAAATTATGGAAGTGTTATCCCTAATTATGAGAATTTAATAAATTATTTCAGAGGAAATCACATGAATAAAAGTTTAAAAAGCATTTCAGAACCATAAAGTAACCTGATGGGGTAAACATTTTTAATATTTTACATAGGATATAAAATGACAATATCGGTATAGAAGTTTGAAAGATAACAATATATCGTAAATTAGTAAAGATAAATATATGAAGAAACCTGATCCTAAAAAGATCACTAAACGAAGAAATTTGGTCCGATTAAGCCCTAACGAAGGCAGGGGTAAAACGTGAATTTTTGGTAAAAAATATTATATTTTTAAAAAATGGAAAAAATTATAGAAAAATAAATAAATCTGAATTTTTAAAAGAGGGGGCCGAAATTCTTAGTATTTTTAATTAAAAAGAATTGTTTAAATAATTAAAATGATAATTAGAATAAAATAATAATATAATGCGGTGAGTCAGCTTATAGCGGGCCGAGGAAAAGTTAGAAATAAATTCTACAGGTAAACCAGAGGTAAAAGTCTTTTCAGACTGATCAAATTAAGTACAAGTGAAATTCTACATGAAGAAAGAATTTACCAGACGTCGATTCCGCAACCGAAAACCCTAATTCCTAATAAGACGGAAAGCCGATCAGATAGAGTAGAGCCAGATAGGAAAAGTGAGAACCTATAGAAACAATTGCGTGTTTTCAAACACGGGATTAAGTTAGGCAACAACTGGACGTTTTACGATTCAGCGAATTATTGTCCAGAAGTTGGTTCGATCGGAAGCGATTTCCGTAACCGGACGCGTTTGTCCGAATATCTTCCAACGCACCGGAGAATACCTGGATATGATCAAAAAGAGGATCAAAATAGATAATATGAAAGAGGATGAAAAGATCTTCAAAGTTACACGCCCGGATTTTTGAGTTTTCGCGAAATCGCGAAACGGACATCGTCGGGTAGCTTTATCGGACCGGAGGCCATAAAGCAAGATGAAAAATCAATCTTTGACTTTTGGGGGACCAAGAGGTCGGCCAAGACCTTGAATGGTCAAGTTTGCATCTTACAAAACCCTAGATCCAACAGCCAGAATCATTTCTGAAGACTTTTTGTTAATACCCACCTTGTCCCTCCCTTTTTCTATAAATAGCACCCTTCCCTTCTTCATTCTTCACACCTTTTCTTCTCTCTACCTTGGCCGAAACTTAGAGTGAGAAGCTCTGCCAAAGTTGTGCCTTAGCTCCGAGTAAGTTCTTCTGTCCTTAGTTTTTAGTTTCCGTAGTTCTTTCGGTAGTTATAGTAGAACCGTTGTTTTGATCTAGGAAGTTTCGAGAATTTATTCCTATACTTGTTTTTATGCCTCATTGCATTGAAAGATGCCCGACGAGGTAAAAACATAGTGGGGATAATTTTGAAATGGAATACGGTCAAAGTAACGAAGTTCGCGAAATTCCGCCAAATAGGGGTAGTAGGGGCAAAATGGTCTTTTTCACCTAAAATGCCCGTTATGCTGCCAAATATTCATAAGTGTGTTGTTATTCTGATTAGAATACTTCGACGTCGAACCATTTGTCGAAATTCCATCGTTCCATTGTTTGCCGCTTTGTTGAGCATTGTTTATTTGTTTTTTACGTACGGCGTCAAAAAGTACCGTTTTTAGCCGGAAGAGCCGGATATCTGCAACGAAGGTACGGACGCGCATTGTAACCCTAACTCTATGCTGCTCATATACTTTTGCGTTATAGATACGTTCATAGGCGAGGTTCGTTGAGAATCGTCGGAGATACTTACGGACTTTACCCACGGATTATAGTATTGGTAATGCCGTTTGAGTTATTCCTAGCGCGAGGACACGTTGTGGCGTGGCACTTGGATATGTGCAGAACTAGTCGAGAGAGACCTTACATACTGCTTTGTGCTTATGTTCTGTCCATGTTATTGATCATACATCGCCGTTTGCTTTTGTGATGATATCTTTGTATTGAAATGAATATTTGTTATACGTATCTTTGTTTTATTTGAGCATAAGGTTAACCGTTACCCGAGATCCATATGTGGAATGGATCTCGGTTTGTAGCATCGTGTCCGGAGGACCAATCTTAGGCGATCGAGGCAAGCAACCGAAGTAGGCCAGGACGTGTCTACATTGTTTATCGTTTTCCTTAGTTTCTTTAACCGCTAAGAATTCTGGATAACTGTAATCCAATACTCTTACACTATGGTCCATATTTTGAATGTAATGTAAATTACTTACTCGCTCCAATGCTCTACTCTGACTACACTGCTTGAAATATTTGGAAACGTTTTAAAAAAAAAAAATATTCCGCCGTTTTCAAATGGGATGTTACATTTACGGACACGGTGATTTTTGAGTTTATCAGAACCTTGCTCGAGCAAGACTCTATATCTGCTCGGGAAACCATTGAGTAGCCATATTGAGAATTCAAAGGAATATGCTATGCTCGAGCAACCATCTACCCTTGCTCGGGCAGGCTTCTCTTGGTTAGCTTAGGAATCCTGACTTAATTCGCTGATGCTCGAGCATGGAAGATATCGTGCTCGAGCAACGCTGAGACAAAGACCGAAATGGGTTTAGAAACATGCTTGCTCGGGCAATACTTTTCTCTTGCTTGGGCATGGTGCTCGAGCATGATAATTTTCATGCTCGGGCAAACTTTTCTTTATGCAGTGAAAAATGCTTCTACTCGTTGTTGCTCGAGCAAACCAACGTTCTTGCTCGAGCAAGACACAGACAGAGGCGAGAACTTGAGATTGATAGATGCTACTCGAGCAACCTTTTGCCTCTGCTCGAGCATGGTGCTCGAGCAAGCCTTCTTCACTGCTCGAGCATGACTTTCTAACTTGTAATATTTTGCTTCTGTCTTGATGATGCTCGGGCAAGCTAAATCTCCTGAACGAGCATGATTTTCCAAATTACAAATCTTCACTCTAAACTCGTTGATGCTTGGGCATCCCAATCACTTTTCTCAAGTAGGCTATCCTTGAGTGTTAGGCTGCTGCCTACCATGATCTTGTGCAAATTTCATATTTTCAAGAAGTAAACTCATTGACAGTATAAGAAGCAATTTCCAGCGATAACGTCTTCAATACAGCTTCAATTTTGGCAAACCACCTATCCTCATATAGCTCTTCAAGTATTATTTCCAATCCAAGAAGAATCAACTCCAAACTCATTGTAGTTCATCCATTATCATTAGATGAATGAAGGTTGTTCTTAATCAGCGTTTTCTGCAACATCCTGAACAGACTTTCAGCTTCAAAACATCATATCTCCTTCAATATATCTTTTTTTTTCATGGTTTTGATGTTTTTGGAAAATTATGTGAGTATAGTTTCAAATGGAACCGGTTTCAAATCAATTAGATTTGTATATTGTGAGATACACCCAAAATACCGAAGCTTGTTCTGGACTGTGACGTGAATTTAGGTTGCAACTTCTACAAATCATATCTCTCTCATATGAACTCCTTTGGGCTTGAATTGTATACCACAATGACGCATTGGGAGTCTAGTTTCATATGCCACTGGTTTGATGTCAATCAAATTCCTGGTTTGAGAGATATCGTCGAATTACTGGAGGTCGCCTGAAACAGAGCTGAACAGAGTAGCTGAAGAACGTTGTTGCTCGTGCATGGGTGATTTTCTTGCTCGAGCATGACACTTTTTGGGTGAAAGTAAGAGCTGGAGACGATGTTGCTCGAGCATGAAATTATTTGTGCTCGAGCAAGGCACTGTTTGTGTGAGAAAAAATGCTGAAATTACATTAATGCCCCCAAACAAACCAGTATTCATCCGGAAGCTTGAACTTGCTTGTTTTAACTCCGAATTGAGTCGTTCCAATTTCTATTTGATCACAGAGACTTGAATATTGATATTCAAGAGCTGAAATTACATAAATGCCCTCCAACAAACTAGTATTCATCTGGAAGCTTGAACTTGCTTGTTTTAACTCCGAATTGAGTCATTTCAACTTCCATTTAATCGTGGAGACTTGTAGAATCAATCTAGGAACTTGTATAATGATTTTCTCATTCCATTAAACAATTTCTTCCTTTCTTTGTTCTCTTTTCTTGATCATTCTCCATCATTAAACTTCACATCTACATTAAATATAAGAATTAGTCAAAGTAGAAGATAAATGTAGTATGCAAGCTTTTTGCTCGAATAATGGCATCAATATAAGACATCATCAAAACTAAGCATAACTAACAGATTAAAAATGGATTAACCCCTAAAAATTCCCTTACTAATAATACCCTCTTTTCTCTTTATTATTAATTAATAATTCCATTTTCCTAATAATAGTAATAATAATAATTTATTTATTTATTTCATTATTATTATCATTATTTATTTATTTATTCTTTTATTATTATCATTATTATTTATTTACTCTACTCTTATTTTAAACTCTCAGAGGCTATCCTAATACTTTAAATTAGGAGCTCGATAATTACTAACTCCATATAAATTTTGCTTTAATGTTTCTCATGGTTTTCCCAAAGCCTTTGATAAATACTAATACTACATAAAATATACTTCATGTATATGGAAATAGAAATCTTGAGTTAAATAAATACTAACCAAGTAAATATGATTTATTGTCACACACACACACACACATATATATATATATGTGTGTGTGTGTATACAATATTCAATCAGCAAACTCTTGAGGAACTTATATTTTTCCCAAATGCCATGATATATATATAGGTTTGTAGCAAGCAAAAATATATATCAGCTCCCTTTTTCTTTCACAAGTAACAATGATACATATAATCTGTATATATAAATATAAAAGCAACACACAGTTTAATATATACATGTGCAGCGCCTTCATATGTATTCTACTGATAGCAAGTTTCGTTTTTGTTGTTTTTTGTTGTGTGCATTTGGTCAATACCCAAACTATATTTGATATATATATTATATATACACGTACAGTAATCTTCTTCCCCAACGGTACACACATATAGGGTTTATCGTTTATCATGTCACATGACATAACCTTATGTCTAGTCACCTCAAAACTACGTCGTTTTGGAAGTTAGAGGAATTAATGAAGGGTATTTTGGTATTTATGCTTTTGCATTTATTATATGAATTTTACCAAAAGATCATTCATTAATTCCTCTATCTCAAAACTACGTCGTATTGAGAGTTCATTAATTCCTCTAACCCCAAAACGATGTAGTTTTGGGGTGACTTGACATAAACTTATATCAAGTAACATGACAAACGATAAACCCATATATATATATATATATATGGGGAAATCATTTCTGCATCTACTGCAGAAAAACTTCTCTGCAGCAGTTAAAAAACGACACAGTTTAACAATACGCAAGAAGGAGGAGTTTGTCGTTTCTTCTTCAACTTTCCTGCATTTTTTCGTCACAGACATTTTATTGTTAAATAAAAATGTTCATGAAGGAAATCACAGAGTCGGTGTGGGACAGCGGGAAGGTCCCCTCCTTCACATGTGTTCAACGTGTCAACTTCCCATACCTCCTTTTCCCCTCTCCTTTCTTTACCATCTCCTCTATCTTTTATAATTTGGAGTGATAATGATAACAAAAGGCCTCTCCAAAAAAAAATTGAAAAAACACCCCAAACTGAGAAGACCATTGCTGTTAGCCAATAAAATGCCTGTGACGAAAAA
The DNA here is from genome assembly GCA_019022615.1 of Acacia melanoxylon. Classification (NCBI taxonomy): domain Eukaryota; kingdom Viridiplantae; phylum Streptophyta; class Magnoliopsida; order Fabales; family Fabaceae; genus Acacia; species Acacia melanoxylon. The sequence continues at coordinate 10,088,594 of JAFJYJ010000011.1, forward strand.
ATGCAGGAAAGTTGAAGAAGAAACGACAAACTCCTCCTTCCTGCGCCCAGCTGGATTGTTAAACTGCGTCGTTTTTTTATCTGCTGCAGAGAAGTTTTTCTGCAGTAAATGCAGAAATGATTTCCCATATATATATATAAATATAAACATACAACTCAAAATCCACCTCATAAATGTCAATGAATTTGGAATCTAATGACAGAAAAACACCCCCTCAAAATGAAAGTTTGAGAAATCGTTCTCATTTATAGCCTCAAATTATTAGTGCTTGCTTTTTATTTTATTTTATTTTTAAAAAAATGACATAAGAAATTAGTATACATGAGCATGACTGAAATATAGTTTCCTGAAGTTTTTGTAAATATATTTATACTAATTGATTATAAGAAAATGACATATTACTTTTTTATATACATAAAATGAGATATTACTTATTTTACTAAAAGTCGATTTGTTTTAGTTTTTTAGAAATGCTTTTACAATTTATAAGGTAAATATGTGAGAGAAGTTTTATCCCGCCTTACAAAAAATAGCTTCTGAAACCATAGTTTTATTGTTTTCCAAATATGCGCTAAGTTGCCTCAAACATGATTACAAAGATGGATTTTGCTTCAAGCATGCATTAAGGAAAACCAAACAAACAAGTTTCTAATTGTGTTGACCGTAAATGCAAACGTAGATGGAAATTTGGCCCCCCAAAAAAAAAAACAGCAAATGGAAATCCAATTCGCTTTTACATATCTGTTTGATTAGATCCATGAATTGTGTTTTATTTGCATCCCGTATCAATTAATTTCCCGTTTCATTAGGTTTTATTAATACAACCAATTTAAACATATCAAAGTTGGGTTTTGATAATACTTTTACAAAGGCAGCTTATCGTTGACCTCTTTCATTAGGCAATACTAATATAAATGATGTTTTAAAAAAAAAAAAATTAATAAATTAGATCAAATATATATATATATATATATATATATTAAAAATATTAGTTAAATTAATTGTTTGTAATAAATATATGGGAGCATTGATTTTTAATATGTGAGGGTTTGAACTAGTATTTACTAGGGGTGGAAATATGTTTTTGTTTTTTGGTATAAGAGAGGCATTTAGTCATTATATGTTAGAGAAAATAAAGAAGGGGATCAAGTCCCAAACACTCATGTGAGAGCACAGTCCGTAAGTTAAAAGGACAATCACATAAACTAGAAGAAGCCACCAGCCCCTCTTTAGCTAAATGGTCCGCTAGTTTGTTTTGCACTCTGGAAATATAACCCAGTCTAACTTCCCAGTCTCTAGACAGCATATCAGTAATCTGCTGGCATACCATAGTACCATTCCTACTCAACCTTCCTTTCTTAACATTCTGAACCACCATTTTCGAATTAGACTCCACCAGAACCTTTATATGGCCTTCGTCCCATGCTAATTTTAAACCCATCAAGACTGCCCACTCCTCTGCTTCGTAACCAGGGGCGGACCTAGAAAATAATTGAAGGGGGCATCATTAGCGAAGGGATTTAGGGGTCCGAGGGCCACGGCCCCAATTTTTTTTTTAAAGGAAAATTTTAAATACATTAAAAAAACAAAAAAATATAAACAAGAAAAAAAAATATCAAAAAAATATTTATAGAATCAAGTGAATACTGATGATGTAATAAGAGAAACAATTATTTTACAAACCTGTCATTTAGAAAAACAAGGCTAAGTGCGGTTAAAAATGTAGCTACATAAATTACACTGAAGGGTGGGCACTCAATAAGTTCAAGTACATATATTTTAATAACAAAAGTATATTACAATAAAAATAATTACAATGTCATTCTTCTAGGCCTTATTTTTTGGAATTCCATCATAATTGTCTTATTATTCAATGCTATCAAATACATCTTTTCCAATATAAGACACTAAACAATCATTCAACCGTTCATCCCCATCCGATTACGAAGTGCAGTCTTGATGTATTAAGGGTGGACAATCATTCAAATATGTATTACTTTTTTTTTAACAAAAAAAAATCCCCAAATTCAAGGGGCACTTGCCCCCCTAGTCTAGTATGTGGGTCCGCCAATGTTCGTAACTCCCACAAAGCCCCCGCATAAAGGTAAATCCAGAAAGCAACCTGCCACAACAGTCTCTAATGACACCACCACTCCCCGCCCTACCGCTGTTGAGGATCATAGAACCATCCACATTCAATTTAACCCAAGTAGATGGAGGAGGATTCCATTTCAGGTTAACAGAATCATTCCTGCTGCTAATTTCATAGGTACAGTCAGAAATCATACAAAAAGATTTCCAAGTTTTGCTTATAACAGCTATCGGGTTACACGGCTTACAAAAGTCATCTTCAAAGACACTTTTATTCCTCCAAATCCATAAATACCAACAAGTAACACCCCAGATTAAACTCCACTCCTGATCTCCTTGGAAACCTGCCTCCTCATGCAAATTGAATGAAATCTAGTCTTGGATTGAATAAGAAAAGAAGGCCGATGCATGTTTTGGACTCACTAGATACTGCCAAACTTGTTTAGCAAAGGAACAATCCCTAAGGATATGAAGCTCATTCTCAGACCCTGCATTACAGTACTGACAGAGGGAAGAAACTGAGGACCATCTGCTTCTCAACTCCAAAGTAGGAAGTCGGTTATTATATGCTAGCCAAAGGAACGCCCGGATCCTTTCCGCCCCATTCCAGCTCCAGATTTTTTTATAGGTACTACTATATCTGAAGGCTGGAGGTTTCTCGATCAAAATATAAGCACTTTTAATCGTAAAATTACCATGAGAGGTTTCCTTCCATACCAAAACATCATTTCCTGCTGATGGCATAGGCGGCAAAACTGCAATTAAACGCTGTATAATATCATTTGAGACGACCGTAGCCAAGTGCTCATAACCCTATGTGCCATACGATCCCCAATCCGCCACAGTGGTAGCCTCTTCCTCCTCAAATAAGGGCCTAAGACAGAAGTCTTTAATAAGACGATCCTTCATCAACCAGTGATCAGAGAAAAATAGGACAAAACTCCCATTCCATACTTGCCACGATATTCCCGCTTCAATATGTTCTTTCTGTTGACATATGAATTTCCACAAACTAGAGTCAGACCTCCTCACGTTCAGTAACGATAAGTCGCTCCGCAACATATACTTATTTTGCATTGTCTCTGCCCAAATTCCATTCGCACCAGACACTAGTGACCATGCTAACTTCATCCCAAACGCCTTGTTAACCGAAACCAGCTTCTTAAGGCCTAATCCACCATATTGTTTTGGTAAAGCTATCTGATCCCATCCCATGGAGTAGAATCCCTTCCTTGTATCAGTTGTTCCCCAAATAACATTACGTTGTAGTCTTTCAATTTCTTCACAAATACTCACAGGGAGTTATGTCACTTGCATTGGGTAAATTGGTACAGTACTGATTACAGACTTGGCTAAAGTGATTCTCCCCGCAGTTGAGAGGCTAGCCACTTTCCAACTTGATAACTTCTCTTTCACTCGATCTACCACATATTGAAAAGTATCCTTGGTTTTCCTCCCCCTAACCAATGGGAAACCCAAGTATTTACCAATGTCACAGGTAATCTTCATTCCAGTTATATCTTTGATTTGCCCTTTTAATCTTGTTGGCACTTTCGGTGAGAAAAAAGTAGAGGACTTGCTAATACTAACTTTTCCCCCCGAGACCATACAAAATCTGTTGAGGGCCATGGTCATAATAACTGCTTGATCCTCAGATGCATCACCAAATAGTAGGATGCCATCCGCGAACATTAAGTGGGATATCCCTGGGCCATTCTTAGATAACAAAACTGACTTCCATTTGTTACTAGCCACTACATCGCTAATGATATGTGATAATTTATCCATGCACGTTACAAACAGTAACGGGGAGATTGGATCTCCTTGCCACATGCCTCTACTAGGATTAAAAATCCAGTCTTGGCACCATTCCATAGGACATTTAGTGAGGCACTGGTAACACAATTCATAACAAGCTCAATGAATTTATCTTCAAAACCAGCTTCCTTCAATACCGACTGTAAAAAATCCCATCAAACTCTGTCATATGCCTTTTCTAAATCTATCTTCATTACCATAATACCTCATTTGCCTTTAGCCCTCTTCATCTTATGGAGAATTTCTTGCCCTATAATGATATTATCTTGTATGTGTCTTCGAGGAATAAAGCTTGCTTGAAAGGGAGAAATAAGACTATCCATTACACCTCTCAGCCCGCGAGAGATTAATTTCGTAAGACACTTATACTGAACCGTACACAATGATATCGGTCTAAAGTGCTCTACTCGCTGGGGTTGGTTCCTCTTTGGGATTAATGACAGAAGGGTTTTATTCGCACTCGAAATGTCAACTTTTCCTTCAAAGGCATCCCTTTCAAACTGGCAAAGTGCAGGACCTACTACCTCACAGTTTTGCTTAAAAAACACTGGTTGAAATCCATCTATCCCAAGAGCTTTGTAAGATCCCATAGACTTAAGGGTTTCATGGATCTCTTCAGCAGTGGGAATAGCAAACAAGCTCTCCATCACCATTCTATCAGTCAATGGGAATTTGCTGTCAGTGGATAGCAAAACTTCCCCTTGATTTCCACTGACACCTTCTTCTTGAAATAGATGGCAATAGAAATCCACTACTAGCTTTTTAATTCTGTCTTCATCCGTAAGCCACACACCAGCCTCATCTTGTAGAGTTAATACTCTATTACCTTTTCTCCTAATACTCGTTTTAAGATAGTAATATCGAGTATTTCTGTCCCCTTCGAAATCCACTCTGACCTTCACTTCTGAAACCATTTGATTTCCTTGATCTTCAAAATATCCTCTAATTGGCTGTGGAGCTGATCCTTGAGACCCATTAAAAATCATGTGAAGGGATACGCAGGTGACTTTTGTATACCTCCCAGCCTTGCTAAGATTTCTCTTTTCTTCACTTCAACTAATCCGAATGTATTTTTTATTCCAATAAGGGATTTCCTGTATGATTTTATCCAGGTTAGAGTTTAACCACATATCAGAATTCCACTTTCTAGTAAGAAAATTCTTAAAATCGCCATGCTCCATCCACATCGCCTCAAATCTGAAAGGACAATGACATCTATTCATTGATATAACGCCCCCAATTTCAAGAGCAGGGCATTATGATATGAAAACTTCACTCTGGGTAAAACTTTGACAGCGCAATTAGACATACTTGAGAGAAAAACTTGATTTGCTAACACTTTATCTAGTTTCTCAAACAACCACGGATATCCCACTAACCGAGGACCCTTCCAAGTGAATTTAGGACTAGAAGCACCCAAATCATTCAAGACACATTCTTGAACCTTATTCTGAAACCAACTGATTCTATCGGTATAAACACGACTTCTTCCAACCCTTTCCGACTGAGACATAATTGAAAGTAGAGCTAAATCACCAAGAGGGGGGATGAATTGGGGATTTTAAAATCTTTTTCGAAGAGCTCTATTTTGAACAAAAAAAAACAGAGGTGAACAGAGAGTATAGAGAAGGAGAGCAAGACACAAGAATTTATACTGGTTCGGTCCAACCTCTTGACCTACGTCCAGTCCCCAGACTCTCTGGGATTTTTCACTATCACAATTGATTACACGCTCTGTACTCAAGAGTAATTCCCTCACTAGAACTTACTCCCCCTTACAAGTTGCAATCAATGAACCCAATCACCAAGTCCCTTGACTTATGATTCTTTACAATAAATGATTTTCAATCAGGAAACTCTCTCTAAGAGTGAATAATGATAAACACTAAAGCTTAATGTATCAGAAGATACTTTACAAGTGAAAACTGAAAGAATAAGTGTTAGACTTGAATGCAATTCGTTTTTCAGCAGATTGGTTGTTGATAAGAATTGAATGCAACTCTATTTATACTAAGAGTGCATTAAATGACCGTTGTAATTCCTAATGTAACCGTTGGAGACATTCAGGAAGGATTAGGATGTGCTTAGGTCTTCTTCTCTCTCTATTCTTTGCTTAATCCAGTTGTACAGAAATTCAGAGTTGACTTCTTGAATATTAGTTCGTTGGAATAGCAGCTACTGGATGTGGAAGGCAGACATTAATCCTTTGCAGGCATGTACAGAAGGATTACCCAAAAGTATGCAAGCTTTCTGGGTTTTGCAAATAATGTGCTGACGGTGCTTTTTGCTTTTAACCTTCATTTAATATCCTCTAAAACATCTGAAACTCACTAACAAAGTGGTTAAACATAGCTAGGAATATTAAAGAATGATAGTAGGTAGTATTGAGATCAAACAAGAAGGTTTCACAAATTCGTCAGATTCGAATTTCAAACTCTGCGATGAAAACTCGAGTTTTGTTTATCCAAACTCGAGTTTTAGACTTTCAACGTGAAACATCGATTTTAGTCCAACACATCAAAACTTGATTTTTTATCAAAACTGGCGGTTTTCAAAACATTGAAAAACTGCAATGCTCTCTGGTTGGCCAAAGCTCGAGTTTCCAAAACCAAAACTCGAGTTTTCATTTAAGTATAAAACTTAGAGAAAACTGGGCCAAATGAAAACTGGAGGTTTTCATGAAAACTAGTGGTTTTAAATCTGGGTAAAACATGAGTGCTCTCTGCCAGACAAAACTTGAGTTTTCAATCAAAAACTCAAGTTTTCATTTAATCATGAAAACATTGAGAATCACTATGCTTAGTCAAAAACTGGAGGTTTTCCCCAAAACCGGAGGTTTTCAAAACTGTGTAAACTTTGAGAGTTCTTGGCCAAGTCAAAACTCGAGTTTTGAATCAAAACTCGAGTTTTCACAAATCTTAGTAAAAACTTTGAAAACTTCTGGCAAACTGAAAACTGGCGGTTTTATACCAAAACTGGAGTTTTCACAATCTTAAAATGTTGGAGACTCTCTGTTTGACCAAAACTCGAGTTTCAAAAGAAAACTGGAGTTTTGACTTTTCCAGAAAATATTGAGAAGTCTCTGTATTGTGAAAACTTGAGTTTTCTCTGAAAACCGGCGGTTTTGCTTATTTCAGGATTTTCTCAGTAAGATCAAAACTCGAGTTTTGAACCAAAAATCGAGTTTTCCTTTGTCAGTAAGTTTTTCAACTTACCAAAAGAAAACTTCCCATTTTTTTTACAATTGCCTAAGTTGTGGGTTGCTCGAGCAAGAGGTAGCTCATGCCCAAGCATACTCTTTTTTATAAACTGTTTAAGTGTTTCAGAAAGGTTACTCAAGTAAGAAACATGATGCCCAAGCATAACTCAACAAGTTGAACCAACTATGCTCGAGCAGAGTAACTAGCGTGCCCGAGGATCATCGGTATATAGTAATACTCAGAGGAGAAATGCTTGAGCAAATATGCAGCAACGCTTGAGCATCATCGAAAAACAAATGCCAAACAAGAACCATGACCGAGCAAAGAGTAAGTGATGCTGCTCGAGCAGAGGGAAGCAACATGCTCGAGCAGTATCGTAAGTCTCTTAGTTACTGTCTCAGTTTTTCCTTGTGCCCGAGCAAGATGATATCGTAAGCAACATACTCAAGCAGGAATGAAAAGTTGCGCGAGCAATCATGCGTCTAAACTCATATTGCTCTCTGTCTCAGCGTTGCCCGAGCACAACATCTGGCATGCTCGAGCATCAACGTTGATTGAAGTCTCTTTAAGCTTTGTTTTTGAAGCATGCCCGAGCATGTAAATTCAAATGCTCGATCATGGTGCTCAAGCATAGGATGATCTTCTAGACTTCTGAGTCCATTTTTTCTTTGATTGCCCGAGCACACCAACATTCATGCTCGAGCAAAATCACTCTCTGTTGAGTAAAACGAGAGGCTTAAATTCAAATTCAATGAGCTATCTTTAACTCTTCTCTTATCTTACTCAAGCCTACTCTGATCAAACACTAATCATCATTTTTGAGTATGTTTCAGGCTATTAACCATTGTTTAGGTGAAAAGCAAAAGTTCTGACATAAGCATTAAATGTTGTTGGCAAAACCAGTGATTTCTTCAGCAGCCACTTTTCTGATCAATGTAAAGCATTCTCTGTTATTCCGCTCGCGTATTAAATGCTATCTTTCAATGGTCAAAACAAAAGGAATGAAGAATGTTGCTAAGACCAAGAATCATTGACGAGGATTATGCGAACGTTTCAACGGACATTTTGAAGAAGACTCAACGGCTACATTCAAGCTTCTTCAACGGTCATTAATTGCAACAACTATAAATACCAGAAGCATTGAATTCGACACCTACCGAAATGCTGTGCATTCAATTCGAACTTAATGAAATTTGCTGTTTCATCTGCTTCATTAATATCTTCGGATATTTTGTACTTCAGTGTTTATCAAATATCTACTCGTGAGGATTTTAAACACCATTTGATTATCTGTTTAGTTGTCAAATCAAACCTTAAGTGTGGGTGTACTATTGCAACTTGTAAGGGGGAGTGAGTCCGAGTGAAAGGATTATTCTAAGTTACAGAGTTTGTAATTGTATTCGTATTTGAAAAGTTAGTGGAAATCTCAAGGTGTGCTTGGGGACTGGATTTAGGTTGAAGTGTTAGACCGAACCAGTAAATTGCTCTGTGTCTATCTCTCTTCTCTGTTTCTGTCTTACTTGCGTTCCTGTGCGATTAGCGAAAAGTTTTTGAGATCACCTATTCACCCCCCTCTAGGTGATATTTCATCTTCACCTGTCTCATCGTACTACCTTTTTTTTTGACAAATTTGTCTTTATATCGAAAATTCTTCTGTTGATTGTTCTGCTCCGTGGACACCCCACTACCATGGCTATTCTCATTAATACCCTCATTAGCAGCCAAATTAGCATTAACACCCTCCACATCACCAAGAATCTCAAATCTTGATCCAGCCCCCTTCTGCCCCGTCAACTCCGTCAGTTTATCTTTCATCTTCCTCTGCCTTCTAGGTTTCTGCACTACCCTCCATTGCGCCTCCATGCTCTGTTTTGAGTGATTCTCAATTACTGGTTCTTGATCACCTGTACCCTCTTTCGGCTCCTCATTCATTTGTTTCCTCATTGGGCACCCTTCCTTTCTATGACCATAAACTCCACAATCAGCATATTAAAGATGCAAGCCTTCATATTCAAGAAAGACCTCTACTCCGTCAACATAGAAACCTTGCATTAACTGTTTACCTAGTTCAACCAGTACACAGATTCTGGCGAAGTGTCCTCGGAGTTGACAAGAAGTATTCAGATCCACCCTGATCGTTTTCCCGATCCTATTCCCAATTATTGTTAAGGCCTCATCATCATAGTATTCAAGAGGCAATTTCGGTAGCCGTACCCAGACATCAGCTTTGTCTATCGATGCATTATCAGGTTTAAAGTTCACCTCTCATGGCTAGACTATAAGATAATGGTCATAGATCATCCAAGGTGCTCCAGTTAGCGCATTCATAAAATCATCCTAGTTTGTAAATTTAACAATATAATAACCATTCCCCACATTAATCAGCGTAATGACCCCCTTCTTTGTCCACATAGTCTGCAATCTTTTCTCTAGGGCTCTAAAACCAATATTCCTCCCTAGCAGCTTGATTATCACCACCTTACTCCAAGCTTTACAAAGGTGCTTCTTCATTTTTCGCGAGAAGCAGAATGAAGGAAAGTTTCTCTTTGGATTTTCAATAATCTTGCATAGACCAGACTCTTCCTCCATGGATTTCTCTGATAAGGTATCATCCGAAAGATCATCCTTCATTCTCTCCCTATCATCATCTAAAAGGTCTTCCTGGTAGCAAGTTCCTTTAATCTTATCAGCAAAGGAAGGGCCTCCCACATTATAAGAACTAGTGCTTCCTCCTATCTTTGGCCATTCCTCAAACGGGGGGGTTTCTCAGCATTACTCAGTGCTGCATTTTTAATTTTTTTAGAGCTTCGACCCAGTAAATCGTCATCCTTCATCGATAACGGGACCTGGTTAGCATTCCGGTCAGAGAGAATAAGACTCATTGCATCCCGAGTGTAACATCCTAAATTTTGGAATTTGGAATTTTAAATAGGGTTAAGGTGCAAAAATAGACATGTGCTTTTGTCAAAGAAGCGCCCAGTAGCAAGTGCTTTTTTTGGGTGCAAAAGTGTACACGTGGTTACAAATTAGGTGCAAAAATAGCGTTTGATCGTTAAGTTTGACTTTGACCGTTAAGTTTGACTTTTTTGCTGATTGCGCGATGACGTGGCATTTTCAAAGCTGCAAAAATAGACATGTGTTTTGGTTATAGGAGCACCCAGTAGCAAGTGCTTTTTTGCACATGTGAATTTTTGACAAAGCACATGTCTATTTTTGCACCTTTGAAATGCCACGTCATCGTCCAGTCAGCAAAAAAAGTCAAACTTAACGGTCAAAGTCAAACTTAACGGTCAAAGGCTATTTTTGCACATAATTTGTAACCACGTGTACACTTTTGCACCCAAAAAAAGCACTTGCTACTGGGTGCTCTTTTGACAAAAGCACATGTCTATTTTTGCACCTTAACCCTTTTAAATATTGTATGGAAATTATTGTGAAATCTTGGCTAAAATAGTTATGAAGTTAATTATTGGAAAATTAAGGAATTATTTTTCCTTGAGAAATTTACAGGAAAAGAATAAATTCAAGGAATATTCATAAAGGATAATTTTAGGCCTAAAAATCATGGAATAAATATTTTAACGCCAAAAGAAATTTAATTGAGAAAGAAAATCCTTAAATAAAACTAAGGATTAAATTTGTATAATTCTCCAATAATTGCAATTATATACGAATGGGCTTAATTGCAAATAAAAGCCTTGTGAAGAATTAAGTGGGATAATTTTTATAATCTCATGTCAAACACCTATTTTATTCATTAAACCACTTAAATCCATTTAATCCATTTGGGCCAAATCCAATTCAATTAATCTCCAGCCTAAACGCAGCCCATAATAACCATTTGATCCAACAAAGATAAAACTCATATCATTTGTTTCATTAATTCATTCTTCTACCTCCAGCCACGTGACCATTAAAAAGAATGACAATATATATAATCTCACTTCTCCAATATCCATTTAACCAAACCGTTAGTCAGAGGCAGAGGAAAAATCATCACGTTAACGCCAAAAGCACAGTGTCAGCGAGAGATCTTACCTGTCTGAGCAACCTCGAGCCACACACCACCTGCCCACACGCAGTTGAGCTCCATGCCTCTTGAGCCAAGAAAAATCCTGAAACGTGTTCACCTCTGCTTGCGTATTTCCCCTCGGACGGACCCTTAATTCATTATAAATATCCCATGCTTCCTTCTGCATTGTGATCTCCTTCACTCTTCTATTTCGACCACCAAACAAAATGAGACAGAAAGCTAGAGGGGGGGGGAGAGAGAGAGAGAGAGGAGGCGTTGGTGCTGTGTTTTGCTCTGTTTTAAACCTCAAAAACAGAGTGAAAACCGTGAGGATAATAGTGAAAGCGTGAGAGAAGGAAGGCCGAAGCTCAAGAGTGTGATCGTGGGAGAGGGAGCCAAGAACTAACCAAGGTATGTCGCTGCACATTAACTTCCCTGTTGCTGTTATATACACGCTGCATATATAAGAGTAATATGAAAAAGCTTGCTGATATGTGTGTGTAAATAAGGGTAGGAAACATAGTAGTGGCTGATACATATAGAAGGAAAAAGTTGGCTGCATAAGAATAAGAAAAAGGAAGCTTTTTTGCAACCATGTAAATACATGTATATATATTATCTCTTGCGTGGGGACCTCTGTTTTTTGGAATCAAGACAGAGGAGGTTTAATATATATATATATATATATATATATATATATATATATATCACAAAGCACATGGGAAAGACAAGAATGAAGCTGATACGTACGTATATGCGCTGGTTGCATGAGAAAGAGAAAGAAAACAAGATTTTTGTTGTCATGTAGAAGTGATCTCCAACCCATGCATTAGCCATACTAGAATAGCTTTTTCAAGAACCATAACAGGACCTCAAGAACGTACTCACATATCATTGTTACTTTGCTATATTGTTGCTGCACTTGAGGGGGGGAAAAAAAAAAGAAGGTTAGTGTGTGTATAAAAATATATATAAGAATGGGAAAAGTTCACTGAAAAGCATAAATACGTGGCATGAGTATGTAGTGTAATAAGTTTTGAATAGTATGAGTGCATGTGAGTAGTTGTGGAGGGAAGTGTGTGCATGCATGAGTAGTTACGTAGTATAAATATATATGTGTGTGTATTGTGTTAAGTTTGGTATGTGTATTATGTTGGATATAATTAGTTTTGATGATGTCATTATTAAGAGCAAAAAAGCTTGTATACTATATTTATCTCCTCCATTGACTAACTACTATATATTTAATGTAGATTAGTCCAAGTTGAATTATAAAGATTAATCAAGAAGGAGATAAGAGGTTTCGGAAAGAAGAACTTACAGAGAATGTCAAGGAAGCAAGAAGTTATGAAAATATCTTGGGAATAATCAAGAAGAGGAGGAGATATTGAAGAATGTAGAATTTGCAGATAATGATGAGTCTACGAAGAAAGAGTTGAGTTCGGAGAATGATTAAGAGAAAGAGAAGAAAAGAGAAGAACTTGCTCAATGGAATGAGAAAATCATTATACAAGTTCTTAGATTGATTTTAGAAGTCTCCATGATGATATGGAAGTTGGAACGGCTTAAATCAGAGTTAAAATAAGCAAAATCACGTTTTGGGATGAATTAACTCGAGCCAGGAAGCTTACCTCGAGTTAACATGGTTTCTACAGTGTTTTGGGCACCTGGTACAGTTTGCCTCGAGCCAAGAACATCACTACCTCGAGTCAGCACTTTGCTATAGTGATTTTTGCCTCTGGAACGAGCTGCCTCGAGGCACACCACTTATTGCCTCGAGTTAAGGTGTATTTCAGCAACTCTGTTTCAGTTCAGCTCAAAGCGAGATCTGGTAATTTGATGATATCTCCAAAACCAGAGATCGGATTGAGGTGAAACCGGTGGCATATGAAACTAGACTCCCAATGCGTCATTTTGATATATAATTCAAGCCAAAAAGAGTTCAGATGAGAGAGCTATGAATTCTACAAGTGGGGACATCAATCCACGCCACACAGCAGACCAAGCTTCAGTGTTTTGAGTGTATATAACAAACTACACATCCAATTGAGCTGAAATTAGTGCCATTTGAAAGAAGACTCAAATGAGTTCCATCAAGAGTTGAACCAGCCAAAATGGAGTTCATACCAGAGAGTGATGGCCTTCAAAAGTTGACACTCGAAATTCTGGATTCAATTCAGCATAGCTTTGGTTTTCTGTCAATACACAACCAAATGAAATGAAACCAATTCCATATGATTCTAGACACAACAAAGATTTCATAGAATTTGGAAGTAACCAATTTTGATGAGTGCCTCCTCAAATCTAGTTCAAGTCAAAGAGCACAGAATTGAAGTTTTTGCCTCGAGTCAGCTTATCCACCTCGAGTCAAAGGAAAACAGAAAGTTAGACGTTTTGAGAAGGCTTTTTACCTCGAGTCCGAATGACAGAAATCCTGTTTTGAACACAGACTCGAGCCAAGATTAATTGTGCCTCGAGTCAAACGCTTCTGAACCTAAATGATCAATTGACGATTAACTCGAGCCTGTAAGAATGATGCCTCGAGTCTACGCTTGAGCCAATGTATCATGTGCCTCGAGTCAAGTTGATTTCTGAAATACTCTATCACGATGATTTAACTCAAGCCAGAATTTGTTTCAACTCGAGCCAAGTGAAGCCAAAGCAATTAATGAAAAACAAATCTGTCGTGCAACCTCGAGCCAAGGAAGTATGTGCCTCGAGTTGGTGAACTTGAGCCACGACCTTAAGTGCCTCGAGTCAGATAGCATTCTCAAACGTACATATTGACTTTAACCATGTGCAAACTCGAGCCACGCTTTTTTATGCCTCGAGTCAGTATGACAGCAACTCAGTAGCAGCAACGTCCAATTTCAGAAATGATATTATCAATTGATTTCTGCTTGCTATACTTCTCAATGCTATTAATCATGTTTTTTTAGCAATTTTCAGATGATCAAACGAAGGATTAACATCAGATTATCAAAAAGCATATGATTACGTCAAAAGCTTCAACGGTAATATTTCTCCAACGATCGAATAGTTCCAACGGTCATATACGCTCACAACGATCATATTCAAACCTGGAAGAATTGCTCAATGTTCTTCACTGACTATAAAAGGAGAACCATTCAAAATGGAAAAAAAGATTATACGAGCTTGCACTGTCGAAATGCTGATATTTTGAATCCAACACTTATTTCATATACTCTCTGTTTCTCAATGTTTATATAGTTTACAGTAGAGAGTGAGATGATTGATTATGCACTTCAGTGATTATTATTAATCTACTTTGTGAGAGAGTCCAAACACTTATTTGATTATCTGTTTAGTGATCAAATCTCAAGGTTGTGGAACCTTTGAGAGTGGGTGTACATTTACAACTTGTAAGGGGGAGTGGGTCCAAGAGTGAGAGGATCATCCTTTGTTTACAGAGTGTGTAATTGTATCCTTACAGTGTGTAAGGGGAGTATCTCGTAAGAGATTGTAAAGGCTGCACAAGTGCCCAACTAAACTTGTGAGGTTGTAAAGGCTTTTCTCTTGTGCCTAGGTTAAACAAGGAGATAGTGGATTGAAAATCTCAAGTTGAGCTTAGGGGACCGGACGTAGGTCAAGGAAGGGCCGAACCAAGTATAAATCTCGGTTGCACATTCTCTTCCCTTATCTCTTATATTCCCAAAGCATATATGTTTGAATGATTTGTTTATTATTTTATAAATCATTCTTGTCATACAAACTACTTTCACCAAGTTGCGAAAATATTTTCAAAAGATAAGTTTTTATCAGACACCCAATTCACCCCCCTCTTGGGTGATAGCCTGGTCTAACATTTGGTATCAAAGCCAGGTCTCTTGTTTAAATGACTTAACCGTCTCAAGAGTTATCAATGGCTGATTTTGGGTGTTGCTCGTTTTCAGAAGGTTTCGATTATACCATTCCACCGTTTTTCAAAGATATTGATTTTTGGTTTTGGAAAGCTAGAATGTCCAGTTTTATTAAAGCATCTGATTTTGATATGTGGAATGTTTTTATAAATGTTTTTGATTTCAAACCAAGAAGGGATTGGACAGAAAATGAAAAGAAATTGTTTTCATTGAACATTAAAGCAATGAAAATTCTTTACAGTACATTGACAGAAAATGATTTTGAGAAAATAAAATTTTGCTCTTGTGCTAAAGATATTTGAGATACTCTTGATTTTATGTATACTTCTAACAATTGTGTTGAAGTTGAAAGTGTTAACAGTTCATATGAAACTATAAAGTGCATATCCACGACTGATGAACAACTGGAGAATGAAGAAGGAGAAATCGTAGATTACCTTCACGGTCCGGTCATCACAAAACAAGAGGAAGACAATTCCCAGGAAGAGCTCATGATGCACGATTATGGTAAATCATAATCTATGCAAAAAAGTTTTACAATTATCGCAAGAGAATTCAGTCTATGCAAAAATCTTCTTTAATGCTCTACAAGGGAAACTATTACATTAAGGGAAGATGTTTTGATGCTTAATCACACTGAAATTGAGATATGCTCTACAAAGTAGGCGGAAAACCTATTGGAGTAAGCTAATCTATGCTCCATAAAGTAAGAGAGCCTACAACTGCTTCATCTCAGGCCACGGAGACTCAACCGAATTGCATACAAGAAAGCTAGTAAAAGGCCTTCATCGATCATCCAACATTTGCAGAATATACATGAGCATTTCTAATCTCTATCTTTTTATATTCAGTAGAATTTTTGCACATGTTTGGTATCTATATGCCTTAATTGTGAAAGATGTATTGAAAACCTCTTCAAACTCTTTCAAATTTGTTTTCATAAAAACATTCCAAATTGCTTCATATTTAGAATGAAAACAATTTCAATCGGGGAGAGAAAATCAGTTCCTTGACTCATTCTTATCTGGTTTAATATTTGTCTCTAAGTATATCTTATTTATACTTCAACTTTTTGCTAATGACAAATAAGGGGGAGAGAAATGACAAGAAAAATATGTTGGTCTAATCTATTTTCATATTTATCCATATTTTTCTTAGAATATTTGCCATCATCAAAAAGGGGGAGAATGTTGGATATGATTAGTTTTGATGATGTCATTATTAAGAGCAAAAAGCTTGTATACTATATTTATCTCCTCCATTGACTAACTACTATATATTTAATGTATATTTAATGTAAACTAGTCCAAGTTGAATTATAAAGATTAATCAAGAAGGAGATAAGAGGTTTCGGAAAGAAGAACTTGCAGAGAATGTCAAGGAAGCAAGAAGTTATGAAAATATCTTGGGAATAATCAAGAAGAAGAGGAGATATTGAAGAATGTAGAATTTGCAGAGAATGATGAGTCTAAGAAGAAAGAGTTGAGTTCTGGAGAATGATTAAGAGAAGAGAAGAAAGAGAGAAGAACTTGCTCAATGGAATGAGAAAATCATTATACAAGTTCTTAGATTGATTTTAGAAGTCTCCATGATGATATGGAAGTTGGAACGGCTTAAATCGGAGTTAAAATAAGCAAAATCATGTTTTGGGATGAATTAACTCGAGCCAGGAAGCTTACCTCGAGTTAACATGGTTTCTACAGTGTTTTGGTCACCTGGTACAGCTTGCCTCGAGCCAAGAACATCACTACCTCGAGTCAGCAGTTTACTATAGTGATTTTTGCCTCTGGAATGAGCTGCCTCGAGGCACACCACTTATTTCCTCGAGTTAAGGTGTATTTCAGCAACTCCGTTGCACTCTGTTTCACGTTCAGCTCAGGCGAGAACTGGTAATTTGATGATATCTCCAAAACCAGAGATCGGATTGAGGTGAAACCGATGGCATATGAAACTAGACTTCCAATGCGTCATTTTGATATATAATTAAAGGAAAAAAGGAGTTCAGATGAGAGAGCTATGAATTCTACAAGTGGGGACATCAATCCACGCCACACAGCAGACCAAGCTTCGGTGTTTTGAGTGTATATCACAAACTACACATCCAATTGAGCTGAAATCAGTGCCATTTGAAAGAAGACTCAAAATGAGTTCCATCAAGAGTTGAACCAGCCACAAATGGAGTTCATACCAGAGAGTAATGGCCTTCAAAAGTTGACACTCAAAATTCTGGATTCAATTCAGCATAGCTTCGGTTTTCTGTCAATACACAACCAAATGAAATGAAACCGATTCCATATGATTCTAGACACAACAAAGGTTTCATAGAATTTGGAAGTAACCAATTTTGATGAGTGCCTCCTCAAATCTAGTTCAAGTCAAAGAGCACAAAATTGAAGTTTTTGCCTCGAGTCAGCTTATCCACCTCGAGTCAAAGGCAAACAGAAAGTTAGACGTTTTGAGAAGGATTTTTACCTCGAGTCAGAAAGCGCACCTCGAGTCCGAATGACAGAAATCCTGTTTTGAACACAGACTCGAGCCAAGATTAATTGTGCCTCGAGTCAAACGCTTCTGAACCTAAATGATCAATTGACGATTAACTCGAGCCTGTAAGAATGATGCCTCGAGTCAAGTTGATTTCTGAAATACTCTATCACGATGATTTAACTCGAGCCAGAATTTGTTTCAACTCGAGCCAAGTGAAGTCATACCAATAAATGAAGAACAAATTGTTAGTTATGATTAGTTTTGATGATGTCTTATATAGATGTCATTCTTAAGAGCAAAAAGCTTGCATACTACATTTATATGTTACTTTGACTAATTCTTATATTTAATGTAGATGTGAAGTTTACTAATGAAGAACAATCAATAAAGGAGATCGAAGAAGGAAGAACTTGCTTAATATAATGGGAATATCAACATTCAAGTTCTTGTGATATCGGAAGTCTCTTTGATCAAGTGGAAGTTGGAATAGCTTAATCCGGAGTTAAATTAAGCTATTTGAAGCATCAGCATGAATAGTATCGTATACATGAATAGTACACCGTATACATGAATAGTGTCATACAGTATGAACAGTGTCATACGGATCTATGTTTGCTACAGTGATTTGCTTTTGGAATGAGTTGCCTCGAGGTACTCACACTAATTGCACCAAGTCATTCCTGTTCATTTCTCCAAATTCACTTAGAATGGCAAAATCATAATTATGCTGAAGTTCAGTTTTAATGGCAAAATCGTAATTTCGATGAACTTCTTATTTTGCTTCCAGTCAATCTCCACGCATTACTCTCGACATTACTCGAGTAAGAAAATATATGCAACGCGAGTAAGCTATTGTTCATCATGCTCTGTTTGCCTCTGTTTTACTTTTTCAATAGGCGATGTTCGGTGTTTCGATGATATCTCCCAAACCAGATATCATATTGAGGTGAAACCAGTTGCATATGAAACTACACTCCCAATGCGTCATCTTGAAATAAAATTCAAGTCCAAAGGAGTTCATATGAGGGAGGTATGAATTTTTGAAGATGACAGTGAAATCAACGTCACACAGCAGACTAAGCTTCGGTCATTTGAGTGTATCTTACAAACAACAAATCCAAATGAGCTGAAACCAGTGCAATTGGAAACTAGACTCAAATACCTTTTCAAAAACATCAAGAACACAGAAAACTAAGATCAATTAAAGGAGATATGATATTTTGAAGTTCACAGTCTGTTCGGATGCGAAACAACTTATTTGGATAAGAACAACCTCCATTCATCTAATGTTAATGGACGAAATATAACTAGTTTGGAGCTGATTCTTTTTGCATTGGAAAGAAAAACTAAAGAGCTTTTTGAGGATGGGTAATTTGGGATTAATCATTCTCTTTCAAGAAACCATCGGAAATTACTTTCATCCTTTACTCAAGTAAAGCTTCTTATCTCCGCAAGTAATTTGTTTATTCAACGTTACTTTCCGGGGTTACTCAAGTAATACACTTTTGCTTCGCAAGTAATGCCGTTTTACTTGTTTTCAAAGAACCGTTTCAATATTACTTTCGAAGCTTACTCAAGTAACAAATATATTCTTCGCAAGTAATTTCGTTTTACACCACCGAGACTTCTACTTCTTGGTTATTTTCGATATTACTCAAGTAACAAATGTTGTTACTCAAGTAATATCTTTCCGATGAGATTTTATTTGAAGCTATTCGATATTACTTTCGGACCTTACTCAAGTAATATTTTCTGGCTCCGCAAGTAATTCTGGGAAAAGCCTCTGGAGGGTTCTATTTCTTAAAGAAATAAGATATTACTCAACCGAAAAGCAATATTTGTGTCAGAAGCATTTATTGCGTGAAAAAGCAGAACACGCAAACGGAATTAAAGCGTGTAGCAGTCGAAGACAGCTATTATTCTGACTCATCTTCTGTACAAGTAGGTGAACACATTTAATGAAGGCATGGATGTTTAAATGATCTCAACGGATATATACGAAGATTCAACGAAGCTGAGTAGGAAGCGAAACTGCAGTGAAGCACTTGACGAAACAAGCAAAACGACAAAACATTTAAATTCGCCAACGACTATCTCTCTTTATACAGATTAACACCATAGCGAGCATTTAATGAAGTTAAATGGCGGACAAAAGAGAGAGGATGCACAGACGCTCCAACAGCCATTCTCAACAGACCAAAATTCAAAATTGTTACTATTCACAACGGCCGAAACGCAACGGACGAATGCTTCCAACAATTGTCTATAAATAGAGATAGAGCGAAGGAAGAAGTGAAGAACAACAAAGACATGAGCTTACATCTTCAATATGTCAATACTCTGATATTCACTTACTCTCTGTTCTTAATGCTTACATAGTTTACCGTAGAGAGTGAGATGATAGATTATGTACTTCGGTGATTATTATTCATCTACTCGTAAGAGAGTCTAAACACATATTTGATTATCTCGCTTAGTGATCAAATCTCAAGGTTGTGGAACCTTTGAGTATGGGTGTACAATTACAACTTGTAAGGGGAGTGAGTCCTAGGGAGAAAGGATCATCCTAAGTACAGAGTCGGTAATTGTATTCTGCGTAAGAGGATATCTCTGAAAGAGATTGTAAAGGCTGCACAAGTGCCCGGCTAAACTTGTGAGGTTGTAAAAGCTTTTCTCTTGTGCCGGTTAAACAAGGAGATAGTGGATTGAAAATCTCAAGTGGAGCTTGGGATTTGGACGTAGGTCATCGTGGATTGGACCGAACCGGGATAAATCACGGTTGCATACTCTCTTCCCTAAACTCTTATATTTCCAGCATATATATTTGAATGACTGATTATCGCTTTATAAATTATTATTGTCATTCGAATTGCTTTCAGTAAGTTACGAAAAGATTTATCAAAGTTCCTAAAGTTTTATCAGACACCCAATTCACCCCCCCTCTTGGGTGATAGCCAGGTCTAACACAAATCTGTCATGCAACCTCGAGCCAAGGAAGTATGTGCCTCGAGTTGGTGAACTCGAGCCAGGACCTTAAGTGCCTCGAGTCAAATAGCATTCTCAAACGTACATATTGACTTTAACCATGTGCAAACTCGAGCCACGCTTTTTTATGCCTCGAGTTAGTATGACAACAACTCAATAGCAGCAACGTCCAATTTCAGAAATGATTCTTATCAATTGATTTATGCTTGCTATACTTCTTGATAATTGAATATTATTTCACTTATTTGTATCTCTTGGTTAATAATTTAGGAATGTTTACTTAATAAATAATGGGTTTTATTACTTAATTGGGCTTTGGGCTTTAAATTGGATTTAATTCATTTTTTAATTAAATTCCAGATTTACAGTGATTTAGTATTTTCACCATAAATTTTGATCTAGATATCCAATTAGCCTGATTCTTCTTTCATTGTTTAGATGATTCAGAGATCTACAATTGTTATGAAAACTCGGAAGGATGATTCGGACAAAAAGATGGACGAAATCGGAGCTAAATACAGACACATTTTTCTGGATTTTTATTGGGCTCGAATTTTGTAATAAAAGACCAATTATTATTAGAGACTTCTAATATTGGGCCTATTTTGTAACCCTAGCTTCTTTTAAAACCCTAGCCGTCATTCCCTTTTATTTTAGAACTCAGTTGGCAGCCACTAAGACATTCTACCTTACGTCTTTTATGATTTTCAGATTAAATTAGAAGCTTTCTATTTTCTCTGAGTTGTTCATCATGTTTACTTTCCTCTTCATCTTTTCTTTTGTCTTTTGCCTAGCCATGCTTGGCTAAACCTCTCTGATCGGCCCATGGATTAAGGATTCCACTATCCAGAGGACTCATGCTTAATCGGTAACCATCTAACTCGTTTCTACATTCTTTAATCGGATTCGATTTCTGGATTTGGATTGGGTTCTTGATTAAAAACCCAGATCGATATTTCCCAAGGACGTAGTTCGAACTAGGTTAAAGTATTAATGTGCGATCGTACAATGATACGCCACTGATTCGAACAAATTCTGAATGATTGTTCAGTTGAGGGAATTTCTAGACAAATGCAGAGATTTCGGTTTGTCCAGAGTCGATCACGAGTTCAGTTATAAATCTGTTTTTGTCCGAGGAAGGAAAGTGGTGTAATTCGAAATCCTGGGTTGATCTTTTGTTTATTTGATTAATCTTGTTTTCTTATATTCTGTTCTAGCTTAGCTTCTTTTTAATTACATTGAAAAAATCCCCATTTAAGTTCTTGTTTTATTGTGTTTCTTGTTGATTTTAGACCCGTTTGTGAATTCCTTGAGAGAAACGATCCAGGTTTCCTATACTACAAATATATGAATCTTGGTTATTTTGAGAAGGTCCGACAAATCCATATCACTTCTCAATGCTATTAATCATGTTTGTTAGCAAGTTTCAGATGATCAAATGAAGGATTAACATCAGATTATCAAAAAGCAGATGATTACGTCAGAAGCTTCAACGTAATATTTCTCCAATGGTCGAATAGTTCCAACGGTCATATACGCTCACAACGACATATTCAAACCTGGAAGAATTGCTCAATGTTCTTCACTGACTATAAAAGGAGAACCATTCAAAATGGAAAAAAAAATGATACGAGCTTCCACTGTCGAAATGCTGATATTTTGAATCCAACACTTATTTCATATACTCTCTGTTTCTCAATGTTTATATAGTTTACAGTAGAGAGTGAGATGATCGATTATGCACTTCAGTGATTATTATTCATCTACTTTGTGAGAGAGTCCAAACACTTATTTGATTATCTGTTTAGTGATCAAATCTCAAGGTTGTGGAACCTTTGAGAGTGGGTGTACAGTTACAACTTGTAAGGGGGAGTGGGTCCAAGAGTGAGAGGATCATCCTTTGTTTACAGAGTGTGTAATTGTATCCTTATAGTGTGTAAGGGGAGTATCTCGTAAGAGATTGTAAAGGCTGCACAAGTGCCTGACTAAACTTGTGAGGTTGTAAAGGCTTTTCTCTTGTGCCCGGTTAAACAAGAAGATAGTGGATTGAAAATCTCAAGTGGAGCTTGGGGACTGGACGTAGGTCAAGGAAGGGCCGAACCAGTATAAATCTCAGTTTGTACATTCTCTTCCCTTATCTCTTATATTCTCAGCATATATGTTTGAATGACTGTTTATTATTTTATAAATCATTACTGTCATACAAACTACTTTCACCAAGTTGCGAAAAGATTTTCAAAGACGATAAGTTTTTATCAGACACCCAATTCACCCCCCTCTTGGGTGATAGCCTGGTCTAACATATTATATTATAACGAAAATAATAATAAATAGTAGGATGATGATGGTAGTAGTAGTAATAATAATAATAAAGTAAATAAATAATATAAAAAATAATAATAATATTTTTATTAAAAATAGGAATAAATAATAATAATTACTATATATTATTAGTAAAAATGGAATCAATAATTTAGGAAATTATTAATAAATAATAAATGGAAAATGGAATTATTAATTAATAGTAAATCGAAAGGAGAATTAATATTTACAATGGTCTCCCTAATTTTTTTTAGTACCGTCATAATTTGTCAACTTCAAACATTCCAAATTTATTATTATAACTTGTATATTTTTAATTTTATAAAATTATAAGTTATAATTTTATGTAGAGTTTTAGAAGAGTTATTAATGGTTAGTAAATTGGTTGTGGTAGATTGATTTTTGGTGTATGTTTGAACTCTTGGATTAGGAGCAGTATGATAATAGTTAGCTTCGGCGAGAGGTAACGACTTTCCACTTGTTATGCGTATTAGTATGTTGTTTGTGAGTATTTTATGAAATGATTATGAATATCTTAATAGAAATTGCCTTGTGGAACCGTATGATTTGAATTGTGAAATATATGCAATATATTTATATATGTATAAGAACTGAGAATTAAGATATTATGACATGTATATGAGAATTATTTGATATGAACGTGAATATCTTAGAAAATATTGTTGAGTATTTATTATGATAATTATGGAAAGGGTTGAATTGGGAAGAAGTGGAGTAGTTATTCCACCACGTGGTGAGGCCTCCATTGGTGCACAATGGTTGGCTTTCTATTGTCCCACTTGTACAATAAGGGACTGCCCACTAGTTCAATGAGGGCTTACGACACCCCACTAGTTCAAGAATGACATTTATATAAGACATCATCAAAACTAATCATAACTAACAAAATATATTACAGAAATATCCCGCAGTACTTCATTGTGAATTTGATATTTTAAAGGACTATTCTGTTATATTTTCTTTTACTTGAACCTACGTATAATTTTGGGAAAATATCACTCGAGGTCCCAAAGAAGAGAAAAAAATATAAAAAAGTCTCAATCTCAAATCCCCTATCAAAAAAGTCCCTTACGAAATTCTAATATAAAAAAAGTCACATTGTCAAAATAGATTTTTATGTTGTTAAAATAGCTTTTCCTGTTATTAAAATTTCCCTATGAAAAAATTGTTATCAAAATGGCTTTTCATTTTGTCAACAAATTTTAGTTATGATAATTTAAAATTGCAATAAAAAAATATTTATAAAGAATATTATTATAAAACATTAAATTTAGTGATCACCTGTACAAACTCATTTATCAATTTCATATAAATCTACCAAAACATTTAAATTTCACATTAAAACACTAAAGCCCACATCAACAATAAGAAGCTATTGGTTGAAGTGGTAAGTGGCATATCACACTGTATGAGGAAAATACAAGTTTGAATCTCGAGAAGCGTATATGTTGGGATAGGCAAAAACCTTTTGCATCCTAAGCCTTGAAAGAAAAATCCTTGATTAAATAAAAAACAATGATACACACACATAACGAAACCAAACTTGTTTTACTAATTTAAAGAGGTTTGAGCTATACAAACTTTTATTTTGGGTAAAGGAGCGATAATACACATGTGTTTTTCTCGGGGAAGTATTTCAAAGACCACCACGAGAAATTTTTAGGATCAATTTTACACATGTGGTTAGCTTTTGGGAGCAAAAGTCACATTGGGGGTTAGTTGACCGTTTGGTCAACGGTCAGTTTGGATGGAGTTACTGTTCACGCTGACGTGGCCGCCAAATAAGAAGAAATGCTGAGGTGGAAATTTTTTTTTTAAAAAAAAAAAAAAAAAAAAACTCCCCCCTCCGCCGGCGGGCCCCACCACCGCCACCACAGGTAGCGAAAGATGGGATTCCACTGCCGCCAGACAGAACAATTTGTCCGTTGTGCTCACAGAAGCGTCCGAATCCATCTGTCATTATAGTTTCGGGGTTTGTTTTCTGCTATACTTGCATCTACAAGTACATTACTCAGGTACGATGACCAGTCTCAAACTATAATCTTTGGTGTGTTTTAAGAGTATAATATGGCTTTCCATGGTCACGCATCTGGGCTGATGCTTAAAATAAAAGCTGTTGGGATTAAATTCTAACGTCTGTTTGTTTTATCAGTCACAGGGAATGTCAAGATTTATTTACAATGTTCATAAATAGTATTTCATGCATACATGTCTTTTTTATTTTTTGTTGGTGGATCTAGGCTTGGCCATATATGCTATTCAATACTCTTAACACGTGCCTTGCACTTTATTTGACCACCATTGGTAGAAAATGGATTTTCAATTCATGCATGGGTGTGTTGCAAGTTATCTAAATCTCGCTGATCTTGTTCTGTGTGGCGTTGCTGCAGTACAAGCGTTGCCCAATCACGTTGATGCCTGCAACGGTTCCCCAGATAAGGAAGCTCTTTCATGATGTGTAGGGCTCACTGACAATAAGAAGGAGGGGCTTGGCTGTTAATGCATTTTGTATCTATCAGCAGAGATATGCACCAGGCACTGGTCACAGTGTATGTATATCTTGATATCACGAAACACGATATCCAAAAATGACTTCCCCCGTCGCTGCACCAGTATGAATATGGTAATGCATTAAGCGGGAAGCTTCCAGGTTACTGATGGGGTGATATCGATTTGAGTTCACTTCTTTTTCTGTTTGTCTCTTAGCTTTGGACCATTTCAGCTGTAACCATTTATGGCCATCCCCCCCCCCCAAAAAAAAAAAAAAACTGTCCGTGACAAATAAATAAGGGTTAGTAAGGGTTAGCCAAGCTGATACTTTAGCAGATGATGGTTTATCAACTTCTTCCTTGTTACTAATGAGGTGGGCACAAGTGGTGAGTGGCTTGTGTCGCTTAGACAAGGTCTCGAGTTTAAGTCTTGTGAATGCATAAAATCCCCGCTAGGAAGCTCTCCCACCATAGCTAGGTGCGTAACGCGGGTCGGATCCGTATTAGTTAGGGCGAAACTCCAAAAAACCGGATGGACAACCAAAAAAATTAACTTCTTTCTTATTAGATTATTGTTCTTTTGGGTTATAGGCCTCTTAATGCTACATGTATTTAACTTATGTAACTCACATAATTCACTTTTAATTCATATGTTACATAATTTCTTGTTAAGATACATATTATAATTCACCACATTTATTTTAAAAGAACGAAATTAACATACTTAAAAAAAGTTATTGGAAGAATCCAAAAGGTTGTTAAAATGTTTCCAAATTTCTAAATTTTACGAACAAATTGTTTCTTGGTATGATAGGTGACCTCATCCATTAAAGAGAATAACATAAACGAGCTCATCCAATAAATTCCTAAAATAATACTCTGTTTGGTTTTTAATATAAGATATTTTAAAGATAAGATATATTTGAGAGTTAATTTTAGATATAACTATGAGATATAATTTTTATATTTGTAAATATGTTCTTAATTTAACCATATTGAAACTCCCTCAATAATAATTCAGGAGGAGGACAAATTAAGAAAGATGATTAAAAAGTTTTAGAAAATACATATTATATTAACGACTACTTCAATTAATTTGTTTAATCTAATTAAATTATATAAATATATCTTATATTAACAATTAGAAGAATAGTAAAAAGAATTCCTCCAACACAAACATTACAAAACTGAACAAAACGTACGACTGGGCCATGCGGAGGCCACAACAACTTTGATTTTTTTTTTTTTATGGGGAAAATCTATCTCATGACCCATATTAGTAAAAAAAATGTCCTAGGGCCTTTTCTGGTATTATTTTATAAAACGTTAACAATTAAATCAGTCTCATTAATAATTAAATCAATATTTGTTAACAACTTAATCAGTCGTATTAACAACAATATCCTAGCAACTAAATCAGTCTCATTAACAACTAAATCTGTACATGTTAACAACTATATCAGTCTCATTAACAACTAACATTTTATGAAATAATATCAGAAAAAATTCTAGGGCCTTTTTTGACATATGATTTTTTTTGGGGCCTTTTTTGACATTTATTTTTGTTAATATGGGCTCTGAAATGGATTTTCCTTTTTTTATGGGCTCCAGGGAGTCAAATTCCTCAGCATATCCATCGAGTAGCTAGCTAGCTATAACTTCTAGCTGGCTTTGGTTCAGTTGTTTCGTTTGACGTAAGTTGAGAGTAAAATCTAATTTGATAAATAAGGGAATAGTCTTGGAAATATAAATTCGATGGTGATGAATAGTTTCCATCAACAGTGTCTTTTGAATCAGGTCTCAGTCTCTCGTCCCAACAGTACGGTGGCCAGAGAGAAAAATATTTGGATGTTTAACCGTGGCCTCAAGAAGACCAAGCAAGGTTTGCTTTTTAAAGTTTTCATCTATTTCTGCTCACATATTTAATATGTTCCAAAGTTATTCTAGCATTGTCCAACATATTTGGATTTCCATGTTTTCGAAGCATCTTTAGTTTTGCTATATTGTTTAGTGGCTTTTCTTTGGTGATTTTTTGCTTCTTTTTCTGTCCTGTCCGAACTGGATTTTTAGTAGTCATCTCCTATTAGTAAGCTGCGTATGAAATTATTCTTCAGCTACCTTTGAATCTGGCGTAAAATAAAAATCTTTGGTTTGTAAATTAATTTTTTGCTGAAAAATTGCACAAAACATGTATACTTTTCATCTGAAAAACAGCTGAAAAAGTCATGTAGTCTAACAGGCTTTGCTAGAATATTTGGACAGCTGAAAAATGTTCCTCTGGTTCAGAACATCACTAAAATTTTCCTAAGCTTTTTTTATGTCACAAACCTATTTATGTGATAGGTTGGCTCAGAATCTGAGGCAAATGGCATAGCAAAATCTGGAGCAAAAATGGTAATGGCTGTTACTTGTGCAAAGGTTAGTTTCCTCCTAACCTGTTCCAGTTTCTTTTGTGACTATTTATATTTTATATATACACATCTTCATGACTTAATTCTTGTGTGTCAATGTTAGCTTCGCATCTTAGTTAAAACAAGTAGGAACATCTGATGCTGATATCTCTTTTAATTTTTAGTCAAATTTAACTATTCTTAGCAATGTGATGTTTGGCTGTCTTCCTTTTGTTTTTTTTCATATTAAGCTCTTTGCTCCAGACTGAATAGATTGCAAACTGAATAGTTAAACTTCTATTTTAAAGAGAACCATAAATTATCCAAAGAGCTACCTACTTATAAATCTATAATTTTTTTTGTAATATATATTGGTTAATGTCCTTTACTTATATTTGTCCCTTTCAACTTTTTTGCTTTATCTTATACCGAGAAGGGTCTTCTTCTGCCCAAGGAAATATTCTTTCATTGTAGTCTACAGAAGTAAAGCATCCCAAAGGATTGCCAGTGTATCTATTCTTTCATGTTTTAGGCATGCTATTGTAGGAAACAAAAATAAAGCATCCTACACGAGTCACACAAGTAAAGAATTTGTACAGCAGATTGGCCAATGCACCTTCTGCTACTTACTAATTGAACAAGTCCAAGGTATTTACGTCACAATATTTTGGTGTTGTCTGGCAGGATTTATGTGATGTGTTCATTGTAGTTTTCCAGGTCATTGTACAAGTCTAACAAGAAAATTCAAATTTAATGGCGGGTATCTGAAAAGGCATTTGAAATTGATGATGATAATAGTTCCCCGCTAAGTTTCAAATTTTGGATGACTATATATACAGTTGGCCCTTCCCACTCAATAGGTATGTAGTCTTAACAGACTCACAAACTTATCTTTTTATTTTGTGTTTGGATGCCTTCATTGTGTTATCTCTATCTTTAGGTCTAACATATGTTGCTTTCTTCTCTCAGTGACTTGCATGACAATACTGATAGGTCCAACGGAGTGAAACTTATCTGATTTTGGAAAGTGCCTCTTCCTCCAACAAATATGAAGTGTTTACCTATATGGACCATGATTCTATATTGATACTGATATGTGAGAAATTAGTAATGATATACATACATGTGCGTATATTTATAGTAATATAATTTTAATTTTATAATTATGTATTTTTTACAAGAAAGTTGCCACTTTAGAAGCAAAATATATTTGAGTAATTGTGAAGTACTATCACGTTGCACGGGAAAGTACAAGTTCAAAATTTTTGCTCAAAGTACAAGCTCGGTATTTTTGCTTAAATAATGTGAAGAAGCTCGGGATATTGCTTAATTTCATTCAAATTTCATTTGTAATATGTCTCTGAATCAATTGGAGGATATTGTTATTTATTATTGTTGAAGTTTCGTTTCTAATAATATCATATTTGGTAGTGATATTTTAATGTTCCTTAAAGATAGAAAAGTTACATTACTTATGAAGCAAAATATGTTTAAGTAACCTGTAAAATACTATCATCTCGTGCAACGCACGGAGAAGTAAAAGCTCGTTTGATAAATAAAGGAATAGTCTTGGAAATATAAATTCGATGGTGATGAATAGTTTCCATCAACAGTGTCTTTTGAATCAGGTCTCAGTCTCTCGTCCCAAGTCCGTACTGTTGGGAGTCCCAACAGTACGGTGGCCAGAGAGAAAAATATCACTTTTTTTTTTTTTTTCAAAGGGCTATTGGGAGGAGAGTGTTTCTCTTGGGGTTTAAAGCAACTGAGACTGATCCAAAGTTCAAGCCTTTTGCTCGACTCCCACCTTTATACAACACCACCAACATGGCTAAGAGAAAAATTTGCCAAGTGGATGATTGGTGTTTCGAATGCAAGGATGGCGGTGATCTTCTTGTTTGTGATCATGAGTGAGTTTTCTCCATCTCTTGTCTGTGTTTTTTATAATTAAAAAAAAAAAATCCTTCATATTTAGCTAAATATTACAAATTATCCGTCCGCCGTTAAACAAATTGCTTTTTTATGTATGATTTTTAAACAGGGATTGTGGGAAGGTTTATCACAAGGATTGTGCATGGAAGAAAGATTCCTCTGTTGAAGATGGAAAACCTTGGATTTGTGGTGAGCAATTTAATTCTTTTTGCTTATATTGCTAAGTATCACGCGCATCCACATACCTCTTTCCCATTATTTTTCGTTGCGTAACCTAGGGATGAGATCCTAGTAGAGGCTCACACGTGCAGTATTATTTTTATTTTCTTTTATCTTTTCTGTAAGGAGCTAAGCTCTCGTGAATATTTACATTAATAATCCGCCAAAATGCAAGATATGATGCTAAGTTTTAATTTTCAGGTCGGCATTATTGCTTCGACTGCCGCAAACCCTCAAAGTTTTATTGCCTTGGCTGTCCGCATGCTGTATGCAACGATTGCCATGCCGTTGGAAAATTTTCTGTTGTCAGAGGCGGCAGAGTATTTTGCGGCGACTGTTTGGAGCTAGTTTTCATCGTTGAAAATAATTTGGATCATGACTATGAGGGATTAAAAATGTAGGTGCAATTAAAAATGTAGAATGTAGAATATTTACCAATTTTCCTCTAAATGCTGTTGAGTAGGATTGGGAAGTTGGGTAATGTTATGACCGGTCTAATTTTTACCAATTTTGAGATAGCCGAAAAAAGTTTCAGTTCCTAGGAGTAAAAACTGTGTTAAATAACATTGAAATTAAACTGTAATTTACTTAACCATACACTGTCTAACACTTTCAATATTTCTTCCTAAAAGGGTTAAAAATGCTATTCATGTATCTTGCCTCTTTGACAACAAGATGATAGATGTAGAGTTTGCTCAGCAGATAATATCGTGCAACATATAATTATTTGCATATGAATGCCAAATTGTAAAATTTATGGTGTTTATTGTTTCTTTCAGTTAAATTGATGTGATTGGTTTGCTACTAGTGGTCACAATAAATTTATAGGACTGTGGAGCGTCTGTTCAATTCATATTTAAGGGTAGCCTAGTGCGATATTGACCTGTAATGCTATGACTATATATTGCTTGTTCCTTTGCAGAATAAAATTAACTTGAATGACGGAGAGACCGAAGAAGCTCTATTCAAGGAAT
The DNA here is from genome assembly GCA_019022615.1 of Acacia melanoxylon. Classification (NCBI taxonomy): domain Eukaryota; kingdom Viridiplantae; phylum Streptophyta; class Magnoliopsida; order Fabales; family Fabaceae; genus Acacia; species Acacia melanoxylon. The sequence goes on from JAFJYJ010000011.1 coordinate 10,119,409, forward strand.
ATTGGGATATCATTAAGTTAAAGGAAGGTTTGACTAGTGATGATGTTTGTGCTACTCAAAACAAGTATAAAATGGATCCAAATTCTCTTCATCATAGAAGATTTAGTGATACTGAGTCACAGGAATTCATAGGATGGGGATCAAAATCTGTCATTGCTTTTCTTGCATCTATTGGGAAAGATGTAATTGAACCGCTCACACGATGGGCTGTTAGTTCTCTCATCTGTGGGTATGTTGAAGAAAAACACCTTCATCTGCAGCAATTAAAAAATTAGTTCATTCCTGATGAAAAGTTGTTTCCGATATTTCAAAGGAAATTAGTACCAAAAAGCAAAATATATTCTCTGTTGAAGCCCCACATTGCTGAAAACTTGCCGCAAATAACGGAGGAGAAATGTGATGATGAAAACATAGGCAGTTTTACCTACAAGCTTCCTAATGATCAGCAAAGCTTATTGAGAAAATCTCTGTTGAAGAAAGGGGATTATATAACCCAAATGAGCTGTTTTGCATCCATCAATGCTGAAAATATTAAACTGATATACTTGAAACAAAGCTTGGTGATAGAGTTGTCAAAACAGCCAGAAAGTTTTGAAGATAAGGTTATAGGAACCTTTGTCAAAATTCAAGGGGATCTCACTGATCATAGGCAAGGAAATCATTGTCATCTTGTTAGAGTCATAGGTAAGAAATTGCACATATCAGATTCTCTGCACCGTCTTCCTCAACGCTCCTTTGTTTGCTAGTTCCTGCTTGTCATTGTGTAATTCTTAATGCTGCTGAAATTGTCTTCGATCGATTTATCATTTCTCTTGTTTTTCTTTTAGGTATAAATAAAGAACTTCTCTTGCAAGTTTCCTTTATGCCAAAAGCTATTGCTATTTCTGAGCTTTCTGATTATGACATTACTGAGGTAACCAAATTGTTTTGAAGTTTCCATATCTTTGATAGCATGTGTTTTTATTAAGGGGTTGCCTTGCAATGAACCTATTATTTCCCTGGAATAATGTTTAGTTGAAAAGACTTCATCCTTTTATTTATTTACTCATTGGCTGGATTGAGTACATAAGAAATTATTTGATTGTGAAGTTCAAATACATTTAAAATAACTCTATTCTCCTATTTACAAGAGGCATTATCTGTTATATTTTTTACTTCCAGCAAGAATGTGAGACTTTGCAGCAAAGAGTGAAAGAAAACTTGCTCCCAAAGATAACTGTTGTAAGTGATTTTTTTTTTCAAATGCATAAGAACATTTGTGTTATCATTTGAAGGATTGTCATCATCAAAGAGAAATCATAAAGAAGCAGAGCAGAGCTCACTAGCGTTAGGAAATTGTATCTTTTGCTGTTCAGCCATTTAAATGAGCTGTGTGTAGTTTACAAGCATTCATTGACTACACTTTGATGCAGCGTATTTTGCATAAATGTGAATAAAAATTGTCTACTTTCCTGTTTTTCCCATTCACACTTTAATACGATCACATCATTTAGCTAGTACTGTTGTTTGACAGGAGGAGCTTCAAGCGAAGGCCATATGCCTGCATGAAGATGTAACAAAGCATGTATGGATCCTTGACTCAATGCTAGTGAAAATCTTAGTAAATACTTCTCTTATTTGCTTGTCTGCTTGTTCGAAGATTTCAAAATTAGGACTTAATTTGATGTATGTTCTAGTTTCTATGAAATATTTGAATAGAGAGAAACATGAACTCTCTTCGTGATTGGCAGATTGGCTATCAAACTGAGTGTAGGAGGATCTTCGTCATGGTGGTCCTCTGCAATTTGCATTTGTCTCTCACTCTTGTTTTATTGTTTTTCTGCCATAATCAGATCAAACCCATGAAATAACCCGGTTTCAGTTCAACCTTGCACGTGCTTATTAAGTCTTTGTTCTATGTCACTCTTGTTTTTATCTATTTATTTGGTATTGTTCACATTTATCAGACAATGTGTACACTTATTTTTATTTTGGCGAACCTTGTTTGTTGTATGAAATTGTTGTTGTAGCGGATTGCAAAACGCCTGGTCTATCTGGAAAAGCGAATAGAATATGCACATGACAAAGGAAGACTGAGAGAATATCCTTTTCTTTATATATTTGCAAATCTTATAAATTAGTGGCTCATCAGTAGTGAACATGCTCCGTTACAGTGTGCTCACAAATTCCAAGAGCATATATGCATAGACTTGCTTTTAAATAATGATGATGCTTGTCCTTAACCAATTGTGGTATACGAAGGATGTATTGCTAGATGAGAAGTTAGAACTCGAACAGCCAGGGAAAATGGACGAACTGCTACGGGAGTTGCCAGCAGTTTTGCCAGAATATATCCAGCAAAAATATGATCCTAAGGACACCTGGGAACCACATGAACAGGCTCTGTGAAGAAGCTCTATTTTCTGGTGACTGATCGTTCATGTTGAAAGCAGTTATAGGTCACAACTCAAGGCTTTCGTTTTATCTTAGGCACCGTCACTTGTCCAGCTCTTAGGCCGTAGGGAGTACATTAGGAAAAGTAGTGTTTACTACTTCACTCTTTTAACATTTCATTTAATATTTACTATTTAACATCATGCATTTTATAATTTATGTTTGATTACCCAAAAAAAAAAAGAACAAGGCCAACTGTCACTCAAAACAAACATAGTTGAAGGGTCTGTTTGTTAACGGGTGGAATTGCTCTTGCAACCTCCAATTCTAAATATATATAAGTTGGTTAATTTTTTTTTTTTTTTTTTTTAAATAAAGTTAATTAAATTATTTTAAAATATTTAATTTATTATTTTTTCTTTAAATTAATTTGTCTCACTTATTGATATATAATTTAATCATACACAACTTACAATATCTTTAAATAGTACCAACAATATTGCTAAAAAAATGTTTAAAATAATGATATGCCTGTATCCGATCCACGTCTGGTACCGTCGGCCATGAAACGCGTCGTTTGGTTTAGTGGGAATATCTGAACCGTTGATTCCAAAATAATACCAACCGTCCAATTCAATTAGGGCTTAAACTTTTCCCCATCACATTAGGTGCTTATACTAATGTGTTGCTTACGTCCTTGTCACATTTTATTTTATTTTTTAATTTTTTTTAGATTAAAATTATATGTTTTTTGAAAAAAAAAATTACATCTAGTATCTCAAATTAATTAGTTTCCAGCATACTGGTACAGAATAAATATTTCTGTGTGCAGAATATTGGCTCCAAAAACAATAAATAAATAAAATGTGCATAAAAAGCAGACAAGCACGCTTCCACGGTGAAGGGGGTGTTATCGGATTGGAACGGTGTTTGGATTTCGGTCATCAACATACGGTGGGATGGTGTTGATGCTGGTAGGTGATCAGTTGTGTATTTCTTATAATTTGTTGTTAGAATTTTTTCGAATCCGATTTCATGTTTGCTCTGCGATTTCGACTTGGTATGGCTGAAAAATCTGATTTCAGTTTGACGCCTGATCTTCCTGGTATCGCCTAACCTTTCGATTTGTGGGGAGGCAACAAAGGACAAATACTTGGCGGATGAGTATCAAATATTACATACGGTCATGGGGAAGTTCTCATGCATGTATTTATGGTTCTTTAGATTAGTAATTGTGCTAAGGGAAAAAGTGACTTCTTTTACATCTAGATGAATTTAATTGTGGATTCCCGAATATGGGGGACTTAGAATTTTTCTGTTGTTGACGACAAGAAGGGAAAAGTTGTTTTCATTTTTTTTTTTGAAAAAAAAAAAAAAAAGCAAAGGAATAATGGAAAGTAAGAACTATTTCATCAAACTTCAGAGGATACAATTAGCCTTACGCACAGATGCACATTTATGAGTGTAGACGCTTGCTTGTATAGCCACAGCTACATCCTTAAACTTAATAACTACATGGTTCCTTATATGTTGCTATATTTCATTCTGCACTAGGCATGGCATGTTGATTCGATTTGCATTGTGCAGGTGCATCAGAACGAGACATTTTGATGAGGCAGAAACTATCTGAAGTGGACTCAAGGGTTACCAGACGCTAAGGGAAAAATGTAGACCTATTATACTGAATCGAGCCGAATAGGAAGAGAATAATTCATAATCAGAACGTAAATATTGTCTTTTATCTGTGTTGTGCGCTTCATTTTTGCTTGAACTTGGATAACCCTACAATCTGAACTTGAAGCAAGTAGGAGCGATCAAAAAGCGGTCAAGATGAGGATTATGATAAAGGGTGGTGTTTGGAAAAACACCGAGGATGAAATCCTCAAAGAGGCTGTCATGAAATATGGTAAGAACCAGGGGGCTTGAATCTCTTCGCTTCTGGTTCGCAAATCCACCCAGCAATGCAAGGCTCGATGGTACGAGTGGCTTGATCCTTCCATTAAAAAGGTACCCTTCTCTCCGAATATATTTTAAGCATTGGGTCCTGTTCCTTTCACCCTTTGGCTAGTAGCACGTTGGAGCAAGTGTGAGCTCAGTAATTGTACAATGGCAACTTTGCTGGGACGTTATATTTTGGTTGACGGAGAACTGATGGGTGTTTGGTTGAAGTTGAACCACTCAACGCCGCTGGTGTTTGCATCCCTAAAATTACATATGAAATTACTGGCGACGTGAAGTGGTTCTTGATTTTGCTTGTTCGGGATGCTAAACCTTTTTTGTATGTGATTTAAGCTTTTAATCCTTTTCCTGCTTTATTTTTATTGTGATTTTAAAACTAATACCAATCAATATAATGTCTACTCATGAGAATTAATACAAATATGTGGGTACCTTTACCTATAATGATGCTTTGAGCTGTGAATGACACTGATTCCGGAAGAGCATAAATTTTGATTGAATTTTATGCTTTGGAGTGACTATGGTTCATATGGATTGTACTGAACCTGACCCATATTGTTACTTGTTTGCTTTCAGCCTTTTGCTTTTTGATTTTTTTTTTTTAAGTAGTGGAAGTGGAACATATATTATCATTTTATCATGTGATTAGGTAATTAAAGCTGGAAATTGAAGTTCGAAGGACAATTGGGCATTATTAGGCTATTTTATTTGTGCCCTTTTCCCCGAGAACAGATTTTATTTCTGCCATGTTAGCAATCAATTTGATGTTATCTTTTCCCTTCTTCTTTTTTTTCTTTTAAATTTTATGATGCTTTTACACTCTGATTATCATGTTGTTTCTAATATTACAACTTTCTTTCATGTTGATCCAAGCCGTTTCATTCATGACATAGTCTTTTGATATTGGGCTCATTGGACAAGAGAAGAGGATGAAAAGCTTCTTCATCTCGCTAAGCTTATGCCCACACAATGGAGAACAATTGCTCCAATTGTAGGCCGTACCCCTTCCCAGTGCCTTGAACGGTATGAGAAACTCCTTGATGCAGCCTGTGTAAAGGATGAGAACTATGAACCTGTTGATGACCCACGGAAATTGCGACCTGGTGAGATTGACTCAAACCCTGAGTCAAAGCCTGCACGACCAGATCCTTGTGGTGTGATGTCAAGTGAATATAGTGTGAATATGAGTTGTCAAAGATAAGTCAATAAAGGAGGCTGCTGATGAATGAATAAAAAATAAATACAAGCAATGAAGCAACATGAAGAAAGTAGAAGCAACAGGAAGCTGTGCACAAAGTCTAGAGACTACGAGGAAGCATAGGTGGTATAATAAATAATAGAATAATATTTATAGGCGGTTAGCTAGCCTATATATATGTGTGTTGTATTGCATATGTATCAGATGCATCCGAGAGAAATGAAATAGAATGAGATAAAGAGAAATAGAGAGATTTGTGATAGTGTGCTGAAGCACTATGTTAGAGAGAAAAGTGAGAGAATTATCTTGTGAGAAAAATATAAGATAGTTGGTGAGACGGGGAAAAAATAGTGTGAGATAAATACATTTGTGTATTTTTATTTGAGTTTTCTTTTATAATAAAATTATTGTTCTTCATCTGTTTATACCTCCATTTTCTTAATAAGTGGGATCAAAGCAATTTTTTCCCAACAAGTGGTATCAGAGCCAAGTTGATCAAAGATGGCGGAGATGGTGCAACCGCAAATTCCAAAATTGTCAAAAGGCAATTATGGAAACTGGAGCATTCAGATGAAGGCGTTATTAGGTTCTCAAGATATTTGGGACCTTGTTGAGGATGGATACACGGAGCCTGCCGATGCAGCCGTTGAAGCAATTTTAACAGATGCTCAAAGAAAGACGCTTAGAGATTCTCGAAAGAAGGACAAGAAGGCTCTATTCTTGATTTTTCAAAGTGTTGATGAATCAACCTTTGAGAAAATATCATATGCAAAATCATCCAAAAATGCATGGGAGATTTTACAAAAGTCTTGTGAAGGAGTAGACAAAGCCAAAAAGGTACGACTGCAATCACTTAGAGCAGAATTTGAAAATTTGAAAATGCAGAATGCGGAGCCAGTTACAGATTATGTCTCACGAGTGCAAAAGGTAGCCAAAGAGATGAAAAGAAATGGAGAGACTCTAGATGATGTCAGAGTAATGGAGAAAGTTCTACGGTCATTAACAAGAAAGTTTGATTACATCGTTACTGCCATTGAAGAAGCTAAAGATTTGTCAGTTATGTCTGTTGATGAGCTTGTGGGTTCTCTTCAAGCTCACGAGCAAATATTGAATTTAAATGAAGGCTCTAGCAATTTGGAGCAAGCCTTGCAAAGCAAATTGTCTTTAAACAAAAACCAAGCCAGCAGTAGCAGCTATGGTCGTGGTAGAGGAAATAGAGGTGGATATAACACCCGAGGCGGTTTCAATGCTCGAGGTGGTCGTGGTAGACGTAGCAGATATGACCAATCAAATGGAAGATTTGAAAATCACACAGTAGAATATGAACGTGGTCAAGGATCATACAATCGAGGTCGTGGACAAAGCCGAGGTCGAGGATTTTTAACCAGAGAAGGAGGTAGATCTCAACAAAGAGGTGATAAATCCCAATTACAATGTTATAATTGTAATAGATTTGGTCATCTCGTTATGAATGCGAGATGATCTTTGCTAAAGTTAAAGAAAGAAGTCTTTATATAGCAAATGAAGACAAAGTTGATAAACCGTCCATCTTGTTCTCTTATAAAGGTGAAGAAGATAATGGAAAAGATGTGTGGTATCTCGATACGGGGAGCAAGCAATCACATGAGTGGCAAAAAGGAGTTATTCACAGAATTAAATGAAGAAGTCCAAGGCGAAGTTACATTCGGCGATCAATCAAAAATCTCAGTTAAAGGCAAAGGTAATATTACGATATTTACAAGGAATGGAGATAGAAGTTACATTTCAGATGTCTATTATATACCATCTTTGAAAAGTAATCTTCTCAGTCTAGGTCAATTATTGGAGAAGGGTTATGACATACATTTAAAAGATAGCCGTCTCATCATAAGAAATCTGTGGAATTTATGAGAGAAGAATTATATTCTCATTGTATTAATTAATGTTGTGATACAATATCTACTTATATAATAAGTAGAGAATAAAAGAGTAACTGATGGAGAAAATCTATGAGAGAATAGAGGAGAGGTTACAATAACCTAAGAAGAATAATATAATATAATGACATTACATAATATTCCCACACTCCCCCTCAAGTTGGATCATAGATGTTAATCTTGTCCAACTTGTTTATGCAACTTATTGGGGTCTCGACGATGATGGAGTTACTGCTACGACAAGATGAACGGGCAGCAGATACACAACAACTTTAGGAGTAACCGGCTGCGACAAGATCGACGGGCAGCGGCTGCGACGAGATCAAAGATGAAGGTCCTATAACTGCTTGAGTCTTCAAAATCCTTAGGCTTGTACTTCTTGAGTCTCAGAGGTCCATTTATTTTATCTAGACTTGTACTCCCTTTTGAGTCTCAGAGGCCCACAAATTTCTGAAATGACAGTTTGGTCTTCTGCCAAAAAACTGCAACCTTTTTTTTTTTAATGACTTAACAGCAACCATAACCATTTACATTTAGGTCAGATTTTTCACAGCGCCATGATTCACGCGTCTTCAAAGACACTAACAGCCCAAATCAAATGAACAGTGGACAAATTTGGTTCCGGAAAGAGACAAATGAAGCACAGTAGTGGTTAAGCCAATAATACCCGATACAAGTGAACCCGAGCGAGGAGGGCCAGAGAATCGTGAGGCGATGGTGAATCTGAATTCACAAGAGACTAAGAGCACAATATCGTGAAATTGAATGACGTCGTGACAGGAGGCTAAGACAGGACGCAGAGACTGGTCCAAGGACGACAGACCTGAGAGATGATTGACGGTGGACGAACTCTAATGGTGTCGTACGAGACGACGTTTGTACGAGCTCTGGACGTCTGCGGATGAACGTTGAGATAGCCAAAGGGCACCGATGCGATTTCGTGAGGACGCCGATCCGATCGAAAGATGGAGTCGAGGGTCTACAAAGGCTGTTTGAACAGGAAGGTTTGCAGAGACGCTCGACTGTAGACGGACTAGTTGAGGGTCTGTAGAGGCTGAGTTTGCAGAGACGCTCAAGAGGACCAATGACGTGTTGAGGGTCTGCAGAGGCGAGTTTGCAGAGACGCTCGAGAGGACCAGGTTGAGAAGAAATTAAACTGATTAATTTCTTGTAGGCTCTGATTCTACCAAAGAAAATGTGTGTCTCCCGGCTTTGTCTCCGACGCTGTGTGTCTCAAGCTAGGTTGAGAAGAAATTAAACTAATTAATTTCTTGTAGGCTCTGATTCTACTCGAGAAAATGTGTGTCTCCCGGCTTTGTCTCTGGCGCTGTGTGTCTTGCAGCCTTTCCAACTATTTCTGGAAGGCAGCAAGTCACCAGCGCCGGAGAACCGAACCACAACGGAACTGCTAATTTGCTTTAGGAATTTAAACCTGCTTTGATACCATGTGGAATTTATGAGAGAAGAATTATATTCTCATTGTATTAATTAATGTTGTGATACAATATCTACTTATATAATAAGTAGAGAGATAAAATTAAACAAATTAATAGAAAATAAATGAGTAACTGATGGAGAAAATCTAGGAGAGAATAGAGGAGAGGTTACAACAACCTAGGGAGAATAATATAATATAATAATATTATATAATATTCCCACAAAATCAGAAAAGAGAATTGATAGCGAAAGTTGATATGACAAGCAATCGTCTATTCAAGTTGAATATAGAGTCAGGTGGAATCAAATGCATGAAGTCTATCGTTGAAGATAATTCATGGTTGTGGCATCTCGATTTGGTCATCTCGGATTCACCGGCCCGAAGTTGTTATCAAAAGCGAGAATGGTGTATGGATTGCCAATAATAAATTATGCAGATCAACTATGTGAAGGATGCGAGGAAAGCAACATAGACAAAGATTTGAGGTTGGTAAATCATGGAGAGCAAAAAGACCACTACAACTAGTTCACTCAGATATAGCTGGTCCAATTGACATTCCATCACTTGGAGGAAACATGTTGTAATACCCGGATATTTATCTGGAATATTATAAATAAAAGTTGGATATTTCTGATAAGTGAAATTGCAATCTCCATTCTTGGGTAATTATAGTCTATTTTCTAGGTAGAATTTCTGCAAGAAATTAGGGAGTTTAAGGGTCAAAGTGCCAAAATGACCAAAATGCCCCGCAAAGGGTAATTAACTTAGAAAATTCATGAAAAATCCTAAAAGTCGAGTAAAATGACCAGTTGAATTAAGAGAGTATATTATCTCTAATTACAGTAATTAAATAAATTACAAACTTGGGAAAATGAGAAAGGATGCTCATAAAGTAATAAAATGACCAAAATACCCTTGTAATTATGAAACAATGCAAGAGGCATGGAAATGCTAATGTTAATACAAGAATATGAAGGTAATGAAGCATTCTAATTAAGAAAAATACCAACTATGATTAAAAGAGTAATTAAGTAATTAATAGCTAATTACTTAAGCATAAGCAAATGAAATTTCAAAAGTAATAATTATGTGAAGCTCTAAAATTAGTGGAAATTAGTTGAATATTAATAAAATGTATTTACTAATTAAATTGGAAAGTTTTGAGAAAAATAGTTGAGTTTAGGTATTTTTAAACCTAAATACAAGAATGGACCAATTAGGGAATTTTGTAGAATTTTTAATAAAAATTGAATTAAGTAATTAATTAATTCTTGAAAAAAAAAACATTTACAAAAAAAAAGAAGAAGGCTGCCGAAAATTGGCCAAAGAATTTGAGGATAAGAAGCAAAATTTGATATCTTGATATTTTGCAAATTTTTGATTATTATATAATATAATTAAAAAGCATGAATAGTAATCTTATATTTAGGAAACAGATCCTATCTAGGGAACCAGGAATAGGAATTCCAAAGTCAAGGTAAAATATTGATCAGTGAGTTTTTACCTTCAAGTGACCTCTTGGGAAGTCAATTCCGAGACCCGTAGCACATTGTCCTAATAAGACGAAATAGGGAAAATCTTGCTAGTCACATTTTGGGAAAATAAGGAAATAAATTATAACTCAACATCTAGGGATGAGTTTATAATTATAAAAATACATTTGGAATCAGTGAATTATTATCTAGAGCTTGATGATTAGAACCGATTTCGACCGGACGCGTACGGACACGTTTTCGAGAAACTTGCGGGACGGTTGGAACCCCTGTCTAAAGTCAAAATTCAAGTTATAATAGATATTATTGATGAGAAAGAGAAGGTCTTCAAAGTTCTAAATCTAGAATTTTGAGATTTCTCCGAAATTACGCGAATCGGGTACCGATCGAAATACTGGACCGGCCATAAAGTGAGGTGAGTCATCACTTCTTGGCCAATCCTTGGCTGCCAAACAGCCCAAAGATGTCGACCAAAGGGGGTGAGGTGGAGTTTGTGACTTTTTGTTCAAGTTGCATTAATGGGTTCTTTACAATTTGGAATTCCAAACAAAGCCTTAACCAAAGTCTATAAATAGGAGGCATGCTCCTTGAGAAATCCTCACACCATTTCTTTCTTGTCTTGACCGAATTTCTTGAGAGAGAAAGTAGAGAGATAAGCTCGGGGAAAAGCTGCGGGAATTCTTCAACGGGTAAGTCTTTTGGCCATTAGCTTTTAAGTCTTTAGTTCGGTAGTTAGTAGAATTGTTAGTTAGATTTAGGAAGTAGGTGATAAGATTCCTATGCTTGTTTTTAGGCCTCATTGCATTGAAAAATGTGCCTAAAGAGGTAAAAACATAGTAGGGTGAGTCGCCGAAAAGTTGGAACTTTAGCAGTTCTTTTTAAAAGTAAGGGTAGAATTTGTTAGAATAGCCTTTAAATTTCAAGTATGATTTGGGTATCATATGGGAGGGCTATTTTAGTCATTATTTTCGAAAATCATAGTTGCGTCGAAGTTCTGGCAAAATTTCGGGAAGAAAATTTGCTAGAGTAACAAAGTCTTTGGTGAAATTCCGCCGATTAGGGGTAGAAGGGCAAAATGGTAATTTTTACCTAAAAAGCCAGTTATAGTGTCAAATCGCTAATAAAGGTGATATTATTCTTATAGGATATCATAATCTCGATTTTTTGCCGTTCTGTTGCCCGACGAACATTGTTTGAAGTTCACGTTCTTCCGTGAAAGTACGTCTTCCGTAGGTAGTACCTAACGTTGCCAACGAAGGTACGGACGCGTCTTGTAACACTAATCTTGTACATCTTAAATACTTATATGTCAATGATATGTTCGTAGACCGTTATACGAGACGGTTATACGGGTTATAGTTTTGGTAACACCGTTTTGTTTTCCTAGCGCGAGGACACGAGTAATTATCGTGGCACCGGTGAATAGTGCGGGCTGTTATTGTTTACCTTATGGGGCTTTACATATTGCTTTGTGCTTATGTTTGTCGGCATAATGATCATGCATCGTTTGTATGCTTATGATATCCGTGGTATTAGCTCTAGAAATATTTGTTGTCTCGTATATTGTATTGTTTGGGTATGAGGTTAACCGTTACCGAGATTCAATATGGTGAATTGAATCTCATTTGTAGCTTCGTGGTCGGGAGGACCACGGTTCGGGGATCGAGGCAAGTGCCGGAATAGACGTGCGGGCGAAGACTATTTCTATCTTATCGTTTTTCGTTATTCCGCTATTTACGTCATTCCGCTATTTCATTTCTAAACCTTAGGACTATTGTAATCTATACAATATTACACAATGGTTGATGTTTTGGCTATGAACTGATCACTCTTTCGCTCTATTGCTCTACTCTGATTGAAAAAAAAAAATTGCGTTTCAAAATGGGATGTTACACATGTACTATATCACATTCATTGATGATTTCAGTAGAAAAGCTTGGGTGTACTTTCTCAAAGAAAAGTCAGAAGCCCTTGATAAATTCAAGGAGTTTAAGGTAATGGCAGAAAAGCAAAGTGGTCAATATTTGAAAGTGCTCAGGACAGATAGAGGAGGAGAATATACTTCCAGATTATTTGAAGAATTTTGTCGGAAACATGGAATAATACATCAGTTGACAGCTGCTTACACACCACAACAAAATGGAATTGCAGAAAGAAAGAATCGCACAATTCTTGATATGGCAAGGAGCATGATTAAAGGAAAGCACATGCCAAGAACATTTTGGGCTGAAGCTGTTCAATGTGCTGCGTATCTATTAAATCGATGTCCAACAAAAAGTGTCAGGTTCAAAACACCAAATGAAGCATGGAGTGGTAGAAAGCCAAAGGTGAACCATCTAAGAATCTTTGGTTGTATAGCTTATGCTCATATTCCAGATCAGAAAAGGAAGAAGTTAGATGACAAAGGAGAAAAATGCATTTTCGTTGGTTACGCGCATCGGAGTAAAGCTTACAGATTGTATAATCCCCTAACCAAAAAGGTAATTATCTCAAGAGATGTAGAGTTTGATGAAGCAGACTATTGGAAATGGAGTGATGAAGAGAAAAGAGTGGAAGGCTTATTCTTTGAAGAAGACGTTGATTCAAAATATCAAACGGTCGAGGTAGACAATGATCAAACTCCTCCACCAAGTCCTAATCCAACAACTTCCCCATCTACATCATCGAAAGCGTGCAGCGATTCGTCGGGGAGCAACAACGAGAAAAGATGAGAAGCTTAAGTGACATCTATGATGCTACAGATCCGGTACAAACTACACTTGATTATTCATTATTTTGTTTAGTAGCAGAATGTGATCCGGTGACATATGAAGAAGCAGCAGAAGATGAAAAGTGGAAGAAAGCTATGAATGATAAAATCACAACAATTAAAAGGAATGACATGTTGGAGCTTACAACTATGCCTAAGGAGCATAAGCCCATTGGAGTAAAGTGGGTATACAAGATAAAGACCAACAAAGAAGGAAAGGTGGAGAAATACAAGGCGAGATTAGTGGCTAAAGGGTACAAGCAGAAAGTTGTGGGATTAATTGATATCGTTACAAAACCATTGAAGGCAGATAAAGTTCAACAAGTTCAAATATATGATTGGTTTGAGAAATTGAGTTTGAGGGGGAGTGTTAGAAATCAAACTCAATTTAATGTTTTCTTTAATCCACCGCCAAGCTAGAAGTTTGTAGAACTATCCGGCTATGTTTCTCAAACATGAGGAAATAGAAGAAACAAGAAAGTTACAGAATGCACTAATGAGAAAGAAGAATGGAAAAGCAATATGTTGAAGTCAAAGTCAAAAAAGGAGTCTATTAAATAAAAGAAGTAGCTACGTGAATGAAGAAAAAAAAAGCAAGTTGATTGTGGTGTGATGTCAAGTGAATATGAGTTGTCAAAGATAAGTCAATAAAGGAGGCTGCTGATGAATGAATAAAAAATAAATACAAGCAATGAAGCAACATGAAGAAAGTAGAAGCAACGGGGAAGCTGTGCACAAAGTCTAGAGACTACGAGGAAGCATAGGCGGTATAATAAATAATAGAATAATATTTATAGGCGGTTAGCTAGCCTATATATATGTGTGTTGTATTGCATATGTATCATATGCATCCGAGAGAAATGAAATAGAATGAGATAAAGAGAAATAGAGAGATTTGTGATAGTGTGCTGAAGCACTATGTTAGAGAAAAGTGAGAGAATTATCTTGTGAGAAAAATATAAGATAGTTGGTGAGACAGAAAAAAATAGTGTGTGAGATAAATACATTTGTGTATTTTTATTTGAGTTTTCTCTTATAATAAAATTATTGTTCTTCATCTGTTTATACCTCCATTTTCTTAGTAAGTGGGATCAAAGCAATTTTTTCCCAACAATCCTGTTGATATGGATGAGGATGAGAAGGAAATGTTGTGTGAAGCACGAGCTAGGTTAGCCAACACCAAGGGTAAGAAGGCAAAACGGAAAGCTAGGGAGAAACAACTAGAAGAAGCCAGGAGGCTTGCCTCTGTACAAAAAAAGAGAGAACTGAAGGATGCTGGAATTGATATCAGGCAGCGGAGGAGGAAAAGGAAATGAATAGACTACAATGCAGAAATCCCATTTGAGAAAAGGCCTCCTCCAGGGTTTTTTGATGTTACTGATGAAGATAGACAAGTGGAACAGCCCAAGTTCCCTACCACAATTGAAGAACTTGAGGGAAAAAGAAGGATTCATGTGGAAGCACAGTTCAGAAAGCAAGACGCTGCGCAAGGCAAGATTCCCCCTCTGCTATACTACATGCCAACAAGCTCAATGACCCAGAAACAGTTAGAAAAAGGTCAAAATTGATGCTTCCACCACCCCAAATTTCTGATCATGAATTAGAACAAATTGCAAAGATGGGTTATGCTAGCGACCTTGTGGCGAGTGAGGAAATTGCTGAAGGTAGTGTGCAACAGGTGCTCTTCTGGCTAATTATGCTCAGACCCCTAGCCGGGGAATGACTCCGTTGTGAACTCCTCAGAGAACACCAGCTGGTAAAGGAGATGCTATCATGATGGAAGCTGAAAATCTGGCAAGGTTGAGGGAGTCTCAGACACCATTGTTGGGAGGAGATAACCCAGAGTTGCATCCTTCAGACTTTTCTGGGGTCACTCCCAAGAGAAAGGAAATACGGACTCCAAATCCTATGTTGACTCCCTCTGCAACGCCTGGAGGTGCAGGCCTCACCCCTAGAAGTGGTATGACACCAGCTAGGGATGGTTTTTCTTTTGGCATGACTCCTAAGGGAACTCCTCTAAGGGATGAGCTTCATATCAATGAAGACATGGATATGCATGAGAACACAAAACTCGAGCTACGTAGACAAGCTGATCTGAAAAGAAGCTTGCGCTCTGGTTTAAGCAGTCTTCCACAGCCAAAAAATGAGTACCAGATAGTTATGCAACCAGCTCCAGAAGATGTTGAAGAACCTGAGGAAAAGATTGAAGAGGATATGTCTGACAGAATTGCTCTGAGAAAAAGCTGAAGAAGAAGCTCGGCAACAAGCATTACGTAGAAAACGATCAAAGGTCCTTCAAAGTTCAAAGGGAGCTTCCTAGGCCTCCTGCTGCATCACTGGAACTGATAAGAAATTCTTTGATTCTTGCTGATGGGGATAAGAGTTCCTTTGTTCCTCCCACTTTTATCGAGCAACCTGATGAGATGACAAGAAAGGAGCTTCTAAGCTTACTGGAACACGACAATGCCAAGTACCCACTTGATGAGAAAGTTAATAAGGACAGGGAAAAGGGAGCCAAGCGTGCTGCAAATGGGTCTGCTGTTGTCCCTCTGATTGAAGATTTTGAGGAAGATGAAATGAAAGATGTATTTACTTATTAAATGCAGCTTGATGCGAGATATGTAACATCAGCTATCGAACGTGAACTAAATGAGCATTTTGTGACGGTAACCTGTGATTTCTCTCCACTTTGAGCGACCAAGAGGTCCCTGCCAACATAACCATATTTTAGCCCGCCGTGTACTTGACAAATTTCTTGACATGGACTAATCGTTTTGTAAAGTGCAGCCTGGTGAAGGCGGCGGGTAACAGCGCAAGATAGGCAGGCATGCTCTTTTCAAAGTTTGTGTTCAAAACGGCCACCAGGATCCTCTTGGTTTTTTTAAACGGAGTAAAAGTCAGATTAATCTGCTATTAAATGGGTTTTTTTCCCCATTAGACTGCGGTGGTTTATAAAAAATTGATAGAGTGCCATTTTATTATTGTAATAATCTCTCAACTTATTTTAGGGGAAGTTTAAACTGTCACGATTGTTATTTGCGCAAGAGAAAAAAATGAAGCGTAAGATCAGTTGACGGGAATCATCAATAATTTAATTTGACACATGGTGAACTGGTGATTTGCGCTTAACCCACAATTGTGAGGATGGTTAAGTACCATCCTGGATTCTTATTTTGGAAGAACTGGCAAAATGGAGGTAGGATTCAAAGGTTGTTAAGACTCAAGAGTCACTGATATTTTGATGGGTTAAGGTGTAAAATTGTACATGTGATTTATTTCAAGGAACGTTCAACACCAAGTGTTTTTTTAGGTGCAAAAGTGGATACGTGGTTATAAATTAGGTGTAAAAATACCGTTTGACAGTTAAGTTTAACTTTTTTTTTGTTAACGGGACGATGACGTGGCCTTCAAATGTTCAAAAATAAACATGTGGTTTGGCAAAAAGAGCGTCTAATATCAAGTTTTTTTTTATTTAATAATTTTATTTCAATTCAAGGAAAATTATTATTTCTCTAGGTATAATTTTAGCCTCTTTTTCGTTTTGTTTTTTGTCACATCTAATTCAGCATAAGCTTAGTTAGCAATTTGTCCGGTCAGTGAAAAGCCACATATTTTTTGGTAGTTTGGTTCAAGTTATAAATCCTTAATTATATCACATAACCTAATTAATAATTCGTTAAGTTTAGTAACCCAAATTGAAATTTATGTATTTCAACAGTCTTTATATGAAATTCTCCATTTTTAATATCTACAATAAATATTATTTTATTTAGGTTCTTATTTCTTATTTTCCCAAAAACTTTTGAATATCACATATCTTTAAAAATAGTAGTAGACTTGTAGTTACTATTTTAAAAGTGCACTCATCCAAAAAAGGTAAAATGTCTTTGCTCTTTAAACCTCGTAATAGATTATATCATTTATCAAAAGAAACAAAAAAGATATCATACTTGATTATAAAGAATTATTACATTTCATTTTAAATGGATAAGATGATTAATCAATTTTACTAGAAGTAAAATGATAGTAGTACATAATATTTGGGCCTCTAACATTAAGTAAAGACACTACAAATCACAAGCCACTGAGATCCTTGACTCACAGGAGAAAACGCACACACAGGAATAATCTATCCTCATTACTAGAATTTAAATAACTTTTATTTTTTAAAATTTCTTTAATTGGTGGTATTAATTTTTATGGGCAGTGCCTACAGGACATTCCAAAATCATTCGTCTTTCAAGTCATCCTCACACGGCATTCTAATTTCTAACTAGCACATGATTAAAGAAAATTGGGGGAAAAAAAAAACTTCTTGTTGAAGTTTTGATTTATTTATAATTTAATACCTAAAATTTAACTCGTACAACTTAGTTTTTAAAATTTTGACTCACGCTACGACCCAATTCCTTATCCTTCTTTCATCTGTAATCTTGTCTTTATCATCCATAACTCATCATGAGTCAGCACTAAGTCATCATATGTGGTGTTTATTTGGCTTTCAACTCAATGGTGACTCGTCATGAGTTATGGATGTCAAAGACAATATTACAAATGATAGAAAGATGAGGGATAAGTAGTAGAGGAATCAAGAGTTTATGAACCGAATTGTAACGCGTCAAGTTTCAGGAACTGAGTTAAAACTCAAAAAATTTAAGCCCTTTTGATAAAATGTTCAATTACATATAAGTAAAAAAGATTACACAGCCAAAGTTTGAGTAGGGTCTAAGAAATAGGAAGCTAATAGTATATGAGTTATTAAAATTGTTCTTCCCAAGACTTACAATACTGGCTTAATTAGTATACTAGTTTTCAGTACTCTCTAAACTGGATCATGATCTTGATTTTATTCTGATGCACAAGTTCCTCTTGAAGAAGCAAGTGCAAAGCATATTTGAAATCTAAGAGGCAGATGATATTTTATTCTAGTAACTATATAATATTTATTTAATATTGCAATTAAATAATCCTTAATTCATTAATTCTTCCAGCCCACATGATCTAATATTCAGAAGCCCATATTTCATTGGATTTAGATTCAAAGATCTGACGGCTCAAATCTTTTTGTTTTTATTTTTTTTTTATTTTTTATTTTTTTTCTATATGAAAAAAATATTTTTTAAAAATGTTAATTGAGAGATTATCTTTATTTTAGATTCTCTACCCATTAAAATTATTTTTAATAAAAATGGAAAAGTAAAAAAAAAAAATCAAATCTGGATCATCCAGAGCTCTTCCGTACAACGAGCAGGGAGAGCTCCCGAAACCGGTTCCATATTTCATTTGACCCAACCCTTCATTTTAACTTCACACATGTCTTTATATCAAAAAAAAAAAAAAACTTCACACATGTCAGTTATCTCCACGGAAACAACACCGCGCTGCCAAGGAAAAGATTTAGCACAGGTACTATTCATCATTAGCTTACTTTCTCCTTCACTGCACACCCATCCAGATCATGTCATACTTCCTTTCGGCATTAAACAACACAGGCAAGAAAAGGAAATCAGAAACACCATACCCCCTCTGATTGAATAATATGTCGGACCGTTAGTTATTGGACTGGCGTTTTCACGTCGGACTGAGTCGTTAGCTTCTATTTAAGCATCGCCTTGTTGTTTCCTCCATTCACGTTGCCTCATCAAGCCAAGAAAGAAGAAAGAGAGAAGGCCGACAGTGTGAGATTGAGAAAAAGAGAGTAGGAGAGAGAGGGGAGTCGAACATCTTCTCTATTCTTATATCATTAAAACAGAGCCTGATTGTGCTACGATGAAACAGCGGTGATTCAAACAAGCAACCAAAGTAAGCCATCAAACTCTCTCTCTCTCTCTAGTTTCCTGTCTTAGTCTGACGTAAGTTTGTGGTTTTGGAACTCGTTACTGTCATAGGCCGCTGTTGCTGTTAATATAAAAATATATGCGTGGGTATAAAACTCGGTTGTTGCTGCCATATTCACGCTATACTGAGAAGAGAAAGGAATAAGAAGAGTTGATATACACTCATATATATATCGTTTTCCTGTGAGGAAAAAATTATAATAATAAAATTAACTAACTAATATATATATACGTATGTGTGTGTGTGTGTATATATAAAAGATTGTTACCATGTTTTTCGTTACTGCACAGAGGGAAAACGAGAGGAATCTTAACTGTTTTATATAGATATCACATGTGTGTGTGTATAGAAGAAATCATGGTAGTGTCTTATGCGTATGAAATATAATACTCCGTATATGCCAATACTTTATATATGTTTTGAAACAAAAACGTTGCTAAACTTTTACTGAGATATGTATAAATGTATATATGCATTATCTTCCTATCAGTGTGAGTGTATATATATATAGGTTGTACGTTGAGATTCTTAAAAAATGATCTATATATATATATATATTTGATAAAAAGTATTTTTATGTGGTTAGTATTCATAAACTCCTATATAATAGGATCCAACCTAACTAATTCTTATATTATCTCACTTATAATATCATTTACAAAATAATATCTCTATATATATATCATTTAAAACATATTTTTATACGGTGATTTAGTTTTATAAACTCCTAATTTAGAGCGTTAGGATAACCTCTCGAGAGTTAATAATAATTAATAATAATAATAATAATTAGTTAGTAAAATAGTAATAATGATATAATAATAATAATAATAAAGTAAATAAATGATAATAAAAATAAATAATCATTATTATTAAAAATAGGAATAAATAATAATAATAATTATTATTATTCATAAAAAATGGAATAAATAATTTAGGAAATCACTAAAAAAATGGTTATTAATTAATAGTGAATCGAAAGGAGAATTAATTTTTTTCAATGGTCTCCCTGATTTTTTTAGTACCGTCATAATTTGCCCACTTCAAGCACTCCAAATTTATTATTAAAATTTGTATATTCTTAATTTTATGAAATTATAAATCATGATTTTGGTTGTGGTAGATTGATTTTTGGCGTGTGTTTGAGCTCTTGGATTAGGAGCGGTGTAATAATAATTAGCTTTGGCGAGAGGTAACCACTTACCACTTACTATGTATATCAGTATGTTGTTTGTGAGTATTTTGTGAAATGATTATGAATATCTTAATAGAAAATTGCCTTTGTGGATCGTATGATTTGAATTGTGAAAATCTTGGAAAAATTCTTGTTGAGTTTTTTATTATGATAATTATGGAAAGGGTTGAATTGGGAAGAAATGGAGTAATTTATTCCACCACGTGGTGAGGCCTCCATTGGTGCAGGCTTTCTATTGTTTCACTTGTTTAATGAGGGACTGCCCACTAGTTCAATGAGGGCTTACGACACCCCACTAGTTCGATGAGGGGAAAAAACCCATGGTCTGGGACATGTGCTCTGAAGATTTTGGCCGGTCCTCATCACATGACCAGTGAGCTTTTGAGTAACCAGTAACATAGATGTAACTTAGCTCATGGGTCTAATATGAGGAAATAAGGCGGTTCGGTTGGATTGGTGAGAGGCATCTTGGGAATTGTATTAATGAAAAATTGTAATACCTATTTATGATATGAAATTTTGTAATGTGGATATTGTTTAATTATATTTTTAATATTTTGTTATATAAATTGTTCCACTTGGCACCTCACTAGCACATATTAGTATTCGTAATAAGTTGGATTGATGGTTATCACATTTTTCAGGTAATAGTTCCCGTACGGGTTCATCTGGGAAAACTTTGGAAGATTAGGCTACTTCTTCTGACAGTAGTGCTTCCATCTTCTGGTATAAGTTGGATGATTGTATATTGTCACGTTAGGGCTCATTCTGCATACTCTGATTTAATTTGTATATTTTGGTAAATGATGAAGCATTACTTAGTTGTTGATCAACCCCTAATCAATAATTTTGTTAATTGGTCATTATGTTAAGTAAAAAAAATGGAGGACATTTCAGTAATTGTATACCCACACTTAAGGTTCCACAACCTTAAAATTTTACAAATCAAATAAGTGTTTAGAAACTCCTCACGAGTAGATAAATGATAAACACTGAAGTACACAGAAATATCCGAAGATATTAGCGAAGTTAATGAAATAGTAGATTGTAATAAATTCGAATTAAATGCTCAACGTTTTTAGTTGTTGGCGAATTCAATGCTTCTGGTATTTATAGTTGTTGCAATTAATGACAGTTGGTGAAGCTTGAATGATTCCGTTGTGACTCTTGAATATAGTTATTAGATGGGTGAAGCTTCGTTGGTCACTTTCGCCGTTAGTGATTTTGTTCTTCGCAAACATTCTTTATTCCTTTTGTTTTGCCCGTTGAGAAATAGCATGTAATGCGCGAGCGGAATATCAGTAAATGTTTTACATTGATCAGAGAAATGGTTGTCGAGGTTATCACTGGTTTTGGCAAGTACATTTAATGCTTCTCTGACACAAATTGCTTTATGATAATTTGTTGTTAATCCATGATATAATCACCTGAAACTCATTAGCAAACTGATTAAAAACATTTAAGAATAGTAATGAGTAATGATTTGAAGAAACAAAATCATAATCAGTTGATTTTGATTTTCCGGAGACAGTGATTTGAAAATTCGAAAGATAGGACTCTAGTTAAAAAAATAATATGCCTAGAGGCATATTGACTTGAGGCAAGGTTGATTTGAGCAAGGTAGCGTGTTGGTCGAGTTTGTCTTTGATGCCTTGAGTCATGGCTTGAGGCTAGATATTTAACTAGAGGTACAAAAAAAATACTTGAATCAAGTTGCCTTGAGGCAAATAATAAATGACTTAAGGTATTCGAAATAGTGCACAAGGTCTTGACTGGAGGTATGAATAAAGTGACTTGAGGCAATTTACGTAAAAGACGTTAGTTTGGAAAAATAGAAGAAGACTTGCCTTGAGTTATGTTAACTAGAGGTAAGACTTGGATATAACTGGGAATGGCCAAGTCGATTTGACCGGAGGCATGAATAAAAAGTGAAGTCACACTAATTGACTTGAGGCAAAAGGAGAGTTTCAGCATAATTACAATTTTGCCATTAGAAGCTATTTCGAAAGTCATATGCGCTGGAGGAAAACTAATGCTTTGAGGCAAGTCATAAAATCATAATTGACTAGAGGGTAAAGTTTAACATAATTACAATTTTGCCATTAAAAATTATTTCGAAACATATCATGGAATAATGAAAAGGGATGACTTAAGGCAAGTCACTAATTGCCTTGAGTCAAAAAGTGAAGTTTAGCATAATTACGGCTTTGCCATTAAAAAGTGAATTTTTCGAAATATATGCCTGTAGTGAAAATGAAACACTTACTAAGTGACTTGAGGTATCCTTAAGGCGCGAAAAATGGTTTTTCAAATATTCAAGCAAGACAACTCGAGGCACATATAATTTTGACTAGAGGCAAATTAATCCTTCAAATTTTCATCAAAAATTAAGGTTCAATTACATTATAATTGTTATCATCAAAATATAAAAAACATGAGAACTAACAGTATAAGACAACAGACACCTTGAGCTTGAGAATAGAACGCACTAAAAAGAATTGATTAGCGTAAGTTCAACTCAGTGAGAAAGATGTTTTTAAATACATAGTAAAAAGTAGTATATATGTTGATCTTTTTTTATCTGAATCTATATATAAATACAATTATTGAATACGAAACAGTGGCGGAACCAGGAAAAAATTTTTAGCCCGGGCCAAAAAATAAACATATTGAACTTCTCTCTTTAATTCTTATTATAAGGTACCAACTAACAAGTATATTTGGTTCTTTTTATAAAACACTTGCTTGTTTCCAAATAGCATTAAATATTTTTTTCATGTATACCCATAATTAAAAAGGTAGTGAGTGAGAGTAATAATTAATAAAAATTAATTATTACTATTTTTTTAGGAAAAAAAGAAGTAATAATTAATATGATATTATAGTTTAGTGTAATTAATAGGGATAATATTGAAAATTACTTAAATTTTATGACAAATTTAATTACTTTAACTGTTTTTATTGACTTGTGAGAATTGTTAGTTGGTTCCTTAAATAAAGATCAGAGAGAGTATTTTCTAAATAGTATCAAATAACCTGGAAAATACAAACAAATAATAACAGATAATTATAAATTAAAACAATATATAAGATGATACTATTTTTTTGGTATCTCAAACAAGAATTTTACTTTCCTCTCACAGCCTAATGAGTAATGAAACAAACATTATCCTTACAGAAAATATAAAAAATTAGCTAGGGCCAAATTTGTGGCCAAATAAAATATCATATAATAAATACATATATATTCTAACAAATTTTATAAGATCGATCGGTAAATTTGGGGCCAAGAATTTGAGTTGGCCATAAAGGTGTTCCGCCACTAATACGAAAAGCATATTTTATTAAATGCATGATCTCATGGGCAATTCTTTATGCTTCTTCATTTTGTTGATTCTTCACGGGCAATGAAAGAATGGATTTATTAAGAAATAATTCAAGATATAGTCGATTAGTCGAATGTTCAATGATCTAATGTGGGATCTTTCAAACTTAAGCAATAAGTTAACGATATTAGATCTAATTTTCTGATGGTCACGTCACATGCAATTGACAGGGAATTAATAATTGTTTTACAGTTTTTACCGATTCCATTATATGAACTGCATCTATTTAAAGAATATTCTTTTTTGTGGTGCCTAAGTCCATATCCTCAGGCCTTGAGCTTTCAAGTGACTCCAATGGCCAATTTGTATGAACAAGCAACGGCCCGACTGCAAACACGCGAAGTAACAAGCAACGGCCTGAGCTAGTGTGAAAGCCATTGTGCGTTAGACATGGATTAAGGTCAGCAAATTGCATGCAATAAAATGTTTATTGCTAAAATACAGTATAGCTTGCAATTAAATTTTCATATATATAACGGATCAACAAGTCCTTATTTCACTTAATTAATTTTTACTACGACAACTTGATTAAAAATCACGTGAAACTATTAAAAAGAACTATATGCACTTAACTAAAAATGATCATATGAAACTATGAGGACTAGATAAAAATAAAGGAATTTGACAAAACTAAAAATGATCATATGAAACTTTGCCTTCATTTATGAATGTGTTTCTTTCAACTCATTCTTATCTTTCTATTTTCATTAGTACAATTAATATGGGCAAAATTGTCACAATCTCATTTATTACTTAAAAGAATACTTATAAATAAGACCAATTTTTTTGGTTAAAATGGGCCTATAAATAGAACCAGAGTGGCACATTTTACGCAACTCTATAGAAAGCATGCATGCTTGCATTTTTTTTATATGCTTGCCTTAGTTCCTAACTATTAGTTAATTATTTGTATAAGGTTTTAATACATGTTGCTCACATTTTAAATCATGGGGTTTTGGTTCTTCATGGGGTAAAATGGTTTACGTTTTTATTAAATTATAAAGATCAATGTTTTAAATGGATTGAAACTTGATGGATCAAAACTAAAAACAAGACAAATTAAGAGATTAAATATTGTATTAATCCTTGTTTAAATAAAGTGTGGTGTACAACACACATAGACAAGAGGAGCAAATATCCTTAAAATCTCTTTTCTCATTTTCTTGTCAAAATCTCATTTCCACCCTTAGATGAAAAAATAAACGGTTCAAATTTAATATTTTCTAAAACTATGATGATAGTGTTTTATAAATTAATTTTTTATAAATTTTGTTTGTATTACAGGTATAAATCGTGTAGATCATGAATTTACAATTTAAGTTTATTTATTCATGTTTAAAATAATAATTTTATAAAATGTTAAATCTGGACCATCTATTTTTTTTAAAAAAAAAAATCTGAGGGTGGAAATCAAATATTGAGAAGAAAATGAGAAAAATGATTCCGAGAGAATCCAAATCTCATAGACAAGTTAGATATATAATACTCCTCCAGCTTTTATTATAAGATATATTAGAGGAGTTAATTTTGATCCTAAATATAAGATATAGTTTTCATATTTATAATTCTTTTCTAATTTCTTGCTTCCGACGCAAAGGATTACTTGAAGAGTTTCTCATGATATTGTTATGTGTATTTGCTTAATAGTAAAGATGAGACTATTATTGCTTTAAGACAATATAAAAATGAAGTTAAAAATCAACTTAATAAGAAAATTAAAGTAGTGAGGATCGATTGTGGGGGAGAATATGATGGCACCCTCGAGGAATTCTGTATAGCATTTGGTATTATACACTAGATGACTACTCCTTACACTCCGAAATCAAATGGGATTGCAGAGGGGGGGAATCGAACATTGAAAGGAATGATTAATGCAATGTTAATTGCGTCTCGTTTATCACAAAATTTGTGGAGGGAAGCCATTTTAACGGCTAACTTTTTAATTAACAGAGTTGCTTAAAAAACAATACAAAGCATACCATACGAAATATGGAAATAAAGGAACCTTCCTTGAAATATTTGAAAGTGTAGGGGTGCTTGGCAAAAGTTGAGCTTCCTAAACCTAAAAGGTTGAGAATCGGACCTAAGACAATAGTATCGAATCGCTTTGACCTAATCGTTCTGGACGTTTGCTCCATTCTGGTGCGTCTGTTCATACGACGCACCAGTTTGCCAGCAAGGGTCGTCATTCGCTTCTGTTCACTTAGTTCTAGTGCGTCAGTTTGCACGACGCACGAGTTCGCTTACAAGAGTCGAATTCATCTGATCAATTTTCGTCGTCTATAAATAGGGCATGCCAGTGACGAAAAAATCTATCTCAAATCAATCTCAAACTCTCCTCTTTGCATACTGCATTATGCAATCATATTTTACACGATTCTGAAAACAGATTCGTTGTGTTCGTTTGGGCTTCTAATTGAGAGTGTCATCATTCCGAAGACGCAAATCCGCTCTATCTTGAGAGGTCTATAAACAAGCCAGGTGCATCTCACCCATGCGGTGAATCGAAGTCAACCTGGCCGAGATGCCTCCTCAAGTTGCAGATGTGATAGTATGGCTATGGGCTTGGGTGGCTTCCCTTAATTTAATTTATATTGTACTTTTAGCAATAAGGAAATGATAAGTTAAGGTTCAATCATTGACAAGTAAGAGTGCCTGCAATTGCAATGACAAGTGATGAGAAAACCATTGTAGAATGTCATGTAAGGACATTCGCTTGTCATTGTAGGCACCCTTACTTAAAGCTGGAAATACGGGCCGCTCTAACCCTAAGGCCCGACTTCCGTAAAATACCTTTTTTTTTTAAAAAAAATGGTGGCAAGTGTGCAACCACTCCGGGTTCTGCAGTGGCAAGGACGACCCTCCCAACAGTGGTAGCTCCATACAAGGCGGATTACGAGTGGTTTTACCGCAGCTCGAACCCTAGACCTCTTAAGGGAATCCAGCGCCACATTCCGCTGGACCAACCACATGTTGGTTCCGTAAAATACCTTAATTATGAAGCTTGACCCATATATTATCGGGCTAAGGTCGTGCCTACGGGCTTTAGGCCTGTTTAGGTTAAAATAAAATAAAAAACTCTTTTTCTTAAGAAATAAAGTTAAAACAAAATACTTCTTATTTAAGACATAAATATTATCAAAACTAAACTACAAAGAAATAAAGTTGAAATAATAATCTACTATGGATAAAAATTTCAACACTTTACACATACATGATCACATTGCCACATAAAAACTATTACTAGTAGCCACATGATGGTAAACTTATCTTTTTTAGTTTATAAAAAAAAAATTTTTATAAGTATTTACACATGAGAATTTATTGTAGGAGATGTGATATATATGTTGCCTTTACCTTGCCTTTACTGATATATATGTTGCCTTACTAATATATAGGTTGCCTTTACAAGGGACTTTATAGTAAATAACGATGTAAGGAATAGTGCTCATTTAGTTAGTTAGATGAGAGAGAATGGGAATTGGTCGTGACGTGGCACGTGTGAGGGATTATACAAGCTGTACTGGGTCAATTCCAAAGAGTGTGAATGAATTAATCTACTTTTCCCTTTTCTCCTCATATCAAAGGTATCAGAGCCTACTGTCTGGCCATGGCGCCGCCGCCGGACACACGATCCCAGGAGCGTCTGGGTGACCTGGAACATCGCATTGAGGCACTTCATTCTTCTGTACACAGTCGATTCGAGCAGAGCTCTCAGGAGATTACCGAGCTTAAAAACATGGCCAATCGATTGGAAGACCTCATGAAATCGATCGAGACTCGCTTCACCTTGCCACCCAACCCCTCCAATAGCAAACAACCGATCATCACCAATGCTACTCAAGAAGATGGGTCGAGCTCCACCGTCTTCCCTCACATTCCAGCATTCGGTACCTTCCAGCCGCAACAACCTTCCCCTTACTTCATTCCGACCAAGAAGAGTAGAGTGGAATTTCCCCGGTTCGATGGTACCGATTTCAGGGGATGGGCTTATCGCTGCAAACAATTCTTTGAGGTGGATGGTACACCTCCAGAGCACCGCATTCGACTCCTCAGTATCCACTTGGAAGGTCATGCCCTCCGATGGCATCAAACGTTCATGCGCCACCGTCCATTTTCTGAGGTTCGCTGGAACGACTACTTTACTCAGTTGGAAGCCAAATTTACGGATGTCCGAGAGGAGCACCCATTGATCACTTTGAAGAAACTCCACCAGGGAGACGGACTCGTCGCTGATTACGAGCGGCAGTTCGACGAACTCTTATCCGAAGTCGACATTCCTGAGCCTATTGCGGTGAACCTCTTCATTGGCGGCCTTCGACCAGACATCCGCCAGTTTGTACTGAATTTTGCTCCGTCATCGCTGGCAAGTGTGACGTGTTTGGCAAGGTTGCAGGAGACGACGATTCGGACCCTCCATGAAAACATACCGAACCGTGATCGCAGGGTCTCATCTCCTTTGTCATATGGGCGTTCTGCAGATTCGGGTTTCAGGTTCTCTATAGTGATGGGAGCTCCAAATCTGGCCCAACCCCAACCAGCTTCTCTGACCCAACGAAATTCAGTCCCCAGCCATCCAAGTCAGGTCCAACAACGTCCTCATCAGGGTCGGTCTCGCACACTTCCGCCAACCTTCATCAGAATCCTTCAGGTAAACCTACTCGCCATCTGTCTAAACGCGAAATGGACGAGCGTCGTAAGCAAGGCCTCTGCTATTGGTGCCCGGAGAAGTACTCGTCCTCCCACAAATGCAAGGAATCCCATGTGTATATGCTGATAGTTGATGACGAAGAGGAGCAATTCGAGGATGCGTTGGGCGAGGCTCAAGCACTCACCGAAGGCAGCATCAATGCCATTGAGGACCGCCTTAACACGTCCACGCTAAAGCTACTTGCCAGGGTTAAGAATCAGCCGATCATCGTTTTGGTGGATACGGGCAGTACACACAATATAATTGATGCCTCTGTAGTTAAGAAACTCAAATTGAAGATGCAAGAACGAGATCCTATCCGTATGTCGGTTGCTGATAACCGCCAGGTTTGCCTTTCTAAATGTTGTTCTGCTCTCCAATGGGAACTGGGTGGTTCACTCTTTTGTTCTGATTTCTTAGTCATGAGGATTGGTGGCTACGATGCCATTCTCGGGGTCGATTGGTTGAAAACATTGGGGCGTTTCTCAATGGATATGGACCTGCAACTTTTTGAATTTCAGTTGAAGGGTCAGCCAGTTGCCTTACAAGGATTGAACTCTGGCATCCAATTTTTCTCAGAGGAGCTTTTTATTCTTCGTGATTTTAGGGTTGCAAATGAGTTGTATCTCATTCAGGATCCTTCACAATTACAGTTGCGCCTTAGTCCTGATTCCACTCTATCTCCTGACCAACTGGGTGAATTACAGACTCTGTTACACTCCTTTGCAGATGTTTTTCAAGAGCCCACTGAGTTACCTCCATCCAGAAACTTTGATCATTCGATCCCTCTCAAAGATCAAGCTCCCATCAGCTGTCGACCGTATAGATACGGGCCTTTCCAGAATAATGAAATTGAACATCAGATTCAACATATGCTTCTCAATGGCATTATCCGCGAGAGTTCTAGTGCCTTTGCTGCACCGGTAGTCCTTGTTCAAAAAAAAGAAGGGACTTGGAGATTCTGTGTTGATTATAGGAAATTAAATGAGGCCACTATCAAGAATAAATTTCCTATTCCTCTTATTGACGAGTTGTTAGATGAACTCACAGGAGCTACCTTCTTCTCTAAACTCGACTTGCGAGCTGGTTATCACCATATTCGAATGCGGCCAGATGATGTTGCTAAAACCGCGTTTCGCACTCATGAAGGACTATATGAGTTCTTGGTTATGCCGTCCGGCCTCACTAATGCTCCAGCAACATTCCAGGGACTTATGAACTCTGTTTTCAAGCCTTTTTTTTACGCAAATTTCTTTTAGTATTCTTTGATGATATCTTAGTTTACAGTAAGGATTGGCATTCTCATCTCCAACACTTAAACATCACACTTTCTATTTTACAACAGCAATGCTTATTTGCTAAAGACTCTAAATGTGTTTTTGCAGCCAGGAAAATTGATTATTTGGGGCACTTAATTTCGGCTGAAGGTGTCCAAGCTGATCCTAAGAAATTGGAGGCCATTTCTACATATGGCCTATTCCGTCTTCTCTGCGAGAACTCCGAGGGTTCCTTGGCCTTACGGGTTACTATCGCCGGTTCATTAGAAACTTTGGGACTATTAGTAGACCGTTGTCTGATCTGTTGCGAAAGAATGATAAATTTCATTGGACTACCGAGGCTGCCACTGCGTTCCAACAATTGAAGGAGGTTATGATGTCTCCTCCGGTCCTTGCACTACCTAACTTCAATGACCCCTTCGTCATTGAAAATGATGCTTCTGGTTCAGGTTTAGGCGCTGTTTTATCTCAAAATGGGCATCCCTTGGCCTATGCTAGCAAGGTTTTGGATCCTACTAAGCGTCTCCTCTCTACTTATGAACGTGAAGTCCTTGCTATCCTCTTTGCGGTTAAACAATGGCGCTCATACTTAGGGGGCCGCAAATTCTTCATTCGCACAGATCATTTACCTCTGAAACACCTATTGGAGCAGCGGGATCTGAATCAAGACCAATTCAAATGGCTACACAAATTATGGGGTTTACATTATGAAATTTTGTACCGCAAGGGGAGCGACAATATTGTAGCCGATGCTTTATCACGGCGTCCCGATGGCTCTTGTTTAGCCCTTTCCACCCCTGTTTCACCGCTGTATGATAGGGTCCGCGATGGCTGGCTAATTGACACCTCATTACAACACCTCATTCATGACTTAGAACGTGATCCGGCTTCACATTCTAAGTTTCTGTGGCAACACCAATTGCTCAAATACAAAGGGAGACTGGTTGTAGCAGCGGATAGGGGCCTCCGTAAGGATCTTCTTACTTACTTTCACGCTGACGCCATTGGGGGACACTCCGGTATCCACTCTACTTTTAAACGCCTTGCTTCGATTTTTTATTGGAAAGGCATGGAGAAGGATGTTCGTAATTTTGTGCGTGAATGCACCACTTGTCAACGTTTTAAACCTGAGTTAGTTGCTTCCCCGGGTCTCCTTCAACCTCTTCCGATTCCCGATAATGTGTGGTCTGAATTGTCTATGGATTTTATTAGTGGTCTTCCTAAGTCCTCTTCAAAGACTGTTCTTCTAGTGGTGGTAGATCGTCTTTCAAAGGCTGCTCATTTTATGGCACTTAAGCATCCTTTTACTGCTGTGGATGTTACTTATGTCTTTATGGATAATGTTGTGAAACTACATGGGTTTCCCAAATCTATTGTGAGTGATCGTGACCCAATTTTCTGTGGCAAATTCTGGAAAGAGTTGTTTCGCTTATATGGGGTCCAACTCCATTACTCGTCAGCCTATCACCCTCAAACGGACGGGCAAACGGAAGTTGTTAACCGTTGTTTGGAGTGTTATCTTCGTTGCATGACCGGTGATTTCCCTAAGCAATGGACTAGGTGGTTAGCTTTGGCTGAGCTATGGTACAACACTTCTTTCCATTCAGCCATCGGTATGACTCCCTTTGAAGCGGTTTATGGTGTCCCTCCACCGGTCCACCTTCCATACATTGCCGGTGATTCTACTAATGATGTGGTGGATCGTACATGCTTATCTAGAGAATTGGTCCTGCAGACTCTTAAGGATCATTTATTCAAGGCTCAGCACAGAATGGTCCAGCAGGCTAACAAGCATAGATCTGAGCGCACATTCCGTAGTGGCGACATGGTCTATTTGAAGTTACATCCCTTCCGAAGGAATTTACTCAATAACTCGTCTCTGCATAAGCTGGCTGCCCGTTATTTTGGGCCCTTCCGAGTTGTCAAAAACATTGGGCCCGTTGCTTATGAGCTTGATCTGCCCTCCACTACTCGCGTGCACCCGGTCTTCCATGTGTCCCTTCTTAAACAGCATGTAGGACCCTCTGTACCGATTGCTCAGACTCTACCGCCCATTGATGATCATGGTCAGTTTGCACTTGAACCTGCAGCCATTTTGGGCCGCAAGCTGACCCGCAGGAACCATCTTCCGGTTACTCAAGTCCTCATCCAATGGAAGTTTACCCAACCTGAAGATGCCACTTGGGAAGACCTCTCTGCCATTCAAACTCAGTTTCCCCATTTTCCTACCACTGCTGATGCAACTCATGAAATCCTTGTGGACAAGGATTCTTTTTAGGGGAGGAGTAATGATATATATGTTTCCTTTACCTTGCCTTTACTGATATATATGTTGCCTTACTGATATATAGGTTGCCTTTACTAGGGACTTTATAGTAAATAACAGTAAGGAATAGTGCTCATTTAGTTAGTTAGATGAGAGAGAATGGGAATTGGTCGTGACGTGGCCTGTGTGAGGGATTATACAAGCTGTACTGGGTCAATTCCAAAGAGTGTGAATGAATTAATCTACTTTTCCCTTTTCTCCTCATATCAAGATGAGTGAAGCTGCAACATAATAATTTGAGCAAAATTTAACTCCTTTTTAGGGGGGGACTTGTATTTATACTACATGCTCATATAAGTTTTACAAATTTCAAGTTTTACAATCCAATTATTATTTTGCTTTAAATTGAGATACATTCTTATTAAAACTCATAAATTTCTAGTTGAAATCATTACCTACTGTTTAAATTATCCTATTTTTATAAAGTTTAAATGAATAAACCATTGTGGAAAACCATATATAAATCAAACTATGTTATAAAAAATCGATTTTTATAAAAGATAATAACGATACAACCAAGTGCTTGGGACAACTGGTTGTGGGTTGTTCCAGCTTAACCAGTGACCAAATAAAAGTAATGTACATTGACTAGTCAATTAAATTACAAAGGTGGTCATTCCTAGTCACAAAGAAGGCCATTCCAAAGTTAATCATGATAGTTACATCATAACAAAATAGTTCCTCTTGTAATTAGGACATTTAAATATTTTCCTCTAGCTTTGGTTGTAGCTTAGAAGCAGAAGCAACATGTCCCTATATCTATATGACCATGCAAGTTGTTAACTAACAAGTCACTACAAGCATCCAATAGGTAACTAAACATGAACTTCTGCCCATTTAACTGGCTTATCAATTTTGTCGTGTCCCTCAAATAGTTAAAGTTTAACCGAATAAGTGCAAGAAGCGACTGAGAAAAGACAAGTATCCACTAAGCAATGAGAACTAACACTTGAGAAAATGACAAGGATGCATACACAGCCTCTTGCTAATAAGTACAAGAGAAATGAAAAATAGTACAGCACGTGGCTACCGTGACAGAAATGCAGTTAAATACAAATAGAGAATCAATTTCTCACAAACTTATCCCAATTCAATTCCAATAACGCAAATAGATAACAAATAGATAGAAAAATAAATAAACACGGGAAGTTTCAGCTTTTCCACTTCATTGCGAGTTTATCCCCCTTTATATAAATATATAATGCATATACTACTCCTGTGTGTGTATCTCTATCATGTAATGACACTTAATAACACTTCTTGTAACTTTTCTCACACAACTATTCACCTACCTTTTGATTGAATTATGGTAAGCATTTTATAGATATGATTTCAAGATCAACACAAACCAAACTAATAAACTAAAAGGACCCAGCTTCAACCAAGATAAACAAAAAATATGCATGCTTATATCTGATGGATAAACTGCTCACAATAAAATTGGAATTTTGATGTTTAATTTAATGGTTTCTAGAGAAACAATCACAAACCACTTAAAAATAAAATGATAGACACAAAATCCAACAAATGGCTAAGCGAATCTGATTTCATTGGGCCCAGAGAGAAGGGAATCAGGGCTCTAATTTCAACTACAACAAGTTATCAAAAATCATCACAAACCAAACCTCATATTATTCTTCTTCAAATCATCACAGCAATGCTAAGCGAATCTAAAAAATGTAGTAAAAAATAAATGTTCCAAAATCTTAACATGAAAGAGAAGTCGATCGAAAAACTAATGAAGACAATGACCGGCAACAAAAACCCAAAAGACGAGGATCGGCAAAGACAAGCTAAGCAGACGATGACTGGCAACGATGAGAGAAGCACATGGTGACTCAGGCGGGCTGACACGAGCGAGATTCTGTGTTTTCATTTTTAATGAAAGGGGTAAAATAGTATTTCACGTTAAGAATTAATATCACTAAGATTTCATGGGACATTGCTCAAATTTGATAAATTTAAGGGATAAATTTACAATTATTTCTGATATTTGGGACATGGTTACAATTTTCCCTTGTTTGAATTTGCCTAATCCTAAACTTGTGACGTAGAATCTAATAGTAATAAAAAGTAGAATTAAATGCAGATTCATTGAACCAGTTTGCAACTTCACATGCAATATTCAATCCTTGTGGGCGTAGTACGTGTAAGAAATTATTATATTTTCTTTATTGTCACCTCGATAACGAAGAATAAAATAAAATACTAGACTGAAAAACTCAGAAGCTTTCTAAAAGAATACATTCATATTAGTTGATTTTTTTTTTTTTGATAAATAAATTTTAGGAAAGAATTGGTACAAGGGGAGGAGTGCAAAATGTTTAAAATAAGAAGAAGAAAAAACTAATAGCGCTCCCATATAGTAATATCCAGATAGATTTCCTCACTTGTCATATTTTGTTAGTAGAAATGAAATTATTAATTTATTTTTATATATAAATATTTCTTCGTTCTATTTATAATACTACTATTAATATAACATTTATATCAGAACCATCACGCAGTCCACAATTTATTTTTAAACTAAGTGCAAGGAATGGAGAAACGTACACATTTAACTGTGAAGGTCTCTAGTTTTGATTATTGCAAATCTTAGTGAATTTTTGACAGGTTACAATTATATAATTTTATATAACAAGTTTGAAGAATTGAAGAGTTCAACTGAAGACACAGATTAAGTACTGGCCGGCACCCCCCCCAAAAAAAAAAACACACAAATCTCAGTGCCGTATGTATTAAAGGGAAATTTTGTTTCAACTTGCTAAAAATTACTTTTTTTTTCTCGGAACAAGCACTAAGGGCCCGTTTGGTACGCTGATTTGAGGTGAGGGAAAGAGAAAATGAATCAGTTCCCACAGTCAAAAACGGTTTGACGCGCCTCTCTCCCGAAAATTTGATCTCCCGCCAGGCTCGATCTTCCCACAATGGTGGGAAAATTGAATCCCTCAAAAACTGGCGGGATAGCGCCATCTTCCTGGGAGAGTGAATTTTGTTGACAAAAAAGTCCTTTATCATCGTCACGGATTCAGATCTACAAAAAAAAAAAAAAAAACCAGAGCGTCTGAATCCTCCGCCTTCCTTCTCCATTCTGTCGCCGGCGGCTCTCACCTTCTTCTTCATCGTCGCCGGCGACATTCCTTTCTTCCCTCACCCTTCACCACAGTCACAACAGACCCGACGTCATAAGCAGAACCAGAGCACCGACAAGAATAGAGAGCTTCGACTTTCTTCCATCATCTTCACCTTCTTCTTCCTCTTTACCAAGCACTGTCGCCGGAGAGGAAAGACTAGACCACCACTGTCGGCTTCCTCTGTTTCTGAATTCTTCTCAACCCTCTGTTCTTTCCATTTAAACCATTCCTTCATCAGGTTATTCCTATACATGTCTCTGTTTAGTTTATGTGTTCTGGTGGTCTGGTTTTCTGTCTATAGGGTTGTGAAATTGCTGATGTAAACCTCAAGCCACTGTCAGATTTTACGTTCGAACACAAGCCATTTGGTGCCTATTACGTTCGAACGTAACCTTTTCATTCGAACGTCTGAAGGGCATTTTAGGAATTTCACCTCACCTTCCCACTTAACCAACACCCAATTCTTCATACCAAACAATTCATTTTCCCTCAACTTAAGTTCCCTTCCCATGTCTACCAAACAGCTTAACTTTTTAAGTTCCCTCTCAATCTTCCCTTCCATTCCATTCCTTTCCCTCCTTTAAGTTTCTTTCCATCTTTAAATCTTCCTCGTCCCAAACGGGCCCTAAGCGTTCAGGTTTTCATCTTTTAGTAGTTGGGAGGTCTTATTTATTTGAGTATTTGATGAAATATTGATTATTTAACTTTTAACTTCGAATTTGTTTTTCTTAATATCATATGGTTTGAGGGCATTCTAGAAATAATTGAAAGGCTTGTTTTTCAGCTCAGACTTAATTTGTAGTATTCAAATGTTAGCTTTGAATTTGGTCTTGCTTTCGAACACTCAATATTTGATTATCCTAAGCGATATTCGACTTGAAAGTGAAATATCACCTAGAGGATGGGTGAATAGGGGATTTTAAAATTATTTTGCTATTCACCTAAAGAACACAAAGACAGAGATAGAGACAGTGTAATACGCTAAAATTTATATTTAGCATAACCACTATATTTTGATAGACAATACCTATTAAAAAAATAGGTGAATATGTGGTCTCAAAATTTAGTAGCTTATTTAATTTAATTTAGGGAATTTTCTCCTAGAATTAAATAAACCAAAGACCAAAAATTTTCTAATCTTCATTTAGGGATCATAAAACACCATAAAATTATCATATTACAAAATAGTTCTTATTTAATTATAAAGAGCCATAAAATGTTATAAAGATACCTAAATCAATTAAAGGAAATTACCAACAATTAAATTTACAATAATTAAAATAATTGTATTAATCTTCATAATTAATTAAAAGACATATTAAAGGTCATCAATTAGGGATATATTAATTAAATGAAAGATCAAGAACCAATAAGGGTTCAATATTAGCATAAGATGAATTGCTAAGTGTCATAATTAATTTAAGAACCTATCATACTTTGACAATGGTACTTGATAACATCTAAAACACTACACTAAGGAGTTTAATTAAGATTAAACTATCATCCCCTAGAGATAATTAGGGGGGGCGAATTACACTATAATAAGAGAAGAAAAGATTAAGCAATAATATAAGATAAAAACACATGTAATATAAGATAAAAATCTACAATAGTAAGTACGATTTTTCTACATAGATAAAGGGCCAAGATTTAATCTATTAAAGTTGAATCTAATGGCTACAATTTATTACCTAATTAAATCTTAATCCATGTGAATTAAATTGAGCCAATAGGAATTCTTTATACACTATCCACTAGGTATAAAGAAACACAATTCAAGAGTAAATTAAGGAGATAGGGGACGGTTTTACAAGACTTAAGAAAGAAGAAAATATTGAAATAAAATCTAGATATTTTTGAGAATTAAAGTCAAGATGTTGGAAGAGGATAAGGTACCTTTGGAAAATGCATTAATTGAAAAAGGAAGAGGATAAGAGAAAGAGAGGGGGGGGGGCGGTCTTGAGTGTTGAGAGAGAGGGGGGGAGGGGGCGGTCTTGAGTGTTGTGTGTGTGTGTGTGTGTGTGTGTGTGTGTGTGTGAGAGAGAGAGAGAGAGAGAGAGAGAGAGAGAGAGAGAGAGAGAGAGAGTGAGAGAGAGAGAGAGAGAGAGAGAGAGAGAGAGAGAGAGAGAGAGAGAGAGAGAGAGAGAGAGAGAGAGAGGAATTGATTTAATTCAATAATTGTGAAATTAACCAATGGGAAAATTCAAGACACAAGTAATCTAAATCCCTAGTTAATTAATTGGATCAATGAGAGATTTTAATCATAGATTAATGATAAGAATTAATCTTGAACAAACATACATATTAAGCTTGGGATAAATATCACCTTAATTTTTACCCAACTTATACATTTAATCTCAAGATAGTAAAGGGCAATTAGAAACATCTAATGAAGGCCATGATTTTCGAAACTAAGAGCTAAATGAAAGACTTAGATAAACTCTATAATTAAACACCTAAATGTCTTCTTGCTTAGTTGGTAACCAACTATCACTTTGCATCTAGTTACAAAGGACACTTAGAGTAACTAATGTCATTAATTGAGTCACAAAAATCATCCCCAAAGTCATCAAACACATGGGATAATCTAGGCACATGGGGGACAAATTGAAAGGGGATAATGTACCTTGAGATAAGGGATTTAATGAAAATGGAAGAGGATAAGGGTGAGGGGGAGAGAGAACACGGTTGGAAGAGGGAGGAAGGTGGAAATTTTAGCTTCTTTCCTAAGGCAAGAACCAATGGCTAGAAATGAAGAAGAAGCTTTGAGAATTACCTAAGTTACCATTGGTGTTTGGCTATAAATAGAAGGGCCTTGCCTTCACAAATTCTTCGCACTAAAATCAACCTCAAGAGGTGATTTTCTAAAGAGAGTAGAGAGAAGTGAGAGCTAGTGGGAAGGAGTGGCAAGGTTCTTCAAGGGTAAGTTCTCTAGTTCTTGAAGTTATAGTTTTAAATTCATAGATAGTTTATGCTTTGATCTTAAATCTTCAAGAGCAATTTTATTTTCATGTTTTTATGGTTAAAAATGGCTTTATTTCGAAAATTTGATGGAAGATATGTTGGCTCAAAATTTTTGGAGGTTGAAGATCAAAGTAGCGAAGTTCGGGCAAAATTTTTCGGTTAGGCGTTTTCGAAAGTCAGTAACAAAAAAGCCATGATTTTATGTTAAAGATGAGGTTCTAAAATTCTGGGAATTTTCATGGTTAAAGTAGACATATAGGGATTTTCAAATATACCTAGTATGTATCATTTTGAGTTTTGTACAAGAAGAAAGAAAATCTTTAAAATAGTCTACGTTTTCTGGAATTGTTTTTAGGCAGCGTTGAAAACTGGGAATTATTCTCACATTTTGGGAAAACATAGATATTTTTCCTCAAACATAGACATCTCAAGGATTCTGGGGAATTTTACGGATCCTCATTTCGATTTTTGTGGAATTAATTATGAATTTTCAAAGTTAGCAAAAATTCTGCCTGAAATGCTGAAATCAGCGTTTTTGTAGAAAGTAAAGGATATAATTGGAATAACAAATCTACCAGGGGTAAAAAGTTTGGTAGTGGCTAAAATATCTCTTAAGATATTATTTACAAGGTAGTAACGTGATAATGTTGTTATAGGATATCCGGGAAAACTCAGAGGTCGGACCAAACCGACAAACGTACCACTATCCACACGGACTAAGGTACGGACACGTACTGTAACACGAACTCTGATGCTTATAGTATGTTTATATATGATAGATGTATTCATAAACTAAGACTGTGTCTTAGATCATTGCTTATACATTCAGCTATATACGGGTTATAGTCTTGTTAATGTCGTTGGTATTTCCTAGCGCTGAGGACACGAGAGGCCATCGTGGCACGAGGTTGTGCAAACCTAGATAACATCATATGTCGTGGGCTATGTATAGTTATCTCGACGAATCATACATTTTTTATGGGCTTTTGTATTGATTATTGATGTAATGTCATGAATATCTGTCATACATATATTGTTGATATAAGCATGAGGTTAACCGTTACCTGAGGTCCGATGGGCATTGGACCTCAGCTCTTACCATAGCTTCAGGGTCCGAAGAACTGAGGACCGAAGACTAGAGTAAGCAGCATGCGTGAAGGCCCGACTGAAGATTTTTATTTTGGGATTTTGTACCGTTATAATAACAATATTCGGATAAATGTAATGTTCTCTATAAACAGACAGATACGCCACAGTTAATGTTGCATCAGTTACTCACTCTCTTACTTGCTCCGATGCTCTACTCTGATGAAAAAAATTTATTCCGCTTTTGGAAAATGGGGTGTTACAGACAGAGAGAATGAACACGGAGAATTTATATTGGTTAGGTCCAACTCCTTGACCTACGTCCAGTCCCTAGACACTCTGGGATTTTCACTAACTCTTAATCACAAATACAATTACACACTCTGTATTCGAGATGATTCTTTCACACTATGACTCACTCCCCTTACAAGTTGTAATCGTAAACCCCACAAATAATCAAATAAGTGTTTAACTCTTCACTGAGTAGATAACTGATAATCACGAAAGTACAAGAATATCCAAGGATATTAAATGAAGTAAATGAAACAGTAAATTGAAATAATGTCAAATTGATTGCACAGAGTTTCGGTGGTTGGCAGAATTGAATGTGATGAGCTTTTATATCATCTTCCATTAATGTTGTTGTGAAGCTTTGAATGTAGCCGTTGAGACTCTTCGAACTTCCGTTAGGCATAAATGGTTTTCGTTAGGTACCGTCGACTGTTGCTTCATTAACTCGTTCGCCGTCGACGTACTTGTGCACAGAGGTTGACTTAGAATAATTGCCAAAATGGGTATGCCTCGGAGGAATGATTTCGTCTGCGAAGAAGTTCATTCCGTTTGTAGGCTCTGTTTTCCGTAAGCATTAAATGCTTCTGACACACCAAGTGGCGTTTCGGCTAATCACAATTCAAATGTTTGTTAATCATCTAAAATCCACTCAAAGAATAGTTTGAATATTGAAAATCATATGATTATGTAGTTTTATAAAGTGTGAATCTTTATAAATATATTATGTGAAATTCAAATTTAATTAGAATTTTATTGATTATAAAATATTTGAAAGTATGGGGGTATCTAAGATATGGGATACCTTAAAATTATTATTTTGGTAGAAGAAAATATATTGACAATTATAAAATTGTCATGCCTTGATTTAATCAAGAAGGATATGTTTAATTCTGGGGAGTACCATTTTTTACCGATGGTTGCATAATAACTCTATAGGACAATATTTTCGGATACGACTTGGATCATCTACTTCTTTGTTCTTCCAGATTGCTATTGATGCCAACATTTTCTTCCTTTTTCGATCTTTAAACAAGAAACCGTTGTCCAAACACACCTTACATAATAAAAAAGGAAAAAGAAACATCAAAGTCTTGAAACAAAACAGAAAAAAAGATGAACCAGTTGAGATAAATATGCATACCCAAGAACAGGGTTTGAATCGGAAGATGCAGGGTAAGTCCTTAAAGTTTCTGCCTTTTTATCTGTAAACAAGAAACCCAAAAATCTAAACACATTACTCAATAAACAAAGAAAAAGAAACATCAAAGTCTTGAAACAAACAAGGAAAAGATGAACGAACGAGTTAAGAAAATAAAAACACATACGCAAGAACAGAACAGAACAAAGTAGGAATCAGAGAAAGAGAGTAAGGGCGGTCGTAGTTAATTAGTGAGTGAAGAGTGACAGAGAAATAGTCAAAGAGGATGGCGCACATGAACTCAGGAGACCAGAAGGAGTATTTAGGAAGACTCTTTTTTTTTATAATTTTTTTTGAAAACTTTCAACGTATTTACTTGAACAAGCACGAACTCCCCCCGTGCATCGCACGGTGCAACATGCTTGATAACATAAAAGTACATCTTCACCTTCCACACATCCAAATTATTAAGAAATTGAATCAAACACAAAGGAAAATAAAGAACATATTTGGATTTCAAATCAACCAATAAAAAATAGTTACTACCCCAAAACACAACATGAATTACAACCACATTGGTAATTATACTCATATATGTTTAGCAACTTCTCCCTCAGCTCAAAAAGGGGAAAAAAAAACAATTACATGAAAATGCTACCTATCATACTATCATAGTATATTGCGCATAAATAGGATGGTTAGTAGGATGATGTGGGGAGATTTTTGTTGATTTTAATTAAATATTAATAAAAGATAAAATCATTATCATTCCAAAAGAAAAAGGAAAAGACTAATTAATTAAAGGCTAAAGCTATTAACCTTTGTAGAATTTTTGATAACTTGAAATGGATAATGAAAAATTGACAATACATTAGTTCAACTCCAACTTAAAGAAAAGGTACTTAAATATGTTCCGTCATTATTTAATGGGAAAAACACTTCTCATGTTGTAGGAGAAGTGTCACACACATACACGCGTGAAATGCCTTACCCACATATATATATAATTCTAATTATATATATGTGGGTCCCACCATTTCAAATGTGTGTAGGAATCTTCTTCTCATGCAACATGAGAAGTTTAAACCCCTTATTTAATTTACGCATCCAAAATAGTCAAGTAGGACATAACTATGACTTTGAGAAACTTGACATGCTATAAGAAAACCAAAAAGAAATAAATGACCATAAATACTTCATTACTTTCTTATTTTTATTGTCCAATTCTAATTATTTGTGAATGCTCAAATTCCTATAGCTACATTTGTCAAAAGCTACATTCATTCAATCACTGTTTCTGCAACACACCTTTCCACCAAAACTGAACGCATGTTATGGAAAAAAAGATTATGCACTTTTTGATTTTAGAGTTTTGAAAGCATTGGACCTAGGCTAAGGGGGGAAAAAAGTAACACTCGTGCTGATGCATCAATATTTCTATTTCCAATTAGTTGGAGCAGTTTACTTCTTGTGTCAACTCATCCTCTTTGTTGTTTTGCAAAGTACAAAAGAATCCTTGAGCCAAAAAAAAAAGTACAAAAGAATGAAACCAAAAATAGTGCAGTCAAATTAAATTCAATTATCAATCCCCAGCTTCCAACAGCAATGAAAATTTTCTACTTAAATAAAAAAAAAAGGACTTTTTGACAAATAAAAAAGGAAAAAAACCAAAAAGTTGGTTATATCGTCATTGTCGATATATGATAATAAATGCTTGATGGATCTTCTCCTTTCCCAAAAAGAAAAAGAAATAAGAATACTGCTTTGCCCATTGTCCAATTCCAACAATTTTAGCACCAGGAGACATGTTAGGAAAAAATCATTCATGGGCATGTAAAGCTTTTAGAATAACTTGAT
Organism: Acacia melanoxylon; assembly: GCA_019022615.1. Classification (NCBI taxonomy): domain Eukaryota; kingdom Viridiplantae; phylum Streptophyta; class Magnoliopsida; order Fabales; family Fabaceae; genus Acacia; species Acacia melanoxylon. The sequence goes on from JAFJYJ010000011.1 coordinate 10,161,717, forward strand.
ACTCAAAAACCATGGTAGATCAAATATTGAAAATTAAGATAGTATTCCAATAAAATAAATTCAAGCAATATGAACGTACTGGTCTATGCATAATTTTAAAAAAGCAAGCATTTATTTTGTCTTGGCCCTTAAATAAACAAACAATTTTTTATTTTTTTTTCTATATCCATGTTTAATATTATATATCTCAAAAATCATGTAATCTACAATGTCTAAATGCAGAAAAGACGATGAAAACAGGATCCAAAATTGGAAATAAAAAATATCAGAAAAGGAAGCACATACGATAAATAATGGGACAAAGTTTTGCTGCATTCTGTTGCAATATTCAATGTTTCCATTGTACATGCAGCAGATATAATTGCAAGGGTGGAAGCTATAGAGGGAATGATATTCTTCACAACACCCTATCAAATAATTAATAGCTTAGTGGCAGCAAAATGTGCTCCAAGTATGTATGAAAGCCTGCACATTGCTCACTGTTTAGTAAAATAAACTACATGACGGTGTCAACTTCGTAAGGAGTGAACTAACCTGCCAAAAGATATCAATAGAACTATCCAAAAGACTGCTGAAATCCAACTACACTCTTTGCAGGCAACCCACACCTGATATTGTACACACAGTTAATAGAAGTTGTCTCACTACCTAAAAACACAAAATGAACCACAACCACATCCGTAGTTGTACTCTTATATGTTTAGCAACTTCTACATAAGCTCAAAAGCAACAAAAAATTACATCAAAATGATAGTCATCATAGTACATAAACATTCCTATATGTAACATGAACTAACCTCTTTGCAGGCAACCCACACCTGATATTGTACACACAGTTAATAGAAGTTGTCTCACTACCTAAAAACACAAAATGAACCACAACCACATCAGTAGTTGTACTCTTATATGTTTAGCAACTTCTACATAAGCTCAAAAGCAACAAAAAATTACATCAAAATTATAGTCATCATAGTACATAAACATTCCTATATGTAAAATGAACAGACAATATCTAACATATGTTGCTCAATATTTCTAAAGATCTCCCTGTAAACCATGTTGGTAGTTGTACGCTTTCCATGATTATTCTCTTGATAAAGCAACAATTTCCCATGTGTGAACACTGACTTTGATAAATATAACCCAATATTTTATAATAATTGACCATGTTCAAACTTATCATTTAGAAGACAGTCACGAATTGACATACAATATGGATAAAGATTTTAGGTTCAAGCTTATCTTTTATAAAGAGAAAACAACAAATAGATGATGAAAACAAAATAATCATAAGGGATTGCAATAAGATGGTTCAGGGATTCATTCATCTCTTTTTCATTATTATTAATCTATCTCTTAAGATGTAATTCATCACAATAGATAATTAGAATCTAAAATACTGTATTCACATAGCCCAAACAAAATGTACATATAATTGGCTCTTTCACATACGAATAACCAAGTTCACTCCTTCCACTCATATAATGTCGTCCAGCAAGGCCCTTGCTTCATATTAATGGCATTAGAAGATTATTACTAACATACACTATATCCCCTCTAATATTATTAACTACTGATTAAATTTTTTAGAAACCTTTTGAATAGCATATTCATCAGACCAATCATCTCCAACATATATAGGCAGCACATCATCACAGTTGCTAAGCCTGTTAATGTGTTTCCAATGTCACTTGCTGCAATACAAAGATAATTCTAATATTCCATAAAGCAATGCAGAAGTTAATAAATAACAATAATTAATCTTTTATGAAAAATAGGTTCCTAAGCAAAAAAAAAATTAAGCGTAAGAACAAAATCCTTTACCTTCTCCTCTAGTTTGGATCGAACAACCAAAATGAGAAAAACTTTACCTACCAAGTGAAGGCAGTCAAACATTGCATGACCCATGGCCGTAATCATGCATATAACTCTATATCTGACTTTTGATGCATTTGCATCAACTCATACTAACATCAAAAGTACTAATGATCAGTATATAGTATGTTTGAAATGACAAATTTTACTAAAAGAAACTGTAAAGTGGTTTAGTATACATTGTTTCATCCAAAAGAAAAATTACCATTACTAGTGACAGTAAGGCCGAAGAAAAGTAATAACATAAACAGAACATCAAAATCTGAAAAGTAAATTGTTCATATTAACCAAAAATTTAGCTTGACAACGAACATATTCACCAAAAATTTATCTTATTATTTCCATACAAGTACTAAAATGACAATTTAAATCTACATCCAAAACTGTTGAAAAGAGAAACATAATGGAAGCTCATATTTATAGTTAATGTTGCAGAAATAATAAGATAAAGAAATGTACCCATTTATATATGGGAATAACCTATCAGATTTTACTGCAGAAAAACCATTCTGCAGCAAGCCAAAAACATATACGTGGCGCCTGTTTCACTCTTCCTCTTTATAACTGTTTCACTCTTCCTCTTTATAACTGTTTCACTCTTCTTGCTCTAGTATAACACGGGATGCAGCGTTAGGGTATTACGGTAATGTATTCAAGCATGTGAAGGACACGATTTGCTTCCTTCCTTCCAACCATCCATGGCCTTCATCAATTCCAGATTACGCTTCTGCCATTCTCTCACTCGTGCTTCCAAATTCTATTATTCTTCTTCTTTTTCTTCTTCAGCTACCCTTCAACAAGACATCGATGAAATACCCCCAAAGCACTTCCTTATCCCCTGAAGAAACCCTTATAGCTGAAAATTTTCATGCTCTAATCAAAGACCATTGCCGCAACAACCCTAACCCTAACGCCGCCCCACCCACTCTTCATTTCACAATACCCGATCTCTCCCTCCACTTCTCTCAAATCGCCACAACGGCCCTAAAGAGGAAAAGAGGGGGGAAAAAAAATTGAAACGAAGTCGTTTTTAGCTTGCTGCAGATGAATTTTTCTGCAGTAAAAGCATATATGTTATTCCCTTTATATATATATATATATATATATATACACTCACAGAGATGTGAACTCCATGGGAGGCACAAAATTGTTGGAGTCGGGGTTGCTGCCACTGAGGGTGGCATTCTATTTGATTAATTGCAAGAGTAATGCGTGCATATTGTCAAATGTAACATGAATGAAATGCCAACTTTAACTACCAAAGGCACGATAAGACAGGATGGTACCCTCCACCCGTGCAAAAATTCAGGATACTACCTCATATTCAGTATTTCACTAGTTTCAACTGATACCAAAAAACACTACGACACCTTCTTGAAAGCTAATAAATTATAATGTTGGCGTGCCAAGGAAGAGGATGGCAGCTCTTTCAATCCACGTATGGTGACTTTTGAAAGGAGATGAGGTAAAGCCTCTGGATAAGAAAGGAAATTGTGCCAAAAGATAGATGGCATAAAAAACGAAAAAAGATAGATATACATATAGAAAGGACAATCTAAGGCCTTTGGAGCTTACAATCTTCGAATGGAGGCAAACCCCACTTCTCAAGGCGTAAGTCAAGCAGGGAATTGATCACCACATCTGCAGCAGTATAGAGATGGGACTGTTTAGGAAGTGATGGTACAGCAATTACTCCCATTCCAGCAGCTTTACCTGCAGTAACACCAGTTCTGAAGTAGCCAAATATACAGGCACTTAGAAAAAGATTGAAGAATAAAAACAATCCCTACGGCCTACAGAAACAACTTTAATATGAAAATTCCGTTATGAAACTCTTGCAAAAAAAATCAAGCTCTCTTCAACAATGACAGAGCGAAAGGCTAAAATGTGTAAATTGTAAAATACAGCAACCACAGTAGATCTGTTAGCAACTTACACAGAATCCTCAATGACAAGACAGCTGGAATGCTCAACATTTAATCTCTTAGCAACTTCAAGGAATCTGACACAATTAAGCACAATAGGTGAAAGTTTATAAGGGCAACAATCTGAGACAAATAACCCTCAATCAAATCCACAATAATGAAAAATACTTCATTGTATCTCACATTTCAGGAGAAGGATTCCTAGTTCTGACTTCATCTCCACCAAGTATAACAGAGAAAGAATTTTTCCATCCTGCATGTAAAGAAAGGGGGGAAAAAGATTATGAACACCCACTCGGAGAGGGGAAAAAAAGAGCAAAGATAAAGGTTTCTAAGTACAAATCGACCATCATGGTAAGATATTTTGGCTTCTATGCTTTCCTTTGGAGAATTTGATGCCAAGGCCATTGAAACACCATGATTTCTGAAATGTTTAATCAGCTGATCTGCACCAGAAACAGGAAGTGCTTTGATATTGCACCACCTAAAATAAGAATAAAAGAAATTTTGAAATAAAAGGAACCTAATAGTGGAAAAACAAATTAATCAACCATGTAAATGGACCTAGGGGTTAAGCCACAACATCTTACATCTAGAAGCTACTGACAAATATAGCACGGTCCTCAAAAGCCTCTTTAGTAGAAAGCCACAGATTTTTTTCTTTTTTAAAAAAGACCAACATAATTGAAGAAAAGGTCATTTTAAAAAACATAGGGGAACCGGTCGTTAGTGATCGTTAGGACTAGTGTTCTATACATACTTAGCCCATTTCCTCATGTAATCAATTTTTGCTTTGATCAGAAATCATATCCAGTAAACTTGTTTCTTTCCATCTCTTCTCCTCCGTTCTTCCCTACCTATTTCTCTGTTTCCTCTCTACCTTCCCTATTTCCTTTCTCTTTACTAACTTCTTTCAAATCATACACACAGTAGGTAACGTTGCCATTACATGAGGGGGAAAAATCAAGATTCTATAAGCAGTTAACCAATGAGTAGATAATATTGAAGCTTTAAATACAATACTTAATGCGAGAGAAATAACTAACCAATGCTGATAGAATAAGGAGAGGAATGCCATAAATGGAGGGCAATTGAGACTAAAAATTGCAGCATGCTCACTATGTCCCACATTTTCCTTCATCAGAGGAACATAAAATGTAAGAATTGGATTTGAAATCTACCAACAAAAAATGGAACGTGTCTAACTATTCAAAAATACAACATGAATCACAACATCATAAGTAGTTGTAATCTTATATGTTTAGAAAGCAACCAAAAATGACATCAAAATGCTATAGCCTCTTCACTGCTTGAGTGCTTTGACAACAACCTCCATCCTTTGCATACTTACAACAATCCTCTAACAACCAAATGGGCAGTCTAAGTCCATGCTAAAAGGCACTGCTATTTCAAAAAGTGTAATGCCACATCATGTGGACCTTAGAAACTCAATTGTACCTTTTATACGTTTGCTTAAAAGTAGACTATTCAGAGCAAAGGCACATGGAAGAAAAAATCTCAAAGGCACCATTAAAGCTCCAGAAATTAACAAATTAAATTGCATATAGTCTTTTGATTTTTGTTAAGAGAGACAATAATTATGGAAAAGATATCACATAAGTCTGGCAACAACAACACCCATAACTGCACCACCTACTTCCATAGCCATACTGCTAAGAAGGTACACCAAAATGAGAGATTTTTAGCACACACAATAGTTAATCCAATTAAAAACCCATATTCTGTTTTGCTATAAAAACATGATCATTAAATAATCCTAAGTATATTAAGTTTGCTTAAAATTGAATGATTTTGAAGTCATCGAATATTATCAGGATAAAAACATGAGCTTCAAAACCTGTGGAACGAATTTTATGCAAAGAAAGAGAATATTTTGCAAAGCATTACTTCCCAGAGAAATTTGGAAAATCATGACAAAATCTGGGAAACCCAAGTGTTTTGGTAGATAAAATAGAATGCTAACATTACAAACTTTTTTTTTTACTCTTAACTCTTTCTTGATAAACCAAACAGGCCCAAATATATGTATATGTATATTTATGTATAAAATACTGCTCAGTTCAAGATTTTGTTTTTTCCACAAAGATATCATCAAATTAATCACAAAACAGCTACCTTTTCCATTGATGAAACCACACATGACATGGAAGTTTATATGAAAGAATTGGACAAACGAATTAGTTAAATTAGGGGGATGAAGAAAGCAAACCTGCATCGAAGATGAGCCCAGGGTCCAAGGCAGCTCTTGGATTAACATGTCCACTTCCATAATCAAATGGAGTAGCTCTGACAAACTTCATGGCTTCCGTTTCATAATACTGCTGTGCTAGAAGAGGCCTTCCTGCTCTGTCTAGAGTATTTGCCGTTGCCATCAACGCTGACTTTATGGCTGCTGGGCTCCAATGTGGATGCTTTTGCTTAATGAGGGCAGCTATCCCCGCTATATGTGGGGCAGCCATGCTAGTTCCAGACATCATGGCAAATCCCTCTCCTGCTCAAGCCATTTTTCGTTTTAACCAAATCACATTAAAGCTCAGAACAAAAAGAGAACCTCAAATATCACTATAAATATTCCTAGAGCATGTTTCTTTCTCCTAGCCAAAAAAGAAAAAGAAAAACTCTAACACATTAGAAGAATGGCTCTTTTGCGTGAGTTTTTCTCTGATTTTATTTTTTACTACCAGGAGGATGTCTTAGAAAATAGAAAAACGAATTCTGTAGCAAGCAGCACAACATCCAGACAGACCACAGTACTCACACATCAACAATTTAGATAAATCATCACTCACTTACCAACATAATTAGGCTCATCAGTTCCATTTAAAGACCAAGCAGCCCAAATCAAAGAACCAGGAGCTAAGATGTCAGGCTTGAGAAGATCTGCATCTCGGAAGCTGCAGTCCATAATATTTGGCCCCCGAGCAGAGAATAATGCCACCAGTGGTGCAGATTTGTGGAGGATAGGCATCAACCCATCTCCAATATTACCAGTACCTTTGAAACTCTTCACCCGCCCAGTCCAATCTCTAGGTGTAGAGATATTATAATAATCTATAAGTTCCTGAACAGCAGTGATTCACAAGCACCAAATCACAAGATTAGAATGACATTTTTGTGATCATAACAAAAGCTATAGAGGACAGGTAGAAGACAAAAATAAACACATTGTGATAATTTATTGGGTAGGAGATGACACAGATGGCAATTGATAGGAGTTGTCATAATTCATAATGGATCTACCTTTTTTACACTAATATGACAAATAAATCGAGCCAAGTACCTTTGAATTCTTGACATATGTGATAAGAATTCCAGGAGTGCTAACAGGGACTGGATCAAATTTTGTTCCAGGAGAAACATTTTCCACACAAAGAACAAATCCCACTGCACCAAGAGCCTCGGCTGTTTCTGCAACTTTCTTCATTGATGCTGTACCAACAACAAAGTTAAACGAATAGCCGCAAAGAAGAATATTCCCTTCTACCAATTACTTATTTAAAACTTCTGGTCTTTGGCAATCTGTGGGGCTGTATTTCATAAATGAAGAATCTAACAGCACATCATTTGCAGCAACCAATGTATATGATCTATTTGCAAGTGTTGCAGCTGCACAAAGTAATAAAACATCCTTTATCAATGCAAAGATAGAATATCTATTGACAACTACAGACAGCTAATATCTGCAGAGTGCAGAAACAAAAGATGTGCTTAGTCACGTAAGCATAAATATTACAGAACACTGAGTGATCATAATTCTCCAAACAACCAATGTATTCAATTTGACAACATAGCTTATAAAGTCAAGTGCTAATTTCACAAAACAAACTAAATTAGTGAAGCTAAGAAGTATAGTTACAGGAGCTGATAAGCTCCATTCATTCCCATTTATTATTAAGTTACAGGAGCTGGATTTTGATCAAAACAGAATTTCAGAAGTATGAACCAACAAAAGGTACCTATTGCAGGGAGTTTCAGGAGTCTGGATGTGGGTAAGATCAGCCGCCAACGAACCAAGGTGATCGCACGAGGTTCGAGCTTCAAGCTTCGACCCAATCCGACTCAAAGCCATCTATTAAGTCGAATTGTTCTTCAAGAATACCTTCCTGAACATCGCACAAATATGATAACAGTAAACACAAACTGCATTGAGCAACATTGTTTCCACTCTATTAGTGAAATACTGATTCTTTCATACCAGTTAACGAAAATTTAGTCAGAACGATATTTAAATATGAACAAATTACTGGGGGTTTTGTCGGGCTCAAAAAGGAAAATACAGATTGAAGATAAATTAATACCAGTCGAGAAGAAGACGAAACCCAAAAAAATAGGGAGCATTATGTTCATTGTACCAAACCCAGAAATCTAAACGGGATTGCGAGATCTGTTAATTGTACCAAACCCAAAAAAATAGGGGGCATTATGGAGGATTTGTGATATAGAATTATTCCGTCAATTTTGATCTATGCGAAAAACTCTCCCCACCAGCGATATCAATGAACATCACTAACGGAGTGTGGTTTGTGGAAGGAATGAGAAGAAATACTCTTACCGGAAGCAGCTCTGATGATGACGGCAACGATGACACTAATAAGGGACGAGGGAGAGACGATGGGGATGTCTAGAAGAGGAGAAAGCTGATTTTAAATTTACACACCAATGCATTTTGAAATTTCAAAATCTGAAACTGGAAAGAAGGCCACATCCATCACAACCCAGGATCAGAACGTATGCCTATTTCCCATACGAAAAGAGGAGTGAACAAACAGATCTGAGACGCAAGCGTGAATGAATGAATGAACAAACAGGCGCGGAGCCCAAAAAATTGAACGGTTTGCATTTGTAGCTGGCACTGTTTAAAGGAACAGTGATCTGTGAGGGGGTGAACAGTACTCGGATAATTCTTGCTATGAAGTATATATTGATGATCAGTTGTTACCTTTTTTATGGTTAGAGTATTTCTATTTTTCGGACCTATAGGGCATGTTTGGTTTGAGGGAGAGGGAGGGAGTGGGAGGAGGGAGAGAAATTTTTTACCCTCCTCTTTACTAAATCGCTTGTTTTAAACTTTTCAATATTCCAAAAATATACTCTCAACAAAAAGGAATATTCTTCTCATTAATGGAAATTTGGTCAATTTACTCATTTCCACTCCCTTCCCTCCCACTCCCTCCCCTCAAACCAAACATACCTTAGTGTTTGATTTTCAGCTTATGTATATTTGAAAGACTATTTAATATTTAATGTTTTCAGTTTATTATTAGTAAGAAAATAGAGAGAAAGGAATATGATGAGGTCGTAAATTGACACTCAGAGGTTCTGTCATTTATATAGCAGTACAAACAATATCCTAGAATGACCTATACAATAAAAAATTCCTAACAGAATCAGGGACACGTATTGAATCGTACATAGTGGAGCGCATATACAGAATCTCTATCAGATATACAGCTGTAACAGACACCTGAGACCACACTGATTACAACATAATCAGAAATACAATGATTAGCAATAATAGGAAATGTTTATATTCTAACATTCCCCCTCAAACGAGGAGGAGTGACCACTAGTCCAAGTTTGTCTCGAAAGAACTGAAACTGTGAGTGAGACAATGGCTTGGTCAAGCAATCAGCAATCTGAAGAGAGGAAGGAACATATCTGATATCTATCAACCCAGACAGAACTAGATCGCGAATAAAATGAACATCCACTTCAATATGCTTACTCCTAGCATGTTGAACCGGATTAGCTGCCAAGGCCTTTGCACTCAAGTTGTCACACCAAATAACATAAGGTTGCTTAAGATAAATACCCAATTCAGATAACAGTGAATTTAACCACTTAACTTCAGCAGAACCATCAGACAAGGAACGATATTCAGACTCTGAGCTTGACCGTGAAACCACTCTTTGTTTCCTTGACGCCCAAGAAACAAGATTACTACCAAGGAAAACACACATTCCTCCCATAGACTTCCTATCATCTAGGTCACAAGCTTAATCTGCATCGGTGTATGCTATCACTTGAGGTTGTGAAAAGGGTTTGATGTGTAAACCAAGATTATGTGTACCCTTAAGGTACCTGAAAATTCTTTTTACGGCCTGAAGATGAGTAGTTCTGGGTTTAGCAAGAAACTGACTCAATTTATTGACAGCAAACGCAATGTCTGGACGAGTATTGATAAGGTATTGCAATGAACCTATTGCTTGTCGGTATTCAGTGGGATTACTCAAGGGATCACCATCTAAGGCAGAAATCATTTTACCAGTGACCATTGGTGTGGGTACAGACGCACACTCAGACATACCAAACCTTGTAAGCAGATCAACCACATATTTAGTTTGACTTAGAAAAATGCCACTGTTGTTTCTACACACTTCTAGCCCCAAGAAATAATACAAAGATCCTAAATCTTTTAAAGAAAACACATGGTTCAGTTGCTGGACAAACTTTTCAACAACAGCATGGTTATTTCCAGTCACAATGATATCGTCGACGTATATCAAAATGAACACAGTGAGACCACATGTTTGCAACATAAATAATGAAATGTCACTTCTTAAATTTGTAAATCCCTAGCTGATCAATGTCAATCTTAAACGATCAAACCAAGCTCTCAGGGCTTGGCGAAGTCCATAAATGGCTTTAATTAACTTACATACGTGAGTAGGACGACGTTGATCTACAAATCCTTCTGGTTGTCACATGAATACCTCCTCTTCCAGATAATCGTTGAGGAAGGCGTTATTGACATCAAGTTGGCGAATAACCCATTTAAAAGTAACAGCAATTGACAAGATAACTCTAATTGTCGTCGATTTCACTACTGGACTAAAGGTTTCACCGAAATCCACACCTGGGGTTTGTTGGAATCCTTTCGCCACCAACCTTGCCTTATGTTTCAGAAGTGAGCCATCAGCTTTGAGTTTTGTCTTGAAAATCCACCTATTGTCAATTAATTTTTGACTTGCGTAAGGAACGAGCCCCCAAGTTCGATTCTTCAGTAAAGCACTGTATTCCTCCTTCATCGCGTTAAGCCACTGAGGTGACGACAAAGCTTGCCGAACTGACAGTGGCTATGAAAATTTTGGTAGGAATGATGATGGAGAGGGGTGGACTCGTGCGACTTGTCGGACCGATCTTTGGTTTCGGCTTTGAAGAATCTCCAGGGAACAATAACAGGGATGAATGATCGGGAGCTTTTAGGGATCCGACATATGGGATCTTGGGTCGGGTCACACCCATCTTTGAACGGGTCATCATATGGTGTCGGTTAAATGGCCCATTTGGAGCTGGGCTAGTTGAATTATCATCTGATCCATGTAAGTTTGTAGATGCAGAGTCGTGCATATTCTCACCCATTGAATTGGGCTCAGGCATAGGCAATATTGACGATGAGGAAGACGATGGCACTATTGATTGCCTGGGCTCTAATTCTTCATTGTCGTCTTCAACAGGAAGCTCCGAGTGTCTTTCTGATTGAATTATGAAAGGAACAGATGATTCTTGATCCTTGGGTGCAATTGGTTGATGCAAAAATCCTGTTTGAAAAGGAAACAACTCTGAATCAAATATCACATGTCGTGAAACAAACATCTTACCTGTCTCGCTTAAACACTTATAGCCCTTCTGTGATGATGCCAAACCAAGATATACACACTTTGCACTATGAAACTGAAATTTGTGTGCATTGTATGGTTTAAGACAGGGGTAGCAAGCACAACCGAAAGCTTGAAGACTCATGTAATCCGGCTCTGTTTTCTTGAGATGAAGCAGGGGTGTTTTTCCTTGAAGCACTGGAGTTGGCAGCCTATTAATGAGATACACAGCATATTGGAAAGCATCTACCCAGTACTTCAAAGGCATTTTAGCATGAGCTAACAGGGTCAACCCCATTTCCACAATGTGACGATGCTTTCGCTCGGCTCTCCCATTCTGAACAGAGGTATAAGGGCATGTGAACCTGAGATCAATGCCAGCTTCTTACGCAACAGGGATAAAGGGCTTGTACTCACTGCCATTGTCGCACTGTACAACTTTGATTTTCAACTCAAATTGATTTTCAACAAACGTTTTGAAGTTTTTAAACACATGAATGGCATCTCCTTTGTGCTTCAATGGATACAGCCAAGTGTAGCGACTAAAATCGTCTAGAAAATGAATGTAAAAGCGATGAACATTGTTGGATTGTGTTGGAGATGGCCCCCAGAGATCAGTATGGATTAATTCTAGGGGACGAGAAGCTTGAGAAACAGAAGACTGAAAGGGTAAAAATTTCGATTTGCCCAACTGACATGATTCACATACAATTTTATCATAGATAGAGCTCGTTAGAGCCCGTTTGTTACATTTATTCAAGACTAGATTCAAAATTCTGCCACTTGGGTGTCCTAGCTTGTGATGCCACTTTAGATATTCTGACTGATTCACCTCACAGGAAGCCATTAGCATTCGAGGTCGTTCTTCAATCTTTCTAGTTGTCAGTGGGTACATTCCTTCCCTTAGAGCTCCATGTATTCGCAGATCTTTTGTCACCGAATCCTTCACATGACATCCACGATTAGTAAAATTTATATCAACATTGTTATCATAGATTAATCGGTTAACACTGATTAATTTTTTGCTGGCTGTAGGAACATAAAGCACATCTTTAAGTAATAGATTGGGTCGATTGTTACAGGGTATTGTAGCTGAGCCAACTCCCAAAATTCTCCTTCTGTCACCAGTGCAAGTGGTAATAAAATGCAATTTACCTGCTGAGCTGATTTCATCAAGCTGATTCGGATGTGAAGTAACGTGATAGTTGGCTCCACTATCAACATACCAAGCTGGATCATTCACCACATATGGATCAGCGTAGTGTGATTGTGAACTGTCAGCATAGTGTGCATGTGGAACAGAATAGTTGTTGGCTCCAGTGTCGTCTTTGTAGTAGCAGGTTGCAATGGTGTGACCAGGACGCTGGCAATGGATACAGAATGGACGACCACCACCACCACGTTTGTTTCCTCGAGAACGACCTCCCCCTCTGTAACCACGGTTGTGACCTCTCCAACCACCACGGCTGTTGGTATTGGAGTTGCGATTTGCAGAATCATTGCGTTGTGCAGAAGCAACGTTAACAAAGGGTTGGATAGTGAGGTTCGAAAAATGGTTTAGCTGATTCAACCTGGTCTCGAATGACAGCAAAGAACCTTGTGCTTCAACCCATGACAGATCGGGTTGGTCAATGAGTTTCACAACTATGGGGTTATAGTCAGAGTCCAAGCCGTTAAGAGTGTGTAGAATTAGATCATCCATCGCCATCGGAGAGCCAGCTAAGGCTAGTTCGTCTGAAAAAATCTTCATCTTGGTTAGATACTCTTCCATCTTCAATGAATTCTTCCGGGTGTTGTGGAGTTCACTCTTAATCACCATAACTCTTGCCTTGGTTGAGGCACAAGTCAAGTTTCGAGCTTCATGCCAAAGTTCATGAGCTGTCTTACAGTGAAGAAGTTGGATTCCAACCTCTTGGGACATGGCGTTGCGCAACCATCCCACTAACATCCTATCGACTGCAAACCACTCAGCATAGGCAGGATTAGGGCGAGTAGCTTCAGACGCACTGAACAGAAGCTTCGCCGAAGCAGTCAAAGAGCCATCAATGTGGCCATCCAGTTGATTTCCTTCGATCAATGGGAGGACAATGGATTCCCAGACCAGAAAATTGGAGCGATCCAGCTTGATCGTGGTGGTCTGGCTGGAGGAACTGAATAGCGAGTATGCTCTGGTGTTTGAACGTGAACCAGAGTCGACGGCGGAAGCTGAAGAAGCTGAATCTGCCATTGAGAGAAAAACCGATTGCTCTGATACCAAGTAAGAAAATAGAGAGAAAGGAATATGATGAGGTCGTAAATTGACACTCAGAGGTTCTGTCATTTATATAGCAGTACAAACAATATCCTAGAATGACCTATACAATAACAAATTCCTAATGAATCGGGGACACGTATTGAATCGTACATAGTGGAGCGCATATACGTAATCTCTATCAGATATACAAAATTGTAACGTACACTGGGACCACACTGACATAACATAATCGTAAATACAATGATTAGCAATAATAGGAAATGCCTATATTCTAACATTATTATATTTCGTTTTGGCAACATTAATGTTATGACTCATTATGTCTTTCCTTTTTTTTTTTAAACTTACGACATACTACCTCCGGTCCTAATTATAAGACATAGTTGACTTTGTTTTGAAAAATTAAGGAAGCTAAATAAGTTACTTAATCATTTTATATGTTGTGTATCTTTAGATTATATATTAGTTTATTAGTCCAACTAATTACTTTGAAGAAAAAAATTAAAATTAAAATACTCTAAAGTAATTTAATTAGCTTCCTTAATTTCTCCAAAAAAGTCAACTATGCCTTATAATTAGTACGGGGAGTACTATTTACTTGAATCCCAAGTTTTTTTAACCTGAACTTGAATCCCACGTAACATTAATAATGACCTTTTTTATGGTGAGCAACTGAGCATTGCATTTGTTTGTGGTATAACCAAAATTTATTTTTTCAAGACTAAATTACTTTTCATTAGCATAAATATTTATTTGACAATCCGCTGTATTCATATATATATAATTATTTTAAGTATTTAATTTGACATTTCAAATATTTTTTTACTTATTCACTACCCGGCTTGCATCCTGAAAACACTGAAATCTAATTTGATAGTATTAAATATATATAAAAAATGAAAGCATTGAAGAAATAAATCTCTGAAAAAAAACATTCTTTATTGCACCACAAATGATCAAATGATATTGGGATAATTTTTTTTTCTTTATTTTGTTTTTATCTTCATATGTTCAATAAAACTATAGATTTGATTATTATTACTATTATTATTATTTTTCTTGTAAATTTTGTTATCATTATCATTAGAGAAAAAATTAATTAGCTCAAACTTGAGTAGCTTTAAGTTGGGGTTTAGACAGGAATTAGGAAATTTAAGTACACGTACAATTTTAAATTATTTTAATTTAAATTATCATTTTAAAAATATTTTCCAACATTTTCAGATTTAGATTGAAGATTTGAAGTACATGTTTTCAGAAATAAAAGGAAGCCACCGATACACTTATAGGAGCCCCTTTTAAAACAAAAAACAAAAAACAAAAACAAAAATCTTCCATACTCCAAGAGAGATGAGTATCTTCTATAAAGGGATAATGCTTGGAAAAAAAAATTACTGTGCTTTTTTTCATTTTAGAAATTTTTAAAACAAATAATTTCATAATGTACAATATGCAATGGGACAACTTTAAAGATTTATACATTTTTTCAGAAAAAATGTTTGTTTTAGGAATGGAGTAGTGGCGTATCTGCCTTTCTTTTTCTTTGTTAGTTCTCATGTGGCTAACCTCACCAGATCAGCGCCATTGGTGTTGGGCAAGCACATCATCCTACAAGCTACAAGTACAACACCTACATTGTCAATCATTTAACATTCAAGACCTCAGCTTTTTCATTTGAGGTCTTGAACAGTAAATGACTAATGATGTAGGTGTTGTACTTGTAGCCTGTAGGATGATGTGCCAGCTCAACACCAATGGTGTTGATCCGGTGAGGTCAGCCACACAGGAACTTTTTTATAAAAAAAAAATAAAAAAAAAAATCAGACCCTCCACTAGTCCATCCTAAAACATGTGTTTTTTTTTTCTTAAAAGAATAAAGTAAAAATCTTTCATGTAGTCACATTGCATATTGTATAGGTTTTACAGAATTAAATTTAATTTCATTTAACAGATAATTGGTATAATTGGTGACGTAATATTTTGATTTGAAAAAGAAAATAACTAATCATAATAATACAGACATTAAAACTATGTAAAAAAAGGCTAAAAGTGAAAAAATAGCCATAAAACTTTTTCATAAATGCACTCCCCACAACAAACTTTGTTTTTTTCACAAAAATATTCATAAACTTTTAAAAAGAGGGTAAAAGTGACACACCCATTTAAAAAAAGCTATTTCATGACATCATTTAAAGAGGAACATATCGGAACGATGCAGAGGCAATAGATCTCATACATAACAGAGTCTCATAGACTCTTTTCCTATTGAATAAGAATTCAAATTCAAATCTTTTGAGGAGATCAGACTCTCAAAAGAGGGTAAAAGTCATTTAACGTTCAAAACCCCAGCTTTTTCATGTTTGAGCCACACAAAAAAAAAAAAAAAAAACTTTTTTCTTGACATCATTTAAAGTGGAATTGATCAGAAGTTGTAGAGGCAGTAGATCTCACACGTAACAGAGTTCCATCGACTCCTTTCCTATTGAATGATGGTTCAAAATTCAAATTCAAATCTTTTAAGGAGATCAGACTCTCAAAAGAGGGTAAAAGTCATTTAACGTTCAAAACCCCAGCTTTTTCATGTTTGAGCCACACACACAAAAAGAGCTTTTTCTTGACATCATTTAAAGTGGAATTGATCAGAACGTTGTAGAGGCAGTAGATCTCACACGTAACAGAGTCCCATCGACTCCTTTCCTATTGAATGATGGTTCAAAATTCAAATTCAAATGTTTTGAGGAGATCAGACTCTCAAAAGAGAGTAAAAATCATTTAACGTTCAAGACCTCAGCTTTTTCATATTAGCAAAAAGAAAAAAAAAACTTTTTCATGACATCATTTAAACTAGAACATATCGAAACGTTGGAGAGATAAAAGATCCCACACACTGTTCGGTTATATATGCTGGGACATTTGGGCTCGGTTATATATGTTGGGACATTTGGGCGGATCATTGCAAGAAATTATTTGGCGAGGAACTCACCAAAGATAGCACAAACGCACATGCTAGCCTCTTCAGGGCAAGTGATAAGCACAAATTATACCATGTTTTCCCTGTATTTCATGACCGAATTGAATGGTGAATGAAAGCTTAAACTGCAAATAATCCAAGCAAAAAGACATATATTCATGATATAGGGAACTGAAGGATGGAAACCGCTTACATCCTGAACATGTGATAAGAAGGAGCAAAATTACATTGTTTTAAAGAACGTATAGCAAAGCTAATACGATGCTATAGCATTCCGACCGCAACTCAAAGTGCAATAAAAAGCATCACGAAAGCTATAGCAAAGTAAAGGACGCAATGCTATGCGGCATATTTTCTGACCTTTTTACCTAGCTGATTTTAGGAATATAAATAAATAAAAGATCGAGATCAACAGGTAGATTGCTGACATAATTAAATAGAAGATGCGGAGGATCAAAACGGAAAGATTTGAAGAATCCCGCAGGATCCGCAGAATCAATCTACAAATAGAAGATGCGATAGATCTCGACAGATTTGGAAAGTCCAGCTAGCTTAACTTATGTCACATGAAAGTCTGAATATAAAAGGGAACATCAGGACAACCCCTAGGAGAGAGTCGCAGAAAGCCAACACAAGATTACACATTCGGCTGACTCAACAGAAGAGTGAGAGACTTCACTAGCACGAGAATTCCAGGATAACCCAAAGATCCTTCCTCGCAAAGAAGACGGAGGGAAGAAGACGTGGAGTGGTGACGTGACGGGACTTCATCCACACCGTCGGAACGCTGTCGAGCTTTCTGTTTTCATTTGTTTAAATTCCATAGTTAGATAATGGGTCATTTTGTTACCATCTGTTTGGTGTTTCCTTCGTCGTCATGAACTAACTTTCGATGGCCGAACGAGGATGAATTCTTAAGCGTGTATAAACCCAGGTTGCAAGTTCTTAATTTAATATATTCGGTTTGCTTATCAAGAATTAACTACTAGTCGATTAGAGGAATCTAAGGGCTAGACTGTGGTCGTGGATCGAACTTGGAGGAAAAGTTTGGGGGGCAAATAGTGGTGGGGATTCGGGGATTCGGGGGCAGCGCCCCCAAAATTTTTTTTAAGGAACGTTTTAAATGCATTAAAAATGAAAAGATTAAAAAAAAAATATTCATGAAATTAAGTCAATTAACTTCATCTACAAATGTAGTGTAGAATGGGTAAAAGTATAGTAAGGGATACACCACAAAAGTAAATTTCAGCGATAAGCTAAAAATTTCGGGTAATTAAAATGAAATATAGAAAAGAATGACAAAATTAACATAAATCATACAAGACCCTACATAGAACAAAGATTGAATTATAAGCCCAAAGATATAAAAAGAGGGAAAAATGTATTTAAAAAAAAGTTGGGGGGCCAAAATTTAATTTTACTACTTTGGGGGGCCAAAGTTGTATTATTACACAAAAAAGGAAAAGTTCCATTAAAAAATTTTAAATAAATTTTTTTTTGGGGGGGCCATGGCCCCCCTTGTCCTAACTAAGATTTGTCCCTGCCTATGGTCTCGACTTACTGCCAAGGAGTCGAGGCTAGACCTCTGAGAAACAGTGTTTGCTAGGCAGTCGGTGTAAGGCTTGACCTATTTATTGTAGACTTCAGGAATGGGTCTACCTCTCATAACCGACACCTCGAGTATAATGCGAGATAAAAACTAGAAAGTTGCCATAGGAATATGGAAGGAGTATAGTTAATATCATATGTATCAGATGCGGAAGCTTCGATAGATCATAGCGGTGGGTTAACCGAATAGCTTTGTAGTTAGTAGCTATGCTGTAGCAATTGCAAAAGTTGTGCAGTATAGATGCTATAGCAATGGGTAGAGCAACTGGGGGAATTATGCACTTAAGGAGGAGTCCGAGTTCAGCCTAACTTCTTACTGACATCTTCTTAAAATTACTTTGTTTATTTCTGTTATTAGCGTAATCAACAAAAACCTCTGAAACCAATTACATTTACTTTCTGATTGCAGCTATCATAGCAATTGAGCGTCTCTCTTCGGTATCTCAGTCTCATTGGGATGATACTCTACTTTCACTTTATTACTTGTTTGACTGGTTCACTTGTCATCAAGGAAATCGACCAACAGCAAGCTGGGATAAAGATTTAATTACAAAATGTCAATTTTACTCTAACTAGAATACTGCAGGACGTGTCAGCCGAGAACGTCAAAGAGGTTTTATCACTCTCGAGGTGGATGCTTCAGTGTTAGAGTCAGGAAGAAGCAGTTGTGGAGGCGCTATTAGTGGAGATGATGGACAATGGATATGTGGTTTCATGTGTAAACTCACAACAGTTCCCCCAGCAATAGCAGAAATCATTGCGATCATCCAAGGGCTTTAGATATGTTGGAATAAGGGATACAAAAATGTTGTTGTTCTATCAGATTGTGTTGAAGCTATTAATGCTTTGACTAGGGGTTGCGATTATTCTCACCCTTTTTGGGACATTATAGTTGATGTCAAGTTGTGGTTAGCTAAAAACTGGCATGTTTTACTTAGTCATATTCCTAGGGATCAAAATAGCTTAGCGGATCACTTGGCTAAGCTAGCCCATAATATCGTAAGAAACTTTTGTCTCCTTGATCACCCACCACCTTCGTTCCAGGAGGCGGTAGTTGATGAAGGATAACAGTTTATAGTTTTTCTTGTTTGTAGTTGCTCTTTTGAGTTATTAATGAATTCCAGTTTTCATTAAAAAGAAAAAGATCTCACACATAACAAAGTCCCTTCAACTCTTTTCCTTGTGAATGATAATTCAAAATTCAAATTCAAATCTTTTGAGGAGATCATACTCTCAAAAGAGGACAAAAGTCATTCAACGTTCAAGACCTCAGCTTTTTCATGTTTCAAAAAAAAAAAAAACCCTTTTTCATGACATTAATTTTCATTTGCTTGGTTTTGTAGTTGGAGGATAAAATTGTAATACAATGTCAGAAATGGCCTCTAAAGCCTTGTTGGGCATGTTTGTATATGGTGAAGACAAATGCTATTGAAATGATGTTATTGGCTTGTTCCACATCAGCACCTATCTCCCTTTCTATGTCCAATGTTGACTGATTCTGTTCATGTTTACAGTGGTACCCGTGCAGATCTGGGCAATAGTAGAGTTGATGTGTCTGGTGGTGGAGAGAAGCCTAAATGAAAACAGTGTGATTGGAGTAATTTATAATAAGTTGGGCTGTTCCTGAGTAATAGGAAATTGAATGTGATGAGCTTTTATATCATCTTCCATTAATTCTGTTGTGAAGCTTTCAATGTAGCCGTTGAGACTCTTTGAACTTCCGTTAGGCATAAATGGTTTTAAGTTGGATCGTTGCTTGAATAACTCGTTCGCCGTCGACGTACTTGTGCACAGAGGTTGACTCAGAATAATTGTCAAAATGGGTATACCTCGGAGGAATGATTTCGTCTGCGAAGAATCTCATTCCGTTTGTAGGCTCTGTTTTCCGTAAGCATTAAATGCTTCTGACACACCAAGTGGCGTTTCGGCTAATCACAATTCAAACGTTTGTTAATCATCTGAAATCCACTCAAAGAATAGTTTGAATATTGAAAATCATATGATTATGTAGTTTTATAAAGTGTGAATATTTATAAATATATTATGTGAACTTCTAATTTAATTAGAATTTTATTGATTATAAAATATTTGAAAGTATGGGGGTATCTAAGATATGGGGTACCTTAAAATTATTATTTTGGTAGAATAAAATATATTGAAAATTATAAAATTGCCATGCCTTGATTTAATCAAGAAGGATATGTTTAATCCTGGGGAGTACATCTTTTTCTTTACCGATGGTT
The DNA here is from genome assembly GCA_019022615.1 of Acacia melanoxylon. Lineage (NCBI taxonomy): Eukaryota > Viridiplantae > Streptophyta > Magnoliopsida > Fabales > Fabaceae > Acacia > Acacia melanoxylon. The sequence continues at coordinate 10,182,212 of JAFJYJ010000011.1, forward strand.
GCAGAATAACTTTATAGGACAATATTTTCGGATACGACTTGGATCATCTACTTCTTTGTTCTTCCAGATTGCTATTGATGCCAACAATTTCTTCCTTTTTCGATCTTTAAACAAGAAATCGTTGTCCAAACACACCTTACATAATAAAAAAGGAAAAGAAACATCAAAGGCTTGAAACAAAACAGAAAAAGATGAACCAGTTGAGATAAATATGCATACCCAAGAACAGGGTTTGAATCGGAAGATGCAGGGTAAGTCCTTAAAGTTTCTGCCTTTTTATCTGTAAACAAGAAACCCAAAAATCCAAACACATTACTCAATAAACAAAGAAAAAGAAACGTCAAAGTCTTGAAACAAACAAGGAAAAGATGAACGAACGAGTTAAGAAAATAAAAACACATACGCAAGAACGAACGAACAAACGGTGTAGGAATCGAGAAACAGAGTAAGGGCGGTCATAGTTAATTAGTGAGTGAAGAGTGACAGAGAAATAGTCGAAGAGGATGGCGCACATGAACTCAGGAGACCAGAAGGAGTATTTAGGAAGACTCTTTTTTTTTATAATTTTTTTTTTGAAAACTTTCAATGTATTTACTTGAATCCCAAGTTGTTACCTTTTTTATGGTTAGAGTATTTCTATTTTTCGGACCGTTAGTGTTTGATTTTCAGCTTATGTATATTTGAAAGACTATTTAATGTTTTCAGTTTATTATTATATTTCGTCTTCGTTGGAGGCTGCTAGTTTGTCAAATCCAGTTTTCGTTCTCAAAAACCAATTTCCTAGAAGTAACACTCTTACCATTTGCAAAACCCAATTTTAGGTTAATATTCCAATTTTCAAAAGTCACTTTTGAGTTACTCAAATAAACATTACCAAAACTAAGTTTTGCAAAAGTCAGGCTGGATCTTCAAAACTAGTAGCCACACATATACTATGATATTTTACTAATTTATTTTTATTAGGTTTTCTTTGGTTGTTTCCTATTTTATTAAAAATCCTAAGCATGCATATTTATGATTTGTGTGAATGTATGTTCATATTCAAGAGACCTGATTTTTTCCCCCAATTAAGAGAGTATCTTTTATGGGTGCACTTGCACCCATGGGAAACAATGTGGCTCCGCCACTGATTGGTGTTGAGCTGGCACATCATCCTACAAGCTACAAGTACAACACCCTACACCATCAATCATTTAACATTCAAGACCTCAGCTTTTTCATTTGAGGTCTTGAACAGTAAATGACTAATGATGTAGGTGTTGTACTTGTAGCTCGTAGGATGATGTGCCGCCTCAACACCAATGGTGTTGATCCGGTGAGGTCAGCCACACGGGAACTTCAAAAAAAAAAATCAGACCCTCCATTAGTCCATCCTAAAACATGTGTTTTTTTCTTAAAATAATAAAGTAAAAATCTTTCATGTAGTCACATTGCATATTGTACAGGTTTTACGTAATAAAATTTAATTTAATTTAACAGATAATTGGTATAATTGGTGACGTAATATTTTGATTTGAAAAAGAAAATAACTAATCATAATAATACAGCAGTAAAACTATGTAAAAAAGGCTAAAAGTGAAAAAATAGCCATAAAACTTTTTCATAAATGCACTCCCCACAACAAACTTCATTTTTTTCACAAAAATATCCATAAACTTTTAAAAAAAGGGTAAAAGTGACACACCCATTAAAAAAAAGCTATTTCATGACATCATTTAAAGAGGAACATATCAAAACGTTGCAGAGGCAATAGATCTCATACATAACAGAGTCTCATCGACTCTTTTCCTATTGAATAAGAATTCAAATTCAAATCTTTTGAGGAGATCAGACTCTCAAAAGAGGGTAAAAGTCATTTAACGTTCAAAACCCCAGCTTTTTCATGTTTGAGCCACACAAAAAAAAGAGCTTTTTCTTGACATCATTTAAAGTGGAATTGATCAGAACGTTGTAGAGGCAGTAGATCTCACACGCAACAGAGTCTCATCGACTCCTTCCCTATTGAATGATGGTTCAAGATTCAAATTCAAATGTTTTGAGGAGATCAGACTCTCAAAAGAGAGTAAAAATCATTTAACGTTCAAGACCTCAGCTTTTCCATATTTTCGCAAAAGGAAAAAAAAAACTTTTTCATGACATCATTTAAACTGGAATATATCGAAACGTTGCAGAGATAAAAGATTCCACACACTGTTCGGTTATATATGCTGGGACATTTGGGCCGATCGTTGCAAGAAATTATTTGGCAAGGAACTCACCAAAGATAGCACAAACGCACATGCTAGCCTCTTCAGGGCAAGCTGGGATAAGAATTTAATTACAAAATGTCAATTTTACTCTAACCAGAATACTGCAGGACGGGTCAGCCGAGAACGTCAAAGAGGTTTTATCACTCTCGAGGTGGATGCTTCAGTGCTGGAGTCAGGAAAAAGCGGTTGTGGAAGCGCTATTAGTGGAGATGATGGACAATGGATATGCGATTTCATGTGTAAACTCACAACAGTTCCCCAGCAATAGCAGAGATCATTGCGATCATCCAAGGGCTTCAAATATGTTGGAATAAGGGATACAAAAATGTTGTTGTTCTATCAGATTGTGTTGAAGCTGTTAATGCTTTGACTAGAGGTTGCGATTATTCTCACCCTTTTTGGGACATTATAGTTGATGCCAGGTTGTGGTTAGCTAAAAACTGGCATGTTTTACTTAGTCATATTCCTAGGGATCAAAATAGCTTAGCGGATCACTTGGCTAAGCTAGCCCATAATATCGTAGGAAACTTTTGTCTCCTTGATCACCCACCACCTTCGTTCCAGGAGGCGGTAGTTGATGAAGGATAACAGTTTATAGTTTTTCTTATTTGTAGTTGCTCTTTTGAGTTATTAATGAATTCCAGTTTTCATTCAAAAAAAAAATCTCACACATAACAAAGTCCCTTCGACTCTTTTCCTTTTCAGAGGCAAAGGATCTTACACATAACAAAGTCCCTTCAACCCTTTTCCTTTTGAATGAGAATTCAAAATTCAAATTCAAATCTTTTGAGGAGATCATACTCTCAAAAGAGGACAAAAGTCATTTAACGTTCAAGACCTCAGCTTTTTCATGTTTCAACCAAAAAAATAAAAAAATAAAAACCTTTTTCATGACATCATTTTTCATTTGCTTAGTTTTGTAGTTGGAGGATAAAATTGTAATACAATGTCAGAAATGGCCTCTAAAGCCTTGTTGGGCATGGTTGTATATGGTGAAGACAAATGCTATTGAAATGATGTTATTGGCTTGTTCCACATCAGCACCTATCTCCCTTTCTATGTCCAATGTTGACTGATTCTGTTCATGTTTACAGTGGTACCCGTGCAGATCTGGGCAATAATAGAGTTGATGTGTCTGGTGGTGGAGAGAAGCCTAAATGAAAACAGTGTGATTGGATTAATTTATAATAAGTTGGGCTGTTCATGAGTAATAGTACGAATTTAGACGAAATATGATTGGAAAACTGCATGAACATGTCTGAAGAAAAAGAGTTGTATGATTTGTGTAATCCTTAAATGAAAATTGATTTGAATTGTAGAAACCATCATATTTTGTACATGTTTTCAAAAGATCTTCTTTTACATTTCTTGCTTTTGCACAAGTTTGGCTTGCTGTTGGATATATGCCATGAATTAAGTAGGCAACGGTCCACCGAAAGAGCATTGGCTATCTGGAGTCAAGAAAATCATTTAAAGCACAATTCTTTCTATTGGTTTGAGTTTGAATTTAGATAATAGCGAACATATCTAACTTGAGTATTTTCTCTTCCTCAAAGGTAAACTTGGCAATTAATAAAAGGGGAAAAGGGACCTCACCAACAACACAACACTAGAGAATGTACATGTTATGGACAAATATATTGGGTCAGGCAGGTTTACGGCCTAGTAGGGAGCCCACAGTAAAACCCCCTAATCTACCCAGGTAAATAGGGAACCAGGTAAATGGTCCCTCACTACTCCATCGTGCCTAATATGTGCAGGACCGTACATGTAGTGGAGCGAGAGACCGGAGAACGTGGGAAGTGCATAACGGTGAAGGATGGAAACATTTGCATGGGAGTGAAACCCTAGGTAATCCCTATAAATAGGAGATTACCCACCAGGTGCACTCGGACTCTCTCTATTTCCATTACTTATTATTCGTCCACACCGCACATACACCACCCCCTGGGCGAAACGCCTCACCTGTGTTGCATTGTGATTTGAGCTTCCTCGAGGATATCTCCTCCATAGATATCATCGAGCTAGTACCTTCCACTGATACTCAATTAGTAGAAGGCTCCTTGATCCAACATAAACCATTCCCATCTTGCTAGAGCTGGACATCTGTGTTCTACTACAGAACATTGGCGCCCACCATAAGAAAAATCCTAATCAATAATGGGAGCGCTGTAGACATCATCCTATGGGACGCATTTCAGAGAATGAGGTTCGACCCGGAAGATTTAAAGCCTTGCCGAACAACCTTAACCGGTTTCAATGGCCGGGATACATGCCCAAAAGGGTATATCGACCTAAAATTGACGCTCGGAACGAAGGGCGCTTTCAAGACTGAACGTGTCAGGTTCATCGTGGCCGACTTCCCCTCATCTTACAATATCATACTGAACGTCCTACCATTCACAACTGGGATATGCTGGTGTCTACCAAACACCAGCGGCTAAAGTTGGTGAATAGAAAAAATCAAATTGTAACGGTCAAGGGAGACCAGAAGGATTCCCGACAGTGCTATTTCGATACGGTCAAGGCGAACAAAGTCGACCCAACATCCCAGAAAAGGAGAGCTAGAGCACCCACTAACGAGGAAAAGGGGAAGTCGGTCAACCTCGTTGAGTTAGAATTACGCAAGGAGGACAAGATAAAAAGAACGGAGCCGGACGGAGAGCTGGAGGATTTTGCTTTGGGAACTGAACCCGGGCAAAACACCAAAATTGGCAAACATCTAGTCCCATCAATCCGAGCAGAGCTGGAGACCTGCCTAAAGGACAACAAAGACATTTTTGCATGGCGTCCATCTGAGATCCCCGAGGTAGACCCCGCGGTTTGCTGCCACAGCTTGGCGATTTGCCCGACGTCAACCCCCGTTGCCCAAAGGAAGAGAAAGATTAGGACAGACAGAAAGCAGGCCTTGGAAAAGCACACAGACGAGCTATTGGAAGCCGGTTTCATACGTGAAGTGCAGTATACAACCTGGCTATCGAATGTTGTCATGGTCAAAAAGCCTAACGGCAAGTGGCGTGTATGCGTCGATTATAAGGACCTAAACAAGGTCTGCCCCAAGGATTCTTTTCCTATGCCAAGCATAGACCAGCTAGTAGATAGCTCATCTGGCTTCAAATTGCTTTCCTTCATGGATCATACTCGGGGTACAATCAAATCCTCATGCATGCCGATGACCAGGAAAAGACGACATTCATCACGGAGAGGGCCAACTACTGTTACAACGTTATGCCTTTTGGTTTGAAGAATGCAGGAGCCACTTACCAGAGGATGATGAACAGGGTTTTCAAAGACCAGTTGGGGAAAAACGTCGAAGTTTATATCGACGACATGATCGTCAAATCTTCACAGACAAAGGACCATATCCAAGACCTTCAAACAAACTTTCGACAAGCTAAGGAAGTATCGCTTGCGCCCCAATCCAAATGCGAAGTGTGCTTTCGGCGTTCCAAAGAGGAAAATTCCGGGATTCTTACTCACCCACGAGGATTGAGGCAAACCCCGATAAATGTCAGGCCATCTTGGATATGCATCCCCCCAAGAATAAGAAGGAAGTTCAACAACTCACAGGAAGGCTAGCCGCTCTGACCAGGTTTTTACCAAGGTCAGCTAAAAACTCTCTTCCTTTCTTTAAGTTACTAAAGAAAGAAACATCTGGAGATTGGAATGCCAAGTGCCAAGAGGCTTTTGCAAAGATCAAGCAATGCCTGGCAACACCACCGGTACTATCTCGCCCGAAGCGCGGGGCAAGATTGATCCTATACCTAGCGGTTGGGGATGAGGCGGTTAGCGTGGCATTAGTGAATGAGGAGAAGGACGGTCAAACCCTAGTATACTTCGTAAGTCGAGCTCTGCAAAGGGCCGAGCTGAGATACCAGAAACTGGAAAAGATGGCATTCGCCCTACTCATGGCCGCGAGACGACTGCGCCCATACTTCCAGAGTCATTCCGTGGTAGTACGCACAAACCAACCAATCCGGCAAATCTTGCATAAGCCGGACTTGGCAGGGAGGATGGCTAGCTGGGCTATTGAATTGTCTGAATTTGATATATCCTACGAAGCGCGACATGCGAGGCTCTAGCCGACTTTGTGATGGAACTAACCCCGTCTGATATTTCGGAATTGAACGACGATCGCAGACACGACCTAACATGGAGGTTGTTCGTTGACAGTTCATCGAATAAAAAAGGAAGTGGGGCAGGAATAATCATCGAGAGCCCGAAAGGAGTCTCTTGGGAGCTTTCCCTTCGGTTTGAATTTTCAACATCAAACAATCAAGCAGAATACGAAGCGCTTATAGCCGGATTGCGGCGAGGCAAGGGAAAGCGGGGCAAAAGAGTTCACGTATCTACCGACTCACCTGGTTGCATCCCGGATAGAGGGCAAGTACCAAGCCAAAGGCCCTTTAATGGTCAAATATCTGGGAAAAGTTAAGCAGTTGATGGCAGAATTTGATAACGTGGAAGTAATACATATCCCCCGGGGAGAGAATGTTAGGGCGGACGTGTTGTCAAAATTAGCAAGCACTAAGAACCCCGGAAATCACCGCACCATTGTCCAGCAAAACCTGTTAGAACCAAGCTGCGTGATGATCATCTCGGAGGCAAATGATTGGCGAAAACCAATAGCCGATTACCTTGAAAGGGGAATCCTCCCGGAAGACACCGACAGTGCCAGGAGAATAGTAAGGACGTCGGCATCGTTCACCATGATTGATGACGAATTATATCGGAAGGGTTTCCATTCCCCGCTAATGAAGTGTCTTGATTCGGCCAAGGCCGACTACGTGCTGTCCGAAATCCATGAAGGAATAAACGGACACCATATGGGCGCCAGGGCATTAGCAAGAAAGGCGGTGAGGGCTGGATACTTCTGGCCATCTATGGCGAAGGATTCTAAGAAGCATGTGCAAGAGTGCAATAGCTGTCAAAAACATGCCAGGATCATACGCACCAACCCGTCGGAGTTAACTAACGTGATGGCTTCATGGCCGTTCTATAAGTGGGGATTGGATCTCCTTGGCCCATTCAGGAGGGCCCCAGGACAACTGCGTTGGCTTATAGTGGCGGTAGATTACTTTACCAAGTGGATAGAAGCAGAACCATTGGCAACGATTACTTCGGCACGAGTACAAAAGTTCTTCAACCGAAATATTTTATCTTGGTTTGGAATCCCGGCCGAAATTGTCACAGATAATGGAACCCAGTTTACCGATAAGGGTTTCCAAGACATGGTTGCTGATCTCCACATCATTCACCATTTCGCATCTGTCGAACATTGACAGAGATTTGCCGTGATCTCCCAAAATAACCATATTAGAAAAAAAAAGATTTGCAGTATAATGTAACCTGGGTCGTTTCTCTCAAGGAATTTGCAGTAGGTTTAAATCGAATAAAGAAAAAAAAAACGATAGAAATTGGGGGTTTTGGTTCAAACATAATAAAAACGAAATAAGTAGATTCAAAATGAAATAAACACAGATTAAACAGATAAATAGAAGATCAACCCAGGATTTTGAATTCCACCACTTTCCTTCCTCGGAGAAAAACAGATTTTAAACGAACTCGCGATTGATTCTGAACGAACCAAAATCTCTGCGTTCGTCCAGAAAATCCCTCAGCTAGACGATCGCCTAGGGTTTATCCGAACAGTGGCATGTCACTGTGCGATCGCACAACAAGCACTTAAACCTAGTTCAAACTCGATCCCGCGTTAAATCTAACACCCAATCCGAAAGGGCCGAAATACACGAAACGAATTTGTTACCATTAGCCCCAATCATGGCTCATGGCTAGAACGAAAATGGAGAAGAAATGAAGAAGTTCATCATGAACACGAAGAACACGATGAACAGATGAAGAACAGTTGAGAGAAAATGAAACTTCTGTATTTAATCCACCAAAATGATAAAAACGTAATGTAGAATGTGTTTGTGGTGGCTGCTCACTTAAAGTTAACCTAGAATGGAAATGGGCTATTCTGGCCAAAATAGAAATAAAATAAAAGTGGGCTTTAATTACAAAATTCGAGCCCAAATAAAATCCAGAAATTAACATCTGACTTTGGCTCCAAAATCGACCGCCTTCTTGTCCGAATTTGCCCTTCATGTCTTCATAACAATTGTAGCTCTCTGAATCATCTGAAATAGGAAACACAAATGAGGCAAATCCGATGTCTGGTTCAAGAGTTATGGTAAGATTAGTGAAGCAATGTAAAACTGGATTTTTATTAATAAAAATGGCTAAAATATAATTAAAGGCCCAAAGCCCAAATAAGTATAAAAGCCATTATTTATTAACTAAAAAGTCCTAAATTATTAATCAAGAGATAAAAAGAAGTGTATAAAATATTCAATTATCAAACATCCACAATCCAACGGCCAAGCCGAGGCTGCTAACAAGGTTATCTTGGACGGATTGAAGAAGAGGATGGAAGACGGTGATTCAAATTGGGTGGAAGAGCTATACCCGGTCCTTTGGGGACTCATAACCTCGATCCAATCAACAACACAGGAGACCCCGTTTAGGTTAACCTATGGGTGTGAAGCAATGATACCCATTGAGATCGGTGAGTCATCTTGGAGGAGGGTTAAAGCCCTACAAGAAGAAGAGGACAACAACCGATCAATCGCGGTGGAATTGGATCTCGTGGACGAGGTCAGGGTGAAAGCACATTGCCAAGAGCTAGCCGCCAAGCAGCTTCTCACTAACAGGTACAACCAGAAAGTGGTACCGCGCGCATTTACAAAAGGTGACCTCGTCCTTCGGCGAGCTGATATAGGCAACAAGAATGCCGACCAAGGCAAACTTGCACCAAATTGGGAGGGTCCCTACCGAGTTACAGAAAATTGGGAAAAGGGGCCTACAAGCTGGAAACCCTGAAGGAGAAACCCATAAAGCGGACATGGAATGCTGATAAACTTAAGACCTATTACAGCTAGCATGTTTCCTCTTCCACTTCATCTTATGCCTTCTTATGGAAGTAATGTACTGATAGCCGTTAAGGCAAACTTTTCAATGAATTTCGGGTCATGAAACCCGCTTTCAACAATGTTGACTGTATTATGATTGCTAAAGCCGGACGCGCATTAAAACATGTAGGAGGATGAGGCATTCTAGCTCGGCTCCAGAGACCATGTTCCAATTAAAACATGTAGAAGTCAGAGGCAATCTAGCCTGGCTCCAAAGACCATGTCCCAATTAAGACATGTAGGAGTCTGGGGCAATCTAGCCCGGCTCCAGAGACCATGTCCCAATTAAGACATGTAGGAGTCTGGGGCACTCTAGCCTGGCTCCAGAGACCATGTCCCAATTAAAACATGTAGGAGTCTGAGGCATTCTAGCCCAGCTCCAGAGACCATGTTCCAATTAAAATATGTAGGAGTCAGAGGCACTCTAGCCCGGCTCCAGAGACCATGTTCCAATTAAAACATGTAGAAGTCAGAGGCACTCTAGCCCGGCTCCAGAGACCATGTCCCAATTAAAACATGTAGGAGTCAGAGGCACTCTAGCCCGGCTCCAGAGACCATGTCCCAATTAAGACATGTAGAAGTCTGAGGCATTCTAGCCTAGCTCCAGAGACCATGTTCCAATTAAAACATGTAGGAGTCAGAGGCACTCTAGCCCGGCTCCAGAGACCATGTTCCAATTAAAACATGTAGGAGTCAGAGGCACTCTAGCCCGGCTCCAGAGACCATGTCCCAATTAAAACATGTAGGAGTCTGAGGCATTCTAGCCCGGCTCCAGAGACCATGTTCCAATTAAAACATGTAGGAGTCTGAGGAATTCTAGCCCGGCTCCAGAGACCATGTCCCAAAAAGGTGAATAAACCCGTGTTTTGAAAAACGCGTGTGGATTCATGGTTGACGAACCAGTTTCCATCGGCACATTCGCGAAAGGATGGCATGAACTCTTGATTAAATATCCAGTTTTCAAAGACCACGCCTTTAAGAAAACATGCAGGAATTAGAGGTATTTTAACCCAATCCTATGAGCATATTGATGTCAAAATGCAAAAGAATTCATGGACAAGAACCAGTTTTCAATGACATTTTTGATCAACAGCAACGGAAGATGTGTTCACCATTTCAGAAGAAGTTCAAAAAATAGAACACTAATATTAATCAAATCATACGGTCATATTTACAAGCCGGGTCACTACCACGGCATCAAAAAGAAGGCCTAAAAGGCAGGAAGTCATAAAACAACCAATCCGCCGAGGTGTACCACGAGCTCAGGAAGACGGGGGCGGGGCTGGTTCCTCCTCTTCTTCATCTTCGGCCCTGGGAGGTATCAGCTGTCCTTTATCGTTGACATATGATTCGTAGTTGAGGCCAGCCAGGTTAAGGGTGAGGCCGGGGTTAAGGACGCGAATTTGCGCAACGGCGTTGTCAAACGAGAAAACGCTGCATCAGCATACTCTGTCAACCCCGCCTTGGCCTGACCTAGTTCAACCTCCTTGGCCGAGAGCTCACCTTCCTTAGTCACAAGCAGGGCTCTATAATGTTCGGCATCAGACTGAGCTTTATCTACGGCCCTTTGACCGTCCGTACGAAGATCTTCCAAACGACGGACATCCAGCTCTGCCGCCAACAGCTTCTCCTCCGTCTTTTTCAGGTCGGACCTAGAGGTTTTGAGTTCCTCTTCCAAGGTCCTCTCCTTAGAGATGGAGGACTTAAGTTCTTCTTCCTGCGTGTCCTTGGCAGCTTGCAAAGAGGATAAGTTCTGTTGTAACTGGGCATTCACCGCCATAAGGGCTGACAGGTTGGCAATGGCTCTATTCCTGTCCTCGGCAATCTTAGCCACCTCGGAGGTTTGCTTCAGAACAGCATTCTCCTTCTGCAGTACAACCAGCTGAGCATACGCCAGCCCGTATTTTATCTTTACGAGGGCATAAGAACGAATCAAGGAAAAACCGCGGTAACCCTCTAATTGCATGTGATTCAGCATCCTCTTGGTAGGCTCGCTCAGGCCAGATGCGTCGTGAAGAAAAGCAGGAGGTCTCTTCACATCTAAAACTTCCTGGCTCAGTCCAGCCCCCCACAAGGCGCCCTCAGGAAGATTAGTCACTGTAAGATTGCTCAGCACCGAGGTCTCCTCCTAGGTAGTTGGCTCCGGGGGAGGCATGAGAAGAGCAGGCGAACCCTCAGGGACCGGTGTCTCGGTGGCCCCCATACTTGGATTGGGTGGCCCCCCACAACGTCTTTGCCCTTGACCTTCTTGCGGGCGGCATTTCCTTCGGCATCTGACGAGGCTAGCCGCTTTTAGGAAACACTTTCAGGGGCCGATGGGTCGTTGACCGGGATAGCGGGGCCTTCTTCCGCTGTCCGGGAGTGATTTTTGAAAACGCTTAGTTGCTTGGGTCTACCCATAGCTCGGCCTGCAAAAGAAAAAGGATATCAGAACAATAAGTGGGAAACAAAAAGCAAATCAGCCAAGTATCAATAAATTCATACTCGCGGTAGGCTTCCGCCTAACTAAAGGCGTGGTAATGTACTTGGCCGGATCGGGGATCATTCGAGACCCCACGTATTCCAAAAGTCTCAAAAGGGTATCTTCCTCGTCGTCCGAAAAGCTCATAGCTTGCGGAACGTAATCGTCAGGCCCCAAAGTATGGTGGTGCGTTGACCAGTAAAGGGGAAATCTTTCCTCGGTTTCCCCAGAGTCGATCCTCCTCACAAACCAAGGAGCCCAGCCGGGGAGAGCCTCGACCTTGAATAAGGCGGATTTGAAATTTTTCCATGACTCGCGGAAAGGCCAAAAGAGTCTCCGATCGCGGATGCTTCGGAGAGTGGTCCACCCAAACCACTTCGTCGATTCGGTCATCTGGATGCCGGTCTCCAATGGAGAAAAGAAGGACATAAATATCGGCACGCTACAAACAAAATCCTTCTCCGCGCACAAGTTCTCAAATGCAACGACAAATGCCCAGCCGTTAGGATGAAGTTGGAGGGGGCGAGGTGCAAATGACTCAATAACTCGATCTGAAAGTCGGAAAAGGGAAACCTCACCCCCAAAAGAGTGATAACATCCCTGTAAATAAAGAAGAAGTGACAGCCCTTCTCCTCCGAGCGACCGACGTCCACCGATTCAGATTTGCTAGGCAACCGGGGACATACCCTACCCCGTCCCCAATCCCGAGTTGGAGGAGATCTTTCGTGGTCGGGAATTCTTCACCGAGTAACCTTGCCGCTACAGCCGGGGTTAACTCGGGGAAATGGGGGAAGGGGCGGAAGTCTTTGGATTCTTCATTCGAGGACCTGGCGGGTTGGTGTGATGAAGCAATGAGCACCTAGATATAAAAATAAAATAAGGTCAGAAAGGGGCCAGTGAAAAGTGTTTTCCCGAATAGGGGATTTAGAACTACAATGGGACGGGATGAAAGAACGGCCGATAAATATTTTGAATAAGTGTTTCGTCTCCGTTAAATGTTTATTCCAAAGATAAAGACCTTCTCGGGCCTGGGATAGTTCCGGGTTTTTTCGAAAAGTTTCGGTAAAGAAGGATCGTGTCGGGACCTAAAGGAAGATTTTTGCGAGAGAACTTCCGATTTTACGGACGTACGGAAAGGCTCGAGCCATTATGAACACCTAGAAAAGGGGAACATAAGCGAGAACCCACCCAACAAGACCCAGAAATACAGTAAAACCAAAAGCGCGATAGAAACCCAGAAGCGCAACAACCCATCGGAGTTAACTCAGAGAAAACTGCATGCATGATAGTGAACCTAAAAACAAGTCAAAAAGCAAGCCATCACAGGGCAAGCGTTAATACCTGGTGAAAGGAAGAGATGCAACAAGATTGACGGCGAAAGACGTTAGCTTGGATGCAAAGTAAACTCCTGAAGCCGATGAATAGTCGAAAATGTCGAGTGAGACTGGCAGTTTTGAAAAGGAAATATATATATATATATAGACGTTTGGAATTTGAAACGCCAAGGGTCGCGACGACGTTAATTTCTGCTAACGAAGTTAGAAACCCTAGGACAAGCGGCGGGCCAAGGAAACGTTTCGGGGGAAACGGCGTGAGCATTAAATGCGCACAGAAACCAAAGGCTGCAGTAGCAGCCAGTCCGCAAGAATGACGCTTGAATACTAGGGAAAGGTCAGAAAAGTTGGCATGTGCATCTGACCCTACGGAAGGATTGGAGGGCGGTTAATTTTAACTTAGCCCGGATTGGAGGACGGTCTGCTCGAGAATCAATCCGTTCGGAAGGGCGGTTAATTTTAACTTAGCCCGGATTGGAGGGCGGTTTGCTCGAGAATCAATCCGTTTTGAAGGGCGGTTAATTTTAACTTATCCCGGATTGGAGGGCGGTTTGCTCGAGAATCAATCCGTTTTGAAGGGCGGTTAATTTTAACTTAGCCCAGATTATAGGACAGTTTGCTCGAGAATCAATCCGTTCTGGAGGGCGGTTAATTTTAACTTAGCCCGGATTATAGGGCGGTTTGCTCGAGAATCAATCCGTTCTGGAGGGCGGTTAATTTTAACTTAGCCCGAATCGGAGGACGTTCATATGACTTTAAGAAGGAAAGGCGGTAAACCGTATTCCAGTATCTTCACAGTCATGCGCATAGGATTCAAAAACAAAAAATGGCAAAAGGCAAAAAGGGAAATCAAGCAATGCAAGGAGAATATTTTCCATTGATAATTGAGTGAGTTACATCACGTTCATACGGGAAATAAACTAAACCCTAGCCGGAAATGTGCGCGACACAAAAGCTTGAAACAAGAGGCTCGTAGCCATATAGAGAAATGGAGGATGAAGAACTCTCTGCACCAAAGAGAACTTCCAAAACGCATTGGCGGAGACCCTTGTGGGATGCATGGATACGGTGGACCTAGAACCCTAACCATGGCATACCCATGGAATGTCAGCCCCAGACGCACCCCAACCCACACAAGAATCCCCGCGTGTGTTCAACGGAGCATGTCTGAGATCCCAGTGGAAATATTTCGCCAGGCACGTGAAGATTGGCAAATACTCCCGGAACTCCAGATGCCCGTTGGAGGTTATGGATGAAGATTGGCAAATACTCCCGAAATTCGCTGCTGATACAGATCGCAGCTGGTATAAGGATTAATGTTCGTTTCTTCTTCCTTACTTCCCGCCCACTTATCAAAAGGAGCTTTTGAGGGAAAGGCAAGGGGTTGGAAACGAACCCCCCGGCATCAGCGATTCTGCTTGCCCAGATGGAAATTTCATCATGTGGAATGAAGCACAAAGGATGGATCTGCACAGGCTTATATAGAGAGGCCCGTCCAAATGGCATAACTATTTAATGCCTTAAGCGCAACCGTCAAGGGGAATTAATGCCCTCTTTATGGAAAAACGCAAGCGCCGGCGGTAGTAAATGTTTCGAAAATGTGCATATTGGGGAAAGGAAGGGCCACATTGGGAAGAAGCGCATATATTCAATGCGCACGACATTCAATAAGGATTGTTACCAAAAAGGCAGTGAATCTGTATCCCTAGGAGAATCAAATCACGCCTGAGTAACGCCGTCTGATACTTACGTACCCTTTATAATAACCAATATTGGGGGCCACACGTGGGAGAAGCTCATGATCTGGCTAGAGCCGAATCATATAGAAACAAGGTCAATCTCGGTTATCATAAAAACCGCAAAGACGGCTATGATGAGCCAACCCGCCAAGAAGAAGCGGCCTATGACTCGGGGAGACGAGACGAGGAGGCGGCGGGGGCATGCAAATGTCTGATGACCAAATCCGCTAGAATAGCTCAGTCATGACCGAGTTATTGATAACAAGAGCGGTGGGGCAGAACGAGCAGGAAGGGATCCGTACAAAGCTCGAACTCGGATAAATGATGACCGGGATAGTCAACGCGCTAATCTCGGCACGTCAGGAGCCTGCCATACCGAGCTTGGGGGCAACTGTTATGGACAAATATATTGGGTCAGGCAGGTTTCCGGCCCGGTAGGGAGCCCACAGTAAAACCCCCTAATCTACCCAGGTAAATAGGGAACCAGGTAAATGGTCCCCCACTACTCTATCGTGCCTAATATGTGCAGGACCGTACATGTAGTGGAGCAGAGACCTGGAGAACGTGGGAAGTGCATAACGGCTGAAGAATGGAAACATTTGCATGGGAGTGAAACCCTAGGTAATCCCTATAAATAGGAGATTACCCACCAGGTGCACTCGGACTCTCTCTATTTCCATTACTTATTATTTCACCACACGCACACACACCACCCCCTGGGTGAAACGCCTCACCTGTGTTGCATTGTGATTTGAGCTTCCTCGAGGATATCTCCTCCATAGATATCATCGAGCTAGTACCTTCCACTGATACTCAATTAGTATAAGGTTCCTTGATCCAACATAAACCATTCTCAGCTTGCTAGAGCTGGACATCTATGTTCTACTACAGAACAGTACACAACAAGAAAGCTCCACTTCTTCAATTCCGTTCCCGCACTTCCTCCCAATTAATTACCACCAATAATGGAAACAACCGTATCCTTCAATTCACCAACAAATATTTGCGACATCAATCAATATTCATATAAAAGATCCTGTAATTAATATCATAAGTGTGGCACCATGTCTATAACTTTGGGAGTTAATAATTTTATCATAAATCTCCCATAACATCTTTTGATGATCAAAGATGATGATCCATATCATAGCTTCTTAGATTGTTCAAAAAATATCATAGCTTCTTAGGCATTAGGATGTACATATAGCATAGCAAAAATAAAAGCTTCTAATGATGACCAAGCCCACTAATAGATATGTCATAGTTAATGGATAACACACCGATACAGACCAATGGGAAAACATTGCTCCAAAGGTACCAACAGTTTGGTTGCAAAAAGTTGTATAACTTCGTTTCATATAGACGCGTGCATCATCACCTAAGCCAGGAAAGGGCTCGTTCTTCTGATGAGTTCCATTTCATATCATATACAATATACAGTGAACAAGTGAGCCTTACCCAAATGGATGAAATAAAATTCAGGCAAAGTCAAATGGACAAACCAAACCAATACAAAACAGAATAATATTGTTCAGAACGGTGACAAGTCAGAGTTGGTTCAAAAAAGTAATCATTACTTACGACAATCAATAAATCATCTTGAGTTAGTCCAATTTAAATTTGGTCATATAATTTCTGTGATCTGGGTTTAGACTTCAGACACCTTTCAGAATGTCAAGGCAAGTCAAGTTTAGTTTAATTCACATCATCAGGGTCACATTTTATAGATCAAAATTACTGCGAAGGGCATACAAAATCAAGGCAAGTCAAGTTTAGTTTAATTCACATCATCAGGGTCACATTTCATAGATCAAAATTACTGCGAAGGGCATACAAAATTGAAAGAATGATTTTATTGGTCAATTTTAAATTTATATATATATATATATATATATATAGCCTCACAGTTTGACTTTAATGGAAATCGCTGTTCAGCAGACAGTTTCTTATTTGCTAAACGGCAGCAACCAAATTACTTGTTAACCAGAGTTTGCTAGTCATCAGTTGTTCTCATCTCCGTCGGTCCAAAAAAATAAAATGTAATCATCTACTAGAGTTTTCTAGTATAAGAAAAAAACTCTAATGGATTTATTGAATTTTTATGATATTAATATATAATACAACCTTTTATTTACAATCTAACAAACTTCTTCAAAAATTATCTTATAATTTTTTTTATGTTCATGATTTATTGGAATTTACAAATATTTATCATTAATTAATAGAAGGGACAAGTATCATTTTTGCCCGAAAGTTTTTTTTTTTGGAACAAAATTGTCCCGAAATTTAAAAAACGTAGCAATCTTGCCGTTTAAGTAAATCTTAACCACTAAATTTTTGCTTCAATTTGTAAACTTCCAAGGTAAAATTTCTCTTAAAAAAAATTCGGGGTAAAATTGCTTTTTAAAAAAACTTCCGAGCAAAATTGCTTCTTTTTTATAACTTCCGGGACAATTTTTTCCTAAAAAAATTTCCGGGTGTCTAATGCTCCCGAACCAAAACTTTTGGAGAAAAAATGATATTTATTTATATATATATATATACATATGATAAACCAACAATAAAATAAAGGAAATTAGGCTAGGGAATTTAATCCCAGCTTCTCATTTGAGACTAACTCTTGCAAATACACAGGGCAAGAATCATGAAAATCAGAGGAGGCAATGCCTCTTTGAGCCAAGAAGTCAGCCACTTTGTTTCCCTCTCTCAGGATAAACTGGATCTTTACCTCCAAGAACTCCCTGCAGCGTTTCCTAATCTTCCAGCAAATGAGATCCTCACCGTTCGCCCCTTCCTTGCTATTTAACAATAGTAACCTTAGTATCAAAAAAAAAAAACAATAGTAACCAAATCTTGGGCATCAGATTCGACTACCACACCCCGAAAACCCAGCTCCCATGAGAGTTGGAGGCCCTTAAGGATGGCCCATTCTTCAGCCTCAAGGACCGAACAGATGCCTATCCGATGAGTAAAACAAGCTATCCATTCACCTAGGTGGTTCCTTAATACTCCCCCACATCCAGCTTTACCGGAGCCCTGAGTCACCGCACTATCTATGTTTAGCTTGACCCAATTAAAATGGGGAAAAAAATGATACTTATCCCTTAATAGAATGGGTATCACTCCTAACAAGGCCCAATACGCAACATACACATCCACTTCCAAGTTTTTTTTTTTTTTTTTAAAAAAAAAAAAAACAATTATGCCATGGCCAGAGGTATGTACATAAGATATACTTGTCCGGGAATAGCTCTAAAATTAACAATAGATAACAGATATTTACACAAGTCTCTTTTGAATAGTGGGCATTTGGGTTGATTAGAGCTGAATATGTGATTTCTCGTGAAGCAGTATTTAACAATGAGACATCTATTCAATAGAAGCCTATTGGAGATGAGACTACATCATTATAACAATACAACAATCCAAAACTGCTGATTGTTCTCTAGCTACATTTTAAACAGCTAATTAAAACAATTTAGCATAATGTTCTTCGTGATAAGTTTTTAATTCATGCCTATTTGAGACAAGCATGACGACCAATAGGGACAACACACACGCTGCATGAAACAAGCAAAACCACCATACTAAGCACCATTCCAAGTCAATGTTCTTCTTGACATGTAGTGGTTTTGTATATATGTTCAAGAACGTTGCCAAATGAAGGCAATTGGCAGTGTAGTGACAATAATTTCATGATTGAAGTATTATCTGAGAATATTGCTTTATAATGCTATCTGTCATAGAAATACACTATAACTATTCTTTCTGAAGATAATATGATGCATGTGATGACTGATTCAGATGACCTTTAGAATGCAGCAGTAAATAGCTCAACAAGCAATCATACAATTAATTCAAAAAAGATCTAGGTGTAAAGAAGAGCAATGTATCAGTTGGTTTAGCTTTAAATTTTAAACCATCCAATAAAAAGACTTCACATATATTTAGAGTCATGAAAGAAAGTCTTATCTTTTGGAAGAAGGAATTTAAATGAAATGATTCAAGCTCATTTTTATTTCTGCATACGATGATGCAAATTGCATCCCATTGACCTCTAAAACCAGCAAAATGGATGATAGTCCCACATCACAATGCAACCTAATATGCAAACATAAATTCCAAAAAACTAATTTTCAAGAATCAGTCGTCCATACCGAAATCACAAGTGCTCCAAGTGATGGCTTTCAGGTAAATTGATTGATAACGTCATTTTCAATAATAAAAGCCCTCATCATTATCAGCTGCTTTCACAGCTGCAAACAAAATAATTATTTTTTCTATATCCTAATTTTTCTTTATGATGATATCTTCCAGTAATTTAATGCATCTACCGACATACCTTTAACATTGATGGGGAATATTTACCGGACCTATTTTTAAGTACTACTAACGCATAATTTAGATTTGGATACTCATAAGTAGATCTAAACCGAAGAAGATTCTCTCATAATCTTTTTTTTTTCCTTCCAATTATCCTTTATGGGTTCATTTAAGCAGTTGATTGGGAAGATGAGAAAAAAAAATCAAAGTAGCATTATAACATTTCAGATTGATTGAACGGACATGATTTAGAAATAATGAAGGAGAAATCTAACCCATATCTACACACTGATTAGTCAGCAGTAACTCATAAATTATTTATTCTAAAGAAAAACCAATTTCTAATTAGCTCAAGCAATGAGGAAGTTGATATTTGTTGTAAATATAGGACGTATTTGTCAATTTTTTCTTAATTTGTCCTTATTGATGCTCCCTAAAAAATAATTAAGGAAGAGAAAGAATGAGGGAATTAAGGATGTTTTAAAAAATGTATGTCATTAACTAATTTAACTAACTCCTTTAATCTAATCTAATTAAATAAATATTTCTTAGATTAAACATCTTTTTTTTTCTCAGAACTTAGATTAAGCATGAGGGAGTAATTTTTTTGATGTCTGGAATCAATCTATGTACTCCCTCCCTCCGGTCCTAATTATGGACCGGAGGGAGTACTCTATTATATTTTAGAAATCGGGAAATCCACAAAGAAATTGAGAGCACCAATGACTCAAAACATTTAAAAATTATTTTTATATAAAACGACAAAAAACAAAATAAAAAATTTGCAATGCTCCTCCACTAAACCACACCTAACAATAGAAAAAATTCTACCGGCACAAAAATCACAGCAGGGAATTCTAATAACAAATAAATGACATAAACCCTCATGTGATTTAAAACACTAAAACTTATTCTAATAACAAATAAATGACATAAATCCTCATGTGATTTAAAACACTAAAACTTGTTATTATATGTTTTTTTTTATTAACGGATTTTTTGTGGTTATATTTTTTTCTTGGTACCTTATTGTAATTTCATAGTAAAATTTCAATGGTTTCAATTTTTCTTTTGACACAGTTTTTTTTTTCAGTTTCCCTTCGTAAAAAAGTTTTAAAATCATTTTTTATCACAATGTTTACACATTTGTGCTAAAATCTTAAGTGGTATTTCCGGAATTTGGTTTAAGAATTTTTGGGTTGCTTTGGTGGAGGCCTTGGGACTGGGTGTTAGGAGAAGCCTTCAAGTTAAGCTAGTTGGACACAGTGCATCGGTCTGCATCGCCTTCTAGTTTGTAAATGGCCATTGATGCCTTTTTCCCTACTGGGCATTCCATGACTCCAAAATTTTTCTCTATCCTCAGTAACCAATCGTCAGCTACTTGCGGGTCGGGACCCCCACGGAAAACGGGAGGTTGGTTGGTGTTTGCAAAATTTTGACACCCAGTACTGTGTCGTTTCTTCAGCTCTTCGATTCCTGAGTTCACGATCACGTATCTCAGGTTGAGAGGATGCTTCACCCTGCTCCTTTTCATTTTTCTAGGTACGTTCTCGATCTTCATCTTGTCTAGCTCGTACCTCACGAATTTCGGTCCTGAGTTTGTTGACCAGTCCAAACAGTTGCCTCATTTGATTTTGTTCAGCATATTTGGTTCGGGTATGCCTTGTTCATGTTCGTCCTGTTCTGGCATATCCCGTTCAAGCTCTTGTATTCGCCTGAAAGTTCTACCTCTTGTTCTTGCTCTTCTCATCTTTGAATACTACTACAATATGGCAAAGAAGAGAGTTGTCAATACTAGGAGTATAAAATTTACTCTGCAATATTTCACCTATTAACTTTCACAATCCCCTGTAGAGGATTAAACTAATTTCTTTCTATATCAACAAATGCTCATACTCTTACACCTCATTGATTAACCATTTTTCCCTTTTACTACTTATGGAAATAACTTACCATTAGTATTAATTGGATACAAAATCCTCAACAACAGAAATACATAATCACAATAAACCAGATTTATACTCCACAAAGACAACATCACATTTATCACATAGTCTCATAAATACATTGTCTCATGTGTTCAATAATCTCATACACGGCTGGAAATTCAAACTTAAAAACCAAGGGTCATATGCCCATAGCTAATGTCATCCAGCTACAGCTACAAACTTGGACCAATTTCTGTTCCCAGAACTCTGATAGAAGTCAATCAAAAGTTCCTTAATCATACCCTTATGTTGACAACAACTAGATTTTTTATTCATAAAACGAAATCACACTCATTGAACATGTTCATTAATCAAACTACCTCATGTGTCCAATGAAATCAAAACATACCGAGTCCAATCACACCATACTAGTTAAAGTTTACAATTCAAGGAAAAGGAAATATTAGGTTTACAATCATCACATATGGGCATTTATAAAATGCACCATATGATCAAGAAAATCATAAAGTATGTGAGGCCCTTCCCTCTCAATCCGAGTCTTCTCATCTCCCCAGAAGCCATAATCGAGAAAGTAATGAAGAATGGTGGCAATCCACTCCTCATCACTTACATGGATCACATGGAAGCAAGGACTAAAATATAACCCAGGTATCATCTCTAGGTATTTAAGGTAGTGACCTCGTTGAGTATTTGTGATTGCACCAGCATTCTGGTATATTCCCTCTAGATGTCCTAAGATATCTAGGTGAATCTGCCATGAGTATCCCTCATGGTTGTTATGGGCTCTTGAGTCCATTGAATCACTTGATTCATCCCCAATCATACTTGATTCCTCACTAGAAACCAGGTCAATTACCTCAGGGGTTCTTGGCTGGTTCAAATTTGCTCTTCTCTGTACATGCCTCCTGTGCAATCTATCATACATGGTTTCTTCTCTAAGTCCCGAGAGTGGGTTTTCAGATGATCCGGAACCATTTTTCTCATTTCTTCTACCAACCATTTTCAATCCTACACATGTAACAATACATTTGTTACCAATTCAAAATATATGCTGCATACACGTAGAGCATACTATCCTATTGCCAGAAACTTCGCTCTGATACCAACAATGTAACACCCTACTGTTCTGAGCCTAGAACAGAGTGGCATCTTTACCTATCATGCAAAGATGTAATATTTAACAAAAATTTAAACCACTGGGCTAAGTTTGATTCTTGCAAAGGAAGCCATTCTTTAAAGAAAAACTCGAAAATAATAGTAAAATTCGGATGGGCCTTTCTGAAACATTTAAAACATTTGAAAACATTTTTATTAGTGGTTCAAACTTTTCATTAAAATTGCATCATACTTGAAAACCTTATCTAGTTTCATTAGAGTATTTCCTTATTTCTCCAATTATTCTAATGCTTTACTAATTCATTCACCACGATTTGGGCTTGTTACATACATGCCCGTCCCTACAGCAAACGTTAGCAACATATATATGTATGTATATCTAAACTACTTGTATGTGATCATAAGTATCTAATTAAATATATACATCCCAATAGCCACGTACGGTTATCTCAAAATGATATCTAAGTCATAAGGAAATTTTAAAAATCCCTGGACAAAAATGAAACTAAATGTTTCATCTGCAACCTCTTCACACCAAGTTGATTTATTCCATAAATTAAAGTCACCAAGTTGATTTATGGCTTAGAAAAATTCTCAAATTTTAAAAACATAAGCACATCAACTCTTTCAAAATAATTCCAACAGCAACACCATTTTATTCTGAAAAGCTTCAGAAATATTATTTTAACTATCGACTTCAAATATTTAGACATGTTTTGACCATTTAAGATACATATTTAATATTTGAAAGCACCAAACAATAACTTCCAATCAGCTCCAACGTTCACCAACTATCCAAAAACACATGACTCTTGTTAACTTATTTATTTAAGCATTTAGACTCGCTTCACAATTCCAAAAGAAAAAGTTGAACAATCCCCCTCTGATCAGCAACGTTTCCTTCAATTTAAACTTCTTAACTTCATCGTACTAACATATATACAATCAAATAATATTATTAAACCTTCCCTTTTTTTTTCTCGTGGGGTAGCATGCATGAACCAATGACAATACAATTAAAATACACCACAAACCAAATAGTTCGTATGGCAACGAGTTGAATTTTAAGGCTAAAGCTTATTGAACTTCAATTTCAGACACGCTACCATCTCTGTTTCCCAAAAAACACTTGGACCTCTGATATACATACTTACCAATTAGCTTAACCCCATAGCTATGCTTCCTCCAAAGCCAAATTCACCTATTGAGCTTTTTATTCATCTCAGTTAAAAGTATGACTAATCCATGCACAGCTTTTGTCACTTAATTTTCAAACATATCAGTAGAACATGCATGCAGTACAAAGTTGTATTCACTTATATTTAATCTAATCGGTGGTTATCTTTCCTAGCTTTGATTTCATTTGATCTCCTCATTTCATCTTGCAGAAATCGCAAAAGCTAGTAGGAAAGATGCTCAAAAACTCACCTTAACCAAAATCTAAGCTTGCATGCAACAGTTGATACTTCTTCTTCTCCGATTTCCCCCTCTGACTTCCGTCGTTCTCAAAGTTGATCTCACACCTCTCACTCTCACTTCTCTCGGACTCTCAGCTCTCTCTCTCTCTCGCGCTCCCACTCTGTTTCCGTTTTCTCTGGCTGAATGAAAAACGAAGAGAATGACCAGGGAGGAAAACGCTGGAATAGGAAATAAATAAATAAAGGTGAGGGTGGGATTTAATGGCTAAATAATTAAATGAAGTTGGAGAAAGAGAAATAGGTGGTACGATATGATGTGGCAAGCAGACAAAGTTCTCTCACCCTCTGCAATTGTTTGACCAAAATAGATGGATAAAGAAATGGAAATGTTGGAGTATTTTACGTGTAGCTTCTGTTATTGGGCCATATGAATTAATGATCAATGGGGTATAAGTGTGTTTTGGGTTTGCTGGGCCGAATACAATCAACAAGGTGAGGGAGCTTATAGTTCAAATAAAGAGGAATGAGAAGGCACGTGATTTTGCACTCAAAATAGTGTTAACGAAGCAGTGGTGACACTGGATGAAGGTAAAGACATGTATTACGCGTATTTCTCTAAACAAAGCATTTTCATGACGCTCCAAATCTTACGCCTTAGATTGTGGGTGAATCCAACCCCTTTTCTAAAATTTCTTTTATCCCCAAAAAAAAATGGAGTTTGTATCCAAAATGAATTAATTGAGGAATGAAAGAGTATGGATAATAAATTGGAAAGGTTGAGCTATGTGGGTTTGGCACAATATCCTATTATGCATATGAGCTGTGGGACAATAAATATGAAAATAGGAATTGGTGCTTGAAAATAATCCTTAATCCTAAATAAAGATTTTTCTTTCTTAAATAATTTATCTAGGCCGTTAAATATTATCTCTAAAATATTTAGGCTAAAAATATTTCTCTAGTTGTTTGCCCTTAATTTAAGAAAAAATAAGCCTTTAATTCCAATACAAATTTTAAAATCTATTAAGGCTAAATTTTCCACAATAATTCCAAATCATATTTTTAATTCACTACTTCTAAATTTTGGAATGTCACATGGGTGGTGTATGAGTATGAATTTTCTGTGAGAAAGTGGCTTATTGAATATGGATGATTCACGATCAGACGTTAGATATTGGCATATTGTCAGGTCTGGATCCTCTCATTGGCGGATCCCTCCCCATCCTCATCGGTAGCGATCGGATTTGTCCAAATCTTAATCCAACGATTCAGTTTTTTTTTTTTCATTTTTTTATTAAAAATAATAATTTTTTTAAAAAAAAATAAAAAAAAATCCAGACTTCATCTCGGCCGTCCAAATCTGGATTGGACGGCTGAGATCCAGGGGGCAGAGGGATGGGGAGAGGATTGTCACGTTTCCAGTAAAGGATGAGGATACAAATATATAAGACAAAGGCTTAGAAGGTAAGAGAGATAAGGTGAGACTGCATAATTAAGACATTTTCAAACCTTCTTTTTTTATTTTTAAAAAGAATTGCTTTAAAAACAGAAAACCAAACCATCCCTTACCAGTATTTTATAACAAGTGTAAAAATTCTTTCTCGTTTTTTGAAATATAAAAGCAAGCAAAAGTATGAGAGAGAGTCTTGGAAATATAAATTTGATGGTGATGAATACTTTCTATCAACAGTGTCCTTTGAATCAGGTTTCTGATCCCAATAGTGTACGTTTCTGATCCCAATAGTGTCCAGTAGTTAGAAAGAAATGTATCTAGAGAAATGTGTACGTAGTTAAAATTAATTGTGGTTTTTTTTTTCTTGCTCGAGAAATTAATTGTAGTTCAAAGTTCAAATATGAGAATACAAATATATAGTCAAAGGCTTAGAGAGTGAGAGAGACAAGCACGTGAAACGTGAAGCTGAACCATCTTGAAGTTGAAAACTAGCCTAATACGCTGGCAAGAAACCTATGACTTATTTGATTATATCTTCTATTTTTATATTCTTAAAATAATTGTGTGCAGAAGTAGTTTTTAGAAAACTAATTTAAAATAGTTACCTATGACCAGGGGCGGATCCAGAAATTAATGGAAGAGGACACAATTTGTGGGGGGATTTGGGGGTTTGGGGGCAGCGCCCTCGAATTTTTTTTTTAAAGGAAAATTTTAAATACATTGAAAAACAAAAGAATATAAAGGGAAAAATAAAAAATTTAAAATCTTATTAGAAATAAGCAAAAATGTTGTTAAAAATAGCAAGGTTGAAGACTAAATAAGTTCAAGACATATATTTTAATAACAAAAGTATATTACAATAAAAATAATTATAATATCATCCTTCTAGCGCTCTTTATTTTTGGAATTAATTCCATCGTAGTTGCGCTTTATTATCAATACTATCAAATACATCTTTTTTAATATAAGGCATTAAACAAATGGCGTAAGTTTGATTCAGAAAGTTTAAGTTTGCGAAAAGATTCTTGATATTTGGATTTAACCCTAAATTTAAATAATAATAATAATTTTTTTATTTTTTTTTTTTAAAAAAAACATTTCTTTTTAAGGGGGGGCACTTGCCCCCAAGTCATATACCTCCATCCGCCTATGCCTATGACTTATTTGATTATATCTTCTATTTTTATATTCTTAAAATAATTGTGTGCAGAAGTAGTTTTTAGAAAACTAATTTAAAATAGTTTTTAAATAGTTGCTTGAACGTCATTTTGATAAACATATATAAATAATAAATGTTGAAGTGAAGGGTGAAAAATAGTTTACTTTATTGGCATGATGGATTTTCATTAATGAAAATACAATATTTTATGTATTTTTTTCTAATTTTTTAGAACAAAATATATAAAAAAAAAAATGTCATAATTTTTCTATTTTTCAAAAAATTAAATTAATTTTTTTGTTTCCATACTGCATAATTAAAACATAATTTCAAACCTTCTTTTTTTTAAAAAAAAAAAAAAGAACTGTTTTAAAAACAGAAAACCAAACCATCTCTTACCAGTATTTTATAACAAGTCTAAAAATTCTTTCTCGTTTTTTGAAATACAAAAGCAAGCAAAAGTATGATAGAGAGTCTTTTTTTTTTTTTTTTTTTCGCTCAGAAATGACAGAGAGTCTTGGAAATATAAATTTGATGGTGATGAAGAGTAGTTTCCATCAACAGTGTTCTTTCAATCAGGTTCCCAACAGTGTTTGGTGGTTAGAGAGGAATGTGTCCAAGAAATGTGTATGTAGCTGAAATTAATTGTGTTTTTTTTCCCCCTTAGAGAAATTAATTTTGGTTCAGACATGAAAAAAAGATCACTTTTTTTTCCCTCTATACCACTTTACCACTTTGATTCTATTTATAAATTTATTTTGACCAAAAAAATTTATTCCTATTTATAAATACAATTTAAATGTAATAAATGAGATTGTGACAATTTTACCTATATTAATCGTACTGACGTAAAGATAGAGAGAAGAAACAATTGAAAAATACTCAATCATAAATGAGGGCACAGTTGAAAATTTACCTCATAATCATTGTATCAACTAACTTTTTTTGGTATTTGAGATTTGGTCAAAATGAATTTATAAATAGGACCAGAGTGGTAGATTTGTACAAAAAAACCTCAATCTATGCACACTTACTTAAATCATGACAGTGACATCTCAATTAATTGCAGGGATTAATACTAATTTTGTCACGAAAGTTTTAATTTTGGAGCACCCAGCACTCGAAAGTTTTTTTAGTATCCTTTTTACCCCAGAAATTTATAAACGTATCAATCTTGCCAATGTATATTTGGGGTTTTAGTAGTTTGTTTTATTGTTTACAAAAATACAATTTATATTAAATTTAAAATGAGTTTATGATTCAGAAAAATTAACTGTGAATAGTGAGTTGGGGGAAGGTTGAGTGAATTGAAATAAATTTGTTTATAGACACACGTGGACATAAGGAGGGGAAAATACAAAATGGATCTACAGACTACAGTTGTGCTCACGATTGTCATGACCTAATGGGGTAAGGCTGTGGGACCAATATTGTTGGAAACAAAACACAACAAAATATAATAAATGGTTCGACAGTGACATCTCAATGCTGCTTCTTTATGCAGAAAGTCTCATGTCTGAAGCAAAGATAACTTTTTTTTTCACTGTAGATTTGTACAGAAAACTCAATCTATCTTTTTTTTTTTGGTCAAAAAAACTCAATCTACGTATACACACTTACAACTAAGGTTTTTAATCCCGAACCGATCGAGATATTGGGTTAAGGATTAGTATCAGAGTTGAATCGGGACTAAACCGATGAGAAATTGATTTTTTTTTTTCTTCACACCATCCATTTTTCATGTTTAAAAAAAATTGAAAAAATGTCACCTCCTCCGATCAGCCAGCTGTGCGTCAAGACTTAGGTCTCAATTAATAAGTTAGGGAGAGTGATGGAACCAATATCCAGTGACTTTGATTTTTTTTTTCCTCACTTAATTTTCAAATTAATTTTCAAATGGGAAGTACTCATTTTAACTCCTATCACGTGCTATTCTTCATGAGTCAGAGTAGTATTGAAACTTTGGGGCAAAAAAAAAAAAAAAAGAGTAGTATTGAAACGTGTGTCAGTTGCAAATTGAAATTGGGGAAAATTACATGTAGGTCTCAAGGAAAAGAATTTGTCACAATAAAATCCCTTGAAATCATAAAACTACACATAAGTCAATTATTTGTGAATGTAAAATTACCATTTTGAACTTACGTGTAATTATTTTCATTTTTCAAGTCCAGAGGCTATTTAAAACAACAAATACTTTATTTATAACATAAAAAACATATATTAACAACAACCATTGAAAACCATAATTTTTTTCATTTTTCACGTCCAGAGACTATTTACAACAGAAAAAACATATATTTACAACAATCTTTGAAAACTTGGATTATGTTCATTTCTCACGTCCAGAGGCCATTTACAACAACAAATGTTATATTTACAACAGAAAAAGTATATATTAACAACAACAATTAAAAACCAGAATTTTTTTTTCTCACGTCCATAGGCCATTTCCAACAACAAATGCTATATTTACAACAACAAAAAGCATATATTTACAACAATCATTGAAAACTTGATTTTTTTTTTATTTCTCACGTCCAGAGACCATTTACAACAACAAATGTTATATTTACAACAAAAAAAACATATATTTACAACAACCATTGAAAAAGCATATATCCTAGTAGAAAGTAATGGAAGGCACCTATGGAGTGAGCTTTGAAGGCTCTTTTGTCTTTCCATAGTTTATGTTATGTTATTTTATTTGAGCGTAACCAAGACTTCGCTTTGTATTAAACTGTGAAACATTTTCGGAAATTTATTTTTAATATGTATTATGAATTTTATTTTAAATGATTATATAATTTAATGATTTGGATATTGATTATCCCTGTTAGAGATATTTCAAAAAAATTGGCGAAGTTTTCAGGTATTGAATTTGGGGTGTTACACTAAACGAATCTGATTTCATTGGGCCTAGCGAGAAGGGAATCATGGCTCTAATTTCAACCACAACAAGATATCAAAAATCATCACAAACCTAACCTCATATTATTGGGTTCACATTAGGTGCACATCTCTTATGTGCACCTTATGTGCTTGTCCCTCTATAAGAGGGATGAGCACATTTTTTTTTATTTTTTTTTAAATTTTTTTTATATACTTATTTATTTAGATTTAAATTATATGATCGACGGAATATTTTTTTGCAAAGCATCTCATATTAATTAATTTACAATCCCGCATACAGAAATATTATCGTAACACCAATATCCCGTAAAATAATTAATTTGAGATCGAGTATAAAAAAAAAAATCTAGAAAGCCGCATATAATTTAAATATAAATAAATACTATATATAAAAAAATTTAAAAAAAAAAATGCCCCATCCCTCTAATTAGAGGGATGTGCATGTAAGGAGCACATAAGGGAGAAGCACCTTATGTGCTCCCCATATTATTCTTCTTCAAATCATTACAGCAATGCTAAGCGAATCTAAAAAATGTAGTAAGAAATAAATGTTCCAAAATCTTAACATGAGAGAGAAGTTGATCCACAAACTGATGAAGACGATGACCGGCAACAAAATCCAGAAGACGAAGATCGGCAAAGACAAGCTAAGCAGACGATGACTAGCAACGATGAGAGAAGCACATGGTGACTCAGGCGAGCAAACGAGAGCGTGATTCTATGTTTTAATTTTTAATGAATGGGGTAAAATAGTATTTTTCACATTAAGAAATAATATCACTAAGATTTCATGGGACTTCCCTCAAATTTGATAAATTTAAGGGATACATTTATAATTATTTCTGATATATAATTTGATAGATTTCCTCACTTGTCATATTTTGTTAGTAAAAATGAAATTATTAATTTATTTTTATATATAAATATTTCTTCGTTCTATTTAAAATACTACTATTAATATAACATTTATATGAGAACCATCACGCAGTCCACAATTTATTTTTAAAGGGTTAAGTAGCGATTTTGTCGGAAAGTTTTTTTGGATTCAATTTTTGCCGGAAGTTTTTTTTTCGGAGCAATTTCGCCCCTCTTCCTAACGGTCAACCAACCGTTAGTTGACCGTTTCAATTAGTTATTTGATTAGGGTTGTTAACGGAAGGACAAAATTGCTCCACACAAAAACACGGAGCAAAATTGCTCCAAAAAAAAAAACTTTCGGGCAAAATTGCTCCTGACTCTATACTTTCGGGGCAAAAATGCTACTTAACCGTTTTTTTATATTTAATATTTAATTTTGCAATAATGACTCATCAATGAAAAGTAACCCTTTTTTATCCGGATTTGGATTGTCCTCTGCAGACTTAGCGTCCATTGCGCGTGAAAAAACACTGATTTCTTCTTTTTTTTTTTACAAATATTTCGGATACTGTAGGTACTAAAAAAAATATTTCGGGATCTTGGACCAGTCTTAAAAAATACATCATGATCTTTAAAAATTATTTTAGGATATTGAAAAAAATATTTAGTCTTATTTCGGTGGTACTAAAAAAAGACTTCGGGATCTTATTTGATCTTGAAAAAATACTTAATGATCTTAAAAAATTATTTTCAACATCCTAAAATAATTTTTAAAGATTATGATGTATGTTTTTAATTTTTCAAGATCATTGAGTATTTTTTTCCACCCTTAGATATTATATAAATAAAAATAAAAATATATGATATCATAAATAGCAATTTTAACACTTTTTTTTTGGGTTAAGTAGCAATTTTCCCGAAAGTTTTTTTTTTGGGAGCAATTTTGCCGGAAGTTTTTTTGGAGCAACTTTGCCCCTCCGTTAGCAACCCTAACGGTCAAGTTGACCGTTAGGGTTGCTAACGGAGGGGCAAAATTGCTCCAGAAAAAACTTCCGGGGCAAAATGAACCCAAAAAACTTCTAGGGCAAAATTGCTCTGGCGAAAGTATCTTACGGGGAAAAAATCGCTACTTAACCCATTTTTAAACTAAGCCCATGGAATGGAGAAACGTACACATTTAACTGTGAAAGTGAGAATAGGTCCGTATCTCTAGTTTTGGTTATTGCAAATCTTAGTGAATTTTTGACAGGTTACAATTATATAATTTTATATAACAAGCTTGAAGAATTGAAGAGTTCAATTGAAGACACAGATTAGGTACTGACCCGGCAACCAAAAAAAAATGAAGACACAAATCTTAGTGCCTGTATGTTTTAACTTTTTACAAGTGTTTTTACAATTTTCAATGTAAGTATGAAAGAAAAGTTTTGTCTCAACTTGTGAAAAATTACTCTATTTTTTTGTCCGGTGGGAACAAGTACTAAGCTTTCAGGTTTTCATCTTTTAGTAATTGGGAGGTCTTATTTATTTGAGTATTTGATGAAATATTGATTATTTAACTCTTAACTTTGAATTTGTTTTTCTTAATATCATATGGTTTGAGTGCATTCTAGAACTAATTGAAAGGCTTGTTTTTCAGCTGAGACTTAATTTGTAGTATTCAAATGTTAGCTTTGAATTTGGTCTTGCATCCGAACACTCAATATTTGATTATCCTAAGCCATATTCGACTAACTCTCTGCATGTTAGCCGATCGAAATGGCCTCTGTCAAAATCTAATTCGACCATTAAGCTCAATATTCGATTGGAGTTGCTAAAACCTCGCTGAGTATTCTTTGACAATTATTGCTCCTTTAGTTCTTCTAGTACCTATGTTCTGGGTAGCGTGTCTGTCTCAGTCAAAAACGTATTCAGTTATCCAAATTGTTCGAATACATTGGTTTTCTACTTTTGCCCGTTCTTGTAAATATGTGACTGTTTGGTGATTCCTGTACCACACATATGAGCACAACCTCGTGCCCTCTCTCCTTCCATGCATGGGACCAGTCCTTCACCTCTCCATTTCCTTCAACATTAATCAACCAGAATTTCTTCTTCTTCTTCTTCTTCTTCTTCTTCTTCTTCTTTTTTTTTAAAAAAAAAGGTTAAATAACAATGTACACCTCACAAAGAGGGCACAGGTCAAGGCAAACGTTGTCAGAAACTAGACTATGAAGGGCATGTTAAGTGATGCCCAACTGTTTTGTCATGAACAACCAATTGGGCCTAACTTTTTTAATTTCCGAGATGACTGTTCACTCTACGGCAGAAAAAAACAAAAAAAACAAGAGCGATGACCATTCACATAATGAGCTTCTGCATTAAAGATCAAATTACTTGTTAAATTTTGGCTTCTGTTTTTTCCCCCCCATTCTTGCACATTATGAAACTAGTTTTTCATTGTTTTTTTAATATAAAATTTATTTTTTGGAAATAGTATAAATTATTCAAAATCCTTTGTATACTACATTAGTAATATCAGGTAAGAAAAATACGCCATTAGTAATGTTGTGAACCGAGATAAATGGGCCTCGGAAGATTAGGCCCATTGATGTGTACTTAGTCGGACGAAACCCATGATCCCATTGACGTGCACTTAGTGGGACAAGACCCATGATCCCATGATCTTAATCATCATGGATAACGGAAATGGGAACATACCGAGTGGAAGGACGGACACGCCACCAACCAACTGTCAGGTTCTTCCCTCTATAAATAGGAAGGATTTAACAGGTGCACGGTACACACATTCTCTCTCAACCTATTTACCACATTGCATACACAGAGCACACACCCCACGCCTTTGGGGTGAAAATCCTTGTGTTCAAGCTCTGTGATCTCCTATCTATCTGGGTATCTCATCCATAGATATCTAAGAGAAGACTAAAGATCCTACATCAACTTACTAGCTTATCGAAGGCTAGACATTTGTGTTCTACACCAGAACATTGGCGCCGATCGTGGGGACCGTAAATTTCGAATCCCACATAGCAAAACCAAGAGTTTAATTAGGAGAATGGCGAACACTAGAAGAAGAAATATGGAAACTCGGCAGGATCAGATGCCAGAAGAAGCAAGGCAAAATCTCCAGGAGCAAACATCTCGTCAGGAAGGTTCTACGAACCCGGAATCAGGAAATGTGATGGTAGAGATCGAATTTGAGACATCAGACACGGCCAATTCTCCTCCTCCTGACAATGTCATCATCCAGCAAATTAACCCGCAGACTCTATGACAGCAACATACGTTAGAGTTCCAGACAGTAGACCCCGACATTCGCATTATGCAAACTACACTCGGTTCCATGTATAATCAGATGGGGGAAATGGAAACCTGTAATCGCCTACAACGTGAGGAGGATGCCCGGACATTCAGGGAGGAGTTGGATAATCGAAATGAAGAGTGGAAGCGGATGTTCGAGCGATATTTTGGATATGCAGAAAACCATACTCGGATCCCGGGTAAAAATGTTGTCGGCCATAGCCGAGATGAGGTTTTCATATCTCAGAAGGCGGAAACTTCACGGGCACAACAGAGAGAAGAAACCATACTCGGGGAAGATCAAGAACAACTCATCGAGGATCGGTCGCGGAAGATACAAGCCTTGCAGGAGCATATCAAATTCCTGAGACAGCTCGGAGGGAACCCAATTGAGCATGATCAGGAAGTGAATTCTCAGGCAAACATTGACAAAAAAGGACGAAGTCGGGCAGAGGCAGAGAAGTTAATCGGTGAAAAAGCAAAGGAGCCACTGCAGGCCCACAAGCACTCAAAGAAAGATGCGACGCCAACGTCGTCTGAGTCAAATGCCTAGGATGACAATATCCAGAGTCCTTTCGTGGATAAAATAATGGCCGCCCCATATCCAAAACGTTTGGATACCAAAGATTTTCCTAAATATAACGGAAGTCAAGATCCGCAATTGCACATTGGTCACTTTAAAACGGATATAATGGTGAAAGGGTTTACTGGGCCAGTGATCCCTCAATTATTTGCCGGAACACTTCGAGGTCCGGCTCAAATATGGTTCAGCTCTCTACCAATGAAGTCGATCACTGACATGAAGGATTTCGAAAAGAAATTCTTGCAGAACTTCGCCACAAGTCGGAAACAACCAAAAACCGAGTTCCAACTCGACCGGGTTAAACTTGATCGCCAGGAGAGACAGTACAAACATATTTGGAGCGTTTCAAGGACGTAGCCTTACATGTCCCCGGGTTGAAGGATGAGGTACACTTGCATTACGTGATTTCAGGTTTAGACAAAGATTCTCGCCTGAAGAAGTTGGTGATGAAACGTTGGCCCAAAACTCTGTCAGATTTCCGAGATCGCTCTAAACAATACATAGAGCTGGAGCAGATGGACATCATGACCCACGCGCACCTAAAAGTAAGGCGAGAAGCTCGCCTCCCAGAGAGAAGCAACAATTCGGAATGAATCAGCGGGATACTCGGGCACATGTAAAGGATAACAAATTAAGAAGAGACAAGGCTGAAGGAAGATATGACAGATATGCCCCGTTAAGGGTAGCGCAAGCACAAATATGGAAGGAAGTCTCCTTAACGGAGATGAAAAAGGTGGAACGACATCGGCCAATGCGCAATGAAACCACTCTGGATAAATCTAGATATTGCGAGTTCCATGATCAGCATGGCCATACGAAGGACATGTGTTGGGACTTGCGGGACACCATTGAGAAGTTTATTCGAGAAGGGAAACTACGCCGTTATGTTATACAAACATAGGGACGGTAAAACAAGCGTCAGGAAGGCAGAAGTAGGAGCCCGACACCTGAAAAGAAGAGAAGAGAACAGAGGAAACCGGGGCGAGGCCAGGATGACGAATTTCCCGAGTCAAAATACGACTGTAATGTCATAGTTGGAGGTTTTGGTGGAGGAGGAGACTCGGTTAGTCAGAGAAAAAAGTATTTGAAAGAGATCCTCTCTGTAAGAAGTCGTTCCGAGTTTAAGGGAGAATCTGCAAAAGCTCCTGTCCCAATACTTGGATTCACTGATGAAGAACTAGATGAGGTAATACCAGGGCATCATGACGGCCTAGTCATCACGGGAACCTTGGTGGACTGCCATGTAAGGAAAATCTTTGTAGATAATGGCAGCGCCATTAACATCATCCTCTGGGATGCGTTCAAACCCATGAGGTTTGACTCTGAAGAATTAAAGCCTTGCAAGACCATGTTAACGGGTTTTAACGGTCAGGATACCAATCCAAAGGGATTTATTGACGTCAAACTCACTCTGGGCACCAAAGAGGCTTTTAAGACAGAAGTGGTTCGGTTTGTCGTTGCCGATTTTCCCTCCTCATACAATATCATCCTAAGACGACCCGCTATTCACGACTGGAATATGTTGGTGTCTTCTAACCACCAGAAACTGAAGTTTATCAACAAGAGAGGCAAAGTGGTTACCGTCAAAGGTGATCAAAAAGACTCTCGGCAATGCTACTTTGACACGGTCAAAGGAAGTAAAAACACAAAGAAATGTGAATCAGAGAAGGAAGCCGAGTCGGTCCAATTAGTGGAGTTAGATTTGAGGGAAGAAGACAAAATCCAAAGAGTGGAGCCAAATGATGAACTCTAGGACTATGTTTTGGGGGACACCCCTGAGAAAAGCACTAAAGTCGGGAAATGGTTAGATCCTGAGATCCGTAGGGAAATTGGGAAATTCCTAATCGAAAATAAAGATGTGTTTGCGTGGAATGCGTCTGAAATCCCAGGTATGGATCCTGAATTCTGTTGCCATAGTTTGGCGATCTACCCCGACTCAAGACCCGTGGCGCAAAAGAAGAGGAAGCAAGGCTCCGATCGGTCTAAGGCCTTGGAAGCACATGTGGAGGAGCTACTTGAAGCAGGATTTATCAGGGAAGTACAATACACGACATGGCTCTCCAACGTGGTTATGGTTAAAAAATCGAACGGGAAGTGGTGTGTGTGCACCGATTACAAAGATCTGAATAAGGTATGCCCAAAAGACGCAATTTCGATGCCTAACATAGATCAACTGGTTGATAAATCCTCGGGTTTTCAACTCCTATCATTCATGGACGCATACTCGGGGTACAACTAGATAGCCATGCATCCCGATGATCAAGCAAAGACGGCTTTCATCACAAATAGCGCCAACTATTGCTACAACGTGATGCCCTTTGGCCTTAAGAATACTGGAACCACTTATCAGAGGATGATGACTAAGGTTTTTGCTAGTCAAATGGGGAATAACGTGGAAGTTTATATTGACGATATGATAGTCAAATCGAAGGAAGAGAACGACCATGTTAATGATCTGCGGCAGACATTCGAAAAACTGCGAAAACATTGGATCAGACTGAACCCGGCCAAATGTGCATTCGGAGTACCATCGGGAAAATTCTTGGGTTTTTTACTGACCCACCGGGGAATAGAGGCCAACCCAGAAAAATGCAAAGCAGTTTTGGAAATGAAGGCTCCAATCAACAAAAAAGAAGTCCAACAATTAACAGGGCGATTGGCAGCGTTGACAAGGTTTTTGCCTAAGTCGGCTGAAAAGTCACTTCCTTTTTTCAAACTTCTGAAAAAAGAGGCGCATGGAGGATGGAACTCAGATTGTGAAGAGGCATTTGCAAAGATAAAGTCATGTCTGGCATCTTCGCCAGTGCTTTCTAAACCTGAACCCGGAGAAACATTGATCCTATATTTATCAGTAGGGGAGGAAGCGGTAAGTGTCGTTCTCGTCCGAGAACTGGAGGAGGGGCAAAAACCCATGTACTTCGTTAGCAAGGTTTTACAAGGTTCTGAATTGAGATATCAGAAGTTGGAGAAAATGGCATTTGCACTGCTGACTGCGGCAAGGCGACTGCGCCATTATTTTCACGGGCATTCTATTGTCGTCAGGACCAATAAACCCATACGTCAAGTACTGCATAAACCAGACTTAGCCGGACGAATGATAAGCTGGGCAATCCAATTGTCCGAGTTCGACATCAGCTACGAAGCTCAGCAAGCAATCAAATCTCAGGCCTTGGTTGATTTCCTAATGGAGTTAACCCCGTCAACTCCAATGGAGGGAATGCAAAATGAGCCATGGAAGGTGTTTGTAGACGGCTCATCAAATGTTAAGGGAAACGGCGCGAAAGTCATTGTGGAGAGCCCCAAAGGAGTTGCAATGGAATTATCACTTCGGCTGGATTTCCCAACATCAAATAATCAGGCCGAGTATGAGGCCCTTATTGCGCTAGCTTTGCGTGGGCTAAGGAGAATGGAGCTCAACAGTACATTTAGCAACCGATTCTCAACCGGTGGCTTCCCAGATACAAGGAACCTATCAAGCCAAAGGCCCGTTGTTGGCAAAATACTTGCGAAAAGTGAAGGATATCATTGCTGATTTCGATAAAGTAGAAATTGAGCACATTCCTCGAACTGAAAATGTTAGAGCTGATGTCTTGTCTAAACTCACTAGCACTAAAAGTCCGGGTAATCTTCGGACTGTGATACAGTAGAATCTCCTAGAACCGAGTTGCATCATGCTTATTTCAGATAATCGTGATTGGAGAAAGCTAATTGCCGACTATCTAGAAAGGGGGATTGTTCCAGAAGATGTGGCAGAATCAAAGAGATTGATCAGAACAGCAGCCGCTTATTCAATGATGGATGATCAGTTATATCGAAGGGGTTTACACTCTTCGATGGCCAAATGTCTCGAACAACTTGAAGCCCAGTACGTACTTGCAGAAATCCATAAAGGAATAAACGGACAAAGACACATGGGAGCAAAGGCGTTGGCTCGAAAAGCAATACGAGAGTTTGGGTATTATTGGCCTACTATGGCCCGGGATGCCAAGGATCATGTCCAAAAATGTGAAAGCCGCGAAACATGGCGGGATAATATGGACCCTCCATCCGAGTTGACACGATCTCGGCCCTTGGCCGTTCTACAAATGGGGTATGGACTTATTGGGGCCATTCAAGGCGGCATAAGGACAATTGAAGTGGCTCATTGTTGCGGTGGATTACTTCACCAAGTGGATCGAGGCTGAACCTTTGGCGACCATCACCTCGGCAAATGTGTAGAAATTCCTCATGAGAAGCATTATTTCATGTTTCGGAATACCAGCCAAGTTGGTGACCGACAATGGAACCCAATTTGTAGATAAAAACTTTCAAAATTTAGTAGCTGACTTTCAGATTAAGCATCATTTTGCTTCGGTTGAACACCCACAATCCAACGGGCGGTGAAGCGACCAACAAGGTCATAGTGGATGGACTGAGGAAGCGTATAAAAGATACTGAGGGTAGTTGGGTTGAACATCTACACTCAGTGTTATGGGGACATCGGACCACTACTGAGACATCAACAGGCGAGACCCCGTTTCGACTCACATATGGATGCGAAACAATGATCCCAGTCGAAGTCGGGGAACCCTCATGGAGAAGGCTACGCCATTCGCGAGAGCGGAATGATCAGGAGTTGGCAGTGGAAATGGATCTCATAGACGAAGTCAGAGCCACAGCTCACCTTCGGGATTTAGCCGCCAAGCAACTCGTCGCCGCGAGATACAATAGGAAGGTAATTCCATGCTCGTTCATAAAGGGCGACCTGGTACTCCGAAGGGCCGACATTGGCAATAAAAACGCTCGGGATGGCAAACTTGCCGCAAATTGGGAAGGACCTTACCGCATTACAGTGGAACTCGGAAAGGGAGCTTATATGCTGGAATCGTTGACCGGCAAAGCAATCAAAAGGACCTGGAATGTGGATAAGCTTAAGGCTTATTACAGCTGAAGTCGGGGAAATTAGATTCCAAAATTTGAATGTTTTCTGCTTTTCGCAATTTCACTTTAACTTTATTTTCAGGTAAATCGGTCGCAAGTACATGTATATTCCCACGGGAATTAAATATGATGTAACTTCGTGGACTGAAGGAATAAAAGAATATAGGGTCATGGAGCCCATATTTTGCAATCATGAAGTGTTAAAGGCCGAGTATAACTCGGGACAGTTATTGAAAAAAAATGTCTATGAATTGTAATAAAATACTCTTTCATAAACAAGACATGAGCGACAAAGGGCAAAAGCCCGATTACGCGAAAAATGTCATCATGACGAAGACGTCAAGGAAAAACGTACCCCAAGTCTTGAATGATAAGGAGAGTATCAATACAAGACATGAGCGACTCAGGGCAAAAGCCCGATTACGCGAAAAATGTCATCATGACGAAGCCGTCAAGGAAAAACGTACCCCAAGTCTTGAATGACAAGGAGAGTATCAATACAAAACATGAGCGACTCAGGGTTAAACCCCGATTACGCCTAACATGTCACAGCGGCAAAGTCGCCAAATTTAAAATATCCCAAGTCTAAAATGACTAGGAGTGTCGATGAAAGGTCTCCGACGCTGATCACGTCGGACCCCAACTACAGTTAAAGTCGAAAGGCAGAAAAAAGCAGATAAAGCAATTAGGAAAAAATGAGTCAATTCGAACGAAATAAGTTTGTATTAATAGTTCTTGTTCATTACAAAAAGCCCAGGCGGGAAGAGCTGCAAACAAAACAAAATACAAAATACAGTCGGAGAATCAGTTGTGGGGAGGAGACTGGTCTTGGCCATGGCCATCTGGGATCGTCTCGGAAGTAGGAGCAGGAGAACAAGCAGCTGGAGAAGGAGCGGGGAAAAAATTCCCGTCTTCGACATAGGCTTTCATATGAACCCCGTCCAAATTCAAAGTCACCATGGGGTTCAAAAATTGAACCTGCTCCAGGGCGTTATCAAACGCATCCTTGACGCCGTTCGTCAGTTTGGCCACATCTGCTTGGGCAACGGAGAGGGCATCTTTATATAAAGCTATGTCCGAGGACGCCGCGTCCTTGCAAGATGCCAACTCGGACTCCAAGGCCGCAATCTTACTTTTGTGCTGGCTCATGGCTCCCAAGTCTTCTTGATGAATCTGCAGCCTCCGAGCGACTTCGGATTCAGCCTTGTTAAGACTGTCACGGGTCCGGCTAAGTTCTTCTTCAAGGCTCTCCTTCTGGCCCTTTGCCAATTCCCAATACTCAAGAGCTTGGGTCAACCGTTCTTCAACTTGTTTCTTCTCCTCTTCAAGGGCATCTAAGTCCTCTTCATTGATGCCGACTTTCTCCTTTAGATGGGCAACTAGCTGACATAAGCCGGCGTTCTTCAAGTTCACGTGAGACAGCTCCAAGAGCTCCTCCTTCTCAGTCTCAGTAAGTCTCTTCCCATCAAAATAATTTGGGGGAGCACGAAGACCTTTGTGAAGACCTGGAGGAAAATGGTCTTCCCAAAGATAGGAAGAAGGAACTCGAACTAAAGGGCCCTGAACAGATCCCGAGGGCACATCTTGTTGAATATCAGGCTCGGGAACTGAGGAAGATGGAGTGGTAGCTTTCTTCTTGGAAGTTTTTGCCTTCTTGGCAACCGAGGGAATGCTAGGCTCTCCACTCGGGGGTGCTCGTTTTCCACCCGTGGGTGTATGGGCCATCTCCCGATGGCAAGTCACGTCAAGGTACTCGGGCCTTTTCCCCATTTGGTCACCTGAAAAGAAAAATAAATAGCATCATGCATCTGAGGAAATACAAACAAAGATGATGAAAGCAGAAAATATCATACCCATGACGGGTTTTGATTTGTTAGAGGTAATGTAATCGGCCGAGTCCACCAAAGGCCCTTTTTACTGACAAGTTTGGTTAATTTAACAATGGCTTCATCCTCGGAATCGGAACACTGCGAAAGGGCAGGTAAGAAGTCCTTGGATTGAAACTTGTGATGACTTTCACCCCAATATAGCGGAAAGCGCTCTTCAATTTTCCCAGACGGGCTCCTCTGGAGAAACCAAGGTAACTCCCCGGGTTTGGCAACTACTTTGAAAAAGGAGGACTTAAACCCTTTCCATGAGTCTGTAAATGGCTTTAGAAATTTTCGTCCATGACAAGCATGAAGTGACGTCCAACCGAACCACATCTTCTCTTCTTCCATGGTGACATTGGTTTCCAAAGCTATGAAGAAGCTGCAGAACATGGGTACGGAACACTTGAGTTCATGTTTCGTGCAGTAATTCTCAAACGCTAAGGCAAAGGCCCAACCATTTGGGTGTAGTTGCGAAGGGGCCAAGTGCAGGTGGCTGAGTAGGCACATTTGGAAGTCGAAAAAGGGAAACGGAAGGCCAAGACGGGTAATTACATCCCGATAAAAATAAAAGAAATGGCCACCTTTATCAGATAACCGACCAGAAGCTACTGATTCGTTCACTGAAGGAAAAACTACATTATATCCCTCGCCACCTCAGACGATTCGGTCAAGCTCTTTCGCGGACATTTTATTCCGTACTCCGGTTACAGCACTGCTAATGGCATATTCCTTAGCCGACGTCATCCGAGAAGACCCTGAAGGGGCAGATTCTCTGGTCTAGGATTGATGAGATGAGTGAGAAGGGGAAGACATCTAATACCTATAATAAACAAAAAAAACAAAGGGAAGAGTCAGAATCATCAAGTATACCTGATGTAACAGGAGTGACACGACGAGTATCACAGAACAAAGGGACAGGAGGAATCTGAGAAGTAGCAGCTGAAGTCGTCGGCGGCCCGATGTTGTAGTGACATTTGTCAATAAGTAAATCGGCTTCTCTCTCTTGGCCGTGGTGGATAAGCTCTGTCGCCTTATGACGACAATTTTCGCAAGGATTACAACCTCGAAACATGGTCGGCGGATGATTAACCATGGGCGTCGAGGAAGAAGCGGCCAACGAAGAAGCTGGTGTACTTGCGGCCGAAATAGAAAACGGCAATGGTATATCTCGGACATTTCCCCTTCTTCCACCTCCCCGAGAAGAGCCACCTCCCTAAGTGGGGCCAAGTAATCTTCCCATCCTTTCTTCTTCTGTAGGAAGGATGGACCATAGCCATAGCTTGGTCGTACCAGTGACGTTTTTAAGAATTTCCCTATCTTCCTCCGGGATAGGTCTACCATACATGTCCACTAGCATCTTAGGATCGGGATCCATCTTCGTAAATGATAAGAGGCTATAGGCACAAATAACCTTATCAGCACTAAACCCAGATTGCCCAGAATGGCTTGAAAGTTATGGATTCAAAATGAGCTCCTACGAATGCAAAGAAATACTACCCAAAAATTATGAATGCAAATCTATTCATACCCAGAATACCCAGAAAACTCAAGAACACATAAACAGAGAAATTACCAAAAGGGGAAATGCGGTAGAAGAGGAGTTACACAATTAAATTGAAAATCATACGCATATAAAGCAAGCAAGAACGTTGAGATCAAGCATAATACCGGAAAGTGATGAGAGGGAACTACGTTCTGAGAAAGAAGAACAACAAGGAAATGCTCTACAAATGGAGGCTCATTCAATCGCTTCAGAAGTCTTAGTGAGTGCAAAAGTGAAGAATGAGATGAAAGGGTTAGAAGATATAGGCAAGGAAGCGCCTAGGAACCCCAAAGCGCCAATCGCCGTGACAATTACGAGGTGAAAACCATCGAGTAATCATGACTGATGGGTTAAAATACGTGTGAAACGCCAGGGGCCATTAATGGGCACGATAACCGAAGGCGGCGTTTGAGGGTGCGTGGCTGCAGGCGTCAGAATAGAGGTTATCCGCTGCTACGCGGGTAAATGAAAAGGCGCCTAGTCAAATTAGCTAATCGTCAGGGAGGGAGTTAAGATATGCAACTCGTCCTCAATCTACACGGGAAGGTGATATGAGAGGATCAGTGAATACCCGAGTATAAAGTCGGGCATTCGAAGGCTAAAGGTTCGAAGGTTACTCGATTTCAAAAATCGGGCTTAGCGGCAAAATCTTCCACAATAAAATCAACTCGGCAAATAAGAAACTTGAACGACTGAGCTTGGGGGCAACTGTTGTGGACCGAGATAAATGGGCCTCGGAAGATGAGGCCCATTGATGTGTACTTAGTCGGACGAGACCCATGATCCCATTGATGTGCACTTAGTGGGACAAGACCCATGATCCCACGATCCCATGATCTTAATCATCATGGATAACGGAAATAGGAACATGCCGAGTGGAAGGGCGGACACGCCACCAACCAACCGCTGTGTTCTTCCCTCTATAAATAGGAAGGATTTAACGGGTGCGCGTCTGTACACACATTCTCTCTCAACCTATTTACTATATTGCATACACGAAGCACACACCCCACACCTTTGGGTGAAAACTCGTGTGTTCAAGTTCTCATGATCTCCTATCTATCGGGTATCTCATCCATAGATATCTAAGATAAAAACTAAAGATCCTACATCAACTTACTAGCTTATCTAAAGCTAGACATTTGTGTTCTACACCAAAACAAGTAATACATTTCGTTTTTGTCAAAAGGTGCTTCTATTAAACTTGCAAGAGGAAATACAAACCCACCCCATGGGGACACACTCTTATATGCTTCAACTACTACCAGTATGTTTGGGAGACATGTAAATCATGGCTTTAGTAGTGTACCATATTGATGTAACCACTATGGCCCACCACCATTATTCATTACTCTGAGAATATCATGAGTTATTATA
The DNA here is from genome assembly GCA_019022615.1 of Acacia melanoxylon. NCBI lineage: Eukaryota > Viridiplantae > Streptophyta > Magnoliopsida > Fabales > Fabaceae > Acacia > Acacia melanoxylon. The sequence continues at coordinate 10,225,746 of JAFJYJ010000011.1, forward strand.
TATATGATTATTATTATTTTTGGATTAAAATGTAAAAGAACCTACACACTTTTTTCAAAAAATACACATACCTTTGTAAATTTTTCTTAAGGTTCAAAACTAACTATAGATTTTTAAAAACAGGAGGACAAAGGTGACATACAAAGGTGACATTTACGTTAAAGATGCCGTTGAGATAGCCGACGTCTGTTAAAAAACTAGTGGGCCCTGCATTATTAAAAAAAAAAAAACCTAACTTTTGTTAATTTCCTATCCTGCCCTTCCCTTGTCCCTTCTCTCTGACCCTCCCCCCTTTCTCATCGTCGACAGTCGGCGGTTCAATACCCCAATCTCTTACTGGAACCCGTCGGCGTCAGTGGCATCATCCTATGACGACGGCAAATCAAGCCTAGAGAATATTTGGCTTCCTCTTCCTCGTATTCACTGTTCCTGCGTTGTCGTTATAACATCTCGACGAGGGCGATGACCATGTTCGTTGGAGAGAAGAGAAGAGAAGGCGTGGTGGAGAGAAGGTAGCAACCTCCTCTTCTCCATTTCTATCTTCTTTCTATGCCCCAATTTCTCACGACGTCGCCGATCTCTGTAACTGCTAATTTGAGGTGTCTTTATTTTTCGATGATGGTATGCCTTAATCGACTTAGATGATGCGATTTAAGAAAGAAAGAAAGGTTCAATCTTAGAAGCTCTATTATGTTATTCGAAGCTAAACTCCATGGGTTTGAAGCTTCTGGAATCCTCAACCCATTGGCGTGCTTATGTGTTTGAAGCCTTTAGATTTGTGTCGAAGATGATGAAGTGGAGGTTAATAGGGTATTTTCACACCACCTTCCACCGCCACAGCAACCGCCGTAGTATTAAATAACACCGAAAAAAAATGGATTAAATACACTTTTGAATCAGTTCGTGTGCTTTTTCTCTCTTTTCTATTGGAATTTAACCAACACAGTAGCCTCACGACTGAGGACAGAGAGTCTTGGTTCTTTATTAATTATTATAGTTTCCATCGTTCTTTATGTCTGTGTGTCTGCCCCACATCACACCCAAACAGTGGCCGCATTAAATGTCACTGCAGAGTTCTCCAGTCAAGCAAAAGAAAGAAAAGACAGTAGGATGATGATAGCCGCGCAGTGTTCTTTGGCTCTGCATAGCACGTTAGCATTTACCTTTATATTTTCTCATCCAATTTTCTCTTTATTAGGACAAATTTGCAAAACATTTTTTTAAAAAAAAAAAAAACTTGACCATAATTTCTCTCTTGGCGTCATTTTATCACAAAAATTCTAGTTATGAATTTGTTCAGAGACATCAGGGGCTGGACTGAAGGAGGGGCATATGTCTCATTTTCCAGATGAAAAGGAGAAAAAGAAAAATAGGAAAACCCACACCCATCATAAGAAATTCTCAGTTTCATGGATGTAGCTTTTACCTCTAATTCTGTATCTGAGGAGGGTTAATCCAGTGTGTAATAGACTTGTTTTCCTGTTGGGAGTTTGTGCTCTTCTGCTATGCTTATGTAATGTTGCATTAGGTTATTATGCTTAGTAAACTCTGGTGATGTTGTACCTTTGCCTTTGTGGTAATATATGTGTCTTTTTTTGACCCCAAAAAAAATATGGGTCTTTTCCGAGAGGGAAAAAAGAGAGAGAGAGAGTACCAAATGATTTTTACCTATCCTAATAAATATATATGTTTTTCATATTTAAATTTGTATTCTTCAAACCGCTTAGTCACTTTTCATCCTAACCAACAAGTTTATTTTTTATGGTGAACTCTTCTACTTTTGATTATATAATGACTACATTCCTCACCAATAAAATAATTTATTTAAAGAGAGACGAGGTTGTCACAAATTGATACGGACTACGGAGTGTGCAAAACATAATGCGCTGTGTTCAATTTTTGAATAAATTTATTACATTTTATTTCATTCTTATTTAATGTCAATACTTTTCTCCCATACACAAATCTAATGTATATTTTTCCAATCGATTTAGTTGGGATCCCAATGTTTAAAAGGGAAAAACAGGAGAAAGCAGGCAGGTAATTTCATTTTTTTCAAAAAACAAAAAAGATTGATTTTTATATGTAAAATTATATACATATTTTCCTTAAAATCGAGTTAATGTTATCAATTTCTCTAAAATGGAAAACAGGTTAAAAACGAAACATGATGGCTAGATAATAAACGATCCATGAGCAAGGACTCTAACAAATGAATAATGCTGCCACAGAGAATCATTACTTATATGAATTAATAACTCAAGACTCAAGAGATTCATTAGCATATACATACAGAATTGCAGAAGAAGAAATAAGGGCAATTATGTAATTAATGGATGCTAATCCACATCATAATTATCAAAATTTAACAAATTTAATCCAACATGGAAAACCCTTTTTTGCTTAAGAATTAAGGATGTCTTCTAGTCAGCCAAGCCAATAGCCACAGCCACAGTCAGGTTCTTCTTCTTCTGCACCGTAGTACGCATCACTGCTTACTCTTTCTACTTCTTCTTCAAATATTTCTTCTTCAGCTTCTTCTTCTAATATTTATTCTTCATCTTCTTCTAATACTTCTTCTTCTAACGTTTCTTCTTCATCTTCTTCTTCTACTTCGTCAGCTTCTACTTCTAACATTTCTTCTTCAGCTACTTCTAATAGTTCTTCTTCATCTTCTTCTTCTAATACTTCTTCTTCAGCTTCTACTTCTAATACTTCTTCTTCTACTTCTACAACTACTTCTTCTTCTACTTCTAATATTTCTTCTTCTTCTTCTTCAGCTTCTACAGCTTCTTCTTCTTCTAAACTTCTTACTTCTTCTACTTCTTCTTCTTCTTTTACTTCTACCACTTCTAATACTTCTTCATCAGCTTCTACAACTTGTTCTTCTTCCTCTTCTACTTCTACAATTTCTTCTCCTTCAGCTTCTTCTGGGTCTTGTTCTTCTTCTTTAGAGGGATAAACAGATTGTTGATGATGAAGCTTAGCCATGTTAGGGCCAATTCCAGGAGGGTAATCACGCACTGCCGAGTAGAACTTGCGTCTCTTATGATCAGATTGTTTTTGTTGTTGATAATTATATTGGAATGGGCCAATTCCAGGAGGATAATCACGAACTGCATAGTAAAATTTGCGTCTCTTGTGAACAATCTTCTCTTCCATTAATGCCTTCCTCTTTCTAACCTCTGTTTCTTCTTCTTGTTCAAGAACTGAAGATTTATGTGTCAGTATCAGAACGTTGTTGAAGCTTAGCAGAGAATCTGCCACACCCAGGTGGCTAATCGCGAATTGCAGAGTACTTTCGTCGAGGAAACTTGTGACCTTCCATTAATGGCTTCTTCTTCTTCTTCTTCTTTCTGACAATGAATCAGAATATGAATCAGTCCGTAAAGTTTCTTCCTTTTGCGATCTTTAAACAGGAAACCGTAGTCCAAACACACCTTACATAATAAAAAAAGGAAAAAGAAACATCAAAGTCTTGAAACAAATCAGAAAAAGATGAACCAGTTGAGATAAATATGCATACCCAAGAACAGAGTTTGAATCGGAAGATGCATGGTAAGTCCTTAAAGTTTCTGCCTTTTTATCTGTAAACAAGAAACCCAAAAATCCAAACACATTACTCAATAAACAAAGAAAAAGAAACGTCACAAGGAAAAGATGAATGAACGAATTAAGAAAATAAAAACACATACGAAAGAACAGAACAGAGTAGGAATCAGAGAAACAGAGTAAGGGCGGTCGTAGTTAATTAGTGCGTGAAGAGTGACAGAGAAATAGTCGAAGAGGTGGCGCCCATGAACTCAGCAGATCAGAGCCTATTAATATTTAGGAAGACTTTTTTTTTTTTTTTTTTTTTAAAAAAAAAAAAAAAAACTTACAACGTATTTACTTGAATCCCAAGTTGTTACCTTTTTTGTGGTTAGAGTTTTTCTAATTTTCGGACCGTTAGTGTTTGATTTTCAGCTTAAGTATATTTGAAAGACTATTTAATGTTTTCAGTTTATTATTATATTTCGTCTTCGTTGGCATTTGGCAACATTAATGTTATTTTTTTTTGGTCAAAGCAACATTAATGTTATGACTCATTATGTCTTTCCTTTTTTTTAAAAAAAAAAAAAAAAAAACTTACGACATACTATTTACTTGAATCCCAAGTTTTTTTTTTTTTACCTGAACTTGAATCCACGTTCCATTAATAATTACCTTTTTCATGGTGAGCAACTAGGCCCTATTTGTTATGCGGAAGATTTGGGGAAGGAAAGAAAGATTAGGAGGAAACTTTAAAAATATGAGTTGTTTGGATATCTTAGGGAAATGAAGTTAGTTGAGGGAAAATGAGATGTTTGGTATGAAGAATTGAGTGTTGGTTAAGTTGGAAGACTAGGTGAAATTCCCAAATTGCCCCTAAATAAAAAAAAAATCACAACTGATTGGAATTGAAGTGTTTTTGTTCGACATGAACAAACCTAGAAAAAAATTGCAATGTAAAATTGGAGTAGATGGTGTTGGGGTATGAAATTCCGACGACGAGTGTCTTGTGGTGGTGACAAGGACGATGTCGATGGAAGGAATAAGGCTGGGAAAGCACGAAGGTATAATTAACGATCGGCGGAAACGAGTATGAGAAGAGAATCAGGGAAGATTAGCACTGATGAAGATTGAACCCAAGTGATACTATAGAAAACGAAGGTTGATTGAAAAAAAATTAGTATCCAACCTCTAACCAGTGTAAAGTTGCTGAATAAAAAGGGGGTTGTTGGGTTGGTGAAAGAGAGATGACCACGAAAGTGTGAGGAAAATATAGCATTTCTTCATGCGACTATAATTAGTCATCAAAATAAAACAAGAACATACCAATAACGAATGTTAGATCCATCCATGTACTCTATTATATTATAGCAATCAGGAAATCTACAAAGAAATTGAGACCACCAATGACTCATAACATTTAAAAAATATTTTTATATAAAACGACAGAAGACAAAAAAAAAAAAAAATCAATGATCCTCCACTAAACCTAAAAGCATTGAACCACGATGGTTGTCTGAGAGTTTTTTATCTGAGGTTGTCCTTTGTCATTTCAACTGGTTCGTTTCTAGTCAAATAGGTTCAAATAAATATTACACAAATTACATTATCACAAGGAGTAAAACACGAACAATCACCGGTCATAAATAAACTCTATATTATCACAATTATAATTTCATATACCTTAAATTACACAAATTCAAATAAATATATATTATCATAATAAAACTAAAAATGACATTTTAATCCTTCAAATTTCAAAACTAACAGACTAAAATCTTAGTAATTCCTCTATTAACCCAAAATAAAATTTATATAACTTTTAATCAGTAGAAAGATCCGGTACGATATAAATTCTAAACTTCTTAACTAGAAAAACTAATTTAAATTTCTACAATAATCAATCAAAAATTCTAAACCGATTGAAACTATTTATTAATTGTTCTATCCATATATATAGTCATCTATTATCAAAACTGAAACTTTTTTAAAATCTCAACCTCAAAATTTTCACTAACCAACACAATATTACGTTCATGGAAAGAAATTCGACGACGAGTGTCTCCTGGTGGTGACAAGGATGACGTCGATAGAAGGAATAAGGTTGGGAAAGCACAAAAGGTATATTTAACGAGCTGTGGAAATGAGTATGAGAAGAGAATCAGGGAAGATTAGCACTGATGAACATTGAACCCAAGTGATGCTATAGAGAATGAAGGTAGATTGAAAAAAAATGAGTGTTGAACCTCTGACCAGTGTGAAGTCGCTGGATGAAAAAGGGGTTGTTGGGTTGGTGAAAGAGAGGTGACTACAAAAGTGTGAGGAAAATATCGCATTCCTTCATGTGACTATAATTAATCATCAAAATAAAACAAGAACATACCAATAACGAATGTTAGATCCATCCATGTACTCTACTCCCTCCTATTCTAATTATAAGGCATATTTTTTTAGAGAAATTAAGAAGTTTAATTAAATTACTCTACAGAGTATTTTTATTTTTATTTTTTCCTTCAAGTAATTAGTTTATTAATAAACTAATATATAATTTAAAAATGCACAACATATAAAATGTATAAGCAACTTATTTAGCTTCCTTAATCTCTCCAAACAAAGTCAACTATGTCTTATAATTAGGACCGGAGGTAGTATTATATTATTGCAATCAGGAAATCTACAAAGAAATTGAGACCACCAATGACTCATAACATTTAAAAAATATTTTTATATAAAACGACAGAAAGAAAAAAAAAATCAATGATCCTCCACTAAACCCAAAAGCATTGAACCACGATGGTTGTCTGAGAGTTTTTTTATCTGAGGTTGTCCTTTGCTAGTTATTTCAACTGGTTCGTTTCTAGTCAAATAGGTTCACCAATTTTTGCAGGTGTCAGAATGTTGGAGACGTGACATGAAACAGTAGCCGAATTCGTACTGACTTTACCGTTGTTGCAATGAAGTGCGTGGGTCACCCATAGCCATAACTCTGCCTCTGCAGGTCTCCATCAGGCACGGTTGTCTGTTAATTTGAGTCTTTAGAAAATAGGAAAAATCTATCTTGGGGCCCTTTTTGGGAAAAAAATTCCAAAAAGGGCCCAAGATATGAAAAACCGAGAAAAGCGCAGAAGTAGCTTTTTTAGGATAAATTCATTAATTTTTTACAACTAAAAATGATCATATTTACAACAATATCATTCCGCGTTTAAAACTAAAACAATCACATTTTGCAACAATATTTTTACAACTAAAAGCGATCATATTTACAACAATATCGATCAAGTTAACAACTAAAAAAGCAGGTTAATGAAAAATCAAAAAGCGCAGAAAGTCTTTTCGGGTTTTCAGAATCTTGGGGCCCTTTTTGGGATTTGTTTCCCAAAAAGGGCCCCAAGATGGATTTTCCCTAGAAAATATTACTATTAAGTGCCCATTGACTCATTCTTTACCTTACACTGTCATGTCTAATGTCTTTTCTTTTGTTGTTTACGTAAAATGTCCAATCAAGTACCCCAATTTATGTTCTACACTTCTACCCCTGCGCCATTTTCTTACACGCTTAAGTTCTTCCTTATTCTCATCAACAATTCCTCTGCGACAATTTCAATTAAATGCCAGAAAATATTGATTAATTTTACATACAATCTTCATTTTGTATTTAGTTTGCATATGCTTTACATTTAAACTAAATTGAATGATTTTTGTATCTTCATATTTAGTTATATATTTTTAATAGGTATTTAGTTATTAAAGTTAGCATAACTTTTGTTTAAAAGATCAGATGCATGCATGTCAAAAAAGAACGACTATCTTGCAAGTGTCTCAAGACCAATAAGGTAATTGATCCTGAACTTATTTTAGAAGACATTTGGGTAGCTAAAAACCTCGTACAAAATATGTGTGGTATGTAAGTATGAAAATAAGATAAATTAAGATTTTATTTGAAGAAAATGAATACGCTGTTCCAGTTAAGAAGTAATGGGTTTAAAATTGTAAAAAAGAAAATAAGAGTATTAAAGAAGAATAATACAAAGTAACAGGGACTACAAATTTGAGATGTGACCAAACGCACCCACGTGGACGCAGAGCAAGACATTCGAGGTCGAATGTTCACAAAACATCAAATGCTACTATTTATTATTATTTTGTCAAAAAATGCTATTAATTGAAACACAACTCATAGTTATTTTTTCTTTTTCATTAATAGTAATAATGAATTAATGACTTTGACAACCCCTCTTGTTTAGCTTACTTTCCACTTCATCTCCATCGTCCGACCTCCACTGTCTGAATGGCCTACACGTATACGTAGATCCTACTACATAGAGATGGGGCTACATTTAGAACAAAATCAAGTAAAAGATAGTTGAGGCCCGAATTTTTTTTTTCTCAAAATCACGAGTCAAGGAAAGATAGGTCCTATTTTTTTCTCAAAATTAAATCACGGGTCAAGGAAAGATAGAACGCACAATGTGTCTTGTGCCTGTTTTGAGCTTCTTTAATTTCTCGTTACCAAGTTCTTCACAATAATTGAGTGAGTGCTCATACTCTATAGCTATGTAACGTGAGAAAGAAATGTAGTTAAACCTTAGAAATACAGGAATTGTTTATCAAAAAGAATTAGAATAATCCTCAGCTGAAATATTTTTTGAATAGTAGAATTAATTGATTAGTTTTTTTACAACATTCTTTCAAAAGACCTTTTATTTGTGTCGCAGTAGCTTGGCTAGGTAAATTAATACTCTCCGACAGAAATAAGTAATATTAAAATAGAAGTCCTGCCATGGAACCTAAAACAGAGAGGGAAGGAGATGTTATAGTATAGAGTAGTCAAAAGGTCCTGCTGCATCGGCAGGGAAGCAGGGCAATCTAAAATAAGAAAATAAGAACAACAGAATAGAAGAAAAGAAAAGGACAACACAACTAAGGCTCAGATGGGCCAGGAGGAGCACTGGTGGCCGTGTCTTCCAGCGAGGAGGGCATCGAGACGGCCGAGGGGAGCGCCGTGGCTAAGATGCGGGCAATATTGACGATGTAGAGCTCGTGCCAGCGGGGGTCAGCCTCCGCACGGCGGTCAAGCTCCGCACGCAAAGCCAAGAGGCGGGCGGCGCGGTCGGGCGTAGGAGGGATGGCAGGGGCAGGAGCAGGAGCAGGAGGTGCTAGCACGGGTGGGAGGTAGCGTCGGTCGGGTAAGCGGCGGCGGAGGATGGCCAGGTAGTTGAGCCAGTCCAATTCTCCGGACGAAATGGAGCTTGGGGATGATGGAGGGCTGGGGGGAGGTGGTGGGTGTTGTAGACCAGGAGGAGGACCAGGTAGCCGGCCGTGATTGAGGGGTGGCAGAGAGGGAATGATCCGGCGGGAGCGGTGACGGTGAGACCTTGTGCGGAGGTCACCGCGGCGTGGGGTGGTTATGGTGCGGACCATGGTCGGTGTATGAGGGGTGGGGGGCGAAGGCTAAGGTTTGTTGGGTGTAGATGCAAGGGAGGTGAAGCAGGAAGAGGGTGGCGAGGGGCATATAAAGGAGAACCGACCGAGGGGGGTTCTTGTGTGAGTGTGGTGTGGACATGGGAGATGAAGGGCATATTAAATTTGAAGAGAATAAAGGGAGTTGGCTCGGTATTGCAATATAATTAATATGTATAATTACTTTTATTACTTAATAAGATATTTTTATTATTAAAGGAAATTATAGATTAATAATAGGGAAAATCCTGTTGAGGGCCCTTTTTAGTGTAAAAATCCTAAAAAAGACCCTCAAAATCTGACAATACCTGAAAAGACCTCAGGTATTTTCAAAATCTTCGGCGAGTTGTTAATTTGGCTGATATAGTTGTTAGTTAACAACTATATCAGCCTCATTAACAACAATTTTTTAACAACTAAATCAGCCCCCATTAACAACTATATCGATCTACCCGTTAACAACTATATCGCCCCAGTTAACAACTCCCCCAAGATTCCGAAAATACATGAAAAGGCCTTAGGCCTTTTCTGAGATTTTTACACCAAAAAGGGCTCTCAAAAGGATTTTCCCTTAATAATATGAAATCTTAAATTTTTTCATCTAAATAAATATCATATTAACTATCTCAACTATCTTTCTTAATCTAATTAAATTAAAAATATATATTTTATATTAAAGACTATATAACAAGGAGAGGTCCGCCAAAAACACTCATCTCAAATTCCAGGCCAGGAATGTGAGAGCCGATGAGCACAATTTCACCTTAAATCTCTTCCACACAACCCAACATATTCCATAACAGATAAACAATATGTCACTATAATCTTCACAACATTGTAAAATTTATTATTCCATATTCAACACCCCATAACAAACAAAAACATTTTACAGAATTATTATTCCATATGAAACAACCCACAACAAAATGAAAGGAATGCACACATTATAAATATTTTTTTAAAAAAATAAGTGAGGTTGTTGAAGAAATAGAATATATACACTCACACACTAAATCAGGATTGAAAACTCCTCTATTTTGAAGAAATAGAATACACACAGAATATATATTTTCATATAATGTAATAATATAATATACTTTACTATTATGAATTTCAACACATAAAAGGAAAAGAAAGAAGGAAATCACGTAAATGCAGACTGCATTCTAAAAAAGCTGGTAGTTTACGTAAAAAAATGCTCACCTTGGACAGAGAACCAAATAGTTACTCCAAAAAAACTCACCAAAATTGTGAATGAAAGAGAGAGCTAGAGAGGGGAACAAAGGCCTTATTGACCAGCTGTAGCATCCATGTAAACACTCAACATTGATCTCTGTTCTACTCAACAAAAAACAGAGACGACATAGTAAATGATCTCTATTATACTCAACTAAATAACACAGCAAATCCATGTATCTATTTAAGTTGTGCAGAGTCTGCATATATATGATACTCTTAACGTATAGTTTCAGACAAACTTTGCTTCCTGCTTTTTCTCGTTGTGGCTCAAACTGGGTTCTTCATATTCCATCATTACCTGCATTCTGCGTTTTTCGATTTGTAATTTGAGAGAAAGAGAAGCCATGGAAATCGATAGCCTCACTCCAGCTGATCCTCTCCCATTTGCCCGAAGGTAAGCTAGCACACTTTTCTTGAATTGATTCGATTCATCATGTTATTATTATTTTTTTTCCCTTCGATTGTTTTTGGTCCGTTTTCTGTAGCTATCAGTTGGAAGCTTTGGAAAAATCTATCCGGCAAAATACCATCGTGCAAAATACCATTCGATTCATCTTGAATTAATTTGTTTACCACATTGTTTCTCTACCTCAGATTTGAATACCTTAAAGGCATCCAATGCTTCGTGCTTGTTATGAAGCATGTAGAGATACATGTATCGTGAGTAATCATCAATAAAGGAGATGAAGTATTTCTGACCATACGCGTCCATTTCAGGACTACAAATGTCTGTATGTATGATCTCTAACAATTCAGTACTCCTCTTAGCACCTTTCTTTGACTTGTTAGTCTGCTTTCCCTTTATGCAGTCTACACAAGTCTCAAAATCAGTAAAGTCTAGAGTACTAAGTACTCCTTCCTTTACCAATCTTTCAATTCTCTGAATGGAGATATGTCCCAATCTCCGGTGCCACAACATAGAGGAATCCTCATTCATAACACTACGTTTCGAACCAACAGAAACATGCATGGCATCTTAAGTAGTATCATGTTGTAAGTAAATAAGAAAAAGACCGTTAGACAATGTACCATTCCCAACTTTATTTGATTTATAAAACAGATCCAAAGATGTCTCATAAAACATAAAGGAATAATCCAAACGTACAAGTCTTGAAACAGAAATCAAGTTTCTTGTGAAACTTGGAACATAAAAAGTCTTTTCCAAATTTAAAACATAGCCACTACTTAGAACTAAACCGCAAGTCCCTACGACCTCCACATGCGAACTAATCTTTCCACCCGAGTAGATGAATTGTTCACTTCCCAATGGCTTCCTTAGGTTTTGCATACCCTGCAAGGTATTCGAAACATGGATTGTAGAACCAGAGTCAACCCACCAAGTGTCATTAATGTCATCAACCATATTAGATTCATAATGAGACAAGTGAGACCGACATACCTTTCTTCTCAAGCCATTCTTTGGAATTTAGAGAGCGATCCTTCTTCATGTGTCCCTTCTTTTTACAGAAGAAACACTTGGATTCCTTCTTAATTCCACTTTGGGGTTGGGGTGGTGTTTTCCCTTTCTCCTTCTTTTTAGCTTGAGTCGAACCCTTTTTCTCGGTTGTCATGAAGGAACTCTCTCCCATTTCCATTTTCAACCTTCCCTCTTCCTGAACGCACATGGTCAAAAGTTCATTAATCGACCATTTATCTTTATGTGTGTTGTAGGATATCTTGAAAGGTCCATATGGCCGTGGAAGAGTGTTCAGAATGTAGTGTACGAGAAAGGAGTCAGACATGTCGACCTCAAGTTGCTTTAGTTGAGCCGCAACGTCCCTCATTTGCATGATGTGCTCACGCACACCTTTCACGTAGTAAGTCTTAGGGATGAAAGCTTCATAATTAGGGTCTTTGGCAAGTGCCTTTCCGAAGTCCGAAATTGATCATCGATCGCCTTCGGAAGTGGCCTAACTTTGTCATGATGTTCGACGGAACCACGAATACAGCGAGAGATGTGAGTCTTTATGAACATAAGCGAGAGACGATTAGGCTCCCACTTTTCATAAAGATCAACCCGATCCGGAGTGCTAGTTGCGTAATGGAGGGTGGTTCGACTTTCCTAATAGCATAATCAATATCCATCCACCCCAATTGGAGAAGAACTCTTTCTCTCCAAACCTTATAGTTATCACTCCTTAGTTCGGGAATTTCATTTTTCATATCAGAGAAATTCGCGGGTTGTTGAACCGCATAATTTAAGAAATACATGCTTAAAAATCAAGAATTGAGACTAACAAACTACATCATGTTTTACCAATGTAAATCATGCTAAAATTCATAAATCTACCGACATACAACTTGCTTTGTGAGCTAAAGTTCTAATTCAATTAGATTTATAGAAAATCTGTATGATAAAACTATCAAATTATTTCCTTATTCTTAATTCTGTGGGTAAGTTAAGAATATAATTTGATATTTTATCCTACTTAATCATACAAAAACATATAATAAAAAATTTTTCGTGGGATAAAATTTTATTATATTACATATGATCTATTACAACTAATGTTACTATGCGATCATGCAACTCTAGATATATTTTTCAATTAATTAAAGATGTTGTGGCTATTCTCTAATTAATTAAAAAATATAAATCACTTAACATTACTATATAATATTGCATGGAAATATAAGCACTATTAAAAATAGAATTGGATATGTCATGCTTTGCATATTATTTAACATAATAGTGCATAAATAATTAAATAATAATTAATACATACATAACTAAAATATGTAATTCATAATAGCATGAAATTCCAATTAAATAAAAAAATTCAGATTTATTTAAATCCAAAAAGTCATAATTTATATGTAAATTCAGAATCTACAAATAAAAAGAAATTTCAGCTTGGCCTAATGGTCCGAAGGGCCCAACTAAGGCTTTGGATCAAAAGAATGTGGGTTCGAATCCCACCTACAGCATTTTAAAAACTTTTATTTTCTCTGGAAAAAACGAACATTTAAATAAATAAACGTTGAAAAATCAAACAGAAGGGAGCCAGTAGCTCAGCTAGCAAAGCGCCAGCCTATAGGCGCCCATGCACCCGCTGGTCCTATGTTCGAATCCTGGAGAGTCACTTTTTGCGTTTTTAACAATCCAGCGTTTTTAAAAAAAAAAAACGAAGCCTAAATGATTTTAAAAACAGAAGCCTAAATAACTTCGGCCCACTTACTGGTTCTGAAAAACATAAGACGCCTGGCCCAACAACAAAAAACAAAACCGGATTCAGCCCAAAACCGAGCCCATCTCCACAGATAATGAAACGCAGTGCTTCACCTTTCTTGCCAAAACGACGCCGTCTCCAACATCTTCCCTACCCGGTTCACAAAAACCCGACCCGACCCAGACCCGGAACCTCCAGCTGCGACCCGCGATTTCAGGCAGTGTTTTTCAGGCAACCGGATAGCACAAAAAAAGCAATTTTGACGGCGTTAATCGTGGAAAACATTTATGAGCCGTGGATTTTAACATGAATCAACAAACAATCATGAAAAAAAAAACGAACTCAAACATGAACTTGATTTTGAAAATCAAAACTGGGTTTTACACTGTTCATTGACGAACATTTTATACAGAAAACTGAAAACCACCAGATCAGATGAAAACCCAGATCGAAAGGCCATATTTTTTTTTTCTTTTTCTTTGAAAAAATATATCTAATTTCTCAAATTGTTATCTAGGACACAAAAACAATAATTCCCTAGTTTCATAAGCATCGTATAAGACTAAGCGAGAATATGAGATTTCGGGTTTCGAAATCATCGTCTACGGAACCTCCAAAAGAAAGCACGAGATGTGAAATTTCATAAAAACTCATCTCATCCCACATCCGAAAAACAATTCATTATAACCTCTAAAATAAATTGCAGGTAGTAGGCATACATATATACTGAAAACCCATATTATCTTGAAAGCTTAATCAGATAAAATCAAGGCAGAGGCATATTCAGCTCCGATACCAAATGTTAGAAAACTTAACGATCTAAACATGTTAAACACAGATTAACATTTAGATCAATGCGGAAAAATGAAGCAGAGATCGAAATACCTCCCGCCATTGATTCGTTTCCGAAGCAAGCGGGACGAACACTCACGAACACTCCAAGTTTGAGTCCTTCTGATCCTTTGCTCAGACTCTGCAGATGGTGTGCTTCTTCTCTATGTCAGAGCAGGTTTCAGGGGACCAAAAGTTACACGGATGATTTGCCCTCTGGCCATCACAGAGTTGAAGGCATTCATTGTGTATCAATCAGCAATTATTGCGTATTGATTGATCAATTCTTGAATTAAATTGTCGGTTACAAAATATGAATTAATGTGGGCCATTAATAGAATTAATTTAATATTAAATACAATATTAAATTCCAACAAAATGAACACAGTTTAATCAAATCTTTTGATAAATTATGCTTCTGTAAGAAAGTATTTTATTAACAAAAACACAAAAGTATCGCTGCCCTTCAAAAGCTTTCATGCTTCCAGCCTTCCACCATAGACTAAGGATAAGCGTTTGAAAAATATGTTCACGCAATTCGAAACAAATTCCTTTAACATACTTACCTGTATACTATAAACCACGTCGGAAAAGCAGTTTCCACCGTTTGGATTAGCTTTTGAAGAATAGTTTTTACGATTTACAAGGTAAGCATGTGAGATGAGTTTCTCTTCTCTTGTGAAAAAATGACTTTTGAAACCACGGCTCCAGTATTTATCAAATACTTAACAAACATTAAAACGAGCTTGGACCATACAAGGTTCATTTTGGCTATTCTATTTTAAATTAAATGGAGTAAAATTAGCCTCATAAAGTAAACGGAAGCCGACGATTTGGGTTTGCACTAAATCTTTTGTATTTTATCTTCCTAACAATATTCTTTGAATACAAAGTATATGTAAATAACAAGTCATAAAAGTTGAAAAAAAGTATAAATATAAATAATTCGTTCTCCAATAACGAGAAAATAATAAAAATAAAATAACGATGATGGCAAATATGTAATTTTCCTTCGTATTATAGGAATATTGATTGGCTCTCCAATTTTCACATTCGTGGGAGTAACAAAAGGACGGGAACGGGAAGGGGACAACAAAACCCAACAACCAAACACACAAACCATAGCAATCCAAATTCCATCGAAGCATTTGGCCTACGAAGGGGAAAAAACCTTGCGGCCAAACGAGGCATACCATAATCTCTAGCTTCCAAATCATTTTCATTTCCACTATCAAACCATATTTTTATATGATATTTCATTAATAAATTGGGATTTTTAATGCATTTTCTGGGACATTATTACATTATTAAGCATTAATTTAAGTTAGAGACATTTGTATTGAATTAAGTGTAATTAGGGTAAAATGATCATAATTTGTCAATTATTCATGCAAATGATTTCTTGGATTTTTGATACTACATTGTGCTTAATCTTACATTGTAGGTGTTTACAAAGAAAAATGGATTTTGGAGGTCAGAATTAATATTTTGAGACTGGGGAAAATTACAAAACATTCCTCTAATTTCTGAAAATTGCAAATGAAGGAAGAAAAGGGGTCAGGAAAATTACATAAAAGTACCCAATAGTTTTAAAAATCACAGTTAGACCCCAAAAATGTTTCAAAAATATACACTTTAATCCCTCTCAACTTTTTTTAAATATTTTCACTTTAGTCTTGGTCAAAACTTGTGTTTTGATCAGGGGCTAGGTCTGACTTTCTTCCAGACCCGAGACCCACGAGTTGAGCTGAGGGATGAGATGGATATACGACTAGCGCCGCGAAGAAGAGGGACCTTCGACCTTGGCTCTGGTCACCTTCATTAACCCTCATCTTATCTCACCACCGTCGCCGGCGACGTTCACCGTGATCTTCATTGTCGCCGGCGACCACAACTCAGCCATTACCGCCGTGGAGCCTCTGAACCAAGAGAGAGCTCTGAATCTTCTACCTTCCTTCACTCGGCGACCTCCTGTCCAGGGGCGGAACTTATCAATGACAAGGTGGCCCCCAAAAAAAAAAATTGTTTACATTTTTTTAATGGAACTTATCAATGCAAACTGTTTAAAAATTGTTTAAATATGTGGGGATGGGGACTCCCTTTGCACTCTACTTCGTTTTTAGTGTAATAATGCAAATTTTTCTCTGCATATCTATTCAACTTGTCAAAATTGCATAGGAACAAGTGTCATTTCTCTCCATCTTTCAGTCTTTATCTCTCAATTTCTCCTTATACTCGATGCGTGCTTAATATAATGTAAAATTAAATTTTGGCCCCCAACTTTTTTTTTTTATTTTTTTTATTTACATTTTCCCTCTTTTATATCTTTAGGCTTATAATTCAATCTTTATTTCATGTGGGGTCTCTTGTATGATTTATGTTACCTAAAATTTTTAGTTTATCAGTGAAATTTACTTTTGTGGTGTATCCCTTGCTATGCTTTTACCTATTCTACATTACACTTATAAATGAAGTTAATTGACTTGATTTCATGATTTTCTTTTTATTCTTTTCATTTTTAATGCATATAAAACTTTCCTTAAAAAAAATTTCGGGGGCACCAAACTTTTCCTTCAAGTTCCGCCACTGCTCCTGTCCTTCATCCATCGTCGCCGGAGAAGAAAGACTAGACCACCACCGTCGACTTCACGCCTCTCACCGGAATTACCACCACCACAATCGATTCCACCGCTTCCTCAAACCCTCGAAATCACAGCCCGCCGGTAATTCCATATTCTTCGCCATCTGATTCCTTCCTCCGTTCACCGAGAAAAACCATATCCAAGTCATACACAAGACAAGACACAATACGTAACAACAAATCACAAAGAAACTTAGTCGTTGAAGTGGGGGGACTCGAGGCCCCCTTTGAAAGCCGATATCTCCGGGTCTCCACGGCCTCTTGTTGATCGGCGCCTCTAGTGAGAACGGAGAGGTACCTTTTCCGATTGGCCGACTTAAATACAACGGGTGCCATTTTAACGTGGCATGAGTCCTTAGAATAAGGACATCACAAAAAAAAAAAAGTGATAATTGGAGTTGGAGAACTAAAGCCTTATAAATCTCATTTTTCTTATTTGTCTCCTTGACGTGAGACTCGTAATAGAGGGAGGGCAGTTTTCAGAATTTTTGTCAATAATGAGCAGAGGTTGCTTGAGGTAGCTCTGGAATTCGTTTTCTCACCAATTCCAAAATAACAAAGAAAGCAAGTTCCAGAGCTGCACCAAGCAACCTTCTTCATTATTATTATTGAAGATACCAACATACATTTTCCACAACTCTCACAAACACACTTGCTTTTCAATTTTGATCACCAAAATTCTGTGTTGTGCCGCTGAGTGTTGTGCAGCTTATATAGGCAGGAAGGTTCTCTGACAATGCCTTCCATCCAAGCGTGTAATTTGGTGAGATATGCTAATTAATTAAAGCTGGATTCTCATTTATTTTGTGGGATTCTGATGCTTTCAATTCCTAATATAGCCCTGATTAAGTTACTTGCAGGAGAAATTTTTAGTCTCAGTTTGTGAAACTCGCGAGTTTAAGTAAGTTTATGATAGAGATGTAAACTCGTATCATAAACTTGAATTGTAAATTCATAAGAGCTCACTTTTATTATTAAATAGACATTAATAGTGTATAAATAAATAGTTAAAATATAAAAACATACAATTTCATTTAAATATATTTTGAATCTAAATAATTAAAATTAAATCTATCAACATTCATAATTTCTTATATTTAATAAAGAAATTTCTATAAAATTTATATATAAAGCCATTGAACATGATCAAATCGAAAAAGTTAACACGAGTTTGAGGGTGGGTTAACGCAGTTTTGTAAACTAAAAACGGTAAACTCGGTGTGTAAACTCGTGAGTTTAACCAAGTTTATAATTGACTTGAATTGACTCGAACGTAAAAACGGTAAACTCGGAAAGTTAACTTGCGAGTTTAACAACAATGGTCTTAAATATAAGTAAGTTGTAGGGTTATTAATGATTGTTTTTCTATTGTATCCTTATTTATTTTTATTGGAAAGAGAGAAAGATGAAAGAGAGGTGATAATGATTTGTTGATGCAATGCATTTATTGATCATTTGTGGGAATGAGTAACACCTGCCTTATAATAAGAAACAAATTGGTCTTTGCAGACCATTAGCCATGAAAGTGGTGAAACATATATCATTCTAGTCTTATTTATAATTCTCTTTTAACTAAATCACACATACCAAGGAGAGGTAGTTAACTCAATGATTATGGGGTAAATTTTCAACTTTACATTCATTTATGAATGAGTATTTTTCAACTTTTTCTTCTCTCTTTATTTTCATTGGTACAATTAATATAAGCAAAATTGTCACAATCTCATTTATTACCTGAAAATGGACTTATAAATAGGACCAAATTTTTTAGTCATGGGAACTTATAAAAAGGACCGGAGTGGTATAGAGAGACAATTTATTTGTCATATTTCTAAGTACATCATTAAATTTTGGGTTAAGGTGCAATTTTATCTCAGAAGCATCCATTCAAAAGCATTGGTGTATTTATAAGTTTTTTGAATAGCAATTTTAATGATCAACATCAAATTTTTTAAAGGTCAAGGTCTGTTTTTAATGGTTATGGAGAATTTGCTTCTTTTTTTTTTTTAATATTTTTGGGATGAAATTTGAAAATAATCTTCTTCACTAAACAATAGTTAACCATAATATTTTCATAAAATCGGAATAACAAGTGATTAGGGAAAACATTTTTCTTTTAAAAAATAAGCACATCGGAGTCTAAGGCACAAATTCTGCCCACAAACTCACTATAGAAAATTTATAACTCTGGGCACAATTATCGAACAGAAAAATACACAGCCCACGAGTCTTACAACACCAAGTTTACAACAAAAGGTCTACATCAAAACATTTTCCAAAACAAATTTTGATTGGGGATCCACCAAAAAATTATGGTGTATAAAATTAAACATTTGGTCTCACAGTGGATAAACAATCATCCCAACACAATTAGTATAGTATTTCAAAAACATGAGAGCCTTAATATGACAATATATAATTCCATACAACACCAATACCAAAAGAGGCTTACAAGGTTTGCAATTATTATGCCTCTAGTTGCTTCCCTTCGCTACTAGTGGAATTAGAGGTCTCGCGCGAAAGATATTGATAATGACGGGGTGAGACATAAAGTCTCAGTTACCAAAATTAATTTATCACACATGCAAGAAAGGATTGCAAGTCAGAGAAGCAGATTTACTAACATATTTATAAAATCAACAACAAATAATTAATTAATCCTTAATAATTAACAATAAGTAGAACTATCCCCACTCATCCATCATGCTCTTCCTTATATTGTCTGGACGTGGTAAAACCTATCAGTGCTAGTATACCTGTCCAAGTTTAGCTAGTTACTTCAAGAATACTGTCTCTCCCATGCTACTACCGATATACCGCAACAAGGAGATGTCCGCCCAAAACACTCAGCTCAAATTCCGCGCCAGGAATGTGAGAGCCGATGGGCACAATTTCACCCTAAATCTCTTCCACACAACCCAACATATTCCATAACAGATAAACAATATGTCACTATAATCTTCAAAACATTGTAAAATATATTATTCCATATTCAACACCACATAACAAACAAAACATTTTACAGAATTATTATTCCATATGCAACAACCCACAACAAACATCATAACAATCACCACAATAAGTATCTCAATAACAATAATCATTCATATGTACATACAGAATGGAAAATACACTGCTTCACTGAAATAACTTCATCATATTCAAATATACGCTTAATTTCTCAAAACACATACCAGTAGTACATATGAAAGTAAGGTTTAGAAAACATCTTAGAGTCCAAAACAAATATATAAACTCAACTCCAAGCTAAACCTTATCTCGAAGAGTAAAACACGAACAATCATAGGTCATAAATAAACTCTACATTATCACAATTATAATTTCATATACCTTAAATTACACAAATTCAAATAAATATATATTATCATAATAAAAACTAAAAATGACATTTTAATCCTTCAAATTTCAAAACTAACCGACTAAAATCTCGTAATTCCTCTATTAACCCAAAATAAAATTTATATAACTTTTAATCGGTAGAAATATCGGTACGATATAAATTCTAAACTTCTTAATTAGAAAAATAAATTTAAATTTCTACAACAATCAATCAAATATTCTAAACCTATTAAAACTATTTATTAATTGTTCTATACATATATACAGTCATCTATTATAAAAACTCAAAACTTTTTTAAAATCTCAACCTTAAATTTTTACTAACCAACACAATATTATGTTCATTGGAAAGAAAAAAAAATATAGAACAACTTTCATGAAGGAAGTTTATTAAAAAAAAAATAGTTTAATTAGCAAAATGATCTTATAAGATAAATAAATAACACACCTAAAAAAACTCAAACCTACTTCTTTTCTCTTCTCTTCGCTCCTCTCACGGACACGTGACACGCCATACATATATATATATATATATATATGACACGCCCATAATATATATATATATATATATATATATATATATATATATATATATAGAATATATATATAGAAGAATGGAGGGGGTGTAATCATTACACCTTCCTCATTTTCAGAGGCGGTGGAAATTTAGGATTTTGTTCCCCTTCTTCCTCCTCCCAGAGCTTCTTTCTCTTTTATTCTTTCTTTTGAGAAGGAAAAAGTTATCACAAAGGCCCCAACTTTATTTTATTATTATTTTTTTCAGATTTTTTTTTTTCAGTCACAACTACAATTTAATTACCATAATCATATGTAATTATTTCTTAATTACAATTTAATCATAAAAATAAAATTAGGATATTACAAAATTACCCCTAAAAAATACTCAACATTTTTGAATGGTTTCTTCCACTACAAAATTGTGCCTTAACCCAATTTTTCATATAAATTTTCAATTTGACCATTTATTTAGTGTTATGGGAGTAGACTTTATTCTCATTGGATAAGATATATAATAAATAAGGGTAAAGTTGATAAATTGTTAAATTTTAGGGGAGAACAAGTAAGATTTAGTTTTTTTTTTTTTTTTTTTTTTTTTTTTAATTTTGCGTTCTTCTTGTTATGGGAGTAGACTTCTTGATTTAGCGTTCTTCTTGATTTTTTTAGGGTAAAGTGAAATACATTGAGTTTTATGAGAGGAGTAAAAGCCAAGTAAGGAAATTTACAATAAATGTACATTAATGCTAGGACATTGAAAAATTGAGATCCAAACATCCAATGGTAATATGCTTTACTATTGTGAATTTCAACACATAAAAGGAAAATAAAGAAGGGGATCACGCAAATGAATGAAGATATCGACAACATTGTAAATTTCAATACATAAAAAAGAAGGAAGATTTTGTATGATTTTGTCATGTATATCTGGATATAAATCGCTTTGTAATGGCGAAAAAATGTCTACGATTTAATTTCTAGGTGATGCTATTTGCCTAGATTCATTTTCGTACGATGTATCTAACTAAAGTATTATGAACAAGACTGGAAGATCCCTTCATATGTGTATTAGGGCTGGCAATCCAGTCGGCCGTGAAAAAGTCGGCTAACAGGGTCGGTCCTCCGGGCCAAGTAGTTAAAACATCTGTTTTTTAAAGCGAAAGCACCAAGGTCGGGCCGGCTGAAAATACTGCGCCCGAAAATTACTATTCTAAATTTTAACTATTTTTCCTCCACTTTTATTTTTTTAAAAAATATAATTAGTAAATTACAACATGAATCATCCAATAAATAAACACAGTTACTAATTCATAATCAAAAACAAATATGTTCACAAATAACTCACATAAAACATAAAAAGCATATCACTAAGCGACATTAGTACGATGACTATTATTGTCGTCATCTTCGTCACAATCATCGATTTTAACGATATTTGATTGTTCTTCACTTTGAGTAGTAGCCTCTGGCTCATGAGTAAGAATATCATGAAATTCTTCTCCTGCATCATGAACACATCCATAATCTTTATTTGCAACAAATAATAAAGCAAATCATAAAATTAGAGTATAGTTATTATGTATTTGTAGTTAAATGGATAAATAACTCTATAACAAATACAAAAAATATATAAATTAATAAATTTAAAAAAGGAAGAAAAAAAAAGGAAAAAGTTAGAGTGAAAATTACTGCGCAGCTGGCCCGAGACCTCCAAGGCTAGTTTAAGCCCGGCGTCGTTAGTTGGCCCTCCAGGACTAATTTTAAATATTTCGTTCATTTTTTGCGCCAGCTTTAAAGGTCGAGAAAAAAATGGCCGATGGGTCAATTGGCCCGTTTTACGGCTCTAATTTGTATTCTTAAGCCATTTTTTTAATTATTATTATTATTAAAAAAGGCACTCTAGTTTTGTTGCAATTTTATTCCACGATTCCCTGTGGACCCCACCTCTCTCTCTCACTCGATGGTCCTGCATGCATGGATTCAAACTTCATATTACATTCCCATCGGTCATCACCATCGTGTGTGTGTGTGTATGTATGTGTATATATATATATGTCTTCATTCTCTCTTTTTTGGTACGAGAGAATGAATTAGAGTGCTGAAAATTTTTATGAGTTGGATTTATAAAATAATTAGAGAATGAGATTACAATTAATAAGGAGGAGGCGTATGATAAAAGAGTAAGAAAAATTAATTAACAAAATTTAACCCCCATTTTTTTGAAGAAAAAAATTTCAATGAACATTTTTTTCCCCATCCGATCTCCTCATACTACAGAGAGATTTGATAAAATTTAATGGCTTGGTGAATCTCTACCATTTTAATTTTTTTATTGGCACTTTTACTATTTTCAAAATTTATTTGTGACACACAGAATATATATATTTTTTCTTGTTTGTATTCTTTTATTTTTTAATGCATTTAAAACTCCTCTATTTTGAAGAAACAGAATATACACACAGAATATATATTTTCATATAATATAATAATATTTTTAAATATAATATACTTTACTATCATGAATTTCAACACATAAAAGGGGAAAAAAAAAAGGGAATCACGAATGAAGATATTGACAACATTTTGAATTTCAACACATAAAAAGGAAGGAAGATTTTGTATAATTTTTCCATGTATATCTGGATATAAATCGCTTTGTAATGGCGAAAAAATGTCTACAGTTTAATAAGGAGGAGATGTGAGATTAAAGAGTAAGAGAAATTAATTAAAAAATTCTTAACCTCCATTTTTTTAAAAAAATAGTAAAATTGCACCTTAACACATAATTAAATTTTGACAATAATTTGTAATTATTAATGAGATTTCTGTTTACAACTAAATGAATTTATATTTATAATTTATTTTTAAAAATTATCAAAAATCTAATTTTCATTAAATTTATCTGAGAACTCAAAAGTAATTATCCCAGTAGTTTAACGATCAGGTACCCTGTTTTTATCCCCTCCATAATTCTAGAAAGTAAACACACAGTTATCCTTAATTCAACCCCACCAAATTAAATGAACGTTGGATGGCGGACTCCATATCTACTCTTTGATTCCGTCAACGTCATTATATTTCCACCGTCCAGATCCTTTTACCAGTTCAATTCAAGTGTGGCACCAAATGCAGACTGCATTCTAAAAAAGCTGGTAGTTTACCTGGAAAAATACTCACCTTGGACAGAGACCCAAAAAGCTACTGCACAAAAACTCACCAGAATTGTGAATGAAAGAGGGAGTTGAGAATACTATTTATAAAAACTACACATTTTTATAAGTCTGGTTTGGAAAGAGTGATCGGTTATACTAGTATGATAGAGAAATTGACATTTCTTGTTCCCCATTTCTTGCCTGCGCACAGAGCCTGCATTCTGAAAAAGGAGGAGGGGAGTGAATGTGACAACAGACCTTTGTTCCCCACTTCCCCATGAGAGCTGTGATCATCATCCCCAGAAAGCTTCTTTCCTTTTGGATTCTTCTGGCAAAAGAAAAGAGGCCTAAATTATAGCACCGTATCTTCGCAGCGGCAACAATGTCAGCTCCCAGGTTCAAAGGATGAAGCGCAAGGTGGAAGGCTCAATAAATGCAACAGAAGGTGTAGGATATCGAATTTATTGGTGTCGTGCGTAGTCGTTTATTTTTATTTTTATTGGAAGTAGCACCTATAAATAATAATAATCAGAAATACTTACATACTATACTTTAAGAATAAATATATATGGACCAATGAAATATTAATCTTATGGTTAGAAAATGAATACGAGGGAAGAGGATGATAATGGAATAAGACGAGTTCTTCGGATTCTGAATCCATCTACAGACTACAGTTGTGCTCATGATTGTCAGGGACTAATGGGGTAAGGCTGTGGGACCAAGATTGTTGGAAACAAAACAAAACAAAATATAATAAATGGTTCAACAGTAGTGTTGAAGAATGAAAGGAATGCACACATTATAAATTTTTTTTTAAAAAAAATAAGTGAGGTTGTTGAAGAAATAGAATACACACACACTAAATCAGGATTGAAAACTCCTCTATTTTGAAGAAATAGAATACACACACAGAATATATATTTTCATATAATGTAATAATATAATATACTTTACTATTATGAATTTCAACACATAAAATGAAAAGAAAGAAGGGAATCACGTAAATGCAGACTGCATTCTAAAAAAGCTGGTAGTTTACATAAAAAAATGCTCACCTTGGACAGAGACCCAAATAGTTACTGCAAAAAAACTCACCAAAATTGTGAATGAAAGAGAGAGTAGAGAGGGGAACAAAGGCCTTATTGACCAGCTGTAGCATCCATGTAAACACTCAACATTGATCTCTGTTCTGCTCAACCGAAATCACATGTGCTCCAAGTGATGGCTTTCATGTAAATTGATTTATAACGTCATTTTCAATAATAAAAGCCCTCGTCATTATCTCCATCTTTCACAATCCTGGCTTTGGTTCTCTTCTCATATTAATATGCTTCTTCGATGCTTTGTTTCCTTTGATGTTATGGCGTTTCAACCAGCTAAAAGATCAAGTTGAAACACAAAGGAGATTTTAAATTTTTCTTTACATTAATGAATTGAGAACCCTCCCTGACATACATTACTTGTTGCAGGTAGAAACTGGGTGGAAATTGAAAATTTTGGCTCGGTTTTCTAAATCTCTTCTACTAAAGTTTGGCTATCACAAAAGTCTTACCCATTTCCCATCCTTCTAGTCCTAGATCACCTTAATTATATATAAATATTAAAATATAAATAAAATTTGAAGAGAATAAAGAGAGTTGGCTAGTTATTGTAATATAATTAATATGTATAATTACTTTTTTTAGTTAATAAGATATTTTTATTATTAAAGGAAATTATTTTTTCTATAATTTCATATTAATAATATGAAATCTTAAATTTCTTCATCTAAATAAATATCATATTAACTTCCTCAACTATCTTTCTTAATCTAATTAAATTAAAAATATATATTTTATATTAAACACTATATGATTATGAAGAATTCTTCCAACACAAACATTACAAAACTGTACGAAACGTACAACTGGGACAACAGTATGCACAACACACTAACACGTAAACATGCCAATTAAAAAAATCTTTATATTTATTGTTCTTCTACTTTTTGCTATAGATTAAAGGGCAGTAAGAAAAGATGCTAGCTAGCTAAAAAAACAAAAGCGTGTTTATTGGATCGGACTGAGATTAAAAATGACAGAAAATTAGCTTGGGAAGGAATGATTGACCTAAACGATACGGAATGGCATTTTTTATATATATTTTATTTAATTAGCTTGGACACCGTTGATGGAGACGACTATTCATCACTATCCAATTTATATTTCCAAGACTCTCTTGGATATTTTCAAAAAGTGTTCATCTCTGTAGCCTTTGAGTTTGAGGTGTGGGATATGGGTTCGTTATGGAGGCATTAATACCCCAACCCAACATATCCCGTCGCTCCTCACAGCTTATTGCTGTGGATGTTGATGGCTTCCATTACCAAAAGCAACCTCTTGGGCCCCTTATATTATAATCACTCATTTATAAACCCTCTTGCCTCCTTCTTATCTTACTTTTCTCTCAAGTTACGTCAAAGTAAACAACTCACAAGAACCAAAGCAGCTAGCATACAAAAGTTATGGCTAGCTAGCATCTTTTCTTTATTGGACTGCTCTTGGAATCTACATAAGCATATAATGTATAATGTTTATACCTCTTATAAGAGGTATTATTTTTTTTTTATTTTTTTATATATTGTATTTATTTAAATTTAAATTATATGCATTTTTTCGATATTTTTTTTGCACACAGTTTAAATTAATTAATTTTCATAATACCTTGGTGTTATAGATAGATGCGAACTGAAAATTAATTAATTTGAGAAACTAAGTACAAAAAAAAAAAATCAGAAAAATGCATATAATTTAAATTTAAATAAATACAATATATAAAAAAATTAAAAAAAAAAAAAATATGCTTATACCCCTTATAAGAGGTATAAGCACCTAAACATTACATGATTATAAGCATGTAATGTGAACCCCTGCTCTTCTTAGCATAAAGTAGAAGAGCAATAAATATAAAGATATTTTTAATTTTTAAATATTTATTTCTATTTCTATTTCTATTTCTATTTCTATCACAACCTCCTCCTCTCCCTCAACCTCTAACCTCCGTCTCATTCCTTCATCACTCATTCTTTACTCCTTTTTGGCCAATTGCAGAAGAGTTCATCGGAGAATCTGAGCTGAGGACCGAGAGGCAGATCGAGAGAGAACCGGAGCTAGAGAGAAAGGAAGTGTAAGAGTAAGTGAAGTTTTGATAGTGTGCTCTATTAGTATATAATGTATATATTTTGATTAGTAATAAATCTTGTGTTTATATGTGTAGGATTGAAAATGAGTGGTAGAAGGAATCATGGAAATAGTTATGGACAAGCCGAAAACCCACTCTTTGGACTCAGAGAGGAAACTATGTATGACACATTGCGCCGGAGGCATGCAATGAGAAGATCAATTCCAAATCAGCCAAAGACCCCTGAGATTATTAACCTGGTATCTAGTGGGGAATCAGGTATGGGGGGGAATGAAGTGGAGGAATCAGTGGACTCTGACTTTGTTTATCCTCCCGAGGATATTTGGTGGCATCCCAATCTTGATATCCTAGCATGCTTAGTGGATGCATACGAGAATGCATATAGGACTCGTAATGACTCCACGAGGTCGTTACATTGCATTCTTAGATGAGATTCCCACGATACAACGGGACAATAACTTGGGGGGGATTAGAGCCCCTGATAATGAATGGATTGGTACCATCTTGTGCTACTTTCCTGACGATGATTTTTGGGGAAGTAAGAAGAATCAAATTATGAACCAAGGTCGCTTTAGAATTTTGGAATTCATTGAACACATGAAGCAGCTTGTTAATGAACATGTTCAATAAATGTAATTTCGTTTTTATGAATTAAAATTCTAGTTGTTGATAATATGAGGGCATTATCGGGGAACTTTTGATAGACTTCTATCGAGTTCGGGAATATAAATTGGTCTAAGACTGTAGCTGTAGCTTGATGGCATTAGGAATGAACAAATATAGCCATTGGTTTTTAGGTTTGAATTCCTCGCAGAGTGTGAGATTATTGAGCACATGAGACAATGTATG
Source organism: Acacia melanoxylon (assembly GCA_019022615.1). Lineage (NCBI taxonomy): Eukaryota > Viridiplantae > Streptophyta > Magnoliopsida > Fabales > Fabaceae > Acacia > Acacia melanoxylon. Next base: position 10,253,678 of record JAFJYJ010000011.1, read on the forward strand.
AATACACACGTTCATGTATTTGGGGTTTTAGCAGTTTGTTTTTTCTTACAAAAAGACAATTTATATTAATGTTAAAATGAGTTTATGATTGAGAAAAATAGGAAGTACAATAATTGTGAAGAGGGAGTGGGGGTAAAGGTTGAGTGAATTGAAATAAATTTGTTTGTATAATGGCGTGCCATATTCATAAATGTGATCAACACTTATAATAAAAGAATAATGTTTAAAGCATATTTTTACTGCACAATATAAAAAAGATCAGATTTTTAATAATCAGCCAAGGTTGCTGATTAAGTTAACACGACTAGCTAGATACACGAACCTAATGAATATCTAATGAATATCGTGGATAAAATGCCATATTGCCGGTGTATAATTTACTGTGAGAAAGTGACTTATTAAATAAGGATGATTCACGATCAAACGCTAGATATTGACGTATTGTCACATTTCCAATAAACGATGAGAATACAAATATATAGTCAAAGCCTCAAAGGCTTAGAGAGTGAGAGAGACAAGGGGTTCGAGCAAAAAAAAAAGAGAGACAACGGGAGCACGTGAAACGTGAAGCTGAACCATCTTGAAGTTGAAAACTAGCTTAATACGCTGGCAAGAAACCTATGACTTATTTGATTATATCTTCTATTTTTATATTCTTAAAATAATTGTGTGCAGAAGTAGTTTTTAGAAAACTAATTTAAAATATTTTTTAAATAGTTGCTTGAACGTCATTTTGATAAACATATATAAATAAATGTTGAAGTGAATGATGAAAAATAGTTCACTTTATTGGCATGATGGATTTTCATTAATGAAAATACAATATTTTATGTATTTTTTCTAATTTTTTAGAACAAAATATTAAAAAAAATGTCATAATTTTTCTATTTTTCAAAACAAATTTTTTAATTTTTTGTTTCCAGACTGCATAATTAAAACATATTTTCAAACCTTCTTTTTTTATTTTTGTTTCCAACACTTATTCTCAATGTGAGATTCATAAAGTACATAAACAATGTAAATTGAAAATTTAATTTAAGGAAAAAACTTTGAGGAAAGCGATGAATCATTGTCCAAAGCTACCAATTAACGAGTGACACGCATGTCGATCCTTTGGTAATGTAATACTTCCATAATAGCAGTGATTCCAGTGATGCATTGAAGGAGGGAAAAAATTAAGTATATGGGATGATGTTCGTTTCCGTCCCAATCGTTTTGAACTTTAATTAAAGTGACGTTTCTTATTATTATCCCAAATCACAACCAAACAAATATAGTGTTGGAACATTGTCATTATCGAAGCTTTTGTTTTCAAAATCAAAATAACAGAATACATGCATAGTTTATTAAGATAATAAAAAAGGTAGTGCATGGTCCTGAAAAATTTGTGTGTGTGTGTGGTGGGTTCTGTTTCTGAATCTAATTGATTTGTTCTTCGCTTCAGGACACTGCATGGGATTGGATTGCCCTACAAACCAACCCAACCCTTGTTATTCTGCTGCCGCATTTCTTTCTGTCTCTCTGACATGTTATATATATATATGTGTGTGTGTGTGTCACACACACAAAGCTGGCCTTCATTTCTCCCATCTTCTTGAATATAATTACTGATTTTCCACAGGCAGGGGCGAAGTCAGGATTTTATGTTTGTGGTAGGAACCAAGGCAGGTAATTGTAGAATATACTCTAATCTACGAGAAGACGCAAGACTCTTGCGAATTCAACTAGATTAGCCAACTCTCTAATAATTAGGAACTCCACTAATTAATAAAGCCCAAGGAGAATCTCCCGTTTCAATTTACTCTCAGAAATATTCGACACATATAACATTGTATCTTTTTTCATATAGGGACACTAAGCAACTGAAGCTATGATTTCCAATTCCAAAGCAACTCGACCACAAGAAATCAAAGAATGGATAATAAATGGAAGGTGGGGACAAAGCAAGGATATTCTAATTTTAGTGCATAATAATATATTTTCCCAGATGCACCCTACCAAGCTATATCAGAATGTACACATTGACAAATCAACTCTAACAAGCAAACAAAAATTAGATCATGCTTTCATACAATGTATGCCAGTTGTGTTCATGTTTCCCAACAAACAGAATTAATTGAGGTAGAAACAAACAATGAACAAAACAATTAGGTACCTTTCTCTGATGCCTTGCTTGCAGAAAGTGGTGCAGTGTACTTCTCAGGTTCCTTGTAATCCAAAAAGAAATATGAATGGATACATGACTAATCTAATAACTGAATATATAGCAACTCACATAGCTTTATAATAATAATAATCCACCTAGCATATATTTCTTTGTTTTATCCACAACCACATGTTTTTAATTATCAAGAATTGAAAGAGAAACAGAGGCACAAATAAGAATTGAAACTTGAATCAGAGTCAGGGGCATACAGTGAAGACTGAAGAAGTGTGGCTACATGCGGACATGTGCGTAAGTGTGGCTCCGTCACTGGCTCCAAGTTCCAACTAAACAAACCTGAAAAATAGAGTTTACGAAACTAGTTAAAGGATTTAGTACCACAAAGAAAGTTGCTAAGACAGAATCACAAAATAATTGAGTTAACGAAATTGAATTGATTGATCTTCTCCTGCACAAACAGAATGATTTGACAGTGAATCACAAAGGATAGCATCCCTATCAAATCCAATAATCATTTAGACAAGGCATCTGCATTTCTTTTCTTTTAAGGTTCATTATGCTTTGACCAAAGGGAAACAGGCCATAAGCAGCTACAATATATTTAGAATTAGAGTTTAGATCCTTAACAACCATAAAGAATTTCATAAAGGATCCTGAATTGTACCCAGCTTCAATCAAAGGAAGACAAAATCAAAAGTGCCTCATAAAACATCCAAACTATTCTCATATAAAGGCTTAGTTCACTAAGAAAATTCCTCTTGCTGAGTTCTCAATATGCAGTCAAGATATCAACACTTACCTCACTTCCCTGAGGACCCTGAGGACTAACTGTTCTTTTGAGCATTTTAGGATGTCTTATGTAAGGGGATTTTCTATATTTCTTGTAGATTGGCGGGTTAAAAGTGTATCGAAAATACTGAAACGAAGTTAAAAGTAAGAAGGATTCTATGGTCTATGAAAAAAGGATGAGAATTCAAAACCATGTAATATATGGAAATGAATCACCCAAATTCTGGAATAACATAGAATTTTACTTTCCCGATTATTATTATGCAAGAAACCTAGAAAAAGTTATGAAAAGCAAAAGTCAAAACGATCAATGAATTGAAATTTGAAACCCTAGAAGAAGAACAAGAGCAAAATAAACCCAACTTACGGTTATGCAGCAGTATAACTAATTCATTTCCACAAACCACCAAATCCATTCACGAAGAACACAGTTAAGAAGGAAGACCTAAAATCATTTCCTCATGCACGAAAAGGAACCAAAGAAGGGAATAGGGTTGACGGAAAAAGAGAGAGAGAAACAAAGTCTCACCGGCATGATCGGAATCGTGCTTCTCTGTCAACAATCAATATCGTATAGGAAGCAGAACGGCGTACAAAGAGGAGGCGTAGGAAGCAGAACGGCGTACGAAGAGGAGGGGACGGGAGAGCAAAGACAGAGAATCAAGGCGGCGAGGATTGAGGGAGACGCGATTTGGACAGAGAATCAAGGCGGCGAGGGTTGAGGGAGACGCGATTTGGAGAGAAAATGAAGAGGGCGACACGAGAGCAGCAAAATAAAAAACAAAGGGATATGAGGATGTTCGAACAGCGGACCTCTAGGTTATGTAGCGTATAACTAACCATACCACCCAGCTAAGTTATCATAAAAATTCTTCAAAATATATTTATTCTCAAATGTTTGTGTCTGCACTTGCCCAAAAAAACACTAGTGTGGCTCCGCCACTGTTGCCAATTATATCCCACAAAGAACAGGTGAGGAAATATGTATTAAATATACTGTATTTGCGTTATTGGAATTGAATTGGGATAAGTTTGTGAGAAATTGATTCTCAATTTGCATTATACACGACACAATGGGAAAATCGCAATTCTTCTGTATGTGTTTTTGGTTGGCCATAGAAACTTAAAATTAAATAAGTTTAGTAGGGTTGAATTAGAGTTGTATATAATAGTTGTAGTTAGTTGGTCAATAAGTTACTGAGAGGGAGTAAAAGTTGTATTGCAATTTTGTTGATTCACTATATTTATATTTATAAAGAAAAATAGTATTGAAGAGAAAACAGATGGGAAATCTTCTAAATCAATTTTAACTGCATTTCTGTCACGGTAGCCACGTGTTGTACTATTTTTCATTTCTCTTGTACTTATTAACAAGAGGCTGTGTATGCATCCTTGTCATTTTCTCAAGTGTTAGTTGTCATTGCTTAGTGGATACTAGTCTTTTCTTAGTCGCTTCTTGCACTTATTCGGTTAAACTTTAACTATTTGAGGGACACGACAAAATTGATAAGCCAGTTAAATGGGCAGAAGTTCATGTTTAGTTACCTATTGGATGCTTGCAGTGACTTGTTAGTTAACAACTTGCATGGTCATATAGTCCACAGGCCATGCTAATTCATTCGACAGCTATAAGTAGTAAGTTTATTTCTTCTTGCATAATTAGTGTAAGTTTTCGTAGAACATTGTGATTGATAAACTAATTAAACCGCAGAAGAATTCACGCATATGCATCCACATGCATGTTTCAAATTAATTAATTCATGATTCATTAGTGAGATCTTATTTTTCTCTAAACATCTTGCATTTTTGAAACATCTAAACATTTAAAAAAAAAAAAAACTGTCTTTAAATATGAAAGAGTACTTCGTTTGGTCATATTCATGAAAAACTTTTCACAGATCAAGAAAAGTAGTTATTACAGTTATTGGATGACTTCTACTGTTCCCCCCTCCAAAAACTAATAGCATTCCAGAATTACTTCTAATTAATTAAATGGTGTGTGAGGTAGGGACGAAGGGAGGGGGACAGTGGAAAGCTGCTTCTTCTTCTTCTTCTTTTCCACTTGAAGTGAAAAATTCTACCTCCAAGTTCCAATGGAGAACGTATCTGAAATATATATATATGTACTGTATAATATATATGCTTCAAACATTTAGTGAAGTGTCTTATATTAGAAACTATGTAAAACTTGGTTAACAAGAGAAGGCGTTAGTTGAAGCAAAGAAGGATTTGGAGAAAAGCTTTCCCCTTTTTAGAAATTGAAGACAATAGAGTTGGGATGGCGAATTCGTCGGACTCATCCAGGGTGCTCTCAATGACTGATGCTGACCAACGCAAACTGCCACTGGACCGGCCCCCTGCTGAGGGGCAAGACGACCGGAAAAAGAAGACGAGATGGGAAGAAACACCTCAGGCTATTATGGATGACAGTATGACAGACAAGGAAACAGAGCAAAATGCTGTGACTGATAAGAAAAAAGAGCAAAATGCTGAGAAATCTAACAGCTCTGAAAGTAGGGGAAACAATAAAAAGAAAGACGATGAAGCTCCAAAGTTCCCATCATATCGGGCATCCCTTATGGGTTTCAACGGAATTGCTCATAGCAGCAGTATAATGGAGGAGGATGACCTTTTTACTAATGATAAGGAAATATGTTGGAAAGTACCTGAACAATCAGAAGAGATGAGGAAGCTGATGGAAATGTACCCAGTAGCTCTGTGCACTGACGAGGAATATAACGAATGGTGTGAGCCATGGAATTATGCCCTCATTCTTACCGTTCTTGGCAAAAATTTTAACCTCTATGTCCTGAAAGAGTTCTTGATTAAACTATGGGGGTTCTCTAGTTTTGAACTTATTGATGTACCAAACAATTACTTTGTTGTCAGATTCCACGATCAAGAGCTATGGAGATCTCATTACAAAAAGGTTTTATATGATGGTCCCTGGGTCATAAATGGTCACTGTGTCTTGGTTCAACGGTGGACGCCCTATTTCAATCCCTACCAAAATCCTCTAGGTCGGGTGGCTACCTGGGTCCGCATTCCAGACGTCCCTCTTCATTGCTACAATAAACACTGTATTTCGAGAATTGGAGATAGGATCGGACGCACCCTCAAGGTCGATTTGAATACACTCCAAGACTGTCAGGGTTCAACGCCAAAAATCCAAAGAGGAAAGTTCGTTAGGATTTGTGTGGAACTCGACCTTCAGAAAAAATTGGTCCCCAAAGTCATTGCTGCGGGATCGATTTTCAATGTAGAATATGAAGGGCTTACCTTAATATGCTTTGCCTGTGGCAGATTTGGGCATAGACGTGAGAAATGCCCTTATAAGGGTTCCACATCGGTTTCTCACGAGGAGGCAAACCCATTGAGCAAACCTCCACAGCAACCTATAAATAGATCGACGGTGAATATTCCGGCGAAAAACACGGAGGAGGAGGCCTTCGGACCATGGATGTTGGTCAATCGACGGGCTAGCCGAGCTCGCATGCTCCAACGGACTGATTACAGGGAACAACGCCAAACCTCGGGCAACGATGACAGGGTGCTGAAGCCGTACTCTCTCGGACAGGGCTCAAGATTTGGGGCGATTAGGGATCTTGAACGGGAAACACACCTGACAGAGGATTATTCTACGGCAGATCAGGGAGATGAAGTTCGAATGGAAAATCCCTCGGATATCCCCCATGGCCGGCAGAATTTAATGAGAAAAGACAGGTTTTCTATGGGGAAGCTGACGTCGCATCTAAAGAGAAAAGAGCCAGCTGGTAAGTCGCACAGTCAAAGATCTGACTCTGGGCAAAAGCAAATAACAATATACAAGCCAAAAGAGGCCAAATCAGCGTCAATACCCGCTGGGCCCAACACGAAGTCGGAGGAAATTGAGCCGAAAGCTAAATTGCAGGCTGTGGGCCAACATTGCTCTGATAGGGACTTGATTCCTAAAGGAAATCCGTCAATTATTAATGAAGGAAGCCTCATATTTTTTAATGAACCAGACACGCAAATGGGCCACAATAAAAACCCCAGGAAAGCCAATAAAGGGAGCCGGTCACACATTGTAATCCATGGAGATATTCACACCAAGCCTAAACAGGGTCTTGAAGCTTCAATTACAAATACCATCTCCTCAAAACAGGAACATAACGCTGGTGGTTCTCTTGTGGCGGTAACACATGTTTCTTCACAAACCAACTATCAGCACCCTCCTGATCACCCCCATGACCATTGGGACCCCAACGATGACATTGCTCCAGAATTCTTGGAGGCCAACGAAACTTGTGTGGCTGAAACTCAATTTGAGAAGCAGAGTGAAGGTGAGACCGATGGCCCCAGGTAAGTATTCTTTCCCATACTTTTATATATTTTCTTAATGATTATTGCATCTTGGAACTGTAGGGGAGCTGGTAGCCGGGCTTTCCATTTAACTGTTAAAGATATTGTTAGTAAGTATTGCATTGACATTCTTTGCCTTATTGAGCCTCGTATTAGTGGTCCTAGGGCTGACAAGGTTTGTCACAAGTTCGGCTTTAGCAATTGGACCCGTGTGGAATCTAGTGATTTTTCTGGTGGTATTTGGATTTTGTGGAACAGTGATGCTTTTGATATTTCCTATCTTACCTCCACCACCCAGTTGCTTCATTGCCAAGTAAAGGAGAAAGACAGTAACACTACGAGCCTTTTGACGGTCGTGTATGGTGAAACTAGTAATATTGGTAGAACCGCCCTTTGGAGCTCTCTTCGTTCTCTTGCAGCCAACTCCAGCTCACCTTGGTTGGTCCTGGGTGACTTCAATATTTTCTTATCCCCTGAGGACAAGGCTGGTGGTGCCCCTCCCCCTTGGACCGCCATGCAACATTTCAGAGATTGCATTGATGACACTGGCCTCATTGAAGCTAAAGTTCATGGAGAAAAGTTCACTTGGGAAAAGAAGGGTCTGAAGGAGAGGCTGGACTGGACTTTCACGAATTTCAGTTGGATTAACTTCTTTCCCAGCTTCACCATTCATCATGAGCTAAAATTTAAATCCGACCATAGAAATGTGCTGGTGAACTCCAATCCTTCACCACAAAGAGCTCGTCCTCAGAAATTCTTCTCTTATCAGGTTGCTTGGACCCTTGAGGATGACTTTAAGGACATCACCACGGAAGCTTGGCGAAATAAAGATTGGCTCCAAGGCTTGCAAAGTTTTCAACACTCTGCCATGCAATGGAATGACAACCGAGTCGGCAACTTTAGTAGAAAGAAAAAGCAGCTGATTCGTCTCTTGGAAGGTATTGATAGAAGTATAAGGATGAACCTGCAAACAGGTCTGTTTAAATTGGAGAAAAAGCTTTGGGTGAATATCATAAACTGGCCGCTCAAGAAGAATTTTCATGGTTCCATAAGTCTAGAAGCAAATGGCTCCAGGGGGGAGACAGGAATACAAAGTTTTTCCATGCCTCTACTATGGTTAAAAGGAAAAAGCAACGCATTGGAGCCATCCAGAATGACGCAGTGCAGTGGATTGAGGATCACGACGTCGCAAAAAAAAAGGCCCACGACTTCTTCTTGAACCTCTACACGCGCGATCCTTCTGTGAAAATCCGGACGAGTGGTTCTCTAATTTTCCTATCCTTGATGCTCGTGAGTTGCACATGCTTTCGAGAAAAGTTACCAGACTTGAGATAAAAAATGCAACTTTTGCTATGGGTGCGTTTAAAGCACCGGGTCCGATGGCCTCCAGGCTCACTTTTTCAAACTCAATGGAATGTTGTTGGTGATAAAATTTGCGATTTTATTGAGGAATGCTTTTATAATCCCTCCTCTATGGCCAACATCAATAAGTCCAAGGTCGTTCTTATCCCTAAGGTTGACAATCCTGCTACTTTAAAGGACTTTCGCCCAATATCCTTGTGTAACGTGAGTTTTAAAATCATTACAAAGATCTTGGCGAATAGATTCAGGAATGTTATGCCACAACTGATAAGTCCTGAACAATGCAGCTTCATTGCTGGAAGATCAAGTTGTGACAACATTATCCTTGCCCAAGAAATCATCCACTCCATGAGAATGAAGGGTAAGAAGAAAGGATTCGTTGCCATCAAGATAGATATGGAAAAAGCGTTTGTGAGACTCGGATTGGAGGTTTATAAAGAACACTCTTATGCGGTTGAGGTTGGACGATTATCTCATTGATCTCATTATGGCCTGTATTTCTACTTCATCCATGTCTATTCTTTGGAATGGTGATGAAAGCACGAGCTTTACCCCTTCCAGGGGTGTTAGACAAGGAGACCCCCTAAGCCCGTATATTTTTGTCCTCTGTATGGAACGCCTAGGCCATTTTATTAAAGTGGAGTGTGATGCCGTACGGAAGCCGTTCACTTTCAAGAGAGCGAGCCCTAGTATCTCACATATGTTCTTTGCTGATGATCTCATCCTTTTTACCGAAGCCTCTCCTAACCAAATGGCTGAGGTTCGTGATGTGATGCAAAGCTTCTGCGAAGTTTCAGGGCACATAATTAACTTAGCTAAATCACGAATGTTTTGCTCTAGCAATGTCAATTTTAACAGAGCCCTTGAATTAAGTCAACTCCTTGGCATCGGCATCACTCCTGATCTTGGAAAATATTTGGGGGTCCCGATTATTCATAAGAGAGTTACGAAAGCCACATACCACCCCATTGTGCAAAAGGCTCGAAAAAAGCTGTCCATGTGGAAAAGCAAATTCCTTACTTTAGTTGGTCGGTCTGTGTTGATTAAATCTGTGTTGTCCTCTCTTCCTAGCTACTGCATGCAATCGACCCTCCTTCCTATCTGCACTATTAACGAATTAGATAAGATCTCAAGGAAGTTTCTCTGGTCTCAAGATGATGAAGTCAAGAAAATGCATCTCATTGCTTGGGATAAAATCACTAGAGCTAAGAAGCAAGGGGGCTTGGGTTTAAGAATCTTAGAGATCAAAACAAAGCTTTCATTATGAAGATCTGTTGGAGTCTCTTAACGAAGAAGCAAACATTGTGGGCCAAATGCCTTTGGCCTAAGTACAATTGTGGTGACTCCTCTATTCCTATGGTCTCCAAAAAGAGAAATGCATCCTTTGTCTGGAAAGCGATTGTCCAAGTTTGGGATAAATTTATTGCTAGAGTGGGGAAAAAGGTGAATAATGGGTCTGGAACTAAGTTTTGGCATGATCTTTGGCTTCCTCTTCATTGGCCCCTCATTTCCTTTGTTCATAACCCATCCTTGATTAATGAAGAAGAGACGGTAAGACATCAGCTTCTGGTGAATGGGAGATGGAATACTAATAGTTGGCGTGACATCTTACCTTCTGCAATCATTAACTATATCTCCAGAACGCTTCCTCCATCTAATAACTTCTCTGACTGTTTCACTTGGAGAGCAGCGAAAGACGGATGCTTCTCCGTTAAATCTGCTTATCTCTATCTCACTGATCGAGGTGTAACGGAGGCTAATAGCTTTTGGGCCCAAATGTGGAAGTGGCGAGATTCCGAAAAAGTCAAGCTTTTCATGTGGCGGAGTTGGCCATGAAAGACTTATGACAAATTCCTCGGGGCCAAAAGAGGCCTTACAAATGAAGGCCACTTTGTCCCTTCCGTTGTAATATGGAGGAAAGTGTGACTCATGTGATTAGGGACTGTGAGAGAGCAAAGAATTTCTGGAAACAAATTTTACAGCCTAACTATTTTTCTAAGTTTTTTGCAGGTAATTTGCAGGCTTGGCTCAGATGGAACTCCAACCGCAACCCCGGAAAAGGACGATTTCAGAAATTCAATTGGTCAAGAATCTTTTGCTTGGGGTGCTGGATCCTTTGGACATCAAGATGCAAATTCCTCTTCCAAGGCGAAAAAACGGATTTCAGGGAGATGATTCATACTTTAAACTATCTTCTGATGGAAAATTCTGTTAATCGAACTCTAACTCATCAAATTTTCCAAATTCACAGGAATGAGGAAAAGTCTTGGACACCACCACCAGCTAATGCGGTCCGCATTGACGTGGATGGCTCGCACGTCACCAAAGATCACACGGCTTGTGGAGGAGTGATCGGGGATTCTCAAGGCCATTGGTTGATGGGATTCCATAAGTCCCGGGTCTTCATTCGTCATTGAAGCGAGAGATATATGCTATTATGTTCGGTTTAAAAACCGGTGCAGATGGGCTTTCAGAAAATCATCGTTTACTCCGATTCGCTGGATGCTGTCAACATCCTGATGAGGGACTCTGGCATTGATCATCCCCTCAAAGACATTATAGGGGTGACTAGGGACCTCCTCTTTGGGGACCAGGATGTGGAGCTACATTACACTCCAAGAGACATCATTTCATGTGCCGACTATATGGCCAAGCAGGGCCATGATAATCCTCCTGAGGTTGATGTTACGCTGGTCCAAACAATTCCCGTCGGATGTATGGATATGGTTTTAAAAGACCAATTGGTCTGCCATTGTTAGTTCATCTTTCTAGCTTGATGTATTTTGGACTGAATCTTCATGATCCAGTCCGTTTCTTTCTTCTCAAGCTCTAGCTTGCCTGTTTCAGACAAAAAAAAAAAAAGAGAAGGCGTTAGTTTCTCTTATGGTTTGGTAAGATGGCACATACATGGAGTGGCGTTGTGAGAATTCTGTTGGTTAATTAATTGCAGGGATAAATACCAATTTTGATATGGAAGTTTTGGTTTTGGAGTACCCAGTACTTGAAAGTTTTTTTGGTATCATTTTTACCCGGAAGTTTATAAACGTAGCAATCTTGCCAATCGGTTGATCTTGACTATTGGATTGATCATTTTTTGTATCATTTCTGCCCCGGAAGTTTACAAAAATTTGCTCCTAAAAAAAAACTTCCGGGGCAAAAATGATACAATAAAAACTTTCGGGTGCTAAATGCCCCATAATTGTATTCTCACCGTCCACTGAATTCTTGAAGTTGTGCGTTTTCCAACCTTAAAAAAGAGATAAAATAAAATAAAACTAAAATGAAAAATAAAGGGAAGTGCGTAATTTCAAACAAACAATAATTGCAAACGGAGAAGCTTCATCTCTTTATAATCTCAATTGGCAACCACATAATTCAATCAAACTTTTCTCATGCGTTCATGAAAAAAAGGAAAAAGGGACTGTTTACATGTATGCTTTTTAGTAAGTGTGCATGCATATAGGCATTGATTCTTCCTAATTATTTGGTTAATCTTGACTTTAATTAATCAGATCGGGTCACTGATATATCTTTTCTTTGATTTGTAAATTTACATCCTTAATTTGTATCCCCTTACTTGATGGCATGATTTCATTTTCCTCAATTGATCCCACAATTTAGATATTTAATTTTCATGCTTTCCCCATGTTTTTTATAGTTTAGTCCGAGCAGGCTCATTAGGCGCATTCATCATGATGTTTTTTGTTTTTGTTTTTTGATAAAGTAGTAGACACCTCAGTTAATCTCCTATGGAATATCACATCCATCACAATCTGAAAAAGTATCCTCTCTAGATCCTTTGAAGGTTGATATACTTCAAACAGATTCTGCCCTGATCCAAGCCCTCTCTTTGTTAGATAGTCCGCCACGTAGTTGGCCGACCTGGGTACATGAGTGAGCATTAATTCCCAATCCATTTCCATCATACCTTTCACTTCTTAAAGGAGACCGGAATCCCTGTGTACTTGCCGATGTCTGTGCCAAATAAGGTTAAGCTCTCCATAGAATCTGTTTCTACCCATATTTTCCTATATCTCATTGTCCATGCCATTTTCAAACCCAGTATACAAGCCCAAATTTCCTGATGTAAAATCCATGATTTCTTTTTAAATGTTTGGTGATTGAATTCACAATTTATCAAAAAATTTAGTTTTTAATAGAGAACAGTAGCATTGTCCGATACAAGTAATGGTGATCTCACTTAGATAACTTTTGTTGTCATTGTTGACTTGGGAAACTGAAATTAAGTCAATGGGCAGAAAAAATCTGCACTTGTACATCCAATGTGGGCTGATTTTGGGCCTGAGCCCAATCTATTGAAGGAAGGCTAAAGCCTGCAGTACTCATAAAATGTCACGGTACTGACCGTTCATCATTGTACTGTTCCCACCGCATGATTAAACCTTGATTCCAAAAGATATTTCCAGCAGATTATTTTTTTTTTTTTGCCTACTCGGTTCACCGGGGCTTCGTCCTGACTAATCCGGATCTGTCCCACGTCGCGCACCTGGCTATGGTGGGAGAGTCTCAATGTGAGGTTTTTTTACATTCACAAGCGCCAACCGAGATTTTCAAGTCGACACAATCGCTATCACTGCCAACTTAGTTGGTAGCAGATTACCGTTAATAACGTAAACTGCTGAATCTATACACAAACACGCGCGAACAAATGCATTGTTTATGTGAAGCTACCTAATTATTTAATCATCCAATTTAGTCTTCTAATATTTATGTCGAAAATAACTAGAAACTAATCAACCTTTAGGCTGTTTGGAATGGAAGAGAGAGAAAGTTTTTTTGAGTTAAATCCTAAAAAGTTGAAGAAGTGAGGTTATAAAATTTTAATAAAGAAATGATGTAAGATAAAATAGTATGAAAAATTAATTAACAACTTTTAACCTCATTTTCCTAATTTTATTAAATTACATTCATAAATTTTTTCCCTATCTTCGAGCTTCCCCAAGAGGGAAGAAGTCCATTCTTTATTAACACATTACCCTCAAATTCAACTCTTCTATCCACGAGGCAGTTTGAGGCCATCCATTATTGGCCGGTTTCAAGTTTAGTTTTTTCATCAGCTAAAATGAGAAATCCAACTGCAGCAACAATCGTGGGTTCAAAAATTCAGCACATCCATACATATCACTGAAATGAAATTTCAATACTTCAAATCTAATTTATATTATCCAAATTTATATTAGATTTTATTTTGTTAAAAAAAGATGGTTAAGAAATTATCTCCATTTTTGCAAAAGGCTCGACCCAATGTTAGCTATTTAACCTTGGTTTCGTTTCAGATATAGGCAGAATAATATATATACAGATTTTTGGCACAAGATTGCTGAGAATGGAGAGGCCATAGCAATCTAATGCCCAAAGAATGGAGTGACCTACTCAGGACCAACAGTTCCTATTTACTACTCCCTTCCTCCTCCGATCTTAAATATAAGAAAAAGTTGATTTTTTTAGAGAGATTAGAAAAACTAAATAAATTATTTACTCATATCATATGTTATATATTCTTAGATTATATATATTAATTTATTAATCAAATTAATTAGTTTGGAGAAAAAAATAAGAATAAAAATACTCTAAAGTAATTTAATTAACTTCCTTAATCTCTTAAAAAAATCAACTTTGTGCTATATTTAGGACTGGAGAGAGTATTACTATTACAGCAACAGACAATGTACACCTAACTAGACTCAACAAAATCAACAATTATGAACATACTTGATGTTGCGCTCTGGCAGGAGACAGCTCTTTCTTTAGGGTCATAACTTCCAAGGCTTTGGAAGCCAACTGATTCTTCATTTTCCCAGCACCCTCCTCAATCCTCATACTTTCTATTCATTAAATCGATCGCTTGTGTTCCCCGAAGCCTCATTCTAAGCTTTGCCATCTTCTTGTTATTTCTCACTCCATACTATTCATGATAATACCAATTAATCAGGTCAATGGTCTCCAAGACTATACTCATATCAACTTTGAATGGACACTATACCCACTCCATGCATTTTGGCTTCCCTACTGCAAATTCTCCTACCTAGTTCCTCTACTTGGACTTGAGCCTTTAACAGCTGAAAACCAAAAGCTCTTCATGCTCAGTAAAGACAATTTAAAAGACCAAATATCAACGGAAGGTATACTTTTTACCCTACCTCATCATGGCAATGTTTTCGTTGGTGTTCCGCTTCCATTACATTGTTTCGGTGCTCTTTCAATTCGATCATTATATTGCCCCTTTCTTTTGTAACGACATTGAGTTGTTCTGTGAGATTCTGTCAGCAAGGCATTCATGGCATCAGTAACCTTATTTCCAATTTATATTTTGATCATTTCTATTTATATAGGCAACGAAGAAGAAACCTGAAACTGGTTCGAGTGTTCTGTTGCTTCTTGGAGTCACTACTACAAAATAGCCAAAAAAATGCCATAAATAAAGCCCAATTAACGTCCCTTTTTAAAAGGACGTTGGGCAAGGAGAAGTTAAAAAAGAAGAAGCAATAAGGCGTCCTGAACACGCCTTAGTTAAGGCGACCTGAATGAGTTTCAGGACGCCTTAACAGTTAAGGCGACCAAAACGAGTTTCAGGACGCCATAGTTAAGGCGACTTGAACCACATTCAGGACACCTTAGTTAAGGCGACCTGAACCACATTCAAGACGCCTTATTGTTTTTTTTTTTTTAAAAAAAAAAACAAAACCTGAAGCCCCAATCTTTATTTAATCAAACATCGGATGCAAACACGTTAGAACGCAGAGAGAGTTTTTCGAAAAACTACAAAGAAACATCAACGGGAATCGAAATAAAACAGATCGAATTCGAAGTACGTGGGATCCAAACCAACAATAATTAATCAATATGGAATATCTGCTTCAAACAATAGCAGTTTTCAAACATGGAAATATCATTCTTAAGTGTGAAGCACACATATATATACAAACCATCCCAGGTTTAACAAGTAGTAATATGTAGAAGCATATCTGGAACAGCAGATCTAAAAATATAAAATTCCAGATCTAAGAAGAACAGCAGATCTAGAACCTGAAGACTTGCGATGAGCGACGAGAAAAAAAGAACCAAGGTCGCCGGAAGAAACAGAGGAGGAGGAGCTCTGGTTCGTCGATCTAAGCTCGCATCTATGTTCTCTTTTCCCGGCGCTCGAGCTTGGTGGACAACGGAGGAGGAGCTTCGACGTGGTTGCAGCGTAGTGCAGAGGAGGAGACGCTGGTGTTGACGGGGAGCGGTGAGCGACGACGACGGGGAGCGGTGAGTGACGGCGACTTATCTGAGATGTGGAGACTTTGGCGTGCAAGGGAGAGCGATGGTGATTATGCGTGCTAGAGAGAGAGAGAGAGAGAGAGAGAGAGAGGGAGAGGGAGAGGGAGAGGGAGAGGGAGAGGGACAATTGACTGATGAAAATGGTGGGAGGATATTAATAAGAAAACAGGGGAAAAAATAAAAAAGATATGAATTTTGGTGACCTGAATTTAATTTCAGGTGGCCAAAATTCTACAATTGGCGACTTGAATTAAATTCAGGTCGTCAAAATTATTCAATTGGCGACCTGAATTAAATTCAGGTCGCCAATTACCTGAATTAAATTCAGGTCGCCACAATTATTCAATTAGCGGCCAAAATTCACAAATTGGTGACTTGAATTTTAATTTAGGTCGCCCATTATATAAAAAAATCAATTCCCATACCCCATGTTGCCAAAAAAAAATATGGAGATTTTTAAATAACAGATATTAATTTGATTTTTCCGGTTACAAAAAAACAGATTCTTAGGATTTTGATTTGAGCTAGACTTATGACGTTTCTTTTGTTATTAGTATTTTATAATTATGTTTTAATTAAATTTAATAAGCCACTCAAGATATTTCTTTCTATAAATATTAAGTTTCGTAAATATTTTATGCGTATTTTTCGTTTAAACGATAATTACTTTTAAATGAATGAATGAATATGAAAAGTATGGAGATTTTTAAATAATGAGATATTAATTTAATTTTTGCGGTAACAAAAAGCAGATTCTTAGGATTTTGATTTGAGCTAGATTTATGACATTTCTTTTGTTATTAGTATTTTATAATTATATTTTAATTAAATTTAATAAGCCACTCAAGATATTTCTTTCTATAAATATTAAGTTTCGTAAATATTTTATGCGTATTTGTCGTTTAAAATAATTACTTTTAAATGAATGAATATGAAAAAGTATGGAGATTTTTAAATAACATACATTAATTTGATTTTTCCGGTTACAAAAAGCATATTGTTAGGATTTTGATTTAAGCTAGATTTATGGCATTTCTTTTGTTATTAGTATTTTATAATTATATTTTAATTAAATTTAATAAGCCACTCAAGATATTTCTTTCTATAAATATGAAGTTTCGTAAATATTTTATGTGTATTTGTGGTTTAAACGATAATTACTTTTAAATGAATTAATGAATATGAAAAGTATGGAGATTTTTAAATAACAGATATTAATTTAATTTTTGCGGTAACAAAAAGCAGATTCTTAGGATTTTGATTTGAGCTAGATTTATGGCGTTTCTTTTGTTATTAGTATTTTATAATTATATTTTAATTAAATTTAATAAGCCACTCAATATATTTCTTTCTATAAATATTAAGTTTCGTAAATATTTTATGCGTATTTTTCGTTTAAACGATAATTACTTTTAAATGAATGAATGAATATGAAAAGTATGGAGATTTTTAAATATGAGATATTAATTTAATTTTTGTGGTAACAAAAAGCGATTCTTAGGATTTTGATTTGAGCTAGATTTATGGCGTTTCTTTTGTTATTAGTATTTTATAATTATATTTTAATTAAATTTAATAAGCCACTCAATATATTTCTTTTAGAAATATTAAGTTTCGTAAATATTTTATGCGTATTTGTCGTTTAAACGATAATTACTTTTAAATGAATGAATATAAAAAAGTATGGAGATTTTTAAATATAGCAAATTTATTGGTTCAGTTATATTAATAATTTTTTAGAATTTTCACCAGGCGCCAAATTTTTCGAAATGTGCATTTTTGGCGTCCTGAATATATTTCAAGACGCCAAAAAACTCACCAGCGCCAAAAAAATCCCCTGCCGCCAAACTTTTTTACAAAACGCGCCAAATATTTAATTTTAGGCGTCCTGAACTTCTTTCAGGACGCCAAAAATTTAATTTTAGGCGTCCTGAACTTCTTTTAGGCGTCCTAAAATTTAATTTTAGGCGTCCTAAATTAATATTTAGGTCATCTAAAGTCTCAAAGTGAAGCAAATAATTACGACAATGCCATCGCCTTCACTTTTTACAACCCTTTTTTTAAAACGGACGTCTTTTTGGGTAGTAGTATCTATAATTTGTAGTAGTGAGTTCGTTGCTCTCTGGTTGAGCAATCCCCAAACAATTCTCCCTGTATTTAACAACAAACAAGATAGAAGTTAATTCACTCAACAAAATTACAATAGGCAGGGCATCATTAAAAAGGTTGAAGAATCAGGAGTGAATAGGCTGTAAGTAGTTCTCAAGCATCTCTTATTTCGACATCAACAGTCAAAGCTAAGGAGCCATAAGTGAAATTAAATGAGAAGAAAAATGCAAAAAGCAAGTGAATGCCAATGCATTGGAACCCAACAAAAAAATGCGAATACAGCGATTTTAGATAAGTAGCACGGAATCAATAGCTTGTATAGCAACTCTCTTAGCTAATATGAATACAACGATTTTGGCTAATAAAGAGTAGTATAATATTTGTTTTTTTTTTTTTGGGATTAACCGATAAAAATAAAGGAAGGAAATGAAATAAGAGAATAAGAAAAGAAAACCTTGATTTCTCCTTGAAATATGAATTATCTTTTGGAGTCAATCTTTCCATGAGGTTCTTGCATTGTTCCCTGTAATATTTTCCAACTCATTCTTTACCTGAAATTTATAAACAAGTTCAGGCAGGCAATACCATGTGAATTACACAATTTATGTATAAAAACTGAAAACGAAACCAATGAAAAATTAGCTGGACTTTCTCATTCAACATTATCGAAGGTTGTAGTATTGCATCAAAAGTAAACAGATAACTCCAGAAAAATCATTGTCGAACTTGAACTTTGATGGCAATTTTATATTCGAGTTTTAACAGGAGAAAAAAGTATCAAGAACAATTTCTAAACAGTATAATATAACCATAAAAAGAGCCGCGGAAATACCAGAGACATGCAATATCTAAAAACTATACACGGGCAGTGCCAATCTCAAGAGACTACCCAATAACTAATCATCCAACTTTTGAGAGTTTTTCTCTCTCCTCTTTGAGAGTTTTTCTCTCCTCTCTGACTTCTCCTTCGAGAGTCTTTGTTTGGTTCCTTCGTGAATCTTCCCGCAAGTTCACCAATTTATTGGTACTAGTGGCGATCTCTGTTTCTTTTCTATTTTCTGCTTCAGGTTTTGACGTTTGAGTCTGGGGAAGGAGCCTCAACCTTCTTTGTCAATAGAGGTAGGGGGTTCTGGGTAACAACAACAATAGGATGCAGAAGCAAGTTTCTTTGGACCTGGGCAAGAGACCTGAAAATCAAGGGGGATCCCTGGTAGGTAAAATCCTATCCCAGAAAAATCTTCATGTTCCAACGATTATTACCATGATAAAGAAAGGATGGCAGCTGAGTGAAGATGTAGAAGTTCATGATCTTGACAAAAATCAACTGGTTTTTCTTTTCGTTTTAATAATTTGGATGATTATGCTAGGGTACTTAAAGGTAGACCCTGGTCCATTCGGGGCTATTTACTAAATCTCCATCTATGGAATGATTTTATGGTTACGAAAGATGTGAGTTTCAAACATGAACCTTTTTGGCTTCAATTCCATGGACTCCCATTAGCGGCCTTTGAGGAAGCGAACGCTAAAACTCTGGGAGATGCGGTTGGTGAGGCGGTGATGTATGAGACTCCTATGGTCGATGGAAAAATGTCACGAAGCTTCATTAGAGTACGAACGCTCCTCTGTTTAGATACTCCTCTAATGACGGGGTTCTGGGTCCCGAGGGAAGGCATGGAAGCTATCGGGCATCGTTAGATATGAACGCCTTCAAAAGTTTTGTCACAGTGTGGCCGTTTGAGTCACGAGGAGAGGAGAGCTGCAAGGATCTTAGCGGGTATATAACGTTGGGGACGATTATGACTTTGGTGGCTGGTTGAGTACACCCGGTATAAGAACTTATGAGGATATCTTGGTGGATTGTAAAGAAGGGTGGATGGAGAACAAGATTAAGGTTTCAAACCAACCTGCTCATAACTTCCGCAGGAAACCTCCGCAGGATGGCGAGATTATTCCGGCTAGACGTCTCACTTCTGAGTGGGACCCACATTTTCAGACCGGCGGGAACGAGCCGAAGACTGCAACGGATCCTCCGGTGCTTTCGCCTCTGTCTGTGTCTCGGCCGAAAGGCCCTGATGTGGTGTTTGCTCGGTGTGGCCCTAGTGATCTGAACGACGGCGACAGTCCTACCGGCGACGATGGTCTTAGAGGCGGTGATGGTCCCAAATCCTCGTGGCCGACAATGTCTGGTCATTTAGAGCCGTTGGAGGTGCAAAGATCCCCAGCCTTGATCCCTGAGCTGAAGATGCAGAAGGCGTCATGGGCAAAGCAGAAAATGGTGAGTGCGTCTGAACATGCAGGATGTGAAGTCAATATAGATCATGCTATACAGGGGAATCAAATTGTGTCTATATTTGTGAAGGCTTGTGATGTGGGGCCGGATGTCTCTAAAGGAAAAGAGATGGGGCCTCTTTTATTAGACATGACGCATGGGGCATTATTAGATTCTAGTTCTCTTAATTTAGATAGTGGGTTTGTGGGACCCGGACATTATGGATACAAGAATTGGGGAGGCAAATCACGTGAGTGTTGGGAATCCTTTAGAAGTGGTAAATGATAATGGAAATGGGCCTTATCCTTTGGGCCAAATAGTGGAAGTGTGTAAGGGCCGGGATGATGGGTCTTTCTCTATTAGGCCTAAAGTACCATTTAAAGGTGGTGCGGTCTATACACATGCTACCGGACCTCCTTTTGTCTTGTTTGCCCCCTCTCGAAGCAATCGTGAGCCCTGTTCCCACATCGGCCCCTCATTAATCTGTCAATGCGACTTGAGTCGAGAAGCAATGGAGTGAAATTTGGAAGTCATGACTCTCATTCAAATGTCCTACCTTACGTGGTAGAGTTTCCTGAAGAAGATCCGATTCACGAATCCATTGTTCCATTTACTGGACTTTCCCCTATATCTACTGTGGCTCTTGGATTAAAAGGGATTAATCTTAAAAGACCTTATGATGAAGAACTTGGTGTGGAAAAGAGCAAAAAATGTAGGAAATTATTTATCGAGCCGAGGTGGATTCAACTAAAGGTAAAGAGTCTACGGCCCATTCTCAAAAAAAGAATAATAGGAACTCTCTTTCGTGAAAAGGTATCTTCGACGTCCAAGGACTAATGTTATCGAGGAGGCTGGGTAATTACGTGGCATCTATTCCAATTGAGGTTGACTTTCCTGAGAATTGGATGAGTGAAGACAATGTTTGCAAAGAGGAGCATGAGTAGGCATCTTCTAGAATCGCCGGTGGTTGGATGGGACCAACCACCGGTTCGCCATAAATCTATTAGCCCGGAACCGTCAAGGCTTGGGGTTGCCTTGACCGGAAACCCGAAGGAAGAATGCTTCCGGAAAAAACCCCATTTAGTCTTCTTAATGGAGACTAAACGAAAGCGAGATATGTAAGAAAGGTGAGACGTAGATGTGGCTTCGATGAAGAATGGATAGTTAATCCGATGGGAAGAAGTGGGGGCCTGGCTCTATGGTGGTCGGATGTGCTTACGGTTAATATACTTTTCTCATCTCCGAATATTATTCATACTAGTGTGATGTCTGCTACTTTTTCTACTCCAGCATATATCACTTTTATTTATGGACCCACTGATGAGGATGATAGAATGTTATCGGCAAGAGGTCCGGAGAATTAGTAACAATATTAGGACTTCGTGGTTGTGTCTTGGGGACTTTAATGACATCTTATCCCGTGACCGAAGTGTGGTGGTCGCCCGAGCACGGAGGAAAATTCTGAATTTTAAATGTTTTGTGGCTGATTGTGAGTTAGAGGATTTGGGTTACAATGGCCCCAGCTTTACGTGGTGTAATAATCGTGATAGCCCGGATACGATCCATGAACGGATCGATAGGGCCTTGGGCAATTTGCAGTTGAGAGAGCTTTTCCCTACTCTCCAGGTCTTTAATATTGATCCGGCTAGATCCTCCGATCATCATCTTTTGTTTATCCAATGCTAGTATGAGAAGTATAAGAAGACTCGGGCCTTTCGTTTTGAAGCTGCCTGGGCCTCTCACAGGCACTTTCTTGAGGTAATAAAAGATAGTTGGAGGACCTTCTCGGGACGAGCGGGACAATTCATCTTTGGAGTCTTTTCTAGGCAATATGAAGAGGTGCAAACTGAATTTTACTTCATGGAGTAAGAAGGAGTTCCCCAATAGTGCAAAGCGTATTGATCTTTTAAAGGCTCATCTTGCTTGAGTTAACACTAAAAGAGCGAACTCCGATGTTGCTAGAGGGATTTTGGAGGTAAAAGGAATCTGGATAGACATCGGAATTAGAAGAACGTATTGGTGGCAACGCTCTCGGATCAATTGGTTAGAAGTCGGTGATAAAAACTCTCGTTTCTTTCATGTATCCACTATCAAACGGAGACAAAGGAACCGAATATCTTGTATTAAAGATGATGTGGGCAATGGTTAATGGAGAAGGATGCTATAGCTCGAGAATATTGCCGTTTTTTCGAATCTTTTTGCTACGTCTGGTCCTCATCCAATGGGTGCTTTGTTTTGAACCGTATTGACCCTAAAATTGCGAGGATATGAATCACAGTCTTATGTTACCTGTTTCGAAGGAGGAGATTAAATCGGCTGCATTTAGTCTTGGGAGTACAAAGGCGCCGGGACCTGACGGTTTTTCAGGTACATTTTATCATTCTGCTTGGTCTGATATTGGGGATTCTGTTTGTTCTATGGTCAATGATTTTTTTGCAGGTCATTCTGTTTTAGAGAGGATTAATATGACTAACATCACTCTTATCCCCAAGATTCATAAACCGGAACACGTTTCACATTTTCGCCCTATTGGCCTTTGCAACTTCTCGTATAAAATCATTTCAAAAATTTTGGCCAATAGGTTGCGACCTTTGCTTGATGTGTGTATCTCCCAGAACCAGAGTGCATTCGTTTCTGGCCGCTGTATTCATGATAATATTATTATAGCGCATGAGGTTTACCATTACCTTCGCCGTAAGTACTCGGGAGGTAAGTATGAGTTCTCCCTTAAGATGGATATGAGTAAGGCTTATGGCCAAGGTCGAGTGGGATTTCATTGAGAATGTCTTATTACGATTTGGTTTCTGTCAGGAATGGGTGTCTCTTGTTATGAAATGTGTGCGTTCTGTTAGCTTAAATATCTGTTTATCTGGTGAAAATGTGAAATCTTTTATTCCTACTAGAGGTATTCGCCAGGGAGACCCCCTCTCGCCATATCTTTTCATCATTGTTGCAGAGGTACTCTCTATTATGATTAGTAAGAGCCGAATGACAAGCGGCTTAAAGGTATTAAATTGAGTAATGGGTGTCCAGTTCTTACTCACGGTTTTTTTGCGATGATGCCCTATTATACATGCATGCTAGTCATAGAAATTGTATTAATTTGGCTAATATTCTCGGATTTGTCTTTGCGTGACCTCAGTCGAGTTATTAATCTTGATAAATCTAGTATTTTTTTCTCTTCTAACACTCCCCCTGCAGTGAGAAGTATGGTGAGCAGATTGTTGAATATCCCAGTATCAGAGGATCCGGGAACATATCTGGGCATTCCTAGCATTTGGGGAAATCTAAACATCAGGCCTTGGCTTACATCAGAGAGCGAGTAGCGAATAAAATCCAAGGATGGAGTCATTCCCTCCTATCCTTCTCCGGTCGTGAAGTAATGATCAAAGCGGTTATCCAGGCAATCCCGATTTATCCGATGAACTGTTTCAGATTTCCCATTAAGACTTGTAAGGAGATCAATAGCCTTATAGCTAACTTCTGGTGGGATGGCAATGCCTTTGGAGGCAAGACTCATTGGAAATCCTGGGAAGCTATGACCAGTAGTAAGAGTTTTGGAGGGATGGGGTTTCGGGACCTCTTGATGATGAATGATGCCCTCTTAGCTAAGACGGCTTGGAGGCTTATGACGAGGCCTACTGATCTTTGGGCTCGGGTGTTAAAAGGTGTGTACTTTCCTAAACAAAACTTCATTAATGCGGAGATAGGCTACAAGGCTTCTTGGTGTTGGTCTAGTATCCTTGATGGCAGAAATTTCCTCAAGAAGGATCTTAGGTGGGACATTGGAGATGGTACCGCTATCGAATATGGGGAGACCCTTGGGTCTCGGGAGCTATTTTCCCGAGAGAGACCTAAGACCACCGACATCCCGATTATCTTAAATGGTAGAGTCGTGATCGATAAGCGATGGGCGGTGGAACCTTTCGCCTATTGACCAATACATAGCTCCCGAAGTCAAAAAGGCAATATATAATATCCCTATCCCCTCCAATGGGTGGAAGACAAATTGGTGTGGTGGGTGCCAAGAATGGAGTGTATACGGTGAAGTCGGGGCTACCATTGCCGGAAAGATTGGAATTACGCTAATGTGGATAAAATGGCTCTTCGACCGTCATTCACACTTCATCTTTGGAACTCAATTTGGAAAATAAAAGTGATCCCGCGGGTACAACAATTCATATGGCGGCTTTTGAGTAAGGCGGTTGCCACCAAGTTCGCCTTTGTTTGGCGAAAGAGGTCCCAAGATAGCCAATGTCCAGTATGTGCGGATGCCGAGGAAACTATCGAGCATGTATTCTTCCATTGCCCTTGGACGAGATGCATTTGGTTTGGCTGCTCGCTCGGGGCTAGAGTTGATGTCTCCACCATATCCAACTTCAATGCTGGTGGATCTTGACGACAATTACCCCAATCCGAGTAAGCATGATCTTTCTTTGATTTGTTGGCTTCGTGGTTTATATCGGAAGGCTAGAAATGAAATGACTTTTGACCATAGGCGGCCAAACCCGAGTATTGTGATTGAATTGGCTCGGAGAAGTAATTTTGATTTTTGGGCTAACTGTGCTAAAGGGACTCGGGAACCTTTCTTGTCGAGGGGCTGTGATAGTCCTGGCACTATTTGGTTTCCCCCACGACGAGATGACTTTTTAAAATTAATTGTGATGGAGCCTTTTCTTCCTCTGAGAAAGATGCTGCTATTGGGGTTATTTGTCGCGATTTTGCCGGCTCCTTTAGATGGGGGTTTGTGGATAAAGTCAAATCTATTTCTGCCTTTATGACTGAAGCCTTAGCCCTAAAGAGGGCCCGCTTCTAGCTTTGGATATGGGTCATGATATGGTGATTTTTGAGTCGGATTGCCTCTCTCTCGCTTTCTTGTGTTAAGGCCAAGTTACAGATTTGTATGATTGGAGGTGTAGGAGTATTATCCATGATGTTATTAGTCTTTTGTCTCGAAGGTTGGGTTTCTCGTGTCCTTTTCCCCGAGAGGGGGCAACCGTACTGCGGATCTCCTTGCGGTGATGCTTATAAAGGGGTGTGCCTGTTGGGTGGGTTTCGCAACCAACACCCGCTTTGTTATCTCTTCTAACTCTAGAGGCTCAGAAGACTTTTGCTGGTGTTGATATTCCTTCGCATACCAGTTCTTCATCGAATGGTGGCTAGCCGGTTTTCTTTCCTAGTTTACTTTTTGTTTTTGGAATTTTCTTTTGGTTGTATTTGTTTGTTGTCAGTTGTATTTGTTTTGCTTATGTTGTAGTTGTTTGTCCCTGTTTTGTCTTTTTGCTTTTCAGGCTATTGTTTATTAGTGCCCTATTTGTAACTGTCTTGATGTGTTATGAATAGTACTTCCTTTGACCAAAAAAAAAAAAAAACTATACACGGGCTTCAAGGACTTCAATGATATCAAGCACGGATGAAGTATCTAAAAAAATCAAAATCAAAATCAAAATGTTAGGAAATATATGATTAGGGAATATATTGTAATTAGTACATAGTAAATCAGTATCCCTAACAATCAGGAATTAGAGGAAATCATCATAAATTATTATTAAGAGCCATCAATATTAAGGCTCTCTCCTATTGTATAAATACACATCATATGGACATGAATAGACAAGATATTCAGATTATTTGCCTACACAAAATAAACAAACCAATGCTTTTTAAATGGAAGGCAAATGAATCTTACATGAAATCATAAGATTAAAAGGTGAAACCTGAGCCGAAATATGCGGAAAAACTTACAAGAGCAGAAATCTCTTCGTTCAAATTATGTAGTTCAGAGTTTGATATGTTCAGCCTATCAGACAAGTTTTCCAGTTCTGAAGCCAAACCTTCATTGTTAGATATTAGATCTTCTTTCTCCTTCAATGCAGCTGACAGTTGTTGTTCCAAAGAAGAGATTTTTGTTTCTGATTAAAATGCAACAACTTCCAGTTTTTTGTACTCTTCCTAAACCATGTCAACATTAAATTAACGAAGAATAATTCATTTGTCCTATGTTTTTTCCTTTAAAAAATGGCCAATATGCATCAAATCAATTCCAGTCATGAGGAAACTTTATCAAATGAAAACAAAAAGAGAGCATATCCTTCTATGATGAGATTATCATCAAACATGTGCAGCAGCTGTCTAGAAGTTTTTAATGACGCCATTATCAAATATAGGCAGTGGCATAGGGAGAAAGTTCCTATCGGGGTGATGAGATTGTATGTTATAATAAGTATTTTTTGGGAAAAAAATCTCCTCTACAATATGTGTATAGGTGATGACTTCTCATTTTTAATAGATTTGAGATGTCTAGGTGGAATTTTCAATTCTTTTCCCATTTAGAATTTAGATTCTATCCGTTTGTTGCAAATTCTAAATTGAGTATAAAATTATTCTATTTATTCTTCTGTTCGTAGGTAGTTAGGTAAAATCATTATTTAGGGGATTTCAATTTAAAATAAAAGTTTTTGAGTTTAGGAAATAAATAATATTAATGAGAAGTTTTCAAAAAAAGAAAAAAGAAAAGAAGAAATACAAATTTAGTTTTTTTATTATTATTATTTAATTATCTTTTTTTTTTTTGATACATGGCGATAGGGGAGGGGTTCGAACCAGGGACCATAGGGGGGAAACAATTCCCAATACCATTGCACTACTATGAGTGCTGGTATTATCTTTTGTTTTTCTTCCACAATGACTAGGAGAGTGGAACTTGATACGGCAATTGAATCAATTGGAATTGGAATGGACTGATACGTGGGCCTATGTAGATGAAAATAGAGAAATCAATTGAATTTGAGGGATAAGTGAGCGATTTTTACGTGTGATTTGCACACTCAAAGACCACGAGATTTAAGCCACCATTTCAATATAAAAAAATTGAGGAGTGAGCAAATTCGGCCAAACGTATCTATCCTATCTTTAAGCAATTGGAATGAAGACCTAAATTGGATGGGGCCCCAAGTTACCGTTCATTTCCATCCAAAATTGAATGAAAAAGAAAGACCTAATATAAAAAAAAGAGTGAGCAAATTCGGCCAAACGTATCTATCCTATCTTTAAGCAATTGGAATGAAGACCTAAATTGGATGGGGCCCACAAAATTGAATGAAAAAGAAAGACCTAATGGAAAAAAGACGAAACGCACAGTAGTACGACTTGAGGAATTGAAATAAAAGGAACAGAGACGTTGTGCAGAAGGGGGGTTCCGGTTCCTCTCATTTTCCCCCTCTCCTTATCTTTCTCACAGTCCTATCTGGACCGTCCAAATCTCGATCCAACGGTCTAGTTTTTTTTTTTTTTTTTTTTTAAAAAAAAAATATTCGGACTGCATCTCGGCCGTTCAAATCTGGATTGGACGGCTGAGATACAGCCGGGCAGAGGATGGGGAGAGGGAGGACCTGTGAGAGCTACGGATTGGAGACTTTTTGCTGCACAGTGAGCACTTCACGCCTGCAACCTTCAGTTTTGCATACCCACACCATCGTCGCCGGTGACTCTCGCCCTCATCATCATCGTCGCCGGCGACCACCCATCATCTACTCCGAAGCAGAGGCACGACTGGAAAGAAGGAAGAACCAGAGGGAGAGATCATGTTCTTAATTTTAATACTCTGTTTTTATCCCATTTCCCTTTGATTTTCCTCAATCTTGAATTTATGTGCTGCGATCTGGATTAAAATCATGTGTGGCTGATTTTAATTTGCAACATAGAGTACCTATGAACTAAGTTCATAGGTGTGGATTAGACTTTGTTTTTATTATTTAGTTATAATTAATATTAATTTTGGTTACTTAATTTTGTTTTAGCTTTATCTATTTGGTGACTGACCATCACTGAATATGAATTTGAGAATTAGAATTTACCTTGACGAAGGGAATTTTAATTAGGGTATGAGATTAAGTATTATGAGATTAGATTATGATTTAATTTGCGATTAGGATAAACATATACCTAATGACCCCATATAATTGTTGAAGAGTGTGTCCGAGTTTTATTGCCTCTTGAGTAATTATGTTAGACATAGCAAAATTGTTGGCTTGAAAATAATACACTCTGATTCCTGACTGATAGCCTCGAGATTGTCTTCCCAGAAAATCATTTAAACTCCCTTTTTTTTCGTAACAGAGGCGGAAGAGACCATTTACAATTGATAAGAATTGAGGATTTGGATTGAATATATACATGGGCCACAACATTGAAATGAATGGACCGAACCTAAAAGAAAAAGCAACTAGAAGCACGACAGCGTTTTTGGTGAAAAAGGGATGGAAAACCTAATTGAAGGAAAAAAGATGATTTGGGAATAAAAAGAAGAGGAGAGATGCACAGAAGTGGGGACGACTGGAAAAATAAAATAAAATCAGAAACAGAGTCCGATTTGAACGAGAAGCAGAGCGGCGGCAATTGGGATTGGAGTATCATTCTCGCTGAGCATTCTCGGAGACGCAAGACAACGCACAGAGCACTATTCATCGATGATTGTCATTATTCGCTGGAGCACAGGGGAGCTGCGACTTTGAGAGCAGTGGCGGCATTTTGAAGGGAGCACTGTTCATCTCCTTCTTGTTTTTAATATTTCACTAGACTCTGTTTCTAGTTTCTTAGTCTTTTCCAGTATGCTATTAAACTCTGAATTTTGCTCTTGGTATGATGATGTTTGAAGCGTGGCTAATTTTTCCTTTGCAAATTAGAGTATTATGAACTTGTTTGGGTTTTATTAATTATTCTCACTAATTAGTTTTGCTTAATATTAATTCAGTTTATTTAATCTTGTTTTGATTATTCATTGTTTAGTGATTGGCCACTATGTTTTGGGGATTTATGATTAAACTTGACTAATGAAATCTTAAATTGACCTTGGATTAAATAATATGGAATTATATTTTAATCTAATTTACGTCTAGGATAGACATATACCTAGAAACTTCACATAATCAAATTAGAGTGAGCCCAATTTGAATTGCATCTTAATTAATTATGTGAGACATTGCATAATTATTTGAGGTAGGTGTATAAATGGACTGACAGGCACTTATAAACAATAATACTCTAGATTAGCTGATTAAGTTAAGTTAGAATTAATTTAGTGAGAATAAAATCTAAGAAACAGACAAGAGATTAGTATCTCTAAGTTGTCTTCCTTGATATTTGAATTCTCTCTCTGTTTGAAAGTTTTTGTTTTTATTAAAATTCTGTTTTTACTTTTATTGAAAACAATTCTGATTTGCTCAACTTAAATGAAAATAGGGAATTTAATACCTAATCACTATTTTGACTGAGTCTATGTGAGAACGATATTTTTCTTACGGCTCGTATACTTGCGGAGTTATAGGCTTAAAGTTTTGCACTATTGATAGGTAATAGTATACCCCATTATATGAGCACGTTGATTCACGCACACAACTCCAATTGCTTGAGCGACATGACAATATAAAACAAGGCATATTTTTCAAACAAGACTTATTTTACATGTTCACTACAAATGCATGGGTATTTCCAACATTACGATACATATCAAATGAAAACAGCAATCTCCATTTATATTGTCTTTTGGAGTATTGAAAATGACCTATTTCTAAGCCCAAGCGAAAACCAGGAATGGTTCCTTTTAAACATGCCATTGACATTTAAAGACAATAATAATGCCCGACAAATTCCATTAAGATTCAATCACCTCTCATCACAAACAGAAGCACCTATAAAGCATACTTATTTGTTACTACGACAAGATTCCGGGAGCTTAAACAACGCAAGGAATCTTACATAAGCATTAAACAAGTCAAAATTTCAAAACCAGAAATGTCTGTTCAACAGGAGTAACGAGACCCTTTGGTCTTTTTGAATCTAACAACTTTGATCTCCTTTCAATAACTGAATCACGCCTTCTACCAGTGTTAAAAGCATAAACACTCTCAATGCTATATTTATTCATAGGAAAGGATTACACTTATATAAGCTCTAGGAGAGATATCAAAGGCAAGATTAAAGGGATTACAACATAAAGGACTGATTACAACCAGTCATAAATCTTTCCTAAACTAAGACAACTAGAATCAAGGGATATGATAGAGCTAGGATCATGGGATGAGATAGAGCTAGGATCATGGCTAGTATCATGGGTAATAATCTGATTTCCAACACTCCCCCTCAAGCTGGAGAGTATATGTCGTCGATCATTCCCAGCTTGCCTCGAAATCCATCAAACTTTGTTCTGCCTACTTCAATATTCAAAATCATTAGGCTTGTACTTCTTGAGTCTCAGCGGCCCCATAATTTTTGTTTTGGGCTTGTACTCCTTTTTGAGTCTCAGAGGTCCCATATTTTGTTTGGGCTTGTACTCAATTTTTTTGAGTCTCAGAGGTCCCATATTGCGTAGCATAATACGTCCAAAAAGATCTCGCGTCTCATTCTCTAGAAGTACCAATTGTCCTCCTCGTTATTAAATCCGGATTGTACCAGATTCACACTAGGAATAATAGAGTTTGACTTATTCTGCTTCTCAAGTATCTTGCGAAGCATCTGTAATTCTTCCTTGCTCAGGCGATCATCATTCTCAACCGTTGGTTCAGCTGGGGTAATGTATGTGATTTTGGAAGTTTGAGATTCCACTGGAAGGTTTTCCCTGGAGTTTCCAGCATTCTTCTCTATTATGGCCCTTCTTCTGGCAATAGTTGCACCATTTGGTGGTCTTGCGTTCCCCATGTGGTCCCTGAACTGCAAGTGCGGAGCTTTCAATGTGACTTGGTCCATTTCGGTTCAAGAGCTTTCTACTTTCTTCGAATTGCACAAAGTTAACCATATCAAAGAGTTGTGGGAGTGGCTTCAACCCCATGATTCTGCCCCTGATCTCTTCGAAAGTGTCATTTAGGCCTAACAGAAAATCATGTGTCCTTCCTTCTTCCACAACGCATTTGTACAATTGTGCATCTTTGAGACTTTCCCAGGGGTGAACCTCAAACAAGTCTTGTTGCTGCCACAATTTCAGCAATGCATTATAATATTCAGTTACTGACATATTACCTTGTTGTAAATCCCGGAGTTGTCTCTTCAGGTGAATCAAGGCAGCAGTGTTTTCAAGGGAGGAGTAGGTTCTCTGAGCAGCATCCCAAATTTCCTTTGCCGTGTGAGCAAGCAGATATCCCTCGCTGATTTCCACAGTCATCGAGTTGCACAACCAAGTCATGACTTGATTTTTTCAGCAAACCAAGTGTTGAAATTGGGGTCATCAGGGGCTGGTTGAGGGGCTGCCCCATTTATATATTTCTCCTTTCTCTTTCCACGAATATACCTTAGCACACTTTGTGACCACTGGAGATAGTTGTGACCATTAAACTTATGGTTAATAACCATAGTGTGATTTTCTGAGAAATCTGGTGGCATCTTTGTGGTTCTGGATGGTACTATAGTACTGGTGGTGGAGGAAGATGAAGATGAGGAGTTTTGAGTTTGAGAACTTGTACTGGACATAAAAGCTATGGGAATTATGCCGGTTGGTTTTTTTTGGAATTGAGCCAAACAGGGGAGAAAATTGGGAGGAATCCATCTCGCTGGAAAATTTAGAGTCGCCGGAGATCACTGTTCACGGTGGCGCGTGGAGGCTATGCACCGGTCAAATCACTGTCGCTCCTCCGGGATCCGCCGATCGGCGCCTGCTGATGCCGTCTGTGGTGGCGGTGTCGTCCCACGTGCTCTCCTTCAGGAAGATCGGGAGTGGTTCGAAGTGCTCTGTTTCTCTCACCCTCTTGTGTTTCACTCTCTCTCTCTCTGTATCTTCAACTCCTGTCCCGATAGAGGAGGTCGACTAGCATTATGGGTGGCGGAGTGAAGAGTTCAGACATTGGGTCCTTCAATTTTTGACCCTGGGACCTCCGTGAGTGCTCGGTCACTGTGACTGAGCATGGTGGAGTTCATTCTCGCTCTCTGGGCCTTCGAATAGAAGGTCTTGCTTTGATACCATGTTAAAAGCATAAACACTCTCAATGCTATATTTATTCATAGGAAAGGATTACACTTATATAAGCTCTAGGAGAGATATCAAAGGCAAGATTAAAGGGATTACAACATAAAGGACTGATTACAACCAGTCATAAATCTTTCCTAAACTAAGACAACTAGAATCAAGGGATATGATAGAGCTAGGATCATGGGATGAGATAGAGCTAGGATCATGGGTAATAATCTGATTTCCAACAACCAGCAAGTAAATCACGTTTATTAATTAATATCACGTTCAAGAAGAGAATTCTGACTGAGCAGTCGTTTTATCTCTCCTTCAGCATGTGCTTTCTCACCCTAACAGTATGCATAACATGTTAGGAATGTGCTTTCTCACCCTAACAGTATGCATAACATGTTAGGCATGTGCTTCAAAAAAGCATGGGATATATATAAAACCTCGAGTTTTGTTCTATCTTGTATGGCAATCTTGAGCTTAGACTCGGTTTCTTTCAATTTGGTCCTTGTCTTCTCAAGATCCTTTCTTAAGGTTTCCCTTTCCTTAACCAACGTAGATGATGCTAAACATGATACATCATTTTCAAGAATTTGAATATAAGAAAGGAGTTCACCATTTTCCAATTGGCGCTGTTCTGAAAGGTCCTGTAGAATAGAGTCAAGTTGTTCATAAATCATCATTATGATGCACATAAGATAGTGCAAATAATTTACTATGAAAGCCCCACCGCCATAGAATTTTGGGAATTTGACACATCAAGCTTTAATACCTGAAGCTGCTTATGAAGATCAGCTAATTCATTGACTAGAAGAATCTGCAGCACCAATTGTTCTAACTGAGTCTTAGACCTTTTTCAGCTAGAACCAAAATTAATTATAGTTAAAAAACTTCACCTTTTCGTTCTCAAGTTCAGATACTTCATGTTTCAAGCAAGAATTCAACTTCTGATAGTTACTCAAAATTAACTTTTGTTCTGCTGAACACTGGGATATTGAAGTTTTTGAATCCTGCATCAACCATTAAAAATCATACAGAAAATTCTAAGAAAATTTAACTATATAAATGAAATAATTAAAAAGTAGTTAGGAAAGAAAAGACTGCAAGTTATTTGCTCAGCTACTAGAATATTTTCAGGGTCTCGGCAGCATATTGAGCATTCCTCTGCAGTTTTACTTATACTGCAATCATTTATTCTGCTGTGCCACAACAGTACTCACCAGGAACACATCAGAGAGGGCAGAGAAACTTTTAGAAACCTAATCCATAAGCAAAACAACACTTTGAACTGTTTCTTTTGAGTCTTGTACTCCTGATGCTATTTCTTGAACTTCCATTGAAATGTTGGTCATGAAATCCAAATCCTCATCCTAAGTGTACCGCAAAGAATCAGCCAAACAAAGTTTAACAAAAAATATAAAATGGTGGCATAAAAGTAAACTAATATGAAGTCGTGTTGACATAATGAATTATAAGCAAGAAAGAATCCAGACATTCAAGGGAAGCTGCAAAAGCATACATGAACTTTGTTCAAACTTTTACTGGAAGTGTCCTTTTCTGTGCACTAAGAAGTTCTTCGTAGAGCTAAGCAAATTTTAAAATTGGGGGGAAAAAAAAACAGATTAGTATACAAACTACAAAATTTAACTTAGATGTTCAAACAATTCAACCCAACAAAGCAATAGGATACTCAATGATTAACAAATAATACAATATATTACCTCCACTCCTAAATATAAGACCTAATTGACTTTGTTTTGGAAAGATTAAGGAAGCTAAATAAGTTATTTAATCATATTATAGGTTGTTTGTTATTAAATTATATTTCAGTTTATAAATCAAACAAAGAAATTTGGAGAAAAAACAAAAAATATAAATATTTTAAAACTAATTTAATAAGATTTTTTAATTTCCCTAAAAAATTCAACTAGGTATTATATTTAGGACTAGAGGTAGTATTAATTCAAAGTAACATCACCTCTTCAATTTTTTCTTGGGCACGTATGTTCTGCTTGGTAGCCAGATCAACAACATTATCCAGGTTTCTCCATTTTCAAAACGTCAAATCCTACAAATACAAAGCACAGGTCAAATGTGAGTCAAATAAAGCTTAGTCCGTGTGAAAATCCTAATTTAGCTCAAAGTAGGAATGCTGATCAAAATACCAAAAAGGTAATCAAATCCATTTTTTAATAAAAGATATTACTGAAAAACAAAATCAAAATACAAAAGTGAGAACAGACTTAACCTGCTCCCGAAGCCTCTTAATAATCATAATAGCCTCCGATTCTCTGAGGCTCACATTTTTATCCCCTTTGAAATGAATCTTGTCAACATAATTTGAACAGTCAATAGACTCAGCAGATTGAAGATAATTTTCTTTAATTAGTTGTTCTCCCAAGCTTTGAATTTGTATCTCACTCATTATTGTCTGCATTAAGAAAAACGTAATCATGCTTATTTTCCAGTAGCTTCAAATTTGCAGGAAGAGAATTGTGAATGAGAATGGTAACCTGAGCTAAAAACTCTAGAAACAAATCCTCATATTCTTCCCACAAGTTAAATAACTCATTGTCATCCTGCCATATTTACAAGTAATTAGTTTACAAACAAGCAAGAGTTTTACACAGGAAATTAAATCAGGGCTTATCACAAACCATGGATAAGCTTTTTTCCTCAGTGGAACCTTTTTTCTGCTAGTTACATGCAATAAAGCACAAGCATAAGGTAGAGTACAATTATTGCCAGCAGCAGCATTAAAATCATCTCCCTGCTTATTGGATTGCACCTCAGGAATGCTTTCATTTACCAGTTCCTCAAATGGAATAAGTGGTCCTATGTCTCTTGTAGGTTTAATGGATTTTCCAGCAGAGGCCTTTGACTGGATGCTAGGGTATGCCTAAAATGCAGAAAAGAGACGAGTTATGTGTAAATACTGAACCTAAAAGATAAGACACCTATACTCAAAGATAAGTCATACTGCACTATGCAAGAGTTAGTTTTTGCATTTGAATACAGGAAAAATTATATAAATTGCAGCAATACAAACCATTCAAATGAAAACAAACACAAGCACCAATTCACAATTCAACACAAGTAGACAAGAGAAATTGAACGGATGTAATCTTAGCAGCAAGAAAATGTTACATCATTTAGATTTTCCCTTGAAAGCTTGCCAGGACACCAGGTATCCCGCCTCTTCTCCTGCAAAGCATTTGAGAAAATAATCACTAATGGAAGGGGAGAAGAAGGAGGAACTAATGCTGGGAAAAAAAAGACAAAGCAAAAAAATAGACTGTCGCAAGCAGCAACAAATGGAGAATAAGCCCCAGGTATCCCATCCACCTCATTTGCAACCCTTCAATTTCAAGGAAAATTTAACCCCCAATGCCAAACATCCTAACTTATCTTTTGCCATACCAAGTCAAGCAAAGTTGACTGCCCTCAAAATTTTGGCAAATTTTTTTGGCGGCAGCTAAAAGTCTGAGGAATAATTTTTTTTATTGGCGTCCTGATAGAAGTTCAAGACGCCTTAATTAATTTTGTGGTGTCCTGTTAGTGTTTCAGGACGCCTTAATAATTTTATTGGCGTCCTGAATTAATATCAGGACGCTCTAATTAAATTTTAAGGCGTCTTGATAGAACTTCAGGACACCTTAATAAAATTAAAGACGTCCTGAATTAATATCATGACGCCCTACTTAAATTTTAAGGCGTCCTGATAGTGGTTCATGACGCCTTAATTACTTTTTGGCGTTCTGAATCACTTTTCAGGACGCCAATATTGCCAAATAAATGATTTTCCACACCCTCAACCTTCACGCCCTCACTCTCCCCTACAGAAACATTGTGCGCCGTCTCCTCCGTCTTCCTCTTCCCAAGCCCTAATCACGACAGTCACCCTCACTCTCCCTTACCTTTCAAACTGTGCGCCGTCTCCTCTGTCTTCCTCTTCGCGGCGTCCGTTGTTCTCGTTCTTTGTTTCCGGCGACACCCCCACCGTCTCCTCAGTCTCTGACGCCCCACCTCTCACATTGTACGCCGTCTCCTCCGTCTTGCTCTCGTTCTCTCTTTCCGGCGCGTCCCCCACCGTCTCCGACAATCTCTAATGGTACTCCCCTTGCTTTCATGGTTCTTCGACTGTATGTTTTCAAATAGGAAATTAGGGCGGCTTAAGGAGAGCTAGAGAATCGAGAGTTTTAGAATGCTTCTTTTAGTAATGCTACTTGATGTTTTTGGTTCTGAATGTATGAGTTAGCATAGTCATTTGTCTTTAATCCGCAATGCTACCTTAGCTTGG
Organism: Acacia melanoxylon; assembly: GCA_019022615.1. NCBI lineage: Eukaryota > Viridiplantae > Streptophyta > Magnoliopsida > Fabales > Fabaceae > Acacia > Acacia melanoxylon. The sequence continues at coordinate 10,290,240 of JAFJYJ010000011.1, forward strand.
TTCATCTTCCTAGGAAAAAAACACAGTACTGATTTTGATTAAAAAACGCACAGAATTAAGCATCTCTGATTGACGATTATTGTAATGTTAACCCATTGCTATTATATGCCCTGATTCTGCACATGATTAAGTCCTAAAAAAGAAAAAAATCTTCTTTTAGATGTTTTGATATGGTAAGATATGGTATAACCCTCCTAATGTGCAACTCATGACATGAACTAGATGTTTTGAACGTGATGATGGCCAAATTTTAGTCCGATCCAATGGCTAACAAACACACAAACACCCTTTTTTTGCCATTGAATAAAACATCACACCCTAACTCTAATATGACCCTTCTCCATTTTAATTAGTGACATACAAATAGGCTTTAAATATTTGGCATTTCTCAAGGGAATTGTCTATTGATTCATAGTTCTAATTTTTTTTGTCATCTTTTTAATTTGATATCTCCATAGCCAAAAGAGAGAGATCGAGTTCATGGATGTGAACTGGGAAAATTTAATTTCTTCATATTAAGTCAAATTGAACTACAAATTACGTATCTAAGTCTAAGTACTATTGACCCTAAAACCTTCTTTTGACTTTATTCACTCTCTTTTATCATCAATTTACCAACTTCTTTGATCTTCTTTTATAAGTCTAAGTACTATATTGACCCTAAAACCTTCTTTTACCATGCCCTATATGCTATCTTACGGCTTTCATGATTTAAACTTACAGTTGATTAATGACTTCTTCAAGTGCAAATGTCATAGAACTATGTTAGATTTAAACTCATGGGTAATTAATGACTTCTTCAAGTGCAAATATCATATAGAACTATATTACCATGCCCTTTTGTCATACAATTATTCCCTCTCCCATATGTTAGTTTAAATAATTCTACAGTTGTCTTTATTGTTGTTGTCTTTAGGTTGAATTGAGCAAATAAATTTCAAGCATCGGAATTTAAAGTCGAGGTAAGTATAGTTAAATATTGTTGTTTTTTTGTTGATGTGCATTGAACTAGGTAAACTTTGTAGTATGAATCATGATGCTTAGAAGTCCATTATTTATAGTTTATGACTTAGACAACTTAGCTATATTTTTATATTTTGTATTGATGAAATTATTGGATTTAATAGCTAATATTTTCTAAATTGCCTTAGTTAGTAAGTTTTATTGAATTAAGTTGAAATGGTTTGTTGTTGAAATTTTGGGATGTCTTACTGTTGAGGGGAAATGCTACCAATTTTTTTTTACAAGATTGAGAAAAAAACATGTCGTTCTTGAAATTGTTATGAACTTGAGTGTTGTTGGAAATGTCTTAGGTGATAATAAAATGGGTCATAGTTGGATGAATGCTTTGAGAACTAGTGAAGAATATGAGAATGGGGTGGAAGAGTTTATTGAATTTGCTAGAAGGAATGTGGCTACAAAAAATGAGATGTATTATTGTCCATGTGTTAATTGTTTAAATGGGGTTCGACGGGATATTGCTGATATAAGGGATCACCTAATTTGTGATGGAATAAACCTTCGATACACAACGTGGATATGGCATGGTGAGGAGGTAACTACCAGTGTGTCCCACGAAAATGAAGTTGAGGTAGATGACGATGCAATGGAGAGAATGATTCATGATGTTGAGGTTGAATCTTTTGCTCAACCGCATGAATATGATAGCGTGCGGAGTGATGCAGAGACACCTTTGTTCCCTGGGTGTACTAAGTATACACGGTTGACTGGGACCTTACATTTGGTCAACTTAAAGGCAACTTGTGGGTGGACCAATAGTAGTTTCACGTCGCTGCTTGAATTGTTGTGTGATATGTTGCCAGACGATAATGTACTTCCAAATCATATGTATGAGGCCAAGAAAATCTTGTATACGATGGGTATGGAGTATAAAAAGATACACAGTTTCCCTAATGACTGCATATTGTATAGAAATGAATATAAAGGCCTCAGTATTTGTTCGAAGTGTAAAACTTCACGATACAAAGTGAAGAAATGTGGTGGTTCTGGAGATCAGACAACAAAAAGGCAACCTTTGAAGGCATTGTGGTATCTTCCAATAATACCGCGGTTTAAGCGTCTCTTTACTAGTGAAGCAACGGCGAAGAAGTTGTGGGAGGAATGCGTAGATGTGTTTGATGCATATAAGAAGGAGTCCTTCAAGTTGCGTGCAATGATTTTTACCACGATAAACGACTTTCACGCATATGGAAATTTGTCAGGGTACAGTGTCAATGGGCATAAAGCATGTCCAATTTGTGAAGCGGACACAAACTTCCATCAACCAAAGCACGAAAAAAATGGTCTACCTCAGTCACATGAGGTTTCTTCATTGGTTCCACCCATATCGTAAGTTAAGAAAGCGTTTTAACGGCTTACCGGAGCATAGAACGGCTCCAAGGGCATTAACCGGAGAGGATATTTATAGTCGGGTGAAACATATCAATGTCATATTAGGCAGGCAGCAAATGATTACGGGTGAGAAGAATATATGGAAGAAGAGATAAATTTTCTTTGATCTTCCATATTGGCGTAGTCTTGATGTGAGATACGGTCTTGATGTGATGCACGTGGAGAAAAACGTTTGCGATAGTGTTGGTCGATTTCCTTGATGGCAAGTGAACCAGTCAAACAAGTAATAAAGTGAAAGTAGAGTATCGTCCCATAGAGACTGAGATACCAAAGAGTGACGCTCAATTGCTATGATAGTTGCAACTAGAAAGTAGATGTAATGGGTTTGAGAGGTTTTTGGTGATTATACTAAGAACAAAATTAAACAAAGTAAATCGAAGAGGTTATCAGCGAGAGATTAGGCTGAACGCGGACTCCTCATTAAGTGCATATTTCCCCCAGTTGCTTTACCCAATGCTATAACATCTATACTGTACAGCTTCCGCAATTGCTACAACACAGATGCTAACTACAAAGCTATTCGATTAACCCACCGCTATGATCTATCGAAGCTTCTGCGTCCGATACATTTGATATGAACTATACTCCTTCCATATTCCTATGGTAACTTTCTAGCCTTTATCTGCATTATTCTCAGGGTGTATTGGTTATGAGAGGTAGACCCATTCCTGAAGCCTACAATAAATAGGTCAAGCCTTGCACCGGCTGCCTAGCAAACACTGTTTCTCAGATGTCTAGTCTCGAATCCTTGCCAGTAAACCGAGACCACAGATCTAGCCCTTAGATTCCTCTAACCGACTAGTAATTAATCTACTAATACGCAAATCGAATCTTTAATTAAAAACTTGCAACTGGGTTCATATATGCTTAAGGATTCATCCTTGTCCAGCCATCAGAAAGTTAGTTCATGACTGACAAAGGAAACACAAAACAACTAAAAACAGAATGACCCATGCTCTAACTATTGAAGGTAAATGCAAAATAAAAAGCTCGACGACGTTCCGACGGCGTGGATAAAGCCATGTCACGTCACTGCTCCACGTTTTCTTCCCTCCGTCTTGCTGCGAGGACGGATGTTGGGTTATCCTGGAATTCTTGTGTTAGCGAAACCTTTTACTCTTCTTTTGGTGTCGGCGGAATGTGTATTCTCGTGTTGGCTCTTTTCCGACTCTCTCTGGGTTGACTTGCTGATTACTTTTTATATTCAGACTTTCGTGTGATGCAAGTTAGGCTAGCCGGGCTTTCCAAATCTGTTGTGATCTATCATATCTTCTGTTTGTAGATTGATTCTGCTGATACTGCGGGATCCTTCAAATCTTTCCTTTTTGATCCTCCGTATCTTCTAGTATATTCGCAATCCACCTGTTGACCTTTTATTTCCATTCCTGAAATCAGCTAGATAAAAAGGTTAGAAAATATGTCGCATAGCATCGCATCCTTTACGTTGCTATAGCTTCCTTATGCCTTTAGTTGCACTTCAAGCTGCTGTTGGACTGCTATAGCATTGTATCAGCTCTGCTGTGCGTTTCTCCTAGAGACCATGTAACTTGCTTTCCCTTAGCACATGTTTTTCGGATGTAAATGGTTTCCATCCCTCAGTTCCTTAAATTATGAATACCTGCCTTTTTGCTTGAGTTATTTGCAATTTACGCTCTTATTCGTGATACAATTTAGTCATGAAATATAGGGAAAACATGGCATAATCTGCACGTATCATATAGCCTTGTCAATACTCTTTTGCACATACCAGGGAAGACTAAGGATGGAATTAGTGCGAGACTAGACCTGGTTGATATGGGAATAACAGAACGGTTACATACACAAGTAAGAGAAGATGGTAAGAGAGCATACTTGGAGCCAGCAGCTATTAGAGGCTTTATGAAAGATGAAGTGCAAACCATTATAACAAAATTGTGTATTTTCTTTAATGCTATCTGTAACAAAGTCATTGACATTGAAAAGTTGAATGAATTGGAAAATGAGGGTTATATTATTTTGTCCCAACTAGAGATGCATTTTCCTCCTACATTTTTTGATATAATGGTGCACCTGATAGTGCACTTGGTAAGGGAGGTAAGGCTTTGCGGTCCAGTTTACCTAAGGTGGATGTACCCTTTCGAGCGATACATGAAGATCTTAAAAGGGTATTCTAAAAATCCTTATCGACCGGAAGCCTCAATTGTTGAAAGATATGTAGTTGAAGAGGCTATGAACTTTTGCAAAGATTATCTATCAGGGACAACGATACAATCTCAGCATGATGAGGGGATAAGCGAGGGAACTCGAGGAATCAAACTGAAGAATAAGCCTCGTGAAGAGGTGTTGCAAGCACACATGTACATCTTGAATAATATGGAAGAAGTTCAACCATACATTGATGAACACAGAAAGAGTTTGAAGAATATGAATCCAAGGAAGAATGACGTGAAATAGCGAATGAGCAAAAGAAGACGTTCATAATGTGGTTCAGCGAGAAGGTATTGCACGAGACCGGAGTGTTGGATACAATAGAGTGGTTCGCGTGGGGGCCTTTTTTTCAGGTCATCACTTTTAGCGGTTATGATATAAACGAGTATACTTTCTACACAAAAGACCAAGATGACAGAAGTTCTGTGCAAAATAGTGGGGTGATGGTTGAAGCTGAATCCATGCACTTTTCAAGTTCAAAAGACAAAAACCTGGTATTAGAATCAATGGCCTATTATGGAGTTATTGAAGAAATATGAGAGATGAGCTACACCAAGTTCAAAATTGCTTTATTGAAATGTAAGTGGGTTAGCAATAATGCTGTTGTAATATATCCACAATTTGGATTTGTCTCAGTTGATCTTCAAAGAGTTGGTCATAGAGATAGCCATTCATTCTAGCAAGCCAGACGAAACAAAAGTTTTATGTTACAGACCCTGCAAATAAAAAAAATGTTCATTGTACTTCAAAGTAAAAAACATAAGTATGGTGAAGAATCTTTCGACCTTGATGATACACACCCTTTCACAACAAATCCCCCTACAACATGTGAAGTAGAATTGGTAGATGATGAAGAATATGCTGCAAGAAACGATCATTGTGAAGGAATATGAGAAGCCATATAAAGTAAGATCTTAAGTTATGAACTAGTACTATCTTATTTTTGTGGTGGTTTAACATTTTAGTTCATTTTATTAATCTGTTTACTATTTAATAACCTATCTAACATTGATTTGTCCTTGATGAACAAGAACATGTCTAGCTCCGACGAGTCAGGAGGTGATAGAGTTGACGAGCCCGTTGTGAGAAAGGGTAGAGGTAGCACACAGATGAGTGCGCTAGTGGCCCGTCGTGAGCATCAAAAAGAGAGGCTGCATGTGGACTTTGATGACAATATGAATCCAACTGGTGTAGAGGAAGACAATTTCATTAGCTATTTAGGCTATCTGGCTCGAAGCGAAGTTTGCATTATCTACTCTGCTTGGAAGTTCGTTCCTGAGAAAACGAAGCAGATGATTTGGGCACAAATTTTGGTACGTCACCTTCGATATATCTGCATTTGTATCATTTGTCTTATTACTTGAAATGTAATTAGCTTTCCTTTTACCTCGCAACAAACGTATGACGTCCCTCCCACTACGGCAATGCACAAGCATTGGATGGGGGAAGTCCGTCTACGTTGGAAAGACTTTAAGAACAAGCTGACTAAAAAGTTTATTCGAGTGGAAAGGAGGAACGAAGATCCAAGTCAGATATATCCTTATATTTCTCCTGAGGACTGGAGGGAGTTTGTGGCATCACTACAAAATCCAGGATTTCTTGTAAAATTTCTTTCATATTATATCATTTATTTGAATCTAATTGACAACTTAGGCTCGGTTTTATTTGTTTTCGTGTCACAGGAAATAAGTCAAGCCAATAAAGATAGGCAAGCAGGAAATAAGTATCCGCATTGCATGTCTCGTGGTGGGTACAGAAAGCTTGAACGGAGAATGATGGAAGAGCAGTTAGAGAGAATGAAGGAAGCTGCCCAATCCGATCCTTCCACTATTGTTTCACCCCTTGAACGTCCTCCTAGTCACAAAAAATGGAAAGCTGCGAGGATGAAGGGCGACAAATACATAAATACAGATGTTGCTGAGGTTGCCTCAAAGATTGTAATTAGTTAAATTAGACGTTTTAAATAGCCTCAGTTGTTTCATATTATAGGGTTTAGTTGTTATTTATGAAACATATTATGATACAGGATGTACTTGAGGAGCAGAGTTCTCAAGGTTCATTTACGCCAGGTTCACGGATGGACATTTTGTCAACGGCGATTGGGAAGCCAGATTACCTTGATCACATTCGAGGGGAGACTAGGGGAGTTACTGCCGCAAAATATTTTGGACGGCATTCACGGGTCTATGACGAGAACAAACCTAGTCCTCAGCTTGTAGCCAAAATTCGGGCGAATCTATTTGACGAAATCATGCAAAAAGTACGATCTGAAGTGAAAACAATGATAGATTCGAGGGACAATACGGAACATACAACCCGTGAATCCCTAGCCTTCCCCAGCAGTAAAGAGAGTTTTAACCCTCCTGATGTTGATCTCGGCGAACCTTCTCACACTCCACAGGCAGGACAACCTTGCACTCTCTATTTAGATGTCCCACACCGGCATATTGTTGCCGATGCTCTTATTTACACAGATCACACCACTCACCATAATATTGAAATTCCACAAGACCTACGAGGGTGACTGTGAAATGTGTTCGAGAGGGGGAAAAATACAGACATCCCGATTGATGATGAAGAGGTTCCATATTTAGGCCGGGCCATAGGATCGTTCATCCTTTGGCCGAGTCATCTTATTCAGATGGCGGGGACGATACCTCCAATGGTAAGAATACATTACTAGAACTTGCTTTTCATTGGTAACCCACTCATAATATGTTTGTTTATGTTTTCATAGAATGAACAAGTTGTGGGCAAATTTCCCTACCTAGCACAGCTGCGAGACATGTACAAGGACATCAACTATATCTCCTTCAAGATGTGTGCAGACATTGTCGGCGGAGAAAAGACATATGATTTTACCGTTGACAAAAAAGATCTGGAAGAATTTCTGCATATGAAGGATTTAGATTTAGTCGTTCTTGAAGTTGGGATAATGTAAGTTTTTTCCATTTAATTATTGCATTGATCTTTTATGTCTTTCTATACTCAACAACGCAGTTGATTTTATTTCGATCATAGTGTCTGCAATGACATATGCGTCCAGCATGGCCGAACGAGTTTGTATGGATTCTTAAGTCCAATAAACACGACGTGACTCGCAATAAGATAACCAGAAGGACGCTTTATGTTGGTTATACAATTGCCGAGGACGACTTTCCTGTTTATCTAGCCCCAATACTTGAAGGGTACGTATTTCAGTTTTGTCTATTTAAGATTTTTCAGAATAAATTCATTTCTTATCTTAATTTAATATTAAAATGTATATGTTGTAATGGTAATTGGACCCTGTGTGTTGTTTGTCCCTCCAGGAACACATGTTATTGGTTCGATCCCTTAGGTGGCAGGCCAAACGATGAAATCAAATCCATGTTTGCCAAGTAAGTAAATTTTCGTCTAAATCATTGATTCTTCATTTATATGATTTGTTTTCATGTCTGTTACTTTCCATTTTAATGATAGTGCATTCAAGTCGGCTAGATCGATTTCTGGAGCACAAGAGCGGGGGTAGACCGAAGTGGTTTTATCCAAAAGTAAGTAGTTTCAATTCAAGTTATTACATTGACACAGTAGCTTTCGATATGCCTTTATTCGTTTTAACAATTTGCTTTTGATTTATAGTGCCATTGACAACCAGGGAACATTGAGTGCAGATACTACGTTATCTATTATATGCATACCATCGTTGAGAGCAGACGTACGACAGGTTTTCAAAACATACGTAATCGCTCCGTGATTCTCAAATGATAATATTTTTGTTGTACTTGAGTTGTTAATTATTTCATTCACTTCATTGGTTTAACTTATACCTTGTTTTTCAATTTATAGCTTTTTGATAGTGAGGATCCGTGCTCGGAGGAAGACATCGATACAGTTCGAAACGCTTTGGCTGCACATTTTCTTCAAAACATATAGATATGTACGTCATGTGTTGCCTTTTCCGCCTTTATGCCTCCAATTAATTGATTAGTGCATATTAATGTTTGCAGTACCCACATCAAAATATGTTTAGTTCTCTCTGTATGCTTGGTTATTTTTGTACTAGGAATTGTAGCATGGAGACCGAAGCAGTCCACAAAGATGGGCACCTTTGTTGCACCGAGATATCAAAAATTCCAATTGAATTGATGTTTGTAATAGATCTAATGAGTTTTTGCCATGCATTGGACACAAACCATGCTCATCGTTGTTTTTTGAAATGTTGGTACTTTACTAGATTTGTATTACGTAATACAAGGTGGAAGTTATCATGGGGCATGATCCCTTCCCGGCCTTGGCGGTTTATGAAGGTGGGGTCACTCTAGAAAGCGAAGCTTCACTATTATGATATTATCAAATATGGTCAAAACACGAATTCAGTTTTTTTTGTTTCCAAGTGAAGCGAAAAAGCAGTCCAACATGACATTAGAACTACAATTCCTAAATTTAGTTGATCTTGTTTCCACAAATTTAGTTTCTCTCGTTTCTCTACTTCATATCCTCTCCTGTTTCATCTTGTTGGTTGAATTGATTGACTCTCCCCTCCTAGATTTGTTGTGAGGACATAGTTTAATTTCTTGTTTGCTCTAGTTCCGTCTAATTGCCTTGCAACCATCTGGGGTTGCAGGTTCTGGACTTGATTTACATAAAAAGTTGATCATGCAGCTTTCTGATTTGTCACACTTTCAAGATATTACAGATAAATGTTGTTATCTCAATATTTACAATATTTTATTTCATTCATCTGAGTTATAAATTTTATTGGGCACGGTGGAGTGGTTCTTGAAACAACATCTTTAGCAGTGGTCACTGATTGTTATTCTTCATATCTTCATTGATGAATTCATGATGGCAGAACATAGTGAAGCAAGCTATAGTTTGTAGGAACTTTACAGTGATGAACTCAGAATTCAAAGAAGCTGCAGAGATGAATCAATTTTTCATGTGTTAGTCAAATGTGGATGTTACTTTTACAAACTTGTTGTAATTGTGTTATGCATAGAAACTGAAGGCTTATGTGTTTTACTGATAGCTAATGTTGGTGCGTGTAAATGCAGACAAGGTGTGTGATGTGCTGTTGATGGCTAATGTTATGTTTCTATTTTTATTATACACATTATATTGAATATGAATGAATGGATGAATGGTTATATAATTTATTCTATCATCGCTGTTATATGGTTTCACTTTAAAGTTTGTTATTTCAATGCCTAGTAAGAAATATATGTAGTAGGTGGTATTTTTTTTAAAAAATATATATATATAAAAGGCGTCCTTAATTTCGGTCTAGGACGCCTTATATACCATATTTGGAGTCCTGATTACACTTATAGGACGCACAAAATTAATTTTTGTCGTCCTGGGATTAAAATCGGGACGCCAATATTTTTTTGAAAAAAATATATAAGGCGTCCTGAATTTAGGTCTAAGACGCCTTATATTACCAAAAATCCTGGCTTAATTAAAAAAAAGGCGTCTTGTGTTTTATTTAGGACGCCTTAAAAATTAAACATAGGACGCCTTTTTTAAGGCGTCCTTGATTAAACACAGGACGCCTTTGTTAAGGCGTCCTGTATAAAACATAGGACGCCGAAAAACTTAAAATACAACTTCCCCGGGTTAGACGTCCTTCTGAAAAACGGCGTTAATTGCCTCTAATTCAGGACGTTATTTCACGTTTTTGTAGTAGTGCAGCCACATAGATGTTCAAAAATCCTCCAAAAACTTTCACATTTCAGCAGGACATTGACCAAAAGAAAATCCTGATTCAATACCTGAATATATGATTTTAAAACCACATTCAAATTTAAAATATTTCATAAATAATCAACATAAGGGAACCTGTATTCAAGTAGAGAGTCAGTGAGACATTGAACTTTTGAGGTTAATAGGCCCCCATGCACAAGTGACCCGATATCATCACAAATAGTATGTTGAGGACCTTTGCAAGAAAAGAATGTAAGCTGATGATCTATCATAAATGTATAGTCTCCAAGGCTAAAGTCACAACCAGATGCTATGTGAGTTGAAATCATTTGCAAAGCATGCAATCTAAATTTTCTAATAGCTGACCGTCCAGAGACATCCATATCTCCACATGAAAATAATTCAGTTTCATTTGATGATAAGAATTCTGCAGCCTGCAGTCACAGAAACAAACATAAAGTGAAATCTTTCGTACAATCATGAAGAAAACAATGAAGTCGGAGAATAAGTATGAATAGGTACCTTCAAGGCCAACAAAAGTCCCAACTCTTGCAAGCAAAAAATTAAAGCTGAGGAATCCTTGTTCATTCTTTTGCAAATAGACGGTGCGGCAGAACTTGTCAACTCTGACTCTTTCCCATGGCATTCCTCTAATGCAGAGAATACCAACAGTCAACACCATCCAGGAAGTAAACCAACAATCAAATAATCAAGATATGTATGACTGAATTTTGATCAGGTATAAGATCTAAGAACATGACAGAATTGACATTTCAAACAAAACATGCTGCTCAATATACCAACTTTTGCTTTTTATAGTCAATTCCTTCCCCATAATTTCAATCCAAGGGAAAAAATTAATTCCTTATAAATATCAAGTAAGGGTAATTGAAAGCTGGCGACCTTAAAAGCTCTCACCTGTTGTCCTAGTAGATCCAGTTCATTTGCCAAGCTTTTGAATAACTCAAAGGGAATTCTAGTGTCCTTGAAAATTTTGAACTTTGGGGTAGATATTGGTAAGAATTCCGCTACGACAGAATCGCTTGCACATGTATAAACCTTAAATTTCTCAGCCAAAAAAAAAAGTATAGACCTTAAATACAAAAATATTAGGAAATTTTTTATTTAAATACCATTTGAATTTGTAAAACCCCCGAATTTAAATGCCTCGAGCCCATCAAAAAGAACAAAAGTAGAGATTCACCAAGCCATTAAATTTTATCAAATCTCTCTTTGGTATAAGGAGAGCAGAGGGGGAAAGAAAAATTCATTGATTTTTTTTTCCTTTAAAAAAATGGGGGTTAAGAATTTTTTTTTTAAATTAATTTCTCTTACTCTTTTATCTCATATCTCCTCCTTATTAAAATTTTGTAAAACCTCACTTCTCCAATAATTTTATAAATCCAACTCATAAAAATTTTCCTCACTCCAATTCTCTCGTACCAAAAAAGACCTTAATTAATAGTAGCACGAAAGGGTGGAGAGAATGAAGATATATATATAGGGAGTTCGTTAAAATTTACGATGGTGATGGCCGATGGGATTGTAATATGAAGTTTGAATCCATGCATGCAGGACCATAGAGTTGGGGTCTACAGGGAATCGTGGAATAAAATTGCTACAAAACTAGAGTGCCTTTTTTCAAAATAATAATAATAATAATGGTCAATTTGTTTCTTATTATAAGGCAGGTGTTACTCATTCCCACAAATCAATAAATGCATTAAATTGATGAAATTTTTTAAATTTACTAGTAAAGTTTTTCCTCATTGCCTCAACAAATCATTATCACCTCTCTTTCATCTTTCTCTCTTTCCAATTAGAATTAAATAAGGATAAAATAGAAAAATAGTCATTAATAACCCTACAAATGACTTATATATGAGACCATTGTTGTTAAACTCGTGAGTTGACTTTACGAGTTTACCGTTTTTACGTTCAAGTCAATTATAAATTTGGTTAAACTCATGAGTTTACACACGAGTTTACTGATTTTAGTTTATAAAATTGTGTTAACTCACTATCAAATTCGTGTTAACTTTTTTGATTTGATCATGTTCAACGACTTTATATATGGATTTTATAAAAATTTCTTTATTAAATATAAGAAATTATGAATGTTGATGAAGTTAATTTTAATTATTTGGATTCAAAATATATTTAAATCAAATTGTTGTATGTTTTTATATTTTAACTATTTAATTATACACTATTAATATCTATTTAATGATAAAAATAAATTCTTACAGATTTACGATTCAAGTTTACGATATAAGTTTATACTCTTATGAACTTGCTTAGACTCGTGAGTTTGATCTTGTGACTAAATTTTTTAACTATTTAATTATACACTATTAATATCTATTTAATAATAAAATTAAATTCTTACGGATTTACGATTCAAGTTTACGATATAAGTTTATATCACTCTTATGAACTTACTTAAACTCGCGAATTTGATCTTGTGACTAAAAATTTGTCCTACAAGTACTTATAATCAGGGATATATTAGACATTGAAGGCATCAGAATCCAACAAAATAAATGAGAATCCAGCTTTTATTAATTAGCATATCTCACCAAATTACCTGCTTGGATGGAATACATTGTAAGAGAACCTTCCTGCCTATATAAGCTGCACAACACAGAATTTTGGTGATCAAAATTGAAAAGCAAGTGTGTTTGTGAGAGTTGTGGAAAATGTATGTTGGTATCTTCAATAATGGTGAAGGTTGCTTGGTGCAGCTCTGGAATTTGCTTTCTTTGTTATTTTGGAATTGGTGAGAAAACGAATTCCAGAGCTACCTCAAGCAACCTCTGCTCATTGTTGACAAAAATTCTGAAACCTGCCCTCCCTCTATTACGAGTCTTGTATTTAAGTCGGCCAATTGGATACCTCTCCTATGGAGGGTTCTGACTAGAGGCACTGACCAACAAGAGGCAATGGAGCCCCTAGAGATGTCAGCTTTGAAAGGGGGCCTTGGGTCCCCCCCAACTTGCAGCTAAGTTTCTTTGTGATTTGTTGTTATTGATTCTGTCTCTTGTCTTGTGTATGCCTTGGATATGGTTTTTCTCAGTGAACAGAGGAAGGAATCTGTGATGGCGAAGAATAGGGAATGACTGGCAGCTGTGATTTCAGAGGTTTGAGGAAGCAGTGGAATCGATGGTGGTGGTGGTAATTCCGGTGAGAGGCAGTGTAGTCTGACGGTGATAATTTTACTCCATTTAATTTAAAATAGAATAGCCAAAATGAACCTTGTATGGTCCAAGCTCATTTTAATGTTTGTTAAGTATTTGGCAAACACTGAAAACCGTGGTTTCAGAAGCCCTTTTATGCAACTGGAGACAAACTTATGTCACATGCTTACCTCGTAAATCGTAAAAACTATTTTCCAAAAGCTAATCTAAACGGTAGAAGCTGCTTTTTCAACATGATTTATGGTATATAAGATAAGTATGTGAAATGAGTTTTGTCTCGACTTCCATAAACGTCTTCCATAAACGTACTTTTCAAACGCTTATCCTTAGTCTATGGTGGAAGGCTGGAAGCATGAAAGCTTTTGAAGGGCAGCGATACTTTTGTGTTTTTGTTAATAAAATACTTTTTTTTTTGGTCAAATAAAATACTTTCTTACAGAAGCATAACATGCGTAAGTTCATTTGCTCAGCATTACATAATTTATTTTAATTATTAATAAGTTTCCATTTTTTTTATACAAGCAAGGGTTGAAGTGGTAATAGTAAAAAATCGTTTGAGATGGTTTGCACTGCTCATCCGGTATCCAGAGCTTCACCCTGACTAATCCGGATCCGACCCGCGTCGCGCACTTGGCTATGGTGGGAGAGTCTCCCAACGGAGCTTTTCTGCATTCACAATGTTCAAACTCGAGACTTTGCTTAAGCGACATAAGCCGCTTACCACTTGTGCCAACCTGCGTTGATATTGGAAATGTTAGTAAGGAAGGTAAATCAAGTAGTCTGGAGCGCCCAGTATATAAGGGAAGTCCGGTAGAAGAAGACATAAGAGAACATTTAATGAGATCATTTAGCGATACCTCCTGGCTCCTACTCCTACTTAAGAATTTATCAAGAGATTTGAATTTATCTTTGCTGTTGCTGCTTGCACATGTAATTTTTTATAGGAAGGTATAATATCAAATGTACCGAGTTTTGGGATTTGCCAAAAATGTTCTGTGTAATAAAATTCTTGTCAGCATAAACTACATTCGGTACTGGATAGATTTTATAAGATCCCACATTCATTCAAACAGATTTCATAAGATCCCACGTCAGCTTCATCTGAGTCCATACTATTTTAATCTCAATCACTTATATTGAATTATCTCCTAGCAGAGATACAAATTATCCCCTCAAATTTGAAACATGAGATTTATTTAAAAAGAGACAAAAATTCAAATCAGGACAAATACATAAGGATGGAGGAAGTATAAGATCATCCAGACCCTAATGAGTTAGAATCTAAATTGTTTAAGAGTGTGTTTGATACGAGAGATTTGAAAGGAATGAGAGATGAGGGAATGGAAAAAAATTGAGTTAGATTTTAAAAAATAAAATAAAAAGTGGAACTATAAAATTTAAATAAAGATGAGATGTAAGAGAAAATAGTAAAATAAATTAATAAAAACAACTTTTAACCCCGCTTCTTACATTTTTTTTCAAATCCAACTCAACTTTTTTTCTCTCCGTTCATTTTTCCCACCCTGCCCCTCATGTCAAATAAGCCCTAAGATACTAAAGTTATTCAGACCATCCATTCCCTGCTATTTTATAATAATTTTGTGTAGTATACATCACTTCTCCATAAGAACATAGATAGTTAACTACAGGGAGTTTACAATGGAGTCCTAGGGTAAGGCTCCAGAGGGGCAAAAAAAACATGAAATATTTTAAACCAGAACTTCAAACAACTATGCACAGAAGTCTTTTTTTTCCCCTACTTTCAGAGAGGGGTCATATGGTAAATACCACCAAGCCTTTTGTAAAGTAGCATCAAATTAAAGAAACAGTCTTGCTCTAAGCACGAAGAGCATTAAGCTTCTCTGACAACCCATCTACTTCCTCATCATTCACCTCTTCAATAGGCTCCTCCTGTGGCAAAAAGAATTTAGACAACATTAACAACCAAGAAAATGTATCTCATTATCGTAAATTTGAATATAAAATGTGGTAATTATATTATTTTGTAAATAAGTATTATTAGATTAGTCAAGATCAGATTCTAGAATCTAGCAGTTAGTTAGATCAGATTAGTTTTTTCTATTTTTGAATTCCCTAGAAGTCCTCAATCTGTTACAACAGATTGCCCTCCATGTATCTTATATATTTCACATGAAGCAATGAGAAGTGCATCGGTCTCAATTATCTGATCCCTAATACCTAATACGCTACATGGTATCAGAGCAAAGGTTGTAGCGTCCTCCACAGCCTCCGCCTCGAGTCCGATCCGAGAAGTCACCAACTGTGACGTTCTCAACCTCCTCAAGTCCAGCTTGTGATTCGTTCGGCTCTTTCACTCACTCGAAGAGCTCAGTCTCGAGTCACTCATCTCTGGCGTCGTCTCTGTGCAACGAACACCTGCTTCCAGTCGTCTGACAACATCAGGTCTGTCGACTCTGCAACTCCATCATCCGATGATCACAGTTCAGACCAGCGTCTGCCGTTTCACATCTTCGACTGGTCTCACTCCATCGTCGTCCTCCATAGTTCACCTGTCGAGCTTCTTCGCCAACTAGTGCCAGGTCTCGCCTCGTCCGACAATCTCAGTCTCGTCAATCGATTCGAACTACTGCTCACGGGTTTTGTCTCATTCTTCCAATCCAGGCTCACTTACTGCTCATTTGTTTTTGGGCTGTTACTGTACTTTTTTTTGGGGGTCTCTTTGGGCCTTTCTTCACTGTGCTTCATTTGGTTTGGCTTTTTACTATACTTCACTTTGGCTTGCACTGCGCATTTTTTCCATTTGGATTAATACCAGCAAATTCATTCCGCCTACATACTTCACCCCAATGACGTCATCACTTGATACAACGCCGCTTCCCAAGACCAGCGATAATTCAACTCTTCTTCCCTCTTCCGATAACCAGTTGGTGTTGGAAAAATTGAATCTTCACAATTATCATGATTGGGGACAGGCCGTTCTGCTAGCTATCGGTGGACTTGGCAAACAGAAGTTATTAACTGGAGAGATCAAGCCACCGTCGGATCAAACCTCACCAGCCTGGGTTCAATGGGATACTGATAATTCTCTTGTCTGCTCTTGGCTTATCAATTCCATGACTCCACAGATTAAACGAAGTTTCATGTATCTTCCTACTGCCAAGGATATTTGGGATGTTGTTCGCGATTCTTACGTCGATGCCAAGGATTTATCCCAACTGTTTAATCTTCGTCGTCGCATCTGGAAGTCATCTCAAGGCTCTAGGTGCATTGCTGAATTCTGGTTTGAACTTGTCGCTCTCTGTCAAGAAGAAGATCAAATGGTTGAAACTGAATGGGATTCTTCTGCTGATGCCACTCGCCACCTTCGGAATGTCAACACTGATCGGATTCTGATTTTTCTTGATGGCTTAAACTCAGAATTTGACGATACTCGAGCAAGGATATTGAGTAATTCGTCTCTTCCTCCTCTCCTAGAAGTATATTCTGAGATTCACTGTGAAGAGTCCTGAAGACAAACTATGCTTCTCAAGGCTATCTCTTCAAGACCAGAAGCGTCCAGTTTAATCAGTAAGCACATTCTCTCTTTTGGTTCTAATTCTAACAAATCTCGTCCAATGTGTGATCATTGCAAGAAGATTGGTCATACCAAAGACAAATGCTGGAAACTCCACGGTAAGCCATCTGATTGGACACCTCGCAAACCACGATCACCTTTCGCTCATCAAACGGTCATTGAGGCGATACTCCTTCGAATCCGTGCCTCCTTCCCTCAATACAGAACAGATGAGTCAACTTCTCAACTTGCTGAAAAATTTACAGTCCTCTCAAGGACCAGTTGCCACTATTGCCAAACAAGGTAATGATCATCTTACTCTTATATCATCATCCTCTATGCCAAAATGGATAGTAGACACCGGCGCCTCTGATCATATGACCTCAGAATCAAGAAACTTTACTTCCAATTCTCCTTTGGCTGGTAATAATCGAATTCACACAGCCACTAATTCTAGTGCTTCCACTGCTGGTATTGGTACCGTACCTCTTACAAGAGACTTAAAACTTGATTATGTTCTTCATGTTCCTCATTTGGCATATAATCTCCTTTCAATCAGCAAATTGACAAAACATGCAAACTGTTATGCTCACTTTTTTGCCAGTCATTGTATATTTCAGGATCTCTCCTCGGGGAAGACGATTGGCACAGCTAAGGAGCATGACGGCCTTTACTATCTTGATGATTCCTCTGCAAGTGCCTTGTCATCACAAATAAAGACCTATGTCTCCCCTACTTTAGACAATAATTTGATGTTATGGCATAGAAGGATGGGTCATCCTAGTTTTCAATATTTACAAAAAATTGTTCCCTCAATTTTCATTCAATAAAGATGTCAATTTCCATTGTGATACGTGTGAACTAGCAAAACATCATTGTACTACCTTCCTTCCCACTGCCTATCACTCTACTCGTCCCTTCTCCATCATCCATAGTGATGTATGGGGCCCCTCTAGAGTACCTAACTGGACATGTTCGAAATACTTTGTCACTTTCATAGACGATCACTCTCGCATGTGTTGGGTGTACCTCCTAAAAGAAAAATCTGATGTGTTCAATATCTTTGTGGAATTCTTCCACTATGTTCAAACACAATTTAATTCTACCATTCAAGTCTTACACTCTGACAATGGCACTGAATATTTCAATCATACCTTCAGCCACTTTCTAAAGTCTCACGGAATCATTCATAAAAGTAGTTGTCCTACCACACCTCAGCAAAATGACATCGCCGAACGTAAAAATCGACATCTTCTTGACATTGCCTGTGCTCTTACACCTGCAATGTTCCCAAGTATTTCTGGGGTGATGCAATCCTTACTGCCACTCACATTATCAATAGACTACCTACTCGTGTCCTTTCCCATATGTCCTCTCTTGATAAACTCCGTGAGACTCATGTGACTTCACACCTTGATCACTCTCTTCCTCTCTGCGTCTTTGGATGTACCTTATATGTCCACATTCACCATCCTCCTTCCAAATTTGACCCTAGGTCCATTCCTTGCATCTTTCTTGGCTATTCCAATTGCCAAAAATGTTATCGTTGTTATGACCCCAAATCCCAACGAATCTTTGTCAGCCGAGATGTCACATTTGCTGAAGCCATACCTTTCTATCCACAACCTTTGAGTCAGGGGGAGAATTGGAGTGACTCTCAGCCTACTATACCTGAACCTATACCACCGTCCTATCCTGTGATCATATCCTCCACACCTGATTCACTCACAATGCCATCACAAACAGGGGGAGACAAATATGCCAAACAATATGACAAGGTTTACTCTAGGAGTAACAAAAAGGTAGTAGAGTTCGTTATGCCTAAGGCTCAGCCACTCTCCCAACCGAGAGAGACTCCCGACGCCAACAAGGACCTAAACATGCCCATTGCATTGAGAAAGAAGACACATTTCTGTACTCAACATCCTATTCAAGACTACATGTCATATGGTAATCTCTCACAGAAATACTGTCATTTTGTCACTAACCTTGATCAAGTTTAGATTCCCACAAGTGTACATGAGGCACTTGAAATTCCTGAATGGAAAGATGCTGTATTGGATGAGATGAATGCTCTTGAGAAAAATCAAACTTGGAATGTCACTAACTTACCCCCAAGGTAAAAAGGCAGTAGGGTGTAAGTGGGTATTTACCCCCAAGTACAATGTTGATGGTACCTTGAACAAGTACAAAGCCAGACTAGTTGCCAAGGGTTTTACACAAACTTATGGCTTGGACTACAATGAAACTTTTGCCCCTGTAGCAAAGCTAAACACGGTCAGAATCCTTATTTCCGTTGCTGTTAATCTCAACTGGCCTTTACAACAGCTATACATAAAAAACGCCTTCCTAAATGGGGACCTAAAAGAAGAAGTTTATATGACACTTCCACCTAGTTTTGAGAATGGTCACGGCAAACAGGTATGCAAGCTGAACAAGTCCATTTACGGAGTCTCCTAAAGCTTGGTTTGATATATTCTCAAAAGTTCTAAAGGCTGAAGGATATAACCAATGTCTCTCTGATCACACTATGTTCACTATGAACCATGAAGGTATGATTACTATCTTAATAGTATATGTGGATGACATAATACTTACAGGGAACAATCCTCAAGAAATGAACAGAATCAAACTGGCGCTAAACAAAGAGTTTGAAGTCAAAGACCTTGGTAACTTGAAATACTTCCTAGGAATGGAAGTGGCTAGGTCAAAAGAAGGAATTCACATTTCACAAAGGAAGTATGTCCTTGATCTACTAAAGGAAACTGGCATGCTTGGGTGTAAGCCAAGCAAGACTCCCATTAGTGTCAAAAAGAAGAAAAAAGTAGAACAACCCACAACCGAACAAGAGGTGGCAGGGAAAAAAAAAAAGAAACAAGAGGAAGAAAAACCAGCAGACATAGGGCGCTACCAGAGATTGGTTGGAAAGCTTATCTATCTTTCTCACACACGGCCTGACATCGCCTTTACAGTAAGTACTGCAAGTCAACATATGCACTCACCAAAGTAGAAACACTTGAATGCAGCATATAAAATCTTGAAATACCTCAAAGGAACTCTTGGTCGAGGTCTCTCCTTCAAAAAAACTAATCTGAGGACTATTGAGATATACACTGATGCAGATTGGGCAGGAGACCAAGAGAACAGCAGGTCTACTTCAGGCTATTGCACGTTTGTATAGGGAAATCTAGTAACGTGGTAGAGTCACAAGCAACGAGTGGTATCCACTAGTAGTACATAATCAGAATTAAGATCACTATCTGAAGGACTCAGGGAAGGAATATGGGTAAAAAGGGTCGCTGACGAGACCTACACCAAGATAGAATCTCCATTAAAACTTTACGGTGATAATAAGGCAGCCTTAAGCATGGCATTGAATCCAGTACAACATAGTAGAACTAAGCATGTTGATGTTGATCGCCACTTTATCAGGGAAAAGGTTGAAGATGGAATTATTTGTCTCTCCTACATACCTACAAAATTACAGCTTGCAAATATACTCACAAAAGGTCTCCCCGAGGACATATTTGAAGGTTTTGTATGCAAGTTGGACATGATGAGTATCTATGATCCAACTTGAGGGGGAGTGTGGTAATTATATTATTTTGTAAATAAGTATTATTAGATTAGTCAAGATCAGATCCTAGAATCTAGCACTTAGTTAGATCAGATTAGTTTTTTCTATTTTTGAATTCCCTAGAAGTCCTCAATTTGTTACAACAGATTGCCCTCCATGTATCTTATATATTTCACATGAAGCAATGAGAAGTGCATCAGACTCAATTATCTGATCCCTAATACCTAATACGCTACATAAAACATCAGAGATCACTTGAAAGCATATGTCTGTTTTTATAGTTTGACTAAAATATGCCTTAATTATTACAGATAAACCAAAAAAATAAATGGAAGGAATCTCTCCAAGAAAATAATGCAGATTAAAAAGAACAGGAGTAAGAGAGCTTTGGAAGGTTTCTCTAGATTATCTACACGACTCGGGATATAATGAAATTGCATGGCAGTTGTCAAGATAGAAAAATTTTCTATTGAAGTCCCAACATTTCGAATCTTCGGGGTATACCAATCCATTTCATCTAACGCAAGAGCAAAAAAATGGGGCCCCGCACGCACACACACAAAAGCAGAAAATATGGTAAAAAGAGCCATAAATTTGGAGAGATTTCATTACCTCTGGATCTTCACTTTGTTTGTCACCTACACACATGGAGGCACTGATGCTGGCACTCATTCAACAGGATACGCCGCTACGGGAGCCAACTTGGTTTGGTCCATTTTGTGCAGCTTCAGTCCCATCAGGACTATGAAGAGTTGTTGCAACAGACTCGGCACTTCGCCTTTCAAAGTCATTATTTTGACCAGCTTCATCCATGGGAACTTGTACTCGTTATCTAGAAAAGTGATATTCCATAATCAATGCATATGACTTTGAAAGTCTATCACTTCACATGGCTTGAATCAAGAAAATACCACTAGTCTAAACCTGAGAACTGCCAAAGGCCCCAAATTTTTGTAACCAAGCATTACCTAGGCAAGGAGGTATGCTGTCTTTGCAAAGGAGTGCTTTGTTCACCTTTGCCATAATGCTCCTCAAGATGTGCAAACTGTCGCTTGAACCGATCAACCCCACTGCATAGTAAGATAAGGATTGGACAGTTAGAAAAATTTAGAGATGGAAATCAACTACCGATGAAATGAAATAGGGACATCCACTTTGATTTGATTCTAGTTGAGGATCTCCAAAATGGAGCAGATGCAAAACATAATAAGTTAAGGAGTCAAAACAAGACAGTTAAGATAATATGCTCAATATCAATCTGGGCTGGTGCTTCTTACAAAATAGCAACGGAACCTTTATAAGATCAGAAAATGTAACTATGCCGACACTGAGGAACTCTCCATGCATTGAGGAGTTAGTGTTTAGAAAATCCTTAAATGCAAGCATTAAATAAGAAGGTAGATGTCATGAATTAAAAAACTTCAAATTATTGTAGCAAAAACTGGTAGACAAAACCACACAGCAAAGCAGATAGAATTAATTAAACTGTATAAGGAAACAATCTGTGAAGTTTAATGCGTAAGATATAATTGTCATTATATCTCTTGAGCAAGATATCTAACAAATCAATGTACACTAGTAGACAGGTATTTTAAAATCAATAGGTACATAGGAAGTCTCAGATTCTTAGCATTTACAATACTGCTTTACCTCGGATACATGAAACTGGTCTGATCTCCACCACGCAGAAATTTATGGAGCATTTGAGGATGATACTCTAGAATCTGTTCACTTCAGATGTAGCCTTGATTACAACCAAAGCAAAAAAGGAGAGACTATTGAAGCAACATTCATCAACTGTATGGCCATACCTCTCGATAAATCAACTCTCTAACATCATCTTTAGTCAATTTTCTTCTCTCAAACTCAAACTCAAGTTTTGAAATTGGTTGAGGAGCTGCTGGTTCACGCTCAACATTTGCCAAACCACGAAAGTAAGGATCACTTAATGCCTGCAATCACAAGCATAAAGAAAAATATGAGTTAAGGAACACGAGAAATTATCTCTGTACACCAATCTTAGAAGACTTTCACTCAACAAAATTTCTACTTTGGTAATAACTAGTTGCCATGTGATTAGGTGAGTGAAGATCGACGTCTTCAGCTGAAGGACGATCTTTAGGATCAAATGCAAGCAGGTGCTCCAGTAGACGAAGGGCCAATGGATCTGCACGAGGGAACTTTAGAGAAAGTGGAACTGGTTGCTTTTTCCGCATGTTAGCAAGGTACCTTCTAGCCTTCTCTCATTACGAATCTGAGATTTTAAGAATTATTTACTAAAGGACAACAAAACAGTACAAATTAGACACCAAACTGTGACTAGACAAATTTCAAAGTTATAGTAGGAAAGAATTTAAAAACATCAAAAGTATAATTGAAAATTAGTACCACTGCAGCTTTTCATATGCTACCTAACTAATGTTAGAAAATAACAAACTATTTTTGGACGGACTAGCCCCCGAAATGGTTTCAGCAGGAGGAGTACCAAGTAAATCAGTCATGAGATCCAACTGGTGCACGACATTTTTACCAGGAAACAATGGCTTCCCAGAGAGCATTTCTGCAAATATGCATCCGATGCTCCAAATATCAATTCCAGGGGTACACTGCAAAAGACAGATTTAAATTATGCACATTTCAGAACATTTTTTAGTATGTCACCCCACCAAAATTTTAGAGAGAGATGTGGTAAACTGCTCAACTGATCATCGGAAACATTGTCATGCTGTTTGGTTATCTTTCTAGAGACAGTCAACTAAGCAAAATTTCAGTTGCTACCAAGAAAAATATACCTCTATCAACACCATGAGCAAAAACAAGAAGATTTGTGCTGCGTCAGCTATATCAAGACTACCTAATATATGTATCATGCAAGAGCTCAGAATTGAGAAGCACCCTAGTGAGTGGTGTGATTATTAGGCATGCATGATCGACAATACTATGCCTCTGCTATTTTCAGCAAAAGATAGATGATATAAACTACAGAGATAATGAGGAATCAAAGATAAAAGCTTACTTTTGAGAAAAAAGAACCGCATAATTCTGGCGCACGATACCATCGAGTTGCAACATAGTCTTTTACAAGATAATGTAAAATAAATAATCACAGGGCTTATAAAGGTAATTTCAGGTACAAAAAATGAGAATTTATTGCAATTTCCTACTAAAAATCCTGAAGGAAAGAATAGGTATGAATAAAAACATATTGTCATGGTACGTCCAGCAAACTACTTACAGTCCAGAATATAGCAGAAGGTGCGTCATTAAAGGAAACTCGAGCAAGCCCAAAATCACATATTTTCAGTTTGCAATCAGCATTAGCAAGAACATTCTTGGGCTTTAAATCACGATGAAACAAATTAGCTGCAAGGAAAATATAAAGTATATTATTTATGTTTCGCTGTCTGCAGAATCCAAGAAATATAGTCAGAAGGATACCATAACGTATATATGTCAGGCCCCGAAGAAGTTGGTACAAGAAAAATTGATGGTGCTCAGATGTAAGATCATCATTAGCCTTGATTACTTGATGAAGGTCAGATTCCATCAACTCAAACACAACATAGATATCCTTGAACTCTCACCGTGAAGGAGGAAGCATTATATGCTTGATTTCTACTACATCAGAATGTCGGAGCAACCGGAGGAGTTTAATTTCTCTTAGAATCCGTGTGGCATCTGAGACATGTTCAAAAACATCATTAATTTTCTTAATTGCAACCTTTTCCCCTGTATGAGTATCAATTGCAGAACCTACGACACCATAACTTCTTTTTCCAATAACTTCTTGGACCTGATATCGCTCCATAATCAGTGAAGAACGCTGTTTCTGATGTCTGTAAAAAATCATTTACAAACATAATGCATTGTAGAAATATAAAGATAGTAAGGAATTACTAACATTACTAGGTTAAACTATAGTGTTTCCTATGGTGTAATATGCAAAACACACCCAATAAGAGCAATTAGCAGCATAAACTACAAAGTAAGTACATCTAAGATACCCTGTCAGAGAAAACCTAGCACATTCACTACTAAGACCATGAAAATTTATACATCTTCACTGGAGATGTAACTAATGATTAAAAGGCCCGAAAAAAGGTAAATCAAACGCTAACAACATTACTGTTATAACATAGGTGCAGATGAATCAGAATTAGGCTAAACCCATGCCTATGGCCCATTACTGGTAAATAGCTACAAAGGACTATCTCATTATATTTTTCACGTCTTTTTGGCATAGATTGTTTCGTGAAAATAGTGAAACCGTTTTCTTAGTCAAGTATGAAGCAAACATGGAAACATGGCTTCCTATCCAGTCCTTGACCGTGTTGCTGAATGTTATTATTCCCAACAAACAGCAAAGAATAAAAAATAAGAATTAAAATATCTTCTGGGAAGTAATTATTCGTTTAATATAAGCACTTCTTTGGTATTTATTTCTTTACCCTTTCTTAAAGTCTCAGACAAAACTGAGAGTGGATTTTACGAGATACAACCGCCCAACCAAATCTTACCCTAGATTAAAAATGTACAGTAAATCCAATACCCAAAATGCCCGAGAGGCACTAGTCAATCGAATCGCTAAACAATAAAACAACTCAAGAATCAATCAATGAAAAAATACGTAAAATAAGACCATCGAAGAATCGGGTCACAGACAAAAATGAAAAACCAGCAAAACCGATCTTCCAAACGAAAACAATACGAAAAACATAACCGTAAAGAGAAGGAAGAAAGAAAGCACGAGAAAACACCTTCTTTGTAGGATCCATGGAAGCAGCTTCGAAGTACGCCCGTGTGGGAACCTTGATATGCTTCAAGCCAGAGATATCAAAATCATCATCAATCGTGAGCCCATCGTGGACCCCCTCGCCTTCCTCTCTCTCCTGTATGGGAAGAGTGGCTAATTGAGCGCGCAAATCTCTCACGAACTTGTGGCTATTGTGGCCACTAGCTATACGATCGGCATTGTGCTAGTTATGATTGTGGCTCGCCTCGTCATCAGAGGACTTGATCACAGAAGAAGGTCGACGTTGTAAAAGGCGACCAATCCCGTCACGGTATCATGTTACTTGCCACAACATTAACATCACCTGCACCTTGCAGGTTTGGCAAGGAAAGTGTGATCCATATCATTCGAGATTGTGAGCGTGTTAGAAGTCTATGGAAACTTATTTTAAAACCTAATTATTTCTCTCAGTTTTTTCTCAGAACTGCGGGTTTGGTTTGGCCGGACAGGAATACCAAGACAACCAGGAAAGGGAGATTTTGAACCTCTCTCGTAGGCGAGAACCTTTAGCCAGGGTCTTTGGATTCTTTGGACAACAGGATGTAAATTTCTTTTTCGGGGAGTAAACACGTAAACAAGGGAGATGATACACCGGTGCAATTATCTGCTTCATGGAAAATGGAGTGAATCAAAAGCTATACCACAAGATCTTCCAATTTGGATAAGCTTGACGAGAAATCTTGGACACCCCTCCCAAGAATACGATTCGGATCGATGTGGACGGTTCGGTCTTCAACAACATAACTTTGCGTGTGGGGGAAAGACTTAAGAAATTATAAAGGGGAATGGTTGATGGGCTTTATAGACTTGGCCTCCTTTCTCGTCATGAAGTTCGAAATTTATCTTTATCGTGATAGGGTTGCGAGATCGGTCTACGAGATGGGACTACGAGCATCGCCATTTACTCCGATTCTCTTGATGCCGTCAATATCCTTATGAGAGATTGCCCAACGATCATCCTCTCGAAAGACATTATTGGGGAGACTCGAGACCTTTTGTTCCGAGACGGGACGTGGAGCTTCATCACACTTCAAGAGAAAACATCGCTTGTCTTGATTATATGGCAAAGAAGGGCCATAGTGTTGTCATTGGTGCCGATTTGGTCATGATTCCAACTATCCCGAGAGGGTGCCAGATATGGTTTTCAAGGATCGGCGATCCCGCCATTCCTAGTTTTCTTTCATCATGTTATTCCAGGGGCTGTAGTCTTATAATCTAGCTCCTATTTCATGTTTCAAGCTTCGGCTTGCCAATATTATCCAAAAAAAAACATCACCTGCACCTGCGATAGTGAGCTATTCCATTCCAGCAATTTCGAAGACTTCTTCCTTGAAAGCCATGACAGTTTACCCACTTTTTACCTGCGATGAGTTTTTTTTAGAGGAGAATTCTAATAAAATACCTTTTGAATTTGCAAAACCCCCATAAGTCTTCCGAATTTGTAAAAAGACTGAGAGGACCTATGAGGAATATGCAAATTCGGGTGAAATTATCATTTTACCCTTACTTTTAAATAAATCAAAAAAATAAAAAGACCCTCGCCGGAGGGCCGCCGCCGCTGACGGCTGGGCCCCGACCGGCGGCCACCGGCGAGGGGGGTGGGGTTTTTTTTTTTGTTTAGGGTTTTTGTTTTTTTTTAAAAAAAAAAAATGTTTTCATTGAAAGTGTGAAGGGATTCGAACCCCAACCCCCCCCAACACATCCTGGGTCACTTGATTCCTTTTTTTTTTTCATTAAGATAGGCAAGCCAAAGCTTGAAAAGATGAGATAGGGACTAAACCGAAAAGTCTAGTCCATAAATACAAGAAACTATAAGTAACCTAGTAATTACAAGCCAATCGGTCTTTCAGAGCCATATGAAGGCATCCACTTGGAATTGTGGGGATAAGAGCCACATCAACAGTATCTGGAGCGTCATGGCCCTGCTTGGCCATATAATCTGCACAAGAAATGTTGTCTCTTGGAGTATGGCGAATCTCCGCATTCCAATCTTGGAAGAGCAGGTCACGAATCTCCCCAATGATGTCTCTAAACGGGTGATCAGCATAGTAGTCTCTCATAATGATGTTGATGGCGTCAAGAGAATCGGAGTATAGGATGATTTCCTGAAGGCCCATCTGACGAGCCACAGTTAATCCTGTCATGATGGCATATAGCTCCGCCTCGATAACAGTATGGGTCCCAAGGCACTTGTGAAATCTCATCAACCAATGGCCTTGAGAATTCCTTATCACACCTCTGCATGCTGCTTGATGTTGATGCCACACTGATCCATCCACATCTATGCGAACCGCAGTTGTAGGGGGAGGGGTCTAAGCCTTCTCTTCGAACCTATCAAGCTGGAAAATTTGGTGAGTTAGAGATTGATTAGTTGTATTTTCCATTAGAAGGTAATTACACAAGTGTAACATCTCCCTGACATCCGTGCATTCGCCTTGGAATAAAAATTTGCATCTGGTAGTCCAAAGGATCCAGCACCCCAAACTAAAGATTCTTGGCCAAGAGTAATTTCGAAATCTCCCTTTTCCCTGGTTGTGATTGGTAATTGAGTCAAACTTGCAAATTACCTGCAAAAAACTGAGAAAGATAGTTAGGCTGTAAAAAATGTTTCCACAAGTTTTTTGCCCTCTCACAGTCTCTGATTATATGAATCACACTTTCCTCACTATTACAAGGAAAAGGGCAAGAGCTCTCAATTGTAAGACCTCTTCTAGCTCTGAGAGAGTTCGTGACAAGTCTTTCATGACCGACTTGCCACATGAAAAATTTGATTTTCTCAGGAAGATGTCATTTCCACATCAGGGCCCAGAAGTTGTTGACATTAGCACCTCCTCGATCAGACAGATAAAGATAGGCGGATTTGACCGAGAAGCAGCCATCTTTCGCAGCTCTCCAAGTGAAGCAGTCAGGGAGACTACTAGAGGGGGGTGCACTCTAGAGATAGTGTTAATGATTGAAAGAGGGAGAATGCCATGCCACCTACTAATGTTCCATCTTCCATTCAACAAAAGGTGATCGTTCACCATCTCTTCCTCATTAACGAAGGATGGGTTTGAAACAAAGGTTATAAGAGGCTGATCAAGAGGAAGCCAAAGATCATGCCAGAACTTGGTTCCTGCACCATTATTAACCTTCTTCCCAACTCCAGCAATAAACTTATCCCAAACCTCGACGATCGCCTTCCAAGCAGCGGATGAGTTTCTTTTCTTGGAGACAGAAGGCACATATAGATTGCCATAATTATACTTAGAACATAGGCATTGGACCCACAGAGCGTGTTTATTCGTCAGGAGGTTCCAACATAGCTTCATAATGAAGGCCTTATTTTGGTGACAGAGATTTTTGAAACCAAGGCCCCCTTGCTTTTTAGCTTGAGTGATTTTATCCCAAGCAATGAGATGCATCTTTTTCACATTCTCCTCCTGAGACCAAAGGAATTTCCTTGAAATCTTATCTAATTCATTGATAGTACAAATCGGAAGGAGATTTGACTGCATGTAGTAGCTGGGAAGGGAGGATAACACAGATTTAATCAGCACGGAGCGACCAGCAATGGTCAAAAATTTGCTTTTCCACATCGAAAGTTTTTTTCGAGCTTTTTGAACAATGGGGAGATAAGTAGCTTTTGTTACTCTTTTATGGATAATCGGCACCCCAAGTATTTCCCAAGGTCAGAAGTAATTCCTATTCCAAGCAGCTGACTCAGTTCAAGAGCTCTGTTGAAGTTCACATTTCTAGAGCAAAACATTCGAGATTTATCAAGATTGATTCTATGGCCTGAAACTTCACAGAAGCTTTGCATCACATTTCGGACTTCATCCATTTGAGCGGGAGAAGCTTCAGTGAAGAGGATGAGATCATCGGCAAAGAAAAGATGGGAGATGCTGGGGTCTCCTCTTTTGAAAGTGAACGGTTTCTAGCGCCGGGTCTCACACTCAGCTTTAATAAGGTGTCCCAAACGTTCCATACAAAGGACGAATATGTAAGGGCTCAGTGGGTCACCTTGCCTGACTCCTCTTGTAGGGATGAAACTAGGGATTTCATCGCCATTCCACAGAATAGACATAGAGTTAGTAGAGATACAGGCCATAATGAGCTCAATGAGATTGTCCTTCAGCTTCAGGCGAAGGAGAGTGTTCCTGATGAATCCCCAATCAAGCCTGTCAAAGCTTTTTCCATATCAACTTTGATGGCAACAAATCCTTTTTTTCGGCCCTTCATTCTCATAGAGTGAATGATCTCCTGAGCGATTAGAATATTATCACAACTAGATCTGTTAGCAATGAAGCTACATTGCTCAGGGCTTATAAGATGTGGCATAACACCTCTAAACCTATTTGCCAAGACCTTTGTAATGATTTTGAAGCTCACATTACACAAGGAGATAGGTCAAAAATCTCTCAGCGTAGAGGGATGGTCAACCTTAGGGATAAGGACAACCTTGAACTTATTAATACTGGCCATACTGGAGGGGTTATTGAAGCATTCTTCAATAAGATTGCATATTTTAGCGCCGACGATATTCCACTGAGTCTAGAAAAAGTGGGCTT
The DNA here is from genome assembly GCA_019022615.1 of Acacia melanoxylon. Lineage (NCBI taxonomy): Eukaryota > Viridiplantae > Streptophyta > Magnoliopsida > Fabales > Fabaceae > Acacia > Acacia melanoxylon. Next base: position 10,320,175 of record JAFJYJ010000011.1, read on the forward strand.
GGAGGCCATCAGGACCCGGTGCTTTAAAAGCACCCATAGCAAATGCTACATTTTTTATCTCAAGATTGATAATTTTTTTTTCGACAGCATGTTTAAATCACAGTCCTCGATGTTGGGAAAATTTGTGCACCACTCATCAGGGTCTTTCACAGAAACATCACGAGAATAAAGCTTGAAAAAGAAGTCATAAGCCATCATTTTCGTTGTATCATGGTCGTCAATCCATTCCCCCACGTCATTCTGAATGGCTCCAATTCTCTGCTTCTTTTTTTTAATCACGGTCGAGACATGGAAGAACCTTGTATTCCTGTCCCCCCTGAAGCCATTTACATCTGGATTTTTGAAACCAGGTGATTTCCTCTTGGGTAGCCACTTTCTGATATTCTTCCCACAATTTTTTCTCCAACCTAAAGAGACCAGTCTGCACATTAGTTCTCCTGCATCTATCAATTCCCTCTAGACGTCGAATCAACTCTTTCTTCTTTTTAGAAAAATTACCCACTCGATTATCATTCCAATCACGAGCAGAGATTTGAAAATCGTGTAAGCCATGTATCCAGCTTTTGTCACGCCATGCTTCTTTGACGAGTCCTTGAAATCATTTTCTAAAGACCAAGCGACTTGGTAAGAAAAGGATTTCTAGGAGTTTTTCCTCTGGGATGGGAGATTAGAGTTAACCACCACAATTCTATGATCAGATTTGAATTTAAGCTCATGCCGGACAGAAGAGTTAGGAAAAGAATTAAGCCAGTAGAAGTTGGTAAAGACCCAATCAAGACGCTCTTTCAGCCCCTGACGCTCCCAAGTAAATTTTTCACCCTGAATCTTGGCTTCAATTAGATTTGTGTCCTCAATGCAATCTCTAAAGTGTTGCATTGAGATACAAGGTGGGTCAACTCCTCCAAGCTTGTCATTAGGAGATAAATAAGCATTAAAGTCACCTAAAACTAACCAGGGAAGATTAGCATTAGTAGCAAGCGATTGAAGGGAGTTCCATAAAGAGACTCTACCAATTGAGTTAGTTTCTCCATAAACAATAGTCACTATGCTCAAGGTATTACTATCATGCTCCTTGACTTGACAGTGAAGCAATTGGGTGTTGGAAGTAAGGTAGGTAATTTCAAATGCATCGTTATTCCACAAAAGCCAGATACCTCCAGAGAAACCACTAGATTCCACCCGAATCCAATGACTAAACCCAAGCTTACGACAGACTTTATCAGCTCTATCCCCACTAATACGGGGCTCTAAAAGACAGAGAATATTAATATGGTATTTATTAACAATATCCTTAATACGAGAAGGGAAAGTTTGACTGCCGGCTCCCCGACAATTCCAAGAAGCTATAATCATTAAAAGATAATTATATAAGATAGGGATAGAAATACTTACCTGGGGCATTCAGCCTCTTCTTCCTGCTGTTGCTCAAGTTGAGTTTCTGCCACAAAAGATCCATTAGCTTCCATGAAATTTGGGGCAACATCTTCATTGGGATCCCAATGATCAGGTGGTGTGGAATTGTTGTATTGGGTCTTGAGTTGATTTTTCTCTATAGGAAAATCATTGAATTGTTCCTTAGTAACGTTAGGATTCGCAGGCAAAGCATCAGTCCCTTGGTGCACCACATTATCAAGACTTCCTTGAACCAAGTTGTGAATACGTTGGCCTTTGTTTTTTCTCCCCATCGATTTTGTGGTCTTTATGGAGGACCATTTGGTTATTGGCTGCAGGTTCTTGAATCAGCGTCTGGTGGGCTTCAATTGCATCATGTGGCCTAATTCCGCCCTTCTCCTTGCTCGGCCCACTTGAGGGGGATGTCACCTTGGTCTCCAAAAGACAAGCCTCCAGCAAATTACTTGATCCAGCTGCACAGATGGGAGCATTCGGCCCAATGGAGGGAAGCCCGACTTTGGTATCTTTTACCCTGTATTGTATTTTTAATTTATGATTGCTCCAGCATTTTGACTTTGAGCTTTGCCAGCTGTTTCCTGGACCATCGCCTTAACCGAGGTGTTTAGTCTATCCTTTCTTCTTTCATCCTGCGTGTCTAGTGCTCGACTTTCGGTGTTCCTAACAGCATGATGAGCGTCCTCGGTTGCCAGCTGGTCTTCCGCTTCCAGGTCCTCAATCACCGAGAAATGACATTTCTGACCGATACGAGAAGCTGTCGTCATCCTAGCTCTAGACCCCGAGGCTTGGCGAAGATCTATCCTGGAATCCGACCGTTGTGGAGAGCGTGCTCGGTTTGTCCTCGGGTTAACCAGCATCCAAGGACCGAAGATCTCGTCGGAGCTTGTTGCCGACGTATTAACCGATGGGCGATTTAACGGTTGCTGTGGCGGCTGATGTAGCGGATTTGCTTCAGCTTGAGTGGCTGATGCAGAGCATTTAAACGGGCAATTTTCCCTTCTATGTCCAAAGCGCCCGCAGGTGAAACATATCAGAGTGAGTCCTTCGTATTCAACGTTAAAAACTGACCCTGCTGCAATCACTTTTGGGATTAGCCTTTTCTGAAGGTCCAGCTTCACACAAATTCTCACAAATTTCACTCTTTGAATTTTAGGATTTGGAGCTTGACAGTCATGGAGGGTGTTCATATCAACTTTGAGGGTGCGTCCAATTCGATCTCCTAGCCGAGAGATACAATGTTTGTTGTAGCAATGCATAGGCACGTCTGGAATGCGGATCCAAGTTGCAACTCTGCCAAGTGGGTTCTGGTAAGGGTTAAAATATGGTGTCCATCGCTGCACAATAACACAGTGTTGCTTGATCACCCAAGGGCCTTCATTTAAAACTTTCCTGTAGTGAGCCTTCCAAAGATCTTGATCTTGAAATCTAACCACAAAATAATTATTTGGAATGTCAATGAGTTCAAAATTTGAGAACCCCCAGAGGTTAATCAGCAGGTTTTTGAGGACATATAGGTTGAATTTTCTGCCAAGCACTGTGAGAATCAGAGCTTAATTCCATGGTTCGCACCATTCGTTATATTCTTCTTCTGTGCAAGGTGCCACTGGATACGTTTCCATGAGCTTTTTCATCTCCTCCGATGGTTCAGGCATTTTCCAGTATATTTCTTTATCATCTGTGAATAAATCTTCTTCCTCCATTATGTGATTACTGTGTGCTACTCCATTAAATCCGAATAGAGAAGCACGGTAGGATGGAAACTTTGGAGGGTTTTCTGCATTCTGATCTTTCGTTTCTTTGCTTCCGGAATTCTTGGTTTGCTCCATTGTTTCCTTTTCTAGCATAACGTCATCCTTAATGGCCAGGGGAGTTTCCTCCGTTTTTTTTTCGGTCATCTTGCCCCTCAGCAGGTGGCCGGTCCGGCGGAAGTTTACGTTGACCAGAATCTGCTAAGAGAAGAGCTTTGACAGAGTCCGACATTGCGTTTTGCCTCATTTATTAAAAAAATGCATTAACAAATATATATATATATATATATATTCTTCTTAACATTTTTCAATTGTATTTTACCATTCCACAAACGAAAATTACCATTCCACAAACGTGAATTACCATTCCACAAACAAGAATTACCATTGTTTTTACAAGGTTCCCTTTTTTACTCTTTGATGTATGTTTTTTAAACAAAAAAAAATGCACTATTACCATTCCACAAACGAAAATTATCATTCTACAAACGCGAATTACCATTCCACAAACGAGAATTACCATTATTTCTACAGGGTTCCATTTTTTACTCTTTGGTGTATGTTTTTTAAAACCGAAAAAAATGCACTATTACTATTTCACAAACGCGAATACCATTCCACAAACGAAAATTACCATTGTTTCTACCGGGTTCCCTTTTTTACTCTTTGATGTATGTTTTTTAAAATCGAAAAAATGCACTATTACCATTCCACAAACGAGAATTACCATTGTTTCTATAGGGTTCCCTTTCTTACTCTTTGATGTATGTTTTTAAAAAGAAAAAAAAATGTATTATTATCATTTCACAAACGAAAATTATCATTTCACAAACGCGAATTACCATTCCACAAATGAGAATTATCATTGTTTCTATAGGGTTCCCTTTTTTACTCTTTGATTGTTATTTTGTAAAACCAAAAAAAAAAAAATGGAACCCTGTAGAAACAATTGTAATTCTCGTTTGTGGAATGATAATTTTTGTTTGTGGAATGATAATAGTGCATTTTTTTGTTTAAAAAACATACATCAAACAGTAAAAAAGGGAACCCTTTTTTATGGTAATTCTCATTTGTAGAATGATAATTCGCGTTTGTGGAATGATAATTTTCGTTTGTGGAATGGTAAAACACAATTAAAAAAATGTTAAGAAGAATATATATATATTTGTAATGCATTTTTTTAACAAATGAACACTTGGCCCCAAGGATGTGTGGGGGGTTCAAATCCCACCCCCACACTTTCAATGAAAACATTTTTTTTTAAAACAAAAACCCTAAACCCAAAAAAAAAAAAAAAAAAAAAAAAAAAAAAAAAAAACCCCCCCCCCCCCCTCGCCGGTGGCCACCGGCCGGCGCCCGGCATAGGTGGCGGCCCTCCGGTGAGGGTCTTTTTATTATTTTTTGATTTATTTAAAAGTAAAGGTAAAAGGGTAATTTCACCTGAATTTGCATATCTCTCATAGGTCCTTTGTATCTCTCAGTCTTTTTACAAATTCGGAAGACTTCTGGTGGGTTTTACAAATTTAAAAGGTATTTTATTGGAATTCTCCCCTTTTTTTTAAGTGATTATTTGTGTTTATTTAAACTCATAACTAACATTTTCTCTTCACTTTTTTATTTTATTTTTAGTGATGGCGACGTAGATAGATTAAAAAAAATACTTATCTACTTGTAATCAGTCTATCTTTTCTTAAAAAAAACTAAAAATCATGTTTTCGTTGTAGTAATTTTAAACCCGGTACAACATAAAAAAACAATCGCTACAGATTATGGAACATTAATCATTACAAATATAAAGTTTTATTTTTCTTGTCAATGCTTTCTGGAGAGGTTAAGTGTTGATCAAGCTTATCAAATATGAAATATGATTTTTTTTTCACATCTTTCTTTTTAAATTTATTATTATTCTTTGATGCTAACTATTTTTTATTTTCAAAACGACATTCCCTCAACATGCCTTCTATAATCATCAACATTTATTTCATAATCAAATATCATCTAGTGGACAACATAATAAGTTTATATTATCTACACGTTCAGTATTATTCTAATATCTATAATCAAATATCATCTAAGATTATTATTTTTTAAAATATTAAAATTATCATATGAATTATCAATTAACTAATAACACTACAATGACAAAGTAAAAATTGGCGCCTTTTTAAAATTTTAAAAATTGGCAGTCAAAATTTGTTGCGGTTTTTATATCAGTACAATTTTAATTCAAATTTTTTGGCGCCATTGTTACAATTTCATCCAATATTATAACAGTTATAAAACCTTAAAAATTTTTGCCGCCACTTTTTAAAAAGTGTTTTACTGTCACTCAAACTTTTCTCACCTATTTTTTAAAAATTCATTAACGTAGTTAGTAGTGATTAATAAACAGCTACAAATAATTCGAATTTCATTTTGTAGCGATTTATGAATATAATCTAAGTAAATAAAAAAAATTATGAGATGTAATATTATCTAATATATAATAGATAATTATTTTATAGATGAAATTTTAGGGACTTTATAAAAAAAAATCATTAAAAATAAGATAAAAATTTAGAGTAACGTGTAATTTGTACTTCCTTTAATAATACCTATTTTTGGAGAAAAAAAGACCTATTTAGTCAATTAAATTAAATTTAAAAAAGTTAGTTAATATGATATATTCTTTTAAAAATAATCTTTCTTAATTCATTTTCTCCATCTTTTACTTGATTATGATCCAAGGGTATCATTCGGATTATATTGAAAAAATTGACAAATATATGAAATAGGTATTACCTTTGTCTTAAATATAAAACCTAGTTCATATATTTTTTTTAAAGGGTAAGGAAGCTAAATAAATTATTTAATCATATTATATATTGTATATCATTAAATCATACTCTCTCCGGTCCTAATTATAAGACCAAGTTGACTTTTTTTTTGAGAAATTAAGGAAGTTAATTAAATTACTTTAGAGTATTCTTATTTTTATTTTTTTCTCTAAATTAATTAGTTTGACTAATAAACTAATATATAATCTAAGGTATGATATGATTAAATAATTTATTTAACTTCCTTAATCTCTCCAAAAAAAATCAACCCGATTTTATAAATAAGACCGGAGATTGTATATTAGTTTATAGGGAGAATCACATATAAAGATGGTTGAAATAATCAAATTCTAATTTGGGTTATCAAACTTAACAAATTATTAATAAAGTTATGTGACACAATTAGAGATTTAGAATTTGAAAAAAAAAAAAATTACCTCTATATCCCTTAATTATTAAACAAAAAAAGCAAAATTGAAGATAGATTGTTTACGCGCTATGTAAGAACCGTAACAGCAGATAATTCATTGAAGGCCTTAACACTATCAGAAAATCGGCAAAGAAGGCTACGGTATAAGTTGGTTGTAATGTTAAATTTTCATTCCTTAATAATTTTCAAATTTAATTTTATGTATTGGAGGAGGTAGTATAGCATATCAGTACAATATTTTTGTGATCAATATAATTAGATGATCTCATTGAATTTATCCTTTCATCTTTGTCTTCCTTCGAAATAGTGTATTTGAATGAAAGCTTGCCATGTTTTGGGAATGTTGGATCTCCTGGAGACGATTCCGAGAATTGCTTTCTTTAATCTTTATTTTTATTTTTATTTTGGGGCTAGATCTTGCATGATTCTCTCAAAAACAATTTTCGATGCATTGTAAATTCTTCGGCGTTAATCATGGGATGTTTATTCTGCAAATAAAATTGTTGCTCCAGGCTGAAATTTAAATTTCAAAAGTTATAATATCATTGTTTGTCCAGGGTAATAAGGATTTAAAATCTTCAAATACGGGATGCAAGCCCCTTTTTAGATTTTGCTGTTAGGTTTATAACCTTAAAATACAAGTTTCATCCTTGCCTTCCTTCGAAATAGTGTATTTGAATGAATGCCAGATAATAAAGTTCCTTAGATTTTGGATTTTGTTTGTATTTGTTCCAGCGTTGCAATCCTAGATGGCTATTGGCGAGTACGACTTCCATCTTTCCCTTTTCTCTTTTGGCATGGATGAAGGGTATTATTGGAAATTTTTTTAACATTTAAATATTCTAAATTGAATAATTGACGCAATTTAAGATTTGTTAAATTTACCAACCTAATCTAAAATTTTTCTATTTCAACCGCCTTTATATGAGATTTTTCTAGTTTATAAGTCATATAAATTAATTTAAAAAAGTGATGATAAATATAATTATTTTAAAATAATTTAATACTTTTATATAAACAAATCACCTGATCTTATCACTTAACAATATATTTATGGGTTCACATTATGTCTTTTCCATTAGGTCTTTAACATGTGCTTTTCCCACTAATTTAAGGGATGCGGCATTTTGTTTTTTAAATTTTTTATATTCAATTTATTTAGATTAAATTATATGTTGCATGTAACATCCCAAATTTTGAGGATTTGAAATTTGAATATTATATGGGAAATTGAATTGTGGAATGTGCGCTAAAATAATTATGAAGTTAATTATTAGAATTTAAGGAATGTTTTCCCATAAAATAAGGACGAATGTTTAGGGAATAATTTTTTTGGCATAAATATGTTAGAGATGATATTTTATGACCTTGAGAAAAGAATAAAGTCAAAAAAAAAAAAAAAAAAAAACCATTTGGAAGGGATAATTTATGACCTAAAATAATTACTGGAAGTTAAGGCCTAATTTCTATGAATTTTTGGGAAACGAATTTTTGAAGTCTAATGGCTCAACCATTAATTAGAAAGAAAAGGAGAATATGGACTTAATGATATTTGGTGTTGAATTATATACTATACCCATGCAGTCACGTGCTTCAACCCATACATCACCTATTTAATATTCACTTGGTAATAAGACAAGCAAATATGCAACCCAGATGCAAAATTAAAAAGCCCAATTCTTATGCAGCAAATACTCACCACATATCCACTTATTTAGCCCATTACTTATCAGTAGACCCATATGTATCAGTAAATCATTTCCTCAATGTTATAAAAACCCAGCCCAACACGTATATATCTATATTCCTTCAATATTCGTTAAGTTATTGGTTAACCTCAGCCTATTAAAAAAAAAAAAACGCAGCAGTAGCAGAAAAGTAAACAAATACTACATGGATATATATATTCGTTAGTTGCAACGTGAGAAAAGGAAACCAGATCACGCCGTATTTCACTTTCGGCCAATGACTGTGTTACGGATCTGATCCACGGCCCAATTAGGGGACGGCCTAGTAGGAACATTGCAAGTATCCCGGGTTTCCTCCTACAATCATGGAACTATCTATCATATCTACCACCAATGGATACGATAGATAAGGCAGTTAGGATACCATGGAAACACCCTATATATACAGGGGTCAGGACCTAAGGTGCACACGTTCTAACTCAAGCTATTTATTTTCCGCCTCACACAGCACAACCCCACTGAACACATACCCCTCCCCCCTTGGGCGAAAGGCCTTGTGTCCAGTGATTCATTTCTTACCGGGATATCTCGCTCTCATAGATATTCCGGCATAAGCTCTTTGATCCAAGATCAACGCACCAGCCAACTGGGCTGGACATCTGTGTTCCACACCGGAACATTGGCGCCGACCGTGGAGACGGTAAATTTCGATCCTCGTGACCAACAATGGCTACTACCAGAAGCAGCAGTCGGAACCCTCACTGCGAAAGTCCATCGCATGCGCAGGCTGAGACAAGTCGGCAACAACAGACTCAAGGAGCTCCATGGTCTGAGGGTATCCTCAATAACGATGATAGAAAGAATGGGAACAGTGTGTCAGACACAGCCTCGTCTCCTCCGCAGGGAGATAAAGGCAAGGACATACCAAACCCAAACTTCCTCCTCGTCCAGAAGACACAGGAATCAATTCTGAGGAGGATGGAGAATATGGAGAAGCGAAATAACCTCCAATGCCAAGAAGATTTCAGAGTAATGCAGCAGATCATGAAAGACCACTTCAGGCAACCCAAAGCGTCGGAACGTGAACAGGGCCTGGGCATGAGGCAAAGAAGGAAAGTGAGGATATCTCGGAAACACGGTAGTCCTCGGTCGCACAAACAATCAAGGTATGACCGATACGAGGAGTGAACGACCTCTCCAGAAACGGACTCCGAACATGATAAGGTCCGAGACCGTATGTCGGCTCGGAAGAAACGTTTTCTAGGAAGGACCTCGGATGAAGAAGACCGAGATAGAGAGAGGTCGCTCCAACCAAAGGGTTAACCCCGGGAATATCACGTGAAGTATATAGCGGGTCACAACAGCAGTCCTTTCTCGGAAGAAATCGAGAATGCCCCATACCCTAACAAATTTGAGTTGAGCTCCTTGCCAAAATATGATGGCGTGTCAGACCCGAGGGCTCACCTCGACGCCTTCGAACTGCTCATGTTCGTAAGGCAAATCAAAGGCCCGGTCATTAGTCGGCTTTTCGCGGCCACATTGATCGGACCTGCTCAAATTTGGCTCCACACATTGGCGGTAAGGTCCATACATGATTTTCAAGATCTCGGACGAAGGTTTGAGTTAAATTTCGCAACTAGCAGGAAACAACCCAAATCTTAGTATACCCTGAGTAAAATAAAGCAACGACGGGGGGAGACGCTACAAAAGTACTTGGACAGATTTAAGGAGCCCTCCAAGTACGATCTCTCCCAGAAAGTGTTCATGTACATTGCCTTGTAGATGGCTTGGATCCCTCATCCCGGTTAGCAAATTCCATCTTCAAGAACCGGGTATACACCCTTACCGAGTTTAACACTCAGGCGAAGCAATATTTGGAAGTCGAGCAAATGGAAATTGCCAATATAAATGGTGACGATAAACGAAGAACACCACCCCGGAATAGAAATCAGCCGGGTAGTCGTAAAGAAGACTCCCAAAGTCAGAACCGGGATAACAGGCCAAAAAACGACAAGTCAGAAAAGAAGCCGAGGTATGAGAGGTACACTTCGCTCAATGTATCGCGAGCCCAGCTATGGAAAGAAGTAGCCTCCACAGAGATGAAGAGAGTCGACAGACCTCGGCCCACAAGGTTTCGGCCTACCACGGATCACACAAAGTTCTGTGATTTCCATGATGGACCAGGGCATACTACAGATCAGTGCTATGAACTCAGAGACGCAATTGAAAAATTCATTCGAGAGGGTAAGTTGTGCCAATACCTGATAAAAACACAAGGCCGGAAGAACAATAAAAGGAAGCAAAGTGATCGAACTCTGAGTCCGACCACTTTCAGTCGGAAGGTTGATGGAATAAGACGGAAGTCATCCACCGATGACGAACAGTTCCCGGATATAGACATGGACCACAGGTGCAACGTAATCAGTGGAGGCATGGGCGGAGGTGGAGACACCGCAAGCCAAAGAAGACGATACCTGAGGGAGGTACTATCAGTAAAAGTCACCCCCAAATTCAAGGATGACCATGGCCGCCCGACGCCTCCACCATTACAATTCACCCCCGACGATTTAAAGGATGTTGTGCCGGGACACCAGGACGGATTGGTAATCACTGGAATCCTGGTAAACTGTCTTGTGAAAAGGATCTTCGTAGACTCAGGAAGTTCAACGAATATAATAATGTGGGACGCCTTTAAAAGGATGAATTTGGATAAAGAAGACCTGCGACCATGCAAAACAACACTCGTAGGCTTTAATGGAGAGCAGTCTAGGCCAAAGGGATACATTGACCTAAGGCTCACATTAGGAACAAAAGAAGCATTCAAAGCCGAGAGGGTAAGGTTCATCGTGGCCGACTTCCCCTCTCCGTACAACATGATTTTAGGCAGACCGACCATCCACAGTTGGGATATGATTGTGTCTACCAAACATCAAAAGCTAAAAATGGTTAGTTCCAAAAACCAGGTAATCACTATAACCGGGGACCAGAAAGAATCTCGGCAATGTTATTATGAGACTATACGGGAGAACGAGACCGAGAAGGCATCTCCATCTCAGTTTCAAAATGTCGAAAGGTCCTCGGACGGGGAAAAAGGCCAACACCAGGGCCAACCCGTTAGTGTGGTAGAGTTGGACATAAGAGATGAGGAACCCAAAAATCCAAGACCCGAGCCAGAAGGGGAGCTGGAAGAGTTAATCCTGGGAGAAGATCCGACCCAGGACACGAAGATAGGAGGCGCAATGACCCCAGAGCTCAAAGCGACATTAAGCAAGTTCCTAAAAGCGAACCGAGACTTATTTGCTTGGAGGGCCTCGGAAGTACCCGGGATAGACCCCGCCTTCAGCTGTCACAGGTTAGCAATCAAACTGGGATCATCCCCAGTATCGCAGAAGAGACGAAAACAAAGGGCCGACAGGCAGAACGCCTTAGAAAAACATGTGAAGGAGTTATTGGAGGCCGGGTTCATCCGGGAAATACAATACACAACATGGCTATCTAACACGGTTATGGTCGTAAAGCCTAACGGGAATTGGAGAGTGTGTATAGATTACACCAATTTAAATAGAGCATGTCCTAAAGACTCTTACCCGATGTCAAGCATCGACCAACTGGTTGATAACTCATCCGGATTTCAACTGTTATCCTTTATGGATGCTTATTCCGGATACAATCAAATAGCGATGCATCCGAACGATCAAGAAAAGACAGCCTTCATAACCGACAAGGCCAATTATTGTTATAATGTCATGCCTTTCGGACTGAAAAATGCCAGGGCCACTACCAACGAATGATGAACAAAGTCTTTGAAGACCAACTTGGTCGAAATATAGAAGTGTACATTGACGACATGATTGTCAAGTCGATAAAGCCGAGAGACCACATCCGAGACCTAGAACAGACGTTCGACAAGTTGCGCAAGCACCGGATAAGACTAAATCCGGCAAAATGTTCATTTAGAGTTCCGGCAGGAAAGTTTCTCGGGTTTATGCTCACACACCGAGGAATTGAAGCAAACCCAGACAAGTGCAAAGCGGTGTTGGAGATGAAAACACCAACAAGCAAAAAGGAAGTACAACAATTAACCGGGAGATTGGTAGCAATGACAAGATTCTTGCCCAGATCGGCTGAAAATGCTTTACCTTTCTTCAAGCTACTAAAAAAGGAGGCACGAGCGGATGGAACCCAGAATGTGAATCCGCATTTGCAAAAATCAAGCAGTGCTTGGCAACACCGCCGGTCCTATCCAAGCCCGACCCGGGAGAGACAGTTTTCCTGTACTTGTCCGTAGGCGAAGAAGCTATAAGCGCCACTTTAGTTCGTGAAACCTTAGCCGGACAAGTACCGATATATTTTGTTAGCAAGGCATTGCAGACCTCGAAACTCAGATATCAGAAGTTGGAAAAGGCAGCATTCGCTTTGTTAATGGCGGCAAGACGCCTACGCCTGTATTTCCAGGGGCACAAAGTCATGGTACGGACCAGTCAACCAATCCGCAAGTTCTACACAAGCCAGACTTGGCCGGACGAATGACAAGCTGGGCCATAGAGTTATCTGAATTCAACATTTCATACGAGGCCTGGCATACGATAAATTCGCAAGCTTTGGCCGACTTCGTAAGGGAACTCACCCCAATCCACGCTGAAAGGGATGTTGGCCTCAAAGAATGGAAGGTGTATGTTGACGGATCCTCAAATGCAAAGGGAAGTGGAGCTGGAATAATAATTGAAAATCCAGACGGAGTCGCCGTCGAATACTCTCTTCACCTCAAATTTCTGAATTCCAACAATCAGGCAGAGTACGAGGCAGTGCTGGCCGGCCTTGAACAAGCAAAGGAGCATGGGGCACAGAAAGTCAAAGTTCTGACCGACTCCCAGCTCGTAGCGGCTCAAATAGAAGGCTCATACCAAGCAAAAGGCCCATTACTGGCAAAATATCTAAACAAAGCTAGGGACATGATAGCCGAGTTTGAAGAGGTAATTGTCACTCACATCCCTCGGGAAGAGAATACCAGGGCGGACATACTATCAAAACTGGCTAGCACCAAAAGTCTGGGAAATTACCGAACCGTGGTACAACAAAATCTGGACGAACCAAGTTGTGTCATGTCCATATCATCGGCCACGGATTGGAGAAAGCCAATTGAGGACTATTTGGAAAGAGGAATTATACCCGTCGACAAGACTGAAGCTAGAAATTTGATCCGACAAGCAGCTATGTACACTATGGTGGATGATCAATTATACAGAAAAGGGTTACACTCTCCCATGATGCGATGCCTGAGTACGACCGAGGCCAGGTACGTTCTCGCCGAGATACACGAGGGCATTAACGGTCAGCATATGGGGGGAAAGTCCTTAGCTCGAAAAGCACTTAGAGCTGGCTACTTCTGGCCGACGATGGCGGCCGACTCTATAGAAACAGTGAGAAGGTGTGATAGTTGTCAGAAACATGCCAACATCCTTTGGCGTTCACCATCGGATTTGAAAAGCATTACGACCCCCTGGCCTTTCTACAAATGGGGCATGGATCTTCTCGGACCATTCAAAACAGCCCCAGGACAGCTAAGGTATCTCATCGTCGCTGTTGACTACTTTACCAAATGGATAGAAGCCGAGCCATTAACAACGATCACCTCGGCCCGCATTCAACTATTCTTTCAGCATAGCATCGTCTCTCGGTTCGGGATCCCAGCCGAGATAATCACTGATAATGGGACTCAGTTCATGTACAAAGGGTTCCAGAGTATGATGTCGGACCTCGACATCATTCATCACTTTGCGTCCGTAGAACACCCTCAATCCAATGGGCAGGACGAGGCGGCCAACAAAATCATTGTTGACGGATTAAGAAAACGTATGAAGGACGCCGACTCTTCCTGGGTCGAGCAACTTTATAGTGTTTTTTGGGGCTACAAAACTAGCGTACAAACCTCCACTCAAGAAACTCCATTTCGTTTAACATACGGATGCGAGGCTATGATCCCGGTCGAGATAGGCCAACCGACATGGAGGAAATTGAAAGCTGGCAGGGAAGGTGAAGATCCGAACAGTGACGCCTTGATGACAGAATTAGATCTCATTGACGAGGCAAGGATCCTGGCGCATTGCCGAGACCTAACTGCCAAGCAACTCATCGCAGCGAAATACAACCGAAAGGTGACACCTCGCTCCTTCAACCGGGGAAACCTAGTCCTCCGACGAGCCGATATTGGGAACAAGAACGCCAGAGATGGCAAGGTAGCGACAAACTGGGAAGGTCCCTATCGTATAAAGGAAAAACTGGACAAGGGAGCCTATGTCTTGGAAACTCTGGGCAGAAGGCCGGTCAAAAGGACGTGGAATGCCGACAAGCTGAAAATCTATTACAGTTAGACCTCGGATTGGACCGACGGGCGCATTTAATTTTATGCTTTTTCAATTGATTTAGTATTTTCAATTTCAGTTTTATGTTTCGCTGAAAAACAGCACGCAGTGTTTTTTTTTCAATAAAGACTCCCCAGCGGAGGCACCAATTATGCAGTATGGATTGGTTAAATAAGTAAACAATGAGGCATATAAGCCGCGGTCAAATGAAAATCCCAAAAGAAGGGAATACACTCGGACTACCACGCCCAGGTAGCGAGATGGTAAAAACACTATTTCTGTTTAAATAGATGCATCGAAAAATGCTCCTAAATAAGGAGGTGAATTGTCATGCAGGTCTCGATCAAGCTGACATGTGTAAACGTGCGTTTAGGCACCACGTTTATACATATGACATTTTGCCCTTATTCTGGCAAACATCTCGGACATCAAAATCCGGATCTCGGTAGCTCGGGTTTACTCCCCTACCCCTATTCCCGAAGTCAACCTATCGGAAGTAATAATTAGCAGATACTGCGCATATAAAGGCCCTAGCCCGGCCATAACAGAAATGTTTACTTGAAACAAAGTTGACAAAACAAACTATGTGATTGGTTGAAATCAAAGTTTTTAACAATGTTAAAGTAGTGACATTACTTAATTATAAAGTCAATCCGGTACAAACCACCGGTACAAGAAGTATGATGCTACAATAATTAACTAGAGGGAGCATTATCTTCCAAAGCCACCACCTCGGCAACCGGAACAGACTTGGAGCTCCCTTCTCCACCACCATCTGCTCTTTCGGCACCCTGATCTTCCCTCTCCCCGTCCTGGTCCTCCTCAATAAGGGAGTCAGAGTCATCCGCGGGTAAGGGAGGGGCCGGATGTAAGACGTCGTCCTTCACATATGCCCGATAGTCATACCCGTCCGTTTTAAGTTCTACCTCAGGATTAAGATAGCGGATTTGAGCTAGGGCCATTTTGAAGCAATCGGAGGCGGCCTCCTTCACAATGTCCTCACAGTCAAGCCGGGATTGCTTCTCCTCGGCAAGAGCAGCATTAGTACGTTCTAATTCAGAGCATAGATCCGCCCGCTGGAGCTAAACGGACTTAAGGGCATCTATGCTTGTGGAGTAAGCCTTCTGAAGAGCGGCAAAGTCCGAGGAAGTCTTGTCAAAAGCTTCTTTGGTGAGAAAAAGCTCCTCGGTCGCTTTCCCGGCACTCGCCCTCGCAACCTCGAGGTCCTCTTCAGCCTTCTCCTTGAGCTTCACCGCCTCATCCTTTTCCTTCCGCAGCTGGCGAGCCTCGGCAAACTTATTCACATATTTGGCCTTCAAGTGCAAATACGCCTGGGCCAACCCAACACCCTGGCAGAGGCGTGTCTGGATATCGTGAACCATGGCCTCGTCAATATCAGCCAGCGGTAGGGCATTCATAAATTAACGAGGTGGCAGAAAGGCAAGCTCAAGCTCTTCAGTTTTGGGCCCCTTCTCCCAAGCGAGACCTCGGTTAATTTTTGGGGCGGATGGAGAAATTGGAGGAGAAGATGACGGCCCCTCAGAAATTTCTTTACCCTTAGATGGAGAGGCGGCTGATGTTTGGACAGGCTCACCTCTAGGTGACGAAGGCGTCCGAGTAGGGGAGGCGACCTTGGCCTTCTTGGCGGCCCTGTCTCGGGCAACATCGGAGGGCTGCCCTTTCCGAACCTCGGAGGACGGACGTTTGCGAGAGTTCTTCTTGGGAGGAACCTCGGGAGCAGGAGTCACGACCGACAGGTATCTCGGAAGTTCCGTCATCGTTTGAGCTGCAAAAATGAAAATACAGAGATTAGTAAGAAAATAAAGTCAAAGTATAAGCGAAGTAACGACAGAATCACAAGCCGCATACAGATTACGTATCCCGGTTTTGATCCGGGACCGGTGATAAAGAAAGTTGCGCTCCTGGCACCATATGTATTAACATAGGATACCAGGCGGTCAACAGATATGACCTCATCGGCAGGAAGGTCATCGGACTCTACTTGGTACGAGGTGGAGGTTAACTCGTGATGATCGTACGTCCAGTAAACCAGGGTTGTTGGCCGGGTTTGGCTACCACTTTGAAGAAGCTATTCTTAAAGTGTTTAAATGAGTCAGAGAATGCCGTCAGTAGTTTCTTGTCTGGGTCACCTCGGAGAGGGGTAAGTCCCTTTAACTTCTCTTCCTCTTTACCGGAGAGGGGAGTGAAAGGGCAGAAAAAGAAAAAGAATAAAGTGGCGGTACACAGAATAGGGACCGAGAAGGACCGACATAGCTGCTCAAAAGCAACTAGGTAAGCCCACCCGTTGGGGTGAAGCTGAGAAGGGGCTAGGTGAAGATGGTTTAAGCATGACATCTGAAACTCGGTAAACGGGAAGCGAATACCGAGCCGGGTCAGATAAGCCTTGTAGAAGAAGAAAAAGTTGGTGAGGCCTTCAGTCCTCGAGACACAGATTGGCTCATCTTCACTAAGGGGCTTAAATGACAGCCCTCCAAGGCCCCTAGTTTCATTTGGCGGAGGGCATTGACGGTCACCAAGGAGTGGGTCGTCAAAACGTCCCGCGTCACCCAAGGGTATCATTCCACAAGATCTTGGGGAGGGTTGGAGGAGTCCGACCTCCAAGTGTCGGATGGGGCATTACTTGGCGAAGACGACGACTCCATTTACCTATACAAAAAACAAAAAATACTAAAGTCAGTAGGTGCGAAGAGTACCTGACACAGAAGTAACAGCAGGTCGAAAAGAAGAAATAGGTGGACCGGTAGCAAGACAACCCCCAGAACTCGAGGCCGGGTTAGAGGCCGACCTATGGCAGTAGGAGCCTAGAATGACGTCGGCCCTAAAATCTTCGCCTGTGGCGACATAGTAGGAGCTTGATTCTATGTAATCCCAACAAGGGCCGACATATCCCTCTGGCATAGGAGCAGACCTAGGGCGAACAGGAGGATTATAAGGGTTGATGGGTTGTGCGAGTACTACCTCGACCTCATTCCGACCTTCGGGAAGAGGTCTAACTGGGGGACGAGACACTCTAACGGCCCTCCTACCCGAGCTGCCACCCAGGAATGAGGCTAGCCTTTGCTCCTCGGACAGAGGAGTACCAAGTAGCCAATGGCTCATTCGAGGGTAACGAGCACGAAGTGCTTCCTTCTCTTCGAGGGTTAAATCACGACCCGATGAAGAAGGTTGATTAGTTCTAATCATTGTCACCAAAAGATGCAGACCTAAAGAGACAGGAAATGACAATAAGGAAAATAGCGGAGACTCCTCTGGGAATGAAGGCATGTGATTGTAGGTAGAAGTAAGTAAACCTAACCTAACACTTTGAAGCCTACCCAGAAACTTCGACGAAGCACAAGCATACTGGGTTTCAGTAAAACCAACTCAACTAAAACGAAGAAGGTAGAAATCCAGTAAAAAGCAGAATACAGTAGAAAAAGAAAACTTACTAGAGTAAAGGAAAGACGAAAGGGTGATAATCGCCGGAAGCAAAAGCTTGAAAGCCGCCGGAAGCAGAGACCCTAGTTCTTCGGAGAGGACGTAGAATGAGAGAAAAACCAGAGAGCAGTCGAAGGTAGTGGATGAAAAAGAAAGAAAATGAGGTTAAAAACCTTTGAAATGGTGGGAAGCGCGAAGAGGCGCCAGGAAATTAAGGGCAAAAACGGAAATTCACCTGTGAAAGCAGGGTGACGGGCCCCGGGAAGCACGCGCATTAAATGTGCACGAAATCCAAAGGCGACAAGGAATGACGGTTGCAAATCATCTCCATTCCGCATATGCCAGGTGGCAGGGCGTCATGATGGCGAAGTCGAAATGGTTTTCGGCTTCAGAATCAAGCAAGCCATCTGACACCACCTCGGATCCGTATAAACATCGGCAGAAGTACCAACCTTTGATATACGACCTCGGGTCCGGAAGTCGGGTAGATAACCTCGGGACCTAGAATCAAGTAGGCAACCCGGGAGAGCGCGTAAGCCTAGGGGCAGGGATGCATCCTAGCCTGAAGAGCAAAAATATACCCCAGCAGCTCAAAACCTTGAACTACCGAGCTAGGGGGCAACTGTTACGGATCTAATCCACGGCCCAATTAGGGGACGGCCCAGTAGGAACATTGCAAGTATCCCGGGTTTCCTCCTACAATCATGGAACTATCTATCATATCTACCACCAAGGGATACGATAGATAAGGCAGTTAGGATACCATGGAAATACCCTATATATACAGGGGTCAGGACCTAAGGTGCACACATTCTAACTCAAGCTATTTACTTTCCGCCTCGCACAGCACAACCCCACTGAACACATACCCCCTTCCCCCTTGGGCGAAAGGCCTTGTGTCCAGTGATTCATCGCTTACCGGGATATCTCGCTCTCATAGATATTCCGGCATAAGCTCTTCGATCCAAGATCAACGCACCAGCCAACTGGGCTGGACATCTGTGTTCCACACCGAAACAAACTGAAACACGCAAGAACAGTGAAACAGACCCACCTCCATACCTCTCGAGCTCCACACCACTTCTCTTCCTCCTTATATCAGTAGATCAGTCATCAACCAATTTTTTTTGGTCAAAAGTCATCAACCAATAAAGAAAAAAAAACAGAAAAACGTGCTAGTAAATTAGGTCGCTACTGCCTGACATTCAAGCGCGACCTCGTGAGTAGGAAAAACAAAAAAATTGTCTTTCCTTAATTTGCAGCGGAAACTATAATCAATAACCGCAACTCTTTACGGTTATCATGACTTATAAACACTGAACACATTTGTGAGTTTTAATGGACGCTCATGAGAATCCATAACTCTTATTATCCTCGTGAGTTAAAACCCATATTTAATAAAATACTCAAAACCCATATTTAATAAAATACTCATGGGTTCCTATAATGTTATCATAAGAACCCATCACAAATGGTACATTCAATGTCTTTAGACTTGTGATTAAAATTGATGCTCATGAGAACCCATAACTTTTATGGTACTCATGAGTCATCTCAATACTATGGGTATTCCTAGGAATATTGATCATGTGATTCCGTAACATTTACAGGAGATCATGAGATATTCCAAGAAAGGTTTTACTCATTAAAATACGTGAGGGGGTTTAGGACTACCTTAGATCACCGAAGACCTCAAAGTGTATGAAGTCCTCTAACGCTGATCCACACGGTTATCTCCTGATTGCTTTGAGAACTCCTTCTCTTTGATTCCTCTCTTTCCTTGGATACTTGCTAGGCGATGCAAGGTTGAGGACTCAACGTTCTTGGGTTTTCTTTTTCTTTGGATGGCGCCTTTTTTTCTTTTCTTGGTTGCTTTGGCTAAGAATTCTATTCGGCCAATGCTCTAGGTTTTCAAAGAATGTCGTAGAAAAAAATACGACTCACGCGTAGCGTTATATTATTTCTTTTCGGACAAAACCTAGATCCCTTATTTTTCTAACTAAAATAATAATAATATAATAATATATTATTATTCCAATAGTTACAATCCTAGATCCACCAAGTCAGCCGCAAAAGATGAGACTAATAAAATCTCAAATCTTGTTCCAAGGCTTATCCCTTAGTTTCTTTTAGTTCTTGTCGAAAATTATGAGATTCAAAATCTTATAATTTACCCGGTCAAAAACTTAATTTAGGGTTAAAAGAATTATGGCCCATTAATTGGTATTATTTAATTAATCAAGATTATGGATCTCATCCAAATCTTTAATTAATTCTTGAATTAATAATTCAAGATAATGGATCTTATCCATATCTTTAATTAATTCTTGAATTAATAATCCAAGATAATGGATCTTATATCCAAATCTTTAATTAATTCTTGAATATCCATATCTTTATTGGAGGTATATTTATATTAGATAATCCTAAATTATCTTTTATAATATATACTCTTGGACCGCGTTTGGTCTTCTAACATATTTAGACTTATTAATGGAAAATTAATTTTCCACTAGATAACCATATATGGCGCCATTTTAATAGATTTGGCTTGTAGTCCAACTCCAATCCAAATATACTCATTCTTTCGAGAAAGCTCAATAACAATTATTGACCCAAGATTGATAATCTTAACCAATCAAGAATAACATTTGTGTGTAACCCATTAGGCCCAATTAATCACTGACATAAATAACCTTGGACTAATCAAACTCCTTTAATGAGCTCAAGTTATTTAATGACCACATAAGACACTAGCAATGCTCTGTGGCCCCAGAATTAATTGAGTTGATCAAATGATCTACCTTTTCTAATTTGGACACCGTGACGGCTTCATCCCTCACTACGTCATTCACATTTAATCGAGAGCAAAGATAGAGTATCATCTCTCTTGGTTGACTAAATATAGCTTTTTCACATAACTGGAATATTCTTCTATTGACTCTACGATGGAATATGACTCTTCATGATCACTTACTGTGCACAGATTTCCGAGTCAACTAGAAGTCATCCAAGCCCTACCGGTCCTGTGAACGACAAATCCCTTGTAGGAGACAGTGAGTCCTTTCGGCATGTACATCTACACTCATGCATTCGAGTCATACCCAAGAGTACACTATTCTCCCCATTCTCAGGAGGATAGAGTTGTACAATCAAAGTATGACATTAGGACACAGTGCTCGATGACATCCTCAAGTCTAGGACGATCCACACTACCAAATGTTAAGAGACTTTTATATCCAATGATACTTCCTACAAATCTTTTTGGAGTCTCTTGGTGGGTCTCATGTTCGGTGCTATTTGTTCTTCAACAAATCCACCCACGACATCGCCTAAGACATCATTATGCTTGTATTCCATGAGGTCCCTACCTTGCATCTCTATACAAGTAGACGATGTCGTACTAGTCTTATCGAAATCACCAATGCCCTTTCTTGGTGATTCAAGACTAGGAACAAGTTTCAAGCAATAGACATTTGGTGCTCTTGAGTCCTCATGATCATGATCCTATCATAGATCCTCAAGCGAACACCTATTCTATTCCTAGGGTTTTTTTTCTTTAAATGCATATTAACCTTAACATAAAGGCGAGACATAAATATGATAAAGATAAAATGTACTCAAATACATAAATCATAAAATACTAAATAGAAAAAGGTGTTCCTCTGTCAGAGCATATTGTCTCTAGGACACCTATTTACTAACAAAACGTAGGGAGCGAGAGACGGAGAAAGAGCGTGAGAAGTTGGAAGAAAGAAGGACCAAACGTGCATGCAAGCTTAAGGGACGACCGAGGTGAGTTCTTTGAGCCTCTTCCTCTTTGTTTCCATGGCTTTTACACGTTAGGTTTGCTGGTTGAGTGAAGAAAATGACAGAACCGTAAACACCCCTGTTTTCATACCAGAAAAGCAGAGAAGGTTGTGAACATCGGTTTCTATGGAAAACGTTCGTGTTGTTCTACAAATTTTTTACAGTAAATAGTAGACATCTTAACCTTTAAAACGAGCCAAAACCCAGCCAAAACAGACATGTAGATTAAGAGATATGTTTTTCCAAAGTTTAGCCAAAATTTGGAACGTTTTCTGCCCTTCCGGTGAACAGTGATTTTCGGGCTCGATTTTGAAATGGCAAACATTTGAATTTTTCCTTGAATTTTTACAGTAAATAGTAGACATCTCAACCTTTCCATTGTTGGATGGTCTAACTTCCCACAAAAGGTTTCCATGTGGTTATGGTTATTCGGCTACCCCTATAGCTTATAGTAGACGGAGAAATCGGCCGATGACCGAGAGCCGGCGAGTTTGCATCGTGCAGGTTTAGCATGTATTGCGGATTGGGCACTTGTTTTTTTGGCTTCATGATCGGGAATTTTGCTGGAAAGGAACGAGCAAGGAAGTGAAAGGAGAAAGAGATGTTGTTTCAGGTGGGAGGTCAAGGGACTCGTCCCACACCTTCTTCGAGATGGCGGCGGCCCAACAGCTTCCTGCCAGTCTCCGCGCTGCTCTTGTGTACTCAATTGGTGTACGCATTTACTTTCCTCTTTCTTTCTCTATCTTCTTCCTTGGTACTTTTTAAATTCATTTGGTTGTGACCATACGGTTGAGCTTGTTAGTTATGCTTAGTTTTGATGATGTCTTATATTGATGCCATTATCTAGAGCAAAAATGTTATATCATCATATACATTGACTAACTACTTTGTTTATTATAGGTTAGTCCAAATTAAATTATAGAGAATGATCAAGAATGAAGTTTGAAGAAAGAAGAAATTGTTAAATATCATGAGAATATCAATATTCAAGTCTCTGTGATCAAATAGAAGTTGGAACGACTTAATTTGGAGTTAAAACAAGCAAGTTCAAGCTTCCGGATGAATACTGATTTGTTGGAGGGCATTTATGTGATTTCAGCTATTTTTCTCACTTGAACAGTGTCTTGCTCGAGCAAATTGAGTTTCTGAAGTCATGCTCGAGCAACAACAATGTTATGCCCAAGCAAGGTGCATTTCCAGCCCAAAATCGTCCAAAATCTGCTCTTGCCCGAGCATGAAATGAAAGCTTGCTCGAGCAAGGTCGTGGCATCAGCATACTCTGTTCAGCTCTATTTCAGGCGACCTCTGGTAATTCAACGATATCTTCCAAACCAGGAATCGGATTGATGTGAAACTAGCGGCATATGAAACTAGACTCCCAATGCGTCATTTCGAAGTAAACTTCAAGTCCAAAAGAGTCCAGATGAGAGAGATATGATTTTTGCAAGTTGGCACAAACATCACCGTCATAGTCCAGACCAAGCTTCGATGTTTTGAGCATATATCACAAACGACAAATCCGATTGAGCTGAAATCAGTGGCATATGAAAGTAGACTCACAATAATTTCTATGAAGACTTAAACCAACCAAAACGGAGTTCATACCAAGGAGATATGACCTTCGAAAGTTGATGGTCAGTTCAGGATGTTGCAGAAAACGTTGATCAAGAACAACCTCCATTCATCTGATGTTAATGGACGAACTACAACTAGCTTGGAGCTGATTCTTATTGAAATGGAAAGAATATTTGAAGATCCTTCTGAAATGGAATGATTTGCTAAACTTGGATTTATACCAGAGATGTTATATGCTCGCTGGAAATTGCTTCTTGTACTGTCAATGAGTTTACTTCTTGAAAATCTGATTTTTGCACAAGATCATGGTAGGCAGCAGCCTAACACTCAAGGATAGCCTACTCAAGCAAAGTGATTGGGATACCCAAGCATCAACGAGTTCAGAGTGAAGATTTTCAATTTGGAAAGTCATGCCCAAGCAACATCTGAAAGCATCAGAAAGCATGACCTTGCCCGAGCAAGGTCATAGTCTTGCCCGAGCAACATCGTGGCAAAGGCAAAATGAAGCTTGCTCCAGCAACATCTGAAAGCATCAGAAAGCATGACCTTGCCCTAGC
The DNA here is from genome assembly GCA_019022615.1 of Acacia melanoxylon. Lineage (NCBI taxonomy): Eukaryota > Viridiplantae > Streptophyta > Magnoliopsida > Fabales > Fabaceae > Acacia > Acacia melanoxylon. Next base: position 10,344,009 of record JAFJYJ010000011.1, read on the forward strand.
AAGGTCACAGTCTTGCCCGAGCAACATCGAGACAGAAGCAAAAATCTTCAAATCAGGTAGTCTTGCCCAAGCAGAGAAGAATGGTTGCCCGAGCAAGCTGCCCGAGCAAATAGAAAAGCTTGCCCAAGCATCATTGATCTAAAGTGCTTGCTCCCACTCAAAGGAACCTTGCCCGAACATGGAAAATTGCTTGCCCGAGCATTATGCCCAGGCAAGGAAAAAGGTTTGCCCGAGCAAAATGAGTCTTCCCCTTCATATCGCCTCTGCCTGGAGTTTGCCCGAGCAAGATTTCAAGCTTGCTCGAGCAACATTGAAAGGAAGTGATTTTTGCTGCATATTGAAAAGCTCGCCCGAGCACATAAATATCATGCTCGAGCACCATGCCCGAGGGGAGAGAAGGATTGCCCGAGCATACCCTGAGACAACGTTGATTAAGAAGCTTGCCCGAGCAAGCTTGGTTTCATGCTCGAGCAACATCACCAAATCTATGTATCTCCGCAAGCATGCTTTCTGGGTTGCTCAAGCAACAGTGTTGTGCTCTCACTTCTCCGCCTCTGACTATGTCTTGCCCGAGCAAGAAAATTTCCATGCTTGAGCAACAACGAAGCAGAACACTTTCAAGTCTCTATAAAAGAAGCTTGCCCGAGCATGATAATTATCATGCTCGAGCACCATGCTCGAGCAGGCAAAATACTTTGCCCGAGCATCAGCGTCCAAGAACATATTCATGAGAAGCTTGCCCGAGCAAGAATGGATTCCTACTCGAGCAAGACCCCTCTATTTTCAAATCTCCGTCTGCGTAAACAATGAATCACTGTGTTTAATCTCATTGCTTCATAATGTTACTCATTATTAATCCTAATTGCTTTTAATCAGTTTGCTAATGAGTTTCAGATGATTATATGAAGAATTAACAATAGATTACAAAAAGTAGATGATTACGTCAGAAGCTCTAACGGCTACTTCCAACAGACATATTCTAAACTGGAAGAATAGCTCAATGGTCGAATACTCGCAACGGTCGAAACACAAATACTTATAAATTGCGAAGTCTTCAAACCGGAAGGAGTGACGATAAACGAACGATCAACAAAAAAAAATCTCCTTCTCAGTCAAAATGCCTTCTGACGTTTATCTCATTTCTCTCTGTTTTCTCAGTTATCATATAGTTTATTAGAGAGTGAGATTATTTGTAATGCACTTCAGTGTTCATCTTATCACTTCTGAGAGAGAAGATTATTTGTAATCATTCATTACAAGATTGTATCCTTACAGTGGGTAAGGGGGAGTATCTCGGTAAGAGATTTGTAAAGGCTACACAAGTGCCCGGCTAAACTTGTGGGTTTGTAGTGGTTCTCAAGCACCCGATTAAAGCTTGAGGGAGATAGTGGATTGAAATCTCAGGAGGAGCCTGGGGACTAGACGTAGGTCATCGTGGATTGGGCCAAACCAATATAAATCACAGTTTGCATATTCTCTTCCCTAAACTCTTATATTTCCAGCGTATATGTTTGATTGAATGAATGACTATTTCTGTATAAAGTACTTCTGTCATACGAATTGATTTCAGTAAGTTGCGAAAAGATTTTCAAAGTTCGTAAAGTTTTAACGGACACCCAATTCACCCCCCCTCTTGGGTGATAGCCAGGTCTAACAGAGCTTTCGTGCAGGTATTGGCCTTAAGAAGACCATTCCTTCACAGAGTCTTGGACTATGAAGATGAATTTTTCGCCTTGCTCATGCTGGTTCTTGAAACTCTCAGCTTACGAACATGTTCCTTCTCATATTCCTTATACTCTTGTCTCTGTTTACTGACCGAGCATCATGGAAGTTTATGGATGCTGTACCTTTGGGTTGTTAAATTCTTGTGGTTTTTTTTTTTACCAAACTAAGAAGAGAATTTTTTTTTACCAGAATACAGCACTTTGGAAACTATTTTCCAAAATAAGGCAGTCAAACCTGTCAGTTGACTGACAGGTTTGAAGCCGTCAGGTTGGGGACGCCACCCACCTGTGGCGTCAGTCAACTGACGCTAGAGGTGGTAGAGGCGTTAATCAACGGACGCCACTACCGGGCGTTGGATCGACTCCACCACAGCGTCGTTTCTCGACGCCACCACAGCGTCGGTTTCGACGCCACCACAGCGTCGGTTTCGGACGCTGTCGAATCGACTCAAAGCCGGGATTCACGATGCGTCGGGAATCCCGACTTTGCGTCGGGATTCTGACGCCTGGTCAAGAATCCCGACTCAAGTTAGGATTCCCGACCGCCCCCCCCAATTGACACCCGCCCCCTCCCCTCTACACATAAATACTCCCGCCCCCTCCCCCAATATCGATCCCCCCTCCCATAACCACACCCCAAACGGCCCCCCTTCCGTAACCCACCCCTAAACACCCCTCCCCTTCCCGAACCCACCACCAAACGGTCCCCCCTTCCCAAACCCACCCCGTGGCACCCCACGCCCAAACCAAAAAAAATTACACCCCCAACCTAAAAACTTCATCCGTGTTCATCCATGTTCTTCATTTTTCTTCCCTCTCCCTCATTCGATTCACTCATTCCATTTTCTTCATTATAAAACTCCTTCCAACCTCCATTTTCTTCATTCTTTTTCACTCTCCCTTAGAGTTGAGAAAACATTGATGAGGCCGAGAAAGTTTGAGACATAGAGAAGAGAGAATCACTGGAAGGAGGAGGCTCAAATTCCCTCTCTCACTCCTGACTTCAAGTTTGCACAAGTAACATTTAATTTTTTTTTTATATGTTTATTGTTTACTAATTTGATTTAACTTTTAATGATATACATTTATTAATTTGTTTATAGATACTTAATAAATGTATAACGGTAGGATAGATGCTTAATTCCTTACAAATTGTTAATAATTATAAATTATTAAAAAAGTAAATAATAATTATAATGAATAATTTAGGGAATAATAATATTTAAAATTGGTTACTAACCTTAGGATACAAGACTAATTAGTAAATTAATTAATTAGTGAATTAATTATTTATTTTGTATGTTAATTATAAACCTTAAGATAGATGACTTATTATTTAATATTTTGTAAATTACTAATTTCATATATAAAATGTAAAATATTATGCTTTGCTAAATTTCATTTAAGCAATTTGGGAGAATAATAATTAGTGAATTAATAAAAATATTTTTGAAATATATTTTATATTATTATTATTTATAGTACCATAACATAGATAAGATAAGTTTAATTAGATAATAATAATTTGCCAGTACCGATAAGATACCTCCCTCTCATATTTGTTTGTTGTTATATGTTTTATTTATAGAGTTTGTAAGATCCTTTATTCTTGTAGTGAATCCGAAAGAAATGGTACCATTTTGTCTTTTTCAATGAATCAACATAATTTTAGTAACAAGTTGTATTTATAATTGAATGATATACGTAGGAAGATGATAATACTAATAATACAATATAGGATACTCTCATTCATTCATTCATTCATTCATTTCTCTTATTTTGCATCTTATATAACCTATTTAGCCTTTTTCCATGTCAGGCTCCAAGGTGCTATAATATTCTAAATATTAAATAAACGATCAATAATAAATAAATGTAATATGATATCCGGTCTTAAATAAGTTATTTAATTTTATAACATATGTATTATTAAATTATATATAAGTTTATTAACGTAAATTTAATTAACGAATTTTAAAGTTTTTGTTACATTTAGCAAATATCTTTCATTTTTTGAAATATAATGCTTGCAACTTTATTAGTCAAATGGATGACCAACGCGCCCGCAATATTGAGCCCGGCCCTAAAGAGTGGGGAGTTCTTACTGAGGAAGTGCAGCAGTCACACCGATCACAAGTTGTGTGGAACAAAGGAGATTGCAATTGTTTGAGGGTGAGGCGAGCCTCACACGGGTCTTTGGGAGATGTTGAGGACCCAAATCTTATCCCTGTAGATCTGCAGCAGCACCTTATGCGTGCAGGTTTCTGGCACGTGTCTCGCATGAAGAGACTCCCGGTCTGTTTTAAAATTCTTTATGTAATTATACGCATTTAGTTGTCTGTACATGATACGGATAATATAAGACCCTTACATATTTGTTCTATACTTTTATGTTGCTGTAGATTGACAAATACCTTATTACTGCTTTGGTTGAGAGGTGGAGGCCGGAGACTCACACCTTCCATATGCCGGTTGGTGAGATGACTATTACTCTACAGGATGTAGATGGCATTTTAGGTTTGTCTACTGAGGGTCAAGTAGTCTCTGGTCCGACACATGGCAACTGGGAAGCAGTTATGCAACAATACATGGGTTTAACTCCACTCCCAACTCATTTGATTGGCGGCAACATCAGGTTGAGCTGGTTTGACACTCGTTGGGCCCACTGGGAGGAGCACTTAGCTACTGTTGAGGGTCAGCTTCAGTACACACGTGCTTACCTCATGCGCCTATTCGGTGGATTTTTGTTCTGTGACAAGTCCGACACAGAGGTCCCTTGCCGATTTATAAAATTACTGGGTGGTGACCTTACGGAGACTGCTACATACAGTTTGGGGTCTGCGGTACTCGCTACACTGTTTCACGAGCTATGTCAGGCCACGTCAGCTTCAGCAACAAACATTGGGGGTTGTTTGTTGTTATTGCAGATATGGGCATGGTCAAGATTTCCTGCTATATCACCTCCCATTCTACCGCCCAATGATGAAGATGATCATTACGGACTCAGGTATGGCAGCAGTATGACGTAACGAATACATTGAACTGGTTGGAGTTGTTGAGCGATTATGTTCTTATTTGCAAGTCGTTTCACTAATATGATTGAGTTACATATTGCAGGTTCAATAATGTCAACATGTGGTTTTGCTTGGAACATATCCTGTAAAAAAGACGGAAAGAAACAACATTATATGGTTCTAGTAAAGAAAACAATGAACATCACTACACATCAGTTGGAGTATATTACCTAATTTCGTTAAATTTTTCTTCAATTGCTGGTCCTTGAAGCGGGTATTAAAGTTACTCGCAACATGACGAATGCAAAACACATGGTATGCATTAGGAGGCTGCCAACCAAGCATCTCATTGCTGACTGCTGATATTATGCTTTTGTGACGATCAGAAATAAGACATAGACCAACCTTATTTGTAACACACAGTCGTATGGAAGCCAAAAAATACTCTCATGCTTCCTTAGTTTCACCTTCAACAATTGCAAATGCAATCGGCAGGATCTCATTATTTCCATCTTGGGCGGTGACAATCAATAATGTCCCCTTATACTTACCGTATAAATGCATACCGTCGACCTGTATGACTGGTTTGCACCATTGGAAGGCATCACGACATTGACTGAAGGTCCAAAATGTTCGTTGAAAAACCCGAATCCCATTAACAACCCACCGATCAACAATATACGGTTCATGTTGAATATGATAAACGGATCCCTGGGAAAATGTCAACATGTGCTCAAACCATCTTGGCAGGAACGCATATGACTCTTCCCAATCACCGTAAATCGAGACTATTGCTTTTTGTTTTGCCTTCCATGCCTTCCTGTAAGAAACTTGATAACCAAACATTCCAGTCACCCTTTCTTGTATCATGATCACAGGTACCGAAGGTGTTTCCTTGACCATGTCTGCAAAACCAATCACAAAAAGTGTACACTAGGAATGTTATTTTTTTCACTGATAAACACAAATAAATTCACTAATAGTCAAATGGTATTGTGCACCATACCTATTATGGCCTCGGAAATAATTTTAGAATCAAGTTGTTTGTGATCTTGGGAGAGAATTTTGCTCACACAACTATGATTTCCGACCCATTTAGTTACCACCCAAGTGTTGCTATTCTTTGGTTTAATTGCTCTTACTCTCCAATCGCAACCTTGTTCATGATGCCGACATTTCATCGAGAACTTGGTTGTAGTACTCTCAACCACTTGAGCTTCATGATGTTCCTTCATGCAATAAAGTTTTATTGCGGCTTGCATATCATTCTTGGACCCGAACTCTTGTTTTATATATAATCCATCTCCTCTTGCCTACGGACCCCGGCCCAAGTCTTCCACATCCAGTATATCCTCATTGGGATAATCTTCATCAACAGCCTCATAATGCGGTATGTCATTCCAAAATGGTGTAACATCTGTATATTCACACATAATACGGTTTATGCAAAAACATGGTAACTAATAAAAAATAATTTATATAATAATACAACTCCGTAACTAACCCGATGCTAACATACTAGTCTGTTGTGACATGGGATTACCATGACATTCGTCATCGGTATCACTATCATTCTGATCATCGTCATTATCCAATAAAGTGTCTTCATCTTCCTCTTCCTCATTGTCAGGTTCATAGTCAATATCTTCTCCATGCACAACGGTTGATTGTGTTGGCTGAGGTGTACCAAAATTAGCCATATAATGTGACTGATGGAGTCCATGAGTCGGTATTGGTACGCCCAACTCTGGCGTCTCAATATCCACATATAACTCAGCAAATTGGGACGTAGGGTTTTCCTCAAATGTTTGAACAAAAACATCCACATCCTCATCATCAAATATCTCCAAACCGCATATTTGCCATCTCCACAAGGCACTCTACCCGTCACTGAAGATATTACCTGATTTTGTTGCAGCTTTAACTTTCTACGGATCTTTTCCTTTAAATCTTCACCAGATATTCCTCGAACAATATACATTGCTCTTGTTTCACCTTCAAATATTAATCCATTTGCACCTATATTTTTAGAACCATTATAATATATAAATGAACGAATGTGATTCATTTTTTTGCAAAAGAAGAAATGAAGAAACTGAATGAGGGAGATGGGAGGACGGAGTGAGTGCATTTGTGGGAATGAGTGAATGATGAATGGAGAGGGAAATGAATCACATATGAAGAAGAGTAAGTGAATGTGAGAGAGGGAAGGAAATAAATAGACAGGGAAGGGAGTCACGGGTGGGGGTGGGGTGCTGATTGAGGCAAGTGGTGTCAGTCAACTGACAGATTTAGTCGTGTCAATTGACTGACAGGTTTAGTGGTGTCAGTCAACTGGCACCACTAAACCTGTTAGTTGACTGACGCCACTACTCATAAAGGCGTCAGTTGACTGACGCCAGAAGTGGGTGGCGTCCCTGCGTTGACAACTCTAAACCTGTCAGTCAACTGACATGTTTGACTGCCTTATTTTGGAAAATAGTTTCCAAAGTGCTGTATTCTAGTAAAAAAAAATTTCTCTTCTTAGTTTGGTAAAAAAACCAATTCTTGTGAGTCTCCTTCATTAATTAAAAATTATCAAAGCATACATTTGCTTTTGCTTTTTGGTGATATCACACTTTGTAATTTGAATGTTTTCCCATCTAATGTAAAGTAGATAATGTGTAAACTCATCTCTGTGATTAAATACGAATTATTTCTAGGGAAAATCTATCTTGCGGCCCTTTTTGGGAAAAAAATCCCAAAAAGGGCCCCAAGATTCTGAAAAACCCAGAAAGGGCCCTTGGGCCCTTTTTGGGATAAATTCATGAAATTTTTACAACTAAAACAAATCATATTTACAACAATATCAGCCCCCCATTTACAACTAAAACAAGTCATATTTGCAACAATATTTTTACAACTAAAACAGTCATATTTACAACAATATCAGTCTCATTAACAACTAAAACATTTAATGAAAAATCCCAAAAAGGCCCAAGGGGCTTTCTCGGGTTTTTCAGAATCTTGGGGCCCTTTTTGGGATTTTTTCCCAAAAAGGGCCCCAAGATGGATTTTCCCTTATTTCTATATAGTGAGTACAAGCGTTTCTTCCTTTGCATATTCGCTATCTTTGTCTTCCTTGCTTCTTCTTGATTAGATGATTTCACATAAAGTTTTGCACTTTGAATCAAAATAAACAAAAAGCGACGGAAAAATGAATGTTCCATTTTAAGTGTATCTATCTTGAAAACTGCATCTCCAAATTTCTAACTGTATTTCTGATTTTGTTTGCGATTTTCAATAGATGCTTCTTTTTCTGAGTTTCTAATCTCTATATGGCCTTCGAAGAAGAGCAGTTAATATCAGGGCAAAGAAGGATGATGCTGGCTCAAAGTCAGCTAATGCCACTAATCATTCTGGATTAGAGAAGCGACAAAAAGTTCTTTCAGTTGTTTTCTTGGTATGATGTTATGCGTACTTTACTATGAGGCACCATTGTATGATTATTAGATAATGTATAACCAAGTTTGGTTATGTTTTCAGGTTGTGCTTCCATATTTAAAACAGAAATTGCATTCAATGTACAATAAAGAAAGGGAAGCTAGGCTACAGGCTAGTCTTTGGGGAGATGAAAGTGAAGGATTTGATGTCAGCCAGAGCTTTGTTGAAGAAGATTTTCAAGTGTCAAGAGGAACCTTGGGTGCTGAAGCCTCTATTGCAGCACGCATGAGGAAGAGAGTTCAGAAAATTGTGGGATTTTGCTATCCTTGGTTACATGCCACTACCGAGCGTAAGTAACACTCTTCAATTGTGCGTCTTTGTTTGAAGGAGGAGTTGGACCTGAGAATCAGGATTATATAGGCGCTTCTTTGACATAGAAGCTGCATTCACTCTATGATTTTTCTCACAAGTCTTGTTCAGATAAGCTTAAATCTAATTTTAATGAGAACGGACCACTTGGCATCTCAAAGGAAATCCTTTTGCTTTCACATGATTTAGGATATCTGCCATAATTCCTATCTGCAGTCTGAATATCCATAAACTTCTTACTTTGAATTTGTCGTATGCAGGCTTTGCATTTGCTTATCAGCTGCTATACCTGTTGGATGCTACTGGATACTACTTACCAGCACGGCATGTTCTTGGCATTCATGTCTGCTGATATGCTTATTGAACAAGAATAGAGATTAGGAGTAGAAAGACACAAGAAAGGGGACTAGAAGAGATAGAGAAGAGAGCTAACTAGGCTCTCACAAATCTGTATTCTGCAATGTCATGCCAAACATGATCCTACAATAGTAGGATGGCTATTTATAAATGATAGCCTCCCTCAAAGTGTTAGTAGGATAATTTACTAATTATCCTACTAATTATGTTTTGTTCACTTAGGTCCCTAAAGAAAGTTGATGTATGTGGTAGGAACTAAAATATTTTTCTTCAATTTCATGTCATGTTATAAATAAGAAATGTTGATATTTGCTCACATTGTATTGTAGTTCTGTTTCTACTACTATACATGAAAAGAGCCCAATTCACCTTTTATATAATTCTAGCAATACCTCTGGTTTTACATGTGCGCTTATTAGAAATAGATAGTTCTTTTTCTTCTGCGTCAAGCAATCAACCACTAGCAGGCGTAGCTTTAAAATTACTCTCACTATCCCTTCTGGTGGCTGGTTGACTGCTTTTCTATGATGTGTGCATTAGAGCGCCAATCTATTTGTTTGCAAGTTCATTTCTAAATATTGTTTGCTAAAGTGGTCAATGATTGTGTTAGAGAATAATATACAGTTTGTTTTTGCTGGAAGAGAATAATCTACATTAATTGCGAATATTTTGTAATTAGTGATGAGCTCGGTTGTAGCCTTGTAGGAATAGTCATCATGGGAGAATTATGTTGTAATTAACCCTAGAGCATCCTGATGTATATAAATAGGTATTCATATGTGAATGAAAGAACGCCAATTTCATTCATTTTTCCTCTCTACAGAGTGGTTGACTAGATATACAAAAGGTGGGGGATCATATTTTAGATGCTATAAGATATTTTGTTGATTTATAATTGTTTTGATAATCCACTATGAATGACTTACATCAGATTGTTTCACATTTATGTAAAATGATACCCGGAAACTATCAAATATGCAGTGATGCTTTACTAAAAGCTCTGTCGTGTTATTTTCCTTGAACTCATGAAATTTCAAATAACTAATCGAAACAACCTGAGTTTTTCAATATAATGATTGTGTAATAGTTTTATTTTTTGTTTTAAGTTCTCAACAAATATCTGCAAAATGAGTTATTGTTTCTTGTTATGAGATTGACTCTTCACTCCTTGTTGTCAAGATAGATGGATACTTCTTCCAGAATTTCAAAGATTCGTAGCCGTGAACGTGAGAGACTTCGTGGCCCTCAATGGTTGAAAGTAAGCGGCGTGTTTTTAAATTAGCATGATGATAATATGTGCTCTATGCAACTTTCATTTTCCATGAGTTATAGGGTTAGTTCATTATCTGCTAAGTTTATTTATAATTGTATAGCATGTCATATAGTACAATTTGCGGGCATAGTTTTCAAGTGCACTGTAATAATCTTGTTTACCGTATAGTTTTATTTTGATGTTAGGTTTTACTGGGCAAAATGTTGAAGCTTTTCTTGTAAACTTAGACTGATCTGTTGGTACATAACATTGTTGGTGTGTTAATAACTATGCGTTTTGCTCTATTTCTAATACATTGCTGATCTGTGATATATCTTATACAGACATTACAAGGAGGGTTGCTTAGCTGTACATACACGATACTTGACTATGTACAGACTGGTTTGATTGCATCAGTGTTCTTTTTCAAAGTGAGTAAAATGTGACTTTTATTGATAACTTTTCATCCATTTTCAAGTGCTAACAATATGCCACAAATCATGCAACATTTTCCTCAACCTTCACGTACTGTAGATTGATATAAATTGTTGACTTTGTTTACTTCAGGTTGGGAAATAATATGTTTCATGGAAATAATAACCCACATAGTGGGATAGAGCTTGTTGTTGTTGTACAGTCTCTATTGGCTCAAGCATCATCCTGTTTCTCATGTGCTTACTGCTTGTGTTGATTATAAGTTACTTTCTGTTTCGTTGAGTACATATATTCCATCCAGCGATGTCTTGGTACTACCATTTAGCTTGATATCCAAATTGTAGAGTAGCATAATCATTAACACTTGATTTTTGTGAATGATGTGCAGATGATGGAATGGTGGTACCAATCTGCTGAGGAGAGAATGTCAGCACCGACAGTATATCCCCCTCCCCGTCCCCCTCCTCCCCCAGAGGTGAAAAACCATTTTGCAAGCTTTCCTTTCATCTCTCTTTTTCTGTTATTTCTTGATTTGAGTGGTTCAGAACATGAACATCACAAATATCTGAAGTCTGAAAACAATCTGATCAAACAATTTGAAGATATGGGACACAGAATTGATAAGGGAAGAAGCTGTATATTTGCTGCAAGTATTGCTCAACTTGCATCCTCTATAATTGTCACCCTAGGAGTAGTCAAAAGTTATATTGCTTCATTGCCTAAAGAATCCTGGAATTTAATTTATGGAATAAACAGGTAGCGAAAGATGGGATTCCACTGCCGCCAGACAGAACAATTTGTCTGTTGTGCTCACAGAAGCGTGCAAATCCATATGTCATTACAGTTTCGGGGTTTGTTTTCTGCTATACTTGCATCTACAAGTACATTACTCAGGTACGATGACCAGTCTCAAACTATAATCTTTGGTGTGTTTTAAGAGTATAATATGGCTTTCCATGGTCACGCATCTGGGCTGATGCTTAAAATAAAAGCTGTTGGGATTAAATTCTAACGTCTGTTTGTTTTATCAGTCACAGGGAATGTCAAGATTTATTTACAATGTTCATAAATAGTATTTCATGCATACATGTCTTTTTTATTTTTTGTTGGTGGATCTAGGCTTGGCCATATATGCTATTCAATACTCTTAACACGTGCCTTGCACTTTATTTGACCACCATTGGTAGAAAATGGATTTTCAATTCATGCATGGGTGTGTTGCAAGTTATCTAAATCTCGCTGATCTTGTTCTGTGTGGCGTTGCTGCAGTACAAGCGTTGCCCAATCACGTTGATGCCTGCAACGGTTCCCCAGATAAGGAAGCTCTTTCATGATGTGTAGGGCTCACTGACAATAAGAAGGAGGGGCTTGGCTGTTAATGCATTTTGTATCTATCAGCAGAGATATGCACCAGGCACTGGTCACAGTGTATGTATATCTTGATATCACGAAACACGATATCCAAAAATGACTTCCCCCGTCGCTGCACCAGTATGAATATGGTAATGCATTAAGTGGGAAGCTTCCAGGTTACTGATGGGGTGATATTGATTTGAGTTCACTTCTTTTTCTGTTTGTCTCTCTGCTTTGGACCATTTCAGCTGTAACCATTTATGGCCATTTTGGCCCCCAAAAAATAAAAAAATAAATTACTGTCCGTGACAAATAAATAAGGGTTGGCCTAGCTGATACTTTAGCAAATGATGGTTTATCAACTTCTTCCTTGTTACTAATGGGAGTTGGCATAAGTGGTAAGTGGTTTGTGTCACTTAAGCAAGATCTGGAATTCGAGTCTTGTGACTGCAGAAAAACCCCACTGGTAGACTCTCCCACCACAGCCAGGTGTACGACGCGGCTCAGATCTGGATTAGTCAGGGCGAAGCTCTGGATACCGGATGGGCAATCAAAAAAACTTCTTCCTTGTTAGATTATTGTCCATCTAATTTGTGGATGTTCGTAATGAGTGTATGGGATTAAATTCCCACTTAGAATAATTGTTCTTTTTTGTATATATATATATTTAAAAAAAGAATAGTTGTTCTTTTGGGTTATAGGCCTCTTAATGCTACATGTATTTAACTTATGTAACTCACATAGTTCACTTTTAACGCATATGTTACGTGATTTCTTCGGTAAGATACACATTATAATTCACCACATTTATTTAAAAAGAACGAAATTATCATGCTTAAAAAAAGTTATTGGAAGAATTCAAAAGGTTGTTAAAATGTTTCTAAATGTCTAAATTTTACCAATGAATTGTTTCTTGGTATAGTAGGCAATCTCGTCCAATAAAGAGAAACACATAAATTTGAATTTGGGGAAACCCCTTCACAATATAACTGACTATGATTTTTTTTTGTAGTTTTTCTTTGTATAAATACCCTTTTGGGTCCCTAGAAAAAAATACGGACCCCATTTTGGTCCCTCACACAAAGAAATGTCTTTTTTAGTCCCAGAAAAGAACGAATAAGGGTCGATTGGTGAACATTTTGGTCCCTCGCAAATTTCCAAAAAGCCCTTTTTAGTCCATAAAAAAGCCTCATCTTAGTCCCTAGGGTCCATATTTTTTGTCGGGGACCCAAAAGGATATTTACTCTTTTTCTTTTTTAAAAAATAAAAGAATATCACACAAACTTTAAAATCCCAAATAAGTTTTGTTGCCTATAAGAGTATAAGTATTAATTAAACTTGTGTAGCAATTGACAACTCATTTTAATATGAAGGGTTAAGGTGCAAAAATACACATGTGCTTTTGTCAGATGAGCGCCCAGTAGCAAGTGTTTTTTTTAGGTGCAAAAGTGACTATATGGTTACAAAATAGGAGCAAAAGTCACAGTAACCGTTAAATGGATGGACGTTGACCGTTAAATTGGAAGGTTTGACTTAAATTAATGATGTGGATGATGACTAGGAGTGTATAGCAGACAAGTGGAATCTTAATTGATGACTTGGAAAAAATGATTTATTTATCTGAAAAATATATATAATTTAGGGTTCGAAACAGTGTGGACTAATTGGTATTCCGATCGGACCCTGTCGGAGGATTTGTTGGATAACAAAATTGCGGCGGTGCCCATTCGGAAAATGCAGTTAGAGAGAAGCATAGAGCGGTCGTTGCCGAAGTACCAGTTGAGGGTTATGTTATCAGTGCCGACGACGACAATGGCGTAGGAATTTGGGTTTGCGTTTAAAAGGTCTTTGGCTAAATCGATGGAGATTAAAGCCTGCACTGCAACCCATTCCTCCAAGATTGAAACTTTTTATGTTGGTTCTGAGTTTGTAGTGGTTGATGATCATGGCGGAGAGAGATAGAGTTGGGTTGAACAAGCTGCAATTCACAATGAGAATATCAATATCTTTGGGTTTAACTCCGGTTTTCTCAAACAGAGCGTCTAGTGATCCAAACATGACTTTCTCTGCCTCATGACGAGCCTCTTTCATGTTCAAGTTCGGCGGTTTAGACATAATCCCTCTGGGTAAGTAAGTTTCATCTCCTAAACCGGACCGAGTCGCGATTCTCGTCTGAAATTGAAGTGTTTCGTCTTTAAATCAAAGCTCCATTTGCTGTAAATAACTCAAAGAAAGTATCTTCCTTTTTATTTGCTGCAATGTGTGCAGTCTTATGGTCAAATCGACAACTAGATCAGGTTTGAGCGCCAATTGTGCGCATCGGCGGCGTGATCGACGTCAGTTCTCCATTTTCTTCTTCAATATCTGTCTTCTGTTCTTTCCCCTTTGTTTCTCCAGTGATCATTCTCTGATTGAATCTCGTATGAACAAAGCAAGTCCATGGTGGAGACGAGATTTGGGTTCCAAGACACGATGGTTTTGTTTAGACTTATGTTTTCTGGGTTTATTCGATTTCTGGTTTTGTTTTTGTTATTCGATTTATGGTTTTTCCTTATAGCAGCAAATCTTGAAGGATGCATCTGTACTCCATGCCACATCTTGAAGCATCGGCGTTCACAGCACATTGGTGGCTAGATTTGTTATGGCAGTGGCTTGAAGGATGAAGCTCTTTCTCTAGTTTGTGTCGACATTTTCTCCCCTTCATCTGTTCTTTAATCTGTTTTGGTTGATTTGAGAGATCTGTAAATTGAGGTGAATGTGCTTATGATGGGAGGAATTTGTTGTTTTGTTGATTCAAAATCCCCTTCTTCACTCCGTTCGTTTTCTGGTTTGTAACAAGCAGATTATATTTTTTCCAGATAGATAAATCATTCTTTTTTCAAGTCATCATATACACTCCTAGTCAACATCCACATCATCAATTTAAGTCAAACCTTCCAATTTAACGGTCAACGTTCATCCTTTTAACGGTTACTGTGACTTTTGCTCCTATTTTGTAACCACATAGTCACTTTTGCACCTAAAAAAAGCACTTGCTACTGGGCGCTCATCTGACAAAAGCACATGTGTATTTTTGCACCTTAACCCTAATATGAAATGTTGATTTGAGATTTTGAAGTTCAATTGGTATTTTCTGAAAAAAGATAAGAGAATACCACTTGAATTTCAGAATCTCAAATCATTCTTGTTACCTACAAGAATATAGGTATTAATTACACTTGTGTAGCAATTGACAACTCATTTTAATAGAAAATTATTGATTTAGAATCTTGAAGTTCACGTGGTATTTTTTTTTTAAATTCCTTTTTTCCCCTTGTGATAGGGGTCTATTTTATGCTCTACTTTTTGAATCTATATAAGGACACTACAAGGGAAGATGACGGGCCTCCCAAATTTTTGTTTTGTTCGGCACATGTATCTTTTTATTATAGACAATCTTGTTTGAAGCACTGTTGGACATAAAATATAGGAACCTCTCTTAGCGGAAATTCAAACTTTAGTTTGTTGCGTTGTGAGGGACTAGCCCTTCGCTAAATCCAAAATTATAATCTTTGGAGTGGTTTCCCCAAAAATTTTCCTTTTTTTTTTTGGCAGCCCAAATTTCTTCAATTTATTTCAATATAATCAAATAAACCTATTTACTTAATCCAAATTATACCAAATATGATTCTTGTCCAAGAAGGTTATAAAAATGAGCAATTTTGCCTCAAAAGTTTTTTTAATCAGCAATTTTACCCGCAAAATTTTTTTAAAGAGCGATATTGCCCTTGAAAGTTTACAAATAAGAGCAACAATTTAACAGTCAAGATTGACGGAACGGTAAGATTGCCATGTTTTTTAACTTTCGGGACAATTTTACTTCAAAAAAAACTTCCGAGGCAAAAAGATACTTATCCCTTCTATTAATTGATGATAAATATTTGCAAATTCCAATAAATCATAAACATAAAAATTTTTATAAAGATGCTTTTTGAAGAAGTTTGTTAGAATGTAATTAAAAGGTTATATTATATATTAATATAATAAAAATTAAATAAATCCATTAGACTTTTTTTTCTTAAATGTGAACAATTATTACTAGAAAACTCTATTAGATGATTACAAGTTATTTTTTGACCGACGGAGATGAGAACAAGTGATGACTAGCAAACTTCGATGAACTGCCAATGTGAGTTGACATAGATGGTAAGGGATCTAGGATTAGGCCCTTGGGTCGTGGGTTCGATCCCCTCTGCCGTCGTTGGGACTCCTTTGGTAGGCGATCTCGTAAGTCCCCAGTAAGTGCTCATAGAGCCGGCCGTGCCCTGGCCTTGGTGGGGGCGATGTCGAACCCCTCCAAAACTTTTTTATCAAAAAAAAAACTTTGGTGAACTATTAAAGGTGAAAAGGGGGCGTTGAGATGTTAGTGTCATAATCTAAAGTTTTTTTTTTTATATATATAAAAATTTTTTTGGAGGGGTTCGGCATCAGTTCCCCACCAAGGCTAGGGTACGGCTCCAGGCTCTTTGAGCACTTAATGGGGACTTACGAGATCGCTTACCAAAGGAGTCCCAGCGACGGCAGCGGGGATCGAACACACATCCCTTTGGGATTTGAACAAATCTCTTACCATTTATGCCAACTTTCTTTGACTGTCATAATCTAAAGTTGGTATGAGTTTTAAGTGTGTATAGAATAGATTGGGTTTATTATCAAAAAAAGAGAGAATAGATTGGGTTTCTCTACAAATCTACAGTGAAAAAAAAAGTGATATTTTTCTCATGTCTGAAGCGTTTGAGGGAAAATCCACATAGAGGCCATTTTAACCAAAATAAACCCAAAAGGGGCACTATAAGTCTGACATTCCCAAAACAAGCCCTAGGACCCTGATTGGGATTGAATTGTAAAACATGACTAAAAAATCCATGGATTAAAAAGGAAAAAACTGAAGTCCCTCTGTACCTCTCCGCAGAATCCATGGCTTCCTCTTCAACCTTCTCTCTTTACCAAACCCTCGTGGTTCGATCCATATCTCGCCAATTCGCTAATTCATCCATCGATCGAGTTTCCTTGTCCAACTTCTCTTCTCTCAGATCAATTTCTTCTCTTTCTTCTTCGTTTCACCTAACCACCTCCGTAGCCCGCTTGCCTCGACGTGTCGGTTCTTCCTTTCGGGCTTCCGCTGTTGAGACCATTGATAAGACCACTGAGAGCTCTTTGGTCGAGAAATCGATCAACACGATCCGGTTTTTGTCCATCGATGCGGTTGAGAAAGCGAATTCAGGTCATCCTGGCCTGCCCATGGGTTGTGCTCCATTGGGGCATATACTCTACGACGAGATCACGAGATCATGGGTGTATGCTTCAGTACTCTCTGCTTCACTTAGCTGGGTATGACAGCGTTCAGGTGAGTATGATTCACCGTTTGATTTCAGTAGGATTGGTCTGCCTCTGTTGCTGTAGTTGAAAATCCATATGGCTTTGGGCCCACCTTATGAGAAAAATTCTTTACCGTGATCAAATGGTTGATTTGTCATGATTATGGATAGTGAACATGCACAACCAATCAGCACGTTTCATACCCGTTTAAGCGTCATTACTCTCCCGAGCGATTGGCTGATCACATCAAAGAGATCGTGAGTATGCGGAGTCCACAAGAGTATTATCTTTCACGATCAGGATACTGAATTGATCCGCTTTTAATAAGCGCTAATGAAGGAATGGTACATTTGAAGTTCAGTTGAACATCGGCGCCAATAAATGATCGATCAGAAGGCGTCTGAATGACTGGAGGATATCTGCGAGCATGTGCCCTGGTTCAAAGAAATTGGGACGAGCACTTTCGCTATTGAGTCGCGTATAACAATAGTTATCATTCAAGCGGTACAAATGGCCTAGTTCGAGGCTTTGTATGGTAGAAAATGCCAATCGCACTATCTTTGAATGATCGTCGGCAGTTGCCGGATGGGATATGCTAAAGAGACCTCACGGCTCATCGCTCGATAAAGAAAGAGAGACTTCATTCTGCTGTATGTGATGAACGGAAAAGCTATGCGAGATAAGAGGGAGAAGGCGAATTTGAAGTTTGAAGTCCGGAGACCATTGTGTTTAAAAAAATTATCTCCGATGCTTAGGTGTGTGGTATTTGAAGAGAAGAAGCTTAGTCGCGTTACGTTGGACCATTTGAAGTATTAAGCAAGGCGAGGACTAGTTGCGTATCAGCTAAGCGTTACCCAGTTTGAGTAATCTCACGATGTTTTTCGATGTCACGAGGCTGAAGAAATGCTATACCCGGATCGAGATCATGTCATAAGTCGATGATGTTGAAGTGCGGCATGATACTTCAGCTTTGTGGTCGAGCGGAGCAAATTCTCGAACACCGGGAGAAGCGACTTAGGACTAAAACTATCGCGATAGTGAAGGTGGTGAAGGGTTTGTCGTCAGCAGGGCAACGCTTGGGGAAGCGAAAGTGACATGAAGGAGAAATACCCGAGTTTATGGCCGGTAGTCTAGTTAGTATAGATTAAATTTCGAGGGGCGAAATTTTGTTTAAGGGGGAGAAATGTAATACTTGGGTTTTGTAATCTGGAATGCGAGATAAAGGAAAATTAATGAATATTTGAATGAAGTAAATTCATGAGATGAAAATGTTACAGAAAATTGTTATAATTATAGAGTAAATTATTAAAAAGTTACGGGGGGAAAATCGATGAACGAGTACTTAAAAATGATATAATGGTGATAAAAACGAGTCTAAAAATATTATGATAAATAGGAAAGATCATGAAAAATTATGAGAAAAATATGGAAGTGTTATCCCTAATTATGAGAATTTAATAAATTATTTGGAGAAATAACATGAAGAAAAGTTTAAAAAGCATTTAACCATAAAATAACTTGATGGGGAAAGCATTTTTAATATTTTACATAGGATATAAAATGACAATATCGGTATAAAAGTTTGTAAGATAACAATATACTGTAAATTAGTAAAGATAAATATATGAAGAAACGATCCTAAAAAGATCATTAAGCGAAGAAATTAGGCCATTAAAAGCCCTAACGCATAAGTAAGCGAGGGTAAAACGAGAATTTTGGTAAAAAATATTATATTTTTAAAAAAATGGAAAAAAATTATAGAAAAATAAATAAATCTGAATTTTAAAATTAAGGGGACGAAATTATTGGTATTTTTAATTAAAAAGAATTGTTTAAATAATTAAAATGATAATTAGAATAAAATAATAATATAATGCGGTGAGTCGGCTTATAAAATGCGGACCGAGGGAAAAGTTGGAAATAAATTCTACAGGTAAACTAGAGGTAAAAGTCTTTTGGTGATCAAATTAAGAACAAGTGAATTTTTACACGAAGAAAGAATTTATCGGACGTTGTTTCCCGCAACCGAAAACCCTAATTTCAAATAAGACGAAAGAAAAGCGTCGGATAGGTAGAGTCGGATAGGCAAAGTGAGAACCTATAGAAACAATTGCGTATTTTCAAACACAGATTAAGTTAGACAACAACGGACGTTTTATGATGCAATTTTTGTCAGAAGTTGGTTCTATCGGAAGTGATTTACAGCTTCGGACGCGTTTGTCCGAATATCTTTCGACGCACCTGGAGAATACCTGGATATGATCAAAAAGAGGATCAAAATAGATAATATGAGAGAGGATGAAAAGATCTTCAAAGTTACATACCCGATTTTTGAGTTTTGCGAAATCGCACAAAACGGACACCGTCGGGTAGCACTATCGGACGAGGAGGCCATAAAGCAAGATGACAACTCATTCTTTGACTTTTTGGGCCCTAGATGTCGACCAAGACCATGGATGGCCAAGATTCCATCTTACAAAACCCTAGATCCAACGGCCGAATCATTTACGAAGACTTTTTGGAAATTCCCACCTTGTCCCTATTTTCTCTATAAATAGCAAGCTCTCTTGCTCTCATTCTTCACACCAAAATTCAGATCCTAGAGAGAGGTTCTAGAGAGAGAAGCTCTAGAAAAATTGTGCCTTAGCTCCGAGTAAGTTTTTTGCAAATGCTTCGATATACTCTTTTGATAGCTGAATGAATAGTTTGACTTTTTCTTCTGCTTAGATCAAGAGAGTTTAATAACGTACATGTTTGTTTGCTAGCTCAGTTTCTTTATGAATTTATTTACTTGGAATGTTGGAACTACTATACGGCATTTTTGCAGTTCTGAACCTGATTATAGTCCGTTTTTGGTTGGATGATATAAAGTTAATATGACTTTCAGTGTAATATCTTGCACAAGAATATTCATTTGCCGGAATTTATTATTTATGCATTAAACAACAGGTCAGATATGCCTTGGGTTGAATTTATATGAGAAAATATTTGCCATATATCCTCCTGGAATTTTTTATGTGGTTTAGCCACCCATTTATATGAGATTGTTGACCATTACACGTAAACCAACTATATTTTATTGCTCCTAATTAATTATTAGTGTGGACATATAGTTCTCTTGTATGAAATTTCACCAATGGTCTTTGTTTTCTCTAGGTATGTTATTCTTGGTGATGGTTGTCAAATGGAGGGAGTTGCAAATGAAGCATGTTCACTAGCTGGACACTAGGGACTGGAGAAGCTAATAGCCTTCTATGATGACAACCACATCTCTATTGATGGTCACACTGTGATTGCATTTACTGAGAGTGTTGATACACGTTTTGAGGCACTTGGATGACATGTTATATGGGTGAAGAATGGAAACACTGGCTATGATGATATTCGCGTTGTCATTAAGGAAGTAAAAGCTGTCAAAGACAGGCCCACTTTGATTAAGGTTAGTAATTCACGCCCACATTATACATAAAGTTTAGCATATAAGACATATTTTAATCTCACCATGACTTGTAAGTGAAATAAAAAGGCGTTGTTTAAGAACCTTTATGTCATTGCTGTTGAAACTTGTTCTAAATCGGCTTCCCACTTGATTGGTATTGACCAAAGACTTGATTATTCTTATTAGAGAAGCTGATAATGATAGATGAGAAAGCAAAGTAGAAAAAGTTTCAAATATGAGTTTATACAGGGCCAATATCGGTCTTTTGCTAAACTTATCCTATTTTGCAAGTGACTACAACCATTGGATATGGTTCTCCAAACAAGGCTAACTCCTACAGTGTGCATGGAAGTGCACTTGGGGCCAAAGAAGTTGATGCCACGAGGAGTCTGAGGACGAGGATGGACATGACATAGAGGAGGGAGATGACATTAGGGGGATACTTTGTATTAGGACAAAAGTGTTTGGACACATATGTATTTGTGACTCCTTTGTATTTATGAGGATGACATTAAAACTTCTTGTTATTTTGTAAATTGTCTACTGATGCTAACTTGATAATCTTTATTCAATGACAACAGAATTTTTTTGATTCTGTTTAGATGTGGTCATGGATTGAGAACAAGAAATTTTAGCTTCTGTTTTGATGTGGTCATGGAATGAGAAGTGCAAAATAATGGACAGGATTAACAATTTCAACAGGGGTTGCTAACAATATCAGGGGTCACTTACACCAATAACAGGGGTCACTTACAACAATATCAGGGGGCAATTACACCAATAACAGGGGTCACTTACAACAATAACAGGGGTCACTTACAAACAGACCTCCCTCTGTTTTCATGCCCCAAAACAGAGCAACCTACAACGTTTTAACATTCAGCTCATATTAATAACTATATCAGTCATATTAACAACTATATCAGTCATATTAACAACTAAAACAGTATGTATTAACAACTATCCCATTTCAGCGTTTTTGAACCAAATGTAGCTTCATCCCATTCAGCCATTCCCACTTAAAAACACACATTTTCCTCTGTTTTCATGTCAAAAAATAGAGCAACGTTTTTTCCACCCTAGCCTCAAATGATTAAAGACCAACTTGAATGGTGATAATGATATCTTGAGCAAAATCTTTGTATTTCTTACCTATTTCCTATCTGATAATAACATAATTTGGCCAAGCTTCAACCTTTCAGCCACCCAACCGAAAAAACGTGAAGGAACAGCAAATTTAAACCTGCTGAGTTCAACCTATAATGCACTGGATGATTGGGAATATAAACGATCTCTCCCTCGCTGATTTTCGCAAATATAAAGGTTCAGCCTTCAACCTTGCATTCTCTCCCTCTGTACGTTCGTTTCAGATTTTTCATGTCTTCCTGGTTTTTTCGTTTCAGGCGTCAAAGATAAAGACCTCATGACTTTCCAGACTTCAATTTTTGCCTTTTTAATCCAGGGGGTTTTTAGTCATTTTATTTTACAATTCAATCTCAATCAGGACCCTAGGGCCTGTTTTGGGAATGTCAGACTCATAGGGCCCTTTTTGGGTTTATTTTGGTTAAAAAGACCTCTATGTGGATTTTTCCTAATTAATTTCAGCCACTTATGCATTTTCCTGGACACATTTCTCTCTAGCCACTATACACAAAGAAAAAGACGCATGTCTGATGAAATTGTGTGCAAAGAAAATGGAGGAACTGCCATTTACTCTCAAGTTGCGTGAAACTAAGGGCCCGTTTGGTTTAGGGAACATTTAAGAAGGGAAAGGAACTTAGAGGAGGGAAAGGAACTTAAAGGAAGGGAAAGGAAAATTTAAAAGATGAGGGAAGATGACTTGAGTTGTTTGGTAGGAAGAAAATGAAGGGGTGGTAGTTGATAAAGAATTAGGAAATGTCTAATTTACCCTCAAAAGAAATTAATTCAAAATAAGAAAGAAAAATATATTTTTTGCTAAAATATGTTCTTTTTAAGTTCGAACTCGTGTAAAAAAAATTCGCCAAGTTCGAACTTCCCGCCAAGTTTGAATTTCAGGGGTAAATCTGTCCAAAAATGTGAATAGTAACGTGGGAACTTGAGATCCCACCAATTTATGGGTCCGGGAACTTGGGTTCCTGGGCACTTGGCGCACCAAATAAGTTTTCGGCGGGGTCTGCTAAGTTCTCATTCTCTCACCCAAATTTCCTGAACCAAGGCCCTAAACGACTCACGAGAACCAAAGCCAGCTAGCATACGAAGTTATAGACAGCCAGCTACTGGATTGGATTTGCTAAGTTATAGCCAGCCAGCTACTGGATTGGATTTGCTGGTGAATTTGACTGGAGCCCATCAAAAAGAACAAAAGTTGCTGTGGCGTCCACATGTGTTGTGCATACCGTTGCCCCAGTTGTACGTTTTGTTCAGTTTTGTAATGTTTGTGTTGGAAGAATTATTCTTACTGCTCCTCTAGTCCTTAATATAATATATATTTATCTTTAAATAAGAAGATAATTTGAATTTAAGAACTGGAATTTGAATTTAAGTTTAAAATTTAATTCAAAAGGGTATATTATAAAAGATAATTCTGAATTATCTAATATATATATATAGAGAGGTAGGATATTGTCACTACCATCTTATGTTACTACCATTTCACTACCATTTTCTCACCCTTAGATCTCTTATTTGATCCAACGGTCCTGATTTAACCTACTTAAAACCTTCTTTCTTCCTCCTCTGTGCCCCTCTGCCATTCTCGTTCTCTCGCTCCACGAGTAGGAAGTGATCACATGTTTGATTATTTCATATTCTTTCTCTTGAAATTGTAGCTTCATACTCATTTCATTTTCTTTTCCTTAAATTCATAAACAAAGTGCGATGTTGGCGAAACTTTCAATTATTTTCATTCAGGCATCGTATAAGAAAAACTGAAAAAAAAATCCGCTCGTTATTTGACCTTTAATCCCATCGTCATAAAAACGGAATTGCGTGGTCGATAATTTGCCAGCAAAGGAAAAAAATGATAGAAAGTGAATGTCGTGTTTGAGTTATATAATTTCAAGGGTTTCTTTGTCTTATGTGTTAGCCTCAATTTATGGATCAAACTCAAATTGTGGGGAAGGGAACAGAATGGATTGTATTCTAAGTTTCTTTTGATCATGAATCTGGCAGAATAAGTTCATGCAAGATCTTGAGGAAATCTTTTAGTGTTGAATTCTCTAAGGGATCGCCACCCCTGTTGGAATTATATCAAGTTCAAAGGCAATGAGGAAATCTGGCATAATAGTGTTGAATTCTCTAAGGGAGGTAGATCGCCATCTCCACAGGGATCATCATTGCCGCTCCTGACGGCGGAAGACAACCCTAGCACAGAGGGAGTGGGGCGGTGGCTGGGGTGGGAAGGAGGATAGTGGAGTGAGGAAGAGGGGCGCAGGGGAGGGAAAGGGACGGTGGCGATTCTTGGACGCGATGCGTTGGAGCAAAGCGAGAGAACGGAAGAGAGAGAAATGTGGAGAAGGAAGAAGGAATAAGGTTTTAAGTATGTTAATTCAGGACCGTTGGAACAAATAAGAGATCTAAGGGTGAGAAAATGGTAGTGAAATGGTAGTGACATAAGATGGAAGTGACAATATCCTACCTCATATATATATATATATATATATATATATATATATATATATATATAGGGATAGGTTATTTGCCTACCTTATTTTGCCTATTCCTCTCAATACCGTTAAATTATACTCTCATCCAACGATAGAGATTCAAGATCAAGAAGTGGAATGTTGTCGCTCTCTGGGCTTGGGTACCTCTTCCCTTTACCCTAACCCTAATTTTTTCTCTTCTTTTGTCCTGTTCTTCCTTCCGAACTGTTCATTCCCTGCTACTAGCAATTACAGATATCGTTGTTGATAATTGGAACCATATCATGGATCTTTGTAAGTATAGATCGACTGCGTTTTTTTATCTAGATAACTGCTCATCCTTTTTAACTATTCCCCATTCGTTATCCGGGACTTTGGATGCATCCAGACACTCTTACTCCATTTTTTCCCTCAAATGTGACGTGCAGGATATTTCCTGAAATCCTACTGCATCTTAATCCCATTATGAATCAAACAATACAAACACATGGCATTTAATCTTTTCCTCGTTTAACAATTTTTCTTTTCTAAATACTCATCGTGAGGATATTTTAGCAAGGGATGTGTTCGTCCATGCGCTGAAGGAGAGAGGAAGGGATGGAGGTAGTGGGAGAGAAGAAGGGGTAAAAGGGTTTATTTTATTCCTTAAATCTCCGCCGTTGGATGAGATTATAACTTAACGGTATTGATATTGAGAGGGGTAGGCAAAATAAGGGTAGGCAGAATAACCTATCTCATATATATATGGGATGAGATATAGTCATTACCATTTTTTGTCATTACCACTTTTTTACTGTTAGATCAAAATCTCATCTACCTTTATCATTTCTCTCTCCTATTGAGATTCTGATCTAACGGTGAAAAAGTGGTAGTGACATTGGTAGTAACAAAAAATGGTAGTGACAATATCCTATATATATATATAAAAGTCAAGTTCTTCCAAATATAAAATTTTATGCTCACAAGTATTAAACTAAAAAGCATTTGATTGATATTGGGATTATGCTTTTCTATTTATTTCTTGGCTTGTGATATTCTTAATGATGCTTCTAATACACAAAAAATTCCTTTAATTTAAGTGAAATATATTATATTATATTATATTATATATTAATGGTTATATATGTATATATCTCAGTATACACTTATGGAAAAATTAAGTTACAGAGAAATCAAAGTCTTTTAAGAAGAGAAAAAGGACTAGGAGAGGACAATAAAATTATTTTATCCATATTTTGAAATTCTAAATTAGTTCAATAGCTTAATTTGAGATATGTTAAATTTAATAAGCTCGTTTAAAATTTCCTTATTTCCATGACTTTATATAGAATTTTTCCAAGATCAAATCTGCGTCAATTACTCATCCACACGCATCCTTTAATTTTTTTTTGCAAATCACAAAAACACAACAAAAATATTAGAGGGATATTCTAAATTGTGATGGGCCCAATCTGGTGATGTGGGCACGATTGTGATATGTTTGACTTTAGTTTGACCGTGCACTAGGAATTTGATCATCTTGACAATAAAAAATTACTCATATTATATCGTATATCATTTGATTATATATTAGTTTATAAGTAAGATAAATTAATTTAGTATAAAAAAGATAAACATCAATAAAGTAAACTTTTTTTGACCATGGACTAGGAATTTGATCATCTTGACAATAAAAAAGTACTCATACTATATCGTATATCATTTGATTATATATTAGTTTATAAGTCACTCTAGATAAAAAAAATGCAATCGATCTATACTTACAAAGATCCATGATAAGGTTCCGGCATATAGTGCAATTATCAACAACGATATGATATCTGCAATTGGTAGTAGCAGGGAATGAATAGTTCGGAAGGGAGAACGGGACAGAAGAAGAGAAAAAATTAGGGTTAGGGTAAAGGGAAGAGGTACCCCAAGCCCAGATGTAACATCTCATTTGAAAACGGCGGATTTTTTTTTAAAAAAAACGTTTCCAAATATTTCAAGCAGAGTAATCAGAGTAGAGCATTTGAGCAAGTAAGTAATTTACATTACATTCAAAATATGGACGATAGTGTAAATGTATCGGATTACAGTCATCCAGAATTCTCAATAGTTAAAGAACTAAAGAAAACGATAGATAATGTAGACACGTCTTGGCCTACTCCAG
Organism: Acacia melanoxylon; assembly: GCA_019022615.1. NCBI lineage: Eukaryota > Viridiplantae > Streptophyta > Magnoliopsida > Fabales > Fabaceae > Acacia > Acacia melanoxylon. Next base: position 10,370,511 of record JAFJYJ010000011.1, read on the forward strand.
CTGCTAGCCTCGATCTCCAAACATCGGTCCTCCAGACCCTGATGCTATAGCTGAGATCCATTCCACATATGGATCTCACGTAACGGTTAACCTTATGCTCAAATAAAACAGTATACGTACAACGAGATATTCATTTCAATACAAAGATATCATCACAAAAGCAAACGCGAGATGTATGATCAATAACATGGGACGAGAACATAAGCACAAAGCAAGTATGTAAAGTCTCTCTCGACTAGTTCTGCACATATCCAGTGCCACGCCACTAACGTGTCCTCAGCGCTAGGAATAACTCAAACGGCATTACCAATACTATAATTTGTGGGTAAAGCTGTAAGTATCTCCGACGATTCTCAACAGAACCTCAGTCTATGAACGTATCTATAACGCAAAAGTATATAAGCAGCATCGAGTTAGGGTTACAGTATGCGTCCGTACCTTAGTTGCATATATCCGGCTCTTCCGGCTAAAAACTGTACTTTTTGACGGCCGTACGTAAAACAGCGAAACAGCGGCTCAACAGCGGGAAACAGCGGAACGATGGAATTTCGACAGCGGTTCGACGTCAGAAGTATTCTAATCAGAATAATAACACACTTATGAATATTTGGTAGCATAACAGGTATTTTAGGTGAAAAAGACCATTTTGCCCCTACTACCCCTATTTGGCGGAATTTCGCGCTTAACTTCGTTACTTTGACCTTATTCCATTTCAAAATTATCCCCACTAGGTTTTTACCTCGTCAGGCATCTTTCAATGCAATGAGGCTTAAAAACAAGTATAGGAATATATTATGAAACTTCCTAGATCAAAACAACGGTTCTACTATAACTATCGAAAGAACTACGGAAACTAAAAGCTAAGGACGAAGAACTTACTCGGAGCAAGACGGGAATTTTTCCGAGCTTCTCTCTCTAGAACCTCTCTCTAGGTTTCGAATTTTGGTGTGAAGAATGAGAGGAGAGGTGCTTGCTATTTATAGAAGAAGGGAGGGACAAGGTGTGAATTAACACAAAAGTCTTGAGATCGGATTCGCCGTTGGATCGCATTTTGAGGACAAAGCAATCTTGGCCATCCATTGCCTTGGCCGACCTCTTGGTCCCCAAAATTCAAAGGATGAGTTGTCATCCAATGATGACTCTTGCTTTATGTCCTCCGGCCCGATAAAGCTACCCAATCGGTGTCCGTTTCGTGCGATTTCGCAGAAACTCAAAAATCCGGGCGTGTAACTTTGAAGATCTTTTCATCCTATTTCATATTATCTATTTTGATCCTCTTTTTGATCATATCCAGGTATTCTCCGGTGCATCGGAAGATATTCGGACAAACGCGTCCGATTACGGAAATCGCTTCCGATAGAACCAACTTCACGGACAATAATTCGCTGAATCGTAAACGTCCGGTTGTTGCCTAACTTAATCCCGTGTTTGAAAACAAGAAATTGTTTCTATAGGTTCTCACTTTGCCTATCCGGCTCTACTCTATCGATCGATCTTTTCCGTCTTATTAGGAATTAGGGTTTTCGGTTGTGGAAATCAACGTCTGGTAAATTCTTTCTTCGTGTAAAAATTTACTTGTTCTTAATTTGATCAGTTTGAAAAGACTTTTACCTCTCGATTTACCTGTAGAATTTATTTCGACTTTTCCCCTGGCCCGCCTATAAGTGACTCACCGCATTATATCATTATTTTATTCTAATTATCATTTTAATTATTTAAACAATTCATTTTAATTAAAAATACCAAGAATTTCAGCCCCTTCATTTTAAAATTCAGTTTTAATTATTTTTTCCATTTTTAAAAATATAATATTTTTTTACCAAAAATTCATGTTTTACCCTGCGCCGTTAAGGCTTAATCAGCCTAAATTCTTCGTTTAGTGATCTTTTTAGGATTAGATTTCTTCATACATTTATCTTTACCAATTTTTATTAATCTTTTTATCATAATCAGTAAGTATATTTTATGCTAATTACCAAACCTTAATCTCTTAATTAAGGATTTTACCATAAATTTAACTTTCTATATTTCTCTTGTTTTATTGAATCAATAGATAGTAATTATCTAATCATTCTCTTACCAATGGTTGATAATTTTATAATTTAAAGTATATTATTATCTTACAAACTTCATAATGACATTGTCATTTTATATCTTATGTAAAATATAAAAAATGTTTACACCATAAAGTTACTTTATGGTTCTGGAATGCTTTTTAAACATTTCTTCATGTTATTTCCTTTGAAACAATTTATTAAATTCTTATAATTAAAGATAACACTCCCATAATTTTTTCATAATCTTTCATGATCTTTCAGTATTTATCATAATGTTTTTAGACTGTTTTTATCACCATTATTGCATTTTTAGTCATTTCGTTCATCCGATTTTTTTACGTAACTTTTTTCGACAATTATAACAATTTTCTATAATAGTTTTAAACTCATGAATTTGCTTCATCAAAATATTCATTAATTTCTCTTATCTCAAGAATTCCAGATTTGCTAAAATCCGGGTATTACACCGAGAGAGCGACAACATTCCACTTCTTGATTTCGAGTCCCGCGTTGGATGAGAGTATAATCTAACGTATTGTGAGGAGTAGGTAAAGGTAGGCAAGATAGGGATAGACAAAATAACTTATCCATATATATATAAGTCAAGTTCTTCCAAATATAAAATTTTCTACTCACGGTATTTAACTAAAAAGCATTTGATTGATTTTGGGATTATGCTTTTCTATTTATTTCTTGGCTTGTGATATTCTTAATGATGCTTCTAATACACAAAAAATTCCTTTAATTTAAGTGAAATATATTATATTATATTATATTATATATTAATGGTTATATATGTATATATCTGTATACACTTATGGAAAAATTAAGTTACAGAGAAATCAAAGTCTTTTAAGAAGAGAAAAAGGACTAGGAGAGGACAATAAAATTATTTTATCCATATTTTGAAATTCTAAATTAGTTCAATAGCTTAATTTGAGATATGTTAAATTTAATAAGCTCGTTTAAAATTTCCTTATTTCCATGACTTTATATAGAATTTTTCCAAGATCAAATCCTGCGTCAATTACTCATCCACACGCATCCTTTAATTTTTTTTTGCAAATCACAAAAACACAACAAAAATATTAGAGGGATATTCTAAATTGTGATGGGCCCAATCTGGTGATGTGGGCCTGATTGTGATATGTTTGACTTTAGTTTGACCGTGCACTAGGAATTTGATCATCTTGACAATAAAAAATTACTCATATTATATCGTATATCATTTGATTATATATTAGTTTATAAGTAAGATAAATTAATTTAGTATAAAAAAGATAAACATCAATAAAGTAAACTTTTGTTGACCATGGACTAGGAATTTGATCATCTTGACAATAAAAAAGTACTCATACTATATCGTATATCATTTGATTATATATTAGTTTATAAGTCACTCTAGATAAAAAAATGCAATCGATCTATACTTACAAAGATCCATGATAAGGTTAGGCATATAGTGCAATTATCAACAACGATATGATATCTGCAATTGGTAGTAGCAGGGAATGAATAGTTCGGAAGGGAGAACGGGACAGAATAAGAGAAAAAATTAGGGTTAGGGTAAAGGGAAGAGGTACCCCAAGCCCAGATGTAACATCCCATTTGAAAACGGCGGATGGATTTTTTTTTTAAAAAAACGTTTCCAAATATTTCAAGCGAGTAATCGAGTAGAGCATTTGAGCAAGTAAGTAATTTACATTACATTCAAAATATGGACGATAGTGTAAATGTATCGGATTACAGTCATCCAGAATTCTCAATAGTTAAAGAACTAAAGAAAACGATAGATAATGTAGACACGTCTTGGCCTACTCCAGCTGCTAGCCTCGATCTCCAAACATCGGTCCTCCGACACGATGCTATAGGCCGAGATCCATTCCACATATGGATCTCACGTAACGGTTAACCTTATGCTCAAATAAAACAAGATATACGTACAACGAGATATTCATTTCAATACGGATATCATCACAAAAGCAAACAAATAGATGTATGATCAATAACATGGACGAGAACATAAGCACAAAGCAGTATGTAAAGTCTCTCTCGACTAGTTCTGCACATATCCAGTGCCACGCCACTAACGTGTCCTCAGCGCTAGGAATAACTCAAACGGCATTACCAATACTATAATTTGTGGGTAAAGCTGTAAGTATCTCTGACGATTCTCAAGAACCTCGTCTATGAACGTATCTATAACGCAAAAGTATATAAGCAGCATCGAGTTAGGGTTACGGTATGCGTCCGTACCTTAGTTGCATATATCCGGCTCTTCCGGCTAAAAAGCTCGTACTTTTTGGCCGTACGTAAAAAACAAATAAACAAAGCGGCTCAACGGCGGGAAACAGCGGAACGATGGAATTTCGAGCGGTTCGACGTCGAAGTATTCTAATCAGAATAATAACACACTTATGAATATTTGGTAGCATAACAGGTATTTTAGGTGAAAAAGACCATTTTGCCCCCTACTACCCCTATTTGGCGGAATTTCGCGAACTTCGTTACTTTGACCTTATTCCATTTCAAAATTATCCCCACTAGGTTTTTACCTCGTCGGGCATCTTTCAATGCAATGAGGCTTAAAAACAAGTATAGGAATATATTATGAAACTTCCTAGATCAAAACAACAGTTCTACTATAACTATCGAAAGAACTACGGAAACTAAAAGCTAAGGACAGAAGAACTTACTCGGAGCAAGACAGAATTTTTCCAGAGCTTCTCTCTCTAGAACCTCTCTCTAGGTTTCGAATTTTGGTGTGAAGAATGAGAGGAGAGGTGCTTGCTATTTATAGAAGAAGGGAGGGACAAGGTGTGAATTAACACAAAAGTCTTCAGATCGGATTCCGGCCGTTGGATCGCATTTTTGAGGACAAAGCAATCTTGGCCATCCATTGCCTTGGCCGACCTCTTGGTCCCCAAAATTCAAAGGATGAGTTGTCATCCAATGATGACTCTTGCTTTATGTCCTCCGGCCCGATAAAGCTACCTTCGATCGGTGTCCGTTTCGTGCGATTTCGCGAAACTCAAAAATCCGGCGTGTAACTTTGAAGATCTTTTCATCCTATTTCATATTATCTATTTTGATCCTCTTTTTGATCATATCCAGGTATTCTCCGGTGCGTCGGAAGATATTCGGACAAACGCGTCCGGTTACGGAAATCGCTTCCGATAGAACCAACTTACGGACAATAATTCGCCGAATCGTAAACGTCCAGTTGTTGCCTAACTTAATCCCGTGTTTGAAAACAAGAAATTGTTTCTATAGGTTCTCACTTTGCCTATCCGGCTCTACTCTATCGATCGCCTTTCCGTCTTATTAGGAATTAGGGTTTTCGGTTGTGGAAATCAACGTCACGGTAAATTCTTTCTTCGTGTAAAAATTTACTTGTTCTTAATTTGATCAGTTTGAAAAGACTTTTACCTCTGATTTACCTGTAGAATTTATTTTCGACTTTTCCCCTCGATTCGCCTATAAGCCGACTCACCGCATTATATCATTATTTTATTCTAATTATCATTTTAATTATTTAAACAATTCATTTTAATTAAAAATACCAAGAATTTCAGCCCCTTCATTTTAAAATTCAGTTTTAATTATTTTTTCCATTTTTTAAAAATATAATATTTTTTTACCAAAAATTCATGTTTTACCCCTGCCTTCGTTAAGGCTTAATCAGGCCTAAATTCTTCGTTTAGTGATCTTTTTAGGATTAGATTTCTTCATACATTTATCTTTACCAATTTTTATTAATCTTTTTATCATAATCAGTAAGTATATTTTATGCTAATTACCAGCCTTAATCTCTTAATTAAGGATTTTACCATAAATTTAACTTTCTATATTTCTCTTGTTTTATTGAATCAATAGATAGTAATTATCTAATCATTCTCTTACCAATGGTTGATAATTTTATAATTTAAAGTATATTATTATCTTACAAACTTCATACGACATTGTCATTTTATATCTTATGTAAAATATAAAAAATGTTTACACCATAAAGTTACTTTATGGTTCGGAATGCTTTTTAAACATTTCTTCATGTTATTTCCTTTGAAACAATTTATTAAATTCTTATAATTAAAGATAACACTCCCATAATTTTTTCATAATCTTTCATGATCTTTCAAGTATTTATCATAATGTTTTTAGTTTGTTTTTATCACCATTATTGCATTTTTAGTCATTTGTTCATCGATTTTTTTACGTAACTTTTTTTTTCGACAATTATAACAATTTTCTATAATAGTTTTAAACTCATGAATTTGCTTCATCAAAATATTCATTAATTTCTCTTATCTCAAGAATTCCAGATTTGCTAAAATCCGGGTATTACACCAGAGAGCGACAACATTCCACTTCTTGATTTCGAGTCTCTGCCGTTGGATGAGAGTATAATCTAACAGTATTGTGAGGAGTAGGTAAAGGTAGGCAAGATAGGGATAGACAAAATAACTTATCCATATATATATAAGTCAAGTTCTTCCAAATATAAAATTTTCTACTCACAGTATTTAACTAAAAAGCATTTGATTGATTTTGGGATTATGCTTTTCTATTTATTTCTTGGCTTGTGATATTCTTAATGATGCTTCTAATACACAAAAAATTCCTTTAATTTAAGTGAAATATATTATATTATATTATATTATATATTAATGGTTATATATGTATATATCGTATACACTTATGGAAAAATTAAGTTACGAGAGAAATCAAAGTCTTTTAAGAAGAGAAAAAGGACTAGGAGAGGACAATAAAATTATTTTATCCATATTTTGAAATTCTAAATTAGTTCAATAGCTTAATTTGAGATATGTTAAATTTAATAAGCTCGTTTAAAATTTCCTTATTTTAAGTGACTTTATATAGAATTTTTCCAAGATCAAATCTGCGTCAATTACTCATCCACACGCATCCTTTAATTTTTTTTTGCAAATCACAAAAACACAACAAAAATATTAGAGGGATATTCTAAATTGTGATGGGCCCAATCTGGTGATGTGGGCCACGATTGTGATATGTTTGACTTTAGTTTGACCGTGCACTAGGAATTTGATCATCTTGACAATAAAAAATTACTCATATTATATCGTATATCATTTGATTATATATTAGTTTATAAGTAAGATAAATTAATTTAGTATAAAAAAGATAAACATCAATAAAGTAAACTTTTTTTGACCATGGACTAGGAATTTGATCATCTTGACAATAAAAAAGTACTCATACTATATCGTATATCATTTGATTATATATTAGTTTATAAGTCACTCTAGATAAAAAATGCAGTCGATCTATACTTACAAAGATCCATGATAAGGTTCCGGCATATAGTGCAATTATCAACAACGATATGATATCTGCAATTGGTAGTAGCAGGGAATGAATAGTTCGGAAGGGAGAACGGGACAGAAGAAGAGAAAAAATTAGGGTTAGGATAAAGGGAAGAGGTACCCCAAGCGAGAGAGCGACAACATTCCACTTCTTGATTTCGAATCTCGCGTTGGAGTTGGATGAGTATAATCTAACAAGTATTGTGAGGAGTAGGTAAAGGTAGGCAAGATAGGGATAGACAGAATAACTTATCCATATATATATAAGTCAAGTTCTTCCAAATATAAAATTTTCTACTCACGGTATTTAACTAAAAAGCATTTGATTGATTTTGGGATTATGCTTTTCTATTTATTTCTTGGCTTGTGATATTCTTAATGATGCTTCTAATACACAAAAAATTCCTTTAATTTAAGTGAAATATATTATATTATATTATATATTAATGGTTATATATGTATATATTTGTAACACCCAAATTTCGTAGCGTAAATCGTGCCGGTGACACGTGGTTTTATAAAAATTCATCAGAGTTTTGAGGTGCTACAGCTTGGCGTTTTGCGGAAACGGAGAGCATGTACTAAAAATTTGAACAACAGGTATAACACGGAGTAACTGATATGAAATACTCATACATATGATAATGCCTGACGTATACTGATATATATATTACAAAATCTCCCGAAGGAATTTTTCATGTGATACAGTAATACAAAACTTGATAATTACATTTCTTCTATGTAACTATACCCTTTTCCGCCAAGCCTTAGGTAGACTTGGGACATAGAACCTAACTCAGTTAAATCATCTCATTTGGCCAGGCTGGGTAGGTCTAGTGGGAGTCTCACCGTGCTAGGGTGACTGAACCACATAGACGACCCTTCTAGTTTAAGCACCAAATGATGTGAAGTAACTTTATTAGATTCATGCCATAAGGTAGGTTCTGTTGACTTTCTTCTCGCATTTCCTTTGACCGGTGCCTTCTCACGGCTCCGTCCATTAATGCTCCTACTCATGGCTCCATTCACAACGTCTTCATAAATCCTTGTTCCTTTCCTGAACCTCTAGTCAAGTCTAAGATTCAAAACAAATTGAATCTTAGGTAACAGTTAACCTCATATGAAAAGTATAACAGTATATGCATGACAGATATTAACAACATTTCACAGCATAAAAACACTATTCAACATATCAGGCAATGACATTACACAACCCCTGCAGTATGTATGTCATCCCAGTCTGCACACTCTCCGGTGCCACGATGTACAGTCGTGTCCATAGCGCTAGGAAAACTCAAACGGCGTTAACAATACCATAACCCGTGTATAAAGCTGAATGTATATGTAGTGATCTAAGCCCCATAAACTTAGTCACAGTGCATGACCCAAGACCAAGTCTTGTCCATCACTTCATGAATCATTCCATCGCATACATGCATACAAGACATATCAGAGTTAAAGTTACTGTACGCGAACGTACCTTCCTTCCAGGTGAATAGTAATTTACTATTTATGTATACGGTACTATTCATAAATACGGCACTATTTATGAATAGTAATATGCCCGTCCTTCAAATCTGACTCCGGAATCCTCGGATATCCTAACATATTACCATATCGCTTAGAATAATATCCAAAAGGTTAATTTTACCTTTATACCCTTGTTGGATTTATTATTCCATTTTTACCCTTACATTTTCTTAAAAAACGCTATGCTAAATTTCTAGGCAGAATTTTCAATTAACTTTGAAAAATCATAATTAATTCTACAAAACTCGAAACGAGAATCCGTAAAATTCCTCGGAATCCTTAGGATGTCTACTTTTGAGAAAAATACTGTTTATTGCCCAGATTTTAAGAATAATTCCCAGTTTTCATGTGTTCATCCTCTGTCCAGAAAAATTCCAGAAAACGTAGCCTAACTTTGGACATTTATATCTCCTAGCACAGAACTCGAAATAATACATTATAGGTATATTTGAAAAGCTCTATATGTCTAATTTAAACATGAATTTTCTCAGAATTTAAGAACATCATCTTTAATATAAAATACTGGCGTTTGTATCCCTGACTTCAGGAATCGCTAACCGACAAAATTTCGCCAGAGCTTCGCTACTTTGATCTTCAACTTCCAATAATTTTGCTCCATAATATTTCTCATCACATTTTCAAAATAAAGACATATTTAATCATAAAAACATGAAAACAAAACTATATTGGAAGATTAAAGATCAAACTAACATTTCTACTAAAACTCATAAGAACTTAAAGCTTAAAACTCAAGAACTAGAAAACTTACTCTTGAAGAACTTCATCCTCCTTCTTGCTTCCCACTATGATTTTCTCTCTACTATTTCTTCTCTAAAACTCACCTCTTTGGTTGAGTTTGGTGTGAAGAATGAAGAGAGGATTGCTCTATATTTATAGGGAGGAAAATGGGTCCTTAAGTGTAATTATTTCACCTTTGGGTACTTTTATGTAATTTTCCCCAAAATAAAATAAAATAATACACCATGCTTCACTTGCATCCCTTGCTGCCCTTACTTGATGCATGGAATGCATGAGAGATTAAAATAATGAATAGTAAATACGTATTTTTGAATAGTAAATACTATTCATGGCCCATAAAATACTGATTCCAAATTTGTCACTTTAAAAAATATGGCCTAGTAGTCTCCCAAAAATAGGCAAATATTCAAATATAGGGTTCCAGATAAACAAATATCCGGGTATTACAATATCTGTATACACTTATGGAAAAATTAAGTTACGAGAGAAATCAAAGTCTTTTAAGAAGAAAAAGGACTAGGAGAGGACAATAAAATTATTTTATCCATATTTTGAAATTCTAAATTAGTTCAATAGCTTAATTTGAGATATGTTAAATTTAATAAGCTCGTTTAAAATTTCCTTATTTCCGGCAGCTTTATATAGAATTTTTCCAAGATCAAATCCTGCGTCAATTATTCATCCACACGCATCCTTTAATTTTGTTTTGCAAATCACAAAAACACAACAAAAATATTAGAGGGATATTCTAAATTGTGATGGGCCCAATCTGATGATGTGGGCCTGATTGTGATATGTTTGACTTTAGTTTGACCGTGCACTAGGAATTTGATCATCTTGACAATAAAAAATTACTCATATTATATCGTATATCATTTTATTATATATTAATTTATAAGTAAGATAAATTAATTTAGTATAAAAAAGATAAACATCAATAAAGTAATTTTTTTTTACCATGGACTAGGAATTTGATCATCTTGACAATAAAAAAGTACTCATACTATATCTTATATTATTTGATTATATATTAGTTTATAGGTCACACAAATTAATTTAGTATAAAAAAGATAAATATCAATAATTTAAAGTAATTTCTTTAAAAAAATCTATTATGTCTTATATTAAAGATCAGAAGAAAAAAAAAATTAGTTTAACCAAGTCCAAAAGATACAACGAATTATCGAGGATTTTTAACCAACAATTTAAATAGTCTTCAATTCAACCATCTTCATGGGTTGCAAAATGGGGAGGGCAAAAACTGAATTCCATGAAATTTCTTACAATTCCATGGGTTGTATGATGAAAGGCTTCCACATAGATCCCAATTCTATGTACCAAACAAACTACACCATGTAAATGAATTCATTTACATATCCACCTATGACCTATCCCAATTCCAGCGTGCCAAACGAGCCTTTGGCAACTGAAACAATGCAACCAACAAAATTTTGGATCTCTGCAACAAAACAAATTAAAAAAAAAAAAGGGGTCAATAATGACATAAGTATTCCAATATTTGGTGTGGATGTCGATAACCTCTCTCCAGATGAGTCTTTTGGAATTCTACACTTAAAGTCATATAATCTACAAAGACTTTGTATTATACCATTATGTAGATTTGTTGTTTTATTATAACTCTTGTAATGGAAGTTAAGGATTTATAGCCCATAAATAGTAGACATATATCAAAGGCTGTAAGTTTGAAATGAAATAAGAATCACTCTTGCATTTTGCCTTCTTTAATGGCTTCTGGCCGTTTATCTTTAGAATAAAAATTAAATCTATATAGCCCATACAACGAATCATCTCTCTTGCATTTCTTCATCTCCCTCATCTAAATCTCTCTTGTATTTTCCTTATTTCTACAACACATTATCAGTACGAGAGCTCTAACAAAGGTATGATTCTCTCATCATCTTTAACAATTTCATTTGCCTTCTTTAATTATATGTTTATTTTATCTGTGATAATCTGAGTCACTTTATGGAATTAAAGAAATACTTTCTACCGATTGTTTTAAACATTGGGTTTCATGGCTAAAATTGGAGATTATTACTGTTTTTATATCTTAGTTTGATTTTCTTTACGAGTTATTTTATATTATTGATATTGTTATTTTAGTATGGCTGAAAGCCATACACCTCTGATTTCTTATTCTGAAATTATATTACCAGAAGCCATATTACTTTGATTTCTTATTTTGATATAATACGGTTAGAAGTCATCTTTCTTTGATTCACTATTATATGGCCAAAAATCATATTATTTTAATTTCCTATTGTAAATCATATGGTCAGAAGTTATATTTCTTTGACTCTAATTTTGAGATTACATAGCCAGAAGTCATATAATTTTCTTCTTCTATCTTATTGAATGGTTGAAAGTCATATTTATTTATTTTTTGTTATAAGTCCTATTTAATTTTTATTTTGAAGATAAACAGCCAGAAGCCATATAGATTTAATTTCTCATGATGAGATTAATTGGCGTGAAGTCATGAGGCAAATTGGCATGAAGCCATGACAACTAAATGGCTCGAAGCCATAAAGTTGTTAATTTTTGTTGTAATATTGTACTTTATGAATTATTTATTGTCCTTACAAATTTTCTATTATTATCGTTTATGTTATTATATTGTGATTTCGGGGAATGGAAGGATATGTATATGGAGTAATTTGGTGTGGGATGCTGTCGGTTAAGATTGCACCACTTTTTTTATGTTGAGATTGAAGGATCACATTAAAGCATAAGAAAATACTAATATTATTTTTCCTCAAAATAAAAGAGATTATAGAGAGGCTTTTATATAGGCAAATTAATAGACTAACACTAACCCAAGAAACTAAACAAATCAAATCTAATAAGATCAAATCAAATCATAACATTTTAAGATATATTCCTACAATATAATATCCATATCTAATCCTAATAAATACTAAACGATATCCTTAATAATAGTAATTAATTAATTTTGTTAAACCTGATATTCTCGGGTCCTCACTCCATGCTTTTCTTTATGTGCTCCTTAGTGCATGTTTGGATCATCTTATTTTTAGCTTATCTTCTCCTTATAAATAGAAGTTAGGCCAAACAGGTTTTTATAAAAGCTCTTATAAACTATAAGAACTTATTTTACAATAAAGAAAAAACTAAAAGCTCTTCAGAGGAGCTTTTCCTTTTTATAAGCTCTTCAGAGGAGCTTTTATAAGCTCTTCTTTTTTAAAGAGAACCCTACAGTCCTTATCGATCTATACGGCGCAATCTCATCGTCTCCTTTGCCTTTGTGAGCACTCATTGTCTCATCATCTATCGCATCTCATCGTCACACTCTCACAGATTTCAGTCCTCTCCTCTGCTCCGTTAGTTTCTTGCATTTGGGTTGTAATTTCTAGATCTGTGCTTGTTTTTGTTTGAGCGTTTTCTTCTACCAAAAAATGGTGGGTGGGGTTCTTGGGATTTCTTTCGGTTTAGATGTCTATTCGGAGAGTAAAGGGGATTTGCTTATAAATTGCATTAGCTCAGGGCTTATTGGGCACTATCAAATTTACTTGAAAAGTTGGGGGTGAATTTCTATTTTCATGGTGAAAAACCATGTAAATCTTAGGAATTTGGTTGTTTTTAGCTTCACGGTTCTACTTTTTTTTTTCTCTCTATTCTGCAAATAGGCTCTGAAGCTTTAGATCAAGATTCACAACACCACATATCTTTTTCTTTTTTTTCTCTTTGGGTTTTGCCATCTTTATTTGTTTGTATTCATAATCATAATTGTGATTGGCAACTTGGTTGATCAGATATACAAGGGGAAGGCTGGTTGACCTTTAGTGATTTGCAAGTGTATGCCAAGTAGAGTAATTAAAAGGACGCTGGTTACCAGCGCTCTCGTTAGTGCAGTGGTATTGGGAATTGTTTCCCCCCCTTTGGTCTTGGGTTCAAACCCCCCCCCCCCTCCCCTATCGCCTATATATAAAAAAAAAGGACGCTGGTTGACCTTTAGTGATTTGCAGACACCTTCTAGTGACTAGTGGATGTTCTGGCCCATCCCCTTTAGCATGTACAGAGGCATTGGGCATCATCACCTCTGTGATTGCCTGTGCAAATATGTACTTGAGAGTTTCCTCTATTTAATGTATATTCTTTTTAGTCGTCCAAATCAGGGGTAATGATGAAGTAGTAGGTTCATCTGTGTGCTATTCTATAAATTTATAGCACCATTGACAAAACTTATCAGTTCTCATCTTGAATCCTTGTTTATTTAATCAGAACACGTAATTTTAAGAGTAAATACACTTTTTGGTCCCTGACAAAAAACACGATCCACATTTTGGTCCCTTAAAAAAAAGTCTTTTTTAGTCCATAAAAAGGACGAATAACGGTCAATTAGTTGACATTTTAATCCCTCACAAATTTTCAAAAAGTCCTTTTTATTTCATAAAAAGGACGAATAAGGGTCAATTTTTTTGTAAGGGACTAAAATGAGGTCCGTGTTTTTTATCAGGGACCAGAAATGATATTTACTTTATTTTTTATTTATATATGGAGTATGGTAGCTAGGACTGTAATGTTAGAGAGACTAATTTCATTTGGACACATGTGTGTCGTGAAAACATGTCTTGGCTATTACCCTTATTTCAATTATTGTTCAATGTACTTGAACCTTGATTTTTTTTTTCCACTTCAATAATGCATTATAGTTTATGGCTGGCAAAGAAAAACATAATGTAAGGTGGGATTGAGGAGATTAATACTAGTGGAAAACCCGGAATTTGTATAAATATATTCTCATGGTATTTTTATTTTGTAAATCTATTGATAGTTTAAAGGTTATTTTAAAATATACCTTATATGACAATTTTTATTCGAAAAAAGGCTTATGACAAAAATTTTACCAAACAGCTTATTTTTAATTTTAGTTTTTAAGTGACTTTTAAGCTAAAAAATTTATATAATCACCAAACAGTTTTTAGCTTCTTCTTTTTTTTTGAAAAAAAAAAAAAAACTCTTCTTTTTAGCTTTAGCTTAAAAATAGCTTTTAGCTTAAAAAAAAGATGATCTAAACATACTCCTAGGTACTTGTCCTCCTCGAAGCACATAAAGAAATATTGATGACTTTTTTTTGAAATTTTTTTTTTGAAATTTTTTTTTATTTAGATTAAATTATATGTTGCATCATGAAATATTTTTTGCACCTACTACTCAAATTAATTAATTTTCAGTCTCGCATTAAGAAATATTTTCTTGTAACACCAGTATCCTGAAAATTAATTAATTTGAGATATTGGGTGCAAAAAAAATTTCAAAATGTAGCATATAATTTAATCTAAATAAATAAAATATATATAAAAAATACCATCAATATTTCTTCATGTCCTTCTTAAGAGGAGAAGCACCTAAGAAGTACATAAAGAAAAGCATGTAATGAGGATTTGTGAAAAACATATTTGATGCAAAGATATAATTTAATCTAAATAATATATATATATATATATATATATATAATGTCATCAATATTTCTTCATGTGCTTCTTAGGAGGAGAAGCACCTAAGAAGCACATAAGAAAAAGCATGTAATGAGAATTCGATATTCTCAACACTCCCTCTTAAGTCGGAAGCAGCTTGCAATCCATAGACTAGAACTCAAACAACAAAGGCTTAGGTGATAATTCACAAGCTTCACCAAGAGCTCGAACAACAAAGAGTACTAACATCTCACCAGTGACGAACACCAAATGGTCTCACAAGGGACCAAGCAACAACAAACGTCAAACAAACACCATACGGTCTCACAAGAGACCAAAGCAACAACAAATGTTTCACTAGGGACAAACACCAAACGGTCTTATTAATTAGGGACCAAAACCTGAACAAAACAAGTGAGCAGTGACGCATCTATCAAAACATACCTTTGCTGTGAATCTCTCTCCGTGTATTAACTTTTCAATTTTCTGTGAACTTTTCTATATAATAGGTGCTGCTGAATACAAATTATGTGTGGAGTCTTTGAACATAGAGGCTACGGTAGAGGTATTTGTGAAAAAGTATGTTGCACGCACCAACTATGTTTGCAATACCAATTATTTGTTTCTTCTAGTCAAATGGAAAGTTTGGCAATTTGGCCCAAGGGAATTGATGGGTCTTTATGGTATTAAATGTTAATATTGCACGCTTAATTTCGTTTTAAAATAGTGTTACAGTTACTGTTGTTACTGATAGTTTGAGAGCATGAAACTAACAGATGGTGTCTGTTGTGACAGATTTTCTTGAGATATGGATACGGCTGAAGATATATATCTCGGGAAGAGGACGAACAACCGTGGTTTATCCCCTAGCATCCTGAGATCTTAGCCAGAAACCTGTGAGTGTCTGCTAGATCTTGAATTTGCTTTTCTTTTCAGGGTGGGCGGTGAGTTGTGTTAAAAAATCAGGGCTTACAGATAGATGCAGTTGTTCTTTTCCCCCTTCAACATGATAATAATTTTGGATTTTCCTATGTGTTTGCTTAGCTGAAATACTGAATGGTAATATATTCCTTCCCTCTTGATTGAAGGATTCGGTTATGTTAAATACTCTCAGAGAGATATGGCACATGCAACGATACATGCACTTAGTGGAAATTATATAATGCGAGTAAGAAAGGTTTTATCTTTATTGTTGCAAAATTGTCCTTGTGGAAACATAATGCTTATCATCTATTTTTCTGGATAGGGTTGTGATAAGCCATTATTTGTCAAGTTTGCTGATCCAGGGAGACCTCGGAAGGGAAACTCAAGGTATGATATCTAAAGATTAAGAAACATTATCCATTTGAATGCTATTAGATTTAGGATTAGAGGAGAGGGAAGAACAGAGAAAGAAGAATGAAAGAGAGGAAGGGAGAAGGAAAGAAGTCTAGAACTGCTATCTAAAATTGTAAATGAATGGGAGTTTCAGGAAACAATATAATTCTTCATTCATTCATAATGTCAATACCACACATAATACTATAATAGGCTGATATTATATAACCCGACTAGAACTAACTACCAATAACTGCTTATGTCTTTGATAACATTTAACAATAACTGATTCATAAAATAACTAGTGCATAAAACCACCCCTACATAAAGTAACTAATACATGAAACTACCCCTTGTCCATCTCATAACATAGGATCCTAACCGTTGGTTTGTGCCCATGATATGAATATAAAGTCATGCTCAAGTCTTTAATTTTTTTTTTTACTAAATCTTAATGACGATATGAACACATTTATTTATGGTTGGTTTGTGGGCTAGCTGGTCCAACGGTCAAGCAAGCCCTGCCCAAATGTAGGGTATGAGAAATGCAATAAGTCAGAACAAGTCTCATTGGTCATGCATGCAAAGCCACAAACGAGTTGAGATATCTAATTAAATTCTTTTTTATCTCATTCAACTTTGATAGGATCCAAGATAGGTATACAAGTTTTTATTGATAAAGATGAAGGAAAATCTATAGTAGAAGATGAGTAAGGATCTTAAACTCGTACAACTAATAAAGCCTACAGAGAATCTCCAATGATAAAAACAAGTACATATTTTATTTTCAGATTCTTTCTACACGTTGTGAACATAACTCCTGAATAGACTCCTATTAATCCATAACTCAAATAATGGGGAATAATTAGCTGAATAATAATAATAATAATAATAATAATAAATAAAAAAGAGAAAATAGCATAAAAATACTAACTTGAATCTGCAAGTACCAAGACCTGCCACTCCTAAACTTGAGGACCACTCAACAAAACAAAAAAATAACGTAAATAATGTTACTAAATAGAATTTTTACCAAAAAAAAAATTGTTAATAAATAAAAAATATCTAAAATCGCTTAAAATAATCCATCTATTTTTAAAATTTCTCTAACTCCCACACTACCCATCATCCCCAATAATCGGTACCCCATCAATCTTGTTGCTAGATAACTGCTGGGTTGAGTTTAAATTCTTTGATGTGTGTGGATTGTTAAAGTATAACAATAATTAGTGTCTAGTAATTACGTTTAGTGTTTATATTCTGTGGTCCCAATATCTCCTGGATTGTAGGAATTCCGTTATTGTGCAGTGTCCTTTGTCCATACGTGTCATACTGTAATACGTCTCTGTATGATTGTGTAATCTGCAATATTCTCTCTTCTATGTATCATCTCTGCTATAAATACAACAGTGACGCTAGGCATTATTTACGGCCTCAGCAATTCATCTGCAATTCTCTATATTTTCCTCTGTTATCTTTCTTGGTATCAAGAGCCAGAGAAATGGCCAATTCCTCTGCTACTGTTTCCTCCGCCGACTCTGTCTCACGCACAAATGTCAGAGCATACTCATTATTCAGCTCCTCCAGTCAGACCACCGCCATCAAGCTGGATCGCGGCAATTTTTTGATCTGGGAGTCTATTGTGCTCCCCTTAATCAAAGGGAATCAGCTCGAATGACACATTGATGGAACGCTGACAGTTCCAGCGAAGCTTTTATTTGGACCACCCGGTGGAACAAGACCAAATCCTGAGTATACCGAATGGTACTCAGTTGACCGGATGATGGTCGGATGGTTGCGCAATACCATGACCCAGGACGTTGGCGTCCAACTCATTCACTGCAAGACTGCCCAGGAGCTCTGGACTGGAGCCAGAGACCTTACATGTGCCTCGACCAAGGCGCGTGTGATGGTTGTGAAAAGTGAGCTTCACAACACTCGTAAAAATGCAATGAAGATGGAGGACTACCTGAACAAGATGAAAAACTTATCCGACGAACTTGCTCTTGCTGGATCTCCGGTTGCCACCGATGACCTTATCCTTCATACGTTGAACGGTCTTGACACTGAGTATAATGCTATTGTCGTTAAATTGGTCGATATGCCTGATCTATCGTGGGTTGATGCACAAGCAGCACTGCTTTCATTTGAAACTTGGCTGAATTAACTGAATCATTTTTCAACCCTTACCATCCAACCTTCCGCCAATGCTGCCGCTGTTCAACGTTCTGATTTTGAGAAAAATCATGATTCTAGCTCCACTCGTGGTAACTGGAGAGGAGGATCCCGTGGCTATAGAGGTGGAGGAGGTCGTTTTCGTGGACAACGCCGTGGAGGTGGCAGCGGTCGCCCGTTCTGCATCCACTGTCAGAAACCAGGCCATACACTTGCAACATGCTATTACCGTGACCATAACGGGCCTCCCAATAATTACTACAGCAGACCACAAGCCCAATATGCCAATCCACAAGCCTACTACGCCAGTCCCTACTCCGTTGCAGACCCAGCATGGTATGTGGATAATGGAGCCAGCTTCCATGTGACTCCACATCCTGAACAGTTAGATGAAATTCATCCTGATGGTAAGCTTCGATTCCTTACCACATGTACTGGTGAGAAAAGCCATATTTTAGGTGTTGGTTCTACTGTTATACCATGCAATCGCTCTAAGTTATTACTCAAGGATGTGTTATATGTCCCTACAGCCACTAAGAGTTTAATGAGTGTCAACAGGTTAATCAGTGATAATAATGTTAATGTGAAGTTTACTAATCGTGGATGTGATGTGAAGGATACGACGACAGGCGATCTTCTAGTTCAGGGCACTCCAAAGGACAGAATGTATCAGCTGAAGGCAAGAAGACTTAAAGCATGTCCACAAGCTCTAATGGCAGCCACAACCGACACCGAGACTCGACTTCTGAAATGGCACCATGCTTTAGGAAACCCTAGTGTTAAAATCTTGCAGTTAGTGTTGAATAAATGTAATGAAAAGTTCTCACATATTCATGATGATGAGCATATATATGAAGCTTGCCAATTAGGGAAATCAAAACTCTTACACTTTCCACATTCTGTTTCACAAGCTTCTAGTCTTTTAGATTTAATTCATATCGACTTGTGGGGACCATCCCCTGTTCAATCTCACGGTGGACACCGGTTCTACATACATTTTGTGGATGACTTCAGTCGATATACCTGGCTTTACCCTTTAAAACACAAAGGTGATGATGTTCATGCATTCAAACACTTCAAAGCATTGGTAGAAAATCAATTTGACTGCAAAATTAAAGCCATACAGTGCGACAATGGAAGTGAATACAAACCTTTCATACCCATAGCACAAGAAGCAGGCATCAATATGCGCTTTACGTGTCCCTATACTTCTGTTCAAAATGGTCGTGTAGAAAGAAAACATCGCCACATTGTTGAAATGGGTTTAACCTTGCTCGCTCACTCAGGAATGCCCTTAAAGTATTGGGTTGATGCTTTTCAACAAGTTGTCTTCCTCATTAATCGTCTACCATCGCCGGTACTGAGCAACCAAACCCCTCTGTTTCGTCTTGTGCAAACAGAGCCAGACTACAAGACTTTGCAATGTTTCGGTTGTGCTTGCTACCCTTGCCTCAAACCATACAATGCACACAAATTCCAATTTCACAGCCAAAAGTGTGTTTATATTGGAGTAGCTTCTCAACAAAAGAGCCATAAGTGCTTGAGTTCAACAGGTAGAGTGTTCATCTCACGGCATGTTATCTTTGACTCTAACTTATTTCCATTTCGAACAAGATTTTTACATCAATCTGTTACCACTATGGATCAATCAAGTTCAGTTCCATTGATTATTCAAAGTAGCTCAAATCCTGACTCAGTTGATATGGCCAACGATAATGCAACTTCTTCTGCCAAGCACTCTGTTTCAGACGTCTTGCCTGAAGACCAACCTCTGAGCTCTGAGAATGGCTCTAGTGAACGTGTCGAGCCCAGTTTTCAAGCAGAAGACTCCATTGAAGGTGGGCCTCGGTTTAACATTCAACACCAAATGATGACCCGGTCCAAGTTCGGAATAGTGAAGCCCAATAAACCTTATGTCGGATCCCTAAATGTTAACACTCATCACTCCATATCTGAAGCTCAAGTTCTCCCTAATTCTTCCTCACTTCAAACATTGTCAACAAACCGAGAAGCACCGTCGTCAATACGAGAAGCATTCTCGTCCTCACAATGGCTCAACGCAATGAAAGAATAAGTTGATGCTTTGCTTAGAAATCGAACCTGGTTTCTAGTTCCCTATGCCAATCAGAAATTGATTGACAATAAATGGGTTTACAAAACGAAGCTTTGACCCGATGGATCCGTCCTTAAGCATAAAGCCAGACTCGTCGCAAAGGGGTTTCAACAAGTTCCAGGTGTCAATTTCAGTGAGACTTTTAGCCAGTGATCAAGTCCACCACCATTCGAGTTATCCTTTCGATCGCAGTAACGTATAAGTGGGAGATCCGACAGCTTGATGTAAATAACGCGTTTCTGAATGGCTTTCTCAGAGAAGATGTTTACATGCGACAACCAGAGGGATTCGCTGACCCACGGCGGTCTAATCATGTATGCAAACTGGTCAAGGCGATTTATGGTCTTCGGCAAGCACCAAGGGCGTGGTTTGATCATCTAAGGTACACTTTGCTTGACTGGGGATTCAACAATCTGACTAGCGACATTTCATTATTTATGTTGCAAACCCACAATCTGACCATCTTTATCTTGATATACGTGGACGACATTTTGGTAACAGGGAATAACCCTGTATATGTTGAAAAATTTGTAAAACAGCTGAATTTAATCTTTTCATTGAAAGATTTGGCACCTCTCTATTATTTTTTGGGATTGGAAGTATATAGAGACTCACAGGGTATATTCATAAGTCAAGCCAAATATGTGTTAGATTTGCTTGAAAAATTTGGAATGTCAACCTGTGCCTCTGTACCAACTCCGATGGTGACTGGCCGAACACTCTCAGTTTTAGATGGAGATTTATTAGAGAATCCCACTGAGTACCGACAAGCAATAGGGTCATTACAATACCTGACCACTACCCGACCAGATATATCCTATGCTGTTAATAAGCTTAGCCAGTTTTTGTCCCAGCCAAGAACCATTCACTTTCAGGCAGTAAAAAGGATCTTTAGGTATCTTAAGGGTACATGCAATTTTTGTTTGCATATTAAGTCATTTTCTGGTTATTAGCCACAATTAATAGCATATATTGATGCTGATTGGGCTTGCGATGTGGATGATAGAAGATCAGTTAGAGGAATGTGTGTTTTTATGAATAACAACCTTATTTCTTGGGCATCCAGAAAGCAAAAGGTAGTCTCAAGGTCTAGTGCAGAGTCAGAGTATAGGTCTTTAGCCGATGGATATGCAGAACTGAGTTGGCTGAATTCCTTGTTATTTGAATTAGGCTTGTTTCTCAAGAGACCTTCTGTAATTTGGTGTGATAATTTAAGTGCGAAAGCTTTGGCTGCCAATCCTGTTCAACACGCTAGAAGTAAACATATAGAGGTTGACATACATTTCATTAGAGACTTGGTTCTCTCAGGAATGATTGACATAAGATACATACCATCTGCCTCTCAGTTAGCTGATTGTCTCACAAAGCCTCTGACTCAATCTCAGTTTCAGTTTTTCAGGGACAAACTCGAGCTGGTTGTCACACCCTCTCGTTTGAGGGGGAATGTTAAAGTATAACAATAATTAGTGTCTAGTAATTATGTTTAGTGTTTATATTCTGTGGTCCCAATATCTCCTGGATTGTAGGAATTCCGTTATTGTGCAGTGTCCTTTGTCCATACGTGTCATATTGTAATACGTCTCTGTATGATTGTGTAATCTGCAATATTCTCTCTTCTATGTATCATCTCTGCTATAAATACAACAGTGACGCTAGGCATTATTTACGGCCTCAGCAATTCATCTGCAATTCTCTATATTTTCCTCTGTTATCTTTCTTCGATTAGCGGTGGGAAAAATAAATTCTGGATAAAATTGATTTTATTGAATTATGATTCATAATAATAATAATTAATTATCATAAACTCCTGAAAAGCTTACGGCTAAACCAAGGTTTTAGCTCAAAAATATATTTTAGTATTATGAGGGGTGTTTGAATATTGTTCTAGAACAAGATAGTTATAATTTTTTATAGAACAAGATTTTTTTAAATTGCACAAGGACATTGTATATTTTGTTTGGTTATCTATCTTGTATAGGTGTCACTATCCATGCTTTTAAGGTTTGTTGGCCACCAGATTCAGTGCTTTTGTGTACCTTTTAAAGTCTCATCTGATGCGTATCTCTTCTCAGCTAGATCTCATGGCTCAAAAAAAAAAACTAAGTGGATTGTAATGTGTTTTAGGAAGAAGAGAAAATGGAAATATGAAATATTATTTCTCATCAAATAATCTGATACAAGTGTGCTTTTATAAGCATAATAAGTAACAGTTGTACAAAGAAAGAATCTCCTAACTGATTCTGTTCTAATAGTTATTTCTTAACTAAAACTAGTTATTCTAACTAATTACATTATACTCCAATACCCCCCTCAAGCTGGGGAATATATATCAATCATGTCCAGCTTGGTAAGGAATGTACAAAAAGAAGAAGGAGGCAAAGTTTTAGTAAAAATATCAGCTAATTAGTCCTCAGACTTAATAGGAAGAAGATGCAATAATCCTTGTTGAAACTTTTCACGTACAATATGACAATCAATATCTAAATGTTTTGTACGCTCGTGAATTATTGATTATCAATAATTCTGAGTTTGCCACTTTTCACTAGCAAAAGGGATAAAACAAGGCAATGTTTAATATGCGGCAAAAGTGTTTTCTAAAACGAAAATAAGAAATATGTTTATAAAAATGTGATAGATGCATTTTTTTGAAAAAAATATATATTGTGGTGAAAGAGACCTCCCATTGATTATACATTCAAACTATAGATGCCCATGAATCAACACAAATGGATTGTTTTTAATTAATTTAAATCCAATTTTTTAGTTAGGTGGGGTCAAATTTTAGGTGATATGTAAACATTCAACTCATCTACAAACCTTTAATTCAAAGCTCGAGATGTGGTTTAATTAAATTACTTCCTCTCACCAGCGAAATCAAAGGTCTCGTTTTTTTCTCTCTGAAGAATCCAAATGTCTCAAACGCAATAAATAGCTCTTCCCAAAAAACAAAAAAGAAACCTATATCATCCCGTGTCATAGTTATGCATGGCCACTTAACATTACTTCTATTCATGGTATATTCTAACATATGAATTAATCTGCGTTAAAGTAAAAGACACCTACGTTAATTTTAGGGAAAATCCTATATAAAGACGGTTGAATTATCTAAATTCTAATCTGGGTCACTAAACTTAATAAATTATTAATTAATTTTGGCCAAATTACAACTATATCCCTTAGCTATAATCTATTTTCCCTTAATTTGTATTATCCACTTTCATCATTGTCGTCATCTTCTCGTTTCTGTTTGGTTTTTATTTAAAATGGGGCCTGGGGGGTACGCTTTTTCTTCTCCTGGCATTACGGGATTTGGCTTATATCCTTTACCTATTCCGTCCGCTGCTGCCAAACGACACCGTTTTTTTTTGCTTTTTTCAGCAAAACACACACCTGGTTCCTTTAAAAAAAATCAGGACACTGCTTGATAGTAAAAAGATAATTAAGGATACTGAATGGTACTGAAAAAATTCTTCATGATCTTAAAAAATTATTTCAGGATCTTGATAAATTTTGGCTAGTACTAAAAGGATCTCGACTGTACTAAAAAATAATTTATGGTCTTAAAAAATTATTTTATGATCTTGAAAAAAATATTTGAAATACAAAATGTTACTAAAAATATACGAGTTTAGAATATTTTTTCAAGATCCTTAAATAATATTTTAAGACCATAAATTATTTTTTCGTATCATTTAGTATCATGTTAGTACCAGTCAGTACTCTAAAATATTTTTTCAAGATCCTGAAATAATTTTTTAAGATCATGAAGAATTTTTTCAGTACCATTCAGTATCCTGAGTTATCTTTTTAATACCCGGTAGTGCCCTAGTTTTTTTTTTTTAAAGGAACCAAGGTGTGTGTTTTGCCGAAAAAAAAAAAAAAACGTGTCGTTTGGGGGGCAGCGGACGGAATGGGTAAAGGATATAAGCCAAATCCGGCATTACAGTGGTTGTCAGTCGGAGGTGTGGCCGGAGAAATGCTACCATTGTTGCCTTCTTCTTCAGAAGCTGAGGACCTCTCTGGACCTCTCCTTGCCATGGTTGTAGAAAATGGTTGGATCATCCACTATCAAGCAGTTGAAAGCATGAGTTATTTGAATTTTTCTAGGAGTTGAGGATTCATCCGACTCTAATATGTCCTTGTTGTTCTTGTCCCTCAACGCAAATGTGAGTTCTAAGCGACCCTGCTTCGTTGCTCTGAATTGCCACACCAAGAAACACAGATGTACCTCATCTGATTTTAGATGGCAAAGAAACAATTGAGATTAAAGAAGAATCACCTTACAACCCAAGGAACAAAATCTGAAAGAATCAAGGAGGCCTCTGCCACAAATCTCGAAAGTATTACTTACCCCCTTTCCAGGTTGTGGCTGTGGCCTCTCATTTAGAAATACGATCTTGGCGCTATTGATGATAATGTAATTTTGGACGCAGGAATTTGTCAATATACTCTCACCACGCTATGGTAACTAGTGCAACATACATCCAACTTCTTCTTGCTTTTCCTTTCCTCTTTTTTCTGATCACGGGTTAGGGGTATTATTGAAAAATAATCAACATTTAAATATTTTAAATTGGGTCATTGACCCAATTTAAGATTTGTTAAGTTTACCAACCTTATATAAGATTTTCTTATTTCAACCGTTTTTATATGAGATTATCTCTTAATTTTATATGGGAAAATTTCATAAATATATAATTAAAAATGAGAAAAGACAAAGTGGTGCTGCGAATTGTTATTGACCTCTGAAACTTTTGCATTCAGAATTATCTTTGGTTTTCTGGGATACAAAGGGTGTGTATGGTAACACTTCAGGAATTAGTTTTGATAAATCTGCAGTACCAATATGTCTTTTCCCATTTTTAATTGTATTTTTCTGGAATTTTCTCATTTTATTTTATCATGGTTAATTTGAATTTTAAAAGGGAAAATTAAAATGAAGGACCTGGAGAAAAAAATATTTATTAAGAAGGACCATAAAATTGTAATTACTCGGAAGGACCAAACATCATAATATAAATTTAAAATTATTAAATTGTCCTTAATCAAACCTCCCACATTATCTCTTGTATTCATAATTAAAAAATAACTAAAATTAAAAGTAAAACCACCCTCCATTCACCTATAGTATCATCGTATCTTTTTTTTAATTTTTCTTTTTTACCATGTTTTAGGCTCATCTAAAATCAATATATTTTTAATTAAATATGGTTCAAACTCATTTCTTAAATTTTTATTTTTCAACAAGTTCTATATTCATATAATTAAGAGATCATATAATTAAAATCTTATCAAGTTGCCAAATTTATATTATCAAGTATCAACATTGAGATCAATTAAATACTTTTTTATGAAAATAAAAACTAAATTCATTTCAATTTTTTCAGGATATAATAAATTTTTAAATTTTATTAACAATAAATGAATTTTTTAACCCACAAAATTTCTTCTAAAATAAAAATAAATCATATAAACTTTATGGTCTAACATTAAATTATATAAGACTTTTTGTTTTATTAAAATCATATAATTATATTTTTATTTAAAAATTTATTGATTTTAACAAATTATACTTTTGAAAAAATTGAAGAATATGTTATTGTTTTCGAGAGATTATGAATGCAAGTTGTGAAAAATGAAACTTGAGAAAAAATTATTTAATTTAGTTAAATTTAGAATTTTGTATTAGTTTTAAAAATAGTGTATGAAAGGGAATGAAGAAGATTTTCTTAGGGGCAATTTAGTATTTTATATTTTTTGCATTTGGTCCTTTTAAGTAATTATAATTTTTATGGTCCTTCTCAATAAATATTTTTTCCTCAAGGTCCTTCATTATAATTTTTCCATTTTAAAAGTTTAACCGCGAATAATATTTAGCAAATAAAAATAGTAATAATACAGTGCTTCTTCATGTTATAAGATAGAAGGTTAAACATGAATCATAAAGGATGAATCATAAATTCTTTTGAAGGAGCTTCTGTCCTGTAGTAAAATAATTTCAGTGTTTTTTTAATGTGCCCGAGATTTTATATTACATCTAATCTAATTTTAGATTTTAATTGTTTAAAATGGGTGAATTCATGTATCATGCCTAGTGGACAAAAAAATTTAAACATGGTTTGAATGTTTTTATTTTATTTGAATTAAATTTAATAATGAATATTGAGAAACAAAGTCATAAAAATAGGAAACTAAATAAAATTTGAATAATTCAAATATGATTCGAACAATCTAATCATATGATTAATTTCTAACAATAAAATTAAAAATAGGAAAAAATCAAGAATTTTTTTTTGGTATAAAAAAAATCAAGAAATTAAATTAACGAATCATGTGCTCGGCGTATCTAAACATTCCCATCCGTTCTAACAATTTTTTTTTTTTTTTTTGATACATCCGTTCTAACAAATTAACAATACGAAACATATCTACTCTTGGATCTCTTAGTAATGATGACAATCCAAATAATATCGGGCCGGGTTGAGTCCGGATCACCCGTTTGTCGCCCTCCTTTGCAATGCGATACATATCGGGTTTGCTCCAATCCTCTAATATATATAAATGTGTGTGTGTGTGTGTACCGCGTTCTGAAAACCCTAGCCGCGTCAGAATCATCAGCAAGAGGAACGATGGAGAAGTTGATCTATATTCACGTTGTTAGGTTGGGAGATTCTTTTAATCGTAAAAAAGGTATCTTCTCAGGTTACAATGATGCAACAAACGATTGGTATGTGATCAAACAAAGAGGCGAAGGCAGAGGCGATCGTGTTAAAATGTCGCGGGTTTTTGAAGGTGCCAGTCAATCGAATCGTCCACATTTCGCTCTTGTGGATACCGACTGTGTGGTGATTGGTTCCCTCCTTTATTTGATCGGTGGGTGCTGCTTCCTGTGTGACTCAGGCAATTTTAATTGCAGGTATTTACGTTCCACAGACATTCGTTGTCTAGACACTCGTAACCCTCAAGATCGTTGGAGGACTTGCTTTAGTCGACCATTCAGATCATATGTAGCTGGTTCTGCTGTTGTCGACAGTCAGTGGTTGTATCTTTTTCCTTTTAAAGAAACTTGTTGTTATGGTTATAATATTGAAGACGGCAAATCAGTCCGGACACTTCCCAAACCCAGTAATTGCACTTCTCGCCCGTATTTTTCTACTTCTTTATCCCCAGGAACACTTGTTGCCTATAAGATAAGGGAAAACACTCTGTATCAACTAGATTGCAAGAATAGCGCTTGGACTGTGTATCACAAGGATTTTTTACCTTATAGTTATAAAGAACTGATTGGTTCCTCCTTTGCTGTGGATGATGATGGGATTGTTTACATTTATCTTCGTGGTTACATTCGATTGATTTCCTTTGATATTCGCAACAAGAAGGAACTTCATGCTGTTAACCTTCCGAGAAGCTTTTGGTTCGGTCTCGTGGATCCTGTGCAACTCTTTGTCCTTTCTAAGAATAAGTTCTGCCTCCTATGGGATAGGCAGCCGGGTACTAACATGAATCAACGACGCATTTATTATTCAAGATTCTCAGTTTCTTATGATGATTTACCTGATCCCACTCTTGATGTCGAGGAGACACGGTCCTTTCTTGTTGCCGGCTACGAAGTACTCAATGTTGTGACAGCGTGAGTTTGTCTAAATGATTTCTCAAGTTCATCGAATTTGCTTTCACTGCCTTTGTTCTTTTTTTTTTTTTTTTTTTTTTTCCATGTCTCATATCACGTTTGATGATTTTATATTTTTCCCGAAAGCAAAAGTCTATACTTTGATTTTGTTCTATTATATTCTTTATAATAATTCCTTTTGCCAAACTTTTCTTTGATTTTGTGCTACTGTCCAGTATTTGGGATTGCTGGTTTGCCTCTAAAACACTTGAAACTATAAATTACTAGTATTATTTTTCATTTGCTTAGTTTTGTAGTTGGAGGATATAATTGGAATACAATGTGCACAGTGCTGAATCAGAAATGGCCTCTAAAGCCTTGTTGGGCATGTTTATATATGGTGGTCAATGCTGAGATGACAAATGCTATTGAAATGATGTTATTGGTTTGTTCCTCACCTATCTCCCTTTCTATGTCCACTGTTGACTGATTCTGTTCATGTTTACAGCGATCCCCCTGCGGATGTGGGCAGTAGTAGAGTTGATGTGTCTGGTGGTGGAGAGAAGCCTAAATGAAAACAGTGTGACTGGAGTAATTTATAAAAAGTTGGGCTGTTCGTGAGTAGTAGTAGGAATTCAGACGAAATATGATTGGAAAACTGCATGAACATGTGTTGTATGATTTGTGAACTGGCAAGTTTATGTTTATTTATTTCTTTTACTTGTTTTTTTCACCCTTTTCTCCCGGATGATTAGATAAGAATGCCCCTTTCTTGTTTGTTGGTTCGAACACTAGGAATTGGAAGAGCTAAAGCAAAGCTTCTTGCAGCAAGTTGCAACAAGCAAGAGATGTTTTCTCTAAGCGAAGATTTGCGTCAATGATTCTTGGGAGAGCAAAAAAATATCTTCGAACAAATGTTCGCCCCGGCTCTCCCATTTCAATTCCAACGGTAGTGATTTTGATATAAGCTGACTTTGTTTCCGGGCCAAATTTAATTATCGTGGGGCTAATCTTGCTCCAGCGAGGGGCTTTAATCATGTTTTTAAAAAAAATTATGTGCCTTTCGTTAAGTTTATTTCTAAACTTGTTTTTTTATTAATCTTTCAGGAAAAAAATAGTCACTCTTCTTACCGCTAATTAAAATATAATTTACATTGCACTATCTAATTTCCATCCAAACTATAGTTTTCAAGTCACATTGAAAGAAAAAATTACTTCTACACTGCCACTCCAAACAGCGGGCAAGAATCTTCTAATGTATCTTATATTTTGATTGTCAACATGATTTACATGCTATAACAGTAATAGGAAAGGAAGAAGGCATTAGAGGTTGCAACAACCAAGAATGAACTTGTGGCCAACAAATTTGAGGTGCCAAGGATCAAATCAAAATTTTATTTTTCACGACTCAGATGAATTGTTGCAATTCAGAGTGACAACAGTTGCAATGAAGATGTGCTTTAGGAATAGTCCTGCTTGTGATAGATGTACGCGTGATATGAAGACTGAATTTTGATTTTGATGTCTTATGTTTTGTGTCATCATCATAACCGATGCCCCTTTCTTTTGTTTCTTGGTGACAATAGGCAAATGGAGATGCTATTGTTCATTTGTAAGCGTCTTTGTCATGTTAACCTGCAAATGTGTAATTTAAATAAAAATGCACCATTTAAATTTTCATAATGCTAGAAAATTGTATCTTCTGGTACTAAAGTCAAGATGGATAAATAAATAATTTTCGTAAGAACTTTGAACAAAATGGCCAATGGTGGAGGAATTCATTGAAGGAAGGAGAGGTAGTGATGAAAACGGCAAGTACCATATATATACACAAATTAAGAGTCCAATGTCTTTAAATGGATAATGGAATATTCACCAAACGAAACTTATGTCATCCGTCAAGTTGCTAATGTATACAACATAGAGGGCTATACTTGCATGGAGCTATGTAATATAAGCTTGTGATAGGGTTTAACGTTAAGCCCTTCTTCTGTAGAAGGACTTGTGTTAAGACTAGCCTTAAAGCTTCTGCAAAGATGCCTGTGACCTGGTAAAGAGTACCAACTATATTGAAGTGAATTTCCCCATAGGAGGAAATGACAACTCCAACACTGACCAGCACCATGTTCAAGAACACATCACACCTTGCTTTGTCAGTGCCACACAAAACAGCCACAACGAACGTCGCCACAGGCACTGAGACAGAAAACTTATGAATTTGGGTAACGTAGCTGAGGCAGTAAAAGAAACAAGCCAAGTTCATTATAACATACTTAGAGCTTTGAGCATTGGATGAAGGCCACAGAAATGTGCAAGTAAGCAGTGTTACCTGTAAGCTAAATAATCTGAATATTGTGTTTATTCATGTCCATATGATGTGTATTTATACAATAAGAGAGAAGACAAGAGAATAATGACTCATTATGATGATTGATTCCCTAATCACTCACAATTCCTATAATCCCTTATTATATGCGATACTAATTAATTATAATATATTTACATTGATTTATTTCCTAACATTACCAAACCTGCAGCAACCAAAAATTATAGCTGCCATAATTATAACTTCAAAATTGACATTAAAAGAGGTGGGAACATGAAAACCAAATGCAGATTAAAAAAAAGGATCAATTCAAAATAATTTTTCAATAAAATACATGAACAATCAAAGTTCCTGGTAACAATCTTACTGTGGACATATCTAAACAAACAAAGCTATAAAATTTCCTGCAATTGGCGGTGATGCAAAGTAAACTCTAGATCATCCATAATCAGAATCTGAAAGCTGGAGGAGAGGATTTGAGAGAACCAACCAACAGCTAAAAACGCAGGCTCCTGAGTAGTTAATGCTAAAATCATCTTAGATAGAGTTTCTTGAGCATACTTTTGGCAATGAAGCTTAAGTCAACTCATCCTTCAGCAAAGGTTTCCCAAGCACGTACAAACGGAATTATCTATCCGCTACTGAAGAACATTTTGCTTTGTATATTATAAATTCACCAGTGACAGTTTTGAGGCTAGACTGAATCTCACTTGAACAAATTCCTAACCAAGTTCAACCCTCACAACCAGAGAGAGACATCAACACCAGAACACACATACATAAGTGACATGTTCCATCAACAAATCTGAGGGTAACTCTTATCATGAAAGCATAAAAAGTTTAGTCTGCTAATTCCGCAGTGCTTACCAAAGGCTTGATGCAAAGAAGGCACTAATTGGTACCACACTTGTTGCATATCTGCCACAGAAATATTTTTCAGAAAGAAGTAAGCAGTTAAACAAGAGAAGGAAAGCATAAGATGGCTTCAAAACAATGGCAAAAGAAAACTTCAAACTCACATTTCAAATGTCATTTTCACTGGGGAGACAACCTGCAATTATGAACATATGTATGTCACTCTAGGAACAAGGCAAATAATCAGCAATGAAAATTTATCAAGCATAGGGGTTGGTTGAAAAAGTTCACACACTGAGGGTGTTGGATATGCATAGCATGCAGAACATTAACAAGGTATAGCGGCGTGTCCAAGAAAAAGTAGAAGATTTGCATACACAATGTTAAAATCAGTCATCACTTTTACTAATAAAAAACTTTATAAAAGAAGTTTATTACCAAAAAATGGCCTTCACTTTCACATTGCAGGCGTATCTGGAAATATACACACAAAAAACAGTACATTAGGCATAAATTAAAGGTAGACACTTTCAACAGATGTATTTGTTATCAATTATCACTAACTTATTCTCTCCATTAGATCTTGTTGTGAAAAATGAAATTGTAAAACTGAGGTTAGATTGTAAATTATATGAGAAATGAAAGGAAAGGGGAAAAAAACTTACATATCAATTCATCCAATTTCTCACATACCTCACTACAAGAAATAAAATTAATGTCGCCTTTAATAAAGATAAAAGAACAAATTAAAGCTACAAGTGACAAATTAATTACCTGTTTTGACTAGTTTGTTGACATCTTTTTGTGAACTTACAAACCGCTTGGAAGACGCGGCTCAATATATTGAATCTCTTATTTAGCTTAATGTGGATGTCTTCCACGGTTTTCTAGAATTAATGAGCCATGGTCATAAAATTAAGTTAAGTAGATACATTGATTAACTTATTAAATTTATACAAGAAAAATGTCCAACCCTATGACCAAGTACCAAGAACAAAGTTTTCCATGAATTACTTACCCGTTTCTCACCCACAGCTAAATGGTCATTGTAATGCGTTTTACAATGACGCCAAAAGGCGATTGCATACGCTTTAGGAATATGATTTATTTCCCATGTTGGACCGTTCTGATATTTGAACACCTCTCTAAAAGCTCCTTCGATTGGAATGTCATCTTCCCAATTCCATTGGACACTAAAATCACGTTCCAGCTTCATAACTACATCCCAGTGAACATCCTTGTCTTTACGGTTTTCTTCCATTTTGAAGTCCTTCCAAATCAGATCATACACTCTTTCCAAAAAGAATATTTGCTGATGTTGAGGCCAGAAGAAGGGGTGGTAGATATCGACCCCTCCATCCTTTCTGTAAATTTAAACAAGAATAAGAATATTAAAAATACAAGAAAATAATAAGAATACATCTCAAATAATAATCAAAAAAATCGTTACCCAGCTCCCAAACACTTGAGGAACATGGAGAATTCCTTTGAACAATGAAGTTTTCCTATTTTCTTCGTGTAATCATCATCACCCAAGAGTTCAAAAAATTTATCGGGACATACTCTGTTCACTATGTTTCTGATCATGTAAAGCAAACCATTAATGTCGTTCTTATACCCTTCAATTCCTATTGAAAAAAAAAAACCAAAAGACATTAGCTTAAAAAGAAAAAGGGAGACAACTGAAATTAAAAAAAATTCAAGGTATTCGATATTACATACCAGGGGGTTTCATATTGAAGAACTTAGCTTGTCCCTCCAATACTGCTATGCCTCCCGTCAAATTACCGTGGGAGTGAATCGGATGCAATTTTGAGATTGACTTTATCATCCCCCTACATGAGAAACAAATATGATGATGAATATATAGATAGGTAGATGTATAATAAATGACTTCTTTTGCTATACTCACCTGAATAATCTTCTCAAATCATTTTCTATGTGGTCCCACCAGTCCTGTTTTCTATTTATATCTCCTTTGTAACTGTTATATATGGTTGTATACCAATCTATGAAAGATGTTATTTCATCTAGGACCACGAAGCACCGATCTATACCGTGTACTTTAACTGCTGCTTCTCCAAATATATATGATATATATTGGTGATGCGTTGCAGTTTTTTCATTCTCTACCTCTAATATACCGCAAATAATCTCTTTTTCTTCCCATTTGCCTTGATTAGTGGCTACCATCCACTTCATAGACCCTTTATAAACCCCGTCAAAAATTTGGCTTGATTTATCAATCAGTTTTCGAAAACGCCATTTTTTTCTAAAAAAAAAATATACAGTAAATATGTTAGAACATAGATAAGAAAACCCTTAAAAATATAATTCAAGGTTTAAGAAATTTAACACAAATAAAATCTACTTGAACATCGGCAAATTAAGATTTAAGAATTTCACATTCGATGATTCAATGTGAGAATAACAAATTGTTGAACAACAGGGATTTTTATGCAAATCCTAGACAAAGATGATATTCCCATTGAAACAAAAGAATCCTAAAATTGAAAACGAACTTGGTAGGGCACAGGATCGCCTTGGGTGAGACTTCTTGACTACGCTTGTCATGGTTTTTTTCCTGCCTTTTGGTATATCTTTGTTGGTTCAGAGGTTTCAATCTTGGTTTTTGGCGAGGAGTTTGGTGATTTTATGGTGTTTCAGGCATTTGGTAGCGTATTTAGTTTGACATGATGGCTTTGTGGGCGATTATTACAAGAGTTTGTCATGATTCCAACCTTCAGGGATGCAAATGAGTTATTATCTAATTTCATGGGGCCTTGTGAAAATTAATTCATCTAGCAATCTTCATTCATGAAGTATGCTTTTCTCCTATGGGGCTTTTCTATTTATAACTGTAGTTGCTTTGTGATGCTCTGTGCCTTGGTGAATGGTTTTCCAGATTCTTTATAAGGCTATTTCTGGTGTTTCCTTTTCTTGGAGCTTGTGGAGTGGGGTTTCTTAGGGTTCTCATTGGTCTTACGTTTTATTCTTGGTTGGGTGTGTACTCATTCTTCTCTTTGTTGGTTCAAGTTAGACTATTTTATGCTGGTTCATATCTATAACAACAATCACGGACAGACAGCAGTATTTTGGTTCAAGTTAGACTATTTTAATGTTTTCGTCGCCCCGCTATGGTTTCTTTTCATAGGTAGGAACTTGTTATATATATATATATATATATATATATATATATATATATTAGCCTTAAAATATGAAAATAATAACCCCAAATGATTTTAGACTTCAAACCTAACATTTTGATCAGATAATTTCTTTTACACATAATGGTTCCTCAAGCAACAAGAATCAAAATTATAAAACATTCATGCCTAGTAACTAAAATCAAAAAACAAAAAAATTCTACCAACGTATTAATTTTATTTATTATATTTCTAACTTAGTAAAGAACTGAAGAGCTCACATTTATTTGAGTGTGACCACTAAAATTTCATTCTTACCTCTGCATCTAGAACTTCACATTGCTCCTTTGTTATGTCCTCTGTATGAGGCCCACCTTTATCACCAGAAGCTTCTTTTTCGATATTTTCATCTATAACAATAAAATATAGCAACAATTACTAAACTAATGTATTTTCATGGATGTTACTTAAATTTAAAACCAATGAAACATACCACCTCACCTGTATGGCAAAAGGTTTGTTCTTCTTCAATTTCCTTTTTATTCTCAGGCTTCTCAATACCTATTTCTCCAATATCTTTTAGCGTTGGGGGAATATCTGCAAAATAAGTTTGTTACCACATTGAATACTTGAATATTGAAAATTGACAAAAAAAACAAAAGTATTTTCATTTTACCATCCTGTATCGATTTATTAGCCTCATCTTTCAAATTTTTAACCTCCTGTATCCATTTAATGACATTCCTCTTCAAGTTATGGTTGGCCTCCTTTTTTGCTTTTGTGAAATAGGAGATGGCTTCATCGTATCTACACATTTTCCGATGAATCGTCCTGCAACAAAATCAAATGAGGGTTATAAATCAATAAACGCAAACAGTAAAGTTAAATATGAAAATGAAAGGAAAAAATGTAAAAATTACCCGGCTTTTACGTAATCTTCCGCATGAAGCTCGTTGATAACATATTTGATCCATTTGTCAAATTGTTCCAAAGCATCGCACCAATTAGGGCAAAAATTCGTTTAAATAATTATATATGACATGTGAAAACTAATTAAATTGATTATAACTATGTATACTTTTAAAGTCTCCTAGTAAGAAATACGCTCGAACTAATAGCCAGCGTATTTTTATTGTAAGACTCTGATCATCCTTACAATACACAAGGGCCTGCTCCCCATCATCTGAAGCCTCTGTAACATGAAAAATAAATACATTATCAATAAATAAGTGTCTGCTAAAACAACTATTAACATTAGAATTCTCACCTTTAAATTTTTCATTATTTAGGGAATTAATAGCCCGCAAGTAATAGGCTAAGGTCATTGTCTTCTGTGCTTCATGTTTATCCTCAGTGTCATCATTTTCTTCAAAATGACTCAGCCATTTTGTTGTATAAATTAAAGCTTCTGTAACATGAGAAAGAAACAACTATCAATGTCGGAATCTTAATTTCAAAACATTCATAAAAGAATAAAACATTTAAGTCAACATTTGTAAATGCGTACCACCAAAGTCTTTTAGGTGAAAAAAGACTCGAGCTAGCGTTTGATCTGTCAACCTTCTAAATCCCTCATCATCTATTTCTTTACAATGCTTCAGGGCCAGTTTTGCATTTTTCAAGGCCTCTGAACCATGAAATAAAAAGACATAATTAATACATTGAGAAGAAAAAAGCCTGCTAGAACCATTATTAGCATTGAATCTTACCTTCAGACTCTCCTACTAATTGCGTACTCAGGGAAATATAGCACATATAAAGTTTCTGGTGCATGTCTTGAGCTTCGTCCTCCTTATCAAGGTCGAGACAATATTGGAGTGCTCGTTTTCCAGAATGTATAGCGGCTGTAACATGAGAAGGAAATGTAATTAAACCTTAGAAATATAGGGATCGTTTATCAAAAAGCATTAAAATAATCCTTACCTTGAAATTCGTTTAAAGTGAAGTTATCCCAACAATCTTTACGACATGTTTTCAAAAGACCTTCTGTTATTTCTCTTCGTCTCACAGTAGCTTGGCTTGGTGTTGGATCCGCCATGAATTAAGTAGGCAATGGTCCACCGAAAGAGCAATGGCTATCTGGAGTCAAGAAAATCATTTATGATTAGCAATTAGCAGAATGTTTTTATTCACGCCTATTTGAGACAAGCATGACAACCAGCAGGGACAACACACATGCTGCAAGAAACAAGCAAAGCCACTATTCTAAGCACCATCCCAAGTCAATGTTCTTATAGAGACTACAATTTGACGATCGAAGTATTATCTGAGAATATGACTTTATAATGCTATCTGTCATAGAAATACAGCGCAAACAACCATACACTATAACTGTTTTTTCTGAAGATAACAATAAGCATGACCTTTAAAATGCAGCAGTAAATAGCTCAATAAGCAATCATACAATCCACTTCTTTAATTCAGTTCCCACACTTGCTCCAAATATCTGTGACATCAATCGATTCATACAAAAGATCCTGTAATTAATCTCATAAGTGTGGCATAATGTCTATAATTTTGGGAGACAATAATTTTTTAGTGTAAATACATATGGTTGGTCATCAAAGGAGAAAATGATCAGGAAGGAATTTAAACAAAATGGTTCAAACTCACTATTATTTCTTTATAAGATGCTGCAAATTCATGCCATTGACCTCTAAAACCAGCAAAAAGTGTAACATCCCAAATTTTGGGACAAAGAGTTTAGAAATATATTTGAAGTAAATAGGTCAATTTTAGCGAGTAAGAGTTCAAAGTCTTAAGCTTTTCATAGCTTAAGATAATGATTAGATATTATTTTGGACCCTGAAAATCTAGGGGAAATTATGAAATGTTATTTTGAGGATCTAGAAACATTATGAGGGTATTAATTACGAAATTTTTGGCCTAAATAGTTTAAAGTTATTTTCTGGATTTTAGGGTCTATTTTCCCAGAAATTTAAGGAAAAATAGTTAGAGGATAAATTGTAACCTAGAAACTTTAGAAATGATATTTTATGGCTTATAGAAGCTAATTGAGGAAGAAAAATCCTTATATGGAATTAAGGATTTAATTCTAACACTTATCCAATATTTACAACTAAATGGTTAAGAGGACCAAGTTGCTAACAAGAGTCTTGTAGAGGGTCAAATGGAAATTATTTTGTAGACTGAACCCAATATAAACATGACAGCTCAACTATTCCTATTCCTTCATTTCTCAATTAAATCATTCCAAACAAGGACTCCATTTGAACAACAAAGTCACGTGCTTCTCTCATGTGTCAACACTTCAATTCACTCTTCATTATATTCATTAGGCCACACTTCATCAGTCCATTATTTTTCATTCGGCCCATCCAAAACAGAACCCCTTTTTGCCCACATTCTCATTTCTTTAATTAAACCAATTAACCATTTAAGTCAGCATTTGTTCATTCCCCATTTCATATTCATTTCGTGCAAAAATAGAAAGTGAGAGCGTGAGAGTGAGTTCCAGACCGAGAGCTGCGAGAGAAGAGGGAGAAGACCGAAGAAGGAGGTGAATCATACATGCAAGCTTGATTCTTGACTAAGGTGAGTGTCTTGAACCTCCTCCCATCCGTATTTTTCTCTGCTGCTACATCTTTTGGGAAAGATTAGGATGATGGAAAATCTGATTTGAGAGAGGAAGTGAATAACATATAGGTTAAGATATGGAAATCATGCCTAGAGGTTAGTATAGAGCTTGTGGTAGCTAGATCTTCACATGCATGTTGATTTTTGAAACTTGGGGTATGATTTTCGGACCTGGAAGTTGCTGAATGATGGGTTCTGCCGTTTGAATTATTTGTACAGAATATATGAGGCAAGAGTGTCTGTGTGCCACATTAAATATGGATGTAGATGTTTTGGGGTTGTATGACGATGGGTGCTTATTGGTGCTGAAATTTGGAAGTGAAAAAAGAAAAGAAAAAAAGAAATCAGAATAACACCTAAAGTGCCCAATGAAAGAGGAAGTGCGTAGTGCTTGAATAAGATGTTGGTAGAGTAATATAAATGATATACTGTTGTTGACAATTTTAAAGATCAGAGTGGTTGAAGCTTATTAAAAGCTCATTATAATTGCTGTTTCGAAAACCCAGAGTGTCAAAAAGAATAGTTTAAGTTATTGGATTGTGGGTTAAGTTTTAAGATGATGATAGAATAATAGTTACTAGATTATATAAAGCTGGAAAACTATTTCGGGATAAAGGAGGATGGCACAAACTTGTAAAGTTTGAGTAGTGGAGGCTGAAAACTGATTCAGATTTTACTGTTTAATGTCCTTAAATGCTGCATAAATGTTTTAGATGTGCAACCCATGTCTGGAGACCAAAAAATAAAATAAAATAAGGTTTAAACCTTGTTCTTGAAGCTGAAGTTTTCAGTTGTTGGTATGGGATGTTGCTCGAAATTTAGCAGTCAAGGTCTTAGAAAAGTTTATTATTTTGATGACCATAATTTACCCAAAATATAGAGAATTGAAATAATGTGTGTAGATGGCATTTAGAAGACATAATACTATGGTTCGAATAACACTATAAGAGCTGAAAATTTTCAGAATCAAGAGAGGTGTTGTGCATGTGTGTTTGGGTGTCAGAGTTTCTAAATGAGGATTGAATCGCTGTTTTTTTTGAAGTTGAACTTAGAAGACTTGAGATTTAGAATCATAGATAATTGTGTCGTAGGTGTGATTCAATGATGTTTTCGTACTTAAGGATTTTTAAATTAAGTAGGTAAATTCCATTAGAGGTTGATATATGAATTTCAAAATTTATAGGAATTGGCAATTGTCAGAGCTCAAGAGAAAAGCGAACAAAAAGGGGTTTTGGTAAATGTATAGTTTCAGAAGGAGCAAGAGGTGAGTGAATAACGTCCCTAGTTTTTATAAATGATATTTTTGTTGTTGAAATTTTATGTTAGTTTTCATATTTAAAAGTATGATTTTGTGAAGAAATATTTGTTGATAGTATATGAGTAAAGAATGATTATTTTATCCGTTATTATGTTTTTTTTTTCCAATTGTTTCAAAGCATAATTCATGCTTATGCAGTTAAATGAAAATGAGGCTTTTGAGATATTTTTCATAAAGATTATATTGAAATGATCTTGTATTTTGGAAAGTTTATAAGCTGGAAATTATTATTTGAAATGGAATGTTTACTTGATGTTTTAAAAGGATTTTATCGACGATTAAATTTGAGGGAAAGTTTTGAATCTTGTTTATGAAACTTCATGATGGGGGATTTGATTATGAAATATGAGATAAAGTTGTTATTATGTTGAAGGAAGAATTTTTATCACTTTGATAAATTGACCCCCAAGCATGCTTGAAAATGTTTTGGAGAGGATTTGAATACGACGCGGTTACTAAAATGAGTAGATCTTGTTAGTTCTTGGTGCACCATGGTTAACTTCGAGCTCGCTTGATATTCATGGGATTTGTTCTCATGCCTGTTTCATGGACTGTGTGTCCATGCCTGTTTCATGGACTTTGTGTCCATACCTGTTTTCATGACTTCGAGTCATGCCTGGTTAGTTACCCTCATGGACTATGTGGTCATGCTTGTTTTCATGGTTTCGAGTCATGCCTGGTTAGTTACCCTCGTGGACTGTGTGGCCACGCTTGTCATTCGTTCTGTAAGAAGTCCTACAGAAAGATGAGGTTTGAGAATTATGGTTTAAATTTTGAATAAAAGATTTTAGTACATATTTGAATTTATTTGATTAACGATATTTTATATAGAATTCTATTTTATTCCTGATCTTATGGTTTAGAAATTGAGATTTATTACTATATTGTTTTTGTCAAAAGATAAAGATATTTAAATTATTTACTTCTGTATTTTATTAAATTATAAGGATGGGACGTTATTCACCGGAAAATTTGTTTTGGTTCAGACGATATTGCCGACCATGTATCTCCTGTTGAGCGGTGAAGGGCCTCTTTAAGGATGTAGAGATCGTTGATCCATCATGAGGTGCTAGTAGTTGATGTAAATCATAGACTTAGACTTTTGTATTATTATTTAATGTTAGATGCTCCATGTAATTTATAGGTAGGATCCATGTGTTTTGGAAAACATGTTTTTAAGTTTAAGGCTTAAGGAGTATGAGTCCTCTCATATTCTGTGCCGGTCACCCCTTAAGTGTTACGGGGCGTGACAAAAAGGATGGTGGTCGCACATCACAATGCGACCTAATATGCAAACATAAATCCAAAATAACTAACTTAAGAGAACCAGTTATCCATAAATCCCAAATAACTAACTTACCAGCTTTCTAATAGATGAGGCGTGTATTTAGAAGTATCAGCAAAGTTAACTTTTTTACCGACATCAGTTGAAAAGTAATAATACTGTGCACTTCACAACACACATGAATAGCTTGACTGTAAACAGATGCCCGCACGAATTCTTTTCCACCCACCCGAAAAGGCAGAGGGGAACATAGATGCAATTCAAACATAAAATGATGCACTATTTCAGAAACATATAGGCCTTTCATTATAACAAATGTGAAATTATTTCACAAAAAGAACTATTAGCAAGCTCCCCACACAAATGAGAAAACAAAAACAAGGGTTAGGTGTGGCTTGCATCTTTTTCAGTAGCTGTCTGTCTGGGGTACAGATGCAACAAAATGTTTCACAAAACTTCTACCATCAAACCGATCTAAAAAGGAAAAAAAATGCATCAATCACCTGTTCTCTTCCTTTTTCTCACGTGTTGGAGATTAAAATGACAATGTTTGCAACTGAGGTGGAAATACAACAAAGAGTTACCTGTGCATGTGCGTGTCCATGGTTTGTTTGTTTCACGTTAATAATAAGTACATTTGTAATAAGAATAATATATATTTTCCTATTCTTCCGCGGAGAGAAGATTTCAAGGTGATCAAACAACTATCAAATAAAACTTTTTTGGGTTTACATGATATGAAATAATAAACATAGAAGTTAGGATCAAAGGCCTGAAAACATGTCAATAATATTATAGATGAGTGCATCAGACAACTGTGTGCTTCAGTAAATTAGAACGATCCTGGCATCACACAAATGAGAACATCTGAAAAATGCCTCCAGACCAAGGGAAGAAACATGCTAATGCCGTAAAGATGTCAATCACAGAATGAACATAAAAACTGTATTAAAAAAGGGTTCAGCTGCAAAGCTAAACGGTCACTAAATAGTAAATACTAGTATGCGAACTTCACATTGATTATATATTTTTGTGTTATTCTCTATGTTGTGGGTATGGAAATAAAAATCTAACTAAAACTTGGATCAATAACTTACAAACATAAATACCACTTTGCTTTTCAACTCAAATCACTGATTTTCGTGAAACTAAGCTTAATTTACTATAGCCTTAAATTTTGATATTTATATTTTCTTGATAATTTAAGGAAAGGTCATTTCATTTTGTAGCTTAAAACAGAATTACTTCTCAGAAGAAAAAACATCAAATCCGAATAGAGTGGGGCATCACGAAGTTCTAAATCCTAGGCTGAAGCAAACACAAATGGGGCCAAATTTGACACCTAAATATGCTGTATTTAATGACGCCTAGAACTTCATCAAGAACTCTAATCACTTACTTGGCTAAGAAAAAAGAAGGACGGTGGAGGAGGAAGGAGATACGAACGCTTTTGGGAAGATGATTTACAGAGTTCTACGTCTAACCCCGCATATGTTGCAGATATTGTAAATGAAAATGAAGGGCAAGGTCTTTAAGAGATGGAGAAAGCAAAGAATCCTGGTCCTTGTCGTCTTGGTCCTCAACAGCTTGGAACTGTTCCTGCTGGCAGAGAGAAAAGAAAGAATGTTT
This sequence comes from Acacia melanoxylon, assembly GCA_019022615.1. Taxonomy (NCBI): domain Eukaryota; kingdom Viridiplantae; phylum Streptophyta; class Magnoliopsida; order Fabales; family Fabaceae; genus Acacia; species Acacia melanoxylon. The sequence goes on from JAFJYJ010000011.1 coordinate 10,413,031, forward strand.
CAGTTTCTAAATCATCATCAACAACAGTAAAGGAGTAACCACTTATTTGTTGAGGAGGGCACCAGGGAATGGGGTTTCAGGGGAGAGAGTTCTAGGTGGGAAACTTGAAGAGAAAACTAAGACTCTCCCCTGCTCTGATACACAAAGCACGCACAAGAAAGTTGGCGTTGCAGCAGGCTAAGATTTTCTGTATTTCCAGAAATGCCCTTTACCAATTCAAATATGCTTTCTGACATTTTAGAGTGCTTGTGAATTGTGATGGGCTTGATTGTAATTTAGGTCTTATCTTAGAAACAACCCAATGTATTTTAGAACAATTTTTCTTTTCATGATTATATGCATGCCTTACACAATTACATGTACACGAGAAGAAACCAAATCCTGTCATGGTGAACTCATTAAAACACAGTTTCCTTTAATACTGTTGCGGTTTTGAAAATCCTGAAAAAGAAAGTCTCACTATAAAATATGGAAAAGGTGAGAAGAGTAGAAAGAAAAAAAAAAAAAATCTTCATTTATAGACACAACTCTCTGGTATATAATTAATATAATTTCATAATTATAGGAAATAATAGGTGAGAATAGAGAACTATGGAGAATAGGAAATAAATGGGGATATGAAGTTCCTCAAATATTATATTCATAACAAAACTTGTTTTTTTTAGGTCCAGGTATCCACCGCCAATAGTGGTCACTTGTTTTTTTATAAAAAATGTGATCTTTCCAAAATAAAAATATTTTATTTTGGTTTTGGTTTTGTATTGTATTGTATTATTTATTTGCCAAAATTTTCTCTATTTTTTTTTTTGGATTTGGTCCCATGAAAAGTAAAATGGTCTTAATTTTTATTAGAATATAGGAACAAATGTCTTAAGCATGAGGGATCTAAATTAAAATAAAGGTAAACTTAAAGGATCAATGTTGTATTAACCCTAAACTTTTTCATAATCCTTTCTCCTATACAGTTCTGTGCTGCTTTCTTTTAATCTTAAACAAAGATTTTGCCTCATTACAAAGTGACTTTTAAAAACAAAAAGCAACTTAAACTCGAAACAATGTTTTGGCATGATGTGAGGGCATGTTACTTTTTTACTAAAGGATACATTAAAATTAATATTTTTCATATAAACATGAAGAAACTTTTTCCTCCTTCCAGTTTTTATTTTCTTAATATTTAAACATTATAAAATTGACTTTTAAATATATAATCTATCTAAATACGAAGCCATTACATTAATTGATTTTTACTTAAAAAAAGGTGTTAGATAGCATAGGATGTTTGTGGGGATTGGGCCCTTGCCCTAACATGTGTGGCTGTTAATTCTTAACATAAGGCATTAGGAAAGTATCAATACATGTTTATTAATTTTGTTTATGTATAATTAATGCTTAATTCTGATTTTTCGTATTTTTCTCTTTATGAAAACCCAATTATTGGGGGTAAAATTAAAATAGATTTGATGTGTGAATCTGTGATTCTTTTATTTGTATTAACTAGTTGAAATAGAGACACATGTATGTATGCACTTTTTTAAAAAACAAAAGAAAAAGGAAAATGTGGATTGATGTGGAAGGAAGAGGTGAAGGACGTACAGGTCCCATGCAGGGAAGCACGTGAGATGCTTCTCTTATGGGCGTCTTACATACTTGTCCCTCTAATTAGAGGGATGAGGCATTTTTTATTTCTTTTTATTTTTTATGAATTTTATTTATTTAGATTAAATTATATGTTGTTTTTAAAAATGTTTTTTTGGCCAGTATTTCAAATTAATTAGTTTCAGTTCGTATTAAAAAATATTTGTCATGTAACACCATTATCCTGAAAACTAATTAATTTGAGATACTGGGTGCCAAAAAAAAATCAGAAAACAACATATAATTTAATGTAAATAAATAATATATAAATAAAAATGTCTTAGAGGGATAAGCATGTAACAAGCACAAAAGGACAAGCATAGAACCTGCATGAATGAGAGGGCATGAGGTTGGGTGCCACATCTCTTCTCTAGTACAAGGATCTCCCTCTCTCTCTCAAATACACACATAATTAATCTTTTATACATACATGTTCTTCAACTTAATTTTGGGCCTGTTTTGGGATGACATCAAAAGCTTCAAAAAGTCCAGTGACAGCCCAATGACAGTGAAAGCTTGATAATTAGGTGTTTGGGATAGCTTCACAATTTAATAGGCTTCAAGGTCTGAAGTCACTTCTTTTATGAAGCCGCTTCTCCAAGCTTATGACCTTGATGCATACATTTGACTTCCTTACGAGTCAAAGTGTTTAAAATTAAAATACTTGGAAGATAAACGAACACCCCAGGCTTATACTCCCATACTCCTCTCTTCTCATGACTGAAATGTTTTTTTAATTTTTTATTTATGATTAATATAATGTTTTCAAAAATATTAACACTCAGGGACTTCCCTCCTTTAAATGATTTTAGGTCCCATCAAGAAAATAAATTCTTAAATAAGGATTTATGGGCAATTCAACACAACAAGCACGCGCAGGTACACAACTCACTGAAATGGAAGCACACCCTCACCTAATCATCCAAACTATTAAGGAGTTGAATAAAACACCAAGAAACATAAAATGGTAGAATTGGATTTGAAATCTGACAATCAAACATAGAAGATGTCACACTATTCAAAAACGTAACATGTACCTATGGTATAATAGAAGATGTCCCATAAATAAGGATTTATGGGCAATTCAACACAACAAGCACGCGCAGGTACACAACTCACTGAAATGGAAGCACACCCTCACCTAATCATCCAAACTATTAAGGAGTTGAATAAAACACCAAGAAACATAAAATGGTAGAATTGGATTTGAAATCTGACAATCAAACATAGAAGATGTCACACTATTCAAAAACGTAACATGTACCTATGGTATAATAGAAGATGTCCCATAAATAAGGATTTATGGGCAATTCAACACAACAAGCGCGCAGTACACAACTCACTGAAATGGAAGCACACCCTCACCTAATCATCCAAACTATTAAGGAGTTGAATAAAACACCAAGAAACATAAAATGGTAGAATTGGATTTGAAATCTGACAATCAAACATAGAAGATGTCACACTATTCAAAAACTTAACATGTACCTATGGTATAATAGAAGATGTCCCATAAATAAGGATTTATGGGCAATTCAACACAACAAGCATGTGTGCAGACACAACTCACCGAAATGGAAGACACCCTCACCTAATCATCCAAACTATTAAGGAGTTGAATAAAACACCAAGAAACATAAAATGGTAGAATTGGATTTGAAATCTGACAATCAAACATAGAAGATGTCACACTATTCAAAAACTTAACATGAACCTATGGTATAATAGAAGATGTCCCATAACTTATATTTATACATAAGATACTAATAGCATTAACTCATACAGTATAGAATTGCAGCACATATGGGCTCTTCAACATTTTCAAGTCCCCTCAGGTTTTCAACAGCAGGAAAGTACATGACATATAATCTTAAGAACAGAATTTGAAGCCATTGTTGATCTAAAAAATTACTACAGTAAGAAAAAGTAAAAATTGCCAATTGATACACAAAACTTTCCGCAAAACGTTGGAACTACTAAAGCCTAACTGCTGAACTATGAGAATGAACTACATGTAAGTGGGCACCATATATTGGCAGGAGGTAGATTTCGCCTAGATACTACCAGCTCCCACCAGTGAAGCAACAGAATGAGAGTTTAGATTTGAAACCAAATTAAGGTAATGAGAGTTTCGATTTGAAACCAAGTTAAGGTACTAAAGTAGTGGCATTACCTTTTCAAACATGCACGTATATATGTACCAACCATTTTGAAACTAAAGAATTTGGTACTCAAGAACACTTCAGTACCCCATTTACAACTTCTTCATTTGAGTCAAGGAAAATCAGATATGAAAATGAAATTAAATAAAAAACGCATCAACTTCCTAACAGGAAATTATCATTTCTAAATTCTAAAGCAAACACAAAATGCAGAAATCTGAGCTTCGATTGAAGAGGAATAGAGTCATAGAGAGGGGAAAAAAATACCTGAAGTGTGAAGAACCAGAGCCCAGAAATCGACGACGATGCAGGTGGGACGGTGGTCGCTGGTCGCTGGTCGGACGTTGCCACGTCGGAGACTCGGAGCCTCGGAGGAAGAGGGAGACTGAGGATGGAGAACACTCAGAGCACTGAGAGCAGAGTGGAGTTAGCCAGTCAGGTCGGAACTCGGTCGTCGACTCGGAGGAAGAGGGGTGGAGTCGTGGAGAGCAACTCAGAGTCGAGCGAGATGCGGTCACTGGAGGAAGAAGAGGAAGTCTGGAAGTGTGAAAGAGTAGAAGCACTGAACTGGCGAGCGAGACGTGGTCACTGGAGGAAGAATAGGAAGTCTGGAAGTGTGGGAGAGTAGAAGCACTGAACTGGTGCAGGGGTGGTGGCGTGTGGAGAAAGACAAAGATGAGGGGGAAATGTATAAAAAAAGAAAAGGAGAGAGTGAAATTGTAGAGAATATAAGAAATTAATTAGATAAAATTATTGTCTATAATAAAATATTATATAATGAACATATATATTTTTTAAAAATTTAAAAGGCCAGTTGGGCCTTTGATACGATATTAGTTGGGGTTAAATTAGTGAACAAAATAAAATATTATATAATAAGTACATATATTTTAACAAGTTTTAAAACATTTTAGAAGGCTAGCCTAACATAAGCTAGTCCCACCACTACATTTGAGTATTTGACAGTTCGATGAAGCAATTAACATATACATTTGACAATAGGTATGCTGGAACGTGCAAACATGCACCAATGCAGAGAATAAATTTGCTTATATATTACATGACCAAGTGAAAACTTCCATACATCACAGAGGTAATAACTTCTATTTATATGTGAAATACAAAGGTAATAACGTTAGAGAGTCCAATGGACTTCTCCAATAGACAATCCGCCCTGCATTTTATGGATAAGTATTACTTAACTTAGTAATAACCTCAATCAATAAAGAAATGGTTGTATCATCTACTGTGACTACATAGCCACTAAATTTGATGCATACTTTTTGTTGAAAAGATGGAGATTGTCACCCATACACTATACATATAGACTTTGCAAACAATGACCCTACTAAAAATATACATTCAACATCAATCTCTATGGTACATATTGTTATTCGGGACTAGAATCAATTTCTACACCTAAAGCACAATACATTACCTACAGCTTACCTGTCCATACTTGTTCAAGTACAAACCTGGACTTATTAAGGTAAAATGCAACACCATATCTTATAACTAAATAACAAATAGGTTTCGAGCAAAAACAAAAAACAAAAAACAAATATGTTGTCCTTTGCTAGTTATTTCAATTGGTTAGTTTCTAACCAAACAAGAACATCCCGCGTTGCGCGCGACGCAATTTAGGAAACTTACTGGTCATCTTCGACCGTAAATCCGTAAGAACGTGGTCACCCATAATCTCGCCCCCGCAAAGCACTCCCCCTCCGGCATGGCTGTCTGTTAATTTGAGTCTTTAGAAAATATTACCATTAAGTACCCCTTGACTCTTGCACTGTCATGTCTTTTCTTTTGTTGTTTGGATAAAATGTCAATTAAGCACCCCAATTTATGTTCTATCCCTGCGTCATTTTCTTACAAGCTTAAGTTCTTCCTTACTCTTATTTACAACTCCTCTGCGACAATTTCAATTAAATGCCAGAAAATATTAATTAATTATGAAAATTAAAATCAAGGTAAATTTAAATTATCACCGTCGTATTAACCCTAAACTTTTTCATAACCTTTTCTCCTATACAGTTTACGTGTTGCTGTTTTTTTTCCTCAAACAAAGATTTTGCCTCATTAAAAAGTGACTTTAAAAAATAAAAACCAACAACTTAAACTCGAAACAATGTTTTGGCTTGATGTAAGGGCATGTTACTTTTTGACTAAAAGATACATTAAAATTAATATTTTTCATATAGACATGAAGAAACTTTTTCCTCCCTGTATTTTTTATTTTCTTAATATTTAAACCTTATAAAATTGACTTTTTAATAAATAATCTATTGAAGGAAGAGGTGAAAGACGTATAGGTCCCATACAAGATCTCGCTCTCTCAAATACGCACATACCAAAGAAGTGCAGGGAATATATATGTATCGACTTTCGTTTACAGCCCCGGGTCTGACATGCCGTCCGTCACAGTGACTTCTGTGTAATTATTTGTGAATGTAAAATTACCATTGTGCCCTTCTATATTAACAACATAAAATGCATATATTAACAACAACTTTTGAAAACCTTGATTTTTTCATCTCTCACTTCCGTAAGCCTATTTACAACAACAAATGCTTAAATTAACAACATAAAATGCATATATTAACAACAACTTTTGAAAAGAGGGAGGAAAAAGGGAGAGAGGAGAGAGACAAGAGAGAGGGAAGGGCAAAATGGTAATTTTACATTCACAAATTATTACAACCAGGTCCCTTGAGCTTTCCGTGTAATTTCATGATTTGAGGACTTTATTGTGATTAATTCTCTTCCTTGGGAAATGAGTGTAATTTTCCCTTCTTTTTATAGGCTCGAGGCACCAAAAAGGTGAAGAAATAACTGGGATTTCAAGTTGCCAAAAGAAACAACCAAAAAAAGTGTAGGGAATATAGTATAGGAACAGCTTCGACTTTTTTTTTTTTTTTTTTTTTTTTTTGGGTAGAAATGCATGAATTCTTTAAAACTCGCACATTTCCATCCACACCGATGGCATCAGAAGAAAGGAAAGCTGAGAATTGAAAAACCATACAAAACTGTTTTCAAAGTATAATTACGATCAAATCCAACCCTGCCAAACTGCGGAAGATCATTACAATATTAGGTGCTCAGAGTTTTATGTTAGGTGTTTAGAGTTTAATTTCAAGATTAATTACGATAAAATCTTAACAAATTGCTTAGAGTTTATGTACTCGTTCTTCTATTAGAGACATTAACATTTTTTTAAAATTTTTTATTTATTTAGATTTAAATTACATCTTACTTTTTCGAAATGTTTTTTTTGACTCAAGATCTCAAATTATTTAGTTTCCATGATACTGGTAGTACAAAACAATATTTCTGAATGTAGGACTGAAAACTAATTAATTTGCTGGATATAAAAAAAAAATCACAAAGTAGCATATTATTTAAATCTAAATAAATAAATATATATATATATATATATATATATATATATATATGTAAAAAGAAAATATGTTCATTTCTCTAATAGAGATATGAACACATAAGGAATACATAAGCTCTAAAAAATATAGTGAAAATCATTTTCAATGTCTTTTTTGGAGAAAAAATCCACACACAAAAAAGCCCTCAAAATTCTGAAATCTCAGGCTGGGATTTTCAGAATCCAAAAAGGGCCTTAAAAATGATTTTCCCTTTATTTAATGGCAAGATACAATATTCTTTGTAGAGTTTATTCAAAGGCAAGATATAATATTCTTTTTTAAATGCAAACCATACAGTTCTTACTTGGGACCTTAGCATATTAACCCCTAGGGTTTGGCTTATGAGTAAACCAATTAAAAATTCAATAAAAAAATATTGCAGGTTTTGAATGTTTTTTAGCATGACTTTTAATTAATAAAAAAGTATTAAAAAAATTAGTGGTTTTAAAAATTGAATTAAAATGCTGGTTTTAAAATCAAAAGCTTATGTAATTTTAGAGATCATTGTGTTTTGTTTTATTAAAAAGCGAATTTAATTTTGGCTATGCAGTATCTCTATTAGGGAGCGGGGACCTTAGCATATTAATGCCTAGAATATCTATCCAAAAAAAACAAATAATGTCTAGGATTTGGATGACAAGGAAATCGATGGAAAAAAGCGATTATATTTGAACAAGCAAGGATTAGAAGCCATTGTATAATAGAAAATTAAAGATTTCTGGTTTATTTAATTTGAACAAGCAAGAGCTTGTATAAGCCGTCAAAATTAAGCAGGAACCAACACATACATCTATATTGATGTAAATCACAGCCTTCCAGATTTTTTTTTTGCTCAAAGAGAACATCATATATTAATAGAAACATCAACAGTACAGAGGAAATGCACTACAGGAAAAGGAAACAAACCAACAACATCAACAGGAATAACTAAAAAAAGACCAACACATACACGCCTAAGGAAATCACACTGATACAGAATAAAGGAATCAATCCTGTCAAAATAAACTACATCCCCTCCAAAACAGAGCAAGGAGAAGAATCTTCATTGCGGACAATACAAGCCTCCTGAGCATCCAAGGTTAGAAGAGAACACAAAGAAGGTATTGGTTGTAGGACCCACCCGATCGGGCAAGACACCCCCTTAAAAGCAAAAAGCATTTCTTTGCAAGAAAATCAAGAACTCTATTACCCCTCCTGGGGATAAAAGCTAGAGAGAACCCAACCTTGTCGAAAAGAGGCAAATAATATCCTGAATTTACTCCTACTCCTCCATTCAATCAAATCCGGGATTTAGCATTAATACAGGAGATCAACAAAAGACAATCAGACTCAAAAATAGCTTTATCTATGCCTAAATCCACTACCAATAACAAGGCCATTTTCAGCGCAAGAGCCTCAGTCATGAAGGCAGAAATAGACTTCACCTTGTCTACAAAACCCCAACGGAAGAAGCCCAAATGATCTCGGCATACAACACCTATTGCAGCAGATACCTTCTCAGAAGAGAAGGCACCATCAGTGTTAATTTTGACCAAACCAAATTCAGGAGGGAGCCAATGAATACAAGGTAAATCAGGTCTATTCGATGGCACACCCTCAGCCCGCATACAATCAATATTCCCCCAGAATTCAGAATTACTTTTTTTGCAAACTCAACAACAGCAAATGGGTTAGGCATATGATAATTAAAAACACATTCATTCCTTTGTTTCCAAATAAACCAAAGAGTCCAGCAAACCAATGAAATATCATAAGGACTGAGAAGCTTCGAAGCAGAAATCTGCAACCACCATGCATTAAAATTAGTCAAATTAGCAAGAGCAAAACGTCCACCCAAGCTACAGCCAAACCACGTCCCACGAGTCCATGGGCAGAAAAAGAAAAGGTGTTCAATTGTTTCTTCAGCAACCTCACAGATAGGACAAATCTTGGACGGGGACCGTTTCCTTTTATACAATGCGGCATTAGTGGCAAGAGCATTATTGAGAATGCGCCATATAAATTGTTGAACCCGGGGGATAATCTTAATCAACCAAACAGATTTCCAGCAAGAAGACGAGAGCACAGTGGAGGTACCAGCCCTATTAGCATCAATAGGAGCCATACCTTTTCTGCTACAGTACCCTAATAAGACCAAGTAATCACCCTTCTTAGCAAAGGTCCATACCAATTTATCCTGCAAACCATTACTAGGGATAGGAGTAGCAAGAATTGCACACTTCACATCATTCGAAATATATGGCAAAATAGGGGAAAGATCCCACTCACCATTAACAATGAGGTCACTTACCATACCATCCGCCACCCACGGATTCACACAATTCAGAGGTTTCTCAAGAGAGGAGTGGCCTTCCAGATTAAGAAAGGCGAATACACTCAGAAAAATGTGTCAATCACTGAAGAAACAAATGAATAATAGCTTGGGTTGTCCAAAAGAGTAAGTTATAATAAAACCATAAACGGTTCAAAAACTTGAACCAAGCATTAATAATGAAGCATCATCCAACACAGGAAAGTAATTAGTAATTACAATGAACAAGCATCTGCTTCCCATTATAAAGCCTAACTTTTTTCTGAAAAAAGAATGCTTTTGACTAAGCCTCGTCGATTTCTTTTGCTCTCTTCTCTCCTCTTTTTCAACTCAATGAATTATCTGTATTTTGGGTTAGTAAGCTCACAAAGCTGATTGTTAGATGCTTTATTGTGATTGAAAAATGACAACACACTGCTTTTCTTGGAAATACACCATTTTGGTACTTGTGTCAGAGTGTTTTAATGGCTAGGTCAGCTCTTGGTCAGGCCATAAAACCAACTTGACATGATGACTTAAATAAGGACAAGTCCCCCTGTAGAAGACTGTCACAAGGAGGTCAAAATATGGAAGACTGTATCTATCAAGGGCCAAAACATCAATTCACTCAAGAATTTAAGATTATCCTGCATGGCATTTATCAGCACTTCATTTCCAACTTCTGCCATCATGCATAACATCACAGTAATTCAATGAATACATGTTGGATCTAAATATAATTTCCTAACTCAAAACATGCCCTGTCAAAATTCGGAGAAAAAGAACATGCTTCGGACTAGAAAGCCTTGACAAAGCATTACATAAGCGGATACAGGACACTTACCTTTGAGACCCGATCACGAAGACTTTCAGACACTGATTGAGAGGCGCGGACATCCTTATCCTTAATGTAATTGTACATGACGACACCACATAATGCTGCATGTGAAAAAAAATATACAAGTGAGGGGGAAGATGATCAAAATTCACATAATATTGTTTCAAATAAAACTTACCAATTGCATAACCAATTATATTCAGCCCTGTTATTGTAGATTCTGGAAATATAACTGTTGAAAGGGCTATTAGTAACCAGTCTTTCAGCACACCAGTAACCCGAATGGTAACTGCTCCCGTTCGACCAATTGCCAAGAAGATGGAGAAATTCAAGGCCAGAGCGCATAAAGCGTTGGAAAAGAAGATACAAAAAATTGAACTGAATCTGTGAAACTTCCATTCCAGGCTTCTCCAGTAAATACCAAGGCACAAACAGAAACACAAAGCTGCACATGTCAAAGTATGAAGTCAGCATCTCATCTGGCAAGTACCATATATATACACAAATTAAGAGTCCAATGTCTTTAAATGGATAATGGAATATTCACCAAACGAAACTTATGTCATCCGTCAGGTTGCTAATGTATACAACATAGAGGGCTATACCTGCATGGAGCTATGTAATATAAGCTTGTGATAGGGTTTAACGTTAAGCCCTTCTTCTGTAGAAGGACTTGTGTTAAGACTAGCCTTAAAGCTTCTGCAAAGATGCCTGTGACCTGGTAAAGAGTACCAACTATATTGAAGTGAATTTCCCCATAGGAGGAAATGACAACTCCAACACTGACCAGCACCATGTTCAAGAACACATCACACCTTGCTTTGTCAGTGCCACACAAAACAGCCACAAACGTCGCCACAGGCACTGAGACAGAAAACTTATGAATTTGGGTAAGGTAGCTGAGGCAGTAAAAGAAACAAGCCAAGTTCATTATAGCATACTTAGAGCTTTGAGCATCTGGATGAAGGCCACAGAAATGTGCAAGTAAGCAGTGTTACCAAACCTGCAGCAACCAAAAATTATAGCTGCCATAATTAAAACTTCAAAATTGACATCAAAAGAGGTGGGAACATGAAAACCGAATGCAGATAAAAAAAAAGGGATCAATTCAAAATAATTTTTCAATAAAATACATGAACAATCAAAGTTCCTGGTAACAATCTTACTGTGGACATATCTAAACAAACAAAGCTATAAAATTTCCTACAATTGGCGGTGATGCAAAGTAAACTCTAGATCATGCATAATCAGAATCTGAAAGCTGGAGGAAAGGATTTGAGACAACCAACCAACAGCTAAAACCTCATAAAACGAAGGCTCCTGAGTAGTTAATGCTAAAATCATCTTAGATAGAGTTTCTTGAGCATACTTTTGGCAATGAAGCTTAAGTCAACTCATCCTTCAGCAAAGGTTTCCCAAGCACGTACAAATGAAATTATCTATACGCTACTGAAGAACATTTTGCTTTGTATATTATAAATTCACCAGTGACAGTTTTGAGACTAGACTGAATCTCACTTGAACAAATTCCTAACCAAGTTCAACCCTCACAACCAGAGAGAGACATCAACACCAGAACACACATACATAAGTGACATGTTCCATCAACAAATCTCAGGGTAACTCTTATCATGAAAGCATAAAAAGTTTAGTCTGCTAATTCCGCAGTGCTTACCAAAGGCTTGATGCAAAGAAGGCACTAATTGGTACCACACTTGTTGCATATCTGCCACAGAAATATTTTTCAGAAAGAAGTAAGCAGTTAAACAAGGGAAGGAAAGCATAAGATGGCTTCAAAACAATGGCAAAAGAAAACTTCAAACTCACATTTCAAATGTCCTTTTCACTGGGGAGACAACCTGCATTTATGAACATATGTATGTCACTCTAGGAACAAGGCAAATAATCAGCAATGAAAATTTATCAAGCATAGGGGTTGGTTGAAAAAGTTCACACACTGAGGGTGTTGGATATGCATAGCATGCAGAACATTAACAAGGTATAGCGGCGTGTCCAAGAAAAAGTAGAAGATTTGCATACTGAGTCCAGGAAAAACTACTGGACAAGGAGTTTGAGGATAAAACTGGAGGCATAGCAAGGCTCATAAGAACCCAAAAATCAATGACATTCTCCTCTATAACATAAATTTGTTTTTCCTTGGTTACTGTAACTTGGAATGCACCTAAGGAAAGAATCTAACAGCTGCATCAACTTGAACAAACCCAATAACCAGACTTGTTGCTTGTCCTAAGCTATCTATTATCTAATTTGATCATGTTCTTGGTGAGATAATGGACACTGGGATTGTAATCTAGTGGGTTAATGACCACAAATAAACTATGGTAAGATCTTGCAAATAGACGCTAATATTTGTAAGCATATGCTAAATTTCCAACTCTAACTACCCATACTCACGACGAACTTGGTATTACACTTGCCTGCCCCAAATCACATCTTCATGTCTGCCATCTCATAATATCAAAAGCACGCCCTAAAATTACTCCCTAAAATCATACCCCCAGCGAACCTAGTGATTTAGAAAGCAGCTGTAAGTTGACAATAGCAAGGTTTGAACCCCCTAAAATTACTCCCATTAGGTTGGTAAAGGGGAGGCAATCAAGACCAAACTCTAAATTCTAGCGAAGATTACAGTAGTCTCAAGTATGCATATTTAACAGACAACCCAAAAACTTCTTCACCAAAATGTACTTAACCTGTACCAGTATTGAAGATAAGAGACAATGAAAATGACAGGACAGAGTGATGTGACTGATTGATTGCAATATTTAAATCAAGTCAGATGACAGTGACTGATAACGATCAAACACATACAAGTAACACTAATAAATTTCAAGACGTCCCATCTTGGTAAGATAGGTAGATGTGTATGTGCATGTCATCAGTCCAGTGCATTAGGGGCATGGCATAGAAGAAAGCAAACATTGGAGCGAAAAATTCCAAAGTAAAAATGGATGGCATACCTTGAAGACTCGGACAAGAAAAAATGCCACGAGCCCAGAAAACCCCATATGAATCACGGTGAGTGTTATGGGAAACGGAAAATTGAAGTATTTTGGAGAAAGGACCCACTGCAAAAAGATAAACAAAATCCTTCATGCTTCTACAAAACAGAGGACAAGAAACCCAATAAGAGACAAAAGACACACGAGAATTCTACCTTGTTGTACAATATGACTCCCGAGGAAAGCGATATGTAGATGAGAAGGTATAGATAAGTGAGGAAAAGCGTTTTATTCATCATTTTTCCTTGTTTTGGGTTTCAAAGAATGACCCCCCAAAATGCCTCCAGAAAAATATACACTTCAGCGGGTCTACAACATCTGACACTTGAGTATACAATACAAAATCTGAAATGCAATACTCCAAGATAAGAAGCTCGACGAGGTTCTTCCTAAAACCCAGAAAGATTCACCTCCCGGAGCAGAAAAGTCTAAACCTTTACAATTGCTTCGAGGATTTAGATATTTTCGGAAATAGTAATACCTGCTACAAGCGGAAATCGGAATCAGAACATAAAAAAATTGATTTCGCAACAAATCCAGAAAAACAAGAACGGACAACCCAAGGAGCCAGATTCAGAGATGAGGGGTCAAAGAAGAAAAGGGACAATACCCAGGACAATGCAGAGTCTGATCGGATCTAGGAAAAAGAGTAATAGTGAAGAGATCCACGAGAAGTAAGGTAGCTGGAATCTGGAAAACGAAGGGCTTTCAAGAAAAGGTCCAAGATATCCCAAGAAAGGAGGAGGTAAAGAGTGGGTGGGAATGAAGTAGAGATGGGAGAGGAAGGTTACAAGGTTATTAATTGATAAATGGGTGTGTCTGAACACACTGTGCAGATGGAAGAGGAAGGTTACAAGTTTTGGAAGAAGCGATTAATGATGGCTTCTTCGGAACACGTGCATCCGTAACTGAGAGGCAGCAGCGTAACGCCGATGAATGAAATCTCAACATCAAATAATCAAACGCTGTAAGAGTGGGATTCCATGGTAAAGAAAGAATAATCTTTTTCTCTCCCGTTTTTTTTTTCAGTTTTTTTATCCTCATTTGTTTTGTTTATTTTTAAGTTTTCTTAACAGGACATGTTCTTTTAATTTTGCAGTGCCATCAATTCTGCTAAATTGCTAGTCATTTTATTGTTTTTTTGTTATTTTTTGACCGGAATTGTTTTTTTATGATTTGCTCTTCATAGTCTAGGTAAAACAAAAATTAATTATGGCTTTGCTATAAATCTCCATAGTCAAATTACTTGTAATTTACTGTGCCTATTTTTTTAAGAATTTTGTAATGTTGCTAAAATAAATACCTGCAATCTAAGTTTGTTTATTACATTACAAAAAAAAAACTAGACTATTCACCCATCCTAAACAGGTAAAAGTAGTCATAAAGTATTTCCCACACGTATTGGATTGGATAAAAAAAGGAAAAAAGCTAAGCAAATAGAACTTAAATTTAAAGCTAAGCAAATAGAACTTAAATTTAAAAATTTTAAATCAATTTTGTCGTCCATGATGGAATGGGTATTAATTATAAAAGTATAACAATTAACAACTCATTTTAGTAAGAAACATTCCTTTAAAATTTGAAGTTTGAATAGTATTTTCTTATCTTTTTCCCACAAATTTTTTTAAGTACAAAAATACAATTGAACCTCTTAAAACAAAGCAAAAAAAATCCCTTTTTTGTGAACAAAAATCATTTTAATAGGTATATATATTAACTGCAAGAGAATAAATATTAACAACATGAATATAGTAATTGACAACTGATTGTAGTAAGAAATTATTTATTAAAAATTTTGAAGTTTAAGTGTTATTTTCTTATCTTTTTATCTAAAATTTATATGAGTACAAAAATACAATTGAACCTCTAAAAATCAGGGAGAATCCTATATAAAGACGGTTGAAATAGGAAAATTTTATATAAGGTTGTTAAATTTAATAAATCTTAAATTGAGTCAATGACCCAATTTAGAATATTTAAATGTTAGTTATTTTCCTATTTCTCATGTCACACACACATGAAATGGTGAGACCCACGTATATATAATTAACATTATATATATATGTGGGTCTCACTATTTCATGTGTGTGTATGAATTTTCTTCTTCTCATGCAAAATGAAAAGTTTAAACCCATAAAAAAACACTAGACTATTCACCCATCCTAAACAGGATAAAGTGTAAAAGTTGTCATAAAGTATTTCCCACAAGCATTGGATTGGATATCAAAAAA
The DNA here is from genome assembly GCA_019022615.1 of Acacia melanoxylon. Classification (NCBI taxonomy): domain Eukaryota; kingdom Viridiplantae; phylum Streptophyta; class Magnoliopsida; order Fabales; family Fabaceae; genus Acacia; species Acacia melanoxylon. The sequence goes on from JAFJYJ010000011.1 coordinate 10,428,650, forward strand.
TTTAGGAAAAAAGCTAAGCAAATATAACTTAAATTTAAAATTTTTAAATCAATCTTGTTGTCTATAATAATAGAATGGGTATTAATTATAAAAGTATAACAATTAACAACTCATTTTAGTAAGAAACATTCATTTAAAATTTAAAGTTTAAGTAGTATTTTCTTATCTTTTTCCCATAAATTTATTTGAGTACAAAAATACAATTGAACCTCTTAAAACAAAGCAAAAAAAAAATCCCTTTTTTGTTAACAAAAATTGGATTTTTGTCAACAAAAATCATTTTAATAGGTATATGTATTAACTACAAGAGAATAAATATTAACAACATGAGTATAGCAATTGACAACTTATTGTAGTAAGAAATTATTTATTTAAAACTTTGAAGTTTAAGTGTTATTTTCTTATCTTTTTATCTAAAATTTATATGAGTGCAAAAATACAATTGAACCTCTAAAAACAATGTAAAAAGTTGTTAACATCATTTATAAGGGGAGAGAAAACCCATTATGGCATGTTTGGATTAGTTTTCTTTCAGATAATAACTTTTATAATTTACGAGGTAAGTATATGAAAAGAATTTTGTCTCGACTTATGACTTTTAAAACCACAGTTTCAAGTTACCAAACATCTCGTGGACAGAAATATGAGTTTTACCATGTTTTAAAAATTTTGCATGTACTTTTGCATTTTGATAAACTTTTACTTACGATGCCATGATGCACAAAGGAACACTTGATTCTAATTACCAAGGAAGCAAAGTAAAAGTAGAGCTCGTTGTGTAAAACTTACTCAACAGTGAAAGCTGAGGTGGAGGGGTAATAAAAGTCATAAGCAAAACTCTTTAATATAATAAAAAATTACTTGACTGGAGATTTATGACACATTCACGTTTTCGGGTTCACATTAGGTGCACATCTCTTATGTGCACCTTATGTGCTTGTCCCTCTATAAGAGGGATGAGCACATTTTTTTTTTTTTTTTTTTTATATATACTATTTATTTATATTTAAATTATATGATCTTTTAACTGGAATGTTTTTTGACCCGTATCTCATATTAATTAGTTTTCGACCGTCCGCATACGTAAATATTATCCCGTAACACCAATATCATGTAAAATAATTAATTTAAGATGCGGACAAAAAAAAACAAACAAAGTTCGCATATAATTTAAATATAAATAAATACTATATATAAAAAAATTAAAAAAATGCCCCATCCCTCTAATTAGAGGAATGTGCATGTAAGGAGCACATAAGGGAGAAGCACCTTATGTGCTCCCCACGTTTTCAAACCTTACTTGTTAGAGGAGAAAACCCACACAGTGGGGTTAATCAAAATTAGAATAAAGTTTGAAACTGAAGTCCATAAAAGGAATTGAACAAATTAGAAGAGGTTACAATCGGACCACAATTTTGTGTGTGTGTATTAAAAAATGGCATAACATTAAAATTGAAATAGTCATTAAATTGACATATTTGGAAGTTTGGGAGGATGGGGAGAGAGAAGTATAGTCAGAAGATTAAATAATAAAGGGTTAAGGTACAAAAATACACATGTGGTTTTCTTAAAAGTATAGCTAATATCAAGTGTTAATTTTTTGTTGCAAAAGTGACTATGTAGTTACAAAAATGAAGTAAAAAAAACTCATTGACGGTTAATTTGACTTTTTTTAAGGCTGACATGGACGATTACTCATCTAAATTTCATCTCAACTGGCAATGGAGAACTGGAGAAAATGACCCAAATAGTTTCAAAAATTACAGAAAGGCAGCAACGGTGGCGAGAAAGCGGAGATGGGCGACTGATAGGTAAAATTGGGATTCAGAGAGAGAATGAGAATTGGAAAGAAAATGACTGAACCGCAATTTCCAAAATATCTATGTCATTTTCTGTAATTTTTTCCATTTCTTTACCGTCGGCGCCAACGACATGAAATTTTATTTCGATCATCATCCATGTCAGCTTTAAAAAGAAAAAGAAAAAGTCAAACTAATGGTCAATGAGTATTTTGCTTCACTTTTATAACTACAGTCACTTTTACGCCCAAAAAAAACACTTGGTGTTTGACCGCACGTTTAAAAAAGTCATATATATGTGTGTGTGTGTGTGTATTGCACTCTAACCCTTAAATAAATAAGGAAGTAAATAATATTCTTGGTGTCTGATACATCTTTGTTTCCTGCGACATTATTACAGTGCTTATCTAAATTAAGGTTTAAGGATCCTGCCAGTCTATAATTAATAAATGTCAAATAATAGCTAAAGTCTTTACATCATTATCAGCATTATTCCTTTCTTGTTTGCTTCTTTTACTTGTCTTTAATCGATATGGATATTGGGGAACACATGGGAAACATATATAAACTATAAAGACCTTTCTCTCCAAATAATTTAATTTTGATGAAGTAATTAGGAACTATATTAAATTTAATTTTTTTAAGTGATTTTAATTGACTGTAGTGAAATTACTGCTTTAGTTGTTATTTATCACCTAACAAGTTTTTTTGGTCGAGATGTATTCTTATCATGATCAGCCTAATGAAAATAAGTCTATTACTATTGTTGTCATTAAAATTCAACAAGTTTTTTTAAAAAATAATAATAATTGATTTTTATTACTTTAGTTATTGTTATCGTTTATTACATTAAAGTTATTGCTTGTTAATTTATTGTTATCATTTTTTTATAATTTTCAAATTAAGGATATGTAGGTAACTTGTCTTCATAAAAATTTACTTAATCGAATCATATGTTGTATATCATTAGATTATATATCTGTTTATAAATTAGAAAAAATAGTTTAGAAAAAAAAACGATAAATATAAATAATTTAATCAGCTTACTTAATATTTCCACAAAAGACACATTTGCCTCACATTTGGAACCACAGAGAATACTTCAAGGGAACACCAATTGTGAGATCCGTTCATCTCCTTTAGGATCTGGCTTATATCCTTTGCAATTAGTGTCTGCTGTCGTCCTCTGCATCGAAACTACGCCGTTTTGCGCACAAACTGAAGCTGTGGTCTTTTTTTAAAAAAATCAAGGTATTGACTGGTACTAAAAATATACTTTATGATACTGAACAACACTGAAAAAATACTTCATGATTTTAAAAACTTATTTTAAGATCTTGCAAAAATTATTTTATGATCCTAAAAAATATTTCGGGTACTAACCGTTACTAAAAAGATACTTGATGATACTAACTGGTATTAAAAAAATACTTCATGATGTTAAAAAAATATTTCAGGGTATTAACTGGTACTAAAAGAATACTTCATAATCTTGAACAAATTATTTCAGGGTAATGACTGGTACTAAAAATATACTTCAGGATATTTTTGCAAGATCTTAAAATAAGTTTTTAAGATCATAAAGTATTTTTTCAGCACCGTTCAGTATCCTAAAGTATATTGTTAGTACCAATCAATACTCTAATTTATTTATTTATTTTTTAAAAAAGGACCACAGCTTCAGTTTTGCGCAAAACGGTGAAGTTTTGATGCAAAGGACGGCATCGAACACTAATTGCAAAGGATATAAGCCATATCCTCTCCTTCATGAGTCATTTGGTACAATTGAATTGGGGAGGCGAACGTGGAACTGACGATGGAAGTTGTTATGGACTGGCATATTGGGCCCAGAGTTATGTGGCCCAGCAGGGGCACTTTATGACAGAATCCCTTCATAATCAGGTAAAACGCTAAATCACCCTGTAATCTTGGCTATAATTACGGATAGTACAGGTAGTGGAGCAAACAGGCACGAGAGGCTGGAGGCAAGCAGGGCCCTTGGGCTGAAACCCTAGAGGTAATCTCTATAAATAGAAGATTACCCATCAGGTGCACATTCTCTATTAATCTATTCTACAATTCAGTCTCACTGTGCATACACCTCACCCCTTTTTGGTTAACGTCATATCCGTGTAGCACAGTGATCCATTGATACTCTTCGATATCTTCTTCATAAGTATCTGAGAGCAATCATCCTCTCTTCGATATCTGCTTAATAGACGTCTTGGAGAGACTATTTGATCCTATAGAAATCACCAACTAACCCATCGAGGTTAGATATTTGTGTTCTACCACAAAACAGAAGTCATTTTAAGTGTGTTCGGTGTTTGATATGATGGATTTCAGTTCCTTATGGAAGCCAATTCTATAAAAGATTATGGAAGTGGGTTCCTCACCTTGATTCATGGAATTGTCAGGAGTTCCATGGAACTGGACATTGAAAGACCAAATAGCCCTTGGTACAAGAGATATTTGATGGTTGTAAACAGTTAGGTGGGATGATGACGACGAAGATGTGGATGATTGGAATGGCGACAGTAACTATGGACGACAACAGAGATGTGATAGGAGACAACCGTCAACCCCCTCCAGCCACGACACCAAGTTCAAAAATTGGAGCTTGTCACCTTTCTACCCCTTCCATGTTTGTCATCACCGTCGACAGGGACACCATTGCCATCTAGTTTCTGTTGCGAGTTTGAAGTCCGGTTTAGCTTCCATCACAAGTTCGAAGTGCAATCTAGTCCAACTACTACAAATTCTTTGATTTTTCTTTTGAAAAATGAAATTTTATTTGCTTTATTTCTTGTGTGGATTCGACTTCTTGTTTTTAGTTTGTGGGTGAGCATCAAATTTTTAAAATGGAAGCATTATTTGTTCCACTTCCAGTTCTAATTCTATTTCCACCTCTACTTTCATTACAAATTTCCATAATACTAAATAGGGCATAATAATTAAGGCGTCACCAAGTTAACTCTGTTTTAGGACGTTTTTTCTTTGCTTTATTTCTTTTGTTTTAGAATTCCTTCCTTGTATTAAAAAAAAAAAAAAAACTCACTTTGAAATCTTAATTGAGATTTATATGATATTTTCTTGTATTCTTCTCTAAACAAAATATGCTAAAAAAATGAAACATATAAATAAAGAGGGTGAGGGTGTAATTATGCTCTAAAAGTAACTCCCTATAATTGTTAGTATCCAAGTTTTTCCTAAAGAGCAATTTTATCTAGGAAGTAATTAAAACGTAGCAATTTCGTCTTTTATAATTAAAAATGTTGATAGTGAACGCTAATTTTTTAATAGACAATATTAAAATTTTAACCGTTATGGCGAATTTTCTTGTTTTTAACTCTTTCAGATAAAATTGTTCCTTAAAAAACTTTCAGATACCAGTATGTAGGGGTGAACAACGGGCAGGCGGGGCTGCCCCGGGGGGTAATCCGTGCCCCGCCCATTTATTTTCCACGGGTACGGGGCACCCCGTACCCATGATGAAACCATGTTTAACCCGTATAAACCGTTTAGGCGTACTGGGCTTTGTTTGTTAAAAAAAAATGTTTTTGAGCCTAGAATTGTTTTTTTGCTAGAACAGTTTTTTTGGGCCCAAAATATATTCTTTCAATTTCTAGCTTACAGCAGCTTGAAAGGAAACCCAATATCAAGATGGAAAGAGTTCAAAACACATTTTATGATTTAACCTCTTCAATTCGCAGATTTCTTCCATTCGAAACTTAAATTTTCTTATTTAATATTATTAAGAAAATCCATGCATAGTACTCGTAACCAATTACAATTTGTCACAGGACAGTCGCCCCATAATAAACATGTTTCATATCTTTTGAACACTCGGACAGATTTAAAAAATAAATATAATTTTTCATATTATTTAGATTAGGCATGTTGGAACTTGGAATGGACAAGGGCGAAGGGGAAATTATGACTATTATATTAAAATGTAGAATTATTTGAGAAAATAATTAGAATTTCAGGGGGATATCAGAGAGGAATATCCGACAATATAATAGGGATCATGAGTATATTCATTAGTGATGAGGGGAAACCAAAAAAACAAAAATCTAAACGGGTACGAGCGTACACGGGTGCCCCGTGGCCCGCCCGTATAATCAAAACGGGTACGGGGTAGCCCCGTACTCATGACGGGCCCAATCTGGGCGAGTTTAATCTGGGGGAAATTCTACGAGCGGTTGGGCGGATTGAGGGTCACTTGCTCATCCCTACCAGTATGCCCTTAGTGGTTACTTTTGAGGTAAGATTACCTATTAACCCAGCTTAAACTAGAAAAGGGCTAACTTTCCACAGCTCCCCAGGGACATCACGCTGCTCGAATGATCTCACTCAATAAAGTCGGTGCCACTTATCACATAATGATCTCTTCCCATATATCTCTCGCATACGTAGACACGGTACATGACCAGTTAAATGGTTTTTTTTTTTGAAAAAAAATATTGGGAAAATTACACTCAGGTCTCAAGAAAGAGAATTAATCACAATAAAGTCCTTTGAAATCATGAAATTACACAGAAGTCCCAAGGGATCTGGTTGTAATTATTTGTGAATGTAAAATTCCCATTTTGACCTTCCATCTCTCTTGTCTCTCCCTTTTTCTTCTCTCTTTTCAAAAGTTGTTGTAAATATATGCATTTTATGTTGTTAATTTAGCATTTGTTGTTGTAAATAGCTTCTGGAAGTAAGAGATGAAAAAATCCAGGTTTATAAAAGTTATTGTTAATATATGCATTTTATGTTGTAAATAACTTTTGGAAGTGAGCGAAGAAAAAAAATCCAGGTTTTCAAAAGTTGTTATTAATATATGCATTTTATATTGTTAATTTAGCATTTGTTGTTGTAAATAGCTTCTGGAAGTGAGAGATGAAAATAATTACATAGAAGTCCAAAATAGTAAATTTTACATTCACAAATAATTAGACAGAAGTCCCTAGGGACTTCTGTGTAAATTCATGATTTCAAGGGACTTTATTGTGATTAATTCCCTTCCTTGGGACCTGAGTGTAATTTTCCCAAAAATATTGGCTTCTTCTGATTTATTTTATTTTATAAAAAAAAATTAGGAGAGAGTTGGGCTCATCCACAATCTAAAGACAGAGTGCTTGGAGCCTATTCCGCAAGGAATTCGGTGACTAAGAAAATATACGTCCTCCACCTTACTTGCGCGGGTTCGTTATTTCACAGACTCTAAGATCTCCCTGAAGACTCGACTAACTTCAAGATTGAACCCCTTCCCTTTTGGTGAGAGTATCTAACTCCTTCGCCAGTTGAACCCAAATACGAGGGTTCTTCTTCTTCTGATTTATAGAAATAGTACCTAGATCACGTTGTCCACAGAGATTACCAGATCCCAGCTACATTCTCAGTTATTGTGACGTGCATGTTATTAATTAATATTTTATTTTAGGTTTTATAATTCAGGTTTCTTTTGCCATCACAAAAATTGAATTCCGAGGCTGCAAATTGTTTTAAAATTGTTCTCCTGTCATAATTATTAATTGTTTAAATCCGGAGTCTAAATCTATTTTCCATATCCATAATAGACTCTGACGAGGGTTTGAATGTTTCGTTCAAGATATTAGCTGGGAACCTGTATAGTATAATTCAGGTAGAGCTGAGAAGAAGGATTAGGGTCTAATAGGGCGCTCTTCAGGGCTTAAAGTAAGAAAAACATTTGTTTTTTAAAGTTCGGTTTGAGAAAGTACTAGGGATCAGGGCGGGCATTCTAGGGCCCGAAAGTTACTATTCCAAATTTTAACTATTTTTCCTAAAGAAATATAATTAGTAAATTCAAAAAATTAAATTTCTAATTTATTAAATAAATGTTGTCGCATTAATATCAAAACAACACAAATCATCCAAAAATTAGCACATCACTAATTCATAATAAAAAAATAAACTATGTTCACAAATAACTCACATAAAATATAAGAAGATACCACCAAGCCGACATTAAGATGATGACTATTATTGTCGTCATTTTCGCTACTATCATCAATTTCAACGACATTTGATCTTGTTTTGAAAGAGCTTTGGTTCATGAGTAAGAATCTCTTGAATTTTTTTCACGCATCATGAACACATCCATAATCTTTATCTGCAACAAATAATAAACAAAATCATAAAATTAGAGTATAGTTATTATGTATTTGTACTTAAATGGATAAATAACTTTATAACAAATACAAAATACATATAAATTAATACATTACCATCATATGTGAATCAATGTATCCAAAATATAATAATAATAAAAAATTAAAAGGGCCAGCCCGAGGCCCTCAAGGGCCGGCCCTGCAATGCTTATTTCATTAAGCTCTTCTAATTTTCAAGTCTAGCCCTTGAAGGGCCAAGGCTTAAAAGGGCTAGCCCGATTTTCGGGCTCTAAATTTAGGTGGGGAAAAAAATCACTAGGTTAATTATGTTTTTTATTTTTAAAATTAGTAGTAGTAGTAGTAGTAAAACCCTTGGTCTTTAGTTTAACTGGCAAAAGAGTCAGACACTCTCACTAAAGGGAGGAGTTTCGATTCTGGAGTTGGTCAAAGTATTGGGGGAGACATCATAACTCCTAGGTATCTAAGTAAACGTCTGAGTGCAATAGACGGCTCACCATACCTATCACCTAAGAAAAAAGGAGATTTAACCTATTTTTGGATCGTGGGTGAGCCCAACTCTATTCCTAAAATTTGTCTTTAAAAAAAAAAGTAGTAGTAGAAATAATATGGGCTCATAGATTTAAGTTCTCCACAACAGTTTAGGAAGATTTTGGGCCTGTACCAGTAACAGGCTCATAGGAAAAGGCACAACATCTTTTTCGTTTTTTTGTTAGAGTTAATATTCTATGCTCAGTTGAGTCTTTTCCTTTTACTTTTTTGTTAGAAAACCGATTTTATTTGACCAAAAAAAAAACCGATTTTCTATTATTCATTAGATTTTTTTTCTTCATAAAAAATAGATGATACTCACGGCAAAGTTTTACTTAAACATCTATCTGGGAACAATGAGGGAATTAAAGAGAAATAAAAAAAAGTTAATGAAAGCGTCAGAATTCAGAAAAATACATATTATCGCTGGAATTTAACATACATGTGAATGTGTGATGACAACAAAATGAAATACTTTATTTATTATAATTCGGATTTAATTTTCAGAATATTCTGGCTGCTGAAGAATATCCTGATGCAAGTTCCTACATTTCAAATGCAAATGCTGCCTTTATTTCAATTATCGCTACAGACTAAATTATTAAAACAAAACATTTACATATCGCTTAAATTATGAATTTTAATTTAAAATAATAAATAATAATAAGACATATTTAGATTTCATGATGGATAGCGACATATAAATAATTGATGACGATATTATTGATAGATTAAATTAAAAATTAAGAATAAAAAACATCTATTATTGAAAATCAAACAACAAACTGGCGTTAATCTGTATATATAGGCTGAGATATGCAGGGGATGGGTAGTACATACATTCACCAAATTGTTAAATTAAATTAGGGAAAATTAATTTTTAATTAAATTTAATATTAGGGCTGTTAAATCTTGTTTCCAAGTTGTACATGTAGAACATAATATAAGGAAATAGAAGCCACCGACAGATTTGGGGTGCAATATATATTCTATGATTGGCAGAAAAGCAAGCAACAGGTTGAACATTGAAAAACAATGTGAAACATGATGTTCTTATTACATTTATTATTTTCAATACTAAAAAGCAAAGGATCGAATTAATTAATTAATTAATTTAAGAAAAAAGGAGTTTATAATTCTGATAATGAGTTGGTAATAGACTTGCAATGATAATAATAATAAGGCCGCGTTGAGGTGGACTGGGGGCATTATTGCGGTCAACGTCTTGATTAACCAACGCACGCTTTCCTTAATTAGCATTACAAAATTATAACACACAAATCATCCTCTTATTATTATTATTATTATTATTATTATTTTAAAAAAAAACATGCATTTGGCTGTCATATATTAATAATTAACTATTTCTGGTCCCCAAAAAAAAAATTAACAATTCATTATTAAATTGTAAGGTGAAGGCAAAGAGGGGAGTACTCAATTTAAATAACACCATTAAATTTATTACATGAATGTATAATTTTACCCCAATTAAGTGCGACTGCTTGAATCTAATGGAGTCTAATACCAACAAAAAAAAGTAAGGTTATTAAAGATTAATATGGATTTAATGATGTTTAAGGTTTTTCTTAATTTTAATAAAAATGTCAGAAGTGTTTACAAATACAACTGGAGGTATATAATTTATAATACTGCCTCTAGTCCTAAATAAAAGACTTAATTGGTTTTTGGTTTTTTTTTTTTTGAAAGATTGATTAAGAAAACTAAATAATCATTTTAATTATATCATATATTGTTGTGTATGATTAAATTATATATTTAAGATAAATTATTTTTTTAAAATGATAAATATAAATACTTTAAAATCTTGTTAAAAAAAAGGAAGGAGGATGAATAATTAATTAAGGGTGTAATATGAGATGTGGGGTAGAGTAATAAAGGAGAGAAGAGATGTTGAATTTTATTATAAAAAAGAAAAAAAGAAAATGAAAAGAACCTCATAACCAAAAGAGACAAAGGAGTTTCAACAACTGCCAACACCAGATCCATAAGCAACAGCTCCGCCGAACCAAATCAAAATGTGAGTCTTCCTTCCCCTTTCCCTTTCCCTTTTTCTAATCTAATAATCGCCTGCACTTTGTCAATCTATATAAATTATTATTACTTTATTCTCAAAAAATGTGGAGGCATTTATTTATTAAAAAAAATATTTCTCATGGTCCTTAAACATTTCATTATTTTATCCATCAAGCAATCAATTAATTCTTTAACTCAATAAATTACAGTAACTAAGTTGATTTAGGCTAAAAATCATATCCCAAATTACCAATTAAAATAAGAGCTTAATACTATTTTTGATCCTTACATTTTGATTAAATTTTAACTTTGATTCATATAGTGTCATAATGATTTAGTGTGAGTTGAATGGTATTAATAGTATTAAAAAAAAAAAAAAAACCAAAACTTGCTAATGCCATTTGGAAGAAACAAAAAACAAGGCTTACTAAAAGTAAAAGGACCAAAGCCAAAACATTTTGTCGATTATAGGAATTACAAACCACAATTTGTAACAAATTGTAAGGATGAATAATAATATTAACCCTTAAAGAAAAGTCTAATGTCGATAAATTATATTCCCTTTTTTATTTTCGTAGAATTAAAATATTTTATACTCTAGATTAATGATGCCTTCATAATAGTTTGTGCTAATATAGAATATAAAAGAATAAAATACAGTAACCAAACGATTTGGGTAGTTAGATTGGTAATTTGTGGCAAAGGGACAAGGAAGGAAGGAGTGGGGACATTGGGGTGATATGACACCGGCCGGAAAATGTCAGCCACCATATAAAATACACCACATGTTCTTCAACCTAATCTATTATGTATTACGCGTCTAATAATTTCAATCATATAATTCCAAACATATCTATGTTCAATTCAATGTGTGTTTAACCATTTTCCATTTCAATCTCTTCTAATTAATTAATAATTTAGTATTATCTTATTGTTCTTTTTTTGTCATTTCTTAACGTCCTCTTGATTTTGCTTTTGTTTGCTTCTCCCCAATATTTCCTTTTTTAAAAAAATATTATATTTGTTGCCAACCCTCCCTTTTTAAGCACAACAAAAGAAGTTATGTGACTTTGACCAACAAATTTATATTAAGATTTAGCTTTAAGCACTAATTACCACTTCCTCCTATTATTCTAAATATAGGTCAAGGTATTTACTTGTTTTAAATATGTACATCACATTTGTCTCCCAAGTTTATAACTTTTTCTCCAAACTATTCTTACCTGAGTACAAATATTAAAGGGGTTTACATCAAGGGGTAATCTGATGTAAATAATAATTAAAGAGGGTATTTTAATAAAGAGAGAATCCTAATAAAACGTTTTTATAAATAATGAACTCCCCTGATTTTCTTAATTTATTGAAATTGGTAATTTAGGTGTTAGAATATCAACAAGCTGGGGTACTAGTTTTTGGGTTGACGTAAATGGGGACGAAGAGGCTGGCTTTGCACACAATCAAATTATGCTTCAAATTTAAACTCAATCTTAGTTATATCAAGTGAATTGTATGTATTTAATAAATCTTTGTTCAATCAAATAGCTCGCACGTGAAGAACACATCTGACTTCTTTTCACTTAGTGGTGGACTCAGGCTCAAACCCAATGCAAATTTAAGAATTAAGATTATAGTATGAATATGGAGAGATGTGTGGTAAACATGTAGTTTTTTTCATTATAGTTAAAGGGTTATGTCTATTTTCATACACATTTGAGAGTTGTGTCTATTCCATGTAACCCTTTGTATGGGGGATCTCATTTCTCTCCGCTACCCTTTTTTTTTTTTTTTAAAAAAAAAACCTTTTTTCACTTTTTTGGATGTCATATGGATTTTATTTGGATTTGTTTTTTGGTTTTAAAAAACACAAACTCATGTTTTTTTTTTTTAAATTTTTAAAAAAAAGAATGTCCGAATCAAATATTGGAGTATATGATTATTTTTTGCCATCTGAAAATATTGAAAAGATATTCAAATTCATATGATAAAAAATTAATTAAATTTTTTATATTTAGGCGGGTTGATCTTGGCCACCCACTAACCCTTCAAAGATCCTAGGTTCAAGATGGTTTTTGAAACATTTGAGAGTTGTGTCTATTCCATGTAACCCTTTGTATGGGGGATCTCATTTCTCTCCGCTACCCTCTTTTGCCATAAAACGGCGCTGTTTTGTTGTAAAACACAAACTGATGTTTTTTTTTAATTTTTTTTAAAAAAGAATTCAAATACTTCAAGATATTGAAAAGATTTTTCAAGATGTTTTTAGTACTGGGTTTGTATCATAGATTAATATTTTTTCAAGATCCTAAAATATTTTTTCAAGATCATGAAGGATTTTTTCTCAGTTAAGATATCTTCAACTATCATTTTAAGTCATCGGTCAAGACTCGAAATATTTTTTCAATATCATGAGGTATTTTTTCAGTATCAATCATTATCCTTAAGTATCTTTATAATACCATTTAGTACCCTAAAATATTTTTAAAAATCATGAAGTATTTTTTTAGTACTAGTTAGTCAGTACCCTAACTTCTTTTTAAAGGCTTTTCCTTCAAAACGGTGCGGTTTGATGGCAAAGAAGGGGAGTGGAAATAAACAAGCTAGATCCATATATCGGATATATGGGACATGTGATTGACAATTAAGTGAGTGGTGAATATGAACAACGATATACACAGTAGAATATTCTCCTAATCCGCATTGATCCTATGGTTTTGTGTGGGTATTTTAATGAGACACTCCAATTATATATAGGCACGCTCTCGAATCGTTACATTTCTTAATTTTTTTATGGTTAAAGTAAGTTATGCGCATTTTTTTCTCCTAACTCACGTTCTTTGTGATTTCCTAACATTTTTATTTTAAAACGCTTCGAATTTATAACATTTTTAATATCTATATATATATATATATATATATATATTATGCAGAAGCAATCAATTAAATTTTTTCAGTTGATTGCTATTAAAGAGGAGGTCCAATATCACGTGACCTTTTCAATGTTACTCGCTAATCACGTGGAAACCCCAAGTAAATTTGCGTATTTTGCTCCCGCCTGCCGTTTTCGCCTTTCAGAAACAGCTGTATGCCACCAACATGGAGAAAATTACCGTATTGTCCCGAGTTTCCTTCTATATTTTTTTTTCTCCCCGCTTTTTCCAAACAAACTTTTATTCCATAAGTAAAATCCCGTACCACTGGTCTCTGATTAGTTATTGCTGCAACTACATTTACTTACTCTCTAGTCCTTATTATAAGGCATCAACTAAAAAGTTTATTAGGTCTTTTTTATAAGGCACTTGCTTGTTCCAGATGAGTATTAATTATTTTTTTTCCATGTCTGCCCATAATTATTAAGGGTAGTGTGTGAAAGTAAAAATTAATATAATATTAGAGTTTAATGCAGTTAGTAGGGGTAATATTGAAAATTACTTAGATTCTATGACAATTTTATTGACTTTAATTGCCTTTATTGATTTATAAGAAAAGTTAGTTTGTGCCTTATAATAAGGATTAGAGAAAAAAGAAAAGGGAGTACATGGTTTGGTCGGCTTTGAACAAAATTTGATGGAAATAAGGTAACATGGGTAGAAATAAAAAGTCTAGAATAATAAATTATTGTCCTATTAGGAGGCGTTGTACATTTCTCTTCAACTCGAAAACTTCAAATAATAAAAATGACTTGCCAGCTTGCGATTCACAATATTATACCTAATTCATTATTACTGATTGCATTAGTAAAATACTCTCTTCACTCCTAAATATATGACATGGTCGTCTTTCTTAAAGATATTTATAAAATTAATTAAATTATTTTAAAATATTTATAATTTTTTTCAAACCATTTTCGCTTAACTTATAAACTAATATATAATCTAAGGATACACAACATATTATATGATTGAATAATTTATCCAATAAAAAGTTAGCTCTGCCTTATATTTAGAACATGAGGGGAGGGAGGACTGTACTATACTACACTAGTTAACCACAAGACTAGATATATGAAACACTTATTTCATAAAAGTGATGTCTTTTGTGGTTCTGTTCAGTTAATCTCTCAATTTGCGATTGTTTTCCTATTACACTATCATTCACTTCAGCATTTATTCCATATCTCTCACACATCACCTGTCTCTGGTAATAATGATTAATGACCACAAATTTACCTTTTTCTCAATGAGTAATGTTGATGGTTAACTTGCTTAACTTGTAAAATTCAGATAAACACATCATTAGAGAAAGGCTTTATTTCAAACTTAATTTTCAAATGTCTAAGGGTGACTCAAGCTTCGCTTCTTCATTATCTGTCAACTTCTGGTTCAGTATGAACAACACGAATAATAAAAGGAATGGTTAATGAACATTTTTACTTTGAAAGTTTCTATGAAGGGTAATTTTACCTTGAAAGTTTAAAAATTCGTTATCCCAGTTTATTTTAACCGTTAGTTGATCAAATATGCTGAACTGACAGTCCACATATCATCATTCTTGTCATTTCTGATGACGTGCAAAATTGTCCCTAAAGTTTAAATCTAACTTTTAAAAAAGATAAAATAGATAACACATAGACTTTTGACCCAAATTTACATTTCAACAAAAATAATGTGATGACATGTGGACTGTCAGTATATTTGGTCAACTGACAGTTAAAATCTTGGATAACGGCCAAAGCAAAATTGTTCAATTTTTAAAATTTTACAAGATGAAATTGCATCTAAAAAAACTTTAAGGACGAAATTACCCTCAATAAAAACTTCCAAAAACAAATTTACCGCATAATCCTAAAATAATAAAATACAGATACAGAGAGAGTAGGCGCGGAAACGGAGCATATTTTTTTCTTTCGGCCAAATGAGAGAGAGAGAACAAATTTGAAGAAACGGCGCAGAAAAAAACTAAAAAAGAAAGCTTCCATTTTTATGCGTCTCTTTTACTGTATGTAATGTGAAGAAGAACTAAGTCGCATCTCATCACCTACTCCTGATAATTCCATCTCTTCTTCCTCTTAAAAGCCTCTCACCATTGCTTATTCTTCTTCCTTGTATTTCATGTGCCCCTTGTTTTCTTACATTCACTTCCCTCTAGCTTCACAACAGGGTCCATCTTTCTATTTCTGATTCAATTCAGGGACCCATTTGTTGTTTTTTGAGAATTTCCAGAAAAGGTTTATTGCATTGGAAGGAAGAATATGACAATGGGGTTGAACTGGGTATGCGCTTTTGGCTTCACCTCGTAGAGGGCTTTTGGGGCTTCTGAGATCTAGTAGCTGCGCTGCTTCAGAAAGTTTGTGAAGGGATAGGGTCGTGTACTTCAGGTATTGATTTGAAAATTTTCAGTCAATGAAGTTTCCAGGCTTGCATTTCTGGTTTTCAAATGTTGTTGAGAGTTAGTTTTCTTGCAATTGTGCGCTGTTGGGCATCTGCGATTTCACTCTTTTGAAATAATTAAAATCAAATTGTTGTAGTTTTTCTTGCACGCTCTGGTTCATAATTCATATGTGCTGGATTGGTATTGGATTTGAAAAACATGGCCACGCGTCTATTCTTTTTCACTCTTGTTTGGGCTAAGTACTTGACGATTTAGCTTCTTTCTGAAATTCTGGGTTGATTACTTTGTAATTTTCGTTCATAAAACATGCTTTAGAGGGTCAGAAATTCGGCACAAGAGTGTGGTCCTTCAAATGAAGTGCCTTCTTATATTTTGACATTGACTTTTGCAGATATTTGGCATCAGCAAAATGGCATCTGATCTGAATTCAGGGTTATCCAAGAAAACTTCTTTTTTTGGTTTAAAAGCATGGGAATTGATGGCAATGGCTGTTGGGTTGTTCATTATAATCATTCTTGTGGTTCTATCAATATGTCTTACAAAACGAAAGAAATCCAGAAAAATCAACAGCAGCATGCTCCCCTTTAGCCATATATCATCGGTTTCAGAAGAGATCAAAGAGATTAGAGTTGATCAAGTTTCGGCAAATAATCATGTGCAGAATGATTCTTTCGTGAGCTTGATTGACAAATTTAGTGACAAGGAGTCTGCAAAGGCTTTAATCCAAGAGAAGAATGGTGATAATCTCAATAATAGTCACTCAGGCTCATTTAATCATTTAGAGAAAGACGGTGTTGGCTCTCAATCAGGCGATGACAGCGGCTCTAAGACTAATTCTTCGTACAGCCCCTTGTCTGGTTTGCCTGAATTCTCTCAACTAGGCTGGGGTCACTGGTTCACATTAAGGGACCTTGAACTTGCAACAAACAGGTTTTCAAGGGACAATGTGATTGGGGAAGGTGGTTATGGAATTGTTTATCGAGGCCAACTGATTAATGGGAATCCTGTGGCCGTTAAGAAGATCCTCAATAATGTGTATGTAGACAGGAGTTTATTTAGTTTTTGTGGTCTTTTTCTTTTTATAGTATGATGCCTACATACTCAACAAATTTGCCTAACAAGTGTTGTGTGAATCTCGCAGAGGACAGGCTGAAAAGGAATTCAGGGTGGAAGTTGAGGCTATTGGTCATGTGCGACACAAGAACTTGGTTCGACTTCTCGGATACTGCATTGAAGGCACCCACAGGTAAAGAGTGTATATTTGAAACCAAGCCGGGAAGATTATTACTGATTCTTGTATTTCAGTGTATTTGGCTGTTTTCCCCTCTGATTTCGTCTTCATTTGAGTTCTATTTGATTAACATAATCCTACAGGCTTATGATAAGGTTAATTCCTCAATTTATTAACCTCAATTTGTGTTATTGGAAAAGTTTGTTACTTGCTTTGGTGATCTTATGTTGAAGTTTCATGTACTTTCTAATCTCTGATTACCAGTTTGTATTATTTAGTTCATGTCATTCATGATGAAAGCCTTTATGAATTTCAGGTTGTTGGTTTATGAGTATGTTAACAATGGCAATTTAGAACAGTGGCTACATGGAGCAATGCAGAAGCATGGGTATCTTACTTGGGATGCTCGGATGAAAATTCTCCTCGGGACGGCTAAAGGGTTTGTTCATTTGTTCCTTGTCTGATTTACCACATTCCCTAATTAACTTTCTCTGATATGTAAATGCATGTTGCAGGCTGGCTTACTTGCATGAGGCTATTGACCCAAAGGTTGTACATCGTGATATTAAGTCAAGCAATATTCTGATCGACGATGACTTCAATGCCAAAATATCTGACTTTGGGTTAGCTAAGTTGATTGGTTCTGGGAAAAGTCATATCACAACTCGAGTAATGGGTACTTTTGGGTAAGCTGTTCTCTGTTTAACGTGGTTGAATTAAATACTACTCCTTCGGTCCTTAATATAAGACATATTTGCGGAGTTGTTCTTGGTTCTATTTATAGGACATAGTTTTCATATTTGTTAATCTTTTCTTAATTTACCCTTATTGATACTCCCTCAACAATAATCAAGGAAGAGAGGAAATGGGGAAATTAAGGAAGATGATTAGAGTGATTTAGAAAATTCATGTCATATTAACTAACTAACCTAACTAATCTAATAAAATTAGGTAAATATGTCTTATATTAAAGACCAAAGGGAGTATATGCTAGTTTAGGACTTCTTGGCTTTTTTGTTTTGAGCCTGTATTTTCCTTGCCATTGTTGAGGGCGGTGCAGTGAATTAAACTCATTTTGTTTCCTTGTTTCCCCTATGGTGCAAATTAAAAGTTTTTATAACTAAGCTTTTATGTTAACTTTCATATTTATGGCAATGCCATGCTTATGATCTGATCTAAATCTAAAATGTGTCCACGCCAGGACTTGTGAGAATTACATATTTCTTATGCAAGTCTGTTGTTTGCTAACTGCCTTCTCTTCTTCTTTCTGTTTGCATTGCATTTTCAGATATGTGGCTCCAGAATATGCCAATTCTGGCTTACTAAATGAGAAGAGTGATGTTTATAGCTTTGGCGTGTTGCTCCTTGAAGCCATTACTGGAAGAGACCCTGTGGATTATGGCCGACCAGCAGATGAGGTATGCCATTGATATTTCTTAGAATGGAATGAATCACATGCAAGGAAACATGACATCATGTTATTTCCTTAACAATACTGAATGATTCTTGTAGGTAAATTTGGTTGACTGGCTCAAGATGATGGTAGGAAATAAGCGTTCAGAAGAGGTGGTGGACCCAAAACTCGAGACTCGCCCATCAACAAGTGCCCTTAAACGAGTTCTTTTGACTTCACTGAGGTGTGTTGATCCAGATGCTGGAAAAAGGCCAAAGATGAGCCAAGTTGTCCGCATGCTTGAATCAGAAGAATACCCTATACCTCGAGAGGTTCGGCTTCTATTTCTGATCGTTCTTTCAAATCACTTAAATTATGTAGTTTTGTGTTTTTGACTACAATATCTGGTTTATTGCAACAGCAGAAAATTTTTACTTAGTGGCATGAAACTATGATTAAGTGATTATGGGTTAGCTCATTTGACTGAAAGGATCCATGTTAGGATTTTGCATTCCCCTTTTGACTTCCCCGTCTGGTATTTCCATATGAAAGTGGTTCCTTTCTCTTTGTTTTGTTTTTGTTTTTTGTTTTTTTTTGCATATCTATGATGCTTTAGTAATTATTACTCAACAATTTCTATATCCTTTTGCTTCTTTTTTAAAAGTAGTAACATGAATGTTACATTCTCAAAATCACCTTTTTCAAAAAAAATAAAATCTAGTTTTTTGTTAAAAATCTTTTTTCAATTTTATTTTCATTTTGTGTTCAAAACAAGCTTCCATTCCAATCCCACTTCTTGCCTCCCAAGGTTTAGTAGAGTAGCTATCTCCAAGGAAATAATTCTTTTAGATGATTTTTCTGGGCTAGCCCTTCACAATTCTAAGCATGCTAATGGTGTTTATCAGATATTCTTGGATTAGACTAATGTATTAATACAATTTTTTCTCACAGCAAACAAAGCTTACCCCTTCAGTTACCTAAGATAAGAGCTACTTAACCAATTCGGGTAGATTAAGGAAATGAAATAAAGTCGCTAATTTGAACAAAAGTGATATGATCTCCCTAAAATAACATTAGACTATATATCAGTTTATAATTCTTTTAACTTGGGGAAAAATGGTAGACATAGGAAATGAGATGGATTGAGATATTATATTTTGGACTAAATCCAACTTCCCAGCTAGCTTAGCTTTTACATTAGGGACCGAAAGTAGTGTAATGAAACATCCATCTCGGGAGCATTTCTAACCAAAGTTACTTATCCACTTTGAACTTCACACCTGACGAGCATCGGCGACATTTCAGGATAGAAGGAGGCGAAAGAGTCAGGCGGGAATCGTGGAGACTTCTGATACAGAAAAGAGTGACAATCCAGAAAGCAGGTCAAATGAGAGAAGAAACCAGAGGAAATAGATGATGATGATGCAGCAGCATCAGGGAATTGAAGAAACAAGTTACTGGAAAATTTTTGCTTTCTTCTTAGTTTTCTTTAAAAGTTGTGATGAGTCCTGAAGATCCATCCAATCCAAGAGATGGAGCGAGGATGGTGGCATGCTTTACATACACACATACATATATACACATATATATATATATATATATATTCATACATATATATATAGAGAGAGAGAGACCTGTTTGTTGGTACAGAATAGCTTTTGCTAGATGTTAGAATGTTGGCTTGGGTATTGAGTTTGAATATGACATTCAACAGCTCCCTTGCACTGGTGGTGGTGTGTACAGTTCATTGCTATATTTTCTTTTCCTTTATCTTCTTTCTTTATAATTAGGATCATGAATCTATCGCTCTTTTGCAGGTTAACAAGAGAGCTACTCGGGTAGCAAAAATTTAAGATAATAACAAGTTTTTACATGCGCTGTGGCTAAAAGGCAAATTTGTATTATTATTTAATTTAATAAGAAACCACCCGATTTTTGATGTCACACTAGCCTCATGCCATTTTTTTTTAAAAGTGGTCAAATATTGTTGTTTTGGACAGATTCATGTTGTATTCATTTTTTTTTTGGGGACTTTCTATCATCACTATAGAATGTGATAGGCTAAATAAGTCACAGAGAGAGTTATGAATCACTGTTTTTTTTTTTTTTTTAAAAATATCTCTACTTATTGGTGATACATATGATACATCAAGAAAGAGAGACGTTAGACGGATATGAATAGACAGATGAATAAGGGTAAAGTTGATTTTTTTTTTTTTTTAAAAAAAAAAACTTGAGATAAATTTAATGAGTCAATCACTATTATTTAGTTTGGTATTTGAAAGTGACTTATATTTTATACTAGAATAACTCTATGATTTGGAGATTCTGGTGAGAGAATTGAAAAAGGTGGAATTGGATGCTACAAGTCATCATAATGGAATTTTGTTGATAGGCAAAAATGAATGGAAGATCCTATTCCATTTTTCTCTTTAACTTCTTTCCTTATATCTCAAAACCATAATAGAACCATCATCTTGATTCGTAAATTGATACCAAAAAAACAAGAAATATGGTGTAAATCAATTAATATATATTTAGGTAGTTTAACAGGTGGAATCCATGGGCATGGAGGATTTGAGATAAAGGTTTCAAAAGAAATTCTCTATAGTTTGTGTGGTGAGGGGGACCTGGCTTTGGTTCGTTACCTTCTTACCGTCCTTTGCGTCTTTGGTGCAAAGGAGGGTAGGTGTTTTTTTTTTTGGCCTTTTTAAAAAAAAATATATTTCAGGGTACTGATTGGTATTAAAAAGATACTTCAAGATACTGAACGGTATTGAAAAAATACTTGATCTGAAAAGTTATTTTAGGATCTTTAAAAAAATATTTCAGGGTATTGATTGATACTAAAAAGATACTTGAGGATATTAACCGGAATTTGGAGGAAAAGTTTGGGGGGGCCAAATGGCGGTGGGATTCGGGGGTTCTTTAAGGCAAGTTTTAAATGCATTAAAAATGAAAAGAAAAAAAAATCATGAAATTAATTCAATTAATTTTATCTACAAGTGTAGTGTAGAATGGGTAAAAGCATAGTAAGAGATACACTACAAAAGTAAATTTTATCGATAAGATAAAAATTTCGGTAATTAGAATGAAATATAGAAAAGAATGACAAAATTAACATAAATCATATAAGACCCCACATAGAACAAAGATTAAATTATAAGCCCAAAGATATAAAAAGAGGGGAAAATGTAAAATAAAAAGAAGAAGAAGAAGAAGAAGTTGGGGGGCCAAAATTTAATTTTACTACTTTGGGGGGCCAAAGTTGTATTATTACCCTAAAAAAAAGTTCCATTAAAAATTGTACATATTTTTTTTTTTGAGGGGGCCATGGCCCCTCTTGTCATAAGGAAGATCCGCCCCTGCATACCACCAACAAGGGATAAAATTGAAAAAAATATATTAATAACCGATATTTAAATAAAGATAAAATGAAGATTATATTTTGGGAGATACCTATTCACAAATTAGAAATTTATAATAAGACATTGAGGCAGTGGCGAAGCCAGGCTTTTATATTTGTGTGTGCACAGCTCCCTGAATTTTTTTTTAAAGGAAAATTTTAAATGCATTAAAAAAACAAAAGAATATAGATAAGAAAAGAAAAGAAAACTTCAACTTAACATAGAAAAATAATAATCAAGAGTCAACTAAGCTATTACAACAGAATGATTACAAAAACATTTTTCAATTCTTCATTCCTTGAAATGAAGTAAGATCATTAGGACTTCAAATCAAACATATCACGTTCAACATAAGTGTGTCAAGAGTTCTTTAAGATCATGCAAGGTGAGTTTGAAATGTCTATGATAGGAGAAGTAAATTTCTTCTTAGGACTTCAAATCAAGCAAAAGAAGAATGAAATATTTATTTCCCAAATCAAATATCTGCGAGAGCTTCTTCGGGAAATATGGAATGAATCATCGCAAATGTGAAAATTGATATCCCTATGCTCAACGACTTTTGTAATATCCTAATTTTTACTTTTAGGATTTATTTATAATTAAGAGTGATATTATATATGATAAATGTATTTAATTTATAATTTTTAAAAATATATATATAAAAAGGAAATAGTGGGTATTTTGTTATAATTTTTTTCCCTTGAAAAAATATATATATATAGCAAAAAAGGACAAATGAATAATGGACCAGTAGGACCCTCTGGCAATGACATGCAAATTGCCAAAAAGGAAATGAATTAATGGTCCAGCAAAGAATCGATCCTGGGTTCGGTACCATGACAAAACATTCTACCACTAGACCACTGAGGCTTATTGATGAAAAGTTCCTTCAAATTATATATATTAGTATATTCTTATAAGTTTGTGTCTGCACTTACACACACATACACAAGTGTGGCGGATGCATTGAGGGAGTATCGATGTATTGAAAAGTGAGTGATCATTAAATTGGATGAGAGACAATGGCTTAAGGTTTAATGGTTGGATGGTGATTGAATTGTCAACCTAGTTATGATTAAGATACTATAATCTAATTAAAAAAATATAAAAAATAATATATAATTGTAAAATGTAATAGTTAGATAAAAAATATTAATTCACGAGTAAATGAAACATTAATCTATAAATCATAAATAATATAGATATACACAGAGAAAGAATGTGACTAAAACTAGTGGGAGCATCTTCATGAACGACTGAATCCTACTTTTTTAAGTTAACATGATCCACATATTTTATTCCTCATTTTCTCTTCTCCTTAATTATTATTGAGGTTTGAGGGAGCATCAATAGGAGTAAATGAAGAAAATATTAATAAATATGAACGTTATGTCTTATATTTAAGATCAAGATTACCTCTTAAATACGTCTTATATTAAAGACTAAAAGAGTACTTACATAGAAGGGCTCACTAATAGAGTGTTGTTAACTTGTAGGTATTGCCAAAATGATCCCACATTTATAATTTTTTTAAAAATACAGATTTTATAACTGGATACTTGCTACAGTAACCTGATATCGAAAAATAATAAGCCCACCTTTCTTCTTATTTGGATGGAGAGAAAATGAGAGAGGAAAGAAAACTAGGAAAAAAAATAAGGGGAGAAATATATTTTCTTATATAGATGAGGGAGAAAAAGTTAGAGGGAGAAAATGGGGTGTGCCAAATTTTCTCTCCAAGAATGAAGAGATTTTGGGAGGAAAACTTTATTCCATACACCGCTTCCTTTCAATCCCTTTCTCTCTCTCCCGTCTTCACAATCGTCCTTTCATGCCTCTCGCTCATCTTCCAATTGCTTTCGCTCTGTGTCTTGACTGTCTTCATTATTCAAGTTGCAAATAAAGATCACTACTATAGCATATGCATATATAGTGAAAAGTCTTGGCAAAATGAAAAGGAGATCATTAAGATTCCACTAGTATATAGTGTGAGTGATATATACATTTTAAAGTTACTTCCCCGCTAGTCGATTCGTCCAACACCCTTTTTTGCACCTTTTGTTTTAAGGAAATAGGCAAGACACATATATAGACGAATTAATTAATAATGAACACAGAAAATGACACACGAACACACAAGAAACTAGCGTCGTTTAGAGATAATGAACTCATATCTGAATAAAGTCATTTCCATTAATTTTGCCAAAAAGATTATTCTGATACCCTCTTTCTCGAGAATTCACATTACATGCTTATAATTATATGCTTATTAGGTGCTTATACCTCTAATTAGAGGTATAAGCATTTTTTTTTATATATTGTATTTATTTATATTTAAATTATATCTTTGGTTTGAGATTTTTTTTGCACCTAGTTACCTCAAATTAATTAATTTTCGTTCCGCATTTATTCGTAACACCAGGTATTGTGAAAATTAATTAATTTGATAAACTGAAAGCAAAAAAAATATCGAAAAGTTAAAGATATAATTTAAATATAAATAAATACAATATATAAAAAATTAAAAAAAATATGCTTATACCTCTAATTAGAGGTATAAGCACCTAATAAGCATGTAATTATAAGCATGTAAGGTGAACCCCTTTCTCGAGCGTGCAAACATATATATTAAGCGAGTCCACATTATATATATGCTTATACTTATATGTTTATTAGGTGCTTATACCTCTAATTAGAGGTATAAGCATATTTTTTTTTTATATATTGTATTTATTTAGATTTAAATTATATGCTTCTTTCTGAGATGTTTTTTGCACATAGTATATCAAATTAATTAATTTTCAGTTTTGCATTTTATGTAACACCGGTATTATGGAAATTAATTAATTTGAGATCTTGGGTGCAAAAAACATCTCGTAAAGTTAAAGATATAATTTAAATCTAAATAAATACAATATATAATTTTTTTTTTAAAAAAATATGCTTATACCTCTAATTAGAGGTATAAGCACCTAATAAACATATAAGTATACACATATAATGTGGACTCGTACGTAGATATTGTAAAGTTGTTTAGAATATTATCGGATTGCTTTAAATATTATCAGTTTAATATATTTTGGATAAATAATCTCCTGAGATTATGTCCGGCAAGTAATTCCGATAGAGATTTGGTTCAGGGTAACGTGACTAGCTGGTAAAACTGTTACAAATATTGATGGGAGGTTATAAATAGCCTAAGCTGGGTTTAAGAGTACGTAGAACGTTGAAATACACTTACGTACTTGCTTCATCCTTAAAGGTTCCTTGACTGGTGACATCTATCACCAGATCATCGTTGTGCATCATCCCCTATAGGTACTACTGATAAAGTCTTCTGCTGTTACTCTTAATTTTAGAGTTCATATATTATGTATTTAGGGAATTATTTCTGTATTTATTCCGATCCAACATGAATCCTTTAAAAGATTAAGACACTAGTAAGAATATTGTTGGAATATTTTAAAATGAAGAGATGTGTTTTTTGTAAAATCATCTTCTTATAAATTAAGGGATTTATATAAAGAATTGTATAAGGAGTTATGACACAAAAAGTAACAAATGTTATGTCTCTTTAGTTCCTAAAGACACATGTAAAGGTTATAACTGGAGGAGTGGCACAACCACCGCTTGATGAAAAGTTAAGCTGTGTTTATGAGAATACCCAACATAATATAAATGTATAACTCTTCATATAACTATTCATGAATAAAAAAAATGGATTCATGACCCTAACAAATTGTTATGATTTTTAATTGAAGAGATGTTGTTCTAAGATGCACTACTTCAAGAAGACACCACTTCATGGCCTATAAATAGCCAGCATTGTCAGTCCATTTTGTCACATAAAAAATCATACAACAACAAGAGATCAAACTTATTGCCTTTGTCTTTGAGTGCACAAAAAATATAGTTAAATTATCACTTTGTAAAAGCCATTGTTGCAATTGTCTTGAGTGTTAGAGGTGAAAATATTCAAGGGTCTTCATTGTACTTTGCAGAAAATTTGCCCATTAATCCAAATTATAACCTATAAGATAGGTATATGTGGTGGCGAATTAAGCCTAAAGGAAAGTTCTGCCCATAAAGACATTGTGTACTACTTTCTACTTCATCTCTTATTCTTGTATCCCTTAGAGATCCCACCCCTCCAACAAATATTCCAAATCTAAGTTAGTGTATCATTAGTTAATTAATAAACTCCAAGCTAAGACAATTTCATGAATGAAATACTTACTCGATCCCTTTGATTTTAATGTAAGAGATAGACCAAGGGTTTATTTTGATCTTAAATATAAGGCTCCAATTCACTTTATCTTCCAAATTTTACAATTTTTGCTGCAAATTAATTCTATTAATTTTACATATTAAGGGGTTTCCATCAAAGTGTAGTTTCAATGCATATGATTAAAGACTGTTTTAGGAAACCAACACTTCATTTATTACAAATATCTAACTTAACTAATTTTCTTAACATCCACGAATTAGTTATCTGATCTAACTCTTATATTAAGAACCAAATATAATAACAAATTGCTATCTCTGTTTGCAATTTTATGTATACAACCTATCCATACGAGGAGTTTTGGAGTTTTGAAGACTATGTGATAACATGGATGACAAATTCCACTATGTTGACAGGTCTTAACTATCAAATGTTTGAGGTAATCCAAGTCCAAAGAAAATTCATGTGTTCAAATAGAACATAAATAAATTTTGGCCAAAAAATATGCAGCATATATATATATATAATGTTAGATTTACACTCATTGCTACTAACAAGGGTTGGATCTAGTAGAAGAGATTAGTCCCTCACATGCATATAACAAACCAAGGTTTGAGTCCTTGTTAGAAGAGGCAGTACCCAACAATGTCACGAATATAATTATCTTCAATAGGAGGATACTTGTGTTTATAAGGGGAAAAAATATTTACACCTAGCTGAAGGTATGTAGTATGATCATATATAAAAGTTGATTATCATAAAAAGTTAACATAATTTCAAATATAGGCCACATCCTTATATTCCCTTGGTCTTTAATATAAGATATATTTAGAGCGTTGGTTTTAGTCATAAACATAAAACACGGTTTTTATGTTTTTTAATATTTTCCTAATTTACCTCTATTGATGCTTCCTCAGAAATAATTAAGAAGGAGAAGGAATGAGGGAATCAAGGATGATGATTAGGGTATTTTAAAAAATACATGTCATATTAACTAATTTCTTTAATCTAATAAAGTAAATATGTCTTTTATTAATAAAGACTGGAGAGAGTAATTGCTAGGGCTTATAGAAGAAAATGACACTGATGATCGATCATTTAGCCGGAGAGAAATTTTACTCTGAAACAGCACAAGATAGTAAGAGATGTCAACATCCAAAGAATCTTAGGACGGTTAAGAGATTAGAAATACAAAAAAGTGGAACTCAGTGAAAACAAATTATATAAATAGGCATGGCCCTGTGCATCTATGGATCTACATATAACTCATACTGTGAATCATCATCTTCTTCTTCATCTTCATCTTCATCATCATGCCTAGGTCAACAGACACTCTTGTAGTTGGACGTGTAGTTGGAGATGTTTTGGACCCCTTTATGTGGTCAGTGCCCATGACGGTCACTTACAGTAATAACAGAGAGGTCATCAATGGCTGCGAACTCA
The DNA here is from genome assembly GCA_019022615.1 of Acacia melanoxylon. Taxonomy (NCBI): domain Eukaryota; kingdom Viridiplantae; phylum Streptophyta; class Magnoliopsida; order Fabales; family Fabaceae; genus Acacia; species Acacia melanoxylon. Next base: position 10,456,181 of record JAFJYJ010000011.1, read on the forward strand.
AACCCTCCCATGTCGTTAACCCTCCTAGGGTTGAGGTTGGTGATGCTGACTTCAGGACCTTTTACACTCTGGTACCTACCTAGCTATATATTTCTCACACGCAAATTACACCACATAATTAATCTATCTTTAATTGTTTTCCTCTCTCAAGTTTTAATCATAAAAAAGGCAACAATAATTAACCTGTTCATTTTTAACTATATATGCATTCAGGTTATGGTGGACCCGGATGCTCCTAGCCCAAGTGACCCCTCTTTGAGAGAGTACTTGCACTGGTGATGACATATCCAATATCTCACCCTAATTTTAACCCTTAATAAACTCAAGTTTTCTTTGATTTTATTGCACTACTTGGTGTTATTTAAAGACATATTATTACGTGTTTGATGTTCCACAAATGAAACCGTACAAGTTAATAAAGCTTTTTCAATTTGTTGATAGATGTTAATATATAATCTTTATCGTTGACTATATATGCATAAATAACTCAACTACAGTTTTTCTTGAATATGGATGCCAACAGGTTAGTAACTGATATTCCAGCGTCCTTGGGACCAAGCTATGGTAAGTGCTAATAACTGTATACTTGTTTCTTTCCTTTTCTTGTCTACCTTTAAACTCGCCTTTTTCTCCTACAAATTAATTAATTTCTTCATGAGGTTGTGAGTGTGTGTATTAGTATATAAACATGATGATGATGATGATATGTGTAAATTTAGGGCATGAACTTGTGAGCTACGAAAGTCCAAGACCATCGATGGGGATTCATCGTTATGTGTTGGTGTTATATCGCCAATCAATGGGAAGACAAAGGGTAGAGGCTCCTGGTTGGCGTCCCAATTTTAACACTCGCGACTTTGCCCAGCTCTACAACCTCGGACCTCCTGTTGCTGCTCTTTTCTTTAACTGCCAACGTGAATCTGGATCTGGTGGAAGAAGACTATATATATATATATATATATATATATGTGTGTGTGTGTGTGTGTGTGTGTTTGTATGTACGTATACTTTCTCTTATAGAAAGTCTATATATAAGAATAAAACAAAGATCAGGTTTTTGATCGGATCGTGAGAGGAGGTGAATGGTGCAAAATCTACTTCACACATCACCTCATCACTGCTATAGCTAGAGAATGCACTAGGATGTGATATCATGACCAAATAATATATATGTACGATAAATATATCAGATTATATAAAGTACTTGTGTTTTTAGGTACTTGCTGATCTTGATTTCATTGAAGTACAACACTATATGCATATGTGTGTGTGTATGTGTATGTGTGTGTATATAGAGCTACATATATATGTATAGCAAATTATATGTACTATTCCTTTGGACTTTAATATAAGATATATTTAACTAATTTAATTAGATTAATAGAGTTAATTGAGTTAGTTAATACAACCTGCATTTTCTAAAATACTATGTATAGTTATCTTTCTTGTAGAAAGTCTATATATAAGAAGACGATATTATATATAGGATTAAGTAACAAATTTGTTCTGGAAGTACACGTCCAGGAGCAATTTTTTCTTGAAAGTTTTTTTTGCCTAAATGTTGCCCCGGAAATTTAAAAACGTAGTAAATTTGCCATTTTCCGTTAAAAAGTTAACGGTCATGTCAATTTTTTAACGGTTAACATTAGTTTTTTAACGAAAAAGGACAAGATTGCTATGTTTTTAAACTTCTGGGGCAACATTGAGCCAAAAAAACTTTCAAGTCAAAATTGCTCCTGGGCGTGGACTTCCGGACAAATTTGCTATTCAACCCTTATATATATGTGTGTATGTATACTCTCCCTTATTGAAAGTCTATACATAAGAATAAAACAAAGATCATAATCATATAAACGACAGAAGAGTGATGAGCAAATTCATTCGTCTTTTAACTACTTTACTGGTATCCACATGTAGAGAGAGTAAAGCTGAAAAGATACTCTGTGCATTTTGATCATATGGGGGGTGGGGGGTTCAATCGCATCTTCATGGCTTAAAGTAAAAAAGGTTTCTTATTGATCCTCCTGCTGTATATTTGTCCTTTCTGAAAGCCAAGAAACATATGTTTTTATTCTTGCGCCTCCCCGCTTTCACTACCAGACATGCATTTTTCGAAAAACAAACAAAAACCTACGTGATCGATACATCGAGCTAGGATATATAGATTTCTGCGATATTTCACGATATGGATATATGTAAAATTTATTAATAATCAGATAACACATTAACTCGCTAACCTGATAAAGACAGACATCTAAACAAGTATGTGCGTGTGTGTGTGTTAATTAGTACAATAAGTGTATAAAAAAAGAAAAGAAAAGAAAGGTGGGAGAATGGTCCTCCTCTTTCTCTGTATCCCTATCACCTTATTATTCTCTTCTTGCCAACAAAGATGAAGATGACGTACCCCTACAATAATACAGTTTGAAAGCCTCTCCATGCAAACACGGAAACTCCAAGTCGATCAACCGCCAAAAACAACCGAACTGACATCAAATAATGGCCTAAGATGCTTAGCATGACATTGCACAAGAAATTAATTAACCTATATATATATATAAACATATAGGCTTGGTCTCGTGTGTGTTCAAAGTGATGATGATGAGATCAGAACCTTCTCTCTGGTGGGTGTGTGTCTCATCTCTAGATTTAATTGCTCCACAAATTGTTCTTTGTCACTTAGAAAAACATATTTAGTGACTTGTACGTTATGCGTGCAGATTATGGTGAAGAGTACTTGCACTGGTGAGTTTTCCCCTCATCTCACTTAATTTTTCCTTCTTCTTGGTTATTATTTTCTGAACTTGATCATATAATTATACATTATATAGCTAGAGAGAGAAGCTTAGATTCTGTGTTGGGTTCATCAGGTTGGTAACTGATATTCCAGCGACTACAGGACCAAGTTTTGGCATGTGTACATGTGTATAATAAACTTGGTCCTGAAACACAAACACACAACATATGTTTAATATGAACCCAATATTAGCATATATTAACTAATACATCTGTTGTATACATCTGCTTTAAGTATGCCCAGGCCCAGTAGTTGTGAGTAGGCCCAATGGCTGTTGCACACAGCTGTCAATCTGTTAGCAATCTGTTATGCACGTGCACACACTAGAAGACACTAGAAGCACTTCTACTTACTTCTATATATGCACAGAATGTGTAATACGCAACTATAAATCCAGTATGACTTTTCCTTCTTTGATTCTAGTTTCCATTATGGTATCAGAGCGTCATTGACGACCACCGTCGGCTCCGATCCTGGTAACCAGAGTAATCAACGACACTGAGCTTGGTGATCTCCTTCTGGATCGATCGCCTGAGCTTAAAATGTCAGACATGTCTGGATCCATCCATTCCGTCGTCGCACCAACTCCGGTGACAAATCTGGCGAGAGATCGTGGCTTCTCAAACAAGAAGATCACCATAAAACTCGACGACTCAAATTTTCTCCTGTGGAAACAGCAGGTTTATTTTATGGTTAAGCAACATAGAGTCTATTCCTTACTTGACGGAACTGCTGTTATACCACCAGAAAAAATTCGAGGCGAGAATGGCTGTGACGTTGTGAATCCTGACTTCGAAGAACACGAATCTCTTGATTCTGCTTTAGCATCGTGGCTTTTGGCATCTGTTGCGTCAAATATCCTTCCAGATCTTGTCGGCCTGACTTCTGCTGCACAGATTTGGACGAAGCTCAATCTTCTTTTCTCAAATAAATCAGATGCGAAAATACTGTCGTACCGTAATCAACTGGCAAACCAACGCAAAGGCGATCTGGCTATGTGTGATTATCTCGCCAACATTAAGTCCACTTGTGATCACTTGGCGATGCTCGGTGAGAAAGTAGATGAGATCACTCACGTCTCGCACATCCTTAACGGCCTTACTGCAGAATATGAGCCCGTCATTGCTGTAATTAACGCTTCACGGCCTCGTTTTGGACTCGAAATTGTCTCTACAATGCTTCTGGACTCTGAATCCCGTCACAAAGTGTTCCTGTCTAACAACCACACTCATCCGGTCAATCTTGTTACACCAACTGCTTCTGCTGTGAAGAATTTTTCCTCTTCCCCTACTCCTCCGGTTGATCCATACACTGACGATCTCACGAATGATGATTCATTCACCATTGTTTGCAACACACAAGGACCTAGTTCTGGTTCTGGAAACAGAGGATATCGCCCTCCAAGCTTTCCTCGTGGTGGAAACCGTGCACCTAGTCGTGGTCGAGGTCGGTTCTCCAATGTAAGGTTCATTTGTCAAATATGTCATAAGGCTGGGCATCTGGCAGATAGGTGTTATTACAAGTATGAATACCCGACCTCTTATGGTCAGTCCACTGCGGCTCAAGCTCATTACGCAGCTGATCATGGTATACCTGAATTTTATTCACCTTTTGAATATTATCCTGTTCCTACTGATTCGTCTGTGTCTGATGCTTCCTCGTCCAAAGTACCTGGTGCTGTTCCTGTAGCTGCTAACTCTGTGCAATATGTACCTCAAGAAGACTCTGCTTCTTTACCCATGGCACAAGCCTTTCTTGTCACACCAGCTACTGTCAATGATCCAGCGTGGTATCCGGATTCTGGTGCCACAGCGCACATTACCAATGATGCCTCATGTTTAATTCCTGACTCAGTTCATCAAGGTGCAGGCACGGTTCAGGTTGGCACTGGTGAATTATCCCAAATTCAGTCTATCGGTAAAACTCTTCTTACCAATACTGCTTCTCAGTTTACATTGAATAGAGTACTGTATGTGCCAAAAATGAAAAAGAATCTATTATCAATTGCTCAGTTTACACGTGAAAATAATGTTTCCATTGAATTCTTTCCTCACCGATGTGATATTAAGGATCTGAGGAGTGGAAGACACTTGATGTCTGGAACTGAGCATAATGGCATGTATCCTCTTCTGGCAACTTCTGGCTCTTACAAAAAGGCTTTACTAAATGGCCCTGGTGACTCTGGTTCTTTCAAACAATGTTCTGTTTCTGCTGACTTCAAGCAGTCTCAAATCTACAATACTTCAACTAGCTCTGTGACTCTATGGCATCAGAGACTAGGACACCCTTCTGTAGAGACTGTCAAGAATGTACTCAATTGTAATTCAATTCCTTTTTCTGTTTTGCAAGACAAAAGTATATGTCCTTCCTGTCAGTTTGGGAAAAGTCATAAACTTCCTTTTTAGTCTTCAAATAATGTGTATCACAGACCTCTTCAATTAATACATATGGATGTCTGGGGTCCAGCACCAATTCAGTCTTATGGTTCTGTGTATTACATTGCCTTTGTTGATGCATATACCCGCTTTACCTGGATTTACTTCTTACACAGAAAATCTGATGCATTGTCGAAGTTCAGAGAATTCCAGAAGTTAGTTGAAAATAAGTATCAAACAAAAATTCAACAAGTGCAATCTGACAATGGTGGAGAATTCTTAGCTTTTAAATCTCATCTAGCTGATTGTGGTATAGAACATCGCTTTACCTGTCCCCACACCTCAGAACAGAACGGTTTAGTGGAACGTCGCCATCGTATGATTGTTGAGACAGGTTTGACGTTGTTAGCACATGTTTCCTTGTCCATGTTTTATTGGCAAGATGCTTTTGCCACTGCTGTTTTTCTTCTTAACAGACTACCTTCTAAGGCATTGGGTCCCTCTATGACTCCTTATGAAAAACTCCATGGTGTCAAACCTAACTATTCTATCTTGAAGGTTTTTGGCTGCATTTGCTATCCATATGTTAGGCCTTTTAATACTCATAAACTGGACTTTAGATCTGCTTCTTATGTCCTTTTGGGATATAGCTCACATCACCAAGGATATAAATGTGTTGATCTGTCTACAGGAAGAATATATATATCTCGTCATGTTATCTTTGATGAGGGAAAATTTCATCATACTGGCTCTCAACACTCTGTTCGAACCTCAGCTCACATTCAACCTACAGTTAACACCAAAGCCAGCTCCTCCCTCCAACCACATTCTAAACCACCAGCGTCCACTATACCACGTTCTACACCACCAGCATCCACTATACCCCTAAACTCTCTCATTTCACCAATGTCTTCCCAAACTTCATCTCGGCTCCACTCCAATTCCACCTCTAACTCTTCCACCAGCACCACACACACACCTCTCATCACCTCAAAACCCACTGTCCCAGTCACTTCAGTCCCTCAGCTGCCTTGTAATAATCACACTATGGTGACTAGGAGTAAGTCTGGTATTTCCAAACCCAAGGTGTTTTCTGTGTCTACCATCCCACTGCCTCCTACCACAATAAATGAGGCCCTTGCTGACCCTCAGTGGAAACAAGCCACTCTTGATGAATACAATGCATTACATAAATTTCACACATGGGATGTTGTTCCACTCCCTCATCATCGACAACCCGTTGGCTGCAAGTGGATTTGGAAAACAAAAACCAATGCTGATGGTTCTTTAGCTAAACGAAAATCAAGACTAGTGGCCAAGGGATTCTCTCAAGCTGCAGGTATTGATTTTCTTGACACCTTTAGTCCTGTTGTCAAGCCAGCTACCATTAGGATCTTGTTGACTGTTGCTGTTACTTTCAAGTGGGATCTAAGACAACTTGACTTTAACAATGCTTTCTTAAATGGTGACCTCATAGAAGAGGTCTATATGGCTGCTCCACCAGGATTCCCTCTTGGTCACTCTTCGGATGGTAGGCCTATGGTGTGCAAATTACAAAAAGCTATATATGGTCTCAAGCAAGCACCTCGTGCTTGGTTTCAAAAGTTGAAGTTGGCTTTAAATTCCTTGGGGTTTGTTGCATCTAAGTCTGATCCCTGCTTATTCATCAGAAAAACCCAATCTGATGTGGTTTATCTAGTTCTCTATGTGGATGACATTGTTATAACTGGTTCAAACAGAGATGAGGTGCAGCGACTGATTGCAGCAATGGGTGATCTTTTTTCATTGAAGGATCTTGGCCCTCTCTCATATTTCTTGGGCATAGAATTTTATCCTACAGCGAGTGGCATCCTTCTGTCTCAACGCAAGTATATTGCTTCATTGCTCAAAGAGGTGAAATTCCTCAATGCTAAACCGTGTCCTACACCCATGGTAACTAGTTTGCAGCTTTCTTCTACTGCTGGAAATTGTTTTTCTGACTCAAGACTATATAGAAGTGTACTTGGTAAGCTGCAGTACTTGTGTTACACTAGGCCAGAAATTTCATTTTCTGTCAATCGACTGAGTAGGTTCCTTCAAGATCCTCATGAATCTCATTGGGTGGCTGTCAAGCGCATCCTTCGGTATCTTGTTGGCACTATAGATTATGGACTTCACATCAGCTCCTTGCCTCAGATTTATGTGCAGGGTTTTGCTGACTCAGACTGGGCATCCAATAAGGAAGATCGCAGGTCGGTAAGTGGATATTGCACCTACGTTGGCAACAACCCTGTATTGTGGGTTTCAAAGTGTCAAACAGTAGTGTCTCGTTCAGCTACAGAGGCAGAGTACAGAAGTCTGGCAGATTGTTCCTCTGATGTCGTGTGGGTTGTAAAGCTACTTCAAGAGATGCATGTTCCATTACTTGAGGTCCCTACTGTCTAGTGTGATAATTCAGGAGCCATTGCTCTTGCGTCCAATCCAGTCCTTCATTCAAAAACCAAGCACGTGGAAATTGACTTACATTTCCTTCGAGAAAAGGTTTCAGCAGGACAGCTGCAGATTGGTTATGTACCATCACATGACCAAGTTGCTGATGTGCTAACCAAACCATTAGGAAAAACCCTGTTTCTACCATTCCGAGATCGCCTGAACGTTTGCTGTCAGAGACAACAACAAAAGCAAGTAGCATAGGGAATATTAGCATATATTAACTAATACATCTGTTGTACACATCTGCTTTAAGTATGCCCAGGCCCAGTAGTTGTGAGTAGGCCCAATGGCTGTTGCACACAGCTGTCAATCTGTTAGCAATCTGTTATGCACGTGCACACACTAGAAGACACTAGAAGCACTTCTACTTACTTCTATATATGCACAGAATGTGTAATACGCAACTATAAATCCAGTATGACTTTTCCTTCTTTGATTCTAGTTTCCATTACCCAACACAGAATCTAAGCTTCTCTCTCTAGCTTAATAAACAAGAAAAGGTGATATATCTGAAGATAAATATATACTAACTAAATCCTTCACATAAGGTCTACTTTGTATAGTTAAAATTGAACTACAAACTAGATCTTGTGTAACACTATAAGTTCAACACCCAAAAACTTAGCCAAATTTTTTGAAATACCTCCAACACGGATGATTAACATCTAAATCATTAAATTGCATAACTATTTCAAATAAAATTCATAATACAAAATCAAAATAAATTTCCGAAATATTTCAAAGTTAAATACAATGCAAAAGTCCTAGAGTCATGACAAATAAAAATAACATAATTTAAGCCATAGAAGTATAAAAGAGCTTTCAAAGCTCACTCTCCATAGGTGTCTTTCCTTGCTCCCTACTAGAATATTCACCTGAAAAATGTTAATATAGGATGAGATTTCACGTCTCAGTAACTACTGAAAGTTTCTATTGTACACAAGCAAATTACATATGACAAAAAGCAGGAGCTGATATATATATATATTTGTATATACCATAATTTCTCATGCAAAATTCTTTTGCAAAAATAATCATCATTTTGTCAATTTGTGAACTATACAATTATACAATATGCAGTCTCCCTTATATCACCGTCTCAGTAACTATTGAAAGTTTCTACCGTACATAAGCAAATAGAGACGGAATTAGGGGGGCTAAGGGTGGCTCCCACCCCCTAAAATTATAGAAAAGGACCCAAATTTTTATGAAATCACACTGAAGCCATATAAATTTTTTAATATTTTCACTTTAGTCCCCCCGATAGTTTCATGGAGGGACGACTAAGGTGAAAATATTGAAATTTTTATGAGGCTGAAATGTGATTTCCTAAAACTTTGGGTTCGTTTCTGTACTTTTCACCCCTCCTAATTACAATTTGTTGGGTTTGTCTGAGCCGATATATATATATATATAGCAAATTACATATGACATAAATATATATATATATATATATATATATATATATATATATATATATATATATATATTTGTATATACCATAATTTCTCATACAAAGTTCTTTTGCAAAAGTAATCATTATTTTGTTAATTTGTGAACTATACAATTATACAATATGCAGCTTCCCTTATATCACCGTCCACCCTTGTACCGCTGACTGAAGCCATAGACTAACACATAGTCCAACTGAAATTCATTCATTTAACTAGATGGTTCCAAGCTAGCTCACAAAAACTTAAGATACACTCGGGAAAAGGTATAAAGCTTAAGTTTGGACTATGACTCCCCTCCTTAAGAAAAACACGACTAAGGAGGTGTCACATGTCCCACAACTCCAATGCAATCCAGGCCAGAGGAAAATATGGAAGATGGGGCCCTGACAAGTATTATCCACTGTTCCCCAAGTGATGGCATAAAAAAATCTTACCATTCAAATTCCTCCTTACTCTAACCCATTACAAATGTAACCGCCATGATAATTATATTCAATAAAAATAAAATATATTAAATCAAGCTTCCATTTATATAAAATACCACCACAAGGTAAACCAAACATCTCATAAAACCTCATCGAGACCAATTTGTCATTCGTGAAATTTGAGGGACTAAACTGTCATTTCAAAATTCGGTACTCAATTGCCATTTCTAAAATTTAGGACTAAACTGTCATTTCTGAAATTCAGAGATAAACATGTAATTTTAGGTTTTTAATTATAATAATATTATAATTCACAATACATACACATATACATATAGTCCAGTCCATTTTAAAACAAATAATCATTCATAATCATACACAATTCACAAGTATATACAGGACGGACTGGGGGCTAGGGGTGGCCCCTGCCCCCCCTAAATTATATTTCAGCCTCATAAAAGTTTCAATTTTTTCACTTTAGTCCTCATTAAAAGTTTCTTGGAGGGACTAAAGTGAAAATATTGAAACTTTTATCGGACTGAATGTAATTTCATGAACACCAGCTGGGTTCTATTCTATAATTTTTGCCTCCTAATTTCAATTCCTAGTTCCGCCCTGAGTATATAAAAGAATATTCAGAGTTACCTGTTACTCTATAGCTTTCAAATAATCACCAAAAGTTACTACAAGGCTCCCTAAATAATTATTTCTACGCTTTCCTTCTCTTATTCTTTCTCTCTATTTTCTCACTCTCTTGCTCTTGCTGCTTGAATAGCACCATAAGGTGTGTATTTATAATGGTTGGGGAGGGGGAGTAGTTGGGGTAAAATTTATTACCCCCTCCCAAGTCAAAATTGGAGGGCAACCCTTGCCCCATAACTATAACGTGGGCGGTTTAGCAGTATGTGTATATATATATATTATAATATAAATATATTATAATAATACAATTATTATTATTATTATTATTATTGTTATTATTTTAACTAAGATTAGAAAGTTTTATTCCTATACTGAATATTCTTGGTAAATTAATTACCATAAATTAATCTATCTTATTATAATTCTAAATAAATTTCAGGATATTACATCTTGAACGGAGGTACGTAGTACTCATCTCGTCTTTAATATAAGATAAATTTATCTAATTTGATTAGATTAAGGAAATTAGTTAAGTTAGTTAATATAACATGTATTTTCTAAAATACCTTATCTATCTTCCTTAATTCCTTCCTTTCATCTCCTCTTTGATTATTGTTAAGGGAGAATCAATAGAGATAAATTAGGAAAAGATTAATAAATATAAAAATTATTTCTTATATCTTGAACCAAGATCAATTCACAAATATATTTAATAATAAGGACCGGAAGAGTACTATGTAAATATAGGAGGAGAAATAGTGACCAATCAGAATCCAAGGCCAACGGCGGGGATTCATTATTACGTGAATGTGTTATTTCATGAATCAACGGGAGAAGAAAAATTGTTGATGATGCAGAGCATCAGTAGCAGCGTCAAAATTTCAACACTCGAGATTTAACAGTGATGAACAACCTCGGATCTCCAGTTGCCACTCTTTTCTTCAACTTCCAAAGACAAGCCATAGTTCTGGTGGAAGACTAAATTAACAAAATGTTAAGCGTATATATGAACGATTACTAATAAAATGTCATTAATCTTCACCAAAGATCCAATAACCCTCTTAGGTTTTATCAACAAGATATAATAACCCTCTTAGGGCTAACCAAGTCCTTTCTTGAAGGATAACTAGCAACCCAAAACTCTTGCGTGAGAATTTGGAGGGAGACCCAAGTTACCTTATTCTCTTTAGTGAGGATTTCACATCCCACACATATAATATATCACCTTAGGCCCCAAGTTAATTATCCGATTCAGTTCTGGTACGCATTGGGAAAGGGGTATCTCCACTAAGTTCCATCTCCACTTATTGGGCATGTTTGAGATATCAATGGGAAAAATGACTTATAGTCAGTCTAACTTATGGAAAAGTTATATTGGGTAGAAGTCATATTGTGAAATGTAATTTATGTTTGGATTGGGTAAAAATCAGGTTGGGAAATAGTCAATCTGAAATATTTTTTAGGGTATTGACTGATATTAAAAATATACTTTAGGATACCGAATGATATTAAAAAAATATTTCATGATCTTGAAAAATTATTTTAGGATCTTGAAAAAATTATTTTTAGTACCAGTTAGTATCCTAAAATATTTTTTTAAGGTACTAAATGATATTAAAAATATATTTCGGGATCTTGAACGATTATTAAAAAAATACTTCATGATTTTAAAAAATTATTTTAGGATTTTGAGAAAATTATTTTTTAATACTAGTCAGTAACATAAAATATTTTTTAGGGTACTAAATAGTATTAAAAATATTATATAAGTACTGGATTGTGGTCTTATACACACACAATAAGTCATAATTTGATAAGAAGCTTTTTCAAATGCTCCATAAATGAGCTTATGATATAAATCCGATTGGTTGTTTAAGCTCAGTTGACAAACGAAGCATCCCAAACATATGCAAAATTCCAAAACGCCCTTATAGCCCGATGGCACCTCAATAAGTCCGATTGGCCTGTCAATTGGCATCCCAAACATACCCATTGTCTCAACCATTGGATCATGTTTTACTAAATAAGATTTAGTGATATGTAACAATATTATAATTGTAGATTTTTATTATATTTAATATTATAATACTATCTAATACATAGGATTAAATTTCACCCATTCAAACATAATCCAAGGTTTGAGACACTAAATGAAGAGAATGGTTAGTAGAGACACTCCTCTCCCATATGCGTCTCACCAATTCACCACAAGGCTGTATATCTGTGTGATACATATAGAAAGTTCTAAATTAAGGAAACCCAATAACGTTTGAATAATATTTATCCTCATAAGTAATCAGTATATGCATATAATATTATGTATTGTGCTTGTGTTTTTGCTACTTGAATTTGTGTCGCTTGCATTTCTGGTTAGTTCCAATTTGTTTTCTTAAAGTATCATAGCATCTAATTAATGTTGTAAATTTAGATTAAGTTCCAGAATCAATATCCATAACTTGTGTATTTATACGGGTGAATATATAATTATATATACTCACCCTGATATTTAATATAGGATATATTTGGAGACATATTTTTCATATTTGTTAATCTTTTCCTATTTTAATTAAAATGCCTAACAACAAAGTCTGAAGATGTTGCAACTAAGTAGTGCCTCACAGAACAAACTATTGAATTACACATATAATACACAAGATACATGTAAGACTATTTAGCTCAAGTTACAGCTTGGTCTATTAATGAAACAAAAGATTCAATACTTTTCTTTTGGCTGAGCAGGACGAGGATTTAGCAGAGGTTGCATAGCTTTAACTACAATGCTCATGTTTGGCCTTAACCCTGCTTCATATTGCAGACACAATGCAGCAACAGCAGCCATCTATACCCCCAAAAAACCAAAACAAACAAAATAAAGCTAAATAAAACATTAATTATGATGTCATCTAGAATTTACATCAGACAAGAATTATATAGTTGACTAGTATGGGATGCCAAGTCTCATATTGAGTAAAATAGGATGCTCGATGTGGGTTATTTTTCCCATCTCAACAGTTAACTTTTGGGTTAAGGTTCCACATTTCACTTAGGTACCAATCAACAGTTTTTAATCAAGAGATAGGCGCGTAAAGGATTAAACTCCGAGCAATTTGACTAATGAAAATCTGGTTCAATGTCAAGGACGGACCTCTTCAACTTAAAGCTTTCAAATTGAGATGGTTTTTTAAAGATTTCTTTTAAGTGATTTTGCGGAATACGAGCTAGATATCTAACAGAAGTTCTATGTTGTAAAGTGCAACAGTGGTTTTAATCTCGTTACCTTGGCAACTGCTTTTGGAGGGTAGTCATCCTGTAATCTGGCATCCACACACTGCTTTACCTTATCTTCACTAAGTTTTGGTGTTGCCTGATAAAATCCAAATGAAAAAGAATCAGCTTTTAGAAAATTTGAAAAGTTCAGTGATCAAAATAAATAACTTGACAGAAATGAAATGAGTAACAATTTAATACCCAAGCCACTAGGCTTTGTTGTCCTCGCGGCAGTGTATGATCAACAGGCTTACGCCCTGTTATATAGTTCCAACAATACCACTCCAAAACTATAAACATCACTCTTTATAGTGAGATCTCCCGTCATTGCAAATCTGCAATTTGATAAAATCAAACCCTGTAAGCTGTTAAAGCCATCAACAAGAAGTTTATACTTAAAAACCTTGTTTTTATCCAGAAATGCTCATGTCCTTAACATAAGACATATTTACCTAATTTGATTAAATTAAAGAAGTTGGTTTAATTTGTTTATATGACACTTATTTTCTAAAACACACTAATAATCTTTCTTAATTCTCTCAATCTCTCTCCTCCTTGATTATTGTTGAGGAACCATTAATAGGGGAAAATTAGGGGAAAAATGACAAATATAAAAACTATACCTTATATTTAGAATCAAGATCAACTCTCTAAATATTTATTATATTAAAGACGGGAGGAGTATTATTTAATGTTCTTCTAAGACTATTTACTGTTGTTACATCCAGGACCGAGAATAGCATACTCTGGAGCATAGTAACCGAAGGTTCCAAGAACACGAGTAGATTGGACACGAGCTACTTCATCGGGGGCCTGATTTGACAGATCGTAATCAGCAATCTTTGAAACATCATCATCAAAAATCAGTATACTGCTAGACTTGATGTAGCGATGGATGATGTGTTTTAATTTTCTGCTTTCTCATGAAGATATTCTAGTCCTTTAGCTGCTCCAACAGCAATTTTAACTCTCCTTGCCCAAGACAGAACCGGACCGGGACGTGCATCCTTTTCACCTTTGCGTCCTACGTCCACAATTCTTAAGAAAATTATATGTCGTAATAGAGATACTAAATCTGTACTAATGACTTGCTCTATAAGAAAAGCCGCCTTCAAAGTTTAGTAAACAGACTAGGCTAGAATAAACAAAGTAATATGGCAAATATACTAACCACGTAGGATGTCATGAAGTGATCCTTTAGGAGCATACTCGTGGGCTAGGGCGCGAAAAGGACCCTCAACGCAATAACCGACAAGTTCAATAACATTTTCATGCCCTAAACTTGATACAATAGAGACCTAAACAAGTGAAGTAATTTCAAATCAAGAGAACTGAATTAAAATAAAAAGTGTGCTGTTAGAGTTTGATTATGCATGCATTTGAACCGAACCTGTGCAAGAAACTCTTGTTCTGGTTGCTTACTAGAGTCCAACTTCTTTATAGCCACGGCACGGCCATTTCTCAATATGGCATGATATACTTTGCCATACGCTCCCTCGCCGATGAAAGATTTTGTGCCAAAATTATCGGTCACAGACTTTAATTCATCAATTGAAAGGGAAGGGACTGCAATAGGTTGAAAATGTACAGTAGGTGCAGTGCTTCTTGCAACAGCCTCTTTTCCAGATCTCCCTGCATCATACTAGCGTGATTAAAACCGCAAGAAACCAAAAAAAGAAAGAAAGAAAGGAATTGACATGAAAATAAAAAACAGAACTTGGATTCAGATTTTGAGCACAGGACCAAAAAAATTGGTGATGGTGAATTACCTGCAGCATTGTTTTGCATGAAGGTTTTATTGTCAGTACGTGTACGAACATCATTGTCTCCGCAACAGCCAAAGCAACCCATGACCCTCTTCATTCAAGGGGAGAATTAGACTCAGTATCAAATTTGGGGAAAAAATGGCAGATATAGGAAATGATGTGGATTGAAATATTATATTTTGGACTAAATCCAACTTCCCAACTAGCTTTTACATTAGGGACTGGGAGTAGTATAATGAAACATCAATCTTGGGAGGATTTTTAACCAAAGTTACTTATCCACTTTGAACTTCACACCTGACAAGCGTCGGCGACATTTCAGAATAGAAGGAGGCGAAAGAGTCAGGCGGGAATCGTGGAGACTTCTGATACAGAAAAGAGTGACAATCCAGAAAACAGGTCAGATGAGAGAAGAAACAAGAGGAAATAGATGATGATGATTGTTATGGAATAAAATATTAGGCCCATTCAAGTGAGGCCCAACAAGAGGGAACCAAACCCTAACCCTAAGGTATCCACTATAAATAGATGGTAAACCCTAAAGATACACATCTTCTAGACTCTCTCTTTTACTATTCGGCCGATCACTGATCTATAGATACCTAGGAGAGAGCTATTTGATCCTACATCAATATCCTAGTCCATCTAGAGCTAGACACTTGTGTTCTTATGACAGAACAATGATGATTCAGCAGCATCAGGGAATTGAAGAAACAAGTTACTGGAAAATTTTTACTTTCTTCTGAGTTTTCTTTAAAAGTTGTGATGAGTCCTGAAGATCACATCCAATCCAGGAGATGGAGCGAGGATGGTGGCATGCTTTACACATGCATATATATATATAGAGAGACCTGTTTGTTGGTACAGAATAGATTTTGTTAGATGTTAGAATGTTGGCTTGGGTATTGAGTTTGAATATGACATTCAACAGCTCCCTTGCACTGGTGGTGGTGTGTACAGTTCATTGCTATATTTTCTTTCCCTTTATCTTCTTCTTTCTTTATTATTAGGATCATGAACCTATCGCTCTTTTGCAAGTTAACAAGAAGAGCTACGCGTGTAGCAAAAATTTAACGAGAATAATGGATTTTCTTGGGGGTGACAATAGCAAGTTTTTACATGCCCTGTGGCTAAAAGGGCAACTTTTTTATTATTTAATCTAATAGGAAACCACCCGATTTTTGATGTCACACTAGCCTCATGCCTTTTTCTTATTTTTCCTAAAAGTGGGCAAATATTATTGCGTTGCACACATTCATGTTGTATTTTTTTTCTTGGATTAAGGCAAAAATATACATGTGGTTTTTTTTAAAACCGCACCTAACAATAAATGTTTTTTTTGGGTATAAAAGTGATTATGTGGTTATAAAGTGGAGCAAAAATATCAATTGACCGTTAGTTTGATTTTTTTTTGTATTTTTAAGGCTGACATGAACGATGACTCAGTTAAATTTCAAGGCTGACATGAACGATGACTCAGTTAAATTTCATCCCAGCTAGCATTGGAGAACTGGAGAAAATTACAGAAAAGGGCTCAGATAGTTTTGGAAATTACGAAAGGGACAACGGCGGCGAGGAGGTGGAGATGGTGGCGGCTCAATGGATAAAATTGGGATTAGGAGAGAGAAGGGGAACTGGAGAGAGAAGGGATGAACTTTAATTTCTAAAATATCTATGCCATTTTCTATAATTTTCTTCAATTCTTTCTTGTCACCGATTGGGATGAAATTTAAGCGAATCATCGTTCATGTTAGCATTAAAAATACAAACAATTCAAACTAATGGTCAATTAGTATTTTTGCTTTATTTCTGTAACCACATAGTCATTTTTACAAAAAAAAAAACTTGATATTAATTAGGTGCACTTTTAAAAAAATCACATGTGTATTTTTCATGGTTTGTGAAACCGGACCGGACCGGCCAGTTCAGATCGGAAACCGGCCGGGAAACCAGTCCGGTTTAGGGTAAAACCGGACTGACCTGGTGAACCCGGACGGGTTACAAGGGTCACCGGGTCAGACCTTTTTTTTTTTATTTCTCCTTCAATTTTTTTAAATATTTCTCCCTCAATTTTTTTTTCTTCCCTTTTTTCACTTTTGGATGTCATATGAGTTTGATTTGGATTCGTTTTTTGGTTTTCCTGAAGCTATTGTGGTTTCTCTGTTTTCGGTTGGCTCTGCTTAGTGGATGTCAAATGTAGGTTGTAAAGAAAATTGTTAAGAATATCTGAATGTCACAAGTATTGAAGTATATGATTATTTTGCCACTAATCCAAAGTATTGAAATGATATATAGTATGTCAAATTTAGGTTGGTGTGATAAGAAATTAATTATTTTCCAATTTTTTATACCTCACCGGTCTAGGCCCGGGTTGACCCAATAACCCTTAAACTAGTACCTTGACCGGTTCAATGACCGGTCCGGATTTCAGAACCTTGGTATTTTTATATCTTTTACCTTTTTAATTTCTGACTTTCAATCATCATGATAGAAATTGATAAGCTAAATCGCACAGAGAGTTATTAATCACTTTTTCTTTTAATTTTATCTCTACTTATTGGTGATACGTATGATACGTCAAGATACATCAAGAAAGAGGAGATGTCAGACAGATATGAATAGGGGTAAAGATTATTATTATTATTTTAATCTGAGATAAATTTAATGAATCAATCACTATTCTTTATTTCAGTCTTTAAAAGTGGTTTATATTTTAGACCAGAATAACTATATGGTTTGGAGATTCTGGTGAGAGGATTGAAAAAGGTGGAATTGGATTCTGCAAGTCATCATAATGGAATTCCGTTGACAGGCAAAAATGAATGGAAGATCCTATTCCTTTTTTCTTTCTTTATATCTCAAAACCACAATAGAACCATCACTTTGATTCCTAAATTGATAGGGAAAAAAAACAAGAAATACGCCGTTAATTAATTAATATATATCACTCTGGTTCTATTTATAGGTCTATTTTTTTAAAAAAATTTGGTCTTCTATATAAATCTAGTTTCATATAATAAATAAGATTGTGAAAATTTTACCCATATTAATTGTACCTATGAAGATTAAGAGAGAAGAAACAGTTGAAAAATACTCAATCATAAATAAATGCAAAGTTGAAAATGTACCTCTTAATAATTGAGTTAACTACCTCTCGTTGGTATGTAAGATTTAGACAAAATGAACTTATAAATAGGATCAGAGTGGTATCTAGGTAGTTTAACAGAACTAAAATCCTTAGGCATTGAGAATTTAATAATAATATGCGTACGTTTCAAAAGAAATTCTCCATAGTTTGTGTGGTGATGGAGCACTGGGTTGAAGTATGAATATATATATATATATATATATATATATATATATATATATATAGACACACACATACTCACTCGGTCCTTTATTATCAACTTTAAATAACTTATTTGTGTTAATAAAATAATAATTAAAATTAGTTTAAGGTAATACATAGTTTTCGAGTATACCCTAATGTGTAAAGAGAATAAGTGAAAGAGGATAAATGCAATATATACCGCGAATAAGGGGTAAAATTGGAAAAAACATAATAAATATTTAGACAAAAATAAAATAAAGTTTATATTTCCAAGTAAATCCACTACGTAAAAACAGACCATTTGTGTAACATCTCATTTTCAAAAGCAATTTTTTTTTTCATCAGAGTAGAGCATCGGAGCGATTGAGTAACTGATACATATATTTCAAAATGCCGTAAGTCTGGCTAATTACAGAAACGGTACAATAACCGAGTGTTTTCAAAAGTAAACAACAACGTAAATGTCTCCCTGCAATACTCATGCCGTAGCAATGAGAGATAGTCTTAATTTGAGTCCCTATGCGGCCTGCTTGCCTCTCTCCTCGATCATCGGTCCTCCTGAACCTGACTCTATATTAAGAGCTGAGGTTCAATGCCCATTGAACCTCAGGTAACGATTAACCTCATATTCATATATACAGTATATGGACTACGGTCGTTCACAACATTAACAGCACATGAGCCCAATAACAGATATATTACACACACCACCAATACAGATATATCCCTCCCAGCGCATGCAGATATATGTCGCACCCAGCGAAACAGAATATGTCGCTCCCAAATAAGCATGCAAAATATGTTGCTCCCAAATAAGCATACGAAAAAATGTCGCTCCCGTAGCATGCATATGTTTGATTATCCTCTAACACCATTATGCACTCAAATAACATACCATCAATACACATACAACACACATATCACATATACGCATACCATAAATATCAAAGCTAGTGTTACAGCACGCGAATGTACCTTCGTTGACGAAAAACGATACTTTTACGGAAAACGATACTTTTTGACAGCGGGTGAAACAGCGGTACGAAAGCGGTACGTTTATCTCAGATATCCTATAAGGATAATATTTATCAATATCTAGCAGCATAACAGGCATTTTAGGTACAAATTACCATTTTACCCCTGAACCCCTAATCGGCGGAATTTCGCCAAAGCTTCGCTGTTTTCACTCTATCTCTCCATAATTTTGACAGATCTTTTCCCTCATCATATTTTCGAAATATATATCATATTTACCCCTAAATATGATATCTAGACTATATTGAAAAATTAAAGATAAATCTAGCATTCCTATTATATCTACCGAAAGAACTACCGAAACTAAAGACTAGGGACCGAAGAACTTACCCCGACTTTGCTTAGACTTTCTCCAGAGCTTCTCTCTCTAAAACCTCTCTCTAGTTTTCGAATTTGGGGTGAAGAAGAATGAAGAGGAAGACTTGCTATTTATAGAAGAAATGAGGGACAAGGTGGGAATTTCTTCAATTGTTTTCAGATCGGATTTCAACCGTCGGATCGCACTTCGCCATGTGGCACCATCTTGACCTTCCACATGTCCCGCTTATGTCATCCTTCTAGAAGAGGATGATGTCATCTTTGCTGACTTACCGATAAAGTTCCATGATCGGTGTCCGAATCGCGTAATCTTGACGAATCTCAAAAATCTGGGAACTAGGTTTTGTAGTTCCATTCTTTCTCTTTAAAACTACTAGGTTTCATTATATTTTTTATCCCATTAAGGGTATTCCGTTATCCGCCGAAGATTTTTGGACAGACACCAACTGATTCGGAAATCACTTCCGATAGAACCAAACTTCTGCGTGAAAAAATCACCGGTTCACAATATGATCTGATCTAAGTAACCATAACCCTGGTTTGAAAAACACGGTCCGTTTTCTATAAGTCAATTTTAGCACTATCTCGCCTTATCTTAATTATCCGGTAATCTTAATTACGTTGTTGGTTTTAAACGACTTCTGTGACCGCTCAATCCGAGATAGAATTTCACTGGTTCATAAAAGGTCCAGTGGTAAAAGATTAAATTTCTATATCTTGAGGTAGAATTTTATTTCTATCTATTCTCATATGTCATGTTGGCTCTTTACCATATATATTATTATTTTATTCAAAATATCTAGATATTTATTTTTTTCTTTTTTATTTTTTATTTATTTTTCTAAGCATAAAATATTTTATTATTTATTTAATTATTAATTTCGAATTTCTCCCTTAAATTAATTATTTACTAATTAATTTACTTATATCTTAATCTAAACAATTAGCCACTAATTACTTAATTAGTCATTTACTAATTGTTGATAATTTTCATAATTAGGATAAATTATTATCTCACAACTTTTGACCGACATTGGTATTTTATGTCCCATGTAAAATATTAAAAATACTTGGGGCCATAAAGTGCTTTTAATAATATTATATTTATGCTTCTCTATTTCTCAAGGAAAAAATTCCTAAAATTAGAGACAACATACTTCCTAAGTTTTTGTCAGTATTTATTGCCATATGATATTTATCATAATATTTTCAGGCCATTTATGCCTCATAAATGCATTTTAGGGATTTTAGCTCTTTATTCACCCTAATTTCAATAGAAATTACCTTAAAAAATAAGATAATTATTACTTATTATTTGAGACCACATATTCACCTATTTCCAATAGGTATTATTTACTAAACTTATGATATTTATCATAAGTCAGATTTTAGGGTATTACAATTTGTAGTGGTTAAAATGACCTATTTGTAGCGGTTTTAACCGCAACACACGACATTTGTAGCGGTTACAACAACTGCAACAAAATCCACTGTGGCAAAACAATTTGTAGCGGTATAAAAAATCCGCTACTACATATATCATGAACGCGACTGTATTTGTGGCGGTTAAAAGTAACTGCCACTATATGACGCCAGACTGACACCTTGTTTGACAATTAGTCGCGATTATTTGACCGCCACAAGTGGAGATTGACCAGGATAGTAGCGGTTACGCAACCGGAACTAGATATCGCCAAAGGTTTCAAAATTTGTCGTGGTTACAAGACCGCTACATATATTCTCGCCAAATTTTGAGGAAAAAAATTTGGCGCCAATTTTGTATCGGTTACTTGACCGCAACAAAATATATCCCGTCATTTTGCGGAAAAAATTGGGTGGCAATTTTGAGCATTTAATTATTGTAGCGGTGTGAAACCGCTACAAAATATTCTGGTCATGTCATATATGTTCGTTTTTGTAGCGGTTCCCTAACCGCTACAAATAGTTGGAATTAAAAAAAAATAGTAATTAAAGTAATTAGTTACTTATTGTATTAATAATAATTTATATTTTTGGAGAAAATAAATCATATTAAAATATGATATTTGATTACGAAGCTTAATATATAATAGAAAACAATAAGAATAATAAGAATATGTAGAAAGTAGAAAGAATGTATTAATTAAAATATAATTAATTCTATAGAAAATGTGAGTGAAAGTGGAATAATATATACGAGAAAGTGTAAAAAAATACGAAAGGCACCTGCAAAACAACAAAAGTTAGTACCAGTAGGAGGTAGATAAGCAATAGAATTGATACGGTTTAACGGCACTTACCCCCAAACACTTAAGCTATTTGAGAAAACGTAAAACTATAAGTAAATATGAAGAGAAAACCGAAGTTGAAGTAGGGATCGAGCAGAAGAAGAAGCAAGTCGTACATTAAGTGAGGATGGGTGGCGGTATTTATTTTGATACCTGCGAATCATTTTGTAGCGGTTTAGTACAATTTTTGTAGCGGATTTATTTAGTAGCGGTTAGTGACACGTCATTAGTAGCGGGTGTGTTTGTAGCGGATTTTGTGGTGTTGTAGCGGTTTCATGACCGCTACAAACATTATTGTGGTTTTTTTAAAATAAAATATTAAAATATTTAAAAGTGAATAAGAAATCAAAATAATAAATAAATAAAAATCGAATACGAATATTAGACTAAAATAGAATAATATTAGAATACAAAAAGAAAGTAGAATGAATATAGAATATAATATATAGAAGTAAAGAAGAAAACATGAGTCAAATTAATGACGAATAAAATGATGAATCAAATAACAAAAAAAGTAGACAAAAAAAAATTATAAGAAGATTACAGATTAACTATCCATTGCATAATTTTTTCTCTCAATCTTCGTCATTACCCCTATAAAGAGAGTTTGTATAAAATGTTGCGTGTGAGTTGAATATGTTTGAACACAAATAAAACTTTGGTTAAATGTTATTATGTCATAAAACGTATATTAAAAAACTTACCGAACTATAGGTAAATTGTCATCGCCGTCTGGGAAGAAGTTGTCGAAACTGGCTGGCTGGAACGGCTCACAATCATAGGCGACGTTATCACCATCACCCATATCGTAAAGGTCCCGAGGCTTTAAGTGAACCACCATATTCCAATCCACGTGTCTCTCATCGGCGACATAATAAACCTGTTGGGCCTCTGAGGTAAGAATATACGGCTCGTCATCTTTAGACTGACCAGTGTGAATAGGCCGGGAGAAATTCACCGATGTGATGCCTAAGTCGTCTGTCGTGAGTCCCCGGGGCGTTGTCGTATTCGCCCACAAACACTTGAACAACGTCATGGGGAAAAGGCCTTGGTAAGTTATCTTGACCACATCAAGCAGCTTTCCATAATATGGGACGTCACCGAACTGCATATTCCCATCACTGCTGCTCGCATAACTCCTCGTCCCAAACGTGCCATATACACCTGAGTTTTGGGTCAGCAGTCCCTGATCTCGTGAAACGGTGCAAAACTTGAAACCATTGACATTGTATGCCGTAAATCTTTGGGCGTAGTCAAGCGAGCCGAGTGCGAGAGCTTTGAATTCTGGTGAGTGCGGGTTGTGGTCGTTCATTATTCTCCTCCTAAACCATCCGGGGAATTCTCTGTGGACCTTTCTATCAATTTCAGAGGATGTCTGGGTACGGATCCTCAGTTGACGCTTCACATGACTCCTGAATTCCCTACAATTAAACATGCGATGACGAGCATGAAATTTGAGTATAAAATGTAAAGAAATATATAGGATAACATATATATATATATATATGTGTGTGTGTGTGTGTGTGTGTGGAATCCTTACTGAAGGTACGGTTCAACTTTAGTGCAATTGATCAAGAAATGTCTATGTGCTTGAATCTTCTCAAGTGTCGTGAGTTTGAAATTCTCACTTCCGCCAATTGGTTTACCAACATGAGGGACTAACAACTCTGTTCCTGGTGGCTCTGGCTCAAGACAATCGTCAACACGAGGCGCTCGGTTGAATGACGTCTCAATGTCATCAAAGTACCTGAAACAAAAATACAAGACCTCATCCCCAATATAGCGTTCTGCTATTGAACCTTCAGGCCACACCTTATTCCTCACGTAAGACTTTAGTTTCCCAAGAAACATATAAATTAATGAAGGGAAAATATCGATCCATCAATGGTTAGACTTTATTTAAAGTAATTAATTTTAAATGAGTACCTCTCAATTGGATACATCCATCGGTAGTGAACCGGGCCAGCAAGCTTTGTTTCGTGAACAAGGTTTACTGTCAGGTGAACCATGACCGTGAAGAATGATGGAGGAAAGATCATCTCCAAATGACACAGCGTAAGAATGATTTTTTGTTGCAGCTGGTTGAGCTCCTCCACGATCAAAACCTTGGAACACAACTTCCGAAAGAAAGTACAAAGCTCGACCAAAATGATCGACACATCCAGTGGCATCATATTTTTTATGGCCAGCGGAAGTAACTGTTGCATAAGCACATGTGAGTCATGACTCTTCAGCCCCTTGTGACCTTTCGAGCCGCACGTCAACACATCGTGAAATGTTGCTTGAATACCCATCAGGAACTTTTATCTTCTTCAACGTGGTGAGGAAGATTTCCTTGTTTGGTTTTGTCAGGGTGAATTTTGCCGGTTGAAATCTGTCATGCTCATCCGGCCATGCGTCTCCACGAACCCCCATCTCCCGTAAATCTTTCCTCGCTTGAAGATGATCTTTTGACTTTCCTGGTTCGTTCAGAATCGTGTACAACACATTGTCGCACACATTCTTCTCAATGTGCATGACATCCAGATTGTGTCGGAGCAAATTATCTTTCTAATATGGAAGAGTGAAGAAGACGCTTATCTTCCGCCATTGCTGGGGCACAGAACCAGAAGCGCGGGCAGTCTTTGTGTCGGCCTTTGCTGCATCGTCTTTTTTCCCATACTCAAATTCAACATTCACAAGCTGCTCTATGATTTCTGCACCGGATAAATTCCGAGGAGGTCCTCTTTTTTCCTGTTGCCCATTGAAACGATTGCGTTGCAACCTAAATCTGTGTGCACCATCGAGAAACCTCTGATGACCCATGAAGCACCACTTGCGACTGTGAGGAAGGCGCACCGAGTCAGAGTCAAAATTGCAAACCGGACACGCAAGGCCGGTATGCACATTCCACCCGGACAACGTTCCCAGTCCAGGGAAGTCACTGATAGTCCACATCAACGCCGCACGCAAGTTGAATAGTGTCTTCTCGTGCGCGTCATACGTCTCGACCCCAACATCCCACAACTCCACCAACTCCTTGATCAACGGTTGGAGGTACACATCGATGTCATTTCTCGGTGCCTTTTTGCCCGGAATGATCATGGACATAATGAAAGAGCTCTGTTTCATACACATCCAAGGCGGCAAGTTGTAAGGTATCAAAACAACTGGCCATATACTATAGCTTGTGCTAAGATTCCCAAACGGATTAAAACCATCGGTCGCCAATGCAAGACGAACATTTCTCGGGTCCACCGCAAACTCAGGAAATTCTGAGTCGAACGCTTTCCAAGCTTCAGCATCCCGTGGATGTCTGAGTTTACCATCTTCGCTCTTGTCAGCTTCATGCCACCTCATATGCTCAGCTGTCTTAGACGACATAAACAGTCTTTGTAGGCAAGGTTTTAAAGGAAAGTACCTTAAAATCTTTGCAGGTTTCTTCTTCTGCTTCTTTCCCTTCCTAACTGTCCTGAACCTCGAAGTGTGACACTTCTTACAAGTCTCCCTCCGAGCATCCTTTCCCCAATAAAGCATACAGTCGTTGGGACATGCATCGATTTTTTCGTAGTTCAGGCCTAATCTGTTGATTACCTTCTTGGCCTCGTAGAAGGTTGTGGGAATGTCTGCGTCAGGGAAAGCATCTCGTAGTAATTCCAGCAACATCGACATTGCCTTATTAGTGATCTCACACAAGCACTTGATATGGTACAATTTGATCAAAAAAGATAATTTTGAGTATTTCTGACAACCTTGATACAAAGGACGATCGCTCTCATCCATTAAGGCGAAAAATTCCTGAGCTGCATCATTCCTGAAGAAAACGGTTCGGACCCCGAACCGCCGTGAAGTTGTCATCCTGAACACCGAAAGCATCGTGAATAGCTTCATTAACCGGATCATGTTGATGTCCTTGATTTGCTACTTGTGAGGTTTGAGGAAGATGATCCCCGTATCTCATACCACGCTTCTCACCATGAACTTACCAGAATGTATATCCTTATGGGAAAGGCTTGATAAGAAGATGTTCCATAGCGCCTTCTCGCGTTTGCCACTTCTTAAACTTGCATCTACAACAAGGACACACGATCTTGCCATTAATGCTAGCGTGAGAGAATGCGAAATCTAAGAAAGTTTTCAATCCCACTAAATATAAAGGAGAACTTCGCGGTAGCTTGATCCATGACTTATCCATTTGTAGTTAACAAAGCTAGGACACAATATAAATGTAGAGAGAATGTTTAATTACCTTCATAACAGCACCTGAGATGTTTAAATGCAACATGGAAACACTTTGTAGCGGTTAAATAACCGCTACAACAACCGTCACAAATATAAAAATACCATTAGTTGCGGTTCCTAAACCGCTACAAATGTTGAATTCAAAATCCCGCCAAAATTTAGTAGCGGTTTAGGAATCGCCACAAAAACCGATACAAATTACAGATTTTGAATTCAAAATCCCGCCATATATTTGTCGCGGTTAGCTACCCGCTACAAAGATATAGCCGTTTGAATTTAGTTGCGGTTAATCGTGCTAACCGCGACAAATGAAGGCGCTATTTTAGTCACAGGAAAATTCAAATTTGTGGCGGTTCTTTCAAAATAAACCGCTACAAATGTTTATTGATTTCACAATATAAATTTTATTTGTGAAAAATTACTTTTTATTCCCTTGATATTAACTAACTCCAGTAATTTTTTTACAATATCTATTATAAGTAAATTTTATACTAAATTTTATATTACATTATATATTATAAGTAACATTAAAAATCTAATATAAATGGAATATAAGTATTGAAATATTACACCAAATAAAAAAGTCAACAAGCGAAATAACATAAAAAGGAAAACAAACATCCAGCGGTTCAAAATAAAAACTAACTATCAGGAGCCTGTTGATCAGGTCCTGTCTCAGGGGGGGCTCGTGCACGACCAGATGTAGCATCGTCATCGTCATCAGCAGTAGGAGAACGCCGGTATTGATCCTCGTCGACGAACGGAGGGGGAGGGGGAGGCGGGGGAATCCTCGTCACTGAACGAAGGGGAGGCTCGGGAGCTGGAAACCGTCTGCCAGGCATCAACTCAGTCAAGGCATCGTGAACAGCATCCCAGGTATGCCTGTGACTTAAGTACCAACGGTCATATCTCTCTTGCCGGCGCCTTCTCTTGGCAGCATTCGTGGCCTTCTGTGAAGCAATCTGCTCGGCAACCTACGCAACAACTTTCGCGGTAATCAGCGCATCAACCTCCGCCGGTGGTGGCCTACTCGAGCCAGAGGTGCCGGCCTCAGAGCCGGAGACCTTGCTGTACACCATGCTAGGCCTGGCGCCTAATCCCATACCCTTCACCCGGTCAGGGTGCTCTTTTGGGCCTACTGGCGGCTTTCAAAGGGGCCGTAGGATCCTGCACCCCTGTGACTCCGGGGGCTGCGACGCTCGCAGATCAGCTTGGCTCTGTTCAATCCGGGCCTGACACACAGATTTCAGAAAACATTAATCAAACTATATTTAATTCAATTTAAATATACAACATTAACTATATAAATATTTTTTTTGTGACTTACTATTATCTCCTCTGCTGTCTCAGAAGTCGGCGTCCCATCACGGTGTCTATGGGTGCGTGTGAACAACTGCCCATAATCCGTCGACGGTTCTCCTCCCGAGCCTTCTCTTTTGAAAGAGTTAAAAGAATATAAACTTTATTATTTCAAAAACAAAACAATCATCTTTTAAACCTAAAATTAATTGATCTTTCAACATACCATCTCACTGTAGGTCACGACAAACGTCTTGGTTCTTGCCGTGTGATGGACCCTCTGATGTGACCGGGCTTCGGTGTTCCTCTGACGACGGGGCACGCAAGGAACAACAAACAAAATGTTATGTGAAATTATTTATAGGTTTAAATGATTTCTTGTAACCTATATTTCAAGTACATTTAAACTATAAATTAAGTTAAACTATTAAATAATTTAAACCAAATGTAAACAATAAATTAATTTAATCAATATTTATATTTTTAAACTACACTCAAACAAAATTAATTTAAAGAAATTTGTCACAATAAATTAACTCATGTTTTTTTTTTAAAAAAAAAACTTAAACTACGATTAATAAAAAAAAGTACCTGTCCCTCTGGACCCCTCCGATAGTGGACAAAACCCGCCCAGTCATTTGGGTCCACGCCATCTGGGACGTTCTCGATCAGCTGCTGGAGAGGCATAGTCGAATCTCCATTTCGCGCGTTGTAGAGACGACCCTCCGCTCTTCCCCCTCACACATTTTCATGAGTACGTACCTCTTATGGATGACTCGCACGTTAAACTTTTTTACGTATCATAATTTAGTTAGTAATTAAGTAAGAAATGAATAAATACATAAATAAACCACAACTTATTACTATTAATATTTGAATTTAATTAAACAACATAAGTTACCTGAACAACGTCACTAAACGCTTTGTCCTTGTTCTCCGGCGGAATCTTTTTCCAATCGTGGAAAAAGATCGGAAACCATGCCCAATTCCCGTCAAATTCTGACAGGAATCGATTCATCAGATGACCACCATTGCCGATCGGCTGGTCCGTGTCCGTGTTCCAGGGAACTATGACGCGATAGTCATCCATCTCGAGTGACCGCGACAACATCCGCGTCCTCCTGCGCGATGTTCCCATGTTTATCTGCACAATTATAAACACATTGTTGTATTGCGTTTAAATAAATTCAAATTACAGGTAAGCAAATTAAATTAATTTTTTTGACAAAAAACTAATTATATTTACCTTCGACATCCACCACAAATCTGGTGGAACGTGAAGACGACGGTCGGGGGTTCCCTTGGTCCCGCTCATTCTCCTCATCGAGAAGCCGCTCCGCCTCGGCTATGGGAATCTCAATATGGATCTCCGGATTTTGGTCCATGTCGTCCAGCGACAGACTTGGTTCTCGTTCTCCCCCTACAGTGTCTAGGTTTGGGATTTCCTCATCTGCAAAGAGGGCATCAAACTCTCTCCCTTCCACCCGAGGGGGCGGAGGGGGGATATTTACAGGCCCTCGCCCTCTCGTACGGCCCCCTTTACTACTGCTGCCCCTTATAGGCCTTGTCTCCCGATCAAAAACTTTCTCTTTTCCCTTGTCGTTAGAACCCATGATGTAGAAAGGTACAAGTTGAAAGGTTAAAAGGTGAAAAATAAAAACCTTGCGCGCAGGATTTTCAAAATGAGAGGAATAGTTAAAAAAACTGCTACATTTGTAGCGGTTATAGTGTATAACCGCGACAAAATCATAAAACCTGTTGCGGTTTAGAGTAAACCGCAACAACAACCGTGACAAATGTGCCTCGTTCTTCGTGAAAACTTGTCGCGATTACATAACCGTGACAAATTAGAGACTTTTACAATTCTGTCGCGGTTGGAGTCAATTAACCGCAACAAAATCGAGCCATTGCTATTCTGTAGTGGTTAAATCCAAACCGCTACAAAGTTACTTTTGTGGCAAAAAAATCCAAACTATTTGGTTTGTCAGTCAAACCAAATAGTTTGGTGAAAATATTATTTATAATGATATAAATTTCAATTAATTTATTTATCTTCTTCAGTTTCTCCAAAACACTGGAAAGTAATAAGTTATGAATAATTCATTTACAGAAAATAGTCTAACATGCACGTGAAGATTCGCGTTCAGTATATAGCCACCAATCTCCCTGGAAACATTCACTGACTCATTTTGATCAGAGATATTTTACAGAGAGAATGGTGGCTATAATGAAAATCAATCTTCGATGCACGTTCGACTATCTTCGAAGAGTAGAAGTTTTCACGTCGAGACAAAAAAAAATCAAATCGGATTGTCATTGAAGGAACCTTCTCGGCTACAAACAAAGAGAGAGGCAAATATCCGCCGCACTCATCTCTCGACATAAGAGATCAGGGCGGTAGATATCTGCATGTCTTCGACTACTCAGCCGAGAATGTTCATTCAGCGACAACGCAGATTTGGTATTTTTTGAAAATTTATAATTATTTGTACGGACAGATTATCTATATATAGCAAAAAAATTTGTAGCGGTTATTGGACAAACCGCTACAAATTTATATTATCTGACGCGGTTGTAGCTTTGCTTGACAACCACTGCGACAAAACGCTGTCGTTCCGCTATCCTGTAGCGGTTTCTTGGTATAACCGCTACAGAATTACAAAGACAAAGTTCGCGCCATTTCGCGCCAAACGTTGGCGCCAAACTTGTGGCGGTTTTTCCATAAAACCGCAACAGATTCGCGCCATAACGCGCCGGCGCCACATTTGTAGCGATTTACTTTAGAGTAACCGCTACAAATAACAAACATTAATTTGTTGTGGTTCATTAAAAAACCGCAACAAAAATGCGGTAAAATAGTGATTTTGTAGCGGTTATTGATGACCGCTACAGATGGACCGCGACAAATGATAGTTTTTTTTGTAGTGATCTATTCACAAGTTAGAAGCTTATAATAAGAGATTGAGGGGTATCAATGTATTGAAAATTGAGTGGTCGTTAAGTGGGATGAGAGAGAATGGCTTAAGGGTTAAGGGTTCGGTGGTGATTGCATTGGGTCAACCCGGTCATGATTAAGATACCATAATCTAATTAAAATATACAAAAAAGTCATATATAATTGTAAAAATTAATACTTAGATAAAAAAATATTAATCCACAAGTAAATGAAACAATCATCTATAAATCATAAATAATAAGTCAGAGGAGTACATACATATAAGGGCTCAGTAACATAGTGTTGTTAACTTGTAGGTAATCCTCTTGCGTTTGCCAAAAATGATGCCCACATTTATAATAATAAAAAAAATACAGATTTTATAACAATGCACTTGCTACAGTTACTTGGCAGATTTTCTGTCCAAGTATGAAGAGATTTTGGGAGGAAAACTTTATTCCATATCACTCTGGTCCTATTTATAAATCTATTTTAACTAAATCACACATACCAATGAGAGATAGTTAGCTTAATGATTATTCAACTTTGTCTTCATTTATGAATAAGTATCTTTCCACTATTCCTTCTCTCTCTATTTTCATTGATATAATTAATATGGGTAAAATTGTCACAATCTCATTTATTGTCTAAAAGATGACTTATAAATAGAACCAATTTTTTTAGTCAAAAGAGATATAAATAGGACCAAAATGGTACACCGCTTCCTTTCAATCATCCCTTGCTCTCTCCCGTCTTCACAATCATCTTTCATGCCTCTCCCTCATCTTCCAATTGCTTATGCCTTTGCCATCGCCCAGTCTTCATTATCTACCTCCCACTGGCTTTGTGAAATTCTCGTTCTGATTCTTAATATAAAACTTAGTTGACATTTTTGAAAAAAATAATAAAACTAAATATATTACTTAATCATAACATATGTTGTGTATGATTAGATTATGTCTCAATTTATAAGTCAGGTAATTTAGTTTGGAGAAAAATGATAAATATAAATACTTTAAAGTAATATATTTAGCTTTCTTAATGTTGAAAAAATTGTAATTTGATTTTAAACAATGGTGTTAATTTTAATATGACAATTATTTTCAATTTATTTTAATATAGAAAATATCCTAATATAAGGCATATTTACCTAATTTGACTAGATTAAAGAAGTTAGTTAGCATAACATGTATTTTCTAAAATATTCTAATCATCTTCTTTAATTCCCTCATTTCCTTTCCTCCTTGATTATTGTTGAGTGAGCATCAATAGAAGTAAATTAGATAAACGTTGTCAAATATGAAAACAATGTCTTATATTTATAGTCAATATCAACATCACAAATATATTTTATATTAAGGACTGGAGGAGTGTATCCTAACATAAAGATGTTATATCCTAACTTTTATTCGCATTTAAACGAAGCATTCAAGTTGCAAATAAGGATCACTATAGCATATGCATATATAGTGAAAAGTCTTCGCAAAATGAAAAGGAGATTATTAAGATTCCATTAGTATAGCTACGTCATATATAGTGTGAGTGATATATACATTTTAAAGTTACTTCCCTTCTAGTCGATTCCTACACCCTTTTTTGCACCTTTTGTTTTAACGAAATAGGCAAGGCATATATTACAGACGAATTAATTAATAACGAACACAGAAAATGACACACCAACACACAAGAAACTAGCGTCGTGTAGAAATAATGAACTCATATCTGAATAAAGTCATTTCCATTAATTTTGCTAAAAAGATTATTCTGATACCCTCTTTCTTGAGCGTGCGAACATATATTAAGCGGTACTTTAAACTGTTAGATATTTTATTAAAATCATAATATTATATCTTTTTGTATATTCAGATTATATCTAGATGTATATATATTTGTTTAATCATATAAAGGATATACTGGTTAATTATTTTGATCAAATTAAATATTGTACGTAGGTATTATAAAGTTGTTTAGAATATTATCGGATTGCTCTAAATATTATTAGTTTAATATATTTTGGATAAAATATCTCCTAATTATGTACCGCAAGTGATTTTGATAGAAATTTGATTTAGGGTTACTTGTCTAGCAGGTAGAGCTGTTACAATCATTGATGAGATGTTATATATTGCCTAGGTCAGGTTTTAGAGTGGTACGTTAAAATACACTTATTTGCTCTATTTTTAAGGGTTTTCTGATGGGTGACAACTATTATCAGACCATCGTTGTGCCTCGTCATCCCGTTAGAATGTTATAGTATTGGTAAAGTCTTCGATTGTTACTCTTAATTTTAGAGTTCATATATTATGTATTTAGGGAATTATTTCTATATTTAGTCCAACATAAACTCTTTAAAAGATTAAGACCCTAGTAAGAATATTGTTGGAATATTTTAAAATGAAGAGATGCATTTTTTATAAAGTCTATTCTTATAAATGAAGGGATTTATATAAAAATTGTTGTATAAGGAGTTATAACACCTTTGACCAAAAAAAAAAAAAGGAGTTATAACCCAAATAGCAACCAATGCTATGTCTTTTTAATTCCTAAAGACACATATGAAAGGTTATAACTAGAGGAGTGGCAACCACCACTTGATAAAAGCTTATGTTGTGTTTATGAGAATACTCCACATAATATAAATATATAACTCTTCATATGATTGTTCATGAATCAACAAAATGGATTCATGACCCTAACAAAATTGTTATGAGTTTTAATTGAAGAGATGTTGCTTATAAGAAGCACCACTTCATAGCCTATAAATATCCAACACCATCAGTACATTTTTTGACATGAAAAAATCACACAATAAAAAGAAATCAAACTCATTGTCTTTGTCCTTGAGTGCACAAAAAGATAAAGTCAAATTTTACTTTGTAAAAGCCATTGTTGCAACTGGTTTTAGTGTTGGAAGTGCAATATATACTCAAGGGTCTTCATTCTATCTTGTAGAAAATTCACCCATAAATCCAAATTACAACATCTAAGATAGGTATATGTGGGAGTGAATTAAGCCTAAAAGGAAATTTTATCCATACCTTAAAGACATTGTACATAACTTTCTTCTTCACCTCTTACTCTTGTACCCTCAGAGTCTAGCTCCTTCCAACAAATATCCCAAATCTAAGTTAGTGTATCATTAGTTAATAAACTCCAAGCGAAGACAATTTCATGAATGAAATACGTACCCCTTTGGTTTCTAATGTAAGAGTTAGACCAGGGGTTTATTTTGATCTTAAATATAAGGCTCTAATTCACTATGTCTTCCAAATTTTACAATTTTTTCCCCAAATTAATTATATTAAATAATTTCACATGTTAAAGGATTTCTATCAAAGTATAGTTTCTAAACTCCTGACTATCGCTGGTCGCTCGGTTCTGATCAAATCTGTCCTATCCTCTCTACCTAGCTACCATATGCAGTCTACCCTCCTCCCCATTTGTACTATTAATGAAATTGACAAGATCTCCAGGAAATTCCTATGGTCCCAAGATGATGATGTCAAAAAAATGCATCTCATTGCTTGGGACAAAATTACTCAAGCTAAGAAACAGGGGGGGCTTGGTTTCAAGAATCTTAGGCGTCAAAATAAGGCGTTCATTATGAAACTCTGTTGGAACCTCCTGACTAAAAGGAATGCTCTATGGGTTCAGTGCCTTTGGTCCAAATATAACTGCGGCGACTCTTCTGTGCCTAATGTTTCTAGGAAAAGAAACTCTTCGGCTGCTTGGAAAGCCATTGTCGAGGTTTGGGACAAATTCCTTGAGGGAGTTGGGAGAAAAGTTAACAATGGGGCTGACACCAGGTTCTGGTGTGATCTTTG
The DNA here is from genome assembly GCA_019022615.1 of Acacia melanoxylon. Taxonomy (NCBI): domain Eukaryota; kingdom Viridiplantae; phylum Streptophyta; class Magnoliopsida; order Fabales; family Fabaceae; genus Acacia; species Acacia melanoxylon. The sequence continues at coordinate 10,490,609 of JAFJYJ010000011.1, forward strand.
GCTTCCTCTCGATCGTCCCCTTTTGGCCTTTGCCCTAAACCAATCTCTAATTAATAAGGATGAAACTGTGAGGGACAATTTGTGGATGAATGGTCGTTGGGACACTAACAGATGGCAGGGTATTCTTCCCCCTGACATCATTAATTCTATTTCCAAATCTCAACCTCCTTGCAACAACTTCCCTGACTGCTTCACCTGGAGAGCTGCGAAGGATGGCTGCTTTTCCGTCAAATCTGCCTATCACTATCTCTCTGGGCAGGGAAGAGAAAGTAGAAGTAACTTTTGGTGTCAGATGTGGAAATGGCAGCTCCCTGAGAAAGTAAAATATTTCATGTGGCAAGTTGGGCATGAGAGACTTGTCACTAACTCTCTCAGAGCCAGAAGGGGCCTTACTAATGAAAACCTTTGTCCGTTTCACTGTAATAGTGAGGAGAGTGTGATTCACATTCTCAGAGACTGCGAGAGAGCGAGAAATTTGTGGAAAGAAATTTTAAGACCTAACTACTTTTCCCAGTTTTTTGCAGGTAATTTGCAGGTCTGGCTCAGTTGGAACTCCAAACATAAGCCCGGAAAGGGAAGGTTTCAAAACTTCCCCTGGCCTAAGATCTTCAGCTTGGGGTGTTGGATCCTGTGGACATCCAGATGCAAATCCCTATTCCAAGGCGAAACCAAAAACACCAGGGAGTTGCTACATCTATGCAAATATTTTCTTATGGAAGATACTGCCAACAATAATTATTCTCACCAAATTTTTCAATTTGACAGGAACGAGGAAAAATCTTGGACCCCCCGGAAAATGTGGTCCGCATTGACGTTGACGGATCCGTTCGACACCAACTCCAAGCAGCTTGCGGGGGTGTGATCAGAGACTCTCAAGGGCATTGGTTGATGGGGTTCTATAAAGCCCTTGGTCTTCGCACTGTTATCGAGGCTGAGCTTCATGCCATCCTGCTGGGTTTAAAACGGCCGAGCAGTTAGGGTTTCAGCAGATCCTTCTCTATTCTGATTCACTTGACGCCATCAACATTCTCATGAGAGACGGATGTCATGCCGAGCACCTCTCGCGAGACATCATTGGCGAGATCAGAGATCTTCTCTTCCATGATTGGAATGTCAAGCTTTTTTACACGCCGAGAGGCAATATAGCTTGTGCTGATTACTTGGCCAAGGAAGGGCATGCTGCCTTAGCAAACGACGATGTAACTCTAATTTTGAGGATCCCAAGAGGCTGCCTTGAAATGGCTCTGAATGACCAGTTGGCCTGCCGCTACTACTCTAGCACTTAGGTTGTTGCTTTGAGGGCTAGATTTTCATAGTCTAGTTCTTTCCTATTTCCTTCAAGCCTCGGCTTGCCTGTATCTTTCAAAAAAAAAAACAGAGACTGTTTTAGGGAAACCATCACTCCATTTATTACAAATAATTAATTTAACTAATTTTCTTAATATCCACAAATTAGTTATATGATCTAACTCTTATATTAAGAACCGAAGATAGTAACAAATTAAATTAATTACTACTATCTTTGTTTGAAATTTTATGTACACAACCTATCATACGAGGACGTTTGGAGTTTAGAATTATGTGATAACATGGATGAAAAATTCCCCTATGTTGACAGGGTCTTAATTATTAAATGTTTGAGCTAATACAAGTCCAACGAAAATTCAAGTGTTCAAATAGAACATAAATATATTTTGGCCAAAATATAGACAGCATATATATAATGTTAGATTTAATTTACACACCTTGCTATCAACAGTGGTTGGATCTAGTGGAAAGGATTAATCCCTCACAATATGATAAACCAAAGTTTGAGTCTTGGAAGGAAGAAGTAGTACCAACAATTTCTCAAATAATAGAATTATCTAGGAAGATACAAGGGGAAAAATATTTATACCTAGCTGAAGGAATACTATTATCATAAAAAGTTAATATAATTTCAACATATAGGCCTTATCCATATACTCCCTCTAGTCTTTAATACTTTGGTCTTTAATATAAAACATATTTAGGGAGTTAACCTTAATCATAAATATAATAATAATTTTCATATTTGTCAATATTTTCCTTATTTATCCCTTTGATGCTTCCTCAACAAATTATAATTAAGAAGGAGAAGAAGTGAGGGAATTGATGAAGATGACTAAGGTGTTTTAGAAAATACATATCATATTAACTAACTTAAGTAACTTTTTTAATCTAATCAGGTAAATATGTCTTATATTAATAACGATTGTTGCGGCTTATAAAAGAAAATGATGCTGATGATCGATCATTTAGCCGGAAGAAATTTTACTCTAAAATAGCACCAGATAATAAGAAATGTCAACATCCAAAGAATCTTAGGACGGTTTAGAGATTAGAAATACAAAAAAGTGGAACTCAGTGAAAACAAATTATATAAATAGGCATGGCCCTGTGGATCTATGGATCTACATATAACTCATACTGTGAATCATCTTCATCTTCATCACCATGCCTAGGTCAACAGACGCTCTTGTAGTTGGACGTGTAGTTGGAGATGTTTTGGACCCCTTTATGAGGTCAGTGCCCATGAGCGTCACTTACAGTAATAACAGAGAGGTCATCAATGGCTGCGAACTCAAACCCTCCCATGTCGTTAACCCTCCTAGGGTTGAGGTTGTGATGCTGACTTCAGGACCTTTTACACTCTGGTACCTACCTAGCTATATATTTCTCACACAAAAATTACACCACCTAATTAATCTCTCTTTAATTGTTCCTCTATCTCAAGTTTTAATCATAAAAAAGGTAACAATAATTAGCCTGTTCATTTTTAACTATATATGCATTCAGGTTTTGGTGGACCCCGATGCTCCTAGCCCAAGTGACCCCTCTTTGAGAGAGTACTTGCACTGGTGATGACATATACAATATCTTAATAAACTCAAGTTTTCTGTGATTTTATTGCACTACTTGGTGTTGTTTAAAGACGTTTGAAATATTATTACGTGTTTGATGTTCCACAAACGAAACCGTACGTACACGTTAATACAATTCAATCATCATAAGAGGGCTTTTTCAATTTGTTAATAGATCTTACGAGTAATATATAAACTTTATCGTTGATTATATATGTATAAATAACTCAACTACTTTTTTTCAATATGGATGCGCACAGGTTAGTAACTGATATTCCTGCGTCCTTGGGACCAAGCTATGGTAAGTGCTAATAACTGTATACTTGTTTCTTTCCTTTTCTTGTCTACCTTTAAACTCGCCTTTTTCTCCTACAAATTAATTAATTTCTTCATGAGGTCGTGAGTGTGTGTATTAGTATATATACATGATGATGATACATCTCTGAAAATTCAGGGCATGAAGTTGTGAGCTACGAAAGTCCAAGGCCAACGATGGGGATTCATCGTTATGTGTTCGTGTTATTTTGCCAATCAATGGGAAGACAAGTGATAGATTCTCCTGGTTGGCGTCCCAATTTTAACACTCGCGACTTTGCCCAGCTCTACAACCTCGGACCTCCTGTTGCTGCTCTTTTCTTTAACTGCCAACGTGAATCTGGATCTGGTGGAAGAAGACTATAATATATATATGTATGTATGTATTCTCTCTCTTATAGAAAGTCTATGTATAAGAATAAAACAAAGATCAGGTTTTTGATCGGATCGTCCGAGGAGGTGAATGGTGGAAAATCTACTTCACACATCACCTCATCACTGCTATACCTAGAGAATGCACTAGTATGTGATCATCATGACCAAATAATATATATGTACGATAAATATATCAGAGTATATAAAGTACTTCTGTGTTTTTAGGTACTTGCTGATCTTATTTCTGCTTGCAGATTTCATTGCAGTACAATATATGCTATATGCATACATATATCTGTGTGTGTGTGTGTGTGTGGGTGTATGTATGTGTATGTGTGTGTGTCTATATGTATGTGTATATGTATAGCAAATTATATGTATTACTCCTCGGACTTTAGTATAACATATATTTACCTAATTTGATTAGATTAAGAGAGTTAGTTGAGTTAGTTACTATGACATGCATTTTCTAAAATACTATATATAATCTTCCTTATAGAAAGTATGTATATAAGAACACGATATTATATGTGTGTGTGTATGCGATACTCTTTCTCATTAAAAGTCTATATACGTATAAGAATATAATAAAACAAAGATCATAATCATATAAAGGACACAAGAGTGATGAGCAAATTCATTCGTCTTTTAACTACTTTACTGGTATCCACATGTAGAGAGAGTAAAGCTGAAAAGATATTCTGTGCATTTAGATCATATGGGGGGTGGGGGGTTCAATCGCATCTTTATGGCTTAAAGTAAAAAAGGTTTCTTATTGATCCTACATATTTGTATTTTCAGATAGCTAAGAAACATATATTTTTATTCTTGGGCCTCCCCGCTTTCACTACCAGACATGCATTTTTTCAAAAACGAACAAAAACCCATGTGATTGATAGATATTCGAGCTAGTAGGATATATAGATCTCTGCGATATTTCATGATATGGATATATGTAAAATTTATTAGTGATCGGATAACTCATTACATCGCTAACCTAATAAAGACAGACATCTAAACAAGTACTATGTGTGTGTGTGTTAATAAATGTGAAAATTAAATCTGCGTTATTAATTAGTACAATAAGTGTATAAAAACAAAAGAAAACAAAGGTGGGAGAATGGTCCTGCTCTCTCTGGATCCCTATCACCTTATTATTCTCTTGCCAACAAAGATGATGAAACGCGACCCCTACAATACAGTTTGAAAGCCTCTCCATGCAAACACGGAGACGTAACTCCAAGTCGATCAACCGCCAAAAACAAACGAACTGACATCAAATAATGGCCTAAGATGCTTAGCAGCATGACATCGTACAAGAAATTAATACACACACACACACACGTGTGTGTTCAAAGTGATGATGATGAGATCAGAACCGTCTCTCTGGTGTGTGTGTGTGTGTCTCATCTCTAGATTTAATTAGTCCACAAATTGTTCTTTGTCACTTGGAAATACATATTTAGTGACTTGTTATGCATGCAGATTATGGTAGAGTACTTGCACTGGTGAGTTTTTCCCTCGTCTCACTTAATTTTTCCTTTTTCCTGGTTTTTAGTTTCTGAACTTGATCATATAATATACATAGCTAGAGGGAGAAGCTTAGATTCTGCGTTGGGTTCATCAGGTTGGTAACTGATATTCCAGCGACTACAGGTCCAAGTTTTGGTATGTGTACGTGTGTATGTATGCATAAGGCTTTTGTCTTCTACCTTTGTTTTCTCTCCTTATTCCTACGGATTAATTCATAACTATATATAAACAACATACCTTCTTATTCCTACAGATTAATTCATAACTATATATAAACAAGATACACAAACACACAACATATCTGTAATATGAATGCAAAATACCAACTAAAACCTTAAGATAAGGTCTACAACTTTGTATAGTTCAAATTGAAATACAAACTAGATCTTGACCGGAGGGTGTTACTCTTCTTGTCTTTAATATAAGACATATTTACCTAATTTATTTAGATTAAAGAAGTTAGTTGAGTTAGTTATTGAAATCATATGTATTTTCTAAATTACTCTCTTTATTTTCCTTAATTCCTTAATTTCTTTTCCCCTTGATTATTGTTAAGAGAGAATAAATAGAGATAAATTAGGAAATGATTAACAAATATGAAAATTTTCTTATATATAGGACTAAGATTAATTCTCTAAATATATTTTATAATAAGAATCAGAAGAGTACTATGTAAATATAAGACGAGAGATAGTGAGCTATGAGAATCCAAGACCAACGGGCGGGGATTCATTGTTACGTGTTTGTGTTATTTCATCAAAGGGAGAAGAAAAATTGTTGACGATGCAGATCGGGTGTTGTGGCGTCAAAATTTCAACACTCGAGATTTCAAAGTGATGAAAAACCTCGGATCTCCAGTTGCCACTCTTTTCTTCCACTTCCAAACTAAAAGATGTTAACCATCTTAGGCTAACCCAATTCTTCCTTGAAGGATGACTAACAACCCAAAACTCTTGAGATCTTGAAGGGAGACCCAACTTACCTCTTTCTCTTTGGACACACAACATATCACCTTAGGCCCCAAGTTAATTATCCGATTCAGTTCTTATATGGGTTAGGAAAGAGCTCTCTCCAACCAGCGGAAGTTGGCCTGAGTGAAAGGGGTTCTGGGCTCTTAAGCAAGAGGTCTTGGTTTTGAGCCAATGCAAAAAACTTCCCTGGGAGAGGTCCCTTGCTTTGGCGCCCGACAGAATCTTGAAGTGGTTGTACATTTTGCCACCATTTTTATAGAAAAAAAAAAAAAAAAAAAAAAGAGTTCTCTCCACTTAGTGTCTCGACCATTTGATCATATTTTAATACTCCCTCCGGTCCTAATTATAAGACTTTAGAGTATTTTTATTTTTATTTTTTTCTTAAAAGTAATTAGTTTGACTAATAAACTAATATATAATCTAAAGATACACAACATATAAAATGATTAAGTAACTTATTTAGCTTCCTTAATCTCTCCAAACAAAGTCAACTATATCTTATAATTAGGACCGGAGGTAGTAAGTAAGATTTAATGTCATGTAACAATATTATAATTGAACATTTTTATTATATTTAATATTATAATATTATTTAATACATAACATTAAATTTCACTCATTAAAATATGATCTAATGGTTGTGAAGAGAGGGAGTGGCTCTCATCCTCTTCTCTTCCCATCCACTTCCCATCCTCTTCTCAATCTCAGCCGTTGGATTGAAATCTGAACGGTTCAGATTTCCATCTTTTATAAAAATAGTATTTTTATATTAAAAAAATATTAAATTATTAAAAAAATATAAAAATAATACTTTTATAAAACATTAGATCTGAACGGTTAAGATTTCAATCTAACTGCTGAGATGAAGAAGTGTATGGGAAGGGAAGAGGACCGTAGCCAACCCCGTGAAGAGAGAAGTTAGTAGAGACAGTCTCCTCCTCTTGTATGCATCTCACCAATTCACCACAGGGCTGTACATATGTGATACAGATAGAAAGTTCTAAATTAAGGAAACCCAATAACGTTTGAATTTGTGTCGCTTGCATTTCTGGTTAGTTCCAATTTGTTTTCTTAAGGTATCATAGCATCTAATTAATTTTGTAAATTTAGATTAAGTTCCAGAATTAATATCCTTACCTTGCCTATTTAAATGGGTGAATATATAATTATATACTCCCTCTGATATTTAATATATAACATATTTGAAGAGTTGATCTTCATCCTGAATATATGACATTTTTTATATCTGTTAATCTTTTCCTATTTACCCCTATTAATTATAATGGTCCATCAACAATACTTAAGGAGGAGATGGAAGAAGAGAATTAAAGAAGATGACTAGAGTGTTTTAAGAAATACATGTCATATTAACTAAACTAACTTCCTTTATTTAATTAAATTATGTAAATATATCTTATATTAAAAATATGAGAGAGTATTATACATATGTACACCTTCATTCCTCCGGCTTGAAAGATTTCTTTCAGAAGAGAGAACAATTAAAGGTATTAATCATATATATCTTTTCTAGATTGTTTCTTTTGTATCTATGAGCTTTCTTTTCTTAATCAGAATTAACCATGTACTTTTGCAATGTACTATTATTTTTTATTTAATATAAAAGGCAGATTAATGCATAAGGTTCCTACCATAAGGAGTTTAGTGAGAAACAGATAAATGTACACATCTTATCCTACAATTGGAGATCTTATCCTACAATTGGAGAGGTTGTTTTTAATATTTGAACATGTGATCTTCAAGTCACATGGTCCTAATTTCACCAGACTCGGTCCCATTTTGATATAAATTTGATGTAGAAAAAATTCAATTTAAATTTATTAAAAAAATGCTATAATTAAGTATAAATAACTCACTTAGATTAGACATATCAAAGGATTTCTCTTTTTTCAAACATACAGTAATGTTATTCTCTAGAAACTGAAAATTAGAACTGATTTTGATGGTGAAAGGATATGCATGAAGACAGCTTCTACATTACCATAATCTTTTTTTTTTTTTTTTTTTTTTTTTGGGGGGGGGGGGGGGGGGGGAGGTCACAGAACTTGCATACAACTCTTACTGTCCCTTATCAATTGCTACGATACAATTATTACACTTGGACGCAGTAAACAGTTTTACAAGTCAGTTTTTTTAATAATAAAAATGCCTAAAAACAAAGTCTCAAGATGTTGCAACTAAGTAGTGCCTCACAGAACAAACAATTGAATTACACATATAATACACAAGATACATGTAAGACTATTTAGCTTTAAGTTACAGCTTGGTGTATTAATGAAACAAGAGATTCAATACTTTTCTTTTGGCTGAGCAGGACGAGGATTTAGCAGAGGTTGCATAGCTTTAACTACAATGCTCATGTTTGGCCTTAACCCTGCTTCATATTGCAGACATAATGCAGCTACAGCAGCCATCTATACCCCCAAAAACCAAAACAAAAAAAAGCTAAATAAAACATTAATTATGATGTCATCTAGAATTTACATCAGACAAAAATTATATAGTTGACTAGTATGGGATACAAAGTCCCACATTGAGTAAAATAGGATGCTCAATGAGGTATTTAAGTGGGTTATTTTTCCCATCTCAACAATTAACTTTTGGGTTAAGGCTCCGAATTTCACTTAGGTACCCATCAACAGTTTTTAATCAAGAGATAGGCGCGTAAAGGATTAAACTCCGAGCAATTTGACTTATGAAAACCTGGTTCAATGTCAAGGACGGACCTCTTCAACTAAAGCTTTCAAATTGAGATGGTTTTCTAAAGATTTATTTAAAGTGATTTTGTGCTATACGAGCTAAATATCTGAGAGAAGTTCTATGTTGTAAAGTGCAACAGTGGTTTTAATCTGATTACCTTCGCAACTGCTTTTGGAGGGTAGTCATCCTGTAATCTGGCATCCACACACTGCTTTACCTTATCTTCACTAAGTTTTGGTGTTGCCTGATTAAATCCAAATGAACAAAGAATCAGCTTTTAACAAACTAGAAACATTCAGTGATCAAAATAAATAACTTGACAGAAATGAAATGAGTAACAATTTAATACCCAAGTCACTAGGCTCTGTTGTCCTCGCGGCAGTGTATGATCAACAGGCTTACGCCCTGTTAATAGTTCCAACAATACCACTCCAAAACTATAAACATCACTCTTTATAGTGAGATCTCCCGTCATTGCAAATCTGCAATTTGATAAAATCAAACCCTGTAAGCTGTTAAAGCCATCAAAAAGAAGTTATACTTAAAAACCTTGTTTTTATCCAGAAATGCTCATACTCCCTCGGGTCCTTAATCTAAAAAATATTTACCTAATTTAATTAGATTAAAGAAGTTGGTTTAGTTTGTTTATATGACATCTATTTTCTAAAACACCTTAATCATCTTTCTTAATTCCTCCAATCCCTCTCCTACTTGATTATTGTTGAGGGAGCATCAATAGGGGTAAATTAGGAAAAAATGACAAATATGAAAACTATGCCTTATATTTAGAACCAAGATCAACTCTCCAAATATGTCTTATGTTAAAGACTGGAGGAGTATTATTTAACGTTCTTCTAAGACTATTTACTGTTGTTACATCCAGGACCAAGAATAGCATACTCTGGAGCATAGTAACCGAAGGTTCCAAGAACACGAGTAGAATGGACACGAGCTACTTCATCGGGGGCCTGATTTGACAGATCGAAATCAGCAATCTTCGAAACATCATCATCAAAAATCAGTATACTGCTAGTCTTGATGTAGCGATGGATGATATGTTTTTCTGCTTTCTCATGAAGATATTCTAGTCCTTTAGCTGCTCCAACAGCAATTTTAACTCTCCTTGCCCAAGACAGAACCGGACCGGGACGTGCATCCTTTTCACCTTTGCGTCCTACATCCATGATTCTTAAGAAAATTATATGTCGTAATAGAGATACTATATCTGTATTAATGACTTGCTCTACAAGAAAAGCAGCCTTCAAAGTTTTGTAAACAGACTAGACTAGAATAAACAGAGTAATATGGCAATATACTAACCATGTAGGATGTCATGAAGTGATCCTTTAGGAGCATACTCGTGGGCTAGGGCGCGAAAAGGACCCTCAACACAATAACCGACAAGTTCAATAACATTTTCATGCCTTAACCTTGATACAATAGAGACCTAAACAAGTGAAGTAATTTCAAATCAAGAGAACTGAATTAAAATAAAAAGTGTTCTGTTAGAGTTTGATTATGCATGCATTTGAACCGAACCTGTGCAAGAAACTCTTGTTCTGGTTGCTTACTAGAGTCCAACTTCTTTATAGCCACGGCACGGCCATTTCTCAATACGGCATGATATACTTTGCCATACGCTCCCTCGCCGATGAAAGATTTTGTGCCAAAATTATCGGTCACAGACTTTAATTCATCAATTGAAAGGGAAGGGACAGCAATAGGTTGAAAATGTACAGTAGGTGGAGTGCTTCTTGCAACAGCCTCTCTTCCAAGATTGCCAGATCTCCCTGCATCATACTAGCGCAATTAAAACCACAAGAAACCAAGAAAAAAGAAAGGAATTGACATGAAAATAAAAAACAGAACTTGGATTCAGATTTTGAGCACAGGACAAAAAAAATTGGTGATGGTGAATTACCTGCAGCATTGTTTTGCATGAAGATTTTATTGTCAGTACGTGTATGAACATCATTGTCTTCGCAACAGCCAAAGCAACCCATGACCCTCTTCATTGAAGGTGAGAATTAGATTCGGTAGCAAATCTTTTTGAATAATGTCAGGCGGTATCATAAGAATTGATCACATATTTTCCAAAGAGGGAGGGAGAAATGCTGCTTATTTTGATTATTTTTTCATGCTAACGCGAATGAAGAAGGATAAGCAGATAGAAGTGACTACAAAAACTTCTACTAATGGCTAAAACGGCAGGATTTTTTTTTTTTTTTAATTTCTCCACCCGACCGACTAGTCTGGTTCGGGAGTCAGTCATTCCAAGCGCTCGATGGTAAATGGTGGAATTTTCTATTAATACTTTGGTTAAGCAAAATATGAATCGAGTTCAAAAACTGAAACTATGCCAGACAATTTAACACATTCGAAATCTATGAAACATAGATACAAAGTTAAGTAAATTAAGCCATAACCTTGTGAGAGTTCAAGGTTCAAACGAGTGGCAAGAAAAGATCTAACAGAATTAATCAGTGAGATGCACTAACGAGGCATCGATTTTTTATTTTATTTTTTTTTGGGGGGGGTAAATCGCCAACACCCTCAGATAACTCTGCCTACGGATAAAAAGATCAGATTTTTAATAAAACAAAACAAGTTTTTCTTTTTCAAGATTTTTAAAACCACAACAGTATCAAAGGAAATTGTGTCTAGTTTGAGTTCACGACTATAAGATTCTGTTTCTTCAGATATTCCTGTAATTGGGTAAGAAATGCCTATAATCAAGGGGGAAAATTGTTCTAAAATCCGTTATGTTGTTTCCATGATAAGACATAAATTACAATCTAATCCCATCACAGACTAGCCTATTTTTTAAGGAAGAGATATACAATTGTACCAGCATAGAGATTATCTATGACGAATCAAAATTTAAAACAAACGGGTACCACCCCACCAGTCAAAGAACAGTTGCTTCGCAAACTTACTGGCAAGAAAAATTTGGGGGAAAAGACAAGAAGAATAAGAAGATCGATGTAAAATGAACTGTAAAGAACACCGCAAATATCTATGCTTTAGGAATAAATGTTTCTATTAAAAACATGCTCATGCGTTACTGAAAAGATAGAACCCAGAAGTGGGTGATGACGCATCAAACACAGAAAACAGATAAATTGAAACGAGGGGTCAAATTGATAGAAGCAAAATATGGGTTTTAAAGAAGAAGAATGGCACCTTTTAGTACAGAGACTCTGCAATTGAACTGATTTTCTCTTACTGGCACAGAAGCAGCAAAGAAAATAGGCGAAATGAAGGGAAAATTGGGGAGTTCACGGTGAAGAAGAAACTCAAAAAGAAAATAAATGCTTTAAATGTGGACGAAGAAGAAGAAGGTGTTTGTTACCTTACCCAAAAGGTCTTTCGTTCGTTGGTTCCCACTTGTCCAAAATGGCGGAAAACTCCGATAAACTTTTTTTTTTTTTTTTTTTCCGGCCCCCCGCTGACTTGATGACTCCAGAAATTGAAAGTCCTGTGAGGTACTGTTTGGAATTGGAATTTCAGTTTATTCATTTTTTTTCTTGAAAAATTTTGGCCTAAGGTTGTTCTCAGAATTTTTTTTAGAAAAATACCTCCAAAATCCCAAATCAGTAATTTTCTATTAAAAAAAGTTATCAATTGTTGATCGTGTAGTGTAGTCGATGTCTAAACTATTGTAAGAAATAAAACTAATTTAGGATTTTTATATTTTCTAGGATTTTCCCGTTTTTCTTTCCTAATGAGAGTTTAAAAATATGAAGGAAAAAAAAAAGTTAAAGTGTATATAACATCTTGAAGTATGGTGAAATCTTTTTTGGGTTGCTGGATGCACTTAAAAATAAATTTAAGGTGTTGGATGCACACAAAAAATAGTTTAGCTCCTACTAGACACTTAAAAAAAAAAAATCAATATGCTATATATATGAACTTAAAAAAATGATTCAGAATACTTGATGCACCACAAAAACTTTAAGACCCTGGGTGAGAATACTGAAGGAAAATTGGATCCACCTTAACCCAATAAAAAAGGCATTGGTTTATTTATTTAAATATTTATTCTGTTTTATTTATTTTTTCTCAAAAAAATATAATTATAATTATATAGTTACAATTTCAAGAATTTAATATACTTTAATTCTTTTTATTAAAATGGGAAAAGTTCATCGGACTTGTAATCTTTAATATGGTTGTCTCTGGCGCCTTTTGTGTCTAACTTCTAACCCCTCGATTTTTTTTTTCTTTTTTTCTTTTAATAATTATATTTTGAAAGTAACATTTTGATATTTTTATGGTGAAGAAATTGTAGAAATTTAAATTTATTATTATTTTTAAAGAAAATAAGTCAAAATTGAACACTCTCAAATATTTTTATTTGAAGAATCTTACCAAAAAAATCAAAATTTTTGAAATATTAAAATTATAAAAAGTCTCCAAGCTTACTCCAGCTGTCGCAGAATTATTAGGAGTGATGAATGGTTTAAATTTATGTAACTGTAAAGGTATAAACATATAGTTTTTTTATTGTATAAATGCCACTAATGTGATCTTTTAGAGATGTCATAGATAAAGGTAGAGTTATTTTTCTTAGAAATTGAAGATAGGTTCAATTATACCGCTCTTTTAGATGCAAATTATTTAGCCAAGCCTCCCCCACAATATGGAAGCTTTTTTTTCTTTAATCAACTTCCACCCACAATCTAAAAGGTTGTTGATGATGAGGGAATCTTAGTTTTTTGTTTGGTTGTTACGTTGTTTCTTACTTCTCTAATTCTAATTATAAGACCTAGTTACTTTTTCTGGAGAAAAAAAAAACTAATTAAATTACTTTAGAGTATTTTTATTTATTTATTTCTTCAAATTAATTATTTTGACTAATAAACTAATATATAATCTAAGGATACACATATGAAATGATTAAGTAATTTATTTAGCTTCCTTAATCTCTTCAAAAAAAAAAAGTCAACTAGATCTTATAATTAAGAGAAGATAATGTTTAATTATTAATGGAATTCAGGATTTTACTAAACAAAACCAGCAAACCAAAACTATGTGTGCAGATTATGCGAATTGTATAATGTATATATAATGATAAGTATGTACTTTTTTTCTACCTTATTTCAAATCATTTATCTAATTTTTATCAATTTAATATTTAATTTATATGTTTTTAAAATTTATTAAAATATATTTTTAATGCATCTTATATTTTCTATTCTGTCTCATACATACATGAAGTTATTGAAAGATTGTGTTTATTTTATATTTGTAATGATATTAAGAATGTTATAACCAAAATTTCTCTTGTTATCCAAAAAAGAGCTGAGTACCTGGTTTAACTATAAAAAAGTTGGAGTAGTTTAATAAAAATTATCCAGTTTAAACTTGAGATTGTAGCCATGATAAATACTTAGTAATAAAATTGTCAGAATCATGAAAAAATGTATTTATTAGGAGAGGTAAATATTCTTGAAGTTTTCAACTTTTGTGGAGATTATACTTTTAATCAAATAAAAAAAATACTTAGTGACAAAATTATTATTGGATTTTAATGAAATAAATATTGCATATCCAGATTTTATTTTATTTTTTTCAGAACATATCCAGATCTAGTTGGTACTTATTACATATTAGTACCTGATGTTAGGGTTGTCAAAAAAGACGGCGGGACAGGGTTGGAGTCAACCCGAGGTCTGGCCCGATATGACCTCTCGGGTGAAAAAATCAGTCCAGGTCTTGTTACCGAGCTCGGCTGGGTGGGATCGGACTTTATTTGATGCTGGACTGGGTCAAGGCGGTCCGATTTTCTTTTTCCAATTTTTTTCAGTTTTTTTTTTAACTTTCTTGGGATGCAATATTTTAAATTTAGTTTCACCCGACTTCCAAAAGTAATAAAAAGTGACATAGTGAAAAGTGATTCCTATAAATTAAAAAGCACATTAGGATGTTCGAGACTCCAGGTAAGTGGCCAATGTAGTAATGATTTTTTTTTTTAAAAAAAAAAAAAGGACCTCGGGTCGAGCCGGGACCGATCCAGGGATCTAAGCCCCGGGAAGTCCGTCCAACCCGGCAGATTTAGTCCGGTCGGTCCGGTCAGATTTGTCTTGGACCGTTTTTTTTTTTTCTTACACTAGACCGGGCCGGATCGGACCAACCGGACTACGGGTTTTTTGGACAACCCTACCTGATGTCAAATAATGTAAATTAAAAAATTAAGCACGCCCCTGTGCTATTTTTTACCTCATGTCATAGTCTCTTTCTTTTGACCTCATGTACTAATCATTTTCTTTTTTGACCTCATGCCGCAGTCTTCTTAAATTATTTGGAGATGTTTTATTTTTTATTTTTTTACGCTTGTTTTTGTTTTTTAATTGTTTGTTCAAAATCCACGAAAATTCGCTGTATCTTTTGGACTGGGTCAAACTAATAATTCTTTATTGTCAAGATGTTCAGATTCCCAGTTTATGGTCAAATCAAAGTCAACAGTCAAACATATCATAATGAGGCCCACGTTACCAGGCTGGGCCCAATTTTATTTGGACTGTTAATTTCGTAAGACTTACGTGAAAAGTTTATATATATATATATATATGGCAAATGATTTGTCCAGTGACAGGACCTAAGAATTTCTCCTGTGAACCCAAAACTACATCGTTTCTTTTGATGAAAAAAAAAAACAGAATAAACTGAAAACAAAATCCAATAGGAATCAATTTCAGATCGAGCTTAAAAAAATCAATATAACCTTCATATTCAAACGATTAAAATAAAACCTAATTCCTAAATTTAAAAATAAAATCGGTAATGGAAGATAAAAATCGGACTCGGTAATTCTCTATTCTTTATTCGATGATTCTCTTCAGACTATCAGTTAATTCATGGAAACAATAATTCATTGGTATTTCAAATTGGAATTGGCAATTCATCGCATTTGGAATCGCAACAATAATTCTCTGCAGACTATCAATTAATTAATCGCAATTTCAAATCGAAATCGCAGCAATATTCATCGCATTTGGAATCACAACAATAATTCTCGGTAGACTATCAATTAATTAATCGCAATTTCAAATCGGAATCGCAACAATAATTCTCTATTTTTTTGCATTGTTTCTGCTTTTTTTTTTCAATTACATTGTGCATGAATTGGTCAAAACGACGTAGTATATACCTCACTAGAAAAAACCTTAGGTCCTGTCACTGGACAAATCATTTTCCTATATATATATATAAACGTGTTTGGTGGAAGTTTTGCCGACAATGTAAAAAAAAAAAAAAAAAAAAAAAAACACACACACACAAAGACGAATAATGAAAAAGCAAATGGCATCTTGCTATTTCCTCCTCCCTATGCAAGTTTGTCAACTTTAAGAATGACATAAAATTATTCCATTACGAGTCAGTGTTTTAGGCTATGTAGAATTAGGAAGCAGTTGGGATGCCGACTGTCTATATAAAGTATTGTAATTCTGCATTGTAACCAGAGGCGGAACCTCTTTATGGCCAGCTGGGGCCTTGGCCCCAACTGGACCCGACTGATCTTATAAAATTTGCTAGAAAATATATGTATTTATTATATGATATTTTATTTGGCCACAAATTTGGCCCCAGCTAATTTTTTTCTTCTCGGTAAGGATATTGTTTGTTTCATTACTCATTAGGATTTGTGAGAGGAAAGTTAAATTCTTATTGAGATACCGAAAAAATTAATATCATCTTATATATTGTTTTAATTTATAATTATATGTTATTATTTGTTTGTATTTTCCAAGGGTTATTTGATACTATTTAGTAAATACTCATTTAGGTCCTTATTTAAGGAACCAACTAACAATTCTCACAAATCAATAAAAACAGTTAAAGTAATTAAATTTGTCCTAAAATTTAAGTAATTTTCAATATTCTCCCTATTAATTACATCATATTAAAACTTTAATATCATTTTTATTAATTATTACTCTCACTCACTACTTTTTAAATTATGGGTATACATGGAAAAAAATATTTAATGCTATTTGAAAACAAACAAGTGTTTTATAAAATATATATATATACTTGTTAGTTGGTACCTTATAATAAGAATTAAAGAGAGTAGTTCAATATATTTATTTTTCTGCCCGGGCTAAAAAAATTTGGTTCCGCCACCGATTGTAACACACAATCAATCGAGTTTGAAATATCACTCACTACTTTCATATTCTCTTATACACACTTGTCTTGAGAAATAAATATATCACCTAAAAAATCTAATTAAGAAAACAAGAAATACCTTTTTTAGGCCAGATAATAACTACAAATGGAATAAAATTACAAGATCACATAAGTAAAAAAGTTTTAGAATTTGATAGAATAACAAATAAAAAAGATTTACAAGCATTTTTAGGATTAATTAATCAAGTAAGAAATTATGTTCTGAATTTAGCAAAATTAACATCAAAAATCTCTAAATTAGCAAGAGAAAAAACTGAGTGGAAATGGAATAATGAGACAATTAAAATTATTGAACAATTAAAGAAAATTTGTCAAAATTTACCAAAATTAACAATACCTTTACAAAAAAATGTAAAATGGATAATTTATCGATGCCTCGATCAGTATTAAAAAAACATTATATCATGAAAATGAAAAAGGAGAAGAAATTATCACTAGATATGCGAGTGGAAAATTTTTAGAAGTACAATGGAAATATCATTCGAATTGGAAAGAGTTATTAGCAATAGTAAAAGCAGTAGACAAATTTGAATTATTTATAGTTAATACACAATTTATTATCTGGACGGATAATACACAAGTAAAATCTTGGCTTGATAAAGGAATAAAGACAAAAAAATTGGCAAATAAAATGTTATTTAAATGGCAAGGAGATTTAGCTTATTATGATTATGTTATTGAATATGTGTCAGGAAAAAATAACCTTATTGCAGATTTTATGAGCAGATGGAATCTAACGCAGGATCCAGCTCAGAAATGAATTCTAACCAGACTTGTAATGGATGTCACACAACTTTAGCATATTTAAACATTCTTAAAATGAATGTTAGCCTGTTAAACAATCAATGCAGTTCAACTATACAAAGTCTTCTAAGTAATATTGCTCATCTAACCCAACAGGTTGATACTTTATTCAAGAGAGTAGAGAAGTTGGAAGGAAATGGAAAAAGAAATGTAAGTACACCTGAATCACCAACACAAATTGAGATGGAATTAAATGAGTCATATACTCAAATTGGGTCATCCACCCAAACTCAAGCAAATAGGAATGGGTCATCTACCCAAGAAAATGTTAGTGGACCTACTGCCCAAGCCCAAACTCAAACTCAAGTCCAAACACCTCAACCTATAATCCCTTTCAATGAAATTATAAAAGCCCAAATGCAAGAAGAAGTCAAAAGAAAGGAAAAAGGAAAAGTCATAGAAGCCTCAACCTCACAACCCCGAATTACCAGAAGCAATTCATTTGACACTTATTCTAAATTTCAATACTTCAGAACCCTTGTTAGAAAAACCGATAACATGGAAATATCTGATCCGCATGTCAAATATGCCTCTCATTTTGCTTTTAATAAAATTGTAGCTTACCCAGGAACTTCACCAAAGTTAATAAAGATTTTATACCAATATGGAATGTTACATGCTATTTATTTGCCCAATAATCTTGATCCCAAAGAAGTTAAAGAGTTGCCACTAGCCTTGCAAGAAGCAGTTAAGATATATGTTGGAGTTGTAACACAACATAGCGCGTATATCAAATTTTATTCTACTGTTGCAGAAATTACACCAGAAAAGTTTTATCCTCCAATTACTTTAATTAAGCTTGGAACAACAAAGAAGCACATAGACACAAAAGCAGAGATCAAAGAAGACATTGAAGAAGACGAAGAATTTCTTAACAAGATGTCTAATATTAGAGCTCAGAATTATCATATTATATACCAAGAAATGTCCAGAGCCATCAAAAATGAAAAGCAATGGGTATATTATTGTGGAATGACAACAATAATTGTAGCACTTGGAAAGACTTCACATGATCAGTCTTTATTCGTACAATGGTATGACCGGCTGAGAAACAACAAGATGGAAAATTCAGAAAAGACGAAGAAGAAGATATGTAATCTCTTGGCAGAGTAGTCTAATCACATGTGCAAGAATTGTGAAGAAAGAGAAAGAGCTATGCAAGATATTGAAGATCCGGAAACAGATCTCAGTGTCCTTTAAAATTCGAAGACAAAAGCAAGAAGACAAGAAAGGGAGCTTGACAAAGTGCTGACAGGCTAATTTAGAATCTGGAAAGCAAAGAAATGAAAGTGCAACGTGCTCGCTGGAAGTTTTGCCGACAATGTACAAAATTGTAAAAAACACACACACACACACAAAACACAAAAAGACGAAAAATGAAAAAGCAAATGACATCTTGCTATTTCCTGCAAGTTTGTCAACTTTAAGAATTTTAGGTGTTTACTTTATGTCAATAGGTTGTCATAGCCATTATTATAATGTCTTGTAATGATGACATAAAATTATTCCATTATGAGTCAGTGTTTTAGGCTATGTAGAATTAGGAAGCAGTTGGGATGCCGACTATCTATATAAGGCATTGTAATTCTGCATTGTAACACACAATCAATCGAGTTTGAAATATCACTCACTACTTTCATATTTTCTTGTACACACTTGTCCTGAGAAATAAAATTCCAGCAGTTTAATCATTTATTTCTTTGAAGCATACTTCAAACATCTGTGGAACAAATTTAAGGTATGAGCTTTTAACTTTCTAAAGGGGTCAAATTAGGGAGTAATATTATCAACAATTTATTAGTCATGGTCCAGTAAGACACACATGATTATTTGCTCAAATAAGGCTTAGGTTTCGTTATGATCATATAAAAGCCATAAAATCAAGTTTTAGTTACGCATCCAGTAGGAAACGAAGGAAGGTTGTGCTGAATGTGGTCTGAATGAGGAAGGTCTGAGAACTTGGTACTCTCTATAAATGTATTCCTGTATGAAAAAGGACAGGTATTCTTCCATGACCCGGATCATATTTGGTCAAAACCTGAGGCTTGATGGTTGGTTATAGTATCATGATACCCGTATCTTCTCTATATTTGAACATATAACCTGGCTGTTCGCGCATATATATATATATATATATATATATATAAAATCATTTTGGATCTTCTTTTATTCTCACCGTGATATAGCCCATGAATAAGATAAACCCCAAACCCATTATCTTCATTTATTCCTTTTCTCAACACAGCCCAACACGTGAATAATAGGAGAGCAACAATATATATATTTTTGTATACTCCCTTCTTGAAACCAAATGGACCATTAATTCATACTTGCAACCCATTATATCTCACGTCCAAAATACGCTGATGATAGAAAAGTAAATAAATAAAATAACAACAAACATATCAACCATTTATCTATGTTTCATTCTCCAACACACTTGGGCCCAACTACAACAAAACCCAACCGACCCATCTATTCAATCTTACTCATTTCTCCAGCCCAAACCGTGCCAATTAATTAGGATGATCAGATACATATATTCTCATCTCTCTAATTATCCAATCAGTCACCCTCATCCTATAAGCACGTCCAGATCACGCTATCAGAAAACAAAGATATCGCAGCATCGTTTACGCGCAATGCAGAGGCAGAAGATACAGTAGCCACCCCCTCACGTCAGCAACAGATCACACCATACCACCGCCTTGCATCTCGAGCTCCACGCTAATGTCCCCTGTGCACTCCTTTTCTCGGACCGGACCCCCTTGGTCCTTATATATGTCAACGTTGAGCGCCTTGCTGGTTGTTTAAGAGATACAGATCCCCCACAGCATGTTCTCATGTCCGATGTTGAGAGAGAGCGGAGAGAGAGAGTTAGAGGAAGGAGAGGGAGACTTGAACCGGGAACACCTTGCTCTGTTTTTGAAATCAGGAAGCAGAGGTAAGTTTTAAGCTTTCTTTTCCTTCTTAAACCCACGCAAGTTTGTGTATAGAAGCTGTAGGAATTATCACCATGAAGCCCCTTCTTTGTACACGTTGAAACAGGGGAGGCTTAGCTTATAATTATATATTTGGCTTGGAAAGAAAGAAATGAAAGATAAGAAGCATGCTGTCATATTTTTATGTATATACTCGCTGCATGTGGAAGATGAGGGAGCTGATAATATGCATGAATGTGGCTAAATATAAAACCCAAGATCTTGCTGTGTGTGTGTGTTCAAAGAAACCGAGGGAGTATACTATTGAAACAAAAGCTGCCAGCTAGGACAATAAGGCATTATTACGAGTGCAATAAGCTGTGTTATACAATATTAATATGCATTAATAATAATATACATGTAGCATGAGTAGAATCTGTCGTCAAAGGAACGTGATAGGTAGGAACGACGTGAGACGAGACGAGGTTATTGCTTGAGTCATTAAAATGCTGAAAGAAGTTGCATATATATATATATATATATATATAAACTAAGGAGCCTTTTCATTAATTATTATTTACATCGTGTTGCCATCAGGATACTTATTAAAGCTTGGTAGACGGTAGTATGCTTATCATGTGTGTGTGTGTATATTTGGAACAAAAAAAAAAAAAAAAAAAAAAAAAAAAAAAAAATGTGGCTTTGCTTTTGGTAATATGATAGGAAAACTTGGAGTATGTGTGTGTTTAATGCCGTGAGACCCAAGAGGGAGAAAATTCATATTGTTGTGTGTGTATCCGTCAGGAAGGAAGAGAGTATAGTAAGTCTAATATATATATATATATATATATATATATATATATATGTATATGTATATGTATATGTATATATATATGTATATGTATATGTGTTTTACCGCATATTGGAAAAGATTGAGAGATATATATCATGTAAGTGTAGATATTTACAAAAGGATTATATATATATAACAACAAGAGATGGTCATATAAATATGTGTGCATGTCGTGTACAGGGAAAGAAATGATAGGAAACCTTATTGAACACATGTATATATATGTATATAATATTGTACTTGAAAAATTATTTAGCTGATGCCTCTGTAGCACAAAAATGGTTTTGTGTAATAGATGAGCAAGAGACAAAAAAAAACCCAAACTTTGTTGTTTTTATATATATAAGTCATGTTTTTAATTGGTTTTAATATTTAACTTAAAATTTTAGAAAGTATCTTTAACGTAATAGTGATATTATTAAACTCCTAATTTAAAGTGTTAGAATAGCCTCTGGGAGTTTAAATTAATTGTACAGAAACAATAAGAATTAGTAAATGATAATAATAATAATAAGGAAATAATAAATAACATTATTAATAATAAATAGAAAAGGGTATTATTAATTAGTAATAAATAGAAAGAGAATTAATAGTTACAATGGTTTCCCTGATTTTTCAATCCCATCATAATGTGCCCACTTCAAACATTCCAAAAATAATATTATTAAAATTTGTATATTTCTAATTTTATGAAGTTATAAGTTATAATTTTGAATATGTAGAGCTCTAGAAGAGTTATTAATGGTTAGTAAATTGGTTGTGGTAAATCGATTTTTGGCGTGTGTTTGAGCTCTTGGATTAGGAGCGGTGTGGTAATTGTTTAGTTTCGGCGAGAGGTAACCACTTTCCACTTGTTATGTGTATTAGTATGTTGTTTGTGAGTATTTTGTGAAATGATTATGAATATTTTAATAGAAATTGCCTTGTGGAACCTTATGATTTGAATTGTGAAATATTTGCATATTTTTATATATGTACAAGAAATCGGGATTTGAGCTATTATGACATGTATATGAGAATTTTATTTTGATATGAACATGAAAATCTTGGAAAATTCCTGTTGAGCTATTTATTGTGATAATTATGATAATGGTTGTATTGGGAATAGATGGAGTAGGTTATTCCACCACGTGGTGAGACCTCCATTGGTGCACAATAGTTGACTTTCTATTGTCCCACTTGTTCAATGAGGGACTGCCTACTAGTTCAATGAGGGCTTACGACATTCCAATAGTTTAATGAGGGGAGAAAGACCCATGGTCTGGGACATGTGCTTTGAAGATTTTGGCAGGTCCTCATCACATGACCAGTGAGCTTTTGAGTAACCAGTAACATGGATGTAACTTAGCCCATGGGTCTAGTCGGAGGAAATAAGACGATTCGGTTGGATTGGTGGGAGGCATCTTGGGAATTGTATTAATGAAAAATTGTGATACAAAATTTCTGATATGAAATTTTGCGATATGGATATTGGTGAATTATATTTTTAATACTTTGTTATATAAATTGTTCCACTCGGCACCTCACTAGCACATATTAGAATTCGTAATAAGTTGGATTGATGGTTACCACATTTTTCAAGTGATAGTTCCCGTTTGGGTCCATCAGGAAAAACTCGAAAGCTTATGCTGCTTCTTCTGACAGTAGTGCTTCCATCTTCTGGTATACGTTGGATGATTGTATATTGTCACGTTAGGGCTCATATTGCATACTCATGTAACACCCCAAATTCCGTAACATAAATCGTGCTGGTGACACGTGGTTTTATAAAAAATTTCAGAGTGATGGGGTGCTATCGCTTAGCGTTTTGCGGAAACGAAGAGCATGTACTAAAAATTTGAACAACAGATATAACATTGAGTAACTGATATGAAATACTCAGACATATGATGATGCCTGACGTATACTGATATATATTATAAAATCTCCCGAAGGATTGTTCATGTGATACAGTAATACAAAACTTTACAATTACAATTTTACATGTAACTATACCCTCTTCAACCAAGCCTTGAGTAAACCTGTGGCATAGAACCTAACTCAGATAAATCATCCCATTTGGCCAGGCTGGGTAGGTCTAGTGGAAGTCTCACCGTGCTAGGGCGATCGATTGATCGAACCACATAGACGACCCTTCTAGTTTAAGCACCAAATGATATGAAGTAACCTCATTAGATTCATGCCATAAGGTAGGTTTCGTTGACTTTCTTCCCGCATTTTCTTTGACCGGTGCCTTCTCATGGCTCCGTCTCATCGGTGTATAACTATAGTTCCGTCCCCCGGGTGCCTTCTCCGGTTCATGACCTGAACCTGTCTAATCATGTAGACTGAGGTCCAATGCCCATCGGACCTCAGGTAACGGTTAACCTCATGCTTATGTAAACAATATATGTATGACATGTATTCATGACATTTTCACAATAATCACTACAAAAGCCCATAACAGATGTAGGAAGCAAATGATCATATATATATAAGGCAATAACAATACACAGCCCCCCTGCAGTATGTTTGTTATCCCGGTCTGCACTATTCACCAGTGCCACGATGTACAGTCGTGTCCTCAGCGCTAGGAAAACTCTCAACGGCGTTAACAATACCATAACCCGTGTATATTCATGATTTCATCAAAATAATTGAGACAGAGTCTCAGTACAAGAACACAACCATCATATATAAGCATAACACAAGCATCAGAGTCAGTATTACAGTACGCCGCGAACGTACCTTCGTTGACGGTACTTTCGGTACGTTTTACGAAAAATTGTACTTTTTGACAGCGGCTCGACGGCGGTACGACAGCGGCCCGACGGCGTTACGACAGCGGTTCGATTAACTCAGATATCCTATAAGGATAGTATTTATCAGTTTTTAGCATCATAACAGGCATTTTAGATAAAAATTATCATTTTGCTCTTGACCCCCTAATCGGCGGAATTTCGCCAGAGCTTCGCTACTTTGACACTATCTTTCCAGAATTTTGACATACCTCTTTTCCCAGTATATTTTCGAAATAAATACCATATCTACCCCTACATATGATATCTAGACTATCTGGGAAATTTAAAGACAATTCTAGCATTCCTACTATATCTACCGAATAAAACACCGAAGCTTAAGACTAGGGACCGAAAAATTTACCCCGGCTTTGCTAGAACTCCCTGAGAGCTCTTCCTTCTCTCTAACTTCTCTCTAGAATGCGGTTTAGGGGTGGAGAAAAATGAAGAGGAAGGCTTGCTATTTATAGAAGAGAGGAGGGACAAGGTGGGAATTTCATCAAATGTCTTCGGATCGGATTTCAACCGTCGGATCGCACTTCGCCACGTGGCTTCATCTTGGCCTTACACTACTTGGCCGACATCATCCTTCTAGAAGAAGATGATGTCATGCATGATGTCATGTGCCGACTTACCGATAGCGTTTCCTCGATCGGTGTCGAATCGCGTAATTTTGCCGAATCTCAAAAATCCGAGGGTAGGGTTTTGGAGTTCTATTCTTCCTCGTTCAAAGTATTTGGGTTAACTAAATTTTTGATTCAATTGAGGGTATTCCGTTCTTTGGCCGAACATTTCAGGCCGGATGCGGTCGATTCTTGAAACGACTTCGATAGCCGTGTTTTACGGACAATAATTCACGGGTTCGAAATATGTCCTATCGTAAGAAACATTAATCCTGGTTTGTCACAACACTCAAGTTTACCACGGGTTCACTTTTTACTATCTGCCTATTCTCATAAATACCCGGTTTCTTATTTGCTCTGTTGGTTTCAGAAATCACTTCGGAGATAGTCCACTTCGAGGTAGAATTTCACTGGTTTATAAAAAGTTCAGATGTCTTAGACTAAATCCCTATGTCTTGGTGTAGGATTTGGTTTCTATCCGTTCTCAAATGTCTTGTTGGCTCTTTACCATATATATTATTATTTTAATAAAAATATCAAGATATTTTATTTTTTTATATTTTTTATTTATTTTTCTAAGCATTATTTATTTATTTATTTATTTCGAATTTCTCCCCTTAAATTAATTATTTACTAATTAATTTACTTATATCTTAATCTAAACAATTAGCCAATAATTACCCAATTAGCCACTTACTAATTGTTGATAATTTTCATAATTAGGATTAATTATTATCTCACAACTTTTGCACTTGACATTGGTATTTTATGTCCCATGTAAAATATTAAAAATCATGGGGCCATAAAGTGCTTTTAATATTATTATATTTATGCATCTTTATTTTTCGGGAAATAATCCCAAAAATTTCTAAAATTAAAGATATCACACTTCCTAAGTTTTTGTCAATAATTGAGGTCATATAGTATTTATCATAATACTTTCAATACATTTTTCATGAATTTTAGCTATTTTTCTTCTCTCATTTTCATAGTAATTACCTTAGAAAATAAGCAAGTTAAGACTTATAACTTGAGACCACATATTCGCCTTGGTAGTCTCAGAATCTATTTCATAAAATTCAACATTTATTTTAGGGTGTGTTATGATCCCTAAATGATATTTTAAAGAGAAATTGCTCATAAATTTATAACAATTAAGTTACAAAATTATAGATAATATACTCTCCTTGACATATTTTTTCAAATATTTTACTTATATTAGTTAGGGTTTTCAGGGTATTACAACTCCTCACATGTTACGTGTTCGAATATGACATAAGGTGGAAATACCTTAAAAATAGGAACATGGGATTCTATTTTATAAATACTTCATTTAACTTTGATTTCTCATTATACTATATAATTGTCATTATATCTTACATATGTACTTAGTTTCAAAACAAACGTAACATCCAAGTATACATATTGGAATAACCTATCTTATATGTGTAATCTTAATCCAACTCTTACAACATAATACTCGACCCGCTACTAAATATTCTTTATAAGACAACTATATGAACTACTTAGATAAAACAAAACAAAAATGTTGGTAAAAATTGGTTTAAAGCAATAAATGAGTTAAGAAAAGTAATTTTTTTTTTCAAATATACCTTTATTTAAGAAGAGGGTGTGTGAGAGCTAGCTAGAGAGAGAGAATAAATAACAAAAAAATATGAGAGAGACATAAAATTAATTAGAGATAGAAATAGAACAAGTGAGCTAAATTCTAGTACAACGTGCACATTACAGGACTATAATGATATTGTAATGTGCACGTTGTCCCTTCTGTAACATTACAACTTGTTACTTATATGTATAGACATACATAGTCATCAATATAATTTAAAAGTACATACCAATATCATTATAATTAATATGTAGAATTGTTTAAAAAAATTATGTCATGAAAAAAAAAGTAAGTCGAGCAGAAGCTATAGTAGTGTTAAAGTTTAAATATGAAACTCAAATTAATCAAGAAGATGCGTTTTTTACTGAACCGGGCGTACTCTTTAATAGTTCCCAGATGCACATTTCAGATCTGTGTTTTGCAATTTGCGTGTAAGTACTTCAGATAAGGTTTTTAAAGTTGTAAGTTTAAATAAATTTGTGATAAGAATGTAAATTTGGATCATACCTTATTTCCTAATTTGTCTGATCTCTTGTATGCGAGATAGAGGGCTTAATTTTCTCAACACAAATAAATAAAGATGGCAAAACCTAAAGAGAAAGATATGTGGTGTTGTGAATCTTGAGCTAAAGCTTCAGAGCCTATTTGCATAACAGGAGGGGGGAAAAAAAAGTACAACCGTGGAGCTAAAAACAACCGGATTCCTAAGATTTACATGGTTTTTCACCATGAAAACAGAAATTCACCCCCAACTTTTCAAGTAAATCGACAGTGCCCAATAAGCCCTGAGCTAATGCAGTCTATAAGCAAATCCCTTCTACTCTCCGAACAGACATCTAAACCGAAAGAAATCCTAAGAACCCCACCCACCATTTTTTGGTAGAAGAAAACGCTCAAACAAAACAAGCACAGATCTAGAAATCACAACCGATAGAATTAAGGAAAAAGAAAATGCAAATGCAAGAAACTAACCGAGCAGAGAGAGGATTTGAAATCAGTGAGAGTGTGACGATGAGATGCAATAGATGATGAGACAATGAGTGCTCATAGAGGCCAAGGAGACGATTAGATTGCACCATATAGATCGATAAAGACTGCAGAGTTCTCTTTTCTTTTCTTTTCTTTTTTTTGAAAAAAAGCTAATAAAAAAGCTCCTCAAGGAGCGTTTTTTCTTAGTTGTAAAATAAGCTCTTATAGTTTATAAAAGATTTTGTAAAAACCTGTTTGACCTAATTTCTACTTATAAGGAGAAGATAAGTTAAAAATAAGAAGATCCAAACAGACACTAAGAAGCACATAAAGAAAAGCATGGAATGAGGACCCAAGAATATCATGTTTAAAAATATTAATTAATTACTATTAGTAGGGATATCGTTTAGTATTTATTAGGGTTAGATATAGATATTATATTGTAGAAATATATCTTAAGATGTTATGATTTGATTTAATCCAATTAGATTTGATTAGATTAGTTTCTTGGGTTAGTGTTAGTCTATTAATTTTCCTATATAAAAGCCTCTCTATAATCTCTTTTATTTTGAGGATAAATTATATTAGTATTTTCTTATGCCTCACTATGATCCTTCAATATCAACATAGAAAGAGTGGCGCAATCTTAACTGACAGCATCCCTTCGCATAAACACGCCAAATTACACCATAAACATATCCTTCCATTCCCTGAAATCACAATATAAAAACACAAACAATAATAATAGAAAATTTGTAAGGGTAATAAATAATTCATAAAGTGCAATATTATAACAAAAATTAACAACTTTATGGCTTCGGGCCATTTAGTTGTCATGGTTTCATGCCAATTTGTCTCATAGCTTCGCGGCAATTAATCTCATCATGAGAAATTAAATCTATATGGCTTCTGACAGTTTATTTTTAGAATAAAAGTTGAATATGACTTCCAGTCATTCAATAAGATAGAAGAAGAAAATTTTATGACTTCTGGCTATGTAATCTCCAAATAAGAGTCAAAGAAAACTTCTGACCATATGATTTAGAATAGGAAATTAAAGTAATATGACTTTTGGCTATATAATAGTGAATCAAAGAAAGGCGGCTTCTAGCCGTATTATATCAAAATAAGAAATCAAAGTAATATGACTTTTGGTCATATAATTTTAGAATAAGAAATAAGAGGTGTATGGTTTCCCGCCATACTAAAATAACAATATCAATAATATAAAATAAAATAGGGAAAAACACTTCTCATGTTGTAGGAGAAGTGTTTTCTCATGTTACACACACATGAAATTGTGGGACCCACATATATATACAATTAACATTATATATATATGTGGGTCTCACCATTTCATGTGTGTGTAGGAATCTTCTTCTTCTCATGCAACATAAGAAGTTGAAACCCCTATAAAATAACTCATAAAGGAAATCAAAATAAGATATAAAAACAGTAATAATCTCAAATCTTAGTCATAAAACCCAATGTTTAAAACAATCGGTAAAAAGTATTTCTTTAATTCCATAAAGTGGCTTAGATTATCACAAATAAAATAAACATATAATTAAAGAACGCAAATGAAATCGCTAAAGATGATGAGAGAATCATACCTTTGTTAATGTGTTATAATAATAAGGAAAATACAAGAGAGATTTAGATGAGAGAGATGAAGAAATGCAAGAGAAAAATAGAGATCAAGGAGCTAGTGATTCTTATTTCATTTCAAACTTACAACCTTTGGTATATGCCTACTATTTATGGGCCATAAATCCTTAACTTCCATTACAAGAGTTATAATAAAATAGCAAATCTACATAATGGTATAATACGAAGTCTTTGTAAATTATATGACTTTAAGTGTAAAATTCCAAAAGATTCCTCTAGAGAGGTTATAGACATCCACATCAAATATTGAAATATTTATAACATTAATAAATTATTATGTCATTATTGACCCTCTTTCTCTTTTTTATTTTTTTAAATTTGTTTTGTTGCAGAGATCAAAAATTTTGTTGGTTGCATTGTTTCAGTTGCCAAAGGCCCGTTTGGCACGCTGGAATTGGGATAGGTGGATATGTAAATGAATTCATTTACATGGTGTAGTTTGTTTGGTACATAGAATTGGGATCTATGTGGAAGCCTTTCATCATACAACCCATGGAATTGTAAGAAATTTCATGGAATTCAGTTTTTGCCCTCCCCATTTTGCAAACCATAAAGATGGTTGAATTAAAGACTTTTTTAATTGTTGGCTCAAAATCCTCGATAATTCGTTGTATCTTTTGGACTTGGTTAAACTAATATTTTTTCTCCCGTCCTTAATATAAGACATAATAAATTTTTTAAAGAGATTAAAAAATTAAATAAATTACTTTAAAATATTGATATTTATCTTTTTATACTAAATTAATTTATCTGACTTATAAACTAATATATAATCAAATGATATACGATAGTATGAGTACTTTTTTATTGTCAAGATGATCAAATTCCTAGTGCATGGTCAAAAAAAAAAATTACTTTAAAGTATTTATATTTATATTTTTTATACTAAATTAATTTATCTCACTTATAAATTAATATATAATCAAATGATATACAATATAATATGAGTAATTCTTTATTGTCAAGATGATCAAATTCCTAGTGCACGGTCAAACCAAAGTCAAACATATCACAAAGAGGCCCACATCACCAGATTGGGCCCATCACAATTTAGAACATCCCTCTAATATTTTTGTTGTGTTTTGTGATTTGCAAAACAAAATTAAAGGATGCGTGTGGATGAATAATTGACGCATGATTTGATCTTGAAAAAATTCTATATAAAGCTGCCGGGAAATTTTAAACGAGCTTTTTTTTTTTTTGCTCGGATAAACGAGCTTATTAAATTTAACATATCTCAAATTAAGCTATTGAACTAATTTAGAATTTCAAAATATGGATAAAATAATTTTATTGTCCTCTCCTAGTCCTTTTTCTCTTCTTAAAAGACTTTGATTTCTCTATAACTTAATTTTTCCATACGTGTATACAGATATATACATATATAACCATTAATATATAATATAATATAATATATTTCACTTAAATTAAAGGAATTTTTTGTGTATTAGAAGCATCATTAAGAATATCACAAGCCAACAAATAAATAGAAAAGCATAATCCCAAAATCAATCAAATGCTTTTTAGTTAAATACTGTGAGTAGAAAATTTTATATTTGGAAGAACTTGACTTATATATATATATGGATAAGTTATTCTGTCTATCCCTATCTTGCCTACCTTTACCTACACCTCACAATACTGTTAGATTATACTCTCATCCAACGGCAGATATTCGAAATCAAGAAGTGGAATGTTGTCGCTCTCTGGGCTTGGGGTACCTCTTCCCTTTACCCTAACCCTAATTTTTTCTCTTCTTCTGTCCGTTCTCCCTTCCGAACTATTCATTCCCTGCTACTACCAATTGCAGATATCCTATCGTTGTTGATAATTGCACTATATGCCGGAACCTTATCATGGATCTTTGTAAGTATAGATCGACTGCATTTTTTATCTAGATAACTGCTCATCCTTTTTAACTATTCCCCATTCGTTATCCTGGACTTTGGATGCATCCAGACACTCTTACTCCGTTTTTTCCTCAAATGTGACGTGCATGGTATTTCTTGAAATCCTACTACATCTTAATTCCATTATGAATCAAACAATACAAACGCATGGCATTTAATTTTTGGGAAAAAGTATTCTCATGTTGTAGGAGAAGTGTATTCTTATGTCACATGCACATATGAAATGGTGGACCACACACACACACACATATATATATAATTAGCATTATATATATATATATGTGGGTCCTACCATTTCATGTATGTAGGAATCTTCTTCTTCTCATACAACATGAGAAGTTTAAACCCCTTAATCTTTTCCCGTTTAACAATTTTTCTTTTCTAAATACTCATCGAGAAGATATTTTCACAAGGGATGTGTTTGTCCATGCCAGCTAAGGAAAGAGGAAGGGAGGGAGGGGGAGGAGTGAGAGTAGAGGCATCCCAATCGGGGCGGCCGGCCCTCCGGGCTGGCCGTGAAGGGCCGGGGCCTAACTGGGGCTGGCCCTCCCGGGGCCGGAGTAAGAAAAACACATGTTTTTCAAAGCCCCCGCCCGAGAGCACCAGGCGGGGGCCCGGCCGCCGGGCCCTAAAATTACTATTCCAAATTTTAACTATTTTTCCTCCGTGTGTTTCAAAGAAATATAATTAGTAAATTACAACACGAATCATTTAATAAATAAGCACAGTCACTAATTTATAATCAAAAGAAAATTATGTTCACAAATAACTCACATAGTAAAAAATAAAAAGCATATCACTAAACGACATTAGTACGATGACTATTATTTTCGTCATTTTCGTCACTATCATCAATTTTAACGACATTTGATTGTTCTTCACTTTGAGTAGTAGCCTCTGGTTCATGAGTAAGAATGTCATGAAATTCTTCTCCCGCATCATGAACACATCCATAATCTTTATTTGTAACAAATAATAAATCAAATCATAAAATTAAAGTATAGTTATTATGTATTTGTAGTTAAATGGATAAACAACTCTATAACAAATACAAAATATATATAAATTAATAAATTTAAAAAGAAAAAAAAAACTACAGTGAAAAGGGCGCACGGGGGTTGGCCCATGACCCCTCCGGGCCGGCCCGTGTAAGCCCGTGGCCCGTCAGGGCCGGCCCTCCAGGGCTAATTTCAAATATCTCGTCCATTTTTCAAGCCCGGCCCTTGAAGGGCCAGGGCTTAAACGGGCCGGCCCGATGGGCCTGGCCCGTTTTGACGGCTCTAAGTGAGAGAGAGGAAAGAGTAAAAATGTTTATTTTCTCCTTTAAATCTCCACCGTTGGATGAAATTATAATCTAACAGTAAATAAGGGTAAGCAGAATAACATATCCCCCACACACACACACATATATATATAGGGGTTTACACTTCTCATGTTGCATGAGAAGAAGAAAATTTCTACACATACATGAAATGATGGGACCCATATATATATAATGCTAATCATATATATATATATATGTGTGGGTCCCACCATTTCATGTGTATGTGACATGAGAATACACTTCTCCTACAATATGAGAAGTGTTTTTCCCATATATATATGGGTAAAGGATTTCTCCCGTCATTGGAGATAAGTTATCTCCAACGACGCCCAAAACTACGTCATTTTGGATTAATGAAGGGTGTTTCCGTAATTTTGCACCTTTCGTTAATTCACCTAAAATTACAGACACACCCTTCATTAATTCAAAACGACGTAGTTTTGGGGGTCACTAGAGATAACTCATCTCCTGACTGGAGAAATACTTTTCCCTCTCTATATATATACTCTTTATAATATAATTTGATAAATCATAAAGTTTTTTTTTTTTGGTTACGATGAAAGGGTTTTCCATTTCAAGGCTTAAATCACATGGAGTTTTCGTTTTTCCCAACAAGTGCGCTTCCTGGGATTTAGTTTTGTATTCTCCTCTTTACTAAATGAGACTGTTTGCCATCTCAACCAATAGCTTGCTGGTATAAGTAAAATATATATATATATATATATATATATATATTAACATAGGTTGATTTTCTTCTCGTCAAAAGAAAAACTCAAGTCATAAATAATTTTTTATTCTTAATATCAAACTAAAAATCATTTAATTAATATTGGGGGTTATATTTTTTCTTTTTTTTACTTGAATGGTTCTTGATAATCCTTCCCGAACACAAAAAAACTTTGATTCAAGTGAATCATAATTTATTTTATTATATATTAATGTATTCTTATTGAAAAAAAAAAGTTATAGAGCCATGAAACTCTTTCAAGAGGAGATGGAAGACTAAGAGAGGGCAGTAATGTCATTTTGTCTATATTTTAAAATCCTAAATTGGATTAATAACTTAATTAGGGATTTATTGAATTTAATAACATTATTTAGAATTTTAGCTTTATATAAGATTTTTCCCTTGATCTTTCTACATATTTTATTATTTCATTATGCTATATGATTTTAATTGCTAACTCATCATTCTCAAAATATAAAAAAGCTTATAAACTATACTACTGGAGTAGATATCATTTGAACAGTGAGGAAAGTTTAAATACCACCTGCACATGATTCCTTTATTTGATTTCTATCTTTAATTTAATTCCTTGATTTTTTTTATATGTCTAATTTTATAGTTTGAGAGTTAATTATATGATTCGATTGTTCCAATCATATTTGAATGAGTCATATTTTTTTCCTATTTTTCTTGGTAGTGTTTCTAAAAATTTATTATGGGAAAATCCCAAGAAAATACTAATTGATGAGATTCAAAATAGGTAATTTTACAACAAAATGAGTTATCAATTGCTTTAATATTCTTATTAATCCTATTACTGTTGTTGTTAACAGGATTTTGAAATTCAAGTGATATTTTTATGTCATTCTCCTATTCATTATTGAATTGAATTTAAATAAAATAAAATAAAAATCAGTCAAGATTAAGATTTAAAATACTATTCTACTTGGCATGAATTCACTCATTTTCAATAATTAAAATCTAAAATATAACTCGTGACAAGTTATTATATAAAACATGAATCTATTGAACTGCTTTATGGTTGTTACTTGTTAGTAGGAAAATGCGTAGTGCCGTATATAATGATTTGTCGGTGTTTGATTATGTTATTATCGACTCTCTGTCCCTTCTCTAATGTTTTTTTTTTTAAAAAAAAAAAAATTGTTTTGTCATAAAGATTCATGCTCGTCACATATTGTATAGATTTGACCAATAGGTGGAGTTAATGTTCTATCTAAAATCTATGTAGTAACAATAAGGAACTTTAAAAGTTCGCTCAACATTATATACTTTTTGGATATGCAAAGGTATGTATGAGCTTTTAAAATAGGAGCAAAAATACTAACTCCATTAATAGTTATCTTGTGGTCAAAAACCTCTCCAATGCTCTTTGTCTTCACTGAGTTAAAACGACGGCGTTGCGGTTAAAATAAAATCTCAGCCCTTAATTCTATAATATGATGACAAACTCTCCTCTTCCCTCTGCCGCCGTTGGTCAGTCTGCTTCTTAAATTCATAGTCAGGCAGTGGCAAGAAACAATAAGTTTTTGACTTTCGTATCATATATACCAGGTTGCAAGTTTGTGTCATTTTTACCTGGACATTTTCCCCTTCTTATTTTACGGAGAAGATGCTGGAGAGGAAGTAGATGATGCTGACTTGGGAGACGGTGGAAGAGGTGAAGAAGAGGGTTCGTCAAGCTCTATGTCATCTGATCTCTAGGTTAATCAATGAATGGCCAATATTATGTTATAGAATTTAGGGCTGGGATTTTATTTTAACCAAAATGGCACCGTTTTAATTCAATGGAGGCAAAAAGCGCAGTGGAGAGGTTCCATGCTGAAGCTGGGGAAAGGAACGGCGAGGTGGGGAGAGAGTGGTGAGGTGGCAAAAACCAAGTGTTACGTAGGATATTAAGTCAAACTTAACCGTCAGTCTAACTTTAGGTTAAAGTGCAAACAAAACCACTAATTTATACTAAAAGTGCACATAACATACACTATAAACTTTTTTTTTTTTTTTTTTTTTTTTTTAAAAGTATCCACAAACATTTAAAACTTAGAGCGAAAATAACACATTCGTTAAATAAGCTAACGGCCCTTACTACTTGCAGTGATGCCCACGCTATTTTTCTGAAAGAACCAAAATGCCCCCAGCTCAAAAATAATAGATGTGCAAATATACCCATAAACTTTTAACCAAACTGTGACAAATACCATATGTTTTTAAGAGATGCAAAAACACCCATGAACATTCAAAATTTGACATAAAAGTATCAAAACACCCCTAACTCATAAAAATACTTATTTCTTTAACTAATCAAATTAAAATGCTATTTTTATGAATATAACCTGAAATTTTATACATCAACATTAAATTAACACTAGTGTAAAAAAGAGCTTTAAGACCGCCTCATTTAGACCGGATTATAGAGAATCAGGTCTTAAAAGTATGACCGGTGGCAGTTTCGTAAATATAAAGAACTTTTTGGACCGGATTATAAAGGATCCGGTCTTAAAAATATGACCGGTGACACTTTCGTAAATATATAGAACACTTTTAAAATCGGATTATAAAAGATCTGGTATTAAAAGTATGACCGGTGGCAATTTCGTAAATATATAGAACACTTTTAAAACCGGACTATAAAATACGCGGTCTTAAAAGTATGACCGGTGGCAATTTCGTAAATATTGTGAGAAGACGCTAATCAGAGATGAGTCCGAGAATGTGATGATTTATTCCTTCGATTAATTGGAATTATATACATATGCTAATAAGTAAATAATCTTTTGACCTAGGCAGTTTCTATAATCTAGGGATTACAATCAGGAATATAATTACGAAATTCCAAAAACCATGATCTGCTAACTTAATTCCTAAAATCTCTCTAACAACTTAATTAAGATGATTACAATCAGAAATTTAATTACGAAATTCAAAAAACCATGATCTGCTAACTTAATTCCTAAAATCTCTCTAACAATTTAATTTAAAAGTGTTAAAAAAAAGTATGACCGGTGGTAATTTCGTAAATATATAAAACATTTTTAAGACCGGTTGTTTAAAAAAAAAGGTCTTAAAAGTATACTTTTAAGAGCGATTGTTTCAAACAACCGGTCTTAAAAGTGTTAAAAAAAAAGTATGACCGGTGGTAATTTCGTAAATATATAAAACACTTTTAAGACCGGTTGTTTCAAAAAACAGGTCTTAAAAGTATACTTTTAAGAGCGATTGTTTCAAACAACCGGTCTTAAAAGTGTTAAAAAAAAAAAGTATGACCGGTGGTAATTTCGTAAATATATAAAACACTTTTAAGACCGGTTGTTTCAAAAAACAGGTCTTAAAAGTATACTTTTAAGACCGATTGTTTCAAACAACCGGTCTTAAAAGTGTTAAAACAAAGTATGACCGGCGGTAATTTCGTAAATATATAAAACACTTTTAAGACCGGTTGTTTCAAAAAACAGGTCTTAAAAGTATACTTTTAAGACCGATTGTTTCAAACAACCGGTCTTAAAAGTGTTAAAAAAAAGTATGACCGGTGATAATTTCGTAAAAATATAGAACACTTTTAAGACTGCTTGTTTCAAAAAGCAGGTCTTAAAAGTATACTTTTAAGACCGCTTGTTTCCAAAAACCGGTCTTAAAAGTGTAAAAAAAAGCTAAATTCGCTAAACCTGTTAAATCCGAGAGTCTACTTTGTCTTCTTGGCGATATAACATTTACTTAGTTATAGATTCAAAGAGTGTCCCAAGAGCCTCACGAGTTAAATCCTCAGCAAAAATGCTATAATCTTCCTCTAACCTACTCACAATCTTTGTAAGTCATCCCAAGAGCCACACAATCAAATCTTTAGCAACGTTGGCGGTGAGATGCTTCGAGGGTTTTGCGATGGCGTCGACTCCAATCCTCAGCAACAGCGAAAGCGTACTACTTCGAGGATTCTGGATGACGGCGGCTCCTTCCTCTTCGATCTATGGTTCCTCCCACGCTGTCTTCGCACAGATCCAGCTTAAAATCAAGCCCAGATCTCTTCTTGCGTAAGTCTATTTATTCCTACCTTGACCACTCTTGCTCAGATCTGGACTTCGATTTTGGTTGCTTGAATTTTTGCTAGTATCGACAAGAGGATCCTGCTCAGATTTGGTTTCTTTAAGCTTGTGATTTTTTTGTAGATCTGGACTTCAATTTCACCTATGATTTTATATTGATTTAAATTTGATTTCCATGGTGAATGATTTCTGTTTCTTGTTATTTTTTCTTATTTCTGAAGTTTGTAATCTTCTTTTTTGTTTTTCTGGTTGTTGTTGCTTCCAATATTCTATTGGTTCTTCGTCGCTAATGACGTAAGGACATTCAAAATGTTGCCAGATCTGGTGATTTGGGACCAATTGTTTCATTTGGGTTTTTTTTTTAATTATTCTGAAACACTTTTAAGACCGGATATTTCAAAAGTTCGGTCTAGAAACGATTTTTTTAAGACCGGTTGTTCATCCGGTCTTAGTAACATATTTTTAATACCGCCTGAAACGAGACCGATTCCAGATCCGGTCTTACGAAGCGTTTTTTGTCCGGTCTTAAAAGGCATTTTTGTACTAGTGTAACATGCAAATTACTATTATCTACTCACCTACTCCTATTTATAAGTCACTTCTTCTAACATGTTTTATCATAACTAAAAAAAAAATCTTAACCTTCATTAATTATATCTTTGAACTTAATAGCTTTCGAATTTTATCCCTAATTCATATACAATCAACCCCCAAGTAATTGGATGTGATAACGCATGTCACGTTAGATGGAGTAGTCATGCTATTAAATTTTCTATTAGTATATATATATTTTTTAAAAAAATTTCTTTAGAAATTAAGTTACAATTAACACACTTAAATTTTCTATTTCATTTTTTATAAATTTTTAAGGTGTAAGATATAAAACCGTAAGAAAATAACTATGGAGGAACATATTATTTTATGCCAAATAACTCAAAGTTGATTGATACTCCCTCTAGTCCTTATTATAAGGCACAAACTAACTATTCTTACAAACCAAGAAAAACAGTTAAAGTCAATAAAGTTGTCCTAGAATTTTAAGTAATTTTCAATATTACCCCTATTAATTACAATAAACTCTAATATTATATTAATTATTACTCTCACACACTACCCTTATTAATTATGGGCATACATGAAAAAAATAATTAATACTAATTGGGAATAAGTAAGTGCCTTATAAAAATAACTAAATAAACTTGCTAGCTGATGCTTTGTAATAAAGACCAGAGGGAGTATAAAATTGACTTAATAAAAAACTAGTTAAGTCATTAAATTAAGCTCGAATGAAAATCCTTATACCA
This sequence comes from Acacia melanoxylon, assembly GCA_019022615.1. Classification (NCBI taxonomy): domain Eukaryota; kingdom Viridiplantae; phylum Streptophyta; class Magnoliopsida; order Fabales; family Fabaceae; genus Acacia; species Acacia melanoxylon. The sequence goes on from JAFJYJ010000011.1 coordinate 10,529,161, forward strand.
AACAAGAGAGAAATAAAGAACTAGATGCTAGCTGCAAATATGACCAGCAAAATACATATAAATAATTTTATAAAAAATATTCGTTGTGTTTTTTTATAGGGGGTATTTTGGTATTTCCCCCTATATTTTGAATGTTCACATGCATTTGTACACCTCTGAAAAACATGTGACGTTTGATGTACTTGGGTAAAAGTTCATGAATAATTTTACACCTGTATCATTTTGAGATGGGGGCATTTTGTATCTGTAGAAAAATAAAGTGGACCGCACTACAAAAAGTAAAGGGCATTAGCCCATTTTAACGGATGTATCAATTTTACTCGGTTAAAGTATATTTTTAGTATTTTAAATTTTTATGAGGTATACTTTTGGTCCCTTAACTTTATAAATTATACTTTTGATACTATATTTATAACACCGTTAATGTTGCTAACGAAAAATGGTAACAAAACAAATTCAATTGATGATGCGTAGGTGACAAAGCTTATTTAAGTGTTTTATTTTTTTTAATTTAAATATATTTAGATTATTAAACTAAAATAAAGGGAAAATTATAATAAAGAACATAAGAAAAATAAGATTTATTAAAAGGATCATAAAAATGGTAATTATTTTGAAAGACCATAAACATTAAAATAGAAAGACTAAATTGTCTTAGCCAGATTTCCTATATTCTCTCTGATTAAATCAGAATGTGGAGTGATTAATGGATAATCACAAATAGAGATCAGATCAGAATCTGCTCAGTTAAATTCTCTACTGCACCGAAATCCTCCACGATCAAGAATTTTCACCGAAATCGTTTATATTTTCTACAAATTTGTTTTTCTCGTGATATAAATCTTAGTCAGAGGAAAAAACTGCAATATGGTGGGTGCGTGGTTAGACAAGAAGGAGAGGGAACAATCAATGAATGTGAGGTTGTTGCGAATCTCTCTGATCAAACAAAATTTCCAAGCTCACTCTCTTTTGCATTCATCTTCCACTTACGAGACTGTAGGTGAAACCATGGGAATCACTTAAATCTAATCAGTAAAAGCATGACCTCCTGCATTTCACCGATCATCATCTCTTCCTCCTACTTCGTTACTTCAAACCCAAACATGGTCACTGCTACCTCCAATTGCACCATGAAGACCCATATGAAAACAATGATGTCGTCGAAGTCCGCTTCCAAATCTTCTTCATGAAAATTCTTTCCTTCCTCAGTCACGGATTTATATCACAAGAGAAAAATAGAGACGAAAAAGGAAGTCACTTTACTCGTAACTGAGAGGCTATTTTAGTGCGGTAGAGATGCTAACTTAACATTTTTGAAAAATTAAAATATGGATATAAATAAGAGGAAAATATTTATATCAAGCTCCTTATACCCATTTCATCAAGTTCTCTAATCATATCCGACTATATGTCCTATTTTTAAATTATTATCATTTAACTATAAACTCATATTAAAAAAATAGGATACATTGCATGATTGGAAAACTTGATAATTATATAATTTTTCTGAAAGGTTATTGATAATTTTTTATAATATGTTTTCATTTTTTATTATTTTTCTTTTAAGCATAAATTTATAAAAATTAAATATTACATTATATGATCCCTATAAGTATATTTCAAGATAGTAATATAACATGATATAAATATATTGGAATATACATCTTTTAGACGAAAAAGTGTGAATATATATAATATATCCTTGTTTTGGATGGTCTGGTTAGTCATTGTTTAGCCAAACGTCTGATTAATTAGTATCAATCTCGCCTAGAATTTTTTTGAACAGCGGTTCACCTTGGCTTAGTCCAATCTAAGCAATCTTAAACCAAATTTTGTGCTCGATCAAACTAGTAGAGAACAATTGTTTTTAAGTAGACACCATAACAAAAATTAAAACTCTTTTTTTTTGCCATGGAACATTTACATCTTTATATATATGTGTGTGTTTATAAATATTTTAAAGTTAAGCGTGGATACATCATTAATTTAAGCATAAAACATTAAAACCTATGGGAAAAAAAAACGAAGCTCATTAATTACCTTAATGATTTTATGAGAAATAGCATATTTAATATAGTGAGATGTATGTTAAATATTATATGTAAAAAAAAAACACACATTCCTTATTAATTAAAGAATTTCCTTTGAAAATCTTGTATTTAGTGGGGTGAATGTATGACCTTCAGCGACGACTAAAAAAATTCATTGCTAAAAGTATGGCCTTCCGAATAGTCACCGCTCAAATGAGACTTTCAGCGGCGAAGATAAAAGTTGCCACTGGAAATATAACTTTCAACGGCGACAGAAAAGGTTGCCACTGAAAGTCTCACTTTCAGCCGCGACTTTATAGTGTTGCCGCTGAAAGGCAGATTGAAAGTCTGACTTCCTATGATTTCTTATGTCACTTGTTTTTTCCTATTCCCACTCGGGGTCATTTACGTGCTTTGTTCAAAATTATTAGAAAAAATAAAAAGACATGATTGTTATCCATGTAACTCCAACCTTCAATTAAGTCAATAGAATTAAGGAAATTAAATCATGCCTCTTTGTGGGGAAGTAAAAATGAGCTTTGTGGAGAATGGAAATGTTGTTTGATGTTGCGGGATCTGAATGATTGCCTGTCATCTAAGGCAAATTGTGTTATTTCTTTCTCTCCTAGAGAAGGGAATGTAACAGCGGATGATATCAATATCAATATATATATATATATAAAATCTCATCCTCAAGCTGATTTCTTTCACGGCTTAGCACTGGCTCTTCTCACAAATCATTGTAGTTAAGCCGTTTAGAATTCCTTTGGCTTCACGCAAGCTCCTTCATGGGTTCTGGCTTCACGCCAGCTCCTTCACGAGAAAACAAGTCCTGACCTATTTTTCTTCTCTCTTCACTAACTCAGTCTACCTGTCACTCTTACTCTCTCCCTCACGCAACCTTCTTTTTCTCCTCTCTCACTCTACCTTCCTCTCACTCTTCCACTCTCTTCACGGGATGGATTGTAATGTTTCCATGAATGCGTCCCCAAAGAACCCTTCTTCAACCACTCTGGCATATGCCTTTGTGAGGATGACACAACAAAAGCCCTTGCTCCTAGATTCATCGATATAGATCAAATAACTCAGCCACAACCTCAAAAGGGAAAAGAGCTTTGGCACAGGGAATCAGCGAGAGGGATCAATGGCGTCGTTCTGTCATTTCTGGATCCAAGGAATAACTGGTTGGTTGCTCAGCACATGAAATCTGTTTCCACTGGCCTTCGCAATTACGGTTGCTCCTCCTCCCTTTTCCCCTCTCTCTCTTTTCGATCCCTATTCCATTTCTTTTTCAAACCTTTCCCTAGATCACTGATTTTTGGATTTCTTTCTCTGTTTATTGATTTTGGGAAATAGTGCTCCGATATAATGTTCTTTATCATCCGTATCTCGATCTGGATGTGAAGGAGGCTTTGAATCAGCTGCATAGCGAGATTGTTGATGCACGCAATCAACGTCTTAAGCGGCCATGGACCTTCCCATGAAGCACGAATACCTCCCCGAGAATCTTCAGGTTCATCTCCTGTTCTTTGTTCGTCCTACTTTGTGTCTTCTTTTCTTCTCTTACAGAATTTTCTTTCCCATTATTTTGGTATGCAATTACTGTTCTTCTTCTTGCTTCTTTTATCTGTCATATACTTCACCATTTTTTTTTATAGTTCTGGGATAAAATGCACTTTATTTTTTTGGTATGCGACTTTGTATGATTTTTCTGGTTTGTTTTTTTTTCTTGGCACTTTAGTATCATATCCATAGATCATCAATCTAAGAAAAGTTCTGCAAAGGAGAACACTTTGATGGTTGGAGCATTTGTTGTTGACCATCTTACACATCAAAGCAAGACTCGCCAATCACGAGAAGCTTGGGGTTATAGCCTCCTTTTAGGGGCATTGCTAATGTTGAAATGTTTTTCTCAATTCAATCTTTTTCTCCTGTTTCATGCATGTATCTATTTGAATTTCCTAAAACATGATAGCTTTCATAGTTTTAAAAAGATTTTTAAGAAGATTGCAACTCATCTTTAGGAAGTTCTAAAAAGATTTTTAAGAAAAAAAAATGCTCATCTGACTCCTGTTACTTCCTTTTCTATTGGTGAGTGCAGATCTATAGATTTCAGCTCCGTATACAACATGAGAGCAGGACATTGTCTGAGGAAAACCAACTACTTCCTGAGATGGAGATTAAGAGTAGGACATTTGGTAATTTTCTTCTTTATGACATACCAATTGCTTAACCTTTGCAGCAATTGTTTCTTTTTTACTTATTTGATTCTTTAGTGTTGAAATGTCATACCAATTGCTTAACCTTTGATTCTTTATTTGATGCTTTAATTTTGACTTGAAAAAATAGGAGATGATGCTTTGATCAACGCTTTTATGAAGTTGTCCAAAAATTTGCAAGCATGCACGCAACCTGTCCTCCCTGCCATGAACTGTCCGCTTTATCACTTTTACTTTTAGGTTGCACTTTTGGGAATAGAATAAAGCTTACTTTCTTTATTTCCTGGAAGTACTTTTATCTACAATGTGAAATAAGTTTCACACCTTATTTGTTTTTTTCTTAAACCAATAAGCTCATTGTCTTGAGGAATTTTGGGTGTAATTAGCTTTAGTAGGAATAGTGCAAATATATTATTTAAAAAATCCCTCTGCTACTATATTTTAAATATTATGAATATGAATGCCTTTAATTTCACATATTGTCACTTTGTTGTTAGATGAAGCCTCTGCTTATGTTGAATCTCAAACTTCAGGATATGGTGGTCCTATTGGAATCACAGTGGATAAATCAGTGGTGTTCTCGTATGAAATGGTGAAGGGGTTTTGGCGCTACCTATCACGCAGAGCTAAGAGGCGAGGTAGTGATGCATATTGTTTTGGTTTGTTAATTATTAATGGTTGAATGTTGTGGTCATGTTTGACTGTGAATGTTACTAATTTTGTGAAAATTATCTATCATTATGCTCCACCTTAGTGTTGTCTAAGGCCTTATTTTCATAATAGTGTTCGGGCTACCCTCTAATTTTATCCATCATTTGCTTTTTAGATATCATGTGGTGGCAAGTGGAGTTACTCCTATTATACAATTTATTTGTAAGCCAAAGTATTGCAAATAATTAGATATCATGTGGTGTCAATCAAGCAAATAGCAGATTTAATGACCAAAACTCAACTAAACAATATGGTTTATTTGTGTTTTGATTTTTTGAGTTTCTTTTAGAATACTTCTTTTGATATCTTTTAATGGCTTTATTGTTATTGATCAATATATTATTTCACTCTTACTATGATCTTTTACACTGTATATTGTATTGAAAATTGTTATTAGTTTTATATTTTCAGGTTATGATTCTGAAATAAGTTATATATCTTTCTATTTTGCAGTTAATACTGTAATTTTTTTCCTGTCATGTCGTGCTTCATGCAAGAAAGGTGGCTTCTTTTTTGATTACTCTATTGGTATATGTGATAATACTGATTTAAAAGAACATAGTTTAAACTATTAAAACATCATTTAATTTATGTCCTCTAATAAAGAAAGAAACTATTGGAAAGGGAAGTCTGCACCTTAATAAAGTCCCACCTGTTGAGAAGAGAGATGCTGCAACATATAAATATAAAAGGCTTTATTGGCTGCTTGATTTTTTCTTTATTGTCCTCTAGATACAAATTGCTTCTTCCATTTTGTTCTCTCTTTCCTTTTTTATTTATTTTTGTCTCTGTTTTTGTATTTTTTTTCCCATCTGCTTTAACCAACCGTGGGTAAGTGAGGGATGTAGTGCAGGGCTGTCTTTGATTTTAGATTAGTAGGAACAACTGATATCTCTTGATTCTTGGCAATGTGATGTTTGGCTGTCTCCTTTTGTATTTTTCATATGAAGCTCTTTCCACCCGCCTGAATAGATTGCAAACTGAATTGGTTAGTAGTAGCATGTGCCTGAAAATCGTTTAATAGTTAAACTTGTAGCATATGAAAGAGAACCAAAAATTATCCAAAGAGCTAACTACTAATAAATCTATACATTTTTTTCTTCTAATTTTTGATGTCGTTAGTGCCTAAAATATTCTTTAATGCTATGAATTGGTTTGACTTAATATCATCTTTGATTCCACAATTATTTCCAGTTGTTTTAGTTTGAAGACTTTCTTCTTATTGCCTTGTAGGTTCATACAAGATTATACCGGTTCTTGAACAATTTCCCTGTCTTCTTCATTCTACATTGAGAAGTTGCATATGGTCAAAAATGTGTTTGCCATTCTTTTATTCCATCTTCGAATACAAGTTCTTGTGCTTTGCATATGGTAAAATTTTTAATTCTGGAGATGTAATTTTTGTTTCTTCAATAATGATGGTCCAGGCAAATCTGGTTTTTTTCCCCCCAAGTTCAGAGAAAATTTCTTCAACATAAAATGCACTTTATTTTGAAGACTCTTTGATATTTTGAAGACTATTCATATCTTTAACCTTTGAAAAATGCTTATTTATCCTTGAGATTTTAAAATATTAGTATTTCTATTTTAAAATATTAAGATCAAATTGTGATCCAAATGAATTTTAACTATTTCAACTGTGAAAATGAAATGCCAGTATAAGCAATTTAAATTTCATGCCAAAGTTGAGACCAACAATTATCTTCTGTCGTCAAACCTCATGCATGTTCCACTCATCAAACCCAACTTGATGCAGTTAGAGAAATTACCAACTTGAAGTATGGTCCTGGTGCCTTTTTGGCATAAATTACTCTTTTAACAGAAGGAGTTTTATCCTTGAGATGGGATATGACGACAAAGAAAGGAAATGGCGCAAGGAATGCCTTAAATGCAAAATTAAAGGAAATATTAAACTAACAGGAAAAGCTAAAGAAAGAAACTTTGTATTAAATGAAGAGTGAGGTAGATAGATAGATGAAATCCAGTGACGGTGGCGTTATTAAGGAAGAGGTCTTAATAGGCCAAGCAAAAATAGGAAAGCCCATCGTGGCAAAGCGAAGATCACCCCACATTGTTAGTAGCGATTTGGGCCATTGTGATCAAGCCAAAAAAGGAAGATGCAGAAGCCAGAGGTGGGTCTTTTCCTTTTTTCTTAAGAGATATTGTAAGGAAAAATAATATAGGTATTTTTTGCTTAATTGAGCCTCATATCAATGGTGAAGAAATTGACTGTGTGGTGAGGAAATTGGGATTCAATAATTGGATTCATGTTGAAGCTACTGGACTCTTTGCTGGGGAATTTAGTTGCTTTGGAATGATAGAAGTTCTCAAATGAGAAAATTCTTCACTGTCAAATACGTGAAAAGCGCTCTCTCAAAAAATTGTTGAGATTTCATTTGTAATATATACTCTGAATCGATTGAAGAATATTACCGTTTAATATTGTTGATGTTTTATTTCTAATATGTAGTTCTTCATTGGTACTAATGTTAATATATTCTTTAAAGACAATAAGGTTACATCACTTTGGAAGTAAAACATGTTTGAGTAGCCTGTAAAATACTATCACCTGTACAACGCACGGGGGAAGTAAAAGCTCGTTGATAAAGTAAGAAAATGATAAAGGTTTGTTCAACAAGAAAGAAGAATAAGAGAATGAGTTGAAATATACTTGGCCAGGCATGACTTCTCCATTGATTCCACTGATGTTGATGCCAGCATATAGGAAGGCTTTGTAGTGTGCAACCGCAATGAGGTGGCCAAAAGCCTTGTTTGCACCAGCACCACAATAGTATGGTCCTTGGTATAATAACAGGGAAATGTGAAGTGACCATATTAAAACTCTACTTTGACCTTCATTATCTGTATACATGTAATTTTATATAAGATATATTACCATTAAGTCAAAGAAAATGAACATTAATCATATGTTATTAAAGTAGCACCAGTTGCCATAGCGCTAGCATGGACTGAGAGTATTTTAAGTTTCCTTTGAGGATCTTGCCACTTGTTTTGGTCTCTATTTCTTATATTTACCATTTAAGTATATCATACGTAGCATTTGAATGTCAAATTAAAGGGCTCTATAAAACTTGAAAGGAAGAAAATTTGTGGTTTTCAAGGCATTTACAAAATTGAAGTTTGCATGCTATCTCTCCTTTAGGATCTCAACTGCTAAAAATTCTGCAATGTAAATGTTACAGTATGGAAAAGTAATTAGTTTATTCTCTTACAGATTCAAATTCTGTGTCCCTCATGGAGGAGGTGGTCCTGGCATAGGTCCTGTTGTTATAAAGAAACACTTGGCACCATTTTTACCTTCACATCCTGTGGTAAATATAGATATTGTTTTGAGGAATTGAGGATTTTGATAGACCTCGTCATTCTCCTTCGTTCCTATTAGCGTTTTACCTTAGTATGAAGGGATTCTGTCATAAAGTATCCCTACTGGGCCGCATAACTCTAGGCCCAATATGCCAGTCCATAACAACTTCCATCGGCAGTTCCACGTTCGCCTTCCCAATTCAATTGTAGTCAAATGAGTCATGAAGGAGATGATATGGCTTATATCCTTTGCAATTCGTGTCCGCTGCCGTCCTCTGCATCGAAACTGCACCGTTTTGCACAAAACTGAAGCTGTGGTCCTTTTTTTTAAAAAAAAAAATCAGGGTATTGATTGGTAATAAAAATATACTTCAGGATACTGAACGGTATTGAAAAAAAAATTCATGATGTTAAAAACTTATTTTAAGATCTTGCAAAAAACTTGTTGAATTTTAATGACAACAATAGTAATAGCTTCCTTTTCGTTTTTTGTATTGTAATCTCCTAGACTTATTTTCATTAGGCTGATCATGATAAGAATACATCTCGACCAAAAAAACTTGTTAGGTGATAAATAACAATTAAAGCAGTAATTTCACTACAGTCAATTAAAATCACTTAAAAAAAATTAAATTTAATATAGTTCCTACTTCCTAATTACTTCATCAAAATTAAATTATTTGGAGAGAAAGGTCTTTATAGTTTATATATGTTTCCCATGTGTTCCCCAATATCCATATCGATTAAAGACAAGTAAAAGAAGCAAACAAGAAAGGAATAATGCTGATAATGATGTAAAGACTTTAGCTATTACTATTTGACATTTATTAATTATACACTGGCAGGATTCTTAAACCTTAATTTAGATAAGCACTGTAATAATGTCGCAGGAAACAAAGATGTATCAGACACCAAGAATATTATTTACTTCCTTATTTATTTAAGGGTTAGAGTGCAATACACACACACACACATATATATGACTTTTTTAAACGTGCGGTCAAACACCAAGTGTTTTTTTGGGGCGTAAAAGTGACTGTAGTTATAAAAGTGAAGCAAAATACTCATTGACCATTAGTTTGACTTTTTCTTTTTCTTTTTAAAGCTGACATGGATGATGATCAGCTAAATTTCATGTCAGTTGGCGCCTGACAGTAAAGAAATGGAAAAAATTACAGAAAATGACATAGATATTTTGGAAATTGCGGTTCAGTCATTTTCTTTCCAATTCTCATTCTCTCTCTGAATCCCAATTTTACCTATCGTCGCCCATCTCCGCTTTTCGCCAGATTCTTCGCTTTTCGTAATTTTGAAACTATTTGGGTCATTTTCTCCAGTTCTCCATTGCCAGTTGAGATGAAATTTAGATGAGTAATCGTCCATGTCAGCCTTAAAAAAAGTCAAATTAACCGTCAATGAGTTTTTTTTACTTCATGACTACTTTTACACTTGTGGGAAATACTTTATGACTACTTTTACACTTTATCCTGTTTAGGATGGGTGAATAGTCTAGTGTTTTTTTATGGGTTTAAACTTCTCATTTTGCATGAGAAGAAGAAGATTCATACACACACATGAAATAGTGAGACCCACATATATATAATGTTAATTATATATACGTGGGTCTCACCATTTCATGTGTGTGTGACATGAGAAATAGGAAAATAACTAACATTTAAATATTCTAAATTGGGTCATTGACTCAATTTAAGATTTATTAAATTTAACAGCCTTATATAAAATTTTCCTATTTCAACCGTCTTTATATAGGATTCTCCCTGATTTTTAGAGGTTCAATTGTATTTTTGTACTCATATAAATTTTAGATAAAAAGATAAGAAAATAACACTTAAACTTCAAAATTTTTAATAAATAATTTCTTACTACAATCAGTTGTCAATTACTATATTCATGTTGTTAATATTTATTCTCTTGCAGTTAATATATATACCTATTAAAATGATTTTTGTTCACAAAAAAGGGATTTTTTTTGCTTTGTTTTAAGAGGTTCAATTGTATTTTTGTACTTAAAAAAATTTGTGGGAAAAAGATAAGAAAATACTATTCAAACTTCAAATTTTAAATGAATGTTTCTTACTAAAATGAGTTGTTAATTGTTATACTTTTATAATTAATACCCATTCCATCATGGACGACAAAATTGATTTAAAATTTTTAAATTTAAGTTCTATTTGCTTAGCTTTAAATTTAAGTTCTATTTGCTTAGCTTTTTTCCTTTTTTTTTTTTTTTTATCCAATCCAATATGTGTGGGAAATACTTTATGACTACTTTTACCTGTTTAGGATGGGTGAATAGTCTAGTTTTTTTTTGTAATGTAATAAACAAACTTAGATTGCAGGTATTTATTTTAGCAACATTACAAAATTCTTAAAAAAATAGGCACAGTAAATTACAAGTAATTTGACTATGGAGATTTATAGCAAAGCCATAATTAATTTTTGTTTTACCTAGACTATGAAGAGCAAATCATAAAAAAACAATTCCGGTCAAAAAATAACAAAAAAACAATAAAATGACTAGCAATTTAGCAGAATTGATGGCACTGCAAAATTAAAAGAACATGTCCTGTTAAGAAAACTTAAAAATAAACAAAAAAAATGAGGATAAAAAAACTGAAAAAAAAAAACGGGAGAGAAAAAGATTATTCTTTCTTTACCATGGAATCCCACTCTTACAGCGTTTGATTATTTGATGTTGAGATTTCATTCATCGGCGTTACGCTGCTGCCTCTCAGTTACGGATGCACGTGTTCCGAAGAAGCCATCATTAATCGCTTCTTCCAAAACTTGTAACCTTCCTCTTCCATCTGCACAGTGTGTTCAGACACACCCATTTATCAATTAATAACCTTGTAACCTTCCTCTCCCATCTCTACTTCATTCCCACCCACTCTTTACCTCCTCCTTTCTTGGGATATCTTGGACCTTTTCTTGAAAGCCCTTCGTTTTCCAGATTCCAGCTACCTTACTTCTCGTGGATCTCTTCACTATTACTCTTTTTCCTAGATCCGATCAGACTCTGCATTGTCCTGGGTATTGTCCCTTTTCTTCTTTGACCCCTCATCTCTGAATCTGGCTCCTTGGGTTGTCCGTTCTTGTTTTTCTGGATTTGTTGCGAAATCAATTTTTTTATGTTCTGATTCCGATTTCCGCTTGTAGCAGGTATTACTATTTCCGAAAATATCTAAATCCTCGAAGCAATTGTAAAGGTTTAGACTTTTCTGCTCCGGGAGGTGAATCTTTCTGGGTTTTAGGAAGAACCTCGTCGAGCTTCTTATCTTGGAGTATTGCATTTCAGATTTTGTATTGTATACTCAAGTGTCAGATGTTGTAGACCCGCTGAAGTGTATATTTTTCTGGAGGCATTTTGGGGGGTCATTCTTTGAAACCCAAAACAAGGAAAAATGATGAATAAAACGCTTTTCCTCACTTATCTATACCTTCTCATCTACATATCGCTTTCCTCGGGAGTCATATTGTACAACAAGGTAGAATTCTCGTGTGTCTTTTGTCTCTTATTGGGTTTCTTGTCCTCTGTTTTGTAGAAGCATGAAGGATTTTGTTTATCTTTTTGCAGTGGGTCCTTTCTCCAAAATACTTCAATTTTCCGTTTCCCATAACACTCACCGTGATTCATATGGGGTTTTCTGGGCTCGTGGCATTTTTTCTTGTCCGAGTCTTCAAGGTATGCCATCCATTTTTACTTTGGAATTTTTCGCTCCAATGTTTGCTTTCTTCTATGCCATGCCCCTAATGCACTGGACTGATGACATGCATATACACATCTACCTATCTTACCAAGATGGGACGTCTTGAAATTTATTAGTGTTACTTGTATGTGTTTGATCGTTATCAGTCACTGTCATCTGACTTGATTTAAATATTGCAATCAATCAGTCACATCACTCTGTCCTGTCATTTTCATTGTCTCTTATCTTCAATACTGGTACAGGTTAAGTACATTTTGGTGAAGAAGTTTTTGGTTGTCTGTTAAATATGCATACTTGAGACTACTGTAATCTTCGCTAGAATTTAGAGTTTGGTCTTGATTGCCTCCCCTTTACCAACCTAATGGGAGTAATTTTAGGGGGTTCAAACCTTGCTAATGTCAACTTACAGCTGCTTTCTAAATCACCAAGTTCGCTGGGGGTATAATTTTAGGGAGTAATTTTAGGGCGTGCTTTTGATATTATGAGATGGCAAACATGAAGATGTGATTTGGGGCAGTCAAGTGTAATACCAAGTTCGTCGTGAGTATGGTTAGTTAGAGTTGGAAATTTAGCATATGCTTACAAATATTAGCATCTATTTGCAAGATCTTACCATAGTTTATTTGTGGTCATTAACCCACTAGATTACCATCCCAGTGTCCATTATCTCACCAAGAACATGATCAAATTAGATAATAGATAGCTTAGACAAGCAACAAGTCTGGTTATTGGGTTTGCTCAAGTTGATGCAGCTGTTGGATTCTTTCCTTAAGTGCATTCCAAGTTACAGTAACCAAGGAAAAACAAATTTATGTTATAGAGGAGAATGTCATTGATTTTTGGGTTCTTATGAGCCTTGCTATGCCTCCAGTTTTATCCTCAAACTCCTGTCCAGTAGTTTTTCCTGAACTCAGTATGCAAATCTTCTACTTTTTCTTGGACACGCTGCTATACCTTGTTAATGTTCTGCATGCTATGCATATCCAACACCCTCAGTGTGTGAACTTTTTCAACTAACCCCTATGCTTGATAAATTTTCATTGCTGATGATTTGCCTTGTTCCTAGAGTGACATACATATGTTCATAAATGCAGGTTGTCTCCCCAGTGAAAATGACATTTGAAATGTGAGTTTGAAGTTTTCTTTTGCCATTGTTTTGAAGCCATCTTATGCTTTCCTTCTCTTGTTTAACTGCTTACTTCTTTCTGAAAAATATTTCTGTGGCAGATATGCAACAAGTGTGGTACCAATTAGTGCCTTCTTTGCATCAAGCCTTTGGTAAGCACTGCAGATTTAGCAGACGAAACTTTTTATGCTTTCATGATAAGAGTTACCCTCAGATTTGTTGATGGAACATGCCACCTATGTATGTGTGTTCTGGTGTTGATGTCTCTCTCTGGTTGTGAGGGTTGAACTTGGTTAGGAATTTGTTCAAGTGAGATTCAGTCTAGTCTCAAAACTGTCACTGGTGAATTTATAATATACAAAGCAAAATGTTCTTCAGTAGCGTATAGATAATTTCATTTGTACGTGCTTGGGAAACCTTTGCTGAAGGATGAGTTGACTTAAGCTTCATTGCCAAAAGTATGCTCAAGAAACTCTATCTAAGATGATTTTAGCATTAACTACTCAGGAGCCTTCGTTTTATGAGGTTTTAGCTGTTGGTTGGTTGTCTCAAATCCTTTCCTCCAGCTTTCAGATTCTGATTATGCATGATCTAGAGTTTACTTTGCATCACCGCCAATTGTAGGAAATTTTATAGCTTTGTTTGTTTAGATATGTCCACAGTAAGATTGTTACCAGGAACTTTGATTGTTCATGTATTTTATTGAAAAATTATTTTGAATTGATCCCTTTTTTTTTATCTGCATTCGGTTTTCATGTTCCCACCTCTTTTGATGTCAATTTTGAAGTTTTAATTATGGCAGCTATAATTTTTGGTTGCTGCAGGTTTGGTAACACTGCTTACTTGCACATTTCTGTGGCCTTCATCCAGATGCTCAAAGCTCTAAGTATGCTATAATGAACTTGGCTTGTTTCTTTTACTGCCTCAGCTACCTTACCCAAATTCATAAGTTTTCTGTCTCAGTGCCTGTGGCGACGTTTGTGGCTGTTTTGTGTGGCACTGACAAAGCAAGGTGTGATGTGTTCTTGAACATGGTGCTGGTCAGTGTTGGAGTTGTCATTTCCTCCTATGGGGAAATTCACTTCAATATAGTTGGTACTCTTTACCAGGTCACAGGCATCTTTGCAGAAGCTTTAAGGCTAGTCTTAACACAAGTCCTTCTACAGAAGAAGGGCTTAACGTTAAACCCTATCACAAGCTTATATTACATAGCTCCATGCAGGTATAGCCCTCTATGTTGTATACATTAGCAACCTGACGGATGACATAAGTTTCGTTTGGTGAATATTCCATTATCCATTTAAAGACATTGGACTCTTAATTTGTGTATATATATGGTACTTGCCAGATGAGATGCTGACTTCATACTTTGACATGTGCAGCTTTGTGTTTCTGTTTGTGCCTTGGTATTTACTGGAGAAGCCTGGAATGGAAGTTTCACAGATTCAGTTCAATTTTTTGTATCTTCTTTTCCAACGCTTTATGCGCTCTGGCCTTGAATTTCTCCATCTTCTTGGCAATTGGTCGAACGGGAGCAGTTACCATTCGGGTTACTGGTGTGCTGAAAGACTGGTTACTAATAGCCCTTTCAACAGTTATATTTCCAGAATCTACAATAACAGGGCTGAATATAATTGGTTATGCAATTGGTAAGTTTTATTTGAAACAATGTTATGTGAATTTTGATCATCTTCCCCTCACTTGTATATTTTTTTCACATGCAGCATTATGTGGTGTCGTCATGTACAATTACATTAAGGATAAGGATGTCCGCGCCTCTCAATCAGTGTCTGAAAGTCTTCGTGATCGGGTCTCAAAGGTAAGTGTCCTGTATCCGCTTATGTAATGCTTTGTCAAGGCTTTCTAGTCCGAAGCATGTTCTTTTTCTCCGAATTTTGACAGGGCATGTTTTGAGTTAGGAAATTATATTTAGATCCAACATGTATTCATTGAATTACTGTGATGTTATGCATGATGGCAGAAGTTGGAAATGAAGTGCTGATAAATGCCATGCAGGATAATCTTAAATTCTTGAGTGAATTGATGTTTTGGCCCTTGATAGATACAGTCTTCCATATTTTGACCTCCTTGTGACAGTCTTCTACAGGGGGACTTGTCCTTATTTAAGTCATCATGTCAAGTTGGTTTTATGGCCTGACCAAGAGCTGACCTAGCCATTAAAACACTCTGACACAAGTACCAAAATGGTGTATTTCCAAGAAAAGCAGTGTGTTGTCATTTTTCAATCACAATAAAGCATCTAACAATCAGCTTTGTGAGCTTACTAACCCAAAATACAGATAATTCATTGAGTTGAAAAAGAGGAGAGAAGAGAGCAAAAGAAATCGACGAGGCTTAGTCAAAAGCATTCTTTTTCAGAAAAAAGTTAGGCTTTATAATGGGAAGCAGATGCTTGTTCATTGTAATTACTAATTACTTTCCTGTGTTGGATGATGCTTCATTATTAATGCTTGGTTCAAGTTTTTGAACCGTTTATGGTTTTATTATAACTTACTCTTTTGGACAACCCAAGCTATTATTCATTTGTTTCTTCAGTGATTGACACATTTTTCTGAGTGTATTCGCCTTTCTTAATCTGGAAGGCCACTCCTCTCTTGAGAAACCTCTGAATTGTGTGAATCCGTGGGTGGCGGATGGTATGGTAAGTGACCTCATTGTTAATGGTGAGTGGGATCTTTCCCCTATTTTGCCATATATTTCGAATGATGTGAAGTGTGCAATTCTTGCTACTCCTATCCCTAGTAATGGTTTGCAGGATAAATTGGTATGGACCTTTGCTAAGAAGGGTGATTACTTGGTCTTATTAGGGTACTGTAGCAGAAAAGGTATGGCTCCTATTGATGCTAATAGGGCTGGTACCTCCACTGTGCTCTCGTCTTCTTGCTGGAAATCTGTTTGGTTGATTAAGATTATCCCCCGGGTTCAACAATTTATATGGCGCATTCTCAATAATGCTCTTGCCACTAATGCCGCATTGTATAAAAGGAAACGGTCCCCGTCCAAGATTTGTCCTATCTGTGAGGTTGCTGAAGAAACAATTGAACACCTTTTCTTTTTCTGCCCATGGACTCGTGGGACGTGGTTTGGCTGTAGCTTGGGTGGACGTTTTGCTCTTGCTAATTTGACTAATTTTAATGCATGGTGGTTGCAGATTTCTGCTTCGAAGCTTCTCAGTCCTTATGATATTTCATTGGTTTGCTGGACTCTTTGGTTTATTTGGAAACAAAGGAATGAATGTGTTTTTAATTATCATATGCCTAACCCATTTGCTGTTGTTGAGTTTGCAAAAAAAAGTAATTCTGAATTCTGGGGGAATATTGATTGTATGCGGGCTGAGGGTGTGCCATCGAATAGACCTGATTTACCTTGTATTCATTGGCTCCCTCCTGAATTTGGTTTGGTCAAAATTAACACTGATGGTGCCTTCTCTTCTGAGAAGGTATCTGCTGCAATAGGTGTTGTATGCCGAGATCATTTGGGCTTCTTCTGTTGGGGTTTTGTAGACAAGGTGAAGTCTATTTCTGCCTTCATGACTGAGGCTCTTGCGCTGAAAATGGCCTTGTTATTGGTAGTGGATTTAGGCATAGATAAAGCTATTTTTGAGTCTGATTGTCTTTTGTTGATCTCCTGTATTAATGCTAAATCCCCGGATTTGATTGAATGGAGGAGTAGGAGTAAATTCAGGATATTATTTGCCTCTTTTCTGACAAGGTTGGGTTCTCTCTAGCTTTTATCCCCAGGAGGGGTAATAGAGTTGCTGATTTTCTTGCAGCAAATGCTTTTTGCTTTTAAGGGGGTGTGCCCGATCGGGTGGGTCCTATAACCAATACCTTCTTTGTGTTCTCTTCTAACCTTGGATGCTCAGGAGGCTTGTATTGTCCGCAATGAAGATTCTTCTCCTTGCTCTGTTTTGGAGGGGATGTAGTTTATTTTGACAGGATTGATTCCTTTATTCTGTATCAGTGTGATTTCCTTAGGCGTGTATCTGTTGGTCTTTTTTTAGTTATTCCTGTTGATGTTGTTGGTTTGTTTCCTTTTCCTGTAGTGCATTTCCTCTGTACTGTTGATGTTTCTATTAATATATGAGGTTCTCTTTGAGCAAAAAAAAATCTGGAAGGCTGTGATTTACATCAATATAGATGTATGTGTTGGTTCCTGCTTAATTTTGACGGCTTATACAAGCTCTTGCTTGTTCAAATTAAATAAACCAGAAATCTTTAATTTTCTATTATACAATGGCTTCTAATCCTTGCTTGTTCAAATATAATCGCTTTTTTCCATCGATTTCCTTGTCATCCAAATCCTAGACATTATTTGTTTTTTTTGGATAGATATTCTAGGCATTAATATGCTAAGGTCCCCGCTCCCTAATAGAGATACTGCATAGCCAAAATTAAATTCGCTTTTTAATAAAACAAAACACAATGATCTCTAAAATTACATAAGCTTTTGATTTTAAAACCAGCATTTTAATTCAATTTTTAAAACCACTAATTTTTTTAATACTTTTTTATTAATTAAAAGTCATGCTAAAAAACATTCAAAACCTGCAATATTTTTTTATTGAATTTTTAATTGGTTTACTCATAAGCCAAACCCTAGGGGTTAATATGCTAAGGTCCCAAGTAAGAACTGTATGGTTTGCATTTAAAAAAGAATATTATATCTTGCCTTTGAATAAACTCTACAAAGAATATTGTATCTTGCCATTAAATAAAGGGAAAATCATTTTTAAGGCCTTTTTGGATTACGAAAATCCCAAACGAGATTTGAATTTTGCGACTTTTTGTGTGTGGATTTTTTCTCCAAAAAAGACATTGAAAATGATTTTCACTATATTTTTAGAGCTTATGTATTCCTTATGTGTTCATATCTCTATTAGAGAAATGAACATATTTTCTTTTTACATATATATATATATATATATAATATTTATTTAGATTTAAATAATATGCTACTTTGTGAATTTTTTTTTATATCCAAGCAAATTAATTAGTTTTAGTCACTACATTCAAATATTGTTTTGTACTACCAGTATCATGGAAACTAAATAATTTGAGATACTGGGTGCAAAAAACATTTCAGAAAGTAAGATGTAATTTAAATCTAAATAAATAAAAAATTTTAAAAAAATGTTAATGTCTCTAATAGAAGAACGAGTACATAAACTCTAAGCAATTTGTTAAGATTTTATCGTAATTAATCTTGAAATTAAACTCTAAACACCTAACATAAAACTCTGAGCACCTAATATTGTAATGATCTTCCGCAGTTTGGCAGGGTTGGATTTGATCGTAATTATACTTTGAAAACAGTTTTGTATGGTTTTTCAATTCTCAGCTTTCCTTTCTTCTGATGCCATCGGTGTGGATGGAAATGTGCGAGTTTTAAAGAATTCATGCATTTCTACCCAAAAAAAAAAAAAAAAAGTCGAAGCTGTTCCTATACTATATTCCCTACACTTTTTTTGGTTGTTTCTTTTGGCAACTTGAAATCCCAGTTATTTCTTCACCTTTTTGGTGCCTCGAGCCTATAAAAAGAAGGGAAAATTACACTCATTTCCCAAGGAAGAGAATTAATCACAATAAAGTCCCTTGAAATCATGAAATTACACAGAAAACTCAAGGGACCTGGTTGTAATAATTTGTGAATGTAAAATTACCATTTTGCCCTTCCCTCTCTCTTGTCTCTCTCCTCTCTCCCTTTTTCCTCCCTCTTTTCAAAAGTTGTTGTTAATATATGCATTTTATGTTGTTAATTTAAGCATTTGTTGTTGTAAATAGCTTCTGGAAGTGAGAGATGAAAAAATCAAGGTTTTCAAAAGTTGTTGTTAATATATGCATTTTATGTTGTTAATATAGAAGGGCACAATGGTAATTTTACATTCACAAATAATTACACGAAGTCACGTGACGGACGGCATGTCGACCGGTCGTAAACGAAAGTCGATACATATATATTCCCCGCACTTCTTTGGTATGTGCGTATTTGAGAGAGCGAGATCTTGTATGGGACCTATACGTCCTTCACCTCTTCCTTCAATAGATTATTTATTAAAAAGTCAATTTTATAAGGTTTAAATATTAAGAAAATAAAAAATACAGGGAGGAAAAAGTTTCTTCATGTCTATATGAAAAATATTAATTTTAATGTATCTTTTAGTCAAAAAGTAACATGCCCTTACATCAAGCCAAAACATTGTTTCGAGTTTAAGTTGTTGGTTTTTATTTTTTAAAGTCACTTTTTAATGAGGCAAAATCTTTGTTTGAGGAAAAAAAACAGCAACACAGAACTGTATAGGAGAAAAGGTTATGAAAAAGTTTAGGGTTAATACGACAGTGATAATTTAAATTTACCTTGATTTTAATTTTCATAATTAATTAATATTTTCTGGCATTTAATTGAAATTGTCGCAGAGGAGTTGTAAATAAGAGTAAGGAAGAACTTAAGCTTGTAAGAAAATGACGCAGGGATAGAACATAAATTGGGGTGCTTAATTGACATTTTATCCAAACAACAAAAGAAAAGACATGACAGTGCAAGAGTCAAGGGGTACTTAATGGTAATATTTTCTAAAGACTCAAATTAACAGACAGCCATGCCAGAGGGAGTGCTGCAGGGGCAGAGTTATGGGTGACCACGTTCTTCTGGATTTACGGTCAAGATGACCTGTAAGTTTCCTAAGCTGTTGCATCGCGCAACGCGCGGGGATGTCGCTTGTTTGGTTAGAAACTAACCAATTGAAATAACTAGCAAAGGACAACATATTTGTTTTTTGTTTTTGCTCGAAACCTATTTGTTATTTAGTTATAAGATATGGTGTTGCATTTTACCTTAATAAGTCCAGGTTTGTACTTGAACAAGTATGGACAGGTAAGCTGTAGGTAATGTATTGTGCTTTAGGTGTAGAAATTGATTCTAGTCCCGAATAACAATATGTACCATAGAGATTGATGTTGAATGTATATTTTTAGTAGGGTCATTGTTTGCAAAGTCTATATGTATAGTGTATGGGTGACAATCTCCATCTTTTCAACAAAAAGTATGCATCAAATTTAGTGGCTATGTAGTCACAGTAGATGATACAACCATTTCTTTATTGATTGAGGTTATTACTAAGTTAAGTAATACTTATCCATAAAATGCAGGGCGGATTGTCTATTGGAGAAGTCCATTGGACTCTCTAACGTTATTACCTTTGTATTTCACATATAAATAGAAGTTATTACCTCTGTGATGTATGGAAGTTTTCACTTGGTCATGTAATATATAAGCAAATTTATTCTCTGCATTGGTGCATGTTTGCACGTTCCAGCATACCTATTGTCAAATGTATATGTTAATTGCTTAATCGAACTGTCAAATACTCAAATGTAGTGGTGGGACTAGCTTATGTTAGGCTAGCCTTCTAAAATGTTTTAAAACTTGTTAAAATATATGTACTTATTATATAATATTTTATTTTGTTCACTAATTTAACCCCAACTAATATCTTATCAAAGGCCCAACTGGCCTTTTAAATTTTTAAAAAATAAATATGTTCATTATATAATATTTTATTATAGACAATAATTTTATCTAATTAATTTCTTATATTCTCTACAATTTCACTCTCTCCTTTTCTTTTTTTATACATTTCCCCCTCATCTTTGTCTTTCTCCACACGCCACCACCCCTGCACCAGTTCAGTGCTTCTACTCTCTCACACTTCCAGACTTCCTATTCTTCCTCCAGTGACCACGTCTCGCTCGCCAGTTCAGTGCTTCTACTCTTTCACACTTCCAGACTTCCTCTTCTTCCTCCAGTGACCGCATCTCGCTCGACTCTGAGTTGCTCTCCACGACTCCACCCCTCTTCCTCCGAGTCGACGACCGAGTTCCGACCTGACTGGCTAACTCCACTCTGCTCTCAGTGCTCTGAGTGTTCTCCATCCTCAGTCTCCCTCTTCCTCCGAGGCTCCGAGTCTCCGACGTGGCAACGTCCGACCAGCGACCAGCGACCACCGTCCCACCTGCATCGTCGTCGATTTCTGGGCTCTGGTTCTTCACACTTCAGGTATTTTTTTCCCCTCTCTATTCCTCTTCAATCGAAGCTCAGATTTCTGCATTTTGTGTTTGCTTTAGAATTTAGAAATGATAATTTCCTGTTAGGAAGTTGATGCGTTTTTTATTTAATTTCATTTTCATATCTGATTTTCCTTGACTCAAATGAAGAAGTTGTAAATGGGGTACTGAAGTGTTCTTGAGTACCAAATTCTTTAGTTTCAAAATGGTTGGTACATATATACGTGCATGTTTGAAAAGGTAATGCCACTACTTTAGTACCTTAACTTGGTTTCAAATCGAAACTCTCATTACCTTAATTTGGTTTCAAATCTAAACTCTCATTCTGTTGCTTCACTGGTGGGAGCTGGTAGTATCTAGGCGAAATCTACCTCCTGCCAATATATGGTGCCCACTTACATGTAGTTCATTCTCATAGTTCAGCAGTTAGGCTTTAGTAGTTCCAACGTTTTGCGGAAAGTTTTGTGTATCAATTGGCAATTTTTACTTTTTCTTACTGTAGTAATTTTTTAGATCAACAATGGCTTCAAATTCTGTTCTTAAGATTATATGTCATGTACTTTCCTGCTGTTGAAAACCTGAGGGGACTTGAAAATGTTGAAGAGCCCATATGTGCTGCAATTCTATACTGTATGAGTTAATGCTATTAGTGTCTTATGTATAAATATAAGTTATGGGACATCTTCTATTATACCATAGGTTCATGTTAAGTTTTTGAATAGTGTGACATCTTCATGTTTGATTGTCGATTTCAAATCCAATTCTACCATTTTATGTTTCTTGGTGTTTTATTCAACTCCTTAATAGTTTGGATGATTAGGTGAGGGTGTGAATTGCCCATAAATCCTTATTTATGGTGAGTTACCATAGGTACATGTTAAGTTTTTGAATAGTGTGACATCTTCATGCTTTGTTGTGTTGAATTACCATTTTATGTTTCTTGGTGTTTTATTAAATCCTTATTTAGGGACATCTTCTATTATACCATATACCATAGGTACATGTTACGTTTTTGAATAGTGTGACATCTTCTATGTTTGATTGTCGATTTCAAATCCAATTCTACCATTTTATGTTTCTTGGTGTTTTATTCAACTCCTTAATAGTTTGGATGATTAGGTGAGGGTGTCTTCCATTTCAGTGAGTTGTGTACTGCGCGTCTTGTTGTGTTGAATTGCCCATAAATCCTTATTTATGGGACATCTTCTATTATACCATAGGTACATGTTACGTTTTTGAATAGTGTGACATCTTCTATGTTTGATTGTCAGATTTCAAATCCAATTCTACCATTTTATGTTTCTTGGTGTTTTATTCAACTCCTTAATAGTTTGGATGATTAGGTGAGGGTGTCTTCCATTTCAAAGTGAGTTGTGTACACTACGCGTGCTTGTTGTGTTGAATTGCCCATAAATCCTTATTTAAGAATTTATTTTCTTGATGGGACCTAAAATCATTTAAAGGAGGAAGTCCTGAGTGTTAATATTTTTGAAAACATTATATTAATCATAAATAAAAAATTAAAAAAACATTTCAGTCATGAGAAGAGAGGAGTATGGGA
Source organism: Acacia melanoxylon (assembly GCA_019022615.1). Taxonomy (NCBI): domain Eukaryota; kingdom Viridiplantae; phylum Streptophyta; class Magnoliopsida; order Fabales; family Fabaceae; genus Acacia; species Acacia melanoxylon. The sequence goes on from JAFJYJ010000011.1 coordinate 10,551,947, forward strand.
GTATAAGCCTGGGGTGTTCGTTTATCTTCCAAGTATTTTAATTTTAAACACTTTGACTCGTAAGGAAGTCAAATGTATGCATCAAGGTCATAAGCTTGGAGAAGCGGAACTTTCATAAAAGAAGTGACTTCAGACCTTGAAGCCTATTAAATTGTGAAGTTATCCCAAACACCTAATTATCAAGCTTTCACTGTCATTGGGCTGTCACTGGACTTTTTGAAGCTTTTGATGTCATCCCAAAACAGGCCCAAAATTAAGTTGAAGAACATGTATGTATAAAAGATTAATTATGTGTGTATTTGAGAGAGAGAGGGAGATCCTTGTACTAGAGAAGAGATGTGGCACCCAACCTCATGCCCTCTCATTCATGCAGGTTCTATGCTTTGTCCTTTTGTCTTGTTACGCTTTATCCCTCTAAGACATTTTTATTTATATATTATTTATTTACATTAAATTATATGTTGTTTTCTCGATTTTTTTTTGGCACCCGCATCTCAAATTAATTAGTTTTCGGGATAATGGTGTTACATGACAAATATTTTTTAATACGAATGAAACTAATTAATTTGAAATACCGGCCAAAAAAACATTTTTAAAAACAACATATAATTTAATCTAAATAAATAAAATTCATAAAAAATAAAAAGAAATAAAAAATGCCTCATCCCTCTAATTAGAGGGACAAGTATGTAAGACGCCCATAAGAGAGAAGCATCTCACGTGCTTCCCTGCATGGGACCTGTACGTCCTTCACCTCTTCCTTCCACATCAATCCACATTTTCCTTTTTCTTTTGTTTTTTAAAAAAGTGCATACATACATGTGTCTCTATTTCAACTAGTTAATACAAATAAAAGAATCACAGATTCACACATCAAATCTATTTTAATTTTACCCCCAATAATTGGGTTTTCATAAAGAGAAAAATACGAAAAATCAGAATTAAGCATTAATTATACATAAACAAAATTAATAAACATGTATTGATACTTTCCTAATGCCTTATGTTAAGAATTAACAGCCACACATGTTAGGGCAAGGGCCCAATCCCCACAAACATCCTATGCTATCTAACACATTTTTTTAAGTAAAAATCAATTAATGTAATGGCTTCGTCTTTAGATAGATTATATATTAAAAAGTCAATTTTATAATGTTTAAATATTAAGAAAATAAAAACTGGAAGGAGGAAAAAGTTTCTTCATGTTTATATGAAAAATATTAATTTTAATGTATCCTTTAGTAAAAAAGTAACATGCCCTCACATCATGCCAAAACATTGTTTCGAGTTTAAGTTGCTTTTTGTTTTTAAAAGTCACTTTGTAATGAGGCAAAATCTTTGTTTAAGATTAAAAGAAAGCAGCACAGAACTGTATAGGAGAAAGGATTATGAAAAAGTTTAGGGTTAATACAACATTGATCCTTTAAGTTTACCTTTATTTTAATTTAGATCCCTCATGCTTAAGACATTTGTTCCTATATTCTAATAAAAATTAAGACCATTTTACTTTTCATGGGACCAAATCCAAAAAAAAAAATAGAGAAAATTTTGGCAAATAAATAATACAATACAAAACCAAAACCAAAACCAAAACAAACCAAAACCAAAACCAAAATAAAATATTTTTATTTTGGAAAGATCACATTTTTTATAAAAAAACAAGTGACCACTATTGGCGGTGGATACCTGGACCTAAAAAAAACAAGTTTTGTTATGAATATAATATTTGAGGAACTTCATATCCCCATTTATTTCCTATTCTCCATAGTTCCTATTCTCACCTATTATTTCCTATAATTATGAAATTATATTAATTATATACCAGAGAGTTGTGTCTATAAATGAAGATTTTTTTTTTCTTTCTACTCTTCTCACCTTTTCCATATTTTATAGTGAGACTTTCTTTTTCAGGATTTTCAAAACCGCAACAGTATTAAAGGAAACTGTGTTTTAATGAGTTCACCATGACAGGATTTGGTTTCTTCTCGTGTACATGTAATTGTGTAAGGCATGCATATAATCATGAAAAGAAAAATTGTTCTAAAATACATTGGGTTGTTTCTAAGATAAGACCTAAATTACAATCAAGCCCATCACAATTCACAAGCACTCTAAAATGTCAGAAAGCATATTTGAATTGGTAAAGGGCATTTCTGGAAATACAGAAAATCTTAGCCTGCTGCAACGCCAACTTTCTTGTGCGTGCTTTGTGTATCAGAGCAGGGGAGAGTCTTAGTTTTCTCTTCAAGTTTCCCACCTAGAACTCTCTCCCCTGAAACCCCATTCCCTGGTGCCCTCCTCAACAAATAAGTGGTTACTCCTTTACTGTTGTTGATGATGATTTAGAAACTGAAACATTCTTTCTTTTCTCTCTGCCAGCAGGAACAGTTCCAAGCTGTTGAGGACCAAGACGACAAGGACCAGGATTCTTTGCTTTCTCCATCTCTTAAAGACCTTGCCCTTCATTTTCATTTACAATATCTGCAACATATGCGGGGTTAGACGTAGAACTCTGTAAATCATCTTCCCAAAAGCGTTCGTATCTCCTTCCTCCTCCACCGTCCTTCTTTTTTCTTAGCCAAGTAAGTGATTAGAGTTCTTGATGAAGTTCTAGGCGTCATTAAATACAGCATATTTAGGTGTCAAATTTGGCCCCATTTGTGTTTGCTTCAGCCTAGGATTTAGAACTTCGTGATGCCCCACTCTATTCGGATTTGATGTTTTTTCTTCTGAGAAGTAATTCTGTTTTAAGCTACAAAATGAAATGACCTTTCCTTAAATTATCAAGAAAATATAAATATCAAAATTTAAGGCTATAGTAAATTAAGCTTAGTTTCACGAAAATCAGTGATTTGAGTTGAAAAGCAAAGTGGTATTTATGTTTGTAAGTTATTGATCCAAGTTTTAGTTAGATTTTTATTTCCATACCCACAACATAGAGAATAACACAAAAATATATAATCAATGTGAAGTTCGCATACTAGTATTTACTATTTAGTGACCGTTTAGCTTTGCAGCTGAACCCTTTTTTAATACAGTTTTTATGTTCATTCTGTGATTGACATCTTTACGGCATTAGCATGTTTCTTCCCTTGGTCTGGAGGCATTTTTCAGATGTTCTCATTTGTGTGATGCCAGGATCGTTCTAATTTACTGAAGCACACAGTTGTCTGATGCACTCATCTATAATATTATTGACATGTTTTCAGGCCTTTGATCCTAACTTCTATGTTTATTATTTCATATCATGTAAACCCAAAAAAGTTTTATTTGATAGTTGTTTGATCACCTTGAAATCTTCTCTCCGCGGAAGAATAGGAAAATATATATTATTCTTATTACAAATGTACTTATTATTAACGTGAAACAAACAAACCATGGACACGCACATGCACAGGTAACTCTTTGTTGTATTTCCACCTCAGTTGCAAACATTGTCATTTTAATCTCCAACACGTGAGAAAAAGGAAGAGAACAGGTGATTGATGCATTTTTTTTTCCTTTTTAGATCGGTTTGATGGTAGAAGTTTTGTGAAACATTTTGTTGCATCTGTACCCCAGACAGACAGCTACTGAAAAAGATGCAAGCCACACCTAACCCTTGTTTTTGTTTTCTCATTTGTGTGGGGAGCTTGCTAATAGTTCTTTTTGTGAAATAATTTCACATTTGTTATAATGAAAGGCCTATATGTTTCTGAAATAGTGCATCATTTTATGTTTGAATTGCATCTATGTTCCCTCTGCCTTTCGGGTGGGTGGAAAAGAATTCGTGCGGGCATCTCGTTTACAAATCAAGCTATTCATGTGTGTTGTGAAGTGCACAGTATTATTACTTTTCAGCGATGTCGGTAAAAAAGTTAACTTTGCTGATACTTCTAAATACACGCCTCATCTATTAGAAATTTGGTAAGTTAGTTATTTGGGATTTATGGATAACTGGTTCTCTTAAGTTAGTTATTTTGGATTTATGTTTGCATATTAGGTCGCATTGTGATGTGCGACCACCATCCTTTTGTCACGCCCGTAACACTTAAGGGGTGACCGGCCTGAGAATATGAGAGGACTCATACTCCTTAAGCCTTAAACTTAAAAACATGTTTTCCAAAACACATGGATCCTACCTATAAATTACATGGAGCATCTAACATTAAATAATAATACAAAAGTCTAAGTCTATGATTTACATCAACTACTAGCACCTCATGATGGATCAACGATCTCTACATCCTTAAAGAGGCCCTTCACCGCTCAGCAGGAGATACATGGTCGGCAATATCGTCTGAACCAAAACAAATTTTCCGGTGAATAACGTCCCATCCTTATAATTTAATAAAATACAGAAGTAAATAATTTAAATATCTTTATCTTTTGACAAAAACAATATAGTAATAAATCTCAATTTCTAAACCATAAGATCAGGAATAAAATAGAATTCTATATAAAATATCGTTAATCAAATAAATTCAAATATGTACTAAAATCTTTTATTCAAAATTTAAACCATAATTCTCAAACCTCATCTTTCGTAGGACTTCTTACGTAACGAATGACAAGCGTGGCCACACACGGTCCACGAGGGTAACTAACAGGCATGACTCGAAACCATGAAAACAAGCATGACCACATAGTCCATGGGGTAACTAACAGGCATGACTTCGAAGTCATGAAAACAGTATGGACACAAAGTCCATGAAACAGGCATGGACACACAGTCCATGAAACAGGCATGAGAACAAATCCCATGAATATCAAGCGAGCTCGAAGTTAACCATGGTGCACCAAGAACTAACAGTGACTATCGTTAGTAAAATGGCTTCGTATTGAGTCTCTCCAAAACATTTTCAAGCATGCTTGGGGTCAATTTATCAAAGTGATAAAAATTCTTCCTTCAACATAATAACAACTTTATCTCATATTTCATAATCAAATCCCCCATCATGAAGTTTCATAAACAAGATTCAAAACTTTCCCTCAAATTTAATCGTCGATAAAATCCTTTTAAAACATCAAGTAAACATTCCATTTCAAATAATAATTTCCAGCTTATAAACTTTCCAAAATACAAGATCATTTCAATATAATCTTTATGAAAAATATCTCAAAAGCCTCATTTTCATTTAACTGCATAAGCATGAATTATGCTTTGAAACAATTGGAAAAAAAAAACATAATAACGGATAAAATAATCATTCTTTACTCATATACTATCAACAAATATTTCTTCACAAAATCATACTTTTAAATATGAAAACTAACATAAAATTTCAACAACAAAAATATCATTTATAAAAACTAGGGACGTTATTCACTCACCTCGCTCCTTCAAACTATACATTTACCAAAACCCCTTTTTATTCGCTTTTCTCTTGAGCTCGACAATTGCCAATTCCTATAAATTTTGAAATTCATATATCAACCTCTAATGGAATTTACCTACTTAATTTAAAAATCCTTAAGTACGAAAACATCATTGAATCACACCTACGACACAATTATCTATGATTCTAAATCTCAAGTCTTCTAAGTTCAACTTCAAAAAAAACAGCGATTCAATCCTCATTTAGAAACTCTGACACCCAAACACACATGCACAACACCTCTCTTGATTCTGAAAATTTTCAGCTCTTATAGTGTTATTCGAACCATAGTATTATGTCTTCTAAATGCCATCTACACACATTATTTCAATTCTCTATATTTTGGGTAAATTATGGTCATCAAAATAATAAACTTTTCTAAGACCTTGACTGCTAAATTTCGAGCAACATCCCATACCAACAACTGAAAACTTCAGCTTCAAGAACAAGGTTTAAACCTTATTTTATTTTATTTTTTGGTCTCCAGACATGGGTTGCACATCTAAAACATTTATGCAGCATTTAAGGACATTAAACAGTAAAATCTGAATCAGTTTTCAGCCTCCACTACTCAAACTTTACAAGTTTGTGCCATCCTCCTTTATCCCGAAATAGTTTTCCAGCTTTATATAATCTAGTAACTATTATTCTATCATCATCTTAAAACTTAACCCACAATCCAATAACTTAAACTATTCTTTTTGACACTCTGGGTTTTCGAAACAGCAATTATAATGAGCTTTTAATAAGCTTCAACCACTCTGATCTTTAAAATTGTCAACAACAGTATATCATTTATATTACTCTACCAACATCTTATTCAAGCACTACGCACTTCCTCTTTCATTGGGCACTTTAGGTGTTATTCTGATTTCTTTTTTTCTTTTCTTTTTTCACTTCCAAATTTCAGCACCAATAAGCACCCATCGTCATACAACCCCAAAACATCTACATCCATATTTAATGTGGCACACAGACACTCTTGCCTCATATATTCTGTACAAATAATTCAAACGGCAGAACCCATCATTCAGCAACTTCCAGGTCCGAAAATCATACCCCAAGTTTCAAAAATCAACATGCATGTGAAGATCTAGCTACCACAAGCTCTATACTAACCTCTAGGCATGATTTCCATATCTTAACCTATATGTTATTCACTTCCTCTCTCAAATCAGATTTTCCATCATCCTAATCTTTCCCAAAAGATGTAGCAGCAGAGAAAAATACGGATGGGAGGAGGTTCAAGACACTCACCTTAGTCAAGAATCAAGCTTGCATGTATGATTCACCTCCTTCTTCGGTCTTCTCCCTCTTCTCTCGCAGCTCTCGGTCTGGAACTCACTCTCACGCTCTCACTTTCTATTTTTGCACGAAATGAATATGAAATGGGGAATGAACAAATGCTGACTTAAATGGTTAATTGGTTTAATTAAAGAAATGAGAATGTGGGCAAAAAGGGGTTCTGTTTTGGATGGGCCGAATGAAAAATAATGGACTGATGAAGTGTGGCCTAATGAATATAATGAAGAGTGAATTGAAGTGTTGACACATGAGAGAAGCACGTGACTTTGTTGTTCAAATGGAGTCCTTGTTTGGAATGATTTAATTGAGAAATGAAGGAATAGGAATAGTTGAGCTGTCATGTTTATATTGGGTTCAGTCTACAAAATAATTTCCATTTGACCCTCTACAAGACTCTTGTTAGCAACTTGGTCCTCTTAACCATTTAGTTGTAAATATTGGATAAGTGTTAGAATTAAATCCTTAATTCCATATAAGGATTTTTCTTCCTCAATTAGCTTCTATAAGCCATAAAATATCATTTCTAAAGTTTCTAGGTTACAATTTATCCTCTAACTATTTTTCCTTAAATTTTGGGAAAATAGACCTAAAATCCAGAAAATAACTTTAAACTATTTAGGCCAAAAATTTCGTAATTAATACCCTCATAATGTTTCTAGATCCTCAAAATAACATTTCATAATTTCCCCCTAGATTTTCAGGGTCCAAAATAATATCTAATCATTATCTTAAGCTATGAAAAGCTTAAGACTTTGAACTCTTACTCGCTTAGCAGCCTATTTACTTCAGTCATATTTCTAAACTCTTTGTCCCAAAATTTGGGATGTTACACTTTTTGCTGGTTTTAGAGGTCAATGGCATGAATTTGCAGCATCTTATAAAGAAATAATAGTGAGTTTGAACCATTTTGTTTAAATTCCTTCCTGATCATTTTCTCCTTTGATGACCAACCATATGTATTTACACTAAAAAATTATTGTCTCCCAAAATTATAGACATTATGCCACACTTATGAGATTAATTACAGGATCTTTTGTATGAATCGATTGATGTCACAGATATTTGGAGCAAGTGTGGGAACTGAATTAAAGAAGTGGATTGTACGATTGCTTATTGAGCTATTTACTGCTGCATTTTAAAGGTCATGCTTATTGTTATCTTCAGAAAAAACAGTTATAGTGTATGGTTGTTTGCGCTGTATTTCTATGACAGATAGCATTATAAAGTCATATTCTCAGATAATACTTCGATCGTCAAATTGTAGTCTCTATAAGAACATTGACTTGGGATGGTGCTTAGAATAGTGGCTTTGCTTGTTTCTTGCAGCATGTGTGTTGTCCCTGCTGGTTGTCATGCTTGTCTCAAATAGGCGTGAATAAAAACATTCTGCTAATTGCTAATCATAAATGATTTTCTTGACTCCAGATAGCCATTGCTCTTTCGGTGGACCATTGCCTACTTAATTCATGGCGGATCCAACACCAAGCCAAGCTACTGTGAGACGAAGAGAAATAACAGAAGGTCTTTTGAAAACATGTCGTAAAGATTGTTGGGATAACTTCACTTTAAACGAATTTCAAGGTAAGGATTATTTTAATGCTTTTTGATAAACGATCCCTATATTTCTAAGGTTTAATTACATTTCCTTCTCATGTTACAGCCGCTATACATTCTGGAAAACGAGCACTCCAATATTGTCTCGACCTTGATAAGGAGGACGAAGCTCAAGACATGCACCAGAAACTTTATATGTGCTATATTTCCCTGAGTACGCAATTAGTAGGAGAGTCTGAAGGTAAGATTCAATGCTAATAATGGTTCTAGCAGGCTTTTTTCTTCTCAATGTATTAATTATGTCTTTTTATTTCATGGTTCAGAGGCCTTGAAAAATGCAAAACTGGCCCTGAAGCATTGTAAAGAAATAGATGATGAGGGATTTAGAAGGTTGACAGATCAAACGCTAGCTCGAGTCTTTTTTCACCTAAAAGACTTTGGTGGTACGCATTTACAAATGTTGACTTAAATGTTTTATTCTTTTATGAATGTTTTGAAATTAAGATTCCGACATTGATAGTTGTTTCTTTCTCATGTTACAGAAGCTTTAATTTATACAACAAAATGGCTGAGTCATTTTGAAGAAAATGATGACACTGAGGATAAACATGAAGCACGAGAAGACAATGACCTTAGCCTATTACTTGCGGGCTATTAATTCCCTAAATAATGAAAAATTTAAAGGTGAGAATTCTAATGTTAATAGTTGTTTTAGCAGACACTTATTTATTGATAATGTATTTATTTTTCATGTTACGAGGCTTGAGATGATGGGGAGCGTGCCCTTGTGTATTGTAAGGATGATCGAGTCTTACAATAAAAATACGCTGGCTATTAGTTCGAGCGTATTTCTTACTAGGAGACTTTAAAAGTATACATAGTTATAATCAATTTAATTAGTTTTCACATGTCATATATAATTATTTAAACGAATTTTTGCCCTAATTGGTGCAGATGCTTTGGAACAATTTGACAGCGGATCAAATATGTTATCAACAGAGCTTCATGCGGAAGATTACGTAAAAGCTGGGTAATTTTTACATTTTTTCCTTTCATTTTCATATTTAACTTTACTGTTTGCGTTTATTGATTTATAACCCTCATTTGATTTTGTTGCAGGACGATTCATCGGAAAATGTGTAGATACGATGAAGCCATCTCCTATTTCACAAAAGCAAAAAAGGAGGCCAACCATAACTTGAAGAGGAATGTCATTAAATGGATACAGGAGGTTAAAAATTTGAAAGAGGAGGCTAATAAATCGATACGGGATGGTAAAATGAAAATACTTTTGTTTTTTTGTCAATTTTCAATATTCAAGTATTCAATGTGGTAACAAACTTATTTTGCGAGATATTCCCCCAACGCTAAAAGATATTGGAGAAATAGGTATTGAGAAGCCTGAGAATAAAAAGGAAATTGAAGAAGAACAAACCTTTTGCCATACAGGTGAGGTGGTATGTTTCATTGGTTTTAAATTTAAGTAACATCCATGAAAATACATTAGTTTAGTAATTGTTGCTATATTTTATTGTTATAGATGAAAATATCGAAAAAGAAGCTTCTGGTGATAAAGGTGGGCCTCATACAGAGGACATAACAAAGGAGCAATGTGAAGTTCTAGATGCAGAGGTAAGAATGAAATTTTAGTGGTCACACTCAAATAAATGTGAGCTCTTCGATTCTTTACTAAGTTAGAAATATAATAAATAAAATTAATACGTTGGTAGAATTTTTTTGTTTTTTGATTTTAGTTACTAGGCATGAATGTTTTATAATTTTGATTCTTGTTGCTTGAGGAACCATTATGTGTAAAAGAAATTATCGATCAAAATGTTAGGTTTGAAGTCTAAAATCATTTGGGGTTATTATTTTCATATTTTAAGGCTAATATATATATATATATATATATATATATATATATATATATATATATATATATATATATATATATATATATATATATATATATATATATATATAACAAGTTCCTACCTATGAAAAGAAACCATAGCAGACAACGAAAACATTAAAATAGTCTAACTTGAACCATAATACTGCTGCTGTCCAGGTGATTGTTGTTATAGATATGAACCAGCATAAAATAGTCTAACTTGAACCAACAAAGAGAAGAATGAGTACACACCCAACCAAGAATAAAACGTAAGACCAATGAGAACCCTAAGAAACCCCACTCCACAAGCTCCCGAGAAAAGGAAACACCGAAATAGCCTTATAAAGAAACGGAAAACCATTCACCAAGGCACGAGCATCACAAAGCAACTACAGTTATAAATAGAAAAGCCCCATAGGAGAAAAGCATACTTCATGAATGAAGATTGCTAGATGAATTAATTTTCACAAGGCCCCATGAAATTAGATAATAACTCATTTGCATCCCTGAAGGTTGGAATCATGACAAACTCTTGTAATAATCGCCCACAAAGCCATCATGTCAAACTAAATACGCTACCAAATGCCTGAAACACCATAAAATCACCAAACTCCTTGCCAAAAACCAAGATTGAAACCTCTGAACACACAAAGATATACCAGAAGGCAGGAAAAAAACCACGACAAGCGTAGTCAAGAAGTCTCACCCAAGGCGATCCTGTGCCCTACCAAGTTCGTTTTCAATTTTAGGATTCTTTTGTTTCAATGGGAATATCATCTTTGTCTAGGATTTGCATAAAAATCCCTGTTGTTCAACAATTTGTTATTCTCACATTGAATCATCGAATGTGAAATTCTTAAATCTTAATTTGCCGATGTTCAAGTAGATTTTATTTGTCTTAAATTTCTTAAACCTTGAATTATATTTTTATGGGTTTTCTTATCTATGTTCTAACATATTTCCTTTATATTTTTTTTTTTAGAAAAAAAATGGCAGTTTCGAGTACCTGATTGATAAATCAAGCCAAATTTTTGACGGGGTTTATAAAGGGTCTATGAAGTGGATGGTAGCCACTAATCAAGGCAAATGGGAAGAAAAAGAGATTATTTGCAGTATATTAGAGGTAGAGAATGAAAAAACTGCAACGCATCACCAATATATATCATATATATTTGGAGAAGCAGCAGTTAAAGTACACGGTATAGATCGGTGCTTCGTGGTCCTAGATGAAATAACATCTTTCATAGATTGGTATACAACCATATATAACAGTTACAAAGGAGATATAAATAGAAAACAGGACTGGTGGGACCACATAGAAAATGATTTGAGAAGATTATTCAGGTGAGTATAGCAAAAGAAGTCATTTATTATATATCTACCCATCTATATATTCATCATCATATTTGTTTCTCATGTAGGGGGATGATAAAGTCAATCTCAAAATTGCATCCGATTCACTCCCACGGTAATTTGACGGGAGGCATAGCAGTATTGGAGGGACAAGCTAAGTTCTTCAATATGAAACCCCCTGGTATGTAATATCGAATACCTTGAATTTTTTTTAATTTCAGTTGTCTCCCTTTTTCTTTTTAAGCTAATGTCTTTTGGTTTTTTTTTTTTTCAATAGGAATTGAAGGGTATAAGAACGACATTAATGGTTTGCTTTACATGATCGAAACATAGTGAGCAGTACGTCCGATAAATTTTTTGAACTCTTGGGTGATGATGATTACACGAAGAAAATAGGAAAACTTCATTGTTCAAAGGAATTCTCCATGTTCCTCAAGTGTTTGGGAGCTGGGTAACGATTTTTTTGATTATTATTTGAGATGTATTCTTATTATTTTCTTGTATTTTTAATATTCTTATTCTTGTTTAAATTTGAGAAAGGATGGAGGGGTCGATATCTACCACCCCTTCTTCTGGCCTCAACATCAGCAAATATTCTTTTTGGAAAGAGTGTATGATCTGATTTGGAAGGACTTCAAAATGGAAGAAAACCGTAAAGACAAGGATGTTCACTGGGATGTAGTTATGAAGCTGGAACGTGATTTTAGTGTCCAATGGAATTGGGAAGATGACATTCCAATCGAAGGAGCTTTTAGAGAGGTGTTCAAATATCGAACGGTCCAACATGGGAAATAAATCATATTCCTAAAGCGTATGCAATCGCCTTTTGGCGTCATTGTAAAACGCATTACAATGACCATTTATTGTGGGTGAGAAACGGGTAAGTAATTCATGGAAAACTTTGTTCTTGGTACTTGGTCATAGGGTTGGACATTTTTCTTATATAAATTTAATAAGTTAATCAATGTATCTACTTAACTTAATTTTATGACCATGGCTCATAATTCTAGAAAACCGTGGAAGACATCCACATTAAGCTAAATAAGAGATTCAATATATTGAGCCGCGTCTTCCAAGCGGTTTGTAAGTTCACAAAAAGATGTCAACAAACTAGTCAAAACAGGTAATTAATTTGTCACTTGTAGCTTTAATTTGTTCTTTTATCTTTATTAAAGGCTAACATTAATTTTATTTCTTGTAGTGAGGTATGTGAGAAATTGGATGAATTGATACGTAAGTTTTTTTCCCCTTTCCTTTCATTTCTCATATAATTTACAATCTAACCTCAGTTTTACAATTTCATTTTTCACAACAAGATCTAATGGAGAGAATAAGTTAGTGATAATTGATAACAAATACATCTGTTGAAAGTGTCTACCTTTAATTTATGCCTAATGTACTGTTTTTTGTGTGTGTATTTCCAGATACGCCTGCAATGTGAAAGTGAAGGCCATTTTTTGGTAATAAACTTCTTTTATAAAGTTTTTTATTAGTAAAAGTGATGACTGATTTTAACATTGTGTATGCAAATCTTCTACTTTTTCTTGGACACGCCGCTATACCTTGTTAATGTTCTGCATGCTATGCATATCCAACACCCTCAGTGTGTGAACTTTTTCAACCAACCCCTATGCTTGATAAATTTTCATTGCTGATTATTTGCCTTGTTCCTAGAGTGACATACATATGTTCATAAATGCAGGTTGTCTCCCCAGTGAAAATGACATTTGAAATGTGAGTTTGAAGTTTTCTTTTGCCATTGTTTTGAAGCCATCTTATGCTTTCCTTCTCTTGTTTAACTGCTTACTTCTTTCTGAAAAATATTTCTGTGGCAGATATGCAACAAGTGTGGTACCAATTAGTGCCTTCTTTGCATCAAGCCTTTGGTAAGCACTGCGGAATTAGCAGACTAAACTTTTTATGCTTTCATGATAAGAGTTACCCTGAGATTTGTTGATGGAACATGTCACTTATGTATGTGTGTTCTGGTGTTGATGTCTCTCTCTGGTTGTGAGGGTTGAACTTGGTTAGGAATTTATTCAAGTGAGATTCAGTCTAGCCTCAAAACTGTCACTGGTGAATTTATAATATACAAAGCAAAATGTTCTTCAGTAGCGGATAGATAATTCCGTTTGTACGTGCTTGGGAAACCTTTGCTGAAGGATGAGTTGACTTAAGCTTCATTGCCAAAAGTATGCTCAGGAAACTCTATCTAAGATGATTTTAGCATTAACTACTCAGGAGCCTGCGTTTTTAGCTGTTGGTTGGTTGTCTCAAATTCTTTCCTCCAGCTTTCAGATTCTGATTATGCATGATCTTGAACATGGTGCTGGTCAGTGTTGGAGTTGTCATTTCCTCCTATGGGGAAATTCACTTCAATATAGTTGGTACTCTTTACCAGGTCACAGGCATCTTTGCAGAAGCTTTAAGGCTAGTCTTAACACAAGTCCTTCTACAGAAGAAGGGCTTAACGTTAAACCCTATCACAAGCTTATATTACATAGCTCCATGCAGGTATAGCCCTCTATGTTGTATACATTAGCAACCTGACGGATGACATAAGTTTCGTTTGGTGAATATTCCATTATCCATTTAAAGACATTGGACTCTTAATTTGTGTATATATATGGTACTTGCCGTTTTCATCACTACCTCTCCTTCCATCAATGAATTCCTCCACCATTGGCCATTTTGACAAGGCTTATGTAATGCTTTGTCAAGGCTTTTTAGTATCCGTTTATGTAATGCTTTGTCAAGGCTTTCTAGTCCGAAGCATGTTCTTTTTCTCCGAATTTTGACAGGGCATGTTTTGAGTTAGGAAATTATATTTAGATCTAACATGTATTCATTGAATTACTGTGATGTTATGCATGATGGCAGAAGTTGGAAATGAAGTGCTGCTAAATGCCATGCAGGATAATCTTAAATTCTTGAGTGAATTGATGTTTTGGCCCTTGATAGATACAGTCTTCCATATTTTGACCTCCTTGTGACAGTCTTCTACCGGGGGACTTGTCCTTATTTAAGTCATCATGTCAAGTTGGTTTTATGGCCTGACCAAGAGCTGACCTAGCCATTAAAACACTGACACAAGTACCAAAATGGTTTACTTCCAAGAAAAGCAGTGTGTTGTCATTTTTCAATCACAATAAAGCATCTAACAAACAGCTTTGTGAGCTTAGTTTGTTGAAGACTTAACATCCTGGAAAAGGAAATTGTTTAGGCTCTTCATGGACCAAAATGTCTATTGACTCGTTCATTTGCCAAGGGTTTTAATTTTTATTTTAGAAAGTCCTAAATATTTGGGCTGACTGGTGCAGGATTGGAAGTTTGAGAAGAAGTCATCAGACATATATGTGCCAAATGACAATGGGGACAATGGAGGAAGCAGTGGAAGTATTATTGGTTCTGCACCAGACATGAATGTTGATGAAGAAGCACCTCTTATTCAATCCTCTAGGTTATCTCATATTGGACGCAGCTTAGGATCTGGAAAATGAGAAAAACCCAAAATACAGATATTTCATTTTGAGTTGAAAAAGAGGAGAGGAGAGAGCAAAAGAAATCGACGAGGCTTAGTCAAAAGCATTCTTTTTTCAGAAAAAAGTTAGGCTTTATAATGGGAAGCAGATGCTTGTTCATTGTAATTACTAATTACTTTCCTGTGTTGGATGATGCTTCATTATTAATGCTTGGTTCAAGTTTTTGAACCGTTTATGGTTTTATTATAACTTACTCTTTTGGACAACCCAAGCTATTATTCATTTGTTTCTTCAGTGATTGACACATTTTTCTGAGTGTATTCGCCTTTCTTAATCTGGAAGGCTGTGATTTACATCAATATAGATGTATGTGTTGGTTCCTGCTTAATTTTGACGGCTTATACAAGCTCTTGCTGTTAATCCTTCAAATTAAATAAACCAGAAATCTTTAATTTTCTATTATACAATGGCTTCTAATCCCTGCTTGTTCAAATATAATCGCTTTTTCCCATCGATTTCCTTGTCATCCAAATCCTAGACATTATTTGTTTTTTTTTTGGATAGAAATTCAATTTTTAAAACCACTAAAAAAAAATTCATGATGTTAAAAACTTATTTTAAGATCTTGCAAAAAACTTGTTGAATTTTAATGACAACAATAGTAATAGCTTCCTTTTCGTTTTTTGTATTGTAATCTCCTAGACTTATTTTCATTAGGCTGATTATGATAAGAATACATCTCGACCAAAAAAACTTGTTAGGTGATAAATAACAATTAAAGCAGTAATTTCACTACAGTCAATTAAAATCACTTAAAAAAACAAATTTAATATAGTTCCTAATTACTTCATCAAAATTAAATTATTTGGAGAGAAAGGTCTTTATAGTTTATATATGTTTCCCATGTGTTCCCCAATATCCATATCGATTAAAGACAAGTAAAAGAAGCAAACAAGAAAGGAATAATGCTGATAATGATGTAAAGACTTTAGCTATTATTTGACATTTATTAATTATACACTGGCAGGATCCTTAAACCTTAATTTAGATAAGCACTGTAATAATGTCGCAGGAAACAAAGATGTATCAGACACCACTAAGTGTAATACCCGGATTTTAGTAAATCTGGAATTCTGAGATAAAGGAAAATTAATGAATATTTTAATAAAGTAAATTCATGACATAAAACTGTTATAGAAAATTGTTATAATTATAGAGTAAATTGTCAAAAAAGTTCCGGAAAATCGATGAAACGGAATGACTAAAAATGATATAATGGTGATAAAAACAATCTAAAAATATTATGATAAATATTTGAAAGATCATGAAAAATTATGAGAAAAATATGGAAGTGTTATCCCTAATTATGAGAATTTAATAAATTATTTCAGAGGAAATAACATGAAGAAAAGTTTAAAAAAGATTTTGAACCATAAAGTAACTTGATGGGGAAAACATTTTTAATATTTTACATAGGATATAAAATGACAATATCAGTATAAAAGTTTGTAAGATAACAATATACTGTAAATTAGTAAAGATAAATATATGAAGAAACCTGATCCTAAAAAAGATCACTAAACGAAGAAATTAGGTCTCGATTAAGCCCTAACGGCGGGGTAAACGGAATTTTGGTAAAAAATATTATATTTTTAAAAAATGGAAAAAATTATAGAAAAATAAATAAATCTGAATTTTAAAATTAAGGGGACGAAATTATTGGTATTTTTAATTAAAAAGAATTGTTTAAATAATTAAAATGATAATTAGAATAAAATAATAATATAATGCGGTGAGTCGAACTTTATAGGTAGGCCCAGGAAAAGTTGGAAATAAATTCTACAGGTAAACCAGAGGTAAAAGTCTTTTCAGACTGATCAAATTAAGAACAAGTGAATTTTTACACGAAGAAAGAATTTATCGACGTTGTTTCCGCAACCGAAAACCCTAATTTCAAATAAGACGAAAAGCCGATCAGATAGAGTAGAGTCGATAGGCAAAGTGAGAACCTATAGAAACAATTGCGTATTTTCAAACACACGGGATTAAGTTAGACAACAACTGGACGTTTTACGATTCGGAATTATTGTCCGAAGTTGGTTCTATCGGAAGTGATTTACAGAAGGACGCGTTTGTCCGAATATCTTCCGACGCACCGGAGAATACCTGGATATGATCAAAAAGAGGATCAAAATAGATAATATGAAAGAGGATGAAAAGATCTTCAAAGTTACATGCCCGGATTTTTGAGTTTCGCGAAATCGCGAAACGGACACCGTCGGGTAGCTTTATCGGACCGGAGGCCATAAAGCAAGATGACAACTCATTCTTTGACTTTTTGGGCCCTAGATGTCGACCAAGACCATGGATGGCCAAGATTCCATCTTACAAAACCCTAGATCCAACGGCCTTAATCATTTCGAAGACTTTTTGGAAATTCCCACCTTGTCCCTATTTTTCTCTATAAATAGCAAGCTCTCTTGCTCTCATTCTTCACACCAAAATTCAGATCCTAGAGAGAGGTTCTAGAGAGAGAAGCTCTGGAAAAAATTGTGCCTTAGCTCCGAGTAAGTTCTTCCGTCCTTAGTTTTTAGTTTCCGTAGTTCTTTCGGTAGTTATAGTAGAACCGTTGTTTTGATCTAGGAAGTTTCAGAATATATTCCTATGCTTGTTTTTATGCCTCATTGCATTGAAAGATGCCTGACGAGGTAAAAACATAGTGGGGATAATTTTGAAATGGAATACGGTCAAAGTAACGAAGTTCTGGCGAAATTCCGCCAAATAGGGGTAGTAGGGGCAAAATGGTCTTTTTCACCTAAAATGCCCGTTATGCTGCCAAATATTCATAAGTGTGTTGTTATTCTGATTAGAATACTTCGACGTCGAACCGCGTCGAAATTCCATCGTTCATTTGTTGAGCCATTTGTTTATTTGTTTTTTACGTACGCCGTCGAAAAGTACCATTTTAGCCGGAAGAGCCGGATATCTCGCAACTAAGGTACGGACGCGTATCGTAACCCTAACTCTATGCTGCTCATATACTTTTGCGTTATAGATACGTTCATAGACCGAGGTTACGTTGAGAATCGTCGGAGATACTTACGCCTTTACCCACGGATTATAGTATTGGTAATGTCGTTTGAGTTATTCCTAGCGCCGAGGACACGTTGTGGCGTGGCCTTTGGATATGTGCAGAACTAGTTGAGAGAGACTTTACATCTTTGCTTTGTGCTTATGTTCGTCCATGTTATTGATCATACATCTCGCTTTGTTTGCTTTTGTGATGATATCTTTGTGTTGAAATGAATATCATTGTACGTATATCTTGTTTTATTTGAGCATAAGGTTACCGTTACCCGAGATCCATATGTGGAATGGATCTCACCTGTAGCATCGTGGTCAAGAGGACCGATGCATGGAGATCGAGGCAAGCAAACGGTGGAGTAGGCCAAGACGTGTCTACGTTATTTTCCGTTTTCTTTAAGTTCCTTTAACTTTTGAGAATTCGGATGACCGTAATCCAATACATTTACACTATGGTCCATATTTTGAATGTAATGTAAATTACTTACTCGCTCCAATGCTCTACTCTGACTACTCTGCGTGAAATATTTGGAAACGTTTTAAAAAAAAAAAAATATTCCGCCGTTTTCAAATGGGATGTTACACTAAGAATATTATTTACTTCCTTATTTATTTAAGGGTCAGAGTGCACATATATATTTATATATATATATATGTGTGTGTGTGTGTGACTTTTTTAAATGTGCGTCAAATACCAAGTATTTTCTTGGGTGCAAAAGTGACTATATAGTTATAAAAGTAAAGTAAAAATATTCATTGACCATTAGTTTGATTCTTTTTTTTTTAAAAAAAAAAAAAAAAAACTGACATGGATGATAACTCAACTAAATTTCATGTCTGCTGGCAGTAAAGAATTGGAAAAAATTACAGAAAATGGTATAAATATTTTGGAAATTGCAGTTCAGCTATTCTCTTTCCAATTCTCATTCTCTCTATGAATCCCAATTTTACCTATCAGCCGCCCATCTCCGCTTTCTTGCCACCGTTGCTGCCTTTCTGTAATTTTTGAAACTATTTGGGTCATTTTCTCCAGTTCTCCGTTGCCAGCTGGGATGAAATTTAGATGAGTCATCATCCATATCAGCCTTAAAAATACAAAAAGTTAAATTAACCGTCAATGAGTTTTTTTACTTCATTTTTATAACCATATAGTCACTTTTGCAACAAAAAATTAACACTTGGTGTTAGCTATACTTTTAAGAAAACCACATGTGTATTTTTATACCTTAACCCTTTATTTAATCTTTTGACTATACTTCTCTCTCCCCATCCTCCCAAACTTCCAAATATGTCAATTTAATGACTATTTCAATTTTAATGTTATGCCATTTTTTAATACACACAAATAAAAATAAGGAAAAATTGTGGTCCGATTGTAACCTCTTCTAATTTGGTCAATTCCTTTTATGGACTTCAGTTTCAAACTTTATTCTAATTTTGATTAACCCCACTGTGTGGGTTTTCTCCTCTAACAAGTAAGGTTTGAAAACGTGAGTGTGTCATAAATCTCCAGTCAAGTAATTTTTTATTATATTAAAGAGTTTTGCTTATGCCTTTTATTACCCCTCCACCTCAGCTTTCACTGTTGAGTAAGTTTTACACAACGAGCTCTACTTTTACTTTGCTTCCTTGGTAATTAGAATCAAGTGTTCCTTTGTGCATCATCGCATCATAAGTAAATGTTTATCAAAATGCAAAAGTACATGTAAATTTTTTAAAACATTGTAAAACTCATATTTCTGTCCACAAGATGTATGTTTAGGTAACTTGAATTGTGGTTTTAGAAGTCATTTTCTGTAAGTCGAGATAATTTTTTTTTTCACATACTTATCTGGTAAATTATAAAAGTTATTATGTGAAAACTAATTCAAACATGCAATAATGGGTTTTCTCTCCCCTTATAGATGATGTTATCAAAAATGAGACTTTTTACATTGTTTTTAGAGGTTCAATTGTATTTTTGTACTCATATAAATTTTAGATAAAAAGATAAGAAAATAACACTTAAACTTCAAAGTTTTAAATAAATAATTTCTTACTACAATTAGTTGTCAATTGCTATACTCATGTAGTTAATATTTATTCTCTTGTAGTTAATACATATACCTATTAAAATGATTTTTGTTGACAAAAATCCAATTTTTGTTGACAAAAATCCAATTTTTGTTAACAAAAAAAGGGAATTTTTTTGCTTTGTTTTAAGAGGTTCAATTGTATTTTTGTACTCAAATAAATTTATGGGAAAAAGATAAGAAAATACTACTTAAACTTTAAATTTTGAATGAATGTTTCTTATTAAAATGAGTTGTTAATTGTTATACTTTTATAATTAATACCCATTCTATTATAGACAACAAGATTGATTTAAAATTTTTAGATTTAAGTTATATTTGCTTAGCTTTTTTCCTAAATTTTTTGATATCCAATCCAATACGTGTGGGAAATACTTTATGATTACTTTTACATTTTATCCTGTTTAGGATGGGTGAATAGTCTAGTTTTTTTGTAATGTAATAAACAAACTAAGATTGCAAGTATTTATTTTAGCAACATTACAAAATTCTTAAAAAAATAGGTACAGTAAATTACAAGTAATTTGACTATGGAGAATTATAGCAAAGCCATAATTAATTTTGTTTTACCTAAACTATGAAGAGCAAATCATAAAAAAACAATTCCGGTCAAAAAATAACAAAATAACAAAAAAATGACTAGCAATTTAGCAGAATTGATGGCACCGCAAAATTAAAAGAACATGTTCTGCTAAGAAAACTTTAAAACAAACAAAAAATTAGGATAAAATAAAAACAAAAAAAACAAAAAACGATAGGAAAAGATCATTCTTTCTTTACCATGGAATCCACTCTTACAGCGTTTGATTATTTGAAAAACAAAAACAAAAGTATTTCAACCAAAAAAACGAAAGGAGGAAGGAAACGATTTGAGTGTTGCGATTTCTTTCATCGGCGTTACGCTGCTGCCTCACAGTTACGGATGCACGTGTTCCGAAGAAGCCATCATTAATCGCTTCTTCCAAAACTTGTAATCTTCCTCTTCCATCTGCACAGTGTGTTCAGACACACCCATTTATCAATTAATAACCTTGTAACCTTCCTCTCCCATCTCTGCTTCATTCCCACCCACTCTTTACCTCCTCCTTTCTTGGGATATCTTCGGCCTTTTCTTGAAAGCCCTTCGTTTTCCAGATTCCAGCTTCCTTACTTCTCGTGGATCTCTTCACTATTGCTCTTTTTCCTAGATCCGATCAGACTCTGCATTGTCCTGAATATTGTCCCTTTTCTTCTTTGACCCCTCTTCTCTGAATCTGGCTCCTTGGGTTGTCCGTTCTTGTTTTTCTGGATTTGTTGCGAAATCAATTTTTTTTTATGTTCTGATTCCGATTTCCGCTTGTAGCAGGTATTGCTATTTCCGAAAACATCTAAATCCTCGATGCAATTGTAAAGGTGTAGACTTTTCTGCTCCGGGAGGTGAATCTTTCTGGGTTTTAGGAAGAACCTCGTCGAGCTTCTTATCTTGGAGTATTGCATTTCAGATTTTGTATTGTATACTCAAGTGTCAGATGTTGTAGACCCGCTGAAGTGTATATTTTTCTGGAGGCATTTAGAGGGGTCATTCTTTGAAACCCAAAACAAGGCAAAATGATGAATAAAACGCTTTTACTCACTTATCTATACCTTCTAATCTACATATCGCTTTCCTCGGGAGTCATATTGTACAACAAGGTAGAATTCTCGTGTGTCTTTTGTCTCTTATTGAGTTTCTTGTCCTACGTTTTTGTAGAAAGCATGAAGGATTTTGTTTATCTTTTTGCAGTGGGTCCTTTCTCCAAAATACTTCAATTTTCCGTTTCCCATAACACTCACCATGATTCATATGGGGTTTTCTGGGCTCGTGGCATTTTTTCTTGTCCGAGTCTTCAAGGTATGTTATCCATTTTTACTTTGAAATTTTTCGCTCCAATGTTTGCTTTCTTCTATGCCATGCCCCTAATGCACTGGACTGATGACATGCATATACACATCTACCTATCTTACCAAGATGGGACGTCTTGAAATTTATTAGTGATTAGATCGAGCCCATTTCTGTTTGATCGTTATCAGTCACTGTCATCTGACTTGATTTAAATATTGCAATCAATCAGTCACATCACTCTGTCCTGTCATTTTCATTGTCTCTTATCTTCAATACTGGTACAGGTTAAGTACATTTTGGTGAAGAAGTTTTTGGTTGTCTGTTAAATATGCATACTTGAGACTACTGTAATCTTCGCTAGAATTTAGAGTTTGGTCTTGATTGCCTCCCCTTTACCAACCTAATGGGAGTAATTTTAGGGGGTTCAAACCTTGCTAATGTCAACTTACAGCTGCTTTCTAAATCACCAAGTTCGCTGGGGGTATAATTTTAGGGAGTAATTTTAGGGCGTGCTTTTGATATTATGAGATGGCAAACATGAAGATGTGATTTGGGGCAGTCAAGTGTAATACCAAGTTCGTCGTGAGTATGGTTAGTTAGAGTTGGAAATTTAGCATATGCTTACAAATATTAGCATCTATTTGCAAGATCTTACCATAGTTTATTTGTGGTCATTAACCCACTAGATTACCATCCCAGTGTCCATTATCTCACCAAGAACATGATCAAATTAGATAATAGATAGCTTAGACAAGCAACAAGTCTGGTTATTGGGTTTGCTCAAGTTGATGCAGCTGTTGGATTCTTTCCTTAAGTGCATTCCAAGTTACAGTAACCAAGGAAAAACAAATTTATGTTATAGAGGAGAATGTCATTGATTTTTGGGTTCTTATGAGCCTTGCTATGCCTCCAGTTTTATCCTCAAACTCCCTGTCCAGTAGTTTTTCCTGAACTCAGTATGCAAATCTTCTACTTTTTCTTGGACACGCTGCTATACCTTGTTAATGTTCTGCATGCTATGCATATCCAACACCCTCAGTGTGTGAACTTTTTCAACTAACCCCTATGCTTGATAAATTTTCATTGCTGATGATTTGCCTTGTTCCTAGAGTGACATACATATGTTCATAAATGCAGGTTGTCTCCCCAGTGAAAATGACATTTGAAATGTGAGTTTGAAGTTTTCTTTTGCCATTGTTTTGAAGCCATCTTATGCTTTCCTTCTCTTGTTTAACTGCTTACTTCTTTCTGAAAAATATTTCTGTGGCAGATATGCAACAAGTGTGGTACCAATTAGTGCCTTCTTTGCATCAAGCCTTTGGTAAGCACTGCAGATTTAGCAGACGAAACTTTTTATGCTTTCATGATAAGAGTTACCCTCAGATTTGTTGATGGAACATGCCACCTATGTGTGTTCTGGTGTTGATGTCTCTCTCTGGTTGTGAGGGTTGAACTTGGTTAGGAATTTGTTCAAGTGAGATTCAGTCTAGTCTCAAAACTGTCACTGGTGAATTTATAATATACAAAGCAAAATGTTCTTCAGTAGCGTATAGATAATTTCATTTGTAAGTGCTTGGGAAACCTTTGCTGAAGGATGAGTTGACTTAAGCTTCATTGCCAAAAGTATGCTCAAGAAACTCTAAGATGATTTTAGCATTAACTATTCAGGACCCTGCGTTTTATGAGGTTTTAGCTGTTGGTTGGTTGTCTCAAATTCTTTCCTCCAGCTTTCAGATTCTGATTATGCATATGATCTAGAGTTTACTTTGCATCACCGTCAATTGTAGGAAATTTTATAGCTTTGTTTGTTTAGATATGTCCACAGTAAGATTGTTACCAGGAACTTTGATTGTTCATGTATTTTATTGAAAAATTATTTTGAATTGATCCCTATTTTTTTTTTATCTGCATTCGGTTTTCATGTTCCCACCTCTTTTAATGTCAATTTTGAAGTTATAATTATGGCAGCTATAATTTTTGGTTGCTGCAGGTTTGGTAACACTGCTTACTTGCACATTTCTGTGGCCTTCATCCAGATGCTAAAAGCTCTAAGTATGTTATAATGAACTTGGCTTGTTTCTTTTACTGCCTCAGCTAAGTTACCCAAATTCATAAGTTTTCTGTCTCAGTGCCTGTGGCGACGTTCGTTGTGGCTGTTTTGTGTGGCACTGACAAAGCAAGGTGTGATGTGTTCTTGAACATGGTGCTGGTCAGTGTTGGAGTTGTCATTTCCTCTTATGGGGAAATTCACTTCAATATAGTTGGTACTCTTTACCAGGTCACAGGCATCTTTGCAGAAGCTTTAAGGCTAGTCTTAACACAAGTCCTTCTACAGAAGAAGGGCTTAACATTAAACCCTATCACAAGCTTATATTACATAGCTCCATGCAGGTATAGCCCTCTATGTTGTATACATTAGCAACCTGACGGATGACATAAGTTTCGTTTGGTGAATATTCCATTATCCATTTAAAGACATTGGACTCTTAATTTGTGTATATATATGGTACTTGCCAGATGAGATGCTGACTTCATACTTTGACATGTGCAGCTTTGTGTTTCTGTTTGTGCCTTGGTATTTACTGGAGAAGCCTGGAATGGAAGTTTCACAGATTCAGTTCAATTTTTGGATCTTCTTTTCCAATGCTTTATGCGCTCTGGCCTTGAATTTCTCCATTTTCTTGGCAATTGGTCGAACGGGAGCAGTTACCATTCGGGTTGCTGGTGTGCTGAAAGACTGGATACTAATAGCCCTTTCAACAGTTATATTTCCAGAATCTACAATAACAGGGCTGAATATAATTGGTTATGCAATTGGTAAGTTTTGTTTGAAACAATATTTTGTGAATTTTGATCATCTTCCCCCCTCACTTTGTATATTTTTTTCACATGCAGCATTATGTGGTGTCGTCATGTACAATTACATTAAGGTTAAGGATGTCCGCGCCTCTCAATCAGTGTCTGAAAGTCTTCCTGATCGAGTCTCAAAGGTAAGTGTCCTGTATCCGCTTATGTAATGCTTTGTCAAGGCTTTCTAGTCCCAAGCATGTTCTTTTTCTCCGAATTTTGACAGGGCATGTTTTGAGTTAGGAAATTATATTTAGATCTAACATGTATTCATTGAATTACTGTGATGTTATGCATGATGGCAGAAGTTGGAAATGAAGTGCTGATAAATGCCATGCAGGATAATCTTAAATTCTTGAGTGAATTGATGTTTTGGCCCTTGATAGATACAGTCTTCCATATTTTGACCTCCTTGTGACAGTCTTCTACAGGGGGACTTGTCCTTATTTAAGTCATCATGTCAAGTTGGTTTTATGGCCTGACCAAGAGCTGACCTAGCCATTAAAACACTGACACAATTACCAAAATGGTGTATTTCCAAGAAAAGCAGTGTGTTGTCATTTTTCAATCACAATAAAGCATCTAACAAACAGCTTTGTGAGCTTAGTTTGTTGAAGACTTAACATCCTGGAAAAGGAAATTGTTTATGCTCTTCATGGACCAAAATGTCTATTGACTCGTTCATTTGCCAAGGGGTTTAATTTTATTTTAGAAAGTCCTAAATATTTGGGCTGACTGGTGCAGGATTGGAAGTTTGAGAAGAAGTCATCAGACATATATGTGCCAAATGACAATGGGGACAATGGAGGAAGCAGTGGAAGTATTATTGGTTCTGCATCAGAAATGAATGTTGATGAAGAAGCACCTCTTATTCAATCTTCTAGGTTATCTCATATTGGACGCAGCTTAGGATCTGGAAAATGAGAAAAACCCAAAATACAGATATTTCATTTTGAGTTGAAAAAGAGGAGAGAAGAGAGCAAAAGAAATCGACGAGGCTTAGTCAAAAGCATTCTTTTTTCAGAAAAAAGTTAGGCTTTATAATGGGAAGCAGATGCTTGTTCATTGTAATTACTAATTACTTTCCTGTGTTGGATGATGCTTCATTATTAATGCCTGGTTCAAGTTTTTGAACCGTTTATGGTTTTATTATAACTTACTCTTTCAGACAACCCAAGCTATTGTTCATTTGTTTCTTCAGTGATTGACACATTTTTCTGAGTGTATTCGCCTTTCTTAATCTGGAAGGCTGTGTGATTTACATCAATATAGATGTATGTGTTGGTTCCTGCTTAATTTTGACGGCTTATACAAGCTCTTGCTTGTTCAAATTAAATAAACCAGAAATCTTTAATTTTCTATTATACAATGGCTTCTAATCCCTTCTTGTTCAAATATAATCGCTTTTTCCCATCGGTTTCCTTGTCGTCCAAATCCTAGACATTATTTGTTTTTTTGGATAGATATTCTAGGCATTAATATGCTAAGGTCTCCGCTCCCTAATAGAGATACTTCATAGCCAAAATTTAATACTTTTTTATTAATTAAAAGTCATGCTAAAAAACATTCAAAACCTGCAATATTTTTTTTATTGAATTTTTAATTGGTTTACTCATAAGCCAAACCCTAGGGGTTAATATGCTAAGGTCCCAAGTAAGAACGGTATGATTTGCATTTAAAAAAGAATATTATATCTTGCCTTTGAATAAACTCTACAAAGAATATTGTATCTTCTTAGGGAAAATCATTTTTAGGGCGCTTTTTTGGATTCGAAAATCTTAGGGCCTTTTTCGAGATTTTAGAATTCGAAGTGCTTTTTTGGGATTTTGTTTTTTAAAAAGGGTCCTGAAAATAATTTTCCCTATTTTTTTCTGTGAACGAAAGTCGAAGCTATTCATATATATTCCCTGCACTTCTTTGGTATGTTAGTCTCTATTTCAACTAATTAATACAAATCAATTCACAGTCAATTCATCAAATCTATTTTAAATTAATCATTTTTTTTTTAAATTTTACCCCTAATAATTGGGTTTTCAAAGAAATTAAGGAAAAAAATACGAAAAATCAGAATTTAGCATTAATTATGCATAGACAAAACTAATAAACATGTATTGATACTTTCCTAATGCCTTCTGTTAAGAATTAACAGCCACACATGTAAGGGCAAGGGCCCAATCCCCCACAAACATCCTATGCTCTCTAACACCTTTTTTAAGTAAAAATCAATTAATGTAATGGCTTCGTATTTAGATAGATTATATATTTAAAAGTCAATTTTATAATGTTTAAATATTAAGAAAATAAAAACTAGAAGGAGGAAAAAGTTTCTTCATGTTTATATGAAAAATATTAATTTTAATGTATCCTTTAGTAAAAAAGTAACATGCCCTCACATCATGCCAAAACATTGTTTCGAGTTTAAGTTGATTTTTGTTTTTAAAAGTCACTTTTTAATGAGGCAAAATCTTTGTTTAAGATTAAAAGAACAGCAGCACAGAACTTATAGGAGAAAGGGTTATGAAAAAGTTTCGGGTTAATACAACATTGATCCTTTAAGTTTACCTTTATTTTAATTTAGATCCCTCAAGTTTTTGGTTTCCTCAAGTTTTGTCATGCTTAAGACATTTGTTCCTATATTTTAATAAAAAGTAAGACCATTTTACTTTTCATTGGACCAAATCCAAAAAAAAAAAAAAAAAAGAGAAAATTTTGGCAAATACATAATACAATACAAAACCAAAATAAAATAAAATATTTTTATTTTGGAAATATCACATTTTTTATAAAACAAAACAAGTGACCGCTATTGGCGGTGGATACCTGGACCTAAAAAAACAAGTTTTGTTATGAATATAATATTTGTGGAACTTCATATCCTCATTTATTTCCTATTCTCTATAGTTCCCTATTCTCATCTATTATTTCCTATAATTATGAAATTATATTAATTGTATACCAGAGAGTTGTGTCTATAAATGAAGATTTTTTTTTTCTTTCTACTCTTCTCACCTTTTCCATATTTTATAGTGAGACTTTCTTTTTCAGGATTTTCAAATCCGCAACAGTATTAAAGGAAACTGTGTTTTAATGAGTTCACCATGACAGGATTTGGTTTCTTGTGCGTGCTTTGTGTAGCAGGGGAGAGTCTTAGTTTTCTCTTCAAGTTTCACACCTAAAACTCTCTCCCCTAAAACCCCATTCTCTGGTGCCCTCCTCAACAACTAAGTGGTTCCTCCTTTGCTGTTGTGGATGATGATTTAGAAACTGAAACATTCTTTCTTTTCTCTCGGCCAGCAGAACAGTTTCAGTCAGTCAAGTAGGTGTCGAGTACGGAGACGACAAGGACCAGCATTCTTTGCTTTCAACATCTCCACGACAAGGACCAGCATTCTTTGCTTTCAACATCTCCTAAAGATCACGTCCTTCATTTTCATCTACAATATCTGCAACATATGCGGGGTTAGACGCAGAGCAACAGAGCTCTGTAAATCATCTTCCCAAAAGCGGTCGTATCTCCTTCCTCCTCTACCGTCCTTCTTTTTTCTTAGCCAAACGTCTGATTAGTGATTAGAGTTCTTGATGAAGTTCTAGGCGTCATTAAATCCAGCATATTTAGGTGTCAAATTTGGCCCCATTTGTGTTTGCTTCAGCTTAGGATTTAGAACTTCGTGATGCCCCACTCTATTCGGATTTGATGTTTTTTCTTCTGAGAAGTAATTATGTTTTAAGCTACAAAATGAAATGACCTTTCCTTAAATTATCAAGAAAATATAAATATCAAAATTTAAGGCTATAGTAAATTAAGCTTTTTGGATGGAATAAATTCGGATTATCAGGAGTCTTTACGTTGTTAGTTTCACGAAAATCAGTGCTTTGAGTTAAAAAGCAAAGTGGTATTTATGTTTGTCAGTTATTGATCCAAGTTTTAGTTAGATTTTTATTTCCATGCCCACAACATAGAGAATAACACAAAAATATATAATCAATGTGCATACTCCGGAAGAGAAATAATCTCATGTACTGTATTTGTGAGTATTATCTTTTTTATTGTCTCTGGGTATTTCTATGATTGAAAATATATGTAATTATTTTATAAATAAAGTGTCGTGGATTAGTATTTATAATCATTTTTTTCTACTAATTTATGATGACCAGGGCTATCAAGAATTTCTCTATTCTTTCTTCGCGAATTCCATTTACAAAATGCCGTAGATATCCAACAGTTGAACCAAAAAAAGAAAAGAAAAAAGAACAAGATATTTTAGGTTTTATTGCAGTACTATTATTTTAATATTACTTGTTTCTGTCGGAGAGTATTAATTTACTATTGTGAAGTTGGCATACTAGTATTTAGTGACCGTTTAGCTTTGCAGCTGAACCCTTTTTTAACACAGTTTTTATGTTCATTCTGTGATTGACATCTTTACGGCATTCGCATGTTTCTTCCCTTGGTCTGGAGGCATTTTTCAGATGTTCTCATTTGTGTGATGCCAGGATCGTTCTGATTTACTGAAGCACACAGTTGTCTGATGCACTCATCTATCATATTATTGACATGTTTTCAGGCCTTTGATCCTAACTTCTATGTTTATTATTTCATATCATGTAAACCCAAAAAAGTTTTCTTTGATAGTTGTTTGATCACCTTGAAATCTTCTCTCCACGGAAGAATAAGAAAAGATATATTATTCTTATTACAAATGTACTTATTATTAACGTGAAACAAACAAACCATGGACACACACATGCACAGGTAACTCTTTGTTGTATTTCCACCTCAGTTGCAAACATTGTCATTTCCCCCTTTAAGTCATTTTAATCCCCAACATGTGAGAAAAAGGAAGAGAACAAGTGATTGATGCATTTTTTTTCCTTTTTAGATCGGTTTGATGGTAGAAGTTTTGTGAAACATTTTATTGCATCTGTACCAAGCCACACCTAACCCTTGTTTTTATTTTCTCATTTGTTTGGGGAGCTTGCTAATAGTTCTTTTTGTGAAATAATTTCACATTTGTTATCATGAAAGGCCTATATGTTTCTGAAATAGTGCATCATTTTATGTTTGAATTACATCTATGTTCCCCTCTACCTTTTCGGGTGGGTGGAAAAGAATTCGTGCGGGCATCTGTTTACAGTCAAGCTATTCATGTGTGTTGTGAAGTGCACAGTATTATTACTTTTCAACTGATGTCAGTAAAAAAGTTAACTTTGCTGATACTTCTAAATACACGCCTCATCTATTAGAAAGCTTGTAAGTTGGTTATTTGGGATTTATGGATCACTGGTTCTCTTAAGTTAGTTATTTGGGATTTATGTTTGCATATTAGGTTGCATTGTGATTTGCAACCACCATCCTTTTTGCTGGTTTTAGAGGTCAATGGCATGAATTTGCATCATCTTATAAAGAAATAATAGTGAGTTTGAACCATTTTGTTTAAATTCCTTCCTGATCATTTTCTCCTTTGATGACCAACCATATATATTTACACTAAAAAATTATTATCTCCCAAAATTATAGACATTATGCCACACTTATGATATTAATTACAGGATCTTTTGTATGAATTGATTGATGTCACAGATATTTGGAGCAAGTGTGGGAACTAAATTAAAGAACTGGATTGTATGATTGTTTATTGAGCTATTTACTGCTGCATTTTAAATGTCATGCTTGTTGTTATCTTCAGAAAAAAAACAGTTATAGTGTATGGTTGTTTGTGCTGTATTTCTATGACAGATAGCATTATAAAGTCATATTCTCAGATAATACTTCGATCATCAAATTGTAGTCTCTATAAGAACATTGACTTGGGATGGTGCTTAGAATAGTGGCTTTGCTTGTTTCTTGCAGCATGTGTGTTGTCCCTGCTGGTTGTCATGCTTGTCTCAAATAGGCCTGAATAAAAACATTCTGCTAATTGCTAATCTTAAATGATTTTCTTGACTCCAGATAGCCATTGCTCTTCGGTGGACCATTGCCTACTTAATTCATGGCGGATCCAACAGCAAGCCAAGATACTGCGGAAGAAAGAGAAAGAAAAGTTCGTCTTATGCAACAATGTTTTGAGATATCTAGGACTCACTTCAAAAAAGGAAAATTTTTAGGTAAGGAGGATTATTCTAATGCTTTTTGATAAACAATCCCTATATTTCTAAGGTTTAATTACATTTCTTTCTCATGTTTCAGAGGCTATACATTCTGGAAAAGAAGCACTCCAATATTGTCACGATCTTGGTAACGAGGAGGATGCTCAAGTGCTGCACCGGAAACTTGTTTTGTACTATATTGCCCAGTGTAAACGTATTCTTGACCATGTAGGACGTTCTGAAGGTAAGATTCAATGCTAATAATGGTTCTAGCAGGCTTTTTTCCCCTTAATGTATTAATTATGTCTTTTTATTTCATGGTGCAGAGGCCTTGGAAAATGCAAAACTGGCCCTTAAGCATTTTAAAGAAGTAGAAGATGAGAAATCTAGAAGGCCGGCATCTAAATCGCTAGCTCTAGTCTTTCTTCAACTACAAGACTTTGGAGGTACGCATTTACAAATGTTGACTTAAATGTTTTATTTTTTTATGAATGTTTTGAAATTAAGATTCCGACACTGATAGTTGTTTCTTTCTCATGTTACAGAAGCTTTAATTACTGGAGAAGAATGGCTGAGTTATTTTAAAGAAAATGATGACAGTGAGGAGAAACATGAGGCACAACGGACAATGACCTTATCCTATTACGAGCGGGCTCTTAATTCCCTAAATAATAAAAAATTTAAGGTGAGAATTCTAATGTTAATAGTTGTTTTAGCCGACACTTATTTATTGATAATGTATTTATTTTTCATGTTACAGAGGCTTTAGATGATGGGGAGCAGGCCCTTGTGTATTATAAGGATGATAGGACTCTTACAATAAAAATACGCTGGCTATTAGTTCGAGCGTATTTCTTACAAGAAGACTTTAAAAGTATACATAGTTATAATCAATTTAATTAGTTTTCACATGTCATATATAATTATTTAAACGAATTTTTGCCCTAATTGGTGCAGATGCTTTGGAACAATTTGACAGCGAATCAGATATGTTATCACTGAAGCTTGATGCGGAAGATTATGTAAAAGCTGGGTAATTTTTACATTTTTCCCTTTCATTTTCATATTTAACTTTACTGTTTACGTTTATTGATTTATAACCCTCATTTGATTTTGTTGCAGGAAGATTCACCAGAAAATGCGTAGATACCATGAAGCCATCCTCTATTTCAAAGAAGCAAAAAAGGATGCCAAACGTAACTTTAGGAGGAAGGTCAATAAATGGATAGAGGAGGTTGAAAAATCGATAAAGGAGGCTAATGAATTGATACAGGATGGTAAAATGAAAATACTTTTTTTTTGTCAATTTTCAATATTCAATTATTCAATGTGGTAACAAACTTATTTTGCAGATATTCCCCCAACGCTAAAAGATATTGGAGAAATAGGTATTGAGAAGCCTGAGAATAAAACGGAAATTGAAGAAGAACAAACCTTTTGCCATATAGGTGAGGTTGTATGTTTCATTGGTTTTAAATTTAAGTAACATCCATGAAAATACATTAGTTTAGTAATTGTTGCTATATTTTATTGTTATAGAGGAAAATATTGAAAAAGAAGCTTCTGGTGATGAAGGTGGGCCTCATACAGAGGACATAACAAAGGAGCAATGTGAAGTTCTATATGCAGAGAGAACTCCCTTTTTTGAGGTAAGAATGAAATTTTAGTGGTCACACTCAAATAAATTTGAGCTCTTCAGTTCTTTACCAAGTTAGAAATATAATAAATAAAATTAATACGTTGGTAGAATTTTTTTGTTTTTTGATTTTAGTTACTAGGCATGAATGTTTTATAATTTTGATTCTTGTTGCTTGAGGAACCATTATGTGTAATAGAAATTATCTGATCAAAAGGTTATGTTTGAAGTCTAAAATCATATGGGGTTATTATTTTCATATTTAAGGCATATATATATATATATATAACAAGTTCCTACCTATGAAAAGAAACCATAGCAGACGACGAAAACATTAAAATAGTCTAACTTGAACCATAATACTGCTGCTGTCCAGGTGATTGTTGTTATAGATATGAATCAGCATTAAATAGTCTAACTTGAACAAACAAAGAGAAGAATGAGTACACACCCAAACAAGAATAAAACGTAAGACCAATGAGAACCCCAAGAAACCCCACTCCACAAGCTCCTTTAAAAGGAAACACGAGAAATAGCCTAATAAAGAACTGGAAAACCATTCACCAAGGCATAGAGCATCATAAAGCAACTACAGTTATAAATAGAAAAACCCCATACGAGAAAAGCATACTTCATGAATGAAGATTGCTAGATGAATTAATTTTCACACGGCCCCATGAAATTAGATAATAACTCATGAAAGGACTTAATTACTCATTTGCATCCCTGAAGGTTGGAATCATGACTAACTCTTGTAATAATCGCCCACAAAGCCATCATGTCAAAAACTAAATACGCTTCCAAACGCCTGAAACCATAAAATCACCAAACTCCTAGCCAAAAACCAAGATTGAAACCTCTGAACTAGCAAAGATATACCACAAGGTAGGAAAAAAACCACGACAAGCGTAGTCAAGAAGTCTCACCCAAGGCGATCCTGTGCCCTACCAAGTTTGTTTTCAATTTTAGGATTCTTTTGTTTCAACAGGAATATCAACTTTGTCTAGTATTTGTATAAAAATCCCTGTTGTTCAACAACTTGTTATTCCACATTGCAATGTGAAATTCTTAAATCTTAATTTGCCAATGTTCAAGTAGACTTTATTTGTGTTAAATTTCTTAAACCTTGAATTATATTTTTAAGGGTTTTCTTATCAATGTTCTAACATATTTCCTTTATATTTTTTTTCAGAAAAAAGATGGCAGTTTCGAGTACCGGATTGATAAATCAAGCCAAATTTCTGACGGGGTTTATAGAGGGTCTATGAAGTGGATGGTAGCCACTAATCAAGGCAAATGGGAAGAAAAAAAAGATTATTTGTAGTATATTGGAGGTAGAGGATGAAAAAACTGCAACGCATCACGAATATATATCATATATATTTGGAGAAGCAGCAGTAAAAGTACACCATGTAGATCGACACTTTGTAATCTTGGATCAAATAACATCTTACTTCATACATTGGTATACAACCATCTATGAAAGTTACAAAGGAGATAGAAATAGAAAACATCAATGGTGGAACCACATCGAAAGTGATTTGAGAAGATTATTTAGGTGAGTATAGCGAAATAAGTCATTTATTATTCATCTACCCATCTATATATTCATCATCATATTTGTTTCTCATGTAGGGGGTGATAAAGTCAATCTCAAAATTGCATCCGTATCACTCCCACGGTAATTTGAAAAGAGGTATAGCAGTATTGGAGGGACAAGCTAAGTTCTTCAATATGAAACCCCCTGGTATGTAATATCGAATACCTTGATTTTTTTTTTTAATTTCAGTTGTCTCCCTTTTTCTTTTTAAGCTAATGTTTTTTTTTTTTCCAATAGGAATTGAAGGGTATAAGAACGACATTGATGGTCTACTTTACATGATTACAAACATAGTAGACGGAGTACGTCCCGAGAAATTTTTTGAAGGCTTGGATCATGGTGATTACACCACGAAAATAGGAAGACTTAATAGTTCAAAGGAATTCAGCATTTTTCTCAAGTGTTTAAAAGATCGGTAATGATTTTTTATTATTATTATTTGAGATGTATTCTTCTTATTTTCTTGTATTTTTAATATTATTATTCTTGTTTAAATTTACAGAAAGGATGAAATGGTTGATATCTACCACCCCTTCTTCTGGCCAGAATTTCAACAAATGTTTTTTTTAGAAAGAGTGTATGATTTATTTTGGAAAGACTTCAAAATTGTAGAAAAGAGAAATCATTGGAATGATCTTATGAAACTGGAAAGTTGTTTTAGTCGCCAATGGAATTGGGCCAATGATATTCCAAGCGAAGGAGCTTTTAACAGGGTGTTCCATTATCGAACGGTCCAACATGGGAAATTGACCATATTCCTAAAGCGTATGCAATCGCCTTTTGGCGTCATTGTAAAACGCATTACAATGACAATTTAGCTGTGGGTGAGAACCGGGTAAGTAATTCATGGAAAACTTTGTTCTTGGTATTTGGTCATAGGGTTGGACATTTTTCTTATATAAATTTAATAAGTTAATCAATGTATCTAGTTAACCTAATTTTATTGCTCATTGATTCTAGAAAACCGTGGAAGAGATCCACATTGAGGTAAACAAGAAATTCAATATATTGTACCGCGTCTTCCAAGCGGTATGCAAGTTCACAGAAAGATTTTGTGAAACTACTCAAAACAAGTGAGTAATTTGTCACTTGTAGCTTTAACTTGTTCTTTTATCTTTATTAAAGGCTGACATTAATTTTATTTCTTGTAGAGTGATATATGAGAAATTGGTTGCATTGAGAAGTAAGTTTTTTCCCCTTTCCTTTCATTTCTCATCTAATTTACAATCTAACTTCGGTTTTACAATTTCATTTTTCACAATAAGATCTAATGGAGAGAATAAGTTAGTGATAATTGATAACAAATACATCTGTTGAAAGTGTCTACCTTTAATTTATGCCTAATATACTGTTTTTTGTGTGTGTATTTCCAGATATTCCTGCAATGTGAAAGTGAAGGCCATTTTTTGGGTAATAAACTTGTCTTATAAAGTTTTTTATTAGTAAATTGTGTAATGAAAATTAGTTAGTTGACTGATTTTATTATTTGTTCAGGGTGTGCTCTCTGTTCATGAAGTGGTGATTTTAACATTAGTGTGCAGTTTAGGTGCTTGAATAGTCTGATTTATATCTTGGTGTAACTTATTCATTTTTAGCTCATTTCTTGAATGTTGCGTTTTTTTTTTTTTTTTTTATTTATTTGCAAGATTGAAAATTGTTCAAGATTACGAAATTCATTATCTGAGTTTTTGTTGAAAAGTGAATCTGAAGTGATGCTTATCGGAAGAATGTCTTAAATTTCTTTTGTCATGGCCTTGATTAATTTGTAATTAGCATATATATATATCAATGGGATTTAGTAGAGATAATATTTTAAAGCCGTGTATGTTTTTAATAGATCAGAATTCAAAGGTAGCTCAAGTCATGGTTCACATAGGGCTATACTTTTGTAATTAACCATAGTTTTGAAAAATATCTCAGGGAAATTATATTTTGTAAGTCTTTTTTTTTAAAAAAAAAAAAAAAATATGATCATCGGTGTCCTCTAGGAATCAAATTCGAGACTTGAAGGGATCTAGCGGGGTGTTACACAGCTAGACCAACTCTATATTAATTATGTAGCATGTATCTGCTATGTGAATATTGTTGAGAAAATTTGGATAGTTGAATTCCTCAATTTTTAGATTGGGTTACTAAATTTAACAAATCCTAAATTAAAAGAGACTTCAAAATTTGATAACTTTTATCTTACTGGCCGTTTTCATCACTAACTCTCCTTCCATCAATGAATTCCTCCACTATTGGCCATATTGTTCAAAATTCCTTCGAAAATTGTTTATTTATCCATCTTGACTTTAGTACCAGAAGATACAATTTTTTAGCATTATGAAAATTTAAATGGTGCATTTTTATTTAAATTACACATTTGCAGGTTAACATGACAAAGACGCTCACAAATGAACAATAGCATCTCCATTTGCCTGTTGTCACCAAGAAACAAAAGAAAGAGGGGCATCGGTTATGATGATGACACAAAACATAAGACATCAAAATCAAAATTCAGTCTTCACATCACGCGTACATATTTCACAAGCAGGACTATTCCTAAAGCCAACATCTCCATTGCAACTGTTGTTGCTCTGAATTGCAACAAATCATCTGAGTCGTGAAAAATCAAATTTTGATTTGTTCCTAGGCAACTCAAATTTGTTGGCCACAAGTTCATTCTTGGTTGTTGCAACCTCTAATGCCTTCTTCCTTTCCTATTACTGTTACAGCATGTAAATCATGTTGACAATCAAAATATAAGATACATTAGAAGATTCCTGCCCGCTGTTTGGACTGGCAGTGTAGAAGTAATTTTTTCTTTCAGTGTGACTTGAAAGCTTTAGTTTGGATGGAAATTAGATAGTGTAATGTAAATTATATTTGAATTGAATCAGCAGTAACAAGAGTGACTATTTTTTTCATGAAACTTATTTAGATGATTAATAAAAAAACAAGTTTAGAAATAAACTTAACGAAAGGCACATAATTTTTTTTAAATCATGATTAAAGCCCCTCGCTGCAGCAAGATTAGCCCCACGATAATTAAATTTGGCCCGGAAACAAAGTCATATATTTTCTCCAGAAAATCAAAATCAGTACAGTTGGAATTGAAATGGGAGAGCTGGTGCGAACATTTGTTCAACGATATTTTTTTGCTCCCAAGAATCATTGATGCAAATCTTCACTTAGAGAAAACATCTCTTGCTTGTTGCTACTTGCTGCAAGAAGCTTTGCTTTAGCTCTTCCAATTCCTAGTCTTCGAACCAACAAACAAGAAAGGGGCATTCTTATCTAATCATCCAGGAGAAAAGGGTGAACAAACAAGTAAAAGAAATAAATAAACATAAACTTGCCAGTTCACAAATCATACAACACAAGTTCATGCAGTTTTCCAATAATATTTCGTCTGAATTCCTACTATTACTCACGAACAGCCCAACTTATTATAAATTACACCAGTCCACTGTTTTCATTTAGGACTCTCCACCACCAGACACATCAACTCTACTACTGCCCACATCTGCAGGGGGATCGCTGTAAACATGAACAGAATCAGTCAACAGTGGACATAGAAAGGTAGATAGGTGCTGATGAGGAACAAACCAATAACATCATCTCAATAGCATTTGTCATCTCAGCATCGACCATCATATATAAACATGCCCAACAAGGCTTTAGAGGCCATTTTTGATTCAGCACTGTGCACATTGTATTCCAATTATATCCTCCAAGTCCAACTACAAAACTAAGGAAATGAAAAATACTACGAGTAATTTATAGTTTCAAGTGTTATAGAGACAAACTAGCAATCCCAAATACTGGACAGTAGCACAAAATCAAAGAAAAGTTTGGCAAAAGGAATTATTATAAAGAATATGACAGAACAAAATCAAAGTATAGACTTTTGCTTTCGGGAAAAATATAAAATCAACAAAACGTGATATGAGACATGAAAAAATAATAAGAACAAAGGCGGCGAAAGCAAATTCAATGAACTTGAGAAATCATTTAGACAAACTCACACTGTCACAACATTGAGTAATTCGCAGCCGGCAACAAGAAAGGACCGCGTCTCCTCCATTTCAAGAGTGGGATCAGGTAAATCATCATAAGAAACTGAGAATCTTGAATAATAAATGCGGCGTTGATTCATGTTAGTACCCCGCCCATCCCATAGGAGGCAGAACTTATTCTTAGAAAGGACAATGAGTTGCACAAGATCATCGAGACCGAACCAAAAGCTTCTCGGAAGGTCAACAGCATGAAGTTCCTTCTTGTTGCGAATATCAAAGGAAATCAATCGAATGTAACCACGAAGATAAATGTAAACAATCCCATCATCATCCACAGCAAAGGAGGAACCAAGCAGTTCTTCATAACCATAAGGTAAAAAATCCTTGTGATACACAGTCCAAACGCTATTCTTGCAATCTAGTTGATACAGAGTGTTTTCAACCATCTTATAGGCAACAAGTGTTCCTGGGGATAAAGAAGTAGAAAAAGACGGGGGAGAAGTGCAATTACTGGGTTTGGGAAGTCTCCGGACTGATTTTCCGTCTTCAATATTCAAACCATAACACAAATGTTCTTTAAAAGGAAAAAGATACAACCACTGACTGTCGACAACAATAGAACCAGCTACACATGATTTGAATGGTAGAGTAAAGCAAGCCCTCCAATGATCTCGTGGGTTACGAGTGTCTAGACAACGAATCTCTGTGGAACGTAAATAATCGCAATTATAACTGCCTGAGTCACACAGGAAGCAGCACCCACCGATCACATAAAGGAGGGAACCAATCGCTACACAGTCGGTATCCAGAAGAGCGAAATGTGGATGATTCAATTGACCGGCACCTTCAAAAACCCGCGACATTTCAACGCGATCGCTTCTGCCTTCGCCTCTTTGTTTGATCACATACCAATCGTTTGTTGCATCATTGTAACCTGAGAACATACCTTTTTTACGATTTAAAGAATCTCCCAACCTAGCAACGTGAACATAGATCAACTTCTCCATCGTTCCTCTTGCTGATGATTCCGACGCGTCTAGGGTTTTCAGAACAGAGTACATGATATATATGTGTGTGTGTGTGTGTGTGTGTGTGTGTGTGTGTGTAAGAGGATTGGAGCAAACCCGATATGTATCGCATTGCAAAGGAGGGCGACAAACGGGTGATTCGGACTCAACCCGGCCCGATATTATCTGGACTGTCATCATTACTAAATCTAATTTCAAAGAGATCCAAGAGTAGATATGTTTCGTATTGTTGGAACGGATAGGAATGTTTAGATCGGATCCTCATTACATGCTTCTCCTTTATGTGCTTCTTAGGTGCTTCTCCTCCTAAGAAGCACATAAAGAAATATTGATAATTTTTTTTTAAAATATTTAGATTAGATTATATCGCATCCGTAAAATATTTTATACACCCAGTATCTCAAATTAATTAATTTACAGATACTGGTGTTACAAAAAATATATTTCTGAATGCAAGACTGGAAATTAATTAATTTAAAATACTGGGTGTAAAAAAATATTTCAGGATGTAGCATATAGTTTAATCTAAATAAAAAAAATATATAAAAAATTAAAAAAATTCTATCAATATTTTTTTTATGTGCTTCTTAGGAGGAGAAGCACCTAAGAAGCACATAAAGGAAAAGCATGGAATGAGGACCCATCACCGCTCAAATGAGACTTTCAGCGGCGAAGATAAAAGTTGCCACTGGAAATATAACTTTCAACGGCGACAGAAAAGGTTGCCACTGAAAGTCTCACTTTCATCCGCGACTTTATAGTGTTGCCGCTGAAAGGCAGATTGAAAGTCTGACTTCCTATGGTTTTTTATGCCACTTGTTTTTTCCTACTCCCACTTGGGGTCATTTACGTGCTCTGTTCAAAATTATTAGAAAAAATAAAAAGACATGATTGTTATCCATGTAACTCCAACCTTCAATTAAGTCAATAGAATTAAGGAAATTAAATCATGCCTCTTGGTGGGGAAGTAAAAATGAGCTTTGTGGAGAATGGAAATGTTGTTTGATGTTGCTGGATCTGAATGATTGCCTGTCATCTAAGGCAAATTGTGTTATTTCTTTCTCTCCTAGAGAAGGGAATGTAACAGCGGATGATATTGATAAAGTAAGAAAACGATAAAGGTTTGTTCAACAAGAAAGAAGAATAAGAGAATGAGTTGAAATATACTTGGCCAGGCATGACTTCTCCATTGATTCCACTGATGTTGATGCCAGCATATAGGCAGGCTTTGTAGTGTGCAACCGCAATGAGGTGGCCAAAAGCCTTGTTTGCACCAGCACCACAATAGTATGGTCCTTGGTATAATAACAGGGAAATGTGAAGTGACCAGATTAAAACTCTGCTTTGACCTTCATCATCTGTATACATGTAATTTTATATAATATATATTACCATTAAGTCAAAGAAAATGAACATTAATGATATGTTAAAGTAGCACCACTTGCCATAGCGCTAGCATGGATTGAGAGTATTTTAAGTTTCCTTTGAGGATCTTGCCACTTGTTTTGGTATCTATTTCTTATATTTACCATTTAAGTATATCATACTTAGCATTTGAATGTCAAATTAAAGGGCTCTATAAAACTTGAAAGGAAGAAAATTTGTGGTTTTCAAGGCAT
This sequence comes from Acacia melanoxylon, assembly GCA_019022615.1. Lineage (NCBI taxonomy): Eukaryota > Viridiplantae > Streptophyta > Magnoliopsida > Fabales > Fabaceae > Acacia > Acacia melanoxylon. Next base: position 10,592,727 of record JAFJYJ010000011.1, read on the forward strand.
TTACAAAATTGAAGTTTGCATGTTATCTCTCCTTTAGGATCTCAACTGCTAAAAATTCTGCAATGTAAATGTTATAGTATGGAAAAGTAATTAATTTATTCTCTTACTAAGATTCACATTCATATATGGGCGCATCCCTCATGGAGGAGGTGGTCCCGGCATGGGTCCCGTTGTTATAAAGAAACACTTGGCACCATTTTTACCTTCACATCCTGTGGTAAATATAGATATTGTTTTGAGGAATTGAGGATTTTGACAGACCTCGTCATTCTCCTTCAGCTAACGTAGCAATGTTGCCCCGGAAGTAAGGAAACGTAGCAATGTTGCCCTCAGCTAACTTTGAGACCAACATCTGTCTGCCACGTAGGATCAGTTCACACATAGATGCCAAGTTGGACAGCCACGTAGGCTTTCAAGTGTGGGTCAAATGAGGTCTGACTTTGTTAGGTCAGAGTGCTTGTGCTCAGGCGGTGTTTAAAAGTCGAAGGTTATCGACGATTTGTGCCGATGAACTTGTAGCGATGGAGCAGAGAAGAGGGATGAGTGAGTCGACGGCGTCTGCAACATCAGCAAGGAGGAGGAGAACGACGATGCAACCTCGTGTTCGCGGAGACGTCGAAGAACCTCGTGCGTCGACAATGTGTTACTGTGGCGTCGTTGCAAGGCTGTTTACGTCATGGACTGCGCAAAACCCAGGGAGGAGATTCTTTGGATGTAGAAACTATCAGCATGTAAGTGTAATTCGTCGAAATTCATTGTTGTGATTCGAGTCAATATTGCCTAACTAGGATGCCACATGACTCGAGTCATCACTTACCAACTCGAGTCATGCGTTGTACCTCAGCTTTTCTAACGGCTCATCGCGATATCAATTTTTCAGAGTCTGATATGACTCGAGTCAATATTGCCTAACTTGAGTCATGGTCGTATCGATCACTCTGCACGTGACGATTTGTTTTCACTAAAGTAACTCGAGTCACTCAATTGCAACTCGAGTCATCCTATCGTTCCCCTATTCTGTCTTAAATTGCATTTTAGGATGACTCCAGTCATGACTTGCATGACTCGAGTCACTTCACTGAAAAAAGCCTTCTGTCTTAAATTGCATTTCAGGATGACTCCAGTCATGACTTGCGTAACTCCAGTCATGACTTGCATGACTCGAGTCACTTCGCTGAAAATACCTTCTGTCTTAAATTGCATCTCAGATGACTCCAGTCATGACTTGCGCAACTCCAGTCATAACTTGCATGACTCAAGTTGTGTTCATCATTTTTTAAAGCTTCGTCTGCGCAATCTGATTTTCATTGATTAAGTCTTGGGTGTTTCATGTAATTGAGTATTTACCAAATAATCAAAACCCTTTTACCCACAAACAAACAAAGAAAGGGCCATATCGAGAAATCACTTCGAACAGACCTAAGCTACATAACAAACGCACACACTTCCCTAAAACTCACAGATTTCATACCTGTTAAATTCGGACGATTTGCTGCTTTGCCTTCTTTTCGACTATGTCGTCCTTGTCAGCCAATCAGATGCGACCCACTTTCTCTCTCGTCGGTGTCGCCTTTTTTGAACCCTAATTTATCAACCATCACTCTTCGTTTCGGTCTCCAGCGATCTCCATTTCAATAACCTTACCCACTCCTTCCTCTGTCGCGTTTTTGGTCCTCTATAGCTGATTTTAACTTTTCATCAATTTGTCCACTGGTTAAAATACTTATCCGGTCCTTCAGCGTTCTCAGCTTACTATGAATCCTAGTCATCAATGCTTCTCTACGTGTCATCCAATTTCCCTACCAGCCTGTCCTTTTTCCCACGCCAACTTGGCAATTTAACGGTCAACGGTTAGTCAAAGTTGGCTGAGGGCAACATTGCTACGTTTCCTTACTTTCGGGCAACATTGCTCTCAAAAAAACTTTCAGGGTAAAATTGATCCTGGGGGTATACTTCCAGGGAAAATATGGTACTTTACCCTTCTAATTTTGATTAACCCCACTGTGTGGGTTTTCTCCTCTAACAAGTAAGGTTTGAAAACGTGAGTGTGTCATAAATCTCCAGTCAAGTAATTTTTTATTATATTAAAGAGTTTTGCTTATGACTTTTATTACCCCTCCACCTCAGCTTTCACTGTTGAGTAAGTTCTACACAACGAGCTCTACTTTTACTTTGCTTCCTTGGTAATTAGAATCAAGTGTTCCTTTGTGCATCATCGCATCATAAGTAAAAGTTTATCAAAATGCAAAAGTACATGCAAAATTTTTAAAACATTGTAAAACTCATATTTCTGTCCACGAGATGTTTGGTAACTTGAAACTGTGGTTTTAGAAGTCATTTTGTGTAAGTCGAGACAAAACTCTTTTCACATACTTACCTCGTAAATTATAAAAGTTATTATCCGAAAACTAATCCAAACATGCAATAATGGGTTTTCTCTTCCCTTATAAATGATGTTAACAAAAATGAGACTTTTTACATTGTTTTTAGAGGTTCAATTGTATTTTTGTACTCATATAAGTTTTAGATAAAAAGATAAGAAAATAACACTTGAATTTCAAAGTTTTAAATAAATAATTTCTTACTACAATCAGTTGTCAATTGCTTTATACTCATGTTGTTAATATTTATTCTCTTGCAGTTAATACATATACCTATTAAAATGATTTTTGTTAACAAAAAAAGGATTTTTTTTTTTTTTTTTTTTTTTGCTTTGTTTTAAGAGGTTCAATTGTATTTTTGTACTAAAAAAATTTGTGAGAAAAAGATAAGAAAATACTATTTAAACTTCAAATTTTAAATGAATGTTTCTTACTAAAATGAGGTGTTAATTGTTATACTTTTATAATTAATACCCATTCTATTATGGACAACAAGATTGATTTAAAATTTTTAAATTTAAGTTATATTTGCTTAGCTTTTTTCCTATTTTTTTTTATATCCAATCCAATACGTGTGGGAAATACTTTATGAATACTTTTACCCTTTATCCTGTTTAGGATGGGTGAGTAGTCTAGTTTTTTTTGTAATGTAACAAACAAACTTAGATTGCAGGTATTTATTTTAGCAACATTACAAAATTCTTAAAAAAAATAGGCATAGTAAATTACAAGTAATTTGACTATGGAGATTTATAGCAAAGCCATAATTAATTTTTGTTTTACCTAGACTATGAAGAGCAAATCATAAAAAAACAATTCCGGGATCTGAATGATTGTCTGTCCTCTAAGGCAAATTGTGTTATTTCTTTCTCTCCTAGAGAAGGGAATGTAACAGCAGATGATATTGATAAAGTAAGAAAATGATAAAGGTTTGTTCAACAAGAAAGAAGAATAAGAGAACGAGTTGAAATATACTTGGCCAGGCATGACTACTCCATTGATTCCACTGATGTTGATGCTAGCATAAAGGTAGGCTTTGTAGGGTGCAACCGCAATGAGGTGGCCAAAAACCTTGTTTGCACCAGCACCACAATAGTATGGTCCTTGGTATAAAACTCTACTTTGACCTTCATCATCTGTATACATGTAATTTTATATAAGATATATTATCATTAAGTCAAAGAAAATGAACATTAATTATATGTTAAAGTAGCACCAGTTGCCATAGTGCTAGCATGGATTGAGAGTATTTTAAGTTTCCTTTGAGGATCTTGCCACTTGTTTTGGTATCTATTTCTTATATTTACCATTTAAGTATATCATACTTAGCATTTGAATGTCAAATTAAAGGGCTCTATAAAACTTGAAAGGAAGAAAATTTGTGGTTTTCAAGGCATTTACAAAATTGAAGTTTGCATGCTATCTCTCCTTTAGGATCTCAGCTGCTAAAAATTCTGCAATGTAAATGTTACAGTATGGAAAAGTAATTGATTTATTCTCTTACAGATTCACATTCTGCATCCCTCTTGGAGGAGGTGGTCCTGGCATGGGTCCTGTTGTTATAAAGAAACACTTGACACCATTTTTACCTTCACATCCTGTGGTAAATATAGATATTGTTTTGAGGAACTGAAGATTTTGACAGACCTCATCATTCTCCTTAGTTCCATTCTTTTATCATATATAATTATTCCTTTTTCTACAAAGATGAGAGAAATTTTTTCCTAAATAATATAATATAATTAAGTTAATATTCTATTTGTATATTAATAAACTATTTAAAATACAATTTATCCAGATAAATGATAAATAAATAATATATTTTGTACAAAAAGTTAGTTACAAATTCAATTATATGTATATTTTTTGGGAAAATCATTTTTGGGGGTCCTTTTTGGAGAAAAAACTCCAAAAAAAGCGCCGAATTCGAAATCCGAGAAAAGGCCCAGTGTCTTTTCTAGAATTTTCTAATCTACGTGAGTTGTTGGGGTGATATAGTTGTTACGAGTAATGCGATATAGTTGTTAATGAGGCTGATTTAGTTGTTAAAAAATTGTTGTTAATTAACAACTATATCAGCCCCGTTAACAACTCACACAAGATTCTGAAAATCCCAGAAAAGGGGATTTCAGAATTCTGAGGGCATTTTTTGAGATTTTTTTCTCCAAAAAGGGCCCTAAAAATGATTTTCCCTTAAATAAACTCCTTACAACATCAAATCACCAACCACGCTTATGCTCATAAAAACTCAATACAATAGATATACCATCATGCCATGACATGTAATCTTAGTTGTAATCTCAGACCATTGGTGCTTGCCCTTTTAATCAAAAGGGGGGAAAAACAAACAAACAGATATGCCATAAAAACTAACTTACAGAACCCGGGCCTGCTGAAATCCCCACTCAAGGTTTAACTAAAGCATCTTCCTACTTCAAGGAAAAGGCATGGAAACACAAAAGATACAGGGTACAGTGAGGGGACATTGAAAACACATGTAATTAATGTGCAAAACTGATCCAGTAGACACATTTGAGTACAGCCATAAATTACAGATATCAACAAAGGGGAAAAGGAGGAATGGGGGAGGTTCTTTTGAAATGGACATGTACAACGAGGAACTTTCTGTCTAGCTTATGTGAAGAAGCATGAGCAATCAAAAGTAAAAAGGGCTCTCGTGTGATTTACAAATAAATCACAAACAGGATAAGAACAACTCAGGCAAAGGGAAAAAAATCGAATGATACAGCTAATCCCCCTAAACAGCAATCCTCAGACTTTCAATAAAGCGAGAAAAGGAGTCAGCATGGTAGAACAGAGAGAGCTCCTTCAAAATAAAAATCAATCAATAGGTTGTCCAGTCCTAACGTACAAAAGCCTCCTAGAGGGAACTGGTGGCGCCAATCCAGGGATATCTCTGATGTTCTTGTTGTTGGGATGCACAATCTGAAAAAGAGCAGTTTCAATTCGCAATAAATTGAACAGATCATTTAGTCACAGATTACTTCTTTCATTTTAGCCTCTCAATCATTAAAATGCCTACAAAGTAGCCCTTCTTTGCCCTCTTCACACAGAATTCAACATACTGTTCTGTTTGGCATGGGATTTTGGAGGGAAATGGTAATGATGAGTAACAATGCAAATATTTTGGGAGACTACATTGAAAGAAATGATTTGTGGAGGACCCAAAAACAAGTTCACATATGTATCTAGAAGCAAGTGAATTTTCATCTCTTAAAAATTTCATTAATAATATACTTCTTTCAAGCAGATTTTCAAAGTAGCTTATTCTATTTTCACCTAATAATAGATTATTTCAGAGATATCTTCAGGTTAATGGTAGATTACTTGAGAAAGCAAGAACTTTAGGCTATGATTTCTTAAAATAAATTTAAGAAAAATACCTTCACAACAATAATGGCTACTACACCACAGACGATAAGGAACAAAAAAAGCATGATGCACTTATCAGTAGCCACCTGGTCAATAACATACAAAACACGTAAGTATCATGAAACTTGTATAAAGGAATCTTTACATATGTACAATATATTGCATAGAGGCAATTGAATGAAGGAACCTGTCTACCAATTTCTTTCACAAGCTGGGAGGCCTTCTTAATAGAGAACTGAATTGAATCCAGATCATTAACAATGCGGCCCATTTGATCAGTCTGCAATAATTTCAATTTTTTTTTTTGGGTTGGGGGGGGGGGGGGTGGTATGAAGTCAGACTTGTAATCAACAACAAAATTAACTAACTTATCATATTGACTCTTTCATTCACAAAGTAACCAGTGCAAATCAAACTTACTTGGCCCTTCAGGGTAGTAGCAGTTTGGGTGCCCACCTCAATCGTTTGATGTACAACCTACAATCCAATAGAGTTCAGAGCCAACATACATGTGAACAAAAAAGACATATCAATAAAAAGTGACTCACCTGCTTGGATCGTTCAATGGCCTGATCAGTTTCATCCATTCTCTTCTTCCCAGCATCAATAAGTTCTTGATTTGACATTGCTACAAGACAAACCAAATGAAGATTGTAGCCATATATATATATATATGCCAATTGCCATACAAGCATAAAACATGCAAAGAAGCCTCAATTAAGAAACCCAAGTAAGACACGTACAAAAATTGATGACACGAGTATCTATTGCAAACACTAGTCTACAAAGGCATAATTATGTCAAAGCTTGACGGGTACAAGTAACAACACAAGACACAGATGTACAATGAAATGAGTTCCAAGTTATATAGCACCATACTGCCATAATCTCTTTAGTATCTGCTGTAATTTTGTCAAATTAGAGGTATGACCTCTGAATTTGATTTCCCTCAAACAAGCCTTCATAAAGTTACACTTTCCAACCAAAATTAAACTGTTGCACCCACAAGAACATCAGAATTGACCAGAACATATAGCATAGGATACAGTTTGGGACCAGAAACACAATTGCATTGACAAAATCTACCATGACAACTACCAAGAGGTTATAAGCTGTAACATGAAGGAGTTACATCTTACTTGATGCCAACTGAACATTATCTTCAGCTGTTGGTTCACTAGATCCAGCTCCCATGTCAAAAAGCTCAAGTTTCTTATTACCAATGGTGTTCATATACCTGTCAATCATCCAAATAATAGCATAAATCATTCAATTGCCAAAGACTAATTTTTATTATTAGGAAATAGATTATACCATTAAGTTAATCCTGTAAACTTAATTATCCAAGAAACATCACAACTAACATATACATGATATCATCCATTTTATAAGTTATGAACAATATGACTCATAGACTCTGGCAATGCATGGGTCCCACATCTATCTAAATTATTGTAATTTTGGAAGCTGAACATGCAACTAGGATAATTTGGTATTGAACATTTGAGCAGTTCTAATACTTTCAAATAAGTAACACTTGCAAATTGAAGATATGTGCACATCTAGACACATGCACGTTATTTTATAGATGAGGCAACATGATTTATCATATTGCATTATTTTTCATTAACATAAAACCATGCGTACTAGTATGGATATACTATGGTTTTGACAGCTTAACGTTCTGACATGAAAGATTGGTATTAAACATGTGAGTTGTTCAAATACATCCATAACAATAAATTGTATTCAGTATTTATGTCTGAGAGGGTAAACTTACGTTTTTCTCAAACCCACATAAGAGTTTAGCTCCTTGATCTGCAAGAAAAATGAAAGAAAACAACATGACTGAGCTGTTGGTGTGCAAGCATATGCATGCAAACAAAAATAAATCAACAATCGCCAGCCCTAATGCCAATTAGATCAAAATCATTTCTATAAACCATGAAACAGAAATTGGCATGCGTTTTCAAATGACTGGTAATAAACAACTGAAAGCTCTTGAGTGGCACACTTCTCAGAAATCAAACTGTTGGTAAATTGAAATAGTAGAAATATACAAGTAGCCACTAAATTCTGCTTTATATTTTATCTTTTCCCCTAAGAAAGTGGTCCCAAAAAACAAAAAGCCTGAGACCCATTGAACCACGATTTTTTTTAGAATGCTCTCCAGAGTTGAAAATAAAATAAACAAGATTGCCAATGCACAATTCATGGAAATCTGGCATCCTATCCAAAGTTTGCAGGGGTAGATTCCTGGCATAAGCAAAACAGATTAAAAATAAAAGAGAAGGCCCAGTATTGACCAATGATTGCTTTTCATCATTTAGTTGCTTGTTCACTTCAGGAGGATTTTTGCCCTCTTCATCCTTAATTTCACGATCAAACTCTTTTATCAACCTGGACCAAAGCACAACATAATAAGTCTTCATGTTTAATGAATCACACTATCACAGTATGCATGTCAAAGGAAATGAACATGTATGAACCACAAAGAATTTTATTTGCTTTGCCACTGGCATATGTAAGCCTAGGAGGGATTCAAAAGATTATTGTTTCAAGTCAAATCTGCAATTTTCTTCTTATTCGGCTAGAGCTCAAGTTGCAAACAAAAGAGATCAAAATTAGTAAATACATGGCTTACCTTTTGCATTCCCTCATTTTCCCTGTGAGGTCTTCCAGTTGTTTACTTTGTCTATTGGAATCTTTAATCTTATCGAGCTTCTGGAAGCCATTTCTGGTAGCCAAAAGGTCAGTGTGTTAAATGAAAATAGTAAACATAAGTTTCTACGAAATTGCCTCCATTCAACAAGTGTAACTATCCACTAATTCATTGAGGATGGACATTTACTTAGAATGAAAATATTATAAGCAAAATGAAAGGGTAATATAATTTATAAAAAAAAAAAAAAAAGTCACGCCAAAATAATAATAAGTGTAATCGTCGTATACATGACAGGTTAAAAATGCGCTAAAACCTTTTGACGAAAGTAAAGCTTTTAAGTACAGCTTGCTAACAAGTAACAAGGAACTAGTGTTCTGACTTCTGAGCTTATGTACTTTGGTCTCTTTCACTTGTGATGTCCAAAATTACCAAAAGTAGGCATATCAATTACTCCTGTCATCCCATGACATTACCACAATGAATAAAAATCAGGCAAATCAAGATTGGTGAGCACAATAAGGTACTTCCATCACACTTGGTAGGAAAAAAACTAATTACTTGGCTTTAGAAATAAAAAGCACCTGCATTTGCAACCCACGACTAGTTTCACGGTCAAAATATTGTTGTACACTAAATCGAAAGATGCTTGAGAATTAAAAAGATGAACTAATTGTATCCATAAAAAAAGATGAACTAATCGAGAAGTTGGCATAAGACTAGAACTTATAAGCGAAGCATTTATTAGGTATTTCAAGGGAAAGTCAGCAACCATCACGTCGAGGCCAATTATAATTAGATATGTGACAATCACGTTGGTATCAAGGAGCATTCACCACAAGGATACCACCTTGCATTACACAAATCCAGGAGAAAATCTCGAATTAAAGTATATGATCAGTAATGTTGAACAGAAATTTAAGCGGGCTACGCGATCAAATATGAGAAGAAACAGTGAATATATTGAAAAACATACGCAAGGGCTCGGAAGTGGTCGCGAATTTCACCGTGGATCTGCTCCAACTGAGGGCTCATCGGCAAGTTGGTGGCCATGGTTGACGGAGATTAAGTGTCCCACCAAAGTCCCGGCAAAAACTGAACCCAAACCCTAACTCGTCGATTTGGCAACAGCTAGCCCAGGATGGACCATTGATTTTCGAGGAGAAAAATGAAGGCAGAGCAGCGAATCGAAATTGCACAGGAATTTTTGGATTGAGTAACGAGGAATCATGGGAAAGGGGGAACAACGAAGTAAGGAAGTTTGGTACAGAGGAGCGGAAAAAACAGCTGTATGCTGTCCCAGTTGGGAAATTGATTTGTATTTTTTCTTTTCGCCAGCGGTTATTTGTGTTATTGAACATTTTTGTCAAGTACTTTTATATTGAATTTGAAGTACACATTTGCAAGCTTATTATTATTATTTTTATAATACATTTGCAAGCTTTTTTTTTTTTTTGGTCAAAATTTGCAAGCTTATTAAACTCCAACGTAGGGGTGAGTATTGGAATAGTGAATGGGTTGTGCATTTTATACGCTAATGTCTGCTACACCGTAAAAATTCTAATTATTTTGGATTGGGTAGGGATGGGCTTCCTGTCCAACGGGTAACACTCTGCCTTGCTTCAGACATCTTGTATGAAGGTTTATAAAGTCTCAAACAAGCTTTAGAGAATTCTGCATTAAAAATTTAAAAGTGGTCTAAAAATTGCAAAACTGAAATAGAAACCTTATTTACACATTTTTATATTATAATTCATAACAGGTTTTCTGATTCTCCAAAAATTGCAAAACTGAAATAGAAATTTGCTCCAAAAATTGTAAACTAATAATATAAGTCTGTCATAACATCTTTTAAAATAGGGTAAAAGTAAAAAAATGCACATGTATTTTATCCTGAGGAGCGTCCAACACCAAATGTTTTTTTTAGGTGTAAAACTACACATGAATTTTCAAAATTGGGGCAAAAATATCATCACCGTTAGATTGGCTTAACTCTTATTACTTTTTCAGTGGGCCCCGCATTATTAAAACAAATAAAAATGCCTAACTTTTTAAATTTACTTTACTGCCCTCTTCCCTATCGGTTGTTCCCCTTTGGATCCCTAAGGCGGTACCGGTAGCGGCATATAGTATTATAAGCAATATTTTCAAATCAAAGGCACCAAAACCAGAGAAATCAAAGAAATCGAAATCGAAAAAAAATATCAGAATCTTGAACCAGAGAAAATTGGAGAAATCAAAATCGAAGCAGAAGTAGACGGCGTCGAATCAAGTCGAAAAAGTTGAGTGCTTGGATGCGAAGTCGGCGGCAAGGCTTGATGGAGAAGGTCATAGCATCTCGAAGGAGCTCGGTGTTGCGAGATCTAAGCACTCCTATGCTATCCTCCTTCAACCGTTGTCCTCTGTTACCTTCATCTCCCATCCGCCGCCACCGCCATATTTGCAATTCCACCGACGTTGTACCCAGACCCTTGTGAAGGTCGATCTCTAGTAGCATGAAAACTCGTTCACAAAAACACCATCTCCGACACTGAGATCGTCACACCGGAACTAAGATCGTCGCGCTGGAAGCTCTTCAAGAAAAATTTGACAGGGACAAGAATCGCCTCCTCGAAGCAAGTCGATTCCCAAGAACTGCGTTTTCTTCTTCAAGCACAATTCAGATATTCCAAAGGTGATTCAACGAGAAGGGCAGGTCAGGAAATTATAAAAATTTAAGCATTTTTATTTTTTAAAATTGCGTCTCGGCCCACCCTAAAAGTAATCTCAGTTAAGGCATTTTAACGGCATGTGTGCTTTTGCCTCAATTTTGAAAGTTCATGTGTAGTTTTGCACCTAAAAAAAGAATTTGGTGTTGGGCGCTCCTCAAGGTAAAATATATGTGTATTTTTTCACCTTTACCCTTTAAAATAAGTAAACAACTTGAGTCTTGAAACTTAAAAACTACCGTATGTCTTAACAAATATCCATACTTCAAGTAAAATAATGTTTATTTGATATAAAATTATTTTTATATTTAAATAAATTAAAATAATTTTAAGGCGGGGCTAAATGGGCAAGCGGGACCACTCCGCCCGATGCTCAACCCAAAACTACCCGAAATATTTTCGAGCCACTTTTTCGTGGTCGGGCTAGACAAATTTTCCTGGGCTTGGGTGGACGTCACCGGACACCTGCTCATCCCTACTCCAACGTGACTGAACTGGTCCGCTACTGAATCAATGGTTATTATGTAAGACCGGCTAACTTAAGGTCAAATCAATGAGAAAATTAAAATTTCAGGGTTAATGTCTAGATTGGACTGATTTACCTATTGGTTCGTCAGTTTCCAACCAATCTAGTCTGAGTTTCATAACACTGCATATTTAGGCAAACAAAAATAATTTGAAACACATATATCTTTATAGTGATGAGGCATCAATACATATCAAACATATCATGCCATCAATCAATAAATGTAGTCTTATATATATGGCCCAAAAACAAGGTTATCGTTTTTCAATATATGGGTGATGAATAATTAATGACTCATGAGTGATTCACCAAGGAAAAAAATTGCAGAAAGTTACAATTCCATGACCTATAAATAACATGATCCAGTCAAAAACATATGTGAACTCAAATTTAGAATCCTAAATATTTGTTTTAATAACTACATACATAGTAAAAGATTTAAAAAAAAATACAAAATTATGGGAGAGATTATGTAAGTCATAATCTATCAGGATATTTTTTCTTGAATATATCAATATGTTCATGCAACGAATTTTATCATTTATCAATATATTCATAAATAACAAAAAGTTTACGTAAAATTACACTATTTATTCCTACAAATTTCGAACGAATGTTTAAATCCCGTTGAGAAAGGTGTTTGCATTTATTAACATGAGTTTTTTTTTTCTCTATAATTATTAACATGAGTTGATAACTCCAATAAAATTGATATTAGTGTGATTGGCATTAGGCTTCATGTGGAGATCTCAAAATCAATTTAGCCTCTCTTTTTTTATTTTTGGCTTAGGCACAGGTATCATCCTATTCAGGGGCGGATCCAGAAAAATATTGAAGGGGCACAATTGGTGGGGGGATTCGGGGGTTGCCCTCGATTTTTTTTTTTAAAGAAAATTTTAAATGCATTAAAAAACAAAAGAATATAAATAAGAAAAAAAAATATCAAAAAAATATTTATGAAATCAAGTGAATATTGATTATGTAATAAGAGATGCAATTATTTTACAAACTTGTCATTTAGAAAAGCAAGGCTAAATGCTGTTAGAAATACAGCTACATAAATTACAATGAAGGGTGGGCAGTGGCGGACCTTGAGATAAATATTTGGGGAGCCTAATATATACTCATTAACTAATTTAAAAAAATATATTTGGGGGGCCAAATGTATACTCATTAACTAATTAAAAAAAATGACGGGGCCAAATGTATAATAAAAGTAAGACAGCATGCCTTTTTACATTATATTAATTTTTTTAAAAAAAATTGAACAAATTTTCTAAACAAATTTTTTTTTTTGGGGGCCATGGCCCCCATTGTAACAAAGAAGGTCCGTCCATGAGGGTGGATACTCAATAAGTTCAAGTACATATATTTTAATAGCAAAAATATATTACAATAAAAATAATTACAATGTCATTCTTCTATGCCATATTTTTTGAAATTCCATCATAATTACTTTATTATCAATGTTATTGTTCCGGTGTGGAACCAGATGTCTAGCCCGATGGGCTAGTACTTTGATATTGGATCGAGATACTCCACTAGAATATCAAGAAGACTGATATCCTCGAGGAGATGTGATCACTGTACACTATTGACCATACGCCAAAAAGGGAGGATGGGGGATGTGTCAAGTGGGGATGTGCACAGTGATACTGAATTTACTAAGTCTGAGTTAGAATGTGTGCACCTTAGTGTTATGCCCTTGTATATATAGGGCTTGCTTTGATATCCTAACCATATAATCTATCTTATCTTATTGATAGCGGATATGATAGATTCTCCCGGATTGTAGGTGTTCCCGGATATATGATATGACTTGTATTGGGCCATCCACACATATGGGCCGTCTGGCCGGACCGTAACTATTGCCCCCCAGCTCGGTAGCTCAAGTGTTTGAACTGCCGAGATGTACCATGCCCTGGTATTTTCTGTCCGAGGTGCGATACTGAGGTTGATTGGATCTGTTGGCCTAACATGTTGGATTTTTGATTTGATTGGACTTGACCTAGGATTGCCACCTAGGGCCTACGTACCCCATAAAGGGATCAAAGCTACCGTAGTTCGAGATATTCCTAATCCTTTGGTCGGGTGACGTTTAGCGAAGGCCTAAACCGGTTCACTATTAACCTCGGCCATGGATGTTATGTTCTCAAGCATCCGAGGTCCGATCTCAAGATCCGAGGTCCCTCATGGAGGTGTGCCGAAACCCTGATATTGTCAAGATTCTTCCATATCTAAGAAACTTATCCCAGGGGCCGAGGTATGAGGTAAGGCCAAGAGTCCAGGGTGTGTTTCTAGGTCAAGTAACCTTCCGCCTTCACCATCATTGCCCCCTGCCATGTGGCGTCCCTGGACTGGCGAGGGTTTTTTACTACCCTACTTCGCCGTCTTTGGACTTCGTGCGCCTTTAATTCGCTCAGCGCACGTCACCCGTCATTCCTACGCCTAGGGTAAATTTCTCCTTTTACCCTTGTCGTTTGAACTTTTTGCTTTGCTCTTCCCTCCATTACCCCCACTTTCTTTAACCTTTCCCATTACTTGGCTTTCTGCTTTCCCATCTTCCTCTATTCTCCGGTTCGACAGTTTTCTTGCGACCAAGCCTCTTTCACTCCTCTATCCGTTCTTTAAGTCGCTTCAAGCCTCCTTTCTAATCAGGTATATTCTCCTCTTCTGGATTGCCGTATTTATTTCTTTCTACCGCTTTTATGGTTTTGATCAGTCATTCCTACTTCTCTTCTGCGTGTATTTCAGTCTGGTTTTGCTTTGGTGAGTCCCAGTGAGAGGTTTAGGTATTCATGGGGTTCTGAGTTTCTCCCGTTAGGTTCGTGTACCCCATTTTGCTGGACTTTTCTTTGTCTAGTTTTCGTTTGCTTTTGCCACTTCTACTCCTCATTGTATCTTTTTCCTACCTATTCTAGGTTCATCGTCTATTTACGATGGTTAGGCCTACTTCTTCATCTTTTCCGACCCAAACCTCCAACCCAGATGATGAAGAGGCGCGTACCCTTTGATGAGTTATTGGATATTGGGTTCCCCTTTGCCTGAGGGAGAACGGTCCAACCGATTGCTCCATGGTGGGTCGAGAGGGAAGTTCCGGGGTCCGTCTGTCTCGTTACAAGTCCGCCCTTCGTCCTTTCCCGAGTGGATCGCCGAACCTCATAGACCGAGATGTACCTCAGGCCCTTCCAATCGAACCTCTTAATTTCTATACGCCCAGACTGCGTGCAAGGGTAGAATCCATGCCTGAGGGATACCTCGGCTCTTGTTGGGATTGTCTCGCCGACAACTCGTATTTTATTGCTAACGGCTGGGATTTCCTGGCGAATACTACCCTTGGCTCGTGCCAACATCGGTCCAACTTAGCTCCTGCCTTGGCCGTTCAAAACACCTATCCTCCTGGTCTTGTCAATTTATATCCTCGGCCTGACTTGCATTCTTCAAGTATGATTATAGGCTTCTGACTTCAACCTTTTTTATTTATGTTTTAGGTATAGATGGGTTCGCCTACGTCTTCCGACCGAACACCCTCCGCCACTGGGGAGTTGACTTCTGGGAGTCTTGATCCTGGCCTGGTTCGAAAATATGCCCGGGTTGCTCATAGTGTCTTGGCTACGCATTCCTTAATGTCTCGGTGCCGACATTGATAAGCTTGAGTGGGTGATATTGATAATCGCATTTGTGTCCCCGTCAAACGAGGAACCAATATGCTCTACCCGTGAGGGAACCAATACTTCATTCTTTTTCTTCTATCGCGAATACCACACCCGCCTCAGTATTCGCTTCCCTTTTACCGAGTTCCAAATCTCGGTCCTGAACTACCTCCGTCTGGCCCCCTCTCAACTCCATCCTAACGGGTGGGGCTTCATGCTAGCCTTTGAGAAACTTTGTAAATCCTTTCCTGAGCCCCTTCCTTGTACCGCCACGGTTTTCTTTTACTTCTTTGTCCCTTTTACGCCATGTTCTGGAAAAAACTCTTCGGACTTAAAAGGTCTGACTTCTATCCGAGGAGTCCCTGGTAGGAAACTTTTCCATGCTTATTCCGATTCTTTTAAGCACTTTAAAAACTCGTTTTTCAAGGTCGCTTCCAAATCCGGTGAGCAACCGTGGTTCCTCCTAGGGCCAGAATCCAAAGAGGTGGAGTGGAAATTCCCTCTTTACTGGACTTACGACCACCATAACAACATTTCGTTTAGTTATCGAGTTGACCCGACGATCTTTCCCCCGAGGACATCATTAATGTCACTCGGTGGCGTCGTACATCTTGCGCGCAGAGTGGAGTGCGGACCGTCGCTTCCGTTCTCTCTCGCTCGTCCCGCGAGCTTCATCTGACTCTACGTATATAAATTTTGGTTGACTATGTCTTTCCTTTTTTAGAACAATCTTCTATTTTGGATGGTTTTGCTAATGGTTGCTTGATTTCTTTTATGCAGCCCAAGCGATGGAGCCTCTGCCTCGTTATCTTACTCATGCAACCCAAGGTCAGAAGGTGACCCAAGGTCAGAAGGCGGCCCAAGGTCAGAAGAAGAGGTCGGCCCCGGAGCCCCGTAGATCCAGGACGGTGGCAGATGCCTTGGCAAAGGCAAAGAGGGTGAAAGAAAGCCCTTCTGTATCAACGGATGTTCCCCCTTCCAGACCCTCTGCCAGTTCTGTGCCTTCTGGGTCAACTTCGCCTCCTGTTGTAACTAAGACTGCTCCTGAGCCTTCGCCGCTGTAACACCCCGTTTTCGTAAACGTTTTCTCGCTGTTATTGATCAGAGTTGAGCGCCAGAAAAAAAATTTCAATTTAAAACAGAAATAGAGTCACTGAATAACATTCATAATAATATGTCTGGTAGTCATAAGTAGTACATTCATCCGAGTTTTAAACAAAATAAACAACAAATTTATTCTTCTTCATCACCTCCCTACGCCGGCTCCTTACCCTTCATCACGTCCCGAACACCTCGAGATCCCGAAGCTATATTAACTGAGATCCAATGCCCATGGATCTCAGTAACTGATTAACCTCATGCTTATGTAAAATGATATATGCATGACGATATCCACAACATTTCACAAGTATAAAAACACATCTCCACATATCGGGCAATAACATTACACAGCCCCCGCAGTATGTATGTCATCCCGTCCGCACACTCTCCGGTGCCACGATGTACGTCGTGTCCATAGCGCTAGGAAAACTCTCAACGGTGTTAACAATACCATAACCGTGTACTCATAATTCCACCATTTTCAAACAAACGAGAATCTCGGTATATGAACACGAAATCACATATAGCATACAACAAGCATAAGAGTTAAGGTTACAATACGCGTCCGTACCTTTTCGGCGGTACAACGGTACTTTTACGGAAAAACGGAAAACGGCGGGTGCAAGAAAAGCGGTACGACGGCAACAAATGGCGGCTCGACAAGCGGTTCAATTAGCTTAGATATCCTATAAGGATAGTATTTATCAATATCTAGCAGCATAACATGCATTTTAGGTACAAATTACCATTTTGCCCCTGGCTCCCCTAATCGACGGAATTTCGCCAGAGCTTCGCTGTTTTCACTCTATCTCTCCAGAATTTTGACAAATCTCTTCCCCCAATAATATTTTCGAAAATAATACCTTATTTACCCCTCAATATGATATCTAGACTATCTGGGAAATTTAAAGACAATTCTAACATTTCTACTATATCTATCGGAAGAACTACCGAAACTAAAGACTAGGAACCAAAGAACTTACCCAGGGCTTGGCTAGAATTTCTGTGGGCTCTTCCTTCTCTCTAAAACTTCTCTCTATTCTGAATTTTTGGTGTGGGAAATGAGAAGGGATGGCTTGCTATTTATAGAAGAAATGGATGGCATTTCGGTGAATAATTCAAACTTTTTCAGATCGATTTTGAGCCGTCGGATCTAGGGTTTCTTCAAGACTTCATCTTGGCCCTCCATCTAATTATGCCGACCTCTCCCTTGCCAAAAAGCCAAAAAAATGATGTCATCCTGTGTCATACTCTTTTGCTTTATGTGACTATACCGATAAAGTTTCCAGTTCGGTGCCCTTTTCGCGCAATCTTGGAGAAACTCAAAAATCCAAGAGCACAGCGATGAAGGTTTATCCCTCCTCTTTCAAAATATGTGGAATGATTAAATTTTTGATCTCATTAAGGGCATTCTGTAGTCTGCTAAAGATTTTCGGATAAACGCTGTCGGTTACGGAAATAACTTCCGATAGCACCAGCTTCTGGACAAAAATTCACTGGTTCATAATATGTCCAGACCTAAGAAACATAATCCCTGGTTTGTCACAACTATTTCGTTTTCTATGGATTCTCATTTCTACTATCTGCCCTATTTCTGATTTATCATGTATCTTAATGACTCATTTGGTTTCAGAAATGACTTCTGAGATAGTCCACTCCGAGGTAGAATTTCACTGGTTTATAAAAGGTTCAGATGACTTAAACTACATCCCTATATTTTGGTGTATGATTTAATTTCTATCCATTCTCAAATATCATGTTGGCTCTTTAGCAAATATATTATTATTATATTACAAATATCTAGATATTTTTTTCTAAGCATTTTATATATATATTTTTTTTGAATTTCAGCCCTTATTTAATATTTTTTTCTAATTCATTTATCTTATATTTTAATCCAAGTAATTAGCCATTAATTACTTAATTAGCCATTTACTAATTGTTGATAATTTTATTATTTAGGATTAACTATTATCTCACAACTATTTGACTTACATTGGTATTTTATATCCCATGTAAAATATTAAAAATACGGGGCCAAAAAGTGCTTTTAATAATATTATATTTATGCTTCTCTATTTTTCAAGGAAATAATCCCAAAAATTCCTAAAATTATAGACAACATACTTCCCAAGTTTTTGTCAATATTTTTTGCCATATGAGATTTATCATAATATTTTTAGTCCATTTTTATGGCCTATAATTGCATTTTTAGGGAGTTTTAGCTCTTTATCTCCTCTAATCTTCATAGAATTTTCCCTAAGTAATAAGATAATTATGCTCATTTATTGAAACCACATATTCACCTATAACCTTTAAAGGAATATTTATTTATAATTAATAGTCATCCGGGTATTGAATATCCGGGTATTACAGCCTCTGTCCCTACCTCCTCCTCCACCTCTGCCAAAGCTCCCTCGTGGGCTTACTTGGAGTAAAGGGCGGACTGACGAACTGGCGGTCTCTCTCCTTCCACCTCGGCGTTACACCGACGCTGTCCCTCTTACGGAGGTTGATGAGGCCGAGCTTTGGAGCATCCAAAAGGCTACCCTAAAGTCTGCTGGGATGGTGCAGGCGTTCGAAATTGTGAAAAGAAATTATGTGAACGCTAGTCTTTGCTCTAACCAAGGTTCAGGAGGAGAGGGACCATGTTGTGGAGGCAAAGAAGCTTTCGAGGAAGCCGAGATGGCGAAGAAGAAAGCTGAGGATGCTCTGCCCGGGATTGAGGCTGAGAAAGGTAAGCTCGCAGAGGAGCTCCTGATGACCCGAGAAGCTCTTGACCAAGCTAACCAAGAGCTGGTTAAGCTACAAAAGGCCCATGCGCGGGATATCGAGGCCGCCGGGTAGTGCAATCTCAACGTGGGGTTCGGCGAAGGAGTTGGAGAAGACCGGGGGCCTCGCGAGTCCCGAAGGCTTATGCCGATTGCTCCGATACTGTTCAGGAGACAGCTAAGGATGCCTTCACAATGGCCCTAGCTCAGATTCGCCATTTGAACCCTGATGTTACACTTAACATTGAGGGATTTCACCATCTGGCCTATATACAAGGCAGCCACCTCGTCCCCCCTCCGGCTTCTCCCGAAGTGACTTCGGCATCTCTTCTTGATGACGGAGATCAAACTGGTGATGGGGAGGTGCACTTTTCGGCGGGAGTCCAGATTGAGGATCCTTCCAACCCATCCACTTTGGCCACTTAGCTTTTACTTTTCTATTTTATTTGGGCGTCGGTGCCCTTTTGTATTGTTGCTGGATATTGCCGCTATAGTTCGGCTTATAAATTAACTTTCTCTATTTGATTGAGCACCTTAAGATGCTAACCTTAATTGACCCAAGGCCGGGGTCGTTATGCGAATCTGCGTTTATCGTCCGACTTGCCATCTGGGGAAGTTTGGTAGGGTTTCCTTAGTTAACCACATAGGGTGTTTATTTAACGCACTACCGAGTTCCGGCTCCCTCGTCCGGGTTCAATCGCCAAGATAAGGGCAAAATGTCACATGTTTGGCCGAATTATCCTAACTCCAAGCCAAACATTTGGACCTGATCAGGGTCGGCATGACAATTCATCTTCTTATCAAGGAGCGAGCGTTGACGCGTCAATTTTGTGAAGACCTTTACAAGTGGGTTCACATTGCTCGAAACCAAGGCACATCGGCCCTAGTGTCAGCCATCTAGATGTGTTAATTTAAACCGGGTTCTAAGACCGCGGTGTAACCGGATGTATGGACCTCGGTGTTAGAAACTTAAGTTATAAACAGCACGTACTTGAAATAAGAACTCCAATGCGGGTTCCTTCTTTAAGATAAAACTTCAAAGAGTTGACAGCGTTAATGGAAAACAACCAAATATAAACGACACAAATTTAAATAAAGAAAACTAAAACAAGTTTCATCGTGGACGTCATCCGAACCGAGGTCTAGCTATGGTAGGCCCTCAGCTTATCGGCATTCCAGGTTCTTCTGACGGGCTTCCTACCTAGGGTTTCTAGTATGTAAGCCCCATTGCTTAGCTTTTCCTTGACACGGTATGGACCTTCCCAATTTGCTGCCAGTTTTCCCTCTCTGGCGTTTTTGTTTCCAATGTCCGCGCGTCGAAGTACTAGGTTGCCCCTGTTGAAAGAACGGGGTCTTACTTTCCGATTATACTTTGCCGCGATGAGTTGCTTGGCCGCCAGTTCCTTACAGTGCGCCCTGACTCTGATTTCGTCAATCAAATCCAGTTCGGTCCTCAAGGCATCCTCGTTCGATTCACCTCCTTCCTGAATTGCTTTGGCCTTCCTCCAAGATGGAAGCCCTATCTCCACAGGGATCATCGCCTCGCAACCATAAGTCAACCTGAAAGGAGTTTCCTAGGTTGAGGTCTGCACGCTGGTCCTATATCCCCAGAGTACGCTTTAGATCTATTCGACCCAGTTGGACTCTGCGTCCTGCATCCGCTTCTTTAGGCCATCTAAGACGACTTTGTTGGCGGCTTCAACCTGGTCGTTTGACTGTGGATGTTCTACCGAGGCGAAGTGCTGTACAATATCCAGATCCGAGACCATAGTCTGGAATCCTTTGTCTATAAATTGGGTCCCATTATCCGTGACTATTTCTATTTGGAATTCCGAATCGAGAGACAATATTGTGTCGAAAAAAACCTTTGAATCTGTGTCGAGGTAATAGAGGTTAAAGGCTCCGCTTCGATCCATTTAGTAAAATAATCTACTGCAACGATGAGCCACCTAAATTTCCCCGGGGCTGTCTTAAATGGCCCTAAGAGATCCATTCCCTATTTGTAGAAGGGCCACGGAGCCGAGATGCCGCTTAATTCTGACGGCGGAGGCCAAATAATCTTGGCATGTTTCTGGCAACTTTCGCACCTTTTGACTGCTTCCATGGTGTCCATCTTCATTGTTGGCCAATAAAATCAGACCGCAAAGCTTTCTGGCAAGGGCCTTACCCCCATGTGATGGCCATTCACACCTTGATGTATCTCGGCCAACACATACCGGCCTCGGATGAATCCACACATCTCATCATTGGAGAATGTAAACCTTTAGGTAGAGTTGGTCATTGATCATTGTGTAGACAGCGCTTCCGGATTAACTTCTTTGCCTCAACTGAATCCGTTGGTATAATCCCTCTTTCGAGGTAATCTTCAATCGGTTTCCTCCAATCCGTGGTAGCCGATATCGTCATGACGCAACTCGGCTCGGTCATATTTTCTTTGGATGACGGTTCGGAAGATTCCCGGGCCCTTGGTACTGGCAAGTTTCGATAGGATATCGGCTCGAGTATTTTCTTCTCTTGGGATGTGGGTGATTATAACCTCATCAAATTCGGAGATAACCTCCTTTACTTTATTGAGATATTTAGCCAATAACGGACCTTTCGTTTGATAAGTGCCCTCTATCTGTGCGGCTACAAGCTGCGAGTCGGTAAAAACCCTTACTCTCTCCGCTCCATGTTCTCGGGCTTGCAGTAATCCCGCCAGTAGAGCTTCATATTCGGCCTGGTTATTCGAGGTTGGGAACTTCAGTTGGAGGGAATGTTCAATAGCGATACCTTCCGGGTTTTCAACTATGACCCCGGCTCCACTACCCTTTGCATTTGAAGAACCATCCACATATACCTTCCACACTTTGCTTTGAACGTCATCAATTCTATCCGTCACTGTGAGTTCTCTGACGAAATCTGCCAACGCTTGGGATTTGACTGCATGTCGGGCCTCGTAGGAGATGTCGAATTCAGATAGCTGGACTGCCCAACTGGTCATTCTTCCTGCCAAGTCTGGTTTGTGTAATATCGGAGCTGCAGGCTTGTTCGGACTATAATACGATGCCCCTGGAAGTAAGGTCTTAATCTTCTTGCCGAGATGAGCAGGGCAAAAGCCACTTTTTCCAACTTCTGATATCGTATTTTCTGAGCTCTGTAACGCCTTACTCACGAAATAAACTGGGGACTGACCGGCCTCGGTTGCTCGTACTAGCGCTACACTCACTGCTTCTTCTCCTACTGATAAATATAAAAACAAAGACTCTCCCGGATCAGGTTTTGATAGGACTGGTGGGGTTGCCAAACAAAGTTTGATCTTTTCAAACGCTGCCTCGCATTCCCCGTTCCATCCTCCTTGTGTTTCCTTCTTTAGCAACCTAAAAAATGGGAGCGCGTTCTCAGCTGATCGCGGTAGAAACCTGGTTAATGCAGCCAAGCGGCCGGTTTGCTGCTGTACTTCCTTCTTCATCCTCGGCTGCTGCATGTCAAGGATGGCCTTGCATTTATCCGGATTTGCTTCGATTCCTCAGTTTGTTAACATAAAACCCAGGAACTTCCCGGTCGGGACTCCAAATGCACATTTGGCCGGGTTCAAGCAAATATGAAACCTCCTCAACTTATCTAATGTTTGCTCTAGATCACGGACATGGTTTTGCGGGTCTTTTGACTTCACAATCATATCATCGATGTAGACCTCAACGTTTCGTCCGATCTGATCAGCGAATACCTTATTCATCATCCGTTGATAAGTTGCCCCGGCATTTTTTAGACCAAAGGGCATCACGTTATAGCAGTAGTTGGCCTTGTCGGTCATAAAAGCTGTCTTCTCTTGATCACTCGGATGCATGGGTATTTGATTGTAACCAGAGTATGCGTCCATGAAGGATAATAATTGAAAGCCCGACGAGTTGTCGACCAAATGATCGATGCTAGGCATCGGGTATGAATCTTTTGGACAGGCTTTATTCAAATTAGTATAGTCCGTGCATACTCTCCACTTTCCGCTTGGCTTTTTTACCATAACTACATTAGACAACCACGTAGTATATTCTATTTCCCTGATGAACCCGGCTTTTAAGAGCTCCTCTACGTACTGCTCCAAAGCCTTTCGCCGATCGGCCCCGATATTTCTCTTTTTCTGTGCCACCGGTTTGGACCCCGGTTGGATGGCCAGCCTATGACAGCAAAAATTAGGATCGATACCTGGGACCTCGGATAACGTCCATGCAAATACATCTTGTTTTGCCTTAACAATTTGACCAACCTATCTTTTAAATCCAGGTCCATTGCCCTTCCAATCTTCGTTGTTTTAGCTGGATTTCCTCCAAGGATTAACTCTTCCAACTCCCCTTCTAGTTCTGGACGTGGGATTTCAGGCTCGTCCCTGAGGTCGAGCTCTACCATGCTGACGGGTCGTCCGTCTCTTCCCATGTTTTCAAGATTCAGGATTTGTTCGTCTCTTGGAGTCCGAAGTGGGGACGATGGTCCCCCTTCTCCATCTCGGATTGTCTCGAAGTAACATTGACGTGATTCCTTCTGATCTCCCTTAAGAACCACGACCTTATTCTTGTTGTTTACAATCTTCAGCCTCTGGTGCTTCGTGGATACTATCATATCTCAACTATGAATGGTTGGCCGGGCGAGTATGACGTTGTACGGGGAGGGGAAATCGGCGACTATGAACCTTACCCGTTCGGATTTGAAAGCCTCCCGGGTTCCCAAGGTAAGTCTTAGGTCGATATATCCTTTGGGAGGTGAATGTTCCCCGTTGAAGCCTATAAGGGTTGTCTTGCACAGTTTTAAATCATCTACCTCCATATTCATCCTTTTATAAGCATCCCAGCTAATAATGTCTGCCGAGCTCCCTGCATCGACAAAAACCCTTATCACCAGGCACTGAGCCACGGTGGCTGTAATAACTAATCCATCCTGGTGTCCCGGCACCACGTCTTTTAGTTCTTCAGTGGTAAAGACTAATGGGGGTGGCGTCGGTCCGGTTGGATCGTTCTTAAACTTTGGGATATTCCTGATGAAAGCACCTCCCTCAAATATTTCTTGCTGCGGCGATCGTATCTCCTCCCCCCGCCGAAACCTCCGCGACTACATTACAGTGGAATTGGGCTTTCGGGAACTCATCTTCCTCGACGACCGACCTCCGACGCTTCTCATCTTTCTTCAGGCTTTTGTCTG
Source organism: Acacia melanoxylon (assembly GCA_019022615.1). Lineage (NCBI taxonomy): Eukaryota > Viridiplantae > Streptophyta > Magnoliopsida > Fabales > Fabaceae > Acacia > Acacia melanoxylon. Next base: position 10,617,094 of record JAFJYJ010000011.1, read on the forward strand.
GACTCCTACTTCGGCCTCCTTGTTGGCGTTTAGGACCTTTACGCCCTTGAGTTTGTATTAGGTATTGTCGTAGCTTGCCCTCTCTGATGAATCGTTCTATGGCATCCCGAAGTTCAAAGCATTGATCCGTAGTGTGCCCCGGTCCATCATAAAACTCACAAAACTTAGACTGATTGGTCGCGAATCGAACTCTAGGAGGACGAGGTCTATTTAATCTCTTCATCTCGGTCTGGGCCACCTCCTTCCAAATCTGGGAACGGGAGGCGTTTAAAGGGGTATACTTTTCATATCGTCCTTTCGCCTCAAGCCGTCCTTCCTGATTGCGTCCATCTCGGTTCCAGGTTCGTTGGGGGCCTTCTCCCCTTGACTTACGCGGTTGGCCTTTCTGCTCTGGTGATATATTTCCTCGTTTCTCTAACCCGACCGCGTTAGCTATCTCCATCTGTTCTACGTCCAAATATTGCTTAGCTCGGGTGTGGAATTCAGTGAGCGTGTGGACTTGATTTTTGAAGATATTCTTAGCCAATCGGGACGAGGGGTCCAAGCCATCTACTATGCAGTGTACGTGGACGTCATCAGGGAGCGAGCGAACTTGCAACGCAACTTCTTTGAATCGGTCTAGGTATTTCTGGAGGGTCTCCCCCTTTCTCTGCTTGATTTTGCTCAACGTAAATTGAGACTTCGGTTGCTTTTTACTAGTTACGAAATTCAACTCAAATTTCTGACCAAGTTCTTCGAAGTTGTGGATCGAGTCGGTAGGTAAGGTATGAAACCACCTCTGGGCCGGTCCGGTAAGCGTTGCAGCAAAAATTCTTGATATGACCGGGCCCTTGATTAAACGGACAAACATTCCGAGCTCGAATGTGTCGAGATGGGCACGTGGGTCCTGGGTCCCATCATACTTAGGGAGATGCGTCAAATCCAGTTTCCTTGGATACGGGGCAGTGGCGATTTCTTCAGAAAAGGGGCCTCGGTTGAGGTCAGTCAAATACTTCATCTTATATTCTTCAGGAGACCCCCGAGACCGAGGTTCCTTCCTCCTAACACGGTCTCGGTCTTGCGTGATTTTTTCTAGGCGTAACCTTTTTGCTTCTGATGCTGAAGGACGAGTCCGAGCTGAACCTGTCCCGCAAGAAATTCGGCTAGGAGCCCGGCGTTCTCGCCTCGGACATTTAGAAGGGGACTGATTGCTTGTATCTGAGGATTCCCTTTCCCATCTTTCCCGCGAGTCTTCTCGTTCTTGGTTTCCGATTAACAACTCGAATTTGTTAAACCGCTCCTCCATCATCTGTTGCGTAATTCTGAGGTCTTCTTGGAGCTGGAGGTTGGTGCGCTTCTCATTGTTCTCCATGCGTCTCAGAATTGACTCCTGCGTTTTCTGCAGGAGGACGACATCGGGATTCGGGACTGAAGCCGCCGTTTTAGCAAAAGGCTCAGCTTTTTTACCTATCGGAGGGGAAGAGGCCGTATCTGAGATGTTCCCCTCCTGGACTTCCACTGGTGGCTGCTGAGCCTGATTATTTCCAGTAGCCTCAACCACGTTGCGGATTTGCGGGTTGAGTGTTCCGACGCAACTTCTCGTGTTTGCCATCGGTGGTCACGGGGATCGAAATTTACGGTCCCACGGTCGGCGCCAATGTTCGGTGTGGAACCGGATGTCAGCCGATGGGCAAGTACTTTGATATTGGATCAAGATACTCCACTAGAATATCAAGAAGACTGATATCCTAGAGGAGATGTGATCACTGTACACTATTGACCATACGCCAAAAAGGGGGGATGGGGGATGTGTCAAGTGGGGATGTGTCAAGTGGGGATGTGCACAGTGATACTGAATTTACTAGGTCTGAGTTAGAATGTGTGCACCTTAATGTTATGCCCTTGTATATATAGGGCTTGCTTTGATATCCTAACCGTATGATCTATCTTATCTTATTGATAGCGGATATGGTAGATTCTCCCGGATTGTAGGTGTTCCCGGATATATGATATGACTTGTATTGGGCCATCCACACATATGGGCCATCTGGCCGGACCGTAACAGCTATCAAATACATATTTTTCAATATAAGGCACTAAACAATCATTCAACCATTTATCCTCAATCCGATTACGAAGTAAAATCTTGATGTATTAAAGGTGGGCATTTAATTTAAGGGTGGGTAATCATTCAAACATGTATTATTATTATTATTTTTTTAAACATCCCAAATTTTGGGGGCACTTGCCCTCCAACTTAACACATAGATCCGCCTCTGATCCTATTAGGGATAATCTTATTCGAGATACATTCGAACACTAAACGTGGATCCGGTAAATAATCATTGAATTGATTATTGGTATGGGTCGGAAAAATTGGGGTCTTTGAAAAATAAAAAGAAAAAATTGGGCTTAGCATGGATTTAGTATAACTCAAAATCCATCTTCTTGGGGGAAATGCCTCGCAACGAGTTTGACTGATCGGAAAACGAGGCCCATATCACATCAAGTCAGCCAAGGGTGTTCCTTACTGAATTTTTGGTTTTAATAAACACTGGAATCTAATACTTGAGAATACAGTGTAAAACGGTAAGACGTATTTATCTAATTTAATTAAATTAATAAATTTAATTAATATGATGAGTAATTTATAAAATACACTAGCCATCATCATTTATTCACTCATTCTATTTCCTCCTTAATTAATGTTGAGGAAGCGTCAACATAGGTAAATTAGAAAATATTAAAAAATATATAAAGAAATGGGTATTATATTTAGGACAAAAAATAACTATTCAAATAGGTCGTATATGTATATTAAGGACATAGGAAGTAAAAATGTATCTTCTCGGGTCAACTTCCACCTCTTGCCTGAGAAGTGGAGGTGGTGTCTAGGACACAAATCTTCCATTAATTCTGCCATATGTGAAAGCTTAGCTAAATTGACAACAAAAGTGTTACAATATCTATGCACATGGTTAACCTGTAACTATCCGTCCCTATGATGAATAAGTAATCTACCTTCCCTTGCAACATCGCTAAGAGGATTATTATAATCGCATCTCCTCGTTATCAAGTTAATTGCTTCATTTTAGTTAGGAAAAATTTATACTACCTCCAGTCCTAATTATAAGACTTAGTTGACTTTTTTTGGAGAGATTAAGGAAGCTAAATAAGTTATTTAATCATTTCATTCATATGTTGTATTTTCTTAAATTATATATTAGTTTATTAGTCAAACTATTTTGTTTGAAGAAAAAAAATAAAAATACTCTAAGCTAATTTGATCACCTTCCTTAATCTCTCCAAAAAGTCAACTAGATCTTATAATTAGGACCGGAAGGAGTATTTTCCTATAATCCTAAGACTAACACAAGTTTAATCCACATATAATTCCAATAATCTCTATAATAGTTGAAAGAATTGTAACGAGTTTAAGTGGTTTTGTGATTTGAAGTCATTTTTTACAAGCTAAAACAAAACTATTCTCATACATTTACTTTATAGATTCGTAAAAGATATTCTCAAGAAACTAATTTAAGCATACACCACAACTATAACCAGAAATCCAACTATTTTAATTATGAAAGTTTGAGAAAATAGCATAGGTGACCGAAGAAACTTGTGACTATCCTAACGGTGGGAAGGACTTCCATCACTTTAACTATTTCAACGGAAATAAAAAGTAACAGTTAATTCATTAAATATGTCTAAAATTAAATTTATTTATTTTTTTCACTTTTACCTTTATTAGAAAATGTGTTTGAAAATTTGATATGTGGGTAAATTGGAAATGAGTATTAATTACAGGGACAAAAATAAAATATGATCAATAATTACTTTATAAGTGATATATATTTTGTACCAATTTATTCTTCTAGAAGTGCCCTTATTTGTGAGTTAAGAGAGGACTTAAAAGATCCTTAATTATCTAAACAAGCTTTGGCAATCATGCGCGCTAAAAAAAAAAAAAAAATCATTTAGCCTCTAAAGATTTCATTTCAATCAACCCCTAAAAGATTATGAAATTTTACTATCCCTCTTAAGTCAAAATAAAATTAAGTCTTACTTGGTGAAAAGACAATGACGTCATTCTTTTATTCTTTTTTTGAAGGGAATTTACAAGACAAATATAGGGATACAAAATGATTTAGGAAATTAAAAATATTTTGGTCATTTACAAGACAAATATAAAAATTCAAAAGACATATAAAGGAATTCTAAACAACATAGGGAATTAAAAATATTTTGGCCTACAATATAAATATAGGCATTTATCAGACAAATTAAATAAAACAATTCACAAGACAGATAAAGTATAGGCATAATTGTCTCTTCACCTATAAAATTTAATTTTATTTTGACACAAGGGTACAATAAAATTTCTTAGTTTTTTGTAGTTGATTGAAATTAAGTCACATTATGAGGGGCTAAATAAAATTATCCCAGCCTATTTTTACCTCACGTGCCCATGCTATGAAACAATGTGCGGAAAACCAAAACCGAGTGATGATTAAATGGGTTCTAGTATTGGAGACGTCAGCGTAGTTAATGGGAAGCAGATCCAATCGTAACACGGCAGTGTTATTGTTTCACTCATTTGATTAGCCAGTGTGAGCTGAATATTAATACTCCTCTGGCTCTATATTAAGTGCCGAGAGAACCCCTAATCCTTGAGTTCAACTGATGAAGGAGTCAGACTTCCTCACCTAAAGGAAGAGGATTCGATCCTGGAGTTGGTCAAGGCGCTGGGGGAGGCATCCTAGAGGTCTTTGAAGAAGTGGAAACGCGGGTGGAGGTGGAGGCGTGTGTCTTTCTGGCCAAGGTATCTCCGTGGGACGGGCTCCAAGCGCGCTTGGCTTGGCGTGGGTGGAAATTTCAACCCTTTCCTAAAATTTATATATATAAAAAAAAAGTGCCGAGAGAAGTTTTTTTTTAATTAAAATTTTAATATAAATATACAATTTAACTCTTCACTTATTATTATAGTGACTTTTATTTATTTATTTAATAAGGTTATTATAGTGAGAAAATTGTTTAATTTTATGGCAGAGTTAATAAGATTTAAGGTTTTCATTAGTCCTTATGAAAAATGCTTGAGGTACTCTATTTAAATAAAAACAAATGAGTACCATTCTTTCAAAAGTATTAGTTTAAAGTGGAATAAGTGTTTACTCTCCGTGCGCTGCAAAAGATGAGAATGATTCAAATATGGTAAAATAATAAAAAGAATATTTTGTAACCCTCCCATATCAAAAGAAAATTACATAAAGAAAGTAACATAACCAAATATTGAAATAAATTATTCTCGGATCTCGTAAAATTGAAAGATATACTTTTAGAATGAGATATGGTTATTTAATCAGTGAATTATGAATAAATATAAAAAAAAAGTATGAAATAATCAATAATAAATTGTATTTATAGATCAATGGATCTAAACCATCAACAACCCGTTTTTTTAAGACCTCGGTAAGGATATCAATCTCGCGAGTTTAAACAATCTCGAAGAAATGATGTAAACTCGTATCATGAATTTCCAATAATAAACTCTTAAGAGTTTATTTTTATTATTAAATAGGTATTACTAATGTATAGTTAAATAATTAAAATATAAATGACAAAATTTTGATTTAAATATATTTTAAATTTAAATAATTGAAATTAAATCCAACAACATTCATCATTTATCATATTTAACAAAGAAATTTCTATAAAATTAATATATAAAGCCACTAAGTATGATTAAATCAAAAAAGTTAACACGAGTTTAAGAGTAAATTAATACGTTTTCTAAACTATAAATGTAAAAATGGTAATCTCGGTACATAAACTCGTGAATTTAACTGAGTTTACAAATGATACGAGTTTACCAGTCACTCGACTTATTTTGATAAGCTATAAACATAAAAACGATAAACTCAGAGAGTCAACTTACGAATTTGACAATGGGTATTACAAATTTTAAAAGACAAAGTTGATAATCGATGGATTGTTTCATCGATGGGGCCAAGAAAAGAATGAACCAATTGATTATCTTATCGCTATTAATGTACCGTCTTAATTTATAGAGAAAGCGAACTCTATTATACAATATTTGCCCAACACGTTGGCTGTAAAGCTACTTCTTGCTTGTCAGCTGCAATATTCTCTCAGCTAAGTGCTTGCCATGAAATATACTTTATGTCAATTTTGGATACTTTCGATCCAATGGGTGTAAAATGTACATTTTCAACTTTTGATTGTCTTATGCTTTATATTTGTTATTACTTTATTTGTTTCGTACTTTCTGTTTATTATAATCTCCCTCCTTTGATTTTTTTTTTTAAAATTTATTCTAAAATCGTTATCATCTTAATACAATTTAGTTTAATTACATTAATCATATGTGAATATTATATTGTAGCGTCTTTATTGATTTATCATGCGCTCGTAGTTATTCAAGATTTTAATTATAAAATTTTCAATTGAAAAATGTTATCCCTTTATATTCTTAGTATGAATCGAACTAAATTATAGGACAATTATGTAATTGCAGCTTTTTCGTTAGGTTTGTTAAAATTGATGTAATTCACTAATCTGACAAAAACTAGAATATTCGATCCCATGAATTTATTTTTAAAATAAATTTAAAAGTGAAGGCTGAATAAGCAAAGCAGGAACACGTGGATTACCCATAAATCCAAAGCTGCTGAGTCATGTTCATGGTATTCTGAGACGATTAGGACAATGACATTGCTCCAACCAGGAAATTGTAATTTAACATAAATTGAGACTCACTTTATTATTTCATAAGTGGTTTAATTAATTAATTGACTGCTTTAATTGGTTTGCTTAATCTAATATCATTTTAATGACAAGGACAACTTGATTGACGGCCATTTTTAAGTAGTTTGGAAGCGACAAGGTTGATTGTTTTATTTTTTTTAAAATATGTTTTGTTACGTGGAGTAAGTCTCTCACCTTAATTTGTTTCGACGAAACTATAAACATAAAAAATGGTGACTTTGTCGGGTCTTCCCTTAATTCAATCGAACTTAACAAATAAAAAATATAAAACACACCACTAAATTACAATCCGCTATTCATTATATTATAAATATGATATTTTATATTAAACTTGTAATAATTTTGAATTTTAAAATAAAAATGGGAAGGAATTTACCACGACGAACTAGAGGACTTAGGTAGGTTTGGTAATACGATTGAGATAGTTAGGCAACATGTGCCACATTTTATTAAAAAAAAAAAAACATTATTAATTTTCATGTTTATCGAAGAGTTTTTTTTATAAGATTTCAATTTAATCTTATTTGAAATATTACATTATTATGTAAAACCGGGGAGGGTGGATGTATCAGGATCCAAATGACTGTGTAGTGTCTTTAAATGGAGAACTAGAAGATCTCAGACACAGACACTAACAAAGTCATTGGGACCTTGATCTATCCTATCTATCTACTGGGGTAAACCCAGAGAGTTTGATAAACTGAAAATTATGATACTGAAGGCATGACTGTAGAGAAAATCTTAAAATGAGGTATGAATCCAGCGGACAGTCCGAGCTTATCAAGCCTCCTTGCTCACGCTCAAGGACACTTTAGGATCCAAGCCTCATCCCAAGACATACTAAAGCGGCATGTTCGTCCACGATTTTCAATACTCTCTCATAGTGGATCGTGGTCTTAATTACGTTACGGGTGCACAGGGTCCTAAAAAAGAGGCAAGTGCGAAGCATCTTAGAATCTAAGTGGCGAGATAACACTAACATACTAGAACGTTGGCTTTCAGAAACAAGAGAGAATTTAGAAGGATTTCATAAAAACACACTGGTATTTTATTCGAAATCTGGTTCTGCCCCATAACTGAGGACTGATCCTGCTTTTATAGGGAAGCAGGGAGACTACACGACAACTCAAAATAAAGCACTCTTACAAAAGTAGTGGACGAGAGCTAAAGAGAACAGACAGACAACAGACAATCGTACAGACACCTTAATAAAGTAAAACATAAAGCGAAGCATGCGTGAAAAAGTAGTACACACACATAAAACACATGACTAATAGCTGGAAACTGGCTGGAACTGTCTGCCGACACTTATTTCGGAGACCCTTTGCAGATGGGCTCATGGCTTGGGGACAGGTTGTTATTGTCACTGTCATTGTCGTAGCTAGACTGGAGATAGCTGAGCGGATCTATGATATTGTAATATGGGTCATCCTTTGGGCCTAGGTCTTGGGCTTGTGGCTGAGAGCATTGGGCTGGATACTGGGACGATAAAGATGGTTGGGTAACCTGACTTTCATAATCATCTTCGTAAGGGTCTTGGGAGTCTTGGAGGATGTTTCCCTGAGAGTCAGTTAGGGGTCCTTGTCTTTGAAGAGGGCCGAGCATAGTAAGTGGTGACATAGTGAGGCTCGTCGATACGGTTGTTCATAAGCATCTTCTTCTTTGGGCGGTGGTCCAAGAATACCGCATTCTTTTAAAGCTTGCTTGTTGAAGTCGCCTAATCCGAGGCCAAGTTCCTTGGTGACTTGGGTCGTTTGACCCGGTCAAGGAGCCGATCCCAAGGTTGTGCATTGGTCTTCAAGTAAACACCATCAAAAGCCCGAGAGTGATAATCCTGCGAAGAAAGAACACACAAGAAAATCTTTTTTGTTTAGGTTTTTCTAAATCCCAAAGGTTGTTATTAGTGAGAATATTAAACAGTGATCCTCTCCAGAAGTGAAGAGGGGCAAAGAGAGTGAGGAGCTGGACAAGGGAAGAATTTTCGTTGTGACTGTTACAAATGTAGTGATAAACGGGAAGAGGAGCAAGGGCAATAGTACTGGTGTGAAGTATGGTCATTGACCATATGTACCAAAAGAGTTCATTAGGTATAGGACCTTGAATGAACGGGATGGTGGTGTAAGGGCATAAGAGACGAAATTCGAAATTTTGTAGGAATAAGGTCGTCTTGTTGAACGAGGAGATGGAGCCAAGAGTAGAGATTTTTCGTGGCATATTTGTGAAAATCGGTGAAAGAGTGAAGATTTGTTTCGGAGGAAGAAGTTACGCTTTGCTAACATAAACCATGGGGACAAAAGGAAGTTTGTCTGAAAGAGTGAGGATGTAGAGAATTTGAGGGTGAGGAGGATGAGTCTTTTGTGGTCCGGAAAGGAAATCCGCAAGGATGTTCGAGGACCCTTGAGATGTTTAACTGAGAATTTATAGCGTGAAAACCAATCTTTCCACCGGAGTAACTGGGCATCTGGCAGTAGCTTCTTTTTAGGGTCTAACATTTTTGGAAAGGACGTATTGTCCATTTCTACTGCAAAGTGATAGGGGCTCAGATGAAAACTAAACTTTTCAATTCCTCGCTTGACAGCAAGGATTTCTTTGTAGGTAGCATGATAGTGTTTCTCCGAGTCTTTGAATTGGCCTTTGGCATGGCCACAATAATTACGTATCCCATTAACTTCAAGCATTGCACCCCAATATTCTTCACTAGCATCGGTCGAAGGATTCTGCCGCCTTGGTCGGGAATCTTTAATGGTGGAGGGTTTTGTGCAATTCTTTTGAGAGTGATAACAAAGATCTGTTTGTACTTGAGACCACGGAGGTGGATTCTTTTTTAACATCTTGTACGGTGGGTGGTGTGTGTGATGGGACAATTGGGGAATAAAATCTCGAGAAAATTAACAATTCCGAGGAACCGTTGAACTTGTTTGTAAGAGAGATTGTTATCGAAATTTCAAGTAAATCCGAGCAATATGTGGACTGGACTATACTTACCATCCTTAAAATGCATTCCAAGAAAATCTACTTCAGTAATTCCAATATCACTTTTCTTGGAGGATAGCATGACACCATGTTGGGCAATAATCCGGTAGAACTGGGCCAAAAGTGATTGGTGTTGTTCTTCAGTTGGTGAGAACAGGAGGATGTCATCAATATAGATGAGAGCATGATCAAGGATAGGCTCAAATATTCTGATCATGGCCTTTTGGAACAGGGATGGAGCAACTTTGAGGCCAAAGGGCATAACAGTCCACTGGTACTGGGCATTGGGTATACAAAAGGCTGTTTTGGGCCTATCTTTTGGGTGGATCCCAAGTTGCCAAAAACCCGCTTTGAGATCAAACTTGGAAAAGATATGGGCTGATCCTTTTAGCTGTGCAAACAAGGCTGTAGGCTTAGGGAGAGGGAATTTATCATCTTGGAGGAAATGGTTAAGAGGTTTATAATCAATTACGAGCATTTTCTTTCCTCTCTTGATTTCGACCTTTTTCAACATAAAATGCTTGGCATGCCCATTCGGACTTAGTGGGCTCAATTAAACCTTGTCTTAACAAGACAAGACATTCTTCCTGGCTAATTTCAAATCATCAGGATTCATACCTGGATGTGAGGCTTTGGTTGGGTTGATATCTTCATTTCTTTTGAAGGGAAGGTGAATGAAGAAACTTTCATTTTTCCATAAAGGGGAAGGATGTGGAAACTAGTCATGGCTATCAGCACAGTATTGTAACAATTTCTCCTTGGCATCTGTATATTGGGGTGGAGCATCTTGTATTTCATACGAGAAGAAATCTCTCGTCCATGGACTAAAATTTGATTTCCACTTAATGCCATTAGGGAGTATCATAAGATTCTTGGTATGATGAAAGTCATCAAATCCAAGAAGGATATCTTTTACTGGGAGATCACTTCCTAATACTTTAATCTTTAAAGTACATCCTGGGAAGAACTTAATGCTGATTTTTCTTCTGGTAATAAGATCAATCTTGAAAATTTTTGCATCGGCAGTATAAAAATACTGATTATGAGGTACCCATTCTTCAAGAGGGAGAATGTGAGGTTTCATCACAGTGTGAGATGAACCTGTATCAAAAAAGGCTATTGCAGTAATGGGTTTTGAGTATTTTTCAGGTAGGACTTGAACCTGGATATTTGGTAATGGAGCCTTGACATTATATTCAAAGTTGGAATTCAAAGATCCAAGACATCCAATGGATGGGGTCTGAGGAGAAGACTTTTGGAGAAGATTAATAGTTCCTGAAGAGGAATATTCTTCTTCTTCTGATTCTTGGTCTTCAGATTCAGAATAGGATGAGTCTGTTGATTCTTCATAAGAAGGAATGACATATTATGTCTCATCATGTTCATCTTGTTCTTCAAGGTAGTCTTCAATGTTTGCAGAGCCTTCTGATATCATTAAAATCTTCTGAAGCTTCTGCATCATCTTTATGTCTCCTTTAGTCTTTCTAGGACAGTTTTTAGCAAAATGTCCTGGCTTCCTGCAGATGAAGCATTTGGAATCTTTGGAGAAAGGTTTTCTAGAATAAAAAAATCTAGGCTTTCTTGAACTTTGATCGCTTGAACTTCCCGTAAGGTTTCGGAAAGATTCGAGAATATTGGCGATAGTGAGATTTCTTTCTTGTAGGGCAATGGCGAGTCTTTATGATTTTTGCACTTGATTTTCAGGTATGGCTTCTTGCATCCTGGTTTGAACTTATGAGCCGACCTTTGCATGTCCTTAAAAAACTTGTGTTGTTCACAAAGTTTATCAAGGGTACTGAGAGCAAGTTGGTATATTTCACCAATGGATATTGTAGAGATGTCCCCTGTCGAGGGCTTGGATGATTCTATTGAGTTACCACGAAGTTCATCCGGAAGAGAAACAATGAATGTATGTCTCAAATTTACGTCATTTCCACCATTCAAAATGTGGTATTTCGCAACATTCTTTGATAATGATTTTGTAAATCGACCGCTTCAACGAGCAAAGACTTCATTTCAAAGAATTCTTGTTTTTCTCTATTTCGAATGAGGTTGAAATCTCCAATAAACTCTTTGTGGATAGCTCCAAGAAGGATTTCAAGCACCTTCTACTTGAACTGCTTGGAGTTTTTCATATGGGGACATGTTCTGAAACCATTCCCTGAGAGTTCCAGTAAACCTAGAAACAAATTCTTGTAATGCCTGTCTGAGTGGGATTTGTTGTGCAGTAATTTGAAAGTCAATCCAGGCACTAAACTCTTGGAGACGAGATCTCCATTTTTCATATGGAAGATCATCAAAGGTGAACCATGGGCCACTAGTAGGCTTGTAATTGTTGTCCTGTACAGGAGGATTATCGTCTGGTTGTTCAACATATGACTCATCAAACTCTTCATTATCTCCTGGTCTAACCATGGCAATTCTTGAAATATCTGCAATTTCATCTTCAGAGCTAGAGTCAGAATAGTCTTGTGAAGAAGCTATTCGAATCAGATGACTCTTGTAAAGGTGTAAAAGGATTGGAATCTTGGAGGATTCCAATAGATGAGGTGTGTGGTGGGTTGGTGGATTGAGAGGTTGGCACTGAGGTGATTGTGGAGTAAGTTGGTGGTGGTGGATCTGGAGGAGAAACAACTTGTTTGAATTTTTCGGTTGACGGAGAGATAGGAGTAGCCGTTGGGGTTGGAGTAGGTTCCTTTATGTGGATACCTGTTGATCCTGAATGGGATCCTGGATCATAGGTTTGGAAAGGAGTGAAATGGGGAGGCCTTTGTCTGGGATAGACAAACTGGTTTCTTGGTTGGGGCTTAGTTTGTGGAGGTAGCTTGGGTGGTGATAGCTGGGCAAACAATGGATAATTGAATTTGAATTGTTTGCTGTAATCTGCTGTTTCTGGATAGGATGTAGGAGAAGAGGGAAATAAGGGAATTTGGAATGGTTGGAAATGAGGGATAGGAAGGATAGGGCTCATATATGGCTTGAGACTTCTTCTTAGCCATGTCTAGCTCAATTTTCTTCAAATCCCGCTGAATTGCTTGTAGTTCAAGTTCTTTCGTTTGAACCGTGATCCTATGTATCCTCCGTCGATAAAAGCTCGAGTTACGCATCCAATTTGTCGCCTTGTTGTCTGTATTGGAGGTACAAATTCTTGACTTCTTTGGACAATTGATCAAACTGGGAGAACAATCCATCTGTCTTAGTAGCCAAAGAATCTATTTTTGAATCAATTCTTTTCAAGACAGTGTTTTGGCAAACAGCGTTCTGGGTCTGCCAATTTAGCACTTCTTCAGCTTGTGTAGCTTGATGGTTTCCTTGAGCATCAATTGTATTTGGAACTACATAGGGTTTGGATGGTGCCCTAGTATTCTGATCATATTTCCTCTCAAGAGGAGGAAAGTCTTGCTCATAAGCATTGAGCATTGCTATACAAGGAATAGGTTGAGGAGTAGTTGTAAGAGGCGAGAATAAGGCTCGCGAAGTATCCGGAGTAGCATTTGGAAAATACTTCGGACCAAGTCATGGTGACTGTTTCTATCATTAACTCGGCAAGAGACATATCCTTTGAAGATTTCTTTGGAGGAGGCGGGTCGCCCGGCGACGTGTGGAACGCCGGGAGGAAACTGGTTGTGGAGGACCATAGTCATCATCATCTTCAAACTTCTTTGGTCTGTGGGATCTGCAAAGAGATCTATGAGAGGACTTGTTTTTCTTTGCTTTCTCAAAAGCATATTTGGAAGGATAGAGTCCTTGTTCATCATCTGAACAATCTTCTTCCCACCATTCTGGGGTATTGCATTCACAGTTAGGATCGCACATACCAGAACCTGGAACATCCCATAAAAAATGTCCATTAACATGCGAGACAAAGCATGGCTTGGCGTCTTGGTTAACCCAAGCAATAGGTGGATTTTTTCTGGAGGGTGTATAGGCTGGTCTGAGCATCAAAATCCTGCCAGGTGGTCTGGGACTAGAAGTACTTGGTCTTGAAAAAATGGTTTTTGTAACACCATTTCCAAGATCTTGAGTAGTTGGAGGAGTTGTGGTATGGACATCTGTCTGAATGCTATGAAAAAGCTTTTCATAATTGCTTATCCATTCCATAGGCATGATCTGGGCAAGTTCTTCCTTAGGAATCGACGAGGATCTGGATGATAGAAGTATCATCTCGCTCTATTAGAGATGGCAACAAGAGCATCGGTCGTAGAGTTTGGGAGAGAGAGATCAAGAGCATGATTCGGAGACGATAAACAACGGTGATGGAGAGTAGCCATGATGGCTTGTGAATCTTGTTCTCGCTCCGTGATCGGATCTGGACTTTGAGACGTCCAGGGAGAGTTTGTCAAAGAGGCCGACATTGTAGTCTTTGGATTGTGAGTATAACACCGCGTTGCTAAGAGTGGTAAGGAGTGCACCGATAAGAGCATCGAATATTTCTTATAGGTGGAGTCTAGAAGAGCCACTTTAGTCAGAATCGGGAGTCCTTTTCTGCCATGAAGAGTAAGGACTAGGCGAATAGCACCAAAGTGAAGATGGGTGTGTCCTTCAGATTTCCACTTGTCAATGACATCTGGGGCGATCTCAATTGTGGAGTATTGTTCTTGAGCGATTCTTTGGAAGTGGTACACTTTGTTCAAGTCGGTAGACTGAACAACTTCTTTAACATCAGGTCTTCGTGTTCTGATCAGAGATCTGATAGAACTAGAGAAGGTGTTGGTACGGTGATAATAACTGTATGGACTGAGAAGAGGTAGTTCAGTATTACCATTAGGAGGGTCTGGGTGATGAGTAATCTCAATGAGATTTTCAATTCTGTTGGAAAGGGTTCTTTTCATAGAAGGAGAAAGACTTCTGGGAACAAAAGGGGTGATTAGAGATGAAGAGGAAGTAGAGGTAGAATTCCTGGGGGGTCACTCATATTTAGGAGATGCTTCTTACTCACCGCTGTTTGATGTATATCAATATTATCACAGTCATTTGGATCCTGATACATCCACCCTCCCCGGTTGGTATCAGAGCCAAAACATTTGCAGATAATACTGATATACATCGAACAGCGGTGAGTAAGAAGCATCTCCTAAAGTATTGAAAGTTGAAACAATATATGCTGCATTTAAGGATAGGTAATAAATTACCAGGTCTTTTGCAATTTGATAGACCCTGTTATCATTTTATTTTCCAGCAATTACATTTTTCGCTAAATAAAATTACCATACATGCTTAAACTAAACTATTAAAATATTCGAGATAAATCATATGTATTGTTGATTAACGTGTGTGTCAATATCATATTTTATATTGAGATTGATTTTATGTTTTTGAGTTGTTAATGGACAAATTTTCATTTTGATCAAAATGATGTCATTTAAAGTTTATATGAGGGTATTTTAGGAAAATGGGTAAAATTAACTAATTTAACTCCTCCATTATTATGTATTATAGTAATAACTTTGGAGAATACGTAATTGATTGCAATCAATTTTGTCACTATAAGTAATATTTAATTAAACGTGGCTCCTTGTATTTTTATCTCCCATTTAAAATTTCATTTAATATGGGTAAGATTAAAAACATTTTTCCTAATTTAGGAAAGCTATGTACCATTTCATAATTGTGATGAATTAGTTGAAGTAATCTATAAATGGAGTGTTAATGACAAGAGAAAATTTCACTTTATTGTGGAAATGTGACATACTTCTTTTAATTGTGTAATTAGATTGAATTAATTATTGCGAGTACATGCATCTCACCCACAACACAAAATCAAATGGCGTTTTTAGTTTAACTACCACGAATTAGTATCTTGGTTGAAGAAGGAGAAAAATGTTTTTTTTTGGGCACCGTAATTATTACGGCAGCATGAGATTCACGTTTTGAAGACACCTTTTGGAGAAGAAGTGTGATGTTGTGGATAAGATATTTGAATTTGAGTGATAGAGATCGTTTTTTTTTTTTTTTTGCCAACAGAGTTTTAGTGATAGACAACACACACGTGGAGATATTCCTTCTACACATAGTTGATTTTTTTAAGACATTAAACAAACTAAATAAGTTATATGGTCATATCATATGATGTATATTATAAGATTATCTATAAGATTATAAGTTTAAATAAATAAATAAATATAAATATTTTAAAGTAATTTAATTAATTTATTAATATATCTAAAAATATAAACTTTAGCTTATAGGGAATATTTGAGAGGGATGAAGATATAAATGATAAATCCCATGCACATTGCCACACACACTCCTTAATGGCAATGCTTGGCACGCATGCCAACCCTTTCTTTGTCTTGGGCCCATCCCTTGTCCTCATGTTTAATACTCTCACTATTTTTTTCAAGCAACTATTATTTTTATTATGTAAAATAAACTCACGGTTAAAATTAATTTAAAATAATAAATGTATAAAAAAATTATGTTTATTTTAAATATGCTCATATTTATGAAAAAAAATATAAGAAAGAGAATGAATAACAAATATGAGAGAGTATGAGTAAGGTTGTTAAACTCACGAGTTTAAGTAAACTCGTAACAATGATATAAACTCGTAACGTGAATTCGAATTGTAAAAGTAAGAGTTTACTTTTACTATTAAATAGGTATAATAAATAATTAAAATATAAAAAATGACAACAATTTGATTTAAATATATTTTAAATCCAAATAATTGAAATTAGATTCATCAATATTCAAAATTTAGAATATTTAACAAAGAAATTTCTACAAAACTCACATATAAAATTGTTGAGCATGATCAAATAAAAAAGTTAACAGATTTAATGATGAGTTAACACGATTTTGTAAGTTTGAAACGTAAAAATGGCACACTTTCGGTGTATAAACTCGTAAGTTTAACTGAGTTTATAGCGGTCACAAGTTTACTAGTGACTTGACTCGATTTGGTAAACTATAAACGTAAAAAAGGTAAACTCGGAGAGTCAACTCGCGAGTTTGACAACAATATACGAGTATAAAATATGAGAGATAATGTGTAATAAATGAGTAAATAAAATAGAATTATTAGTGAGTGGGGGATAACTAATATAAAAATTTGTATTTAATAATGGCAGAAAAGGAAAAAAATAGTTTAAATTTTGAAACAAAAGGAGAAAGTTACTTATAAATAAAACTCGTAAGAACATTTATGTAAAATAAAGTTTTTTTCACATATTTACTTCATATGTATATTACGATTGGAAAATTATTTTTAAAAATTATAATCAACATTTCAAAGAAGCCATGCAAAGTAAAGAACTTAATTATAAAGAAATTTCAATAACAAGTGAAAAATCTAAACTTGTTATTATTTCTCATACTAACACATGTTATTATATATTCCTTAATTGTTATTAGATTTTAATGTAATTAAATATTTTTTGGAGACCTTATCGCAATTCTCCAAAAGTTGTTCACATAAACTTCACGCTTCATTGCCAAAATTCATCTCAATTTTCATTTTACAATCACTGATCACAATGCGTGTGCGGATGTTGTACTACCATTTCATGTTGCTTGTTGAGTGTGAGGATCACGCTCATCCTGACAAGTGTTCTCAATAATTGATTACCGTAACCGGGTAACGAAGTCACCTGGGGTTTACAAATATCACATTACAATAATAATATAAAATCACATCAATAAATAAATGAACAAGACATCAATAAATAATTATTGATTGAAACAACTCCATTCTATAAAAAAATGAATACAAATTTAAATATCAAGAAAGACACATAGTGAGAGAGGGCAAAGCTCTTTTTACTCTAAATTTTAAAAGGAGAAATCCTTTGTTATACCAGAAAAAATAAAGGGAAAAAGTGCTCCATGGGCGACGACGATATTTACAAATAGGTCCCCCGAAATGACATAATTACGGAGAAGTCCCTAGGGACTTCTCTGTAATTATTTCAGAATGCTAAGTTACCATTTTGGACATGGGAAAAAAGCCCATAATCACTGAATCACTCTGTCATCTCTTCCATTTGATTTCCGTCTTTCCGTCTTCGAGCGAAAAAAAGCTCAGTCCTTCGACAATCGACCTTCGACCGAGCTCGTTGCCGCCGTACCACCAAGAGACCTGCACCTGTCATTCCTTGTTCGTCGCCGGTGGGATTGTGAAAGACTCCCATTTTCTCTCACTGCTATCGTCGCTGGCGTAAGCAAGTGCAAGTGTGAAATTTTAGGGTTTTTTTTTCGGATCTCGTCCCCTGTAATTCAGCTTCTTGTTGGTTGCTGTGTACGGTACTTCACATTACCATTAAAATGCGTATATTTTCCTCCTTATATTCTTTAGTGTGGTGAAAGGAGGGAGAGGGGGACAGTGGCTTCGCTAGAAGATGCTAAATTAAGAGGATATTCTGTTTTCATTTTTATCCTAGGCAAAATACAATAGAAGTCTGATTCACTTTCAATACAAAGACTTTCTCTGGCAAATTGGAGTTTACTTGGCCAATGCATATGAAGTTAAGCCCTGTGATTCTTTGTTAGAAAACATATGTATGATTTGTCATTATATTGTTATGATTAAAGCTCATATATTTTTCCATTTAACCTCTTTTCCTCATTTTTAGCTGGTAACGTGCCCACAAACATATCCTATCGAGTTGTTTGTGGAGCAAAACGAGTACATTAGTGCTTCTTATTATATTTTCTTAGTCTTTGTATTGCTAGAGCAGTTTTCCATATCAAGCACCGTGAGAAAGAATTTGTTAGGTTAAGCATCTATTTCTAAAGTATCAATTTGATATATAGAGGACTAAACTGGAGTATTTGAATATTTCACTGGCTATGCAGACTTTGTGAAACATGCATGCTTTGTCAACAAGCAGTTTTTTTTAGGCTTTTCTGATTCTGGCTTTCCTATCTTCGTTATCGCTACAAACTAACAATGTGCCTAATTCTCTGTATGTGAGTTTGTTGTCATTCACCAAGGACTTACTATCCCTAAATACCGATTTATGACTTTATTTGAGTACACGAGTCATTTGCTTCAAATTTAAGCTATATGAATTTAGATTATAGGGGATCAATTAATAAAGTATCAAATAGCAAGGACTTATTTACTGACCTTCTTATATTTAATTTGTGGCATTGTTGTGACAAAGTAACTCTAAAAGGTTATGATCAGTTACTTAACCTTGTCCTGGATGAAGCTGTAGAATTTCTAAGAGGTAAATATTACCAACACCTTATTTTGCTTGACTTGAGTTGTTAACACGTGTGTGTGTATTGCCTACATAGAAACATATAAATCAACAGTATGGACTGAGTCCTTAATTTTGAGTTATGTATTCAACTCCATAAATGCAACCTGTGCATCTTTTCGCATTGAGTTTGACATGTGTATTTTTTTTTTTAAAGAAAATTGCAAATTATTAGCTACTTCTTCATTTGTAATCAAAAGGCAACTTGTACATCTTAGATGGATAAGCTAACTTTTTGATGCAACCTCACCAATTTTTTGTATGGTGAATATGTGGAAAGATTTGAAGTGATAATAAGATTTTAATTATTAACATTGTGGCATGAATCCACACATGATACATGCCGTATACTTGCTAAGCCTTACTTGTGAAGTATTATGAGATCAAGTTTCACATTCTTCTAAATAGTAGTATTAAATGAATTAATTCATCCAATACCCATAAATAGAAAATATACAATAGAAAAGGAGCAGCATTGTAACAATTGAAAACAAAAATAATTAACCTCGGCGTGTTTGCTTGATTTATCTATGGTTTCAGCTTCCACTTCCTTTATCTGCTCTTCTTCCTCTGTTTCTGGCTTCTATGGTGTTTCCTTGTTAGTGGAAAGCAAACAAGAATATGGTGACAGATCAAGAGGTCAAGCCAAAGGTGTCCGGGTACAAATTGTTCATGAAAGCATATTTCAAGCAAAAGAAGAAGAAGAATGAAGAGATAGTGCTGTTGGTAAAGGAGGCTCAGTCCGTTAAACAAGCATGGAATGCATTAACGAAAGATATAGGATAAGAGCCCAGAAAACATACATAAGCAAAAGGTGATGTCCCAACTGTCAGGCAACCAGAAGTCAAAGAAGAAGAAGTAGAGATGTAGTTTTATTGTAAAGTAGTTGAAAGTATTGGCTTTCATATGACTTTATTTTGCCAATGTATATAATTAGTGAGTGTACAAACTTTGTCCACCCTTACAAAATGATACTAATTATTTTTTGACTAGCCTTAGAGCCAAATGTTGAATATAGCAACAAGAAATGCTATATTTGAGTGCTTTTGGTGGTTCACATTGTAAGGCTGGGTGGTTCACTTTGTGCAAGAAATTAAATCTTTGATTCTAAATTTGAGTGCTTTTGGTGGTTCTTCATTATCTTGAATTCACATTCAGTTGCATAAAGAAATTCCATATTAACAATGTAAATTTCTATTTTAGCAACAACTTATTAGAACTTTTTTTTTCAATTTCGAGGTCTAAAGGCCATTTACAACAAGAAGTTCCATATTAACAATGACCCAATTCCTATTTTAGCAACAACTTATTAGAACCTTTTTTTTTTTTTTTTTCAGGCCATTTACTAAGAAGTTCCATATTAACAAATGGTCAATTCCTATTTTAGCAACAACTTATTAGAACTTTTTTTTTTTTCCATTAAAGTTAAGCTTCCATATTAACAACAATTCCTATTTTAGCAACAACTTATTAGAACTTGTTTTTTTTTTTTCAATTATGAGGTCCAGAGGCCATTTACAACAAGAAGTTCCATATTAACAACAGCCAATTCGTATTTTAGCAACAACTTTTTAAAACCTGTTTTTTTTTTTCAATTATGAGGTCCAGAGGCCATTTACAACAAGAAGTTCCATATTAACAACAAAGTACCTCATTCGTATTTTAGCAACAACTTTTGAAATCTTTTTTTTTTTTAAGGTCCAGAGGCCATTTACAACACAAGAAGTTCCATATTAACAATAGTCAATTCATATTTTAGCAACAACTTTTGAAAATTTTAGTCCGATGCTATTTACAACAACATATTTTGTATTTTAGCAACAACTTTTGAAAACCCGTTTTTTTTTTTTTTTTTTTTTTCGAGGTCCAGAGGCCATTTACAACAAGAAGTTCCATATTAACAACAACCAATTCGTATTTTAGCAACAACTTTTGGTCCGAGGTCCAGAGGCCATTTACAACAAGAAGTTTCATATTAACAATGCCAATTCGTATTTTAGCAACAACTTTTGAAAACCCGTTTTTTTTTTTTTCAATTTCGAGGTCCGAGGCCATTTACAACAAGAAGTTCCATATTAACAACGATCAATTCCTATTTTAGCAACAACTTTTGAAAACCATTTTTTTTTTTTTTCAATTTCGAGGTCCAGAGGCCATTTACAACAAGAAGTTTCATATTAACAATGACCAATTCGTATTTTAGCAACAACTTTTGAATTTTTTTCTATTCGAGGTCCGAGGCCATTTACAACAAGAAGTTTCATATTAACAATGCCAATTCTTATTTTAGCAACAACTTATTAGAACCTCGTTTTTTTCAATTTCGAGGTCCAGAGGCCATTTACAACAAGAAGTTCCATATTAACAATAGCCAATTCGTATTTTAGCAACAACTTTTGAAAACTTATTTTTTTTTTTCAATTATCGAGGTCCAGAGGCCATTTACAACAAGAAGTTCCATATTAACAATGCCTAATTCCTATTTTAGCAACAACTTTTTAAAACTTTTTTTTTTTTTTTCAATTCGAGATCCCGAGGCCATTTACAACAAGAAGTTCCATATTAACAACAGCCAATTCCTATTTTAGCAACAACTTTTGAAAACTTTTTTTTTTTTAATTCTGAGGTCCCGAGGACATTTACAACAAGAAGTTCCATATTAACAATAGCACATTCCTATTTTAGCAACAACTTTTGAAAACATGTTTTTTTTTTTCAATTCTGAGGTCCAGAGGACATTTACAACAAGAAGCTCCATATTAACAACAACACATTCCTATTTTAGCAACAACTTATGAGAATTTTCACAGGTGACGAAGGCTAGCTGAAGAAGTGCATATCATTTCAAAATATTAAGTTGTATGAGTAAGTGGGTATTTGCACCTGCACCTACTCATTGAACTTAATATCACATATAGTTTCACGTCCATGTGTAAGCTGTAATTACAAGTTCTATTCCACCCACCAAAATACAAAAAGGTGTTACAAGAAGTCACTATACAAGGTGTGTATAGAAAAAATGGCTAAGCAAATAATAATCAAAAGCATGTACAACAAGATTGTATTAACAACTGAAAAAGTCACCATTTACAACAATAAATTCACGTATTAACAACAACGTTATTGAATCCTATCAGAACTTTTTGCTGAATATTTCATCATCACATCAACCACAAACCAGTGAAAACAGAGCAGTCCCTCTGTTACCTTCCCAAAAAACAGAGCACCATGTCATTAACCCTACCCAATAACATGAAACCCCAACTTCAATGGTAAAGAGGATATCTTTAGCAAAATCTTAGCATTGCCTACCTAGGTACCAAACTTATAGTCCACTAATGAGCACAAACTTAAACCCCTTACCAAGCCTTCACTCACCGAATGCAAAGAACATACAATGAAAAAAAAAACTTATTCAACGAATATAGAAAAGATGACTTCACAATCTAAGCTTTGCCTAGGACATGAAAATGTCACTTACTTGCCTTCTACGTTGAGATTCGATTGACATTTATTGCTTACTTGATTTCGGTGTTTTTCCCTTTTTCCCAAATGACTTTTTCCCGCACCTTTTCACTTGCTTCCTTTGTTTCATTGGTTTTCATTCGTTTTTAATGCTCAAGGGCAATAAAGACTTTTAGCATTATGAAATAATTACAGAGAAGTCCCTAGGGACTTCTCTGTAATTATGTCATTTCAGGGGACCTATTTGTAAATATCTGTGGTCCTTGGGACCTGTGAGTAATTTTCCCAAAAATAAATAAGTGAATAAGATTAAGTCCTCCAACAACTATTTGAATAATACTGATCATATTCATAGGTAGTCTTTAATATAAGGTATGCTCAACTAATTTGAATTGATTAAAAATTAGTTATTTTGTTAAAAATTTGTGTGGATCTCAAAAATATTTCCTCAAATCTCTACAACTCCAAAAACTACCCATAGTTTTTTTTTTTTTTTAAAAAAAAAGTTTAGATAAGTTAGGTCATGGAGGCTTATCAGGGCTATAATATATCTTCGGGTTTAAAGAGCGCTTACAGAAGTATCTACAGATTGCCCACAAATAAGGTCATCACATTGGTGAGATTTGAACCCACAACTTTATGACTATGAACGAACCCCTTTACCAACTAAACCAACCTTTGTTGGCCGTTCAAAATTCTTTAACAGGTACTTCCTTCGGTCATTTTTATAAGAGCCCAAAATTTAAATGGTCTTAGTCCTTTTTGTAAGAGTCCGACGTTGTTTGAATATTCAGTAAGTTTTTTCCCCCATTCCCCCTTATGGATTACCTATATTGCATTAATTAAAAGATTGTTGGTACCTGTTAACTTAGAGAAGCAGAGAGGAAGGAGAACAACATACTCATATAATTGTGTACCATATGTTACCAGGAGGGAATACCTATAGCCTAATTATATAGAAAGGAGGGGGGACATAAAGGAGGGAATTAGGGAGGGGAACATGGAGAGGGAATCAAGACACTAACAGTACCCATATTCACTCTACTTTTCTCTTTTACTTGTCCCTTATAAATAAGGTCATAATTGAAAAAAATATATATTTTAGACACACTTATTATCTTTAACTAATTCTAACTGCGCAATTTAGTTATCGAATTCTTACAAATATGATAGGAGGGAGTATAATTATTATTATTTTTGGTCAAAGAAGTATAATTAATAAGGACATCTTAAAAAACAAATATAAATGAGAAGTACTTTGTATTTAATATTTATGCTATATTGCTATTCAACACAGAAAAAAAAAATTTGAATGCAAATACATGTTAGTTTTAGCTATTTAAAATTGATTTTATAATTTATGAGATGAGTACGTAAATTGATTTTTTTTTTTTTTTAAACTTTGAGATGTCTTGACTTGTGAAAAAAATACTTCCACGACCATGGTTTGATTGTTTCCGTCACTAAGTAACCATGATAGGAGATTGAAATAGCGCCATTAGATGACACGTGTACGACTCCTGTTGGATCCACATTTCAAACATAATATCATCCTAGAGAATGATCACGTGGTGAAACAGGCCGGGGTCTAATCTTGACAAATCCCTCTCGCAAGCGGGGGATTATATTGGGAATAAGGTATTTAGAAGATTTAAAACAACGTTTATCCCTTCAAAAACCTACAGCTTTTTCCGGCTTCATCAACCCTCAATTCGATAGTTAATCTCCCCAGGAAGGAAGTTCCATGTATGGTTAAAATCTAACCATAGTTTCCTTTTTTGAGGACCCATCTTCCTCACCGGTCAATTTCTCCCTCTACGGAAGGGGATCCTTTTCTCTCTTTTCCTCTCAATTTGGGATTCTTCCGCGTTATCTATGTCATTTTTGCATTGTGTAGTGCTTGGCTTGCATGCTGATTGTTTCTGCTCCGATTCTTTACCCAAACTGGACCTTTCTGTTCTTGTTCTTGGCCACAGAACTGATCGATGGCGGCTAAGAAGGCATGCGAATCCTTTTCCAAGGGTCTGATCGAGGACGTTCACAAATGGGGTTGTTTGAAGCAGACGGGTGTGAGCTTGAGGTACATGATGGAATTTGGGTCCAAACCCACTGATAGGCATCTGTTGATTTCCTCTCAGTTCCTTCACAAGGAACTTCCCATCAGGATTGCTAGAAGAGCTATTGAACTCGAGAGGCTTCCGTATGGATTATCTGAAAAACCTGCTGTTTTGAAGGTACTGCTTGTTCTGTCCCTTTATTTCTTCTCATCCTGCATTCAATGTTATGTTTTCTTGTGAATTTCATTAATCAGAACCTCTCCCTCCTTACAAGGTTTTTTCTTTTCGTATAGTTCATTTTACTAATTTGCTTGGTTTATTTTTCCTTACTGACTGAATCGTGAGAATTGAGAGTTTAACTATAATTTGCAGTGGTGATGTTTTCAATAAAAAAACAATTTGTGTTTGAGTCAATAATATAATATAGTTTCCTGGTCTTTGCCGTTGAGATGTGAGTAATTTAGTATGTGAAGTTCTTCCTTCTTGGTTTCAAGGAACTTGAGCCCCTTTTAACATGAGTTCGAATGGAAACTTTGCTGATTTTTTTTTACCATTTTTCTAATTACAGTTTTTAACTTGGATGGAACTTTAGGAGTTGCAGATCTTAAATGTCAATTTAAAATTTGAAATCAAAACTTATATGTCCTCGAGATAAACTGGGCAAGCTGTATGACACTCTGTGCTCACAACAGTATAATTGCTATTCTATGCGAGTACTCGTTTCTTTCTTTCTTCTACCACTGAATGCTAACACTGTAAAAAATGGAATTTTACTGTGCCTTCAAGTTGATTATTTTCATTGGTCTTGAACCTTTTAGTTTTAAGGTTGTGGTTTGCGGAAGTTTATCAACTTTTATTCAATAAAAGTAGCACGTGGCTCCAAAACTTGTTTTAGAAAAGCCAATTGATCATTAAATCATGTGCTTTAAATTGTTTGTTTTTAGGTTCGAGATTGGTACTTAGATTCTTTCCGTGATCTTAGAACGTTTCCTGAGATCAAGAATATGAATGATGAGACAGAATTTACCGAAATGATTAAGGCCATCAAGGTGAGACACAACAATGTGGTACCCACAATGGCATTAGGTATTCAACAGTTAAAGAAAGGTATGGATCCAAGGATAGTTTATGAAGATCTTGATGATATTCAGCAATTCCTTGATCGTTTCTACATGTCAAGAATTGGAATCCGTATGCTTATTGGTAAGTTCACCCAACATTTTAGTCTAAAAGTTGTTGGTCTAACCACTAAACTCAATCTGTGGGTATGTTTTTTTTGGTGGGATATAGGGCAACACGTTGAGTTGCACAATCCCAATCCTCCTCCTCATGTTGTTGGCTATATTCATACAAAAATGTCTCCTATGGAGATGGCAAGGACTGCTAGTGAAGATGCTCGTGCTATATGTTATCGTGAATATGGCAGTGCTCCAGATGTTGAGATTTATGGGGATCTTAATTTTACTTTTCCGTGAGTAACTTGTTTCTTCGTTCTTACTTTCCTGAAGTAATTTATTTTCATTTTGCTGTTATTTTTTGTCATTTCTTTTCCAACCTTATTTCTCTGCCCCCTTTTTTGTTTGTTTGTTCCTTTCTTATTTTAGAATGGTTATATCATTTTGACATGTATATCGTAGCTGAGAAGTTGTTTCTGTTCCTTTCCTTTATAGTTTTTTTTAAATGTATTTTTAACAGGTATGTCCCCGCTCACTTGCATCTTATGGTATTCGAGTTGGTTAAGAACTCACTGCGTGCTGTCCAAGAGCGATATATGGATTCTGACAAAGTTGCACCTCCCATCAGAATAATAGTTGCTGATGGGGAAGAGGATGTTACCATAAAGGTATTTTGTTTCCATATTTTAATAAGTACAATCACAAATTTTTGGCCTTTTGTATTGGATGTTTTATTGCGCCAGCATGAAATTGCTTCGTTAAGGTAGTTGGTGTGATTGGCATTGTAGGTTTCAGATGAGGGAGGTGGAATTCCAAGAAGCGGCCTTCCAAAAATTTTTACATATCTCTACAGTACTGCTAGAAACCCATTGGATGAGCATTCGGATATTATAACAGCTAATGCTGTGACAATGGCTGGATATGGATATGGACTTCCTATTAGCCGCTTGTATGCTCGGTACTTTGGGGGTGATCTTCAAATAATCTCCATGGAAGGATATGGTAAGTAAATCAGCATAACTATTTCTAGTGGTTGTCTTCTGCGATATATTTCATTCTGATTTCCTTCCAGTATTCTACTATAGTTTTGTATGGCAATTTTTTTGTGTATTCACTGTATAATATATTGTAGGAGGAAAAATATATTGAGACTTGATCTGATTGCAATTCTATACAATGCAGCTGTGTCCATCTATTGTAAAAAGGAAAAGGACAAGAAAATACCACTTGAACTTTGAAATCCCTAACCAGTCTTGTCGCCCACAAGAGTATAGGAATTAACAACAAGAGTATTGAATTGATAACTCATTTTAATAAAAAATCACTTATTTGGAATTTCGAAGTTCAAGTGATATCTTTTTTTGTTTGTTTTTTTCCCTAGTTTTTATTCAGGTCTCACAGAAAATATGCACCTCTCCTGTGTTGGACTGTTGGCCATTAGATCTGATGCCATTAATTTGACGTATTTTAAATGAGCCCATTAACCTTATGAAAGTTGTTTAATTGCTTATTTTTTACAATGCAGCTAGGTATTTGGTTATAAACATGAGTAATGACATATTCTAACAGCCTTTGGACTTTTATTGGCATGACAACTGCCTTAAGTATCATATTCAAATTAAAGTTTTTCTGTTCCTTGTGTTAGTCATGAGCTATATATTACAGACACTTGAAAAAAAGTAGCCTTCATGTCTGAAGTATTGACATAACGTGAAGATTTTGAATTATGCCTAGACACTGTTAGCCCCAAAAAGAAATTGGCCACTTTAAATTTTGTTATGTTGCTATATTTGTACCCATGCTTTGTCTTAGGTCAATGTTCTTAATGCTTCCTAAACCATCATTGATTGTTCATGAATTGCTTGCATATATAACTTTTCTTCTACAATTGCGCGGTGATATCCATTACTAGTTTTTCTTGGAAAAATTGAGACATCCTACGTATGTTCCCCAAGAGCCGAAGATGAAATAGACGTGCCAGTGTTAATTTGTGCTTGCTTCAACCATTGAGAGAGTTCTAAAACAGTTCTTGGTTGTTTATTAACAGGGACTGATGCATATCTGCATCTATCTCGTCTGGGAGATTCTCAAGAACCCTTGCCCTGAATGTAACTATTCTGGTTCCTCCTAACTCTAAGTTGCCATTAGTTACTGGAGGAAGCAGTAATGCAAGACAAAAAGGGTAATGACTCAAGAAAACAATAAATTTACTATATTAATTTTCCATTCTCGTAATTGGTAATTTTCTTGTACATAGAGAAATTATTCTCTCGTTGATGTAACATCCAGCTTTTGGCATTTGCCTAATTTCTTTTGTCCCAAATGCTCCTTGCGCTCAAACTTTTATTATTCCGCCCTGTTGGAAATGGAATTTCTGTCGTATATGACGTTGATATGATTGTTAGTTTTATAACAATAAGGTTGTTATGATTGGGATAATGCTCGAGATATTTGCAACCGAATCATTTAATTAGTCTAATACTGAGAATTTTAATGGTATGGGGCCACCACCCCAAATCACCGAAATGGTGATGATCAAGACAACGTGGGTGAAAAGAACAATTTAGTGTTTATTTGTGATCATTTGAGAGACTCAAAAATGTTTTTTTACGTGAATCGAGATACTCTTCAATTATAATTGAAAATTTACTTTTAAAAGTTCCGATATTTCACAAACACTTGATGGTTTGGTTTCTGAATTATATTTCACTGGAAAAAAACAGGTATACAACTATCAACTATCCTTACTTTTCTTGTTAGGCGTGGCCGTCAGAGTACGAAAAGATCATGGATTGAGACTGTAATGTGAATTGAATTCTATGAGATCAATGAAATGACAACTCGGTATTTCGTCAGACACATCATTTTAGTCTGAAGTTTTGAACTCTCTGAACTGATTCCATTGAGCTCTTCCTTGTCAATGGCTTAAGCAAAATAGTCAATAGACAACCCCAATTTGCCAATTGAATTATGTAAGAGAGGAAGGAATACATTTTTTTGGGGGGGCAGAAGAATCGACCAGTCCCAGTTATGTATACGTGATTATATCATGAAACCACCAAAGAAAAAACACACGTTGACTTGTTCTATGCCATCTTAACACCGACGGAGTAAACGTTACCAAAATATTTAAGGATCCTGATTTATAGTTTTTTGCCCAACTAATTTAGATTTCAATGGTGAACAAACCTAAAAGCGAGCAACCTTCAACGGAATACCCTGCCCATCTCCAAGTTGTAAATTAAAACACAACAGTGGCACTGAGAAAACATTAAGCAAGACAAAAAGAAAAAAAAAAAAAAAAAAAAGAGAGACTGCAGGCATCATAGGCCTAGTTTAAATAAATTTGAATACCAGACAAGTTATGCATTTTTCCATATAGCAGTAACTATTGCATCTACCTTCAGTGGGGCAAAAATACTATTGCATCTACGTACAAGAAGGAATGCTACTCATTTCCCTACAGGCGGAGGGCAAAAATCTCAAGAGAGAAAATCCTTTCGTGTTGCTTCAGGACAACAACGGAAATGAATCAACGTTCAATGTTTAATTTCAACATGGTGGCAATCCATTAATCCCGACTTTTCTTGACCCTCCTTTCCTTGGCACGCACCCGTGAACTCTGACCTTTTATCTTCCACTTATCATTTCCACCTGGTCGGCTTTTATCTTCAATCTCTCGGACCTTCCGTTTCCTAGAATAAATGATGAACAAGAGAAGAGTAAAAGCATCTGTTATTGTACTTCCACTAACAACCAACTCTTCAGATGTATCATTCACTTAATTCCAAAGCATTGTATGGTGCTCTCTTTTTTCAAAAAATCAAAAACACTTTATCAGAAGTCGCAGCCATGCCCACACCACTTAAAAGGCTTATCAGCCGCACCTTTAGCACTCCAACTTCTAATGGGATAAGACACTGTTCAGTGCGTGGTGTCCACATTAAATGTTGCAGTGGAGCTGGAGCATCTATAACAACACATACCCATTCCCCCACTAATTGACAGACTTTTGATCACACGAGTATCACTTGTTTTTTTCCCAAATGGATTCTAATACTTAATTTATGGCTATAAATCTATGATATATCCACATGAAAACTCACCACAATATGCATACAAGATGAAAATAACAAGTCTTGCAAGATCATTCCATGAAGGCAAATATATATCGTGTAGCTTACCTGTAAGCTGAAAAGGCAGGATCAGAAAGCAGCTCATCAACAAGTGTTGCTTTTCTCTCCTTCTTTGTCAGTCTTCCTGAGAAGAAGTCTTGTGAAGACTCCACAACTGTTCCCACCTGATAATGTGCAAATGCTTTAAATGCATAAGTTATTAAGCGGCTAAAAAATTTTGATGGCTCAAGTTATACAAATTCTAGATAGTTATCTATTTAGTGTAAACAATGACTTGCCTGGAAATACTTGGGTAACGTTTTTGATTTGGAATCACCCTTCTTGTAGTGCCTTTTGGGATCAATGGCACCTCTCAACTGTAACCATCAACACATAGCATTCCTTTTAAAACGTAAGAAGGCTATAATAATAAACAAGAAACAAAACAAGGAATCTAGATGCAAGTAGATAGATAGTCAAATCTGGATGTTTAGCAAATTCATAATAAATATAGATTATCAAATACTTCTATTATATTCCTGACATGAACTTAACCCCAAAATTTCTGCTGCATTACCAGTTTATACATCCATGACATGGTAAGGTGTCTCTTATATTGATCTTTTCAACTTAAAGAAACTTCAGCTTTAAATGTATCCATAAAATCCTTGGTTACATCACCACACATACCACTAGTTTGCTATAATTTAACTTGCCATTGTATAAAAAATGAGACATAAAAGTGAAGCTTATTTAACCACATTACGTGCAACGATCAGATCAAGCTCACTTAAAGAGGTCAGGCAGTACTAGACGCACAATAAATATGTATATATATATATATTTGCAAACAAAAATAGAGGAAGGAGTAGAAAGTGATTACTGGATAATATTGCCCATTTATCTAAATAATTTATATAACACTGAATCACCAACAAAACAAACATTAAAGACCTAGGAAATAGTTATTTTTCCTTTTCTTTTACCCCTACGTATTAAGTACCTATATGATTTTCTTTTGGGTATCAAACGGTGCAAAGAAACTAAAGGCGGAAACCGCATATTTATGTGTATTGAAACCGACATCGTAGCAGTCAAATACCAATTTTATCTCCCTATGTTGGAAGAATCATATCTTTTGAATAGAATTCAATTCTGGCCATACTGGAGTAACCCAAAGTAGGTTATTTTAGAGAGAACAAATTTAACAAACTTCAAATCAAATAGGGAAAGAAGAAATAAAAAATCAAAAGAACCTTCAATAGCTTCAGATCTTTCTCCAACTCGGGGGTCATGGTTTGAGCAGGCATATCGAACCTGACAAAGATACGAAAGAAAAAACAAGGAAAACTCAGAAGGTAAGCATGAGCAAAAGAGGAAATATGAATCACAATGAAAAAAAAGAAAAATAATAATAAAGAAACAAAGTAACACAGAAGGATTTAGAACATAATATGTAGCAGGAATGGAAGAATACCAATTTTTGCCGGCTGTATCTTTAACTTTCTTTTTGAGCAACTTGTTCAATTTTTTGGGATCGCTGGGCGGAACGAAGAGGCCATCAACAAGCTCGGAGTTGGGTTTCCAGATAGCGCTGCTAGTGGCGACGGGTTGAGATTTGTTCTGAGAAACATTTACTGCTTTCGAAGAAGAAGAAGGGATAGGCAACTTCGGTTGCCATGAGAGGCCAACCACCGGCTCGCTCTCCGGCATCCTGTCCGGCGGACGATTTAGGTAAACTATGGAAGTATGGAACAAGCAATTCTCCTAAATTCTATAAAATCCGAGCTGAGAAAAAGATACGGGCTGAGGTTTGGGCCGGAATAAATATGTGGGCTTAGGTTTAGCTCAGAAAAGATACGAGCTGAGGTTTAGATTGTCAAACCTCCCAATCCGGGCATGGTTATTTCTATTTTGTGGACCAGATTTGTGTCTGTTAATGGTTCAGTGTGTGATGCCGTTCCAAGGTGTGGTGACCGAATGGTGGGCTGGGAGAAGCCTGGTTGAAACTAAACGTTGATGGGGCTAGAGCTATTCATTCGGCTAATGCAGGATGTGGGGGAGTAATTAGAGATTGTTTAGGCATTTGGAGGGTGGGTTTTACTCGTACCATTGATGACTGTAGCGCAAGTACAGCGGAGCGGAGGAATGGGCTATTGTTGAAGGACTGTAGCTGACTTGGGATTTGGGGTTCAAAAAAATGATATTGGAGTCGGACGTGGATAATGTGATTAATATGCTGTTAGATCTGGATTGCTCCACGTGTAGTAATTTAGTTTTGAAAGCAAGAGTTTTGTTGGTTTTGAATTGGCAAGTGGATGTTATAGCTATTCCTAGAGTTTTTAATATAATAGCAGATGCCCTTACTAAATGGGGTATTTCAAATTCTATGCTTCTAGATGAGTGTCTTATGGCCTTGGCCCTTGAGAGGTTGGCTGGACCAAGATTATTTGGGATTAAATTCTCCAACTGTGTAATTTTTTCCTTATAATGCAGGCTTTATGTCATCCTTTATAGCGAAAAAAAAAAAAGAAACACATATCTGCGTTTCCTTTTTTATTTTATTTTTTGTGTAAGAAAAAAAATATTTTGATGAGATTTTTGTTGTTGTTGCCCATCCAATATCCAGAGTTTCGCCTTAACTAATCCAGATCTAACCCGTGTCGCGCACCTGGTTATGGTGGGTGAGTCTCCCAACCAACGAGACTTTTCTGCATTCATAAGGCTTAAACTCGAGACCTTATTTAAAGGACATAAGTTGCTTACCACTTGTTTATTGGTTACTTGATGAGATTTTGTCTAGGCTGAAGTCTTCTATGCCCCCTTTGATTTTTTTTTTTTGGTTATTTCTAGATTCCTTGTTGAATAGCATTCCTTCGAATGCAATTCATTTTTTTTAAAAAAAAAAAAAAACTTGATGAGAGTTTAATCATAATTTCTCGCTAGTAGTAACAAAATGGAATTTTGTATTGTAACAAAAAAAAGAAGGGAATTTTGTACCCCAAGGTTATCGACACCTGCCCGTTAATTTAAAAGTATATGAATTTCATGGTCCCTCCTGTACTTAATGTAGGAAATATTTGGATATTTGTTAGAAAAAAGAAGAAGAAATATTTAGAGATTTGCTCTTGATCATAAATATAAGATATATTTTTTTATTTTTGTTAGTATTTTTTTAATTTATCCACAGAGTAAAGGTAATTAGGGAAGATGACTAAAGTGTTTTAAAAAATACAGGTCATATACTCATATTAATTAACTTAACTAACTTTTTTAATAAAATAAAATTAGATCAATATGTTCTATATTAATGAATAGAATGAATAACTTTTAATTTTTTTTTAGTGTTGTAGAGTACAAAGGATAGAAAATGAAATTAATAATTTGTTATTCTATATGATTTGTCCTAATATATAAGCGTTGAGTTGAGATGTTTTAATCATGAGTCATAAAGTCACATGTGAATAACATATATAATTTTTCTTTTGAGGATGTGTATCTTAAAGATTTAAATGGTTTAATATAAGTTGTCAATTGCTATTCAAATGTAATTAATACCTATACTTTTGAAGGCCATAAGACTGATTTAGGATTTTAAAGTTTAAGTAGTTTTTTCTTGTCTATTTTTTCCTTAAGTTTAATCTTTATTATTGCTGGAAAAAAATAGTCGTTATTATTACACTTTTGGCGTGTTGTTAGCTTTATATAATCCATTATCCTGAAAATAACTATGGATAGCCTTCTTCAGACATTTTTTTTCTCAATCCAAACGAGATGAAAGAAATACCATGACTTTTGCATGGAGGTGGTTTGGAGACAGAAAAGGATAAAACAAAGAGGACAGATTCCACCAACAAGCATGCTTGTTAAGAGATGCAAAAACGACCCCCAGAAAAGGATTCATCCCAAGTCCAAAGTGGCTTTGGAACACTCTTATCAAATCATAAAAAGAGGACAGATTCCATCTAAACTGATTTTACTCTCAATATTCAACATGGCTTATGAAGAGAAGGGTGTTTATATTTTTCTTCACAGAATATAATAACCAATGATTGATCCTTGTAACCTGATTACTCACTTAGATCATCATCAAAATAATTCAGATCAGATTCATCATCGGTGGGGGCGTCTACATCCAATGATCCTACATCACCTATAGCAACCAGCTCAAGGCATTCCTTCACAGGCCTTGCCGTTCCTTCTTCATAATCAACTGAATCGTTTTCACATTCATCGTCTTGTTCGCCTCCGAAACTGATGACCTACAATGAAAGACACATAATTCAATACACTATCAGTTCCAGAAGCTTCTTCACTCCTTGGCAGAGATTGAACCTTGTTGAAGAGCATGTTTCCCTCATCACCAAGATGGTCATGAACTTTGGACACAAAAAATTACTCTAAGTTGCATGAATGACAACAACAATGCAAAGTCAAAATATGTAGCAGCAAATACAAGCCATTTCATTCACATTGATGAACAATGATGTGGTGGAGGCAAAGAAAAACTTCACTCAATCAACTTAACTATGGTTTAGTACTTATTTGGATCGGCTTATTTTAAATGATTTTACGTTGTATAAAATAATGTGAGAGGAGTTTTATTTCGTAAAACGTAAAATTGCATATTGTAAGTGCTCCCAAACGAGCACTTAGTAAGAATATCCGCAGGACTTCCAATTAGTGCTTTATTAACACTCGAGCAAGTTCACTTTCACCCCCCAAAAAAAGACCTTGAGCAGGTTATATAAAACTGTAAAAAATCGAGTACCTTGACACCACTTGCACTTCGTAGGTTTGCATCAAATACCCAGTCATCAAGCAAAGTCTCTTGCAGAACAGTGTCAACAGAGACAGAGCTTGAATCCTTGGACCTTTTTCTTAATTGGCATTCTCTAAGTCGCAAGTTGTAGTGAACATAGATGAGATCATTCAGTTTCTTCTGCGATAAACGATTACGCCTTTTACTATATATCTGATCATATATACTCCAATCATGCTCACTCCCAATGGATGAGCATGTCTGACTTAGTATGCGCACAGCTATTCTTTGCAGTTCTAAGCAACTTATTCCATGTTGTTGCCACCAAGCAGCTGGGCATGTAGAAAAGAAGAACAAATCCACTCAAAGTTAATCTAATGGAAATAAACATGCGTGAAAATGAATCTGCAGAAGAAGCTTTTATGAGGACACGTAGCAGTTTACCTGGTTCAAGCTCTGTTCTAGTGCTAATTGCCAATTCAGTTCCAAGATCGGCTTTCGCAGAATTATAATCAGAAATCTGGAAAACATAAAATTGATAGTAAGTTTGTTTCAAGTAATTTTGTCATCATACAAAAATATCATCAAGGATATCTTACCTGCATTGATGCTGAAATCCGTCTCATATTATCTGGCTCCAGCCGCACAATGCATTCATTAAGTCCACGCACCACCTCAGAATGCTAGTCATATAAAACAAATATTTACTTTAGGTGAAAATTTGAAGAAAATATTTTCTGCCAATAGGAAATATTTTCAACATTCTCACATACCGCCACAAAATCAGGACGATACCGGTATGATGGATTTAAGAAGTATGCAGCCAAATAAAGAGGGTGATAGAAAAGAGAGTTCCAGTGGTTGTCTATCACCTTCCAAAATGGTTCATATTTACGAGCATCATCACCATGAATGGCTTTGATTGCAATTTTAGTCCTGTACATGTCGTTGTATATATATGACATTGACAAGCTTTCGCAACTGTAAAGCTTTTGAAGCACTTGCATTATTGGGTCTACTGACTTCCTGACATACTGCATTTTCTTCCAAAATGTAACATTCAAGATAATTTTTTCCACCTCTTTTCCTTCAATTGTGCTGGAGAACCTAGATGAAATCCATTTGTTTGACGTAAACATTTGTCTAAGATCAACTCGATGATCAAGCAAGCCTAGCAATGTAGCAAAACTAGAGGCATATTGGGTGCCAGCTGGCTTTAGCAGCTCCTGCCCTTGAGTATATTCATTCCTCATAAGATTTAACAACCATATTTGATTGTATATGAGCTTTGTAATTTTTTGGCCCTTTTCCATGCACTCTCCAACACATTTTATCTTCATAAAATCTTCAAGCATCCTATCAATACAATAGGTGGCACATGGGGTCCAAAATAAGTTGCTTCTCTTCTCTTCAAGCATTTTCCCAGCAGCTTTATAGCTGGGGGTATTTTCAGTAATTACCTATCAAAACGAGGGAGAAGAAAAACAATGATAAATAACTGCCACTACTAGATTACATTGAGAATGAAGAAAAATACCACAAGATTAAAAAGGTGCGAAATACCTGCACTATGTTTTCCTCGCCTATTTCTTCCACCACTTCATCTAGAAGCTTAAATAAATTTGATGCATCTTCAACAACATTAGTGGCATCAACCGAAGAAAAAAAGTAAATACCATGAGGACAAGAAACCAGAAAGTTAATTAAAGTCCTATCCTGAGCGTCTCTCCAACTATCTGCCATTATAGAACAACCAGTAAATGCCCATGAAGCCTTGTATTCAACTAGGTAATTCTTAATTGTATTGATTTCCTCCTGAAGAAACCGTCCTGAAATAAGCTGGCTTGGAGGGCATACCAGTCCTTGCCCATATTGACCAACTACTTCCAGCATCTTGTGAAAGTATATGGAGTTTGCAGCCTGTAAAGGAACCCCAGTGTAATAAAAGAACTTGCAAATTGTAGTAATGACTTCCTTGCGTGATTTTTTAGTGGGGCATGTCTTAACTTTTAATGGTTTGTAACTTTGAGGTGTCTGATTCTTGGGCATTTTCAAATAAACAGAATCCAATCTTGATCTTCTTAATACTGGTTCAGGACCCCTACTAGGTGACAATCCCTTGAAGTTCTTTCTTAAATCTTTAGACAATCTCTTATCAACATCTACCAGAGTTTCCTTGGACATATGATGCAGAGCATCATCAACTTGATCGTCTTCTTCCTCTTCATTATCAGACTTTGAATATAAATCTGGAAAGTCCTTAGCCTCAGGTCGTCGATGTCTCTTTCCTGTGCGATGCCATTTCATATTCTCTTTTATTTTAAGATAAACTTCCTCAGGAGCATGTTTGCATGGTGCTACCTCTCCAGGAATCCTTGCCAGATGTTGCTTAAACCGATTGATACCTCCGCTGACAACTTTTTCACAGTATTTGCACTTGACTTTCTTCTTCCTCTCATCCTGAGCAGTGCCATGCTCCCATCCTGGGTCAACATATCCTAATGATCTAAGAGGAGTCAAATTTACAGAGAAATTTCTATCAACCATCAATTGCTTCCCTTTGTTTCTATACCCAACTCGCTCTTCCTCATCTTCCTCATCATTAGAATGGAACATCAGATATGCTTGTGCCTCAACTTGCTTTTGTTTCTTATTGGAACGACATCCTTCAAGGTTTTCCTTCATTTTTAGGTAGACATCTTCTGGAGCCTTTTCACAGTAAGTCACTTCCCCAGAAACTCGTGCTAGATGCTGCTTTAATCTGTATATGCCACCACTAACTATTTTTCCACAGTAATTGCATCTAACCTTCTTCTTTCGCTCGTCTTGAGCAACACCATGATCCCAACCAGGATCGACAAATCCGGTGGAGCGGATTGGAGCCATTAGTTCAAATATTTACCCAAAACAGAAATCCTCTGTTCACATCTGAGAGAATGCAGAACCTTAGGAATGTAAAAATCCCACAATTACAACATATCCAGCAATCTAAGGGCCTTCCCTTTTCCAGTGATCATGGAGTGCACCTTTGCAGAAAAATTGCTGCCCAGATCTCCAGCTGTAAATAGTATAGCCAGAAAATTAAAACTGCATAAACCATGCCAGAAAACATAAGGACAAGGAGAAAGACAGGTGCACGACGTTTAAAAACGGGGAAAATAGCCTATATCATTGAGATTACACTGTCAAAGGAATAGTTAATTAAAAGTAGTTATCCAAGAGCTAAGAGTTCATAGAAGATGTAAGAAATTTCCAAAAACATTTGATAAAGGGCAACATTTGGAGATTATTAACTGTTTCAGAGAGGAACCAACAAATTTTTTATTTTGTTTTCTTCCTTTTACATCTTTCCTGAAGCTCTATTAGCTTGGTGCTAGCAATTAGTATCTGATTAACCCAAACCAAAAGCCACACAGTTCATAATTGTTTATTTTCCGAAGTGTGTGTTCTCCAGGTAATCAAGCTAATTCATACATCATACTAAACTCAGAAAATAAAAAATGAATGAATTTCAAGCTGAAATTGTCAGTAGCTACTAATATTTCTAGCATAACAAGGAGAACAAATGAAAAATAAAAATTCAAACTGGGAAGGAGGAGAAAAGAGCCAAAAAATACTGAATTTAATTATGATCTCGATATTGTGAGGAATAGCCTTTAAAGAAGAAGAAAAATCAATTTATGATCTGTAAATTTACTCAGTAAAAGAGAAGAGCAAGAAATCATTTAATTTAATTAAATTTATCATCAGGGTCATCACCAAAAAAATGCAAGCAAAAACTTTTCAACCCACCGATATGAGATAATATATGGGCCGTTACCTGAACAGGACGGGATGGAAGCAGAATCAGAAATAAGAGCAGATGATGGTGAAGGCTAATATCTCTGAAGGTTTCTCATAATTTAGAGAGCAACATTCAGAGGAATTTATAGCTTTCTCGTAAGGAAGAAGAAAACTTCAGGGGCGTTTGTATGATCGGAGTTTGATCGGAGGAGGTGGAGAAGCCGGAATCGCCTGGAATCGCGAGTCGCGAGTAGATGGTTGGGTGAGAAGCTCAGGAGTCAACTCGACCCGGCCGTGTTATCCCATTTTCTTATTTTAATTTTAATTTTTTACATAATTGAGCAATTTTTTATGAGAATTAATTAAGTTCCTTATTTCTTATTAATATTTATCCTTATTTTTTTTTCAGATTTAGTAATAATACAAGTTTTATGCAAAATAAATGAAAACAGATTCCATAAACCATGGGTCTATTTTATGTTATTCCATTTTTTTTTTTTTCAAAACAAAAGGCACCATATTGTTTTCAATATCAGCTAAATAAAAATCTTCAGAATGTTGATGAAACAGGTTTTTCAGAACCCATATTGATAGAGATTGTTATCGATTAGTCTTGGATTTACTTATATATGGGAAGTTTGGTTGAGTTGACTCAGCGAGTCTAAAGGAAATTCAATTAATAAACTCAATAGGCAATTTTTTTCTCCTTTTTTTTTTTTTAATGAAAAGGAAGATATATTACTTATAAAGAAAAGCTTACCAATCCATGTAAGGTTAATATATGATTCATCATAGATTTTACAATTTTTTAATAAATAAATAATATGATGTGCATACAATATTAAGTACGATATTGAGTTATATCTTTTTCTTCCTCATTTGATCTCGTTTTGCAAGTCTCATGCTAGTTGTTCTTCTCTACTGTTGAAACAACATCATGGGCATTTATCAGCTAAGTTGAACATTATGGTTATTTAGTCTATAAACAAAATGAGCTATTTGGCATTGGAAACAAAATAGAAGGGATTAGATATCAAAACAACAAACCAACTTAAAGATCAAAATCTCAATTTAACCAAAAATTATGCACAACATATGCTTATGGCACTTTTGTGATAATATGAACACCTTATGTTTTGCTTTATGCATTCTGAATTTAAGGTTTGGCATAAGACTATAAAATACATACAGAAATTCTAGCAACACATCCCTTCAAACAGTTACCAATAGTCTCTGCAAGAACAATCTCCATGGCCAAAATGGTGGAAACGATTCCTGTCTCTTACTATTATATCACGATCAAAAGCCTTGGAGATTAGCTTGATTGCTTGGTGACAATCTCTACAAATTCTCAAATTCTTGGTGATACGTAGAGTTTCACCTTGTTTAGTCCTTAACAAGCCATAAGCAACTGCAAGTTTCTCACTGTGGTAGAACAAGGGATTCTCTCTTTCCTCCTCAACAAGATCATGCAATGCAGCATCAATGTAAGGAACATAGCCAACCAACCTGATCGATTCCAACATTTCTTCGACTTTGGCGTATATTGCTTCGGCTTGAACATGATCTGGACAAGGATGAGCCATTCCACCTGCAATGAACTCATTCATAACTCCATCCATTTCAATAATGGAGAAACCTGGTTCCTTCTTCACTCCCCTCTCATTCATTAACTTTCTTACGTTAGCAACATCTTCCCATCTTCCAGCATTAGCATATATGTTAGCTAATGTCACATATCGCCCACTATTTCCAGGTTCTAGATCAATAACCCTCTTGCCTATCTTCTCCCCTAACTCGACATTATTATGGATTTTACAAGCTCCAAGAAGGGCACCTAATATGCTTGCATCAGGACTCATTGGCATTTTGTCTAAGATATTTCTCGCTTCTTCTAGCATTCCGGCCCGGCCAAGCAGATCAACCATGCAGCCATAATGTTCTTTTCTGGGTTCAATTTTGAGGACATGAATCATGTAATGGAAGAAGTATTGTCCCTCCTCAACTAGACCTGAATGAGCACATGCACTGAGGAGATTCACGAAGGTTATGTAGTCCGGTTCGACCATTTCCCTCTCCATCTCCCGAAAAAGCTTGATTGCATCTTCTCCTTTCCCATGCATTGCAAGCCCTCCAATTATGCAGTTCCATGAAGAAACTTCCTTCTCTGGTAATTTACTGAAAACTTCAAATGCCTTCTCCAGACAACCACACTTACAGTACATGTCAATGATCGTTGTAGCGAGTTTCGTGTCCAATTCAATCCCAGTTTTCTCAATATGTTTATGAATCCACTTCCCCTGCCCTAAAACTCCTAGTCCTGTGCAAGCAGTTAATATACTAGTAGCAACGAACTTATTCAACTCCACTTTTTCCTCCTCCATCTTATTAAACAAAGCAAATGCTTCCTGGAAACGGTTGCTTTGAACACAAGAGGCAATCATGGCATTCCAAGACACAGAGTTCTTCTCCGGCATAAGTTCAAACACATTGAAGGCATCGTCAATGAATCCCCATTGAGAATACCCAGTAATCAAAGTAGTCCAAGACACCACATCTCGAACAGCCATTTTGTCAAACACCTTTCTGGCTTCATCCAAGGATTGAAAATTCATATACATAAAAATCAGATTGTTCTGGGAGACGATATCTGCTCCAAATCCGAATTTCACAACATGGGCATGCACTTGTTTTCCTTCGTTAATAGCATTATCAACACAGCAAGCTCTTATAACAAAAGGGAATGTAAAACTATTGGGTACCAGAGATTCTTCTAGCATCAACGAATACAACATAATGCAATTTCTGGGCAGATGGTTCTGCAAATAACCTTTCATGATGGTATTGTAGATAAACGCATCTGGGTTTGGAATTGTGCAGAAAACTCGGAGAGCGTAGGGGAAATCGCCATTTGAGGACAAAGAGCAAAACTTGATTATGCGTCCCATAGCATCGTTATTAGTTGAGAGGCCGAGTTTAACGAAGAGGGAATGATGTTGCTTGAGTTCAGCCATGGTTGAGCATGACTCAATTCCATAGTGGGTTGGCAAGTAATGGTTCACTGAGCTAGGCGGAAGAATGTGCAAGTGAGGTGAAATCATTCTCAGTCTTGGATTGTAACTAGTGTTCTAAGCTGTAATTTGGTCTCTTTTGCTTATGATATCCAAAATTGACAAAAGTAGGCATATCAAGTACTCCTGTTTTCCCATGCCATTACCACAATGAACTTAACTGGAACCATAGAAGCTTGAATCAGTGTAATACACCGACGTAGTTGTCATTTTACTCAGTTCAGGCGGCGTCAGTGGCTACTATCGCAGTTGGAGATGTGATTCTCGACCGAGTTTTGTCGTACTTGGATGAGAATAATAAACCTGAAGCCGGGTCTATCCGCTCCCTTGCCGCCGGCAATAATGTAATCATATTCGATGTTCCCGGTGCCTTGGCTCCTACTTGCAGGGAAGAACTCTTCGATTTTAATTTTTTTTTTTTTTGATATAAAAAAAGTTTTGGAGAGTTGACA
This sequence comes from Acacia melanoxylon, assembly GCA_019022615.1. Classification (NCBI taxonomy): domain Eukaryota; kingdom Viridiplantae; phylum Streptophyta; class Magnoliopsida; order Fabales; family Fabaceae; genus Acacia; species Acacia melanoxylon. The sequence goes on from JAFJYJ010000011.1 coordinate 10,658,921, forward strand.
TCGTCCCCACCAAAGCCTTGCAAGATGGCCGGCCATGAAGACTTACTTCGGATTTACGAGATCGATCAAAGCGAGCCTCGGACTCTCATGACGGAGAGGATCAACCCACGACCCAGCGCTAATAATCCTGGATCTCTTACCATCTATGCCAACTCACATTGGCTCTTTGATTTTAATATTATTTGTAGTTTACTTCGTAGGAAATTTAGGATGAGGAGAAAGTGGTGTGCAATGGGCATCATGAACTTAAAGATTGTTAACTAAAAGAATTAGAGAAAAAATATTGAATGACGAAAAATGTTAGTGCAAAATCCTAGTACAAACTATAATAGTGCGAAATCTTCGTAAAAACTATAATTCATTTATGTTTAACATTTTTATTTTTATTTGGAGGTGGTTAACAACTAACTCTAAATTTAAAAGATGTATGAGGACTTTTCTCCTAAACGAGAGACTCATACTCATAATAACTCTTTTAATATGATGTGGATCTCACTATCATACCCACTAGATACATTAACCAAAGCCTTCTCACTATCATACCCACTAGATACATTAACCAAAGCCTTTTTTATATAGGTTAGGATGTCAACCAACTATCTACTTATTTAATTTCACCTTAACATCTCTACTAAAGATTTATCCAAAATCAGTGTATAGCGAATAGGCCCTGGTTAAAATGCGCTGTTTTTTTCATTCCAGTTGCATTTTTTGTGTGTCGCCACAAGTGGTGAACAGGAAATTTTTTTTTTATCGGTACTCCAAGCCAAAAAATAAACATATTGAAATACTCTTTTTAGTTTCTTATTATAAGACACAAACTAACAAGTATATTTGATCTTTTTTATAAGACACTTTGTTTGTTTTGTTTCCAAAAAAGATTAAATATTTTTTTCTATGTATACCTATAATTAAAAAGGTAGTGAGTGACAAGTAATAATTAATAAAAATTAATTAACACTCTTTTTTTCAAGCAAAAAAAAAAGTAATATAATTAATACGATATTAGAGTTTAGTATAATTAGTAGGGATAATATTAAAAATTATTTAAATTTTAGGACAAATTTAATGACTTTAACTGTTTTTATTGATCATGAGAATTGTAAGTTGCTCCTTAAATAAGGACCAAAGGGAGTATTTACTAAATAGTAATAAATAACCTTAAAAATACAAATAAATAATAACCGATAATTATAAATCAAAACAATATATAAGATGATACCAACTTTTTCGGTATCTCAAACAAGAATTTTACTTTCCTCTCAGTCCAATGAGTAATGAAACAAACATTATCTTTTCTGAGAGAAGATTAAAAATTATTTGGGGACCAAATTTGTGGCTAAATAAAATATCATATAATAAATACATATATTTTTTAACAAATTTTATAAGATCAGTAAGGTCGCGCCATCACTAGCTTCCGCCACTGTGTCGCCTTAATTTGGCCCATTTCCTTTGGATCGAATTCGAGGGTGAGGAGTCAAATTACTACAAATTATTAAACTTTAGGGGTCTATAAATTTCTTAAACGCAAAAATACTCTTTAATTTAACTAACAAATTGTTAATTGAGGTGGTAACTAGCTTTACCCTATAAAATAAAGAATACGAGTTCAAATCTTAGGTGCCCACTTGTTTGAAGAGACAAAAAACCTTTACACTCTATATCTTAAGAGAGGTAAATAAATAAATAAATAAATAAATCTTGTCATTTGAGGTTAACTGTCAACACCAATATCTTTTAATCAGATAAGAGAACACAGATCAAGTCTTAATTTTTAGAAGTATTTAAAAGAACATCATATCCTAAGTCAAAACTATAACACTCAAATTTTCGAGTATATATATATATATATGGGGAAATCATCTGTGCAGTGACTGTAGGTAACATTTTTTCCAGTGAGCCCCAAGCGACGTCGTTTGGTCCAATGAAGAAGGCTGTCTTCAGACACTGTAGCACACTCAAAGCATGCATCTCGCACTCAACACCAAACACCCCCTGTGTATTCCCCTCTCGGGCCGTGGAGATGTCATGATCAAACTTTCAGTCTTTGAGTGATCTGAGCTTGATTTAAGACTACCCACATGCTAATGTTTGCCAACCACCGTTGGCCATTGACGATGAAATCTGAGTTTCGAGATCGAAGCTCGGCGTCGGACTCGGACGTCAATGCTTCCTCCTCCACAATCTCCGTCAAATAGCTCCTCTGTTTTTCTTAACAGAAAACAGAGGCAAACGAGAAAGGAACTGTTTACGAGTCATGGCAATGTTGAGAGTTTAATTTCTCCGTCCTTCTTAACGGTCCCCGGCACCGTTTGATTTGGTGAGACTCAAAGCCAGTGTTTAAGAAACATGGGAGTACCACTGGTATTATACCATTAAACAAACGTGATTCCTTTATCACACTTTTCATTTGACTCATATTTTTTCATCACTCGATTCCTTTAGTTTGAGTAATTATAGCCAGGTAAGTGATGTTTTGCTGATGAAAAGAAGTATTTCAATGCATAAGGGACTACCCATCATTCGTATATTCAGGTATGTTAGTGGTAGCATGGAAATTATGTCTAAAACAATCTCCCATTTATGTGCCCGAATATTAAACCAAAATCTTCAAGATATGAATCTTCCTCAATTCAAACTACCTCTAATAGTGGGGTTGTGAAACTATACCGCCTTGAAATCATTTGTATTGCAGAGCACAAGTCTATCTCTTTCTCTCTCTAATTTCATACCTACCATTTTAATTTTGATCGTATATTCTGAACATTTTGCTTTCATGCATCCTTGTATGCTATAATGTCAAATTTTTTCTCACATTAGTCATGGAACAAATTCATTCATCACACGTGTAAGCTTTGACTTTATGAAGCATTGACACTGAATTTGGAGTATTCTAGCCTGATGAAACTATCATATTCAGTATTTCAAAACAAAGCCATATGCTTGTGAACCATCAAGCCTGCCGGTATACCCACCTAGCAAGGAGATTGATGTGAAACAGCTGGAGGAGTCAAGGAGGTGAGATCTCATCCTCTTTGTATGTTGAAATACGTTAGCATTGTTTGCTTGTCAGCTCTTATTTAAACAACTGCAATGGACTTGTAGGAAAAAGATTGGTGGAAGAGCACGTGGACCTGTAACAAGAAAACCATCAAGAAAGCCATTAGGTCAATTATCATTGAATGGTTTATTGCGTTTCATTTTATGTGCATGCATTATAATCCATTTGAAGGGTCTGTTTTCCAGGGAGAGTAAATTATCATTGAATGGTTTAATCTCCTTTTACAGGATATGGCAAGTCAAACCCAGAAATTCCAAAGGGTAAATGACAGGTCAGTCCACATCCTTAAAGAAGGGAGCAGCAATGTTGGTAAGGATGAATCAAAGTTGTCTAGTGATAAACCAGATGATGCTTCCTATACCAAGAATGCATCTCAAGTAGATATTCCCTTTTCTGGGCCGTTGCAAGTTTACAACATATCTATATATCATGCAAGTTTACGACAAGAACTTCAGATGCTGCATTAGCTATTTTTTTCTTTTTCCATGTTCATGTTTTTCTTTTTCCCCAACTGCAGCGATTACACACACACACATATCAGCAAGGTTCTGTTTCTCTCTTTTTTTTTTTTCTAAGTGTGTAGCAATGACAGCAACGTTTTCACACACACACATATATATATACTTACAACACAGTGAAGCTTTCTCCAACTTTTCCTTTGATTTTCTTCAACTTCCTTCTTCTCGGATACACTCTCTTCGGTCTCTCTCTCCCCGCTGCAGTTCTTTCTGGTTTTTATGCAGCACAAGGTCGAACGAGAATGATCACGGCTTCCTCTGTTTATCGGATTCAAAACAGAGCTCACACAGCTCAAGCCCTCACTCTCGGACTCTCTCTTCGACTCTCTTGATGTGGCTTAGTCTGTCTATCGCTCTCGGACTCTCTTTCTTGGTCTCAACTCTGCTGGTTTTTGTTAAGGCAACGTGGGGGAGGAAGCTATGAAGCAAAGTTTAAATAAAGCTAAGGTCCAGTCCAACGTGAAGGAGACGCTGAGCATTTCAGGTTAAGTTTGAAAAGCGTGGGAGAGGCTGCTACTGACGCACGAGTATGGCTTGCTGTGCGTCGCCGATGAAATCTTCTTTTCTGAGATTACGGCACTGTGAATCTGTGATCTCTGTGGCGTGATATGGGTTCAGTTTCGCCGAGCTCCGATCTCGAAACTCAGATTTCATCGTCAATGGCCAGTGGTGGTTGGCAAACATTAGCAGGTGGGTAGTCTTAAATCAAGCTCAGATCACTCAAAGACTGAAAGTTTGATCATGACATCTCCACGGTCCGAGAAGGGTATACACGGGTGTTTGGTGTTGAGTGCGAGATGCATGCTTTGAGTGCGCTACAGTGTCTGAAGACAGCCTTTTTCATTGGACCAAACGACGTCGCTTAGGGCTTACTGGAAAAAACGTTACCTGCAGCCCCTGCACAGATGATTTCCCCTATATATATATATATATATATATATTAATTACTATCTCCGGTCCTAATTATAGAAACACTTTTGTAGTGTAATTTGTATTGTAAAAATATTCTTATAATTAGGACCGAAGGGAATACTTATTTAAGCACAAGTCTCTGACTTCCCAACAGTGAAGTCCATCCACGCTTGTGTTTATAACAACCTCACAACCTTGTCTTGTCATTTCTCGTTTGAATGAAGTTTGGTTTCATGGGTGAAAAATTAAGCAGCAGATCTGACTATAAGACCAGACTTGGGTATAACTTGCATTCTATTATTTTTGGGGCATCAAAATGGATTAAAAAGACACCAAAATCCATTGGAAGCAAGTGCAAAGGAAAAATAGTGTTGGAAGCTTTTACCTACGAGTGTGGGCCCAACGGAGACGAAATCTAGATTAGTTGGAACCAAAGGTTCCGGTGAATCATGTGGGAAAAAAAGAGAGTAGAAAGACAACCCCCAGAAATCCAGATACGTCAAAAAGCCCAGTTGAGTATGCAAAAAGCCCAATTAGGAGAGGACGAAGTCTGGGTAATTACTAATTAGGCGTAACACCCCTCGTCTTTGGGTTCAACTGACAAAGAGGTCGGACACTCTCACCAAAAGGGAGGGGGTTCGATCCTAAAGTTGGTCAAGGCGCTGGGGGAGGCATCTTAAGCGATGTGAACTTATGGAAACATAGGCTGAGGTGGAGGCATGTATATTCTCAATTCTGTATGCCCTGAGAAGCTAAGTCATAGCGCCCTGTCCTTGACTTGTGGATAAGCCTAACTCTTCTCCTAAAATTTCTTTAACCAAAAAAATAATAATAACAATTTAGGCGTAACAAACCCGTACTTATCACCAGCTTGGGCACTTGGCGGTCGGAAAGAACATGTGGTGATGCGGTCCAAAAGGAAAAGTAAAAGCAAAACTTTATATATTTATTACCAAAAAATTTTATACAACATCCAAAATTTCTGCTATTCATAGCCAGATATAATAAATTTACGGAAAACTCTGCTAGAAAACGGTTTAATAAATGATTTTTCCTTGAATATAAGGTTGGGGTTGCAGTTTATTTTACATATAAATATGCACATTGCTAACAACTAACTTCTTGAACTACGCACTACATAGCTAGGGAAACTTAAATTCATCTGCTCAACTACGCGACCTCGCAGGAGGAGAAAACAAAAGAACACATATACAAGTGACGGCTTCTAATAGTTCTATTCTTAGAGGGCCTATCCATCTACGAGTGCTCCGGTTCTTGGCGGAACCCCCAAATCGTTTGACAACTTCTCGCACAACTGCATCAAATATCATACGAAACAGATAAACACATCAGCTTCTGGTTTTTGTGAAAACGAGAGCTATGAGAGAGGGAGATAGAAGGTGAGAGATTGAACCTGTCTATATACAGAAGAATCTCCACAGGATTTCCTCAACTCTACTACATACAAGGATGGGCTTATCTCAAAAACCTATCAACCAAAAAAAAAAAACTGAGCATGGAGTAATAGCAGAAATGAATTTAGATTTTAAAATATGACTGACATGAATATGTTCTTTTTCTTTTTATATTTAGATTGGTCTACTAATCTGCATATTTCAAATCATTCTGTTAAAGTTTGACAGAATATAAGATTAATCACTACCTCTGCTGCAACTGTGAGGTTGCCTAGACTTTTACGTGCCTCCTTGTTCGCTTGTATCACTTTCACCTGAAATATTTGATCATACACTGACGTTAATTAATGCCAACCAAAATGTTCATTTATTTATGATGGCAATGGAGCAACGATACCAACTTTTCCATTTTTCTTTTGGACTTCAAATCCCATTTCTGTCACAATGTCCTCAAGCCTCTCAATCAAGTCCTTTGCGCAGAGGTTGGACGTAAATCTTATCTTCCTCTCTGAGACATCCTAGAAATCAAAATAGAAGTGTTCAAATATGCATTGGAAATTTCCTTCAGAAGCGAAGAATACTTGTACACAGCAGAAAGTATAACAAATACTTTCACACTCACCTCTTTTTCGAAGAAGCCAGAGAGGTCAAGGCATGAAGACATCCCTATCAATTGAAATGCATTGATAAGGGTTGATGATCCTGGACTCCTATCTTCTGTTTCGTGAGCCTATTGCCAAGAACATAGCTCTGGGTTAGATCCAGAGAAAGATTAAAAGCCAAAAAAAAAAAAAAAGAGTAGCAAGTATACATACCACTTCGTGGATGGAAAAGGCTTGATCGTCAATATATACGTCCTCTTCCTCATCCTCTGGCTTTGCTGGAATATAGTCCTGCTTGAACCATTCATCTTGTTTTATGCCAGCCATTGTTATCCGAGTAGCAGGGTTGGGATCTAGAATCCTCTTTATGATGTTTTTGGCACCAGGCGATAGCCATTTTGGCATCTGAACATCTCCCTTAAGAATCTGCACACCATCATATAACAAAATAATCAAAATCCTCTAAATATTTAGGTTTGCTGAAATTATAAAGTAGCCCTGGTAAAGGAGAGCAGACAGGCAGAATTTGAATACCTTTTGGTAGAGAACTGCAAGATTCCGATCATCAAAAGGAAGATATCCTGTTAAGATAACATACAAGATGACCCCACAGGACCATATATCTGATGTTGCGCCATCATATCCTTTATTAGAAAGAATCTCAGGGGCCACATAGTTGGGACTTCCACAGGTGGTATGCAGCAAACCATCTGCCTGCAATTTTCATACGGCAATCACAAGTCAATGACCAAATAATTCAGTGTGACTGTGTGAGAATACATGTGTTTACTATGGTATACTTCGTCACCGAGGCATACTTAAAAGAACTCACTCTAAAATGCTGGGGTAAAGCACTTAGGCCAAAATCGGTTATCTTTATGTTCCCTTTGGCATGGACAAGTACATTCTCCAGCTGCAGCAACATAGCGCATTTTTTTCAGTATGAAGGCAAGTCCCGTTTAACTGAAAAGGGCCAGCCATAAATTATCATAATTTTTCTTAAGAAGTGAGGAGGGCAACCTTAAGATCTCTGTGGAAGACCCCTTTATCATGACAGTAGCTAACACCGTCAATCAACTGCTGGAAAAGCTTCCTTCCTTCAGCTTCTGAAAGTTTGCCTTTGGATGCCTGTGAAAACAAGTATATCTCATTAATTGACATCGCCACGTGATTGGCTGATATAATTTATTCAAGAAGATAGACGGTAATAATAATACTCACGATCCTGTCAAACAATTCTCCTCCAGTCACGTACTCCAGGACCATATAAATCTTCGTCTTGCTAGCCAAGACCTGTGAAATTACAGTTATAAATCATAGTCAGGAGATTATGGCTTCAAGACTGATTAAATGCAGGCTAATAAATATCTACAGGGACCACAAAATATTTATCCATGAGAACCATGAAATATTTTTTTAAAAAAAAAAAAAAAAAAAAAAAAAAAAAAAAAAAAAAAACTTCTTATTAAATTATGGATAGGTACTTGAAAAGAAGAGAACAAAATAATTTCTATTATTTAAAAATTATATTATCAAATTAATTTTTTTATTTAATATTTCAAAAAAAAAAAAAAATCCCGAAAGGGGGACCCCACTCATAGACCTACAGGCACATGGCATCCACAAGAATCACGAGTGGAGGTGGCCCCCTCCAAGTAAATCATGCAAGTTATAGTATCAATTATAAGCCACCGCATTAGCATTTTAGAGTTTTTTATTTGGAACATTCTCACACGTCAGTAAAGCAGGGGTGGAAATTGGTATCCTCATCGGATTAGATCAGACGACCACCACGCCAGACGCGTAAAACTAATCAATTTGAACTATGCAAGGAAGAACCCAATAAAAAAATATACAGACAGATTCCAAGTATAAATTATATAGAATCACTTAAAAGTTTGAAAATTCACAGAACAAACACTGGATTCCTTACATGTGAAGAACATAAATTTTGATTTAGCCAACTTGCCCCGGGATTTAGGATTAAATTCAATCACATATTCTTTTCATACGTGGCATATTGTTACCCACACGTAAGTTAAACCTTTCAACCCCGCCATAATCAAAGATAAGGAAAAGTATATGTGGTCCAAGTCAGTCATGAGGTCTTGAACCATATATAAAATACGCGGGGATTCGTTCGTTGCAGGGTCGTATGTGCTCTTCAATACAGCCCACATTGTCTTGCTAGGTTCAAGACACAGACATATAGCAACTAACCACCCAAAAATAGAAAGCTAAGGCAGAGGCACCATGTTGGGAAAACTTGAGAGTATCAAAGATAAGTAAAGTAAATTAATAATATATATTTTTAAGAAAACCACCTAATATCTGAGGTGATATTGGATCCAACTAATCTAGATATACCCAGTTGGGCACCATATGACTATGAGAGTAACTCACCCATAAAATAAAATAAAAATATGTAATTTTTTTACTTTAGACCGACTTAAATTCAAGCAAATTATAATCACAAAAAACCTAAAGTATTCGGCAAACACCAATTTCTGACAGAATATAATTGATATATTTTGGTGAAATTTATATCTGGTTAAAAATATATGGGTAATCTTTTTGGCCTGAAATATTTGGGTGATGTTAACTACTCATTCAGATAAAAGGGCGCAGAGAATGATCAGTCACAAGGAAATAATACTGCCAAGTGTGGACGGGCGGGTGTAACTAGGGAAGGTGTTGTCGTTTCATGGAAGAATTTTCAGGGAAAATTCATCAATAATTGATATTGATGAAAAATATCGATTTAGGATTTTTTTTAAAGAAAAAAACAACGAGATTAAGAACAAACAAGGCTTCCATAATTGGTGCCAGCCTTTTTACTGTATATCCTCGGGATCTCCCGTTTATGCAAAAAAGGTTTGGGCAGCCGATCCAAACAAAAATACCACTATACAAGTTATTTTGGTTAAGCTATAAATTCATACTGATGGAGTATTTGTGAAAAGGAGGAGAATAGCATAATTTAGGGAAACAGATGATATAGATACATGTCTAATCTAATTAAAGAATAATTCATTTTAAATCATAAATGTTATCCAAGTATAGCAAAACAGGATTCCGAAGACAATCTCGAAGAAGAAGTGATATTGGGTAGCATTGAAAACTTTTTCGTTATCCATATCTCTTTCTACCGGGAAATTGTGAAAAAGTAATGGAATACACCATTTAGAAACTTATGTTCATTTTTACACACAAATAAATTTCATGATGCCAAATGCATATGCACACCTTAACCCAATTATTTTTCAGGACGGAAAAAAATTTGCTGTGGCTTCTTATTAGATTATTATTTTTAGACAACTGGTTTCGTCTTCGATGAAACTTTGAATCTGTTAATATCAATGCCGAGTAGAATTTTTTCCATATAGGACATTGTACCTCGTATAATCTGACCACGTTCGGATGCTTCAAGAGCTTCAAGGTGGCTATTTCCCTCTTAATCTGCAATTCCAGATTCATTTACATTAGATTAGACGGATTGTGGCTGAGAGATTCTGCTGATGGAAAATTGGAAATGTAATCGAAATAGCTATTAGCTTGAATCAAAACTTTAAAAAAAAAAAAGGATGAGGGACCAGAAATTTGTTGTTGAACTTCAAATCTGGATTTATACATATGCTCATTAAACTCGTGTGTCAACAAATCAAGCCCGGAGGTTCTAGATTTTGCCATGAATGGACTAGCGCGAGAGAAAATAGAAGAGAGATCAGTAAAATAGAAGTAAAGCAGACCTGATTGGTTATATTGAGGTCAGTGATCCTTTTCTTCTCGAGGATCTTAACCGCGAAGGATTGGCCGGAATCGGTATTCCTAGCTAATTTGACTTTTCCGAAATTGCCTTCTCCTAGAGTCCTACCAAGCTCGTATTTCCCAAGTCGCATTCCCTGTCCTTCCTTCTCTTGGTTGTTGTTCTTGTTACCAAGGTTCACGATCACCATCACCTAACCCCCTCCGGTGCAGATCCCACAGTCTCCGGCGTAAAAGATTCAATATCCCTTTGCCGAACGGCTGCTGACCGCCAAATTTTGAAGCGGAAGCAACTAAATCAGGATCGGAAGAGAGCGCGCAAACTAAGAGTTGGGTCCTTCCGTTGCTCAGAGATTTTGGGTTCTGCGTTCAGAAATCAGAAGCGTGTTGGTATTTAAGATGCGCGCTTCAGGCCGAAACGTTTGTGCTGCGTAATTTTATTTTATTTTATTTATTTATTTTTGTAAATGGCAGAACGCTAAAGAAAATGCCTTTATGGAGAGCCCAAGAGCCGATATATATCAATCTAATCATGCATCATAATTAAATAAGAAAAATTGCACTTAGGTTTTGAGTAAATAAAAATATGATAAAATTGTCCATTAAAATGTCAAAATTATGCTTAAGTCTTGTGGGACTTTTTTGTAATATTTTTTATATGTGAAAAGATACAAATGTCCTAATGTATCACTATTGATAAGTCCATGAGTCTGTTTTAACAAATTATATACATGTTTTAACAAGCATCGGCGGACCCACATATTAGATTGGGGGACAAGTGCCCCTTGAATTTGAGATTTTTTTTTAAAAAAAAAAAAAATCATATATGAATGGTTGAATGATTGTTATATGAATGGTTACCCACCTTTAAATTAAGTGTTCACCCTTAATACATCAAGATTGTACTTCGTTAATCGGATAGGGGAGGAATGGTTGAATTGTTGTTTAGTGATTTTATATTGAAAAATATGTATTTGATAACATTGATAATAAGACAATCATGATGAAATTCCAAAAAATAAGGCCTAAAAGGAAGACATTGTAATTATTTTTATTGTAATGTACTTTTGTTATTAAAATATATGTACTTGAACTTATTGAGTATTCACTCTTCATTGTAATTTATGTAGTTGTATTTCTAAATGTACTTAGCCTTGGTTTTTTAAATAATAGATTTGTAAAATAATTGTCTCTCTTATTACATTATCAGTATTCACTATTTCATGAATATTTTTTTTATATTTTTTTAATGCATTTAAAACTTTTCTTAAAAGAAAAAATCGAGGGCGCTACCCCTGAATCCCCCACTACTAGTGCCCCTTCAATAATTTTACGGATCACATCAATCCCTGTTTTTGACAAGTCTATTTATTCCATAGGCATGTGTTGACAAGTTCATGAGCAAGTTTTGACAAATCTATGTGTTTATGTTGATAAATCCATAAGACTGTTTTGATAAGTTTATTTATTTAATGTGCATATGTTGACAAATTCATGAGTATGTTTTGACAAATCTATGTCTTATATCGATAATCTTATGAGCTTCATGGTCATTTGTATTTTTTGCACATATGAAAAATATTGTAAAAGAGTTTCAGTGACTTCATCACAATTTTGATATTTTAATCGACGATTTCACTGTATTTTTCCTTACTTGGGAGGTAAGTGCAATTTTCTCAATTTATATATGGTTTATTTATTAAATCAAAGTTTACGTGAAATACGCCGGCAGTTTTACTTTTACATAAAAATACATTAATATATGTTAATATATTAATTTTCATATTTCACCAATAAAAAATATTTTATATAATTTGTTTTAAATTAGTTATTGTTTTGAATATAATTTTTATAGAGCAATTCTCAATTATTCCCTCAGATCTTGAGATTCATTCATGCTCTGACTGAGTTGGCTTTTTGTGGCGCATTAATGAATTGCTTCCGACGCAAAAAACAAAAATAAATGTAACCTCATCTTTTGTGTTGTTATTTTTCTATAACGTCGTTACATTAAAAAAATTAAAAAAATTGTCGCATTCATTTTAAATTCTAACGTTTATTGTATGTTTCAAAGTAAAAAAAGAAAAGAAAAGAAAACATAACAGTTTAACCCACATATGTAAACGCAAACCCACACGTAAGCATGGATTTAAATCTTTGACCAATAAAAAGCATAGGTTTTAAATTTATGGCCTATCTTGAATTTTATATTTGAATGAAAACATATCTGATTTTTAAAAAAAATGTATTAAAATATGATAAAATCCTCGCCCAATGATTAAGAACCACAACTCCCACAATTTGGGGCGGGGACCACAACTCCCAATAATATATATATCTAAACTACTACAGCTACCGTATCTTCCTGGTATCTTCCAAAACATATTTTGTTTTCAATACATACATGTCATTTCTTTAAAATTAATTTATTTAACATGTATATAAACTGATATATATGATAGAAGGTTACACAAAAGTATTTTTAGTATATCATTGCATATAATTGGTTCATATTAACTTATTTATTTTTTCTCTTCAATATATTTAAATTAATTAATTAACTATTGGAGCTGATGTCTCACTATAAACTACTACCTCTAGTTCTAATTATAAGAGCTAGTTGATTTTTTTTGGAGAGAATAAAAAAACTAAATAAGTTATTTAATCATTTCATATGTTGTATTTTCTTAAATTATAGTATATTAGTTTATTGGTCAAACGATTTAGTTTGAAGGGAAAAAAAATACTCTAAGCTAATTTAATTAGTTTCCTTAATCTTCTAAAAAAGTCAACTAACTCTTATAATTAGGATCGGAGTATTTAAATAAGTAATGCATTTGAACAAGTATATGAACAAGTAAAACTGCATTATATTGACCACGTTAATTAATATTTTATTGTGATAAAAATTTATCCATATTTCTCGGTTCAGACTTCAAAGGAATGACCCACACGAAACAGACACGACTTTCGTTATTTCTCATTAATTACTCTAATGCCATTTGCTAATATTTGTTTTCTAATAACTACTAAGATATTTAATAGTAATAATATTAGTTTCATTGTACCTAATATTCGGTGATCAGGTGGGCCAAAAAATATATTTGGTGATTAGAAATTTTATCTTCGTTCATCCGGGCAATCACATGCTGCAAGATCACTTAAAGAACTTCCTATGCCTGAGAATGATTGTTAGTTGGGGCCTTTCCGGCAGAACCGCTTGTTGGCGACATTCTAAAATTTATTAGTATATATATGTATTTATTATATGATATTCTATTTTGGTCAATAATTTGGCTTCAATTAATCTCTTATATTCTTTATAAGGACAATGTTTGGTTCATTATCCATTGGGCTGTGAGAGGAAAATAAAATTTTTGTTTAAGATGCCTACTGAAAAAGTTAGTATTATTTTATATTTTGTTTTGATTTATAATTGTTATTTATTTATATTTTCAATGTTATGTGATACTATTTAGTAAATAGTTTAATATGTTTATTTTTTTGACTGGGTTAAAAATATTTTCTGGTTCTGCCAGGGGCATTCTAGACTTTTTGTATTAATAAGAGTAAATACCTTTTCTGGTCTCTGACAGAAAACGCAATCCTCATTTTGGTCCTTACAAAAAAAATGTCCTTTTTAGTCTATAAAAAGGACGAATAAGGATCGATTGTTGGACATTTTGATCCTCACAAATTTCCAAAATGCCCTTTTTAGTCATAAAAAGGGCGAATAAGGTCGATTTTTTTGTAAGAGGCAAAATGATGTCGTGTTTTTTGTCGAGTTTACTCTATAATAATGAGATGCCTTAATATATAAATTAAATCATTAAATTATGGTTTGTCAAGGGGAAAAAAAGAGTACCTCGGTAAAGATACGATAAGTTTATGGTTTGCGTTTATCGTTGACTTGGTCATTGTTGTCATGTTCTAGGCTGTTTATTATCTAGCTAGCTGGGAGCTACGAATGCTATTTTTTCGATCCCCCTTTTATTTCTGCATTTTTATAAACTTTGTTGATTGATTTTGTATCTGTTGGCTCTAATCAAAAGCGCAGGGATTGATTAAGAAAATAAGAACTGGATCCAAAACTCATGGGAAGTTCGTTATTCCCAGGAAATAATTTTATTTTTTTTGTCAAATCTGCCCCTTTTTTAGTGATTTTCTTGAATTATTGCCCGTCTTTAATTAATTTGCTACAAGTACTGAATTAATCTTATCAATAGTTTTTTCTTCACTTCTTGACTGTGAAGATTTATTAGTTTCCATATGATAAATTACATCATATGGTCCTGCATATATATATATAGAAAGACTCAGCACATGCATATATTATATTCATGGTAGTTTCATTGTTTTATTTATTGATATTGGTCATATATACGTATTCATCAAGATGTTTGCATCATGAGATCTAGATTCTTGAATTCTTGATTCTCTTAGAGTATGTCACATTTGAATTGAATGCGTGACATGTTGGAGTATTTCTAATTTTAATACCAACATGACACTCAATATTGACAATTCTTGAATCTCTCTATGACCACTTTTTATATAATCTCACAATATATATTTCACAAAAAATTATAAGGAGAAAACATGAAAAAAAGAGAGAGAGATATATATATATATATATACACACACACATACATATAGCATATGTGAGAGTTGTCCCTATCTGATAATACTTACTTAAGCAGATAACCATATTTAAAGAAAAACAAAACAAAACATTTGCATGCATGCAATGTTGTTTATATATTCCATTTTTGGTAATTAATGTGCAAGCAAAATTTTTGCTTTCAAATAGATCAAAAGCATGAATATTTTGAATTTTCCCATTTAAGTTGAAACGTTCAAATTATTTTTTTGAATTCGTCTCATGAAAATATAAATAAATCAAGCTGTATGGAATGGAAGTAGAACTCGTTGGATCAAAAACAAAATATTGCCACATCATCTTCTAAATCCAATCCTCAGCCTGGATGGAAGAGGTCCTATTGGTGGAAATTGATGGCAAAATCATGCCCACGAGGAAAGCGTGCGGTAGTTGTTGTATTGTATTAGTTGACTAATTAACAGAGGAAATTCTGTATCAACCTCGTGTATAAATCATGCCCACGAGGAAAGCGTGCGGTAGTTGTTGTATTGTATTAGTTGACTAATTAACAGAGGAAATTCTGTATCAACCTCGTGTATCATGCCACTTGTGGTCTGACTAATTAAGATATAATAACTCGTGAGTTGATTTGTTACTTTCTAAATATTAGATGATATTTTAATAAAATTAAAAGATTTTATAATATTCATTTTTTTCATTGCTTGTAAAATCTTAATTGATGGTTTCATTTTTTTAAGGAAAATAAAAATATGGAATATATGAGCAATCAACTAGAATTAATATTAACTAGTCAAATCATAAATGACGTGCTAAAGCAGTTTCACACAAGAATTTCTCCTATTTAACTACCTACCCATGGATAATTATGGCCTTGCTAGCTAGTATCTAAGAATTCTTCCCTTACTTTTAACAATATGTTCCATATTGTGTTAATGGTTACTCCTCTTGATACAAGTGACTCTTTTAAGACTTGAACTTTATAGTAGTGAATTCCTCTCTTATTTCAACATGTATGCCACGAGATCACTTTCAACTTTCACATTTTCATTGAAATTGATGTTTGTATAATTGCTAGTCACGCTAAACTTAACCCTTTATCGGTATCCCCTGATACATGGAGGTCTTTTTTTTAAAAAAAAAAAAAAAAAATTAGGGTAAAGTAGTAAATTTGTCCTGGAAGTATATTTTTAGGAGTAATGTTGTCCTGAAAGTTTTTTCAGATTTAATGTTACTCCGGAAGTTTTAAAACGTAGTAATATTGTCATTTTCCGTTAAAAAACTAACATTGACAGCTAAAAAATTGACATTGACCGTTAATTTCTTAACGGGAAAAGGGCAGTATTACTACATTTTAAATTTTTCGGGATAACATTGACCTGAAAAAAACTTTCAAGACAACATTGCTCCTAGACGTATATTTCCGGGGTGGATTTACTATTTAACCCTTAATTTTAACTTCTTATTATATAGTAATATATGGGAAAAAATAATTAGTGCTCCCTACAGTCTTTAATATAAGACATATTTAGGGAGTTGATCTTAATCATAAATATAAGATATAGTTTTATATTTGACATTATTTCCCTAATTTACCCTTATTAATGCTTTCTCAAAGTAACCAAGGAAGAGCGAAATAAGGAAATAAATTAAATGAAGATGACTAAGGTGTTTTAAAAACTACATGATATATTGATTAACTTAACTAACGTTCATAATCTAATCAAATTGAATAAATATATCTTATATTAATAATCTATCATATCACATGACCAAATGTGGGACCACATCGATGCAATGCACATGATGATGAGCCACTTGGGGATCTTCCTCTTACATATTATTAAGCTTTGGCATGTTTATTTAAATAGGTCTGATAATGAGTCTGAGCCTGAATTTAACCTTTTTACTAAATAGGTTAGATTTGACTTTATGTAGGTTAGGCCACCTGACCTATTTCCATCTCTAATGACAAAGTTGGGAAAAATAAGGACCCAGATTGCCTCAGAATCCAGGGGTTCAAGATCCCTCGTAGCCGATCGAGCCGTTGATCTCCCATCATCAAATCCGATCGTCCATTTTAATACCTTAAAATAAGTTTAGAACCCCGAAAAATTATTTTAGGATCTTAAAACAATATCCCGAAGCATATTTTTAGTACCCAAAATTTTAAAAATCCCTCTCTGGACGTTGGATCAACTTTTGGATGGCCCAGATCAAAGGATACTGAGGGATGAAGAGGGGAGGATACTGAGAAAATCTGCTTCCGAAAAATAAATTAACAAAGGCCTAGATAGAAAAGGGTTGTCTCCACTTCTTCGCCACTTAATTATTTCACAATTGGATTGACTTTTAATGTTTGAGATTTTATACCATATTAAAAATATTATTGTAATATTAAATATAATAATATTTTTACACAATGAATCTTAACCATTTAAAGTCAATCCAATCCAATGGTGGAGAGAGAAGTTAATGGAGATATTCTTTTCCTGGATTTGTCCCTTTAAAGAGGAATACACGTGGAATTACTATTTTTTTTTAATTTATAATGAATAATGAAATTATAGCAGAAGCACAATAAAATCATAAATGTAAGTACCAATGATTCAACAAAAAAGTTGTCCAATGTCCATAGTGATGGAGATTTTCGGAAATGCTTGTTCCCCCAGGAAATAATAATAAAAAAATCTTTTATAGACAATACTCCATAAAATCTTAATTTCGGACCACTCCCTTATAAGCCCCACACGCCCTATTGGGAATATTTTTTATATTTAATTTAATGCTTAAATGTTGGATGTCTGCTCTGTGTATAACATCGATCTTAAAAGTTGAGAAAATTGGTTTGCCAGGAAAAATGTCGTTGAGAAAATAAATTATGTTTAATTTTCTCCACACCACACCACATAATAAAATTATTGTACTTACTGTATTTGAATTTATTTCTGACATTTTCATGAAAAAATTATTTCTGATATTATATTTAATTGACTTTTTTCTAGAATATTTTATTGAATGTATCAAAAGTAACGAATCACACCAACAAGTTTAGGTGATAAATGACTTCATATTAAAAAAAAAATTACAGGTTTGTATTTTTGGAAAAGCACTTTCAAAAACTCTTTACACTTTAAATATCAGTCTCAAATTCAAAATGGCTTTGCACAGATTCATCAAGAGAAACAGTTAGTTGGAATTATTACTAAACATTAAGAGAAGCAGTCTTGTAACTGAATTTTTTTAAATTTTTTTCCCTTCTTTACCGTATAGAAAATAGCCCATATTAATTAAGCATAATAATAAGAGGTGAGTAATTTTATTTATTTTTTATTTACTCCTGGAAATATTTTAAGTAAAATGAAATAATTTCTGTTAAAATTTCATAAAATATCTCATATATTAAAATATAAGACTTCACAAAATATATGTTATATTTATAACAGAGAAGCATAACATTTCTTCTTCAGTACTTCATGTGTATGATTTGCACGAAGCGATTTTTTTTTTTTTTTTTTCCTTTCTTGTCTCCTATCCATATAGAGTACAACATAAAATTTTTCACAAGTCATGTAATAATATTACAAGGCTGAAGGCCTGAAGGGAATATTAATAATACAGAATTAGAAAAGAGTTTGAATACACTTTTTAGATTTTTTTTCAGGCTTCTAAAAACTATTGACAAAACATTTATAACATGGGTCATCTTTTCAAAATTTATAAATCATAATTATGTACGTTGTCAAACTCGCGAGTTAACTCTCTGAGTTTAATGTTTTTACGTTTTTAGTTTACAAAATCGAATTGAGTCATTGGTAAACTCATGATCGTTGTAAACTCGGTTAAACTCACAAGTTAATATACTGAGGTTACCGTTTTTACGTTTCTAGTTTACAAAACCGTGTTAACTTAATTACCTTTAAACTCGTGTTAACTTCTTCGATTTGATCTTGTTCAATGGCTTTAAAGATAAATTTTATAGAAATTTCTTTGTTAAATATGATAACTTATAAATATTGATGGATTTAATTTCAGTTATTTGAATTTAAAAAATATATAAACCAATTTGTTGTTATTTTTTTTATTTTAATTGTACACTATTAATATCTATTTAAAGGTAAAAATAAAGAGTTTTTACTTAAACTCGCTAGTTTGACAACTTTGATTATGTATACTGGGCTCCTGGCCCCACACTACTCCCTCCGATTTATAATATAAGTCACTTCAACTAATTCGTATGAATCAAAAAATGATAGTTATGTCATTAAATTTGTTTTAAATTAGATTTTTTTTTTTCAATTTTATCCATATTAACGAGGTTTTGAATTAAAGAGAAAAATATAAGGAGTCATAATTAAACATTGATTAAAGGACAGAATTGATAGATAAATATTAATTGTTTTTAAATTGACTTATATTGTAGACCGAGAGCCAGCGTTTTTTTTTTTTAAAATAAAAAAAGTCATTTTTTTAAAAATAAGTCATCCTTCTAGAAGTCATTATTTGATGTGAATTATATATTAAAGGTTTCCCTATCTGCATTGAATCTGGCAGATCCCAACCTTGATTTCAGCGGCAACTTCCCTTATGGAAGATATCGGGTCACATGGAATCACTGTATATTTTAATGTAATATTCCAATCTCCATTATTTTTGTGAAGGTCAAAATAAGAAAATGTTCTTTATTATTATTTATTTATTTTGGAAACAATCTCCATTATTGAAGATATGAGATTATCATTATCATATCCATATATTCTATCTACTACTCCAACATCTGTCTCTTCTTCCCAAACACAACAACTAGTGTATATGCGTGTGTGTGAGAGAGAGACTTTATGAGTTTATGTAGGAGTTATATGCAAATAAATACTTTAAATAAATTTTAGGCAATTTTATTTGTAGATAAATAGTGAATAAAACTAATATTATGTGAATTATATTTATATTGTATAAATGTAAGAGTTTAAGGAGGTTTTACTGTAATGTTTCAACCGCTAGTGAAGTTATTTACGTGTGACATAAAATTGAGGGAGATTTTTTTATAATTTAGCGCGTGCACACGCACATATTCATTATTTCAATAATATATAACTGTTTTGTAACTTAATTTAATAACAGTTAAATTAAAAAATAATAGCAATAACCTGATCTTGTAAACTTTTTAGTGTCATGGAGAAAGTGTTCTTGGACGCTGCCTAAAATAAAAAGCCTGTCTTGATTATATAAATTGTTACCTCCGATTCTAAATATATAATAAAGTTTATAGTGTAATTTACTTTATTCTATATTTAAAACTGAAGAATTAGAATATTTATTGTTTTATGTTGTAAATTACAAAACTAGGTATACAATTTTCCCCCTGCAAATTGCATAATTAATTGATAACTTATACGCAAAGTATAAACCTACGAGGCTACGACTAGTATGAAGTTGACTGCAATAGAAGAAGTTTAATCTTGCTTATTAAGCAAAAACATGCGTAGAAGAGTGATCAACTAAATAAATGATCATTAATACTACCTCCGGTCCTAATTATAAGACATAGTTGACTTTGTTTAGAGAGATTAAGGAAGTTTAAATAAGTTAATTAATTATTTTATATGTTGTGTAGATCTTTAGATTATATATTAGTTTATTAGTAAACTAATTACTTTGAAGAAAAATAAATAATAATAAAATACTTTAAAGTAATTTAATTAAATTTCATTAATTTCTCCAAAAAAAGTCAACTATGTTTTATAATTAGGAACGGAGGGAGTAATATATAATATTTGTTTAGAATAACGATTGAAGCCTTCAAAAATAACTTTTCAATCGTAATTTACAGTATATGAAATAAATATATGAAAGAGTTTCATCTTAATTTATGTGAATAAGTGTTTTTCGGTGTCCCAAATGTGATCCTGAATATGTTTATAATGGTTTTGGTATAGGGCCCGTCACAATTCACAAACACATGAGAATATTTATGTGTGTGTCTCTTTTACTTAATTACCCTCAAAGAGGGATGATAGGGTATTAAACGTGGGGCGATAAAAGAGTGAAAATAATAGAGTATTGAATATTCATTCTGATATCAAATCCAAGTCACTTCAGACTACTATTTTTAATGTATGGATAAAATATTTAAAAATATTAAATTTATTGTAAAATTCAAATAATATTCTAATATTACCTTCATCCACCGCACAAAACTCCAACATTATATTAATTTATATTCTCCTTCATTATCTCTATTAAATATACGCATGAATAAAGAAATATTTAATATAATATTCTTTAAGACTAGCTAGCAAATATTTTATAGAAAAGATCAAGAACATCTTCTATATAAGGTGCCAGGTAATATATTAAATAGAGACTATGGGAAGTAAGGGAGATAAAGAAAAGTGATACCTTATTTTTTAAGGATCAAAATAAATTTATTAACTAGAATTTATATTTAATATTCAATTTTCGTAATAAAAAATGGGAGTGCAATTTTTATCCTTACTATAAGAATTTTTTTTGCTTTTATTTAAAAAATTTAGTGCCTTTTCCACCATGCCATCATTAAATATTAGGAAATATTCTCTCATATTTTCCATACTATTTTTAAGGGAATTATTATTATTTTTTTAAAAAATCCGTCTATCTACATATTTAAAACTTCCAACTAAATTAATTAAATTGGTTTTCTTAATGGAGTACCATGCAAATAGATATTTATTCTTTACTTTCAAATGTGGAAGTCTATTCACGCAATTGTTTGCCAATAATTTTGTTTGGTGTTGCTTCGCTTGTTAGTGCACAAAGCTAGGCATAAATTATTTAAATTGAATTCTTTCATAATCGCATGACATTATTTGATGTTACCCATATTTAAATATTGTTTGATGTAATTAAGGATATTACTTTTTATTTTTTATTACAAGGTTAAACTATTTTTCTTTAAGAAACATCTACACGAACCAACCATCTGGTTTTGCTTTGGTGAGTCCCAGTGAGAGGTTTGAGTATTCATGGGGTTCTGAGCTTCTCCCGTTAGGTTCGTGTCCCCCATTTTACTGGACTTTTCTTTGTCTAGTTTTTGTTTGCTTTTGCCACTTCTACTCCTCATTGTATCTTTTTCCTACCTATTATAGGTTCATCGTCTATTTACGATGGTTAGGCCTACTTCTTCATCCTTTCCGACCCAAACCTCCAACCCAGATGATGAAGATATTGGGTTCCCTTTGCCTAAGGGAGAACGGTTCAACCGATTGCTCCATGGTGGGTCGAGAGGGGGAAGTTCCTGGGGGTCCCGTCCTGTCTCTGTTACAAGTCCGCCCCTTCGTCCTTTCCTGAGTGGATCGTCGAACCTCATAGACCGAGATGTACCTCAGGCCCTTCCAATCGAACCTCTTAATTTCTATACGCCCAGACCGCGTGCCAGGGTAGAATCCATGCCTGAGGGATACCTCGGCCCTTGTTGGGATTGTCTCGCCGACAGCTCGTATTTTATTGCTAACGGCTGGGATTTCCTGGAAAATACTACCCTTGGCTTGTGCCAACATCGGTCCAACTTAGTTCCTGCCTCGGCCGTTCAAAACACCTATCCTCCTGGTCTTTGTCAATTTATCTCCTCGGCCTGACTTGCATTCTTCAGGTATGATTATAGGCTTCTGACTTCGACCTTTTTTATTTATGTTTTTTAGGTATAGATGGGTTCGCCTACGTCTTCCGACCGAACACCCTCCGCCACTGGGGAGTCGACTTCTGGGAGTCTTGATCCTGGCCTGGTTCGCAAATATGCCTGGGTTGCTCATAGTGTCTTGGCTACACATTCCTTAATGTCTCAGGCCGACATTGATAAGCTTGAGCTGGGTGATATTGATAACTGCCAGCTGTGTCCCCCGTCATACGAGGAACCGATATGCTCTACCCATGAGGGAACCAATACTTTATTCTTTTTCTTCTATCGCGAGTACCACACCCGCCTCGGTATTCGCTTCCCTTTTACCGAGTTCCAAATCTCGGTCCTGAACTACCTCCGTCTGGCCCCCTCTCAACTCCATCCTAACGGGTGGGGCTTCATGCTAGCCTTTGAGAAACTTTGTAAATCCTTTCCTGAGCCCCTTCCCTGTACCACCACGGTTTTCTTTTACTTCTTTGTCCCTTTTACGCCAAGTTCTAGAAAAAACTCTTCGGACTTAAAAGGTCTAACTTCTATCCGGGGAGTCCCTGGTAGGAAACTTTTCCATGCTTATTCCGATTCTTTTAAGCACTTCAAAAACTCGTTTTTCAAGGTCGCTGCCAAATCCGGTGAGTAACTGTGGTTCCTCCTAGGGCCATAATCCAAAGAGGTGAAGTGGAAATTCTCTCTTTACTGGACTTACGACCACCATAACAACATTTCGTCTAGTTATCAGGTTGACCCTGACGATCTTTCCCCTGAGGACGTCATTAATGTCACTTAGCTGGCGTCGTACATCTTGCGCCGTGGAGTGCGGACCATCGCTTCCGTTCTCTCTGCTCATCCTGCCGAGCTTCATCTGACTCTACGTATATAAATTTTGGTTGACTATGTCTTTCCTTTTTCAGAACAATCTTCTATTTTGGATGGTTTTGCTAATGGTCGCTTGATTTCTTTTATGCAGCCCAAGCGATGGAGCCTCTGCCTCATTATCTAACTCATGCGACCCAAGGTCAGAAGGCGGCCCAAGGTCAAAAGAAGAGGTCGGCCCCAGAGCCCCGTAGATCCAGGACGGTGGCAGATGCCTTGGCAAAGGCAAAGAGGGTGAAAGAAAGCCCTTCTGTATCAACGGATGTCCCCCCTTCTGGACCCTATGCCAGTTCTGTGCCTTCTGGGTCAACTTCGCCTCCTATTGTATCTAAGACTGCTCCTGAGCCTTCGCCTCTGTCCCTACCTCCTCCTCCACCTCTGCCAAATCTCCCTCGTGGGCTTACTTGGAGTAAAGGGCGGACTGACGAACTGGCGGTCTCTCTCCTTCCACCTCGGCGTTACACCGACGCTGTCCCTCTTACAGAGGTTGATGAGGCCGAGCTTTGGAGCATCCAGAAGGCTACCCTGAAGTCTGATGGGATGGTGCAAGCGTTCGAAATTGTGAAAAGAAATTATGTGAACGCTAGTGCTGCTCTAACCAAGGTTCAGGAGGAGAGGGACCATGTTGTGGAGGCCAAGAAGAAAGCCGAGGAAGCTTTCGAGGAAGCCGAGATGGCGAAGAATAAAGCTGAGGATGCTCTGCCCGGGATTGAGGCTGAGAAGGGTAAGCTCGCGGAGGAGCTCCTGATGACCCGAGAAGCTCTTGACCAAGCTAACCAAGAGCTGGTTAAGCTACAAAAGGCCCATGCGCAGGATATCGAGGCCCTTCGGGTAGTGCAATCTCAACGTGGGGTTCTGGCGAAGGAGTTGGAGGAGACCAGGGGGCCCTCACAGAGTCCCAGAAGGCTTATGCCGATTGCTCCGATACTGTTCAGGAGACAGCTAAGGATGCCTTCAAAATGGCCCTGGCTCAGATTCGCCATTTGAACCCTGATGTTACACTTAACATTGAGGGATTTCACCATCTAGCCTATATACAAGGCGGCATCCTCGTCCCCCTCCTGCTTCTCCCGAAGTGACTTCGGCATCTCTTCTTGATGACGGAGATCAAACTGGTGATGGGGAGGTGCACTCTTCGGCGGGAGTCCAGATTGAGGATCCTTCCAACCCATCAGCTCCGGCCACTTAGCTTTTACTTTTCTATCTTATTTGGGCGTCGGTGCCCTTTTGTATTGTTGCTGGATATTGCCGCTATAGTTCGGCTTATAAATTAATTTATATATAAATTAACTTTCTCTATTTGATTGAGCACCTTAAGATGCTAACCTTAATTGACCGGGCCAGGGTCGTTATGTAGATATGCGTTTATCGTCCAGACTTGCCATCTGGGGAAGTTTGGTAGGGTTTCCTTAGTTAACCACATAAGGTGTTTATTTAACGCACTACCGAGTTCTGGCTCCCTCGTCCGGGTTCAATCGCCAAGATAAGGGGAAAATGTCACATGTTTGGCCGAATTATCCTAACTCCAAGCCAAACATTTGGACTCGATCGTGGTCGGCATGACAATTCATCTTCTTATCAAGGAGCGAGCATTGACGCGTCAATTTTGTGAAGACCTTTACAGGTGGGTTCACATTGCTCGAAACCAAGGCACATCGGCCCTAGTGTCAGCCATCTAGATGTGTTAATTGAAACCGGGTTCTAAGACCGCAGTGTAACCGGGTGTATGGACCTCGGTGTTAGAAACTTAAGTTATAAACAACACGTACTTGAAATAAGAACTCCAATGTGGGTTCCTTATTTAAGATAAAACTTCAAAGAGTTGATAGCGTTAATAGAAAACAGCCAAATATAAACGACACAAATTTAAATAAAGAAAACTAAAACAAGTTTCATCGTGGACGTCATCCGAACCGAGGTCTAGCTATGGTAGGCCCTCAACTTATCGGCATTCCAGGTTCTTCTGACGGGCTTCCTACGTAGGGTTTCTAGTATGTATGCCCCATTGCTTAGCTTTTCCTTGACACGGTACGGACCTTCCCAATTTGCTGCCAGTTTGCCCTCTCTGGCGTTTTTGTTTCCAATGTCCACGCATCGAAGTACTAGGTTGCCCCTGTTGAAAGAACGGGGTCTTACTTTCTGATTATACTTTGCCGCGATGAGTTGCTTGGCCGCCAGTTCCTTACAGTACGCCCTGACTCTGATTTCGTCAATCAAATCCAGTTCGGTCCTCAAGGCATCCTCGTTCGATTCACCTCCTTCCTGAATTACTTTGGCCTTCCTCCAAGATGGAAGCCCTATCTCCACAGGGATCATCGCCTCGCAACCATAAGTCAACCTGAAAGGAGTTTCCTGGGTTGAGGTCTGCACGCTAGTCCTATATCCCCAGAGTACGTTGTAGAGCTGTTCGACCCAGTTGGACTCTGCGTCCTGCATCAGCTTCTTTAGGCCATCTAAGATGACTTTGTTGGCGGCTTCGGCCTGGCCGTTTGACTGTGGATGTTCTACCGAGGCGAAGTGCTGTACAATATCCAGATCCGAGACAATAGTCTGGAATCCTTTGTCTATAAATTGGGTCCCATTATCCATGACTATTTCGGCTGGAATTCCGAATCGAGAGACAATATTGTGTCGAAAAAACCTTTGAATCCGTGCCGAGGTAATAGAGGTTAAAGGCTCCGCTTCGATCCATTTAGTAAAATAATCTACTGCCACGATGAGCCACCTAAATTGCCCCGGGGCTGCCTTAAATGGCCCTAAGAGATCCATTCCCCATTTGTAGAAGGGCCACGGAGCCGAAATGCCGCTTAATTCTGACGGCGGAGGCCAAATAATCTTGGCATGTTTCTAGCAACTTTCGCACCTTTTGACTGCTTCCATGGCGTCCATCTTCATTGTTGGCTAATAAAATTCAGACCGCAAAGCTTTCCTGGCAAGGGCCTTGCCCCCCATGTGATGGCCATTCACACCTTGATGTATCTCGGCCAACAAATACCTGGCCTCGGATGAATCCACACATCTCATCATTGAAGAATGTAAACCTTTCCGGTAGAGTTGGTCATCGATCATTGTGTAGACGGCTGCTTCCCGGATTAACTTTTTTGCCTCAACTGAATCCGTTGGTATAATCCCTCTTTCGAGATAATCTTCAATCGGTTTCCTCCAATCCGTAGCAGCCGATATCGTCATGACGCAACTCGGCTCGGTCATATTTTGCTGGATGACGGTCCGGAAGATTCCCGGGCCCTTGGTATTGGCAAGTTTCGATAGGATATCGGCTCGAGTGTTTTCTTCTCTTGGGATGTGGGTGATTATAACCTCATCGAATTCGGAGATCAACTCCTTTACTTTATTGAGATATTTAGTCAATAACAGACCTTTTGTCTGATAAGTGCCCTCTATCTGTGCGGCTACAAGCTGCGAGTCGGTAAAAACCCTTACTCTCTTCGCTCCATGTTCTCGGGCTTGCAGTAATCCGGCCATTAGAGTTTCATATTCGGCCTGGTTATTCGAGGTCGGGAACTTCAGTTGGAGGAAATGTTCAATGGCGATACCTTCCGGGTTTTCTACTATGACTCCGGCTCCACTACCCTTTGCATTTGAAGAACCATCCACATATACCTTCTACACTTTGCTTTGAACGTCATCAATTCTGTTCGTCACGGTGAGTTCTCTGACGAAATCTGCCAACGCTTGGGATTTGACTGCATGTCGGGCCTCGTAGGAGATGTCGATTCGGATATTGGGATCGCCTAACCGGTCATTCTTCCCGCCAAGTCCGGGTTTGTGTAATATCTGCTTGGGAGCGGGCTTGTCCGGACTATAATACGGTGCCCCTGGAAGTAAGGTCTTAATCTTCTTGCCGAGATGAGCAGGGCAAAAGCCACTTTTTCCAACTTCTGATATCGTACTTCCGAGCTCTGTAACGCCTTACTCACGAAATAAACCGGGGACTGACCGGCCTCGGTTTCTCGTACTAGCGCCACACTCACTGCTTCTTCTCCTACTGATAAATATAAAAACAAAGACTCTCTCGGATCAGGTTTTGATAGGACTGGTGGGGTTTCCAAACAAAGTTTGATCTTTTAAAACACTGTCTTGCATTCCCCGTTCCATCCTCCTTGTGTTTCCTTCTTTAGCAACCTAAAAAATGGGAGCGCGTTCTCAGCTGATCGCGGTAGAAACCTGGTTAATGCGGCTAGGCGGCTGATTAGCTGTTGTACTTCCTTCTTCGTCCTCGGCTGCTGCATGTCGAGGACGGCCTTGCATTTATCCGGATTTGCTTCGATTCCTCGGTTTGTTAACATAAAACCCAGGAACTTCCCGGCCGGGACTCCAAAGCCTTTCTCTGATCGGCCCCGATATTTCTCTTTTTCTGTGCCACCGGTTTGGACCCCGGTTGGATGGCCAGCCTATGACAGCAAAAATTGGGATCGATACCTGGGACCTCGGATGACGTCCATGTGAATACATCTTGGTTTTGCCTTAACAATTTGACCAACCTATCTTTTAAATCCAGGTCCATGGCCCTTCCGATCTTCGTTGTTTTAGCTGGATTTCCTCCAAAGATTAATTCTTCCAACTCCCCTTCTGGTTCTGGACGTGGGATTTCGAGCTCGTCCCTGAGGTCGAGCTCTACCATGCTGACGGGTCGTCCGTCTCTTCCCATGTTTTCAAGATTCAGGATTTGTTCGTCTCTTGGAGTCCGAAGTGGGGACGATGGTCCCCCTTCTCCATCTCAGATTGTCTCGAAGTAACATTGATGTGATTCCTTCTGATCTCCCTTAACAACCACGACCTTATTCTTGTTGTTTACCATCTTCAACCTCTGGTGCTTCATGGATACTATCATATCCCAACTATGAATGGTTGGCCGGCCGAGTATGACGTTGTACGGGGAGGGGAAATCGGCGACTATGAACCTTACCCGTTCGGATTTGAAAGCCTCACGGGTTCCCAAGGTAAGTCTTAGGTCGATATATCCTTTGGGAGGTGAATGTTCCCCGTTGAAGCCCATAAGGGTTGTCTTGCACGGTTTTAAATCCTCTACCTCCATATTCATCCTTTTATAAGCATCCCAGCTAATAATGTTTGCCGAGCTCCCTGCATCAACAAAAACCCTTCTCACCAGGCACTGGGCCACGGTGGCTGTAATAACTAATCCATCCTGGTGTCCCGGCACCACATCTTTTAGTTCTTCAGTGGTAAAGACTAATGGGGGTGGCGTCGGTCCGGTTGGATCGTCCTTAAACTTTGGGATATTCCTGACAGAAAGCACCTCCCTCAAATATTTCTTGCGCTGGCTGATCGTATCTCCTCCCCCGTCGAAACATCCGCTGACTACATTACAGTGGAATTGGGCTTCCGAGAACTCATCTTCCTCGACGACCGACCTCCGACGCTTCTCATCTTTCTTCAGGCTTTTGTCTGGACTCCTACTTCGGCCTCCTTGTTGGCGTTTGGGACCTTTACGCCCTTGAGTTTGTATTAGGTATTGTCGTAGCTTGCCCTCTCTGATGAATCGTTCTATGGCATCCCGAAGTTCAAAGCATTGATCCGTAGTGTGCCCCGGTCCATCATGAAACTCACAAAACTTAGACTGATTTGTCGCGAATCAAACTCTAGGAGGACGAGGTTTATTCAATCTCTTCATCTCGGTCTGGGCCACCTCCTTCCAAATCTGGGAACGGGAGGCGTTTAAAGGGGTATACTTTTCATATCGTCCTTTCGCCTCAAGCCGTCCTTCCTGATTGCGTCCATCTCGGTTCCAGGTTCGTTGGGGGCCTTCTCCCCTTGACTTACGCGGTTGGCCTTTCTGCTCTGGTGATATATTTCCTCGTTTCTTTGACCCAACCGCGTTAGCTATCTCCATCTGTTCTACGTCCAAATATTGCTTAGCTCGGGTGTGGAATTTAGTGAGCATGTGGACTTGATTTTTGAAAATATTCTTAGCCAATCGGGACGAGGGGTCCAAGCCATCTACTATGCAGTGTACGTGGACGTCATCAGGGAGCGAGCGAACTTGCAACGCAACTTCTTTGAATCGGTCTAGGTATTTCTGGAGGGTCTCCCCCTTTCTCTGCTTGATTTTGCTCAACGTAAATTGAGACTTCGGTTGCTTTTTACTAGTCGCGAAATTCAACTCGAATTTCCGACCGAGTCTTCGAAGTTGTGGATCGAGTCGGTAGGTAAGGTATGAAACCACCTCTGGGCCGGTCCGGTAAGCGTTGCAGCAAAAATTCTTGATATGACCGGGCCCTTGATTAAACGGACAAACATTCCGAGCTCAAATGTGTCGAGATGGGCACGTGGGTCCTGGGTCCCATCATACTTAGGGAGATGCGTCAAATCCAGTTTCCTTGGATACGGGGCAGTGGCCATTTCTTCAGAAAAGGGGCCTCGGTTGAGGTCAGTCAAATACTTCATCTTATATTCTTCAGGAGACCCCCAAGACCGAGGTTACTTCCTCCTAACACGGTCTCGGTCTTGCGTGATTTTTTCTAGGCGTAACCTTTTTGCTTCTGATGCTGAAGGACGAGTCCGAACTGAACCTGTCCCGCGAGAAACTCGGCTGGGATCCCGGCGTTCTCGCCTCGGACGTTTAGAAGGGACCGGCGCTTGTATCCGAGGATTCCCTTTCCCATCTTTCCGCGGGTCTTCTCGTTCTTGGCTTCCGATTAACGACTCGAATTTGTTAAACCGCTCCTCCATCATCTGCTGCGTAATTCTGAGGTCTTCTTGGCGCTGGAGGTTGGTGCGCTTCTCATTGTTCTCCATGCGTCTCAGAATTGACTCCTGCGTTTTCTGCAGGAGGACGACGTCGGGATTCGGGACCGAAACCGTCGTTTTAGCAAAAGTCTCAGCTTTTTGACCTATCGGAGGGGAAGAGGCCGTATCTGAGACATTCCCCTCCTGGACTTCCACTGGTGGCTGCTGAGCCTGATTATTTCCAGTAGCCTCAACCTGTTGCGGATTTGCAGGTTGAGTGTTCCGACTGCAACTTCTCGTGTTTGCCATCGGTGGTCACGGGGATCGAAATTTACGGTCCCCACGGTCGGCGCCAATGTTCCGGTGTGGAACCAGATGTCTAGCCCGATGGGCTAGTACTTTGATATTGGATCGAGATACTCCACTAGAATATCAAGAAGACTGATATCCTCGAGGAGATGTGATCACTGTACACTATTGACCATACGCCAAAAAGGGGGGATGAGGAATGTGTCAAGTGGGGATGTGCACAGTGATACTGAATTTACTAGGTTTGAGTTAGAATGTGTGCACCTTAGTGTTATGCCCTTGTATATATAGGGCTTGCTTTGATATCCTAACCGTATGATCTATCTTATCTTATTGATAGTGGATATGATAGATTCTAGGATTGTAGGTGTTCGGATATATGATATGACTTGTATTGGGCCATCCACACATATGGGCCGCCTGCCGGGACCGTAACAAGCATCTAAATTAATGTATTAAGAAAAGAGTACATGAAAGTATCATTGTCAATAAAATACAAGACAATTTTTTTTATTATACATATTTGTTTCTCTAACTTAAAAAATAAAAAAAAAGAAGAAGAAGAAGAAGAAGAAGAGAGTACTCCAATCAATATTGAGACTTGTAACTCTAATATTATTACCCGAATCACGATTGTTTTGTAAGGATCATTGTTATTTTAAATACTGAACTTAAAATTTTAATATCAATGTTTTCTAATCACGTGGACTAAAAAACACTTAAAGTTAAAGAACAAAAATAAAATATCACATGAATTTAAATAATTAAATGTAAATTTTTACCTTTTATTATCACATATTCACCCTCATTCAATCTTTTATCATTGAAAATTATCCTAATATACTTATTTTTTATAAAACTTATATATATATTTATTACTTAATGATGTTTCATTTACTATTTTTAGTATAATTTATTTATAATCAAATCTCACTACTATGAGAATTAAAAATAAAATAAAGAAAGCTTACAAATCTTCATGGTTGACCAAATTGATGTAACATGAAATAAGTTGATGATTAAAAAAATAGAAAACATGGACATATGGAGGGAAAAATAATAGGAGTGAAAAGGGTCAAGAAAAACGATGTCGTCTAGGCATACTGGTGGAACACATGCACGCTTAATAATTAATTTATACTTCATCCGGTCTTAATTATAAGACATAGTTGATTTTTTTGAAGAGATTAAATAAGCTAATTAAATTACTTTAGAGTATTTTTATTTTTACTTTTTTCTTCAAACCAATTAGTTTGACTAATAAACTAATAAATAATCTAAAGATACACAACATATGATATATATGATTAAATAACTTATTTAGCTTCCTTAATCTCTCCAAAAAAATCAATTATATCTTATAATTAGGACCAAAGGTAGTATCTAAATTACACGAGAAACCCTAACATCAATTTTTTTAATTCAGCTTACGTTACCCAAAACCTACACTTCATCATTCTTTAATTTTTGCACCGCCCAAACTAATCTTATAAAATATATAAATATATATATATATATATATATATATATATATATAAATAAATTAAAATATTTAACTGCAAACGTGAAGCATAAGTTTATGTCGTATTAGGTGGAGATCGTGCTGCAAAAGTCTTAATTAAATGAGGTACATCATTTTTAATTTACAAATAAGTGAAAATTACTTTTTATCTATTTATTTATGTATATTTTAATTAGATTTACCGTGCAGACGTGCACACAATCCAGATCAGTAATGGATACTGAAATATGTTGCTATCTACTCATCAAGTGGAATAAATAGTCAAGGAAGGGGCTTTTTTACCAAAAAAAGGTTCAAAAAAAAAATATTTACCAGATTAAAGCAGATTGAAAACATTTTACCAAAGTAATGCAGATTAGTGACGCATTTACGTACTCACGGAATTAGAGGTAAAAAAGTTATGTTCACGCACCGACACATCTTGACAAAATTTGTGTCGATGGCGTGAAAAACATCCACGCCCCTGGTGGCGTGGATGTTATCCACGCCATCCATGCCACAGTGGCGTGGATAATATTAATATTAAATATACAAAATTAATATTAATATAATAATAAATGATAAAAAAAAAGTAGAATAATTTAAAAAGCTCTACTTCATTTAATTTGAAGTCAAAAGAAAGAAAGCGTGGGTTTGAAATAACTCATTAAAACGCCTTTTAAAAAATTACGCGGTACATGATTTGGTTATAACAACAGATCCCAATACGGGGGATCAATCTATTTGTTATACATCTACAATTTGGTTATAACAACAGTATTGATTTTGGGATCTGTATAAAAAAATGTACCGCGTAAAAGTGTTTCTGGGATTTGTATAACTTATTAGAAACACTTTTACGCGGTACACTTTTTTATACAGATCCCAAAATCAATATTGTTGTTATAACCAAATTGTAAGTGTATAACAAATATGTTGATCCCCCGTATTGGGGGGGATTGTTATAACCAAATTGTACCGCGTATTTTTTTAAAGGGCGTTTTAATGAGTTATTTTACTCCATGCTTTTTTTAATTACTTCATTTATATTAAATGAAGTAGAGCTTTTTAAATTATTCCAGCTTTTTTTATCATTTATTATTATATTAATATTAATTTTTTATATTTAATATTAATATTAATTTAATATTTTTTTAAAATATGAAATCAGACCCACTTAAAGTGGGTCGATTCCCAATATCCACGCCACTAGGGGCGTGGATGTTTTTTTCACGCCACCGACACAAATTTTGTCAATATGTGTCGGTGGCGAACCTCTTTTTGCTTTCTAGTTAGTGAGCGTACGCGCCACTAACCGTATTACTTTGGTAAAATGTTTTCAATCTGCTTTAATCTGGTAAATTTTTTTTTTTGGAACCTTATTTTGGTAAAAAAGTCGTCAACCGAAGTGTAAACAAAACCAATTTGACAATTTGATATTTTTAGAGTATTTTTCTCCAATTTTCCCATCAATGTATCTGAGTCTGAGTGTGTGTGCGTGTTTATTTATTTATTTTTGAACGCATACGAAAAATTATATATGTATGTGTGAAAGAGGTTCTTCTGAGTTAGAGCTTGATATAACATAAATTTGAGTTAATTAGCAGAACTTGAATACATATAATCTTAAAGAAAATAATGATAAAATAAGGCTATAGTCAATGATCAGGATTTATAATTTTTTCTTACTTTTTTTTTTATGCGCATCCGATATCCTGGACCCACTCCTTTTAACTCAGGGATTTATCGGGGTCTAGACTAATCCAGATCGAGCCGGATTGGACCACAAAGGCGGAAAACTCTACCATCAAACACTTCTGCGTTTCCAGAGTTTGAATTTGAGACCTCTGGTTAAGCTAGTACAACCCCAACGAATTGAACTAGGTTGTTTAGTAGTAATTTTTTCTTACTTTTAAATGAAAGCAATCACGTTGGAAAATTACAAAGTAAGGAGAGGAGGAGGGGACAACCATAATGAGCACATGCACTTAAAAATGACATAATTAGGAAGACCGACTGCCACTTTACGTTTGTTAAGGAGATGTCCAGTAACAGTTACCTGGGAAGGAAGGATGCAATTGGGCCCACTTATAATCTCATGCAGTTAGTATGTGACTAGCAATACCTACTACTCTTGTTATTATTTACTTAATTTGATTAGATTAAGGAAATTAGTTAAAGTAGGTAATATGACAATGACAAACAATAATGGCTGACGTTACAAATGAGATTAAACCTGCGACCTCTTACTTATAGGAGTGTATTCATACCACTGGACTACAAAATATTTAGTAATCAAGTTTTATATTAAAGATTTGACGGAGTATTATTCTAATTTTATTTTTAAAAAGAAAGAAGAATCAAAAGAGAGCCAAGAAATAGGAGGAATTAGGCCAAAGTGGGGAGGTTAGGACTAAGGCTTTGTTTGGTTTGGGGGGAGGGGAGGGGAGGGAGAATGGAGGGAAAAAAATGTAAAGGGGAGGAAAATTCTTGTGGGCCCCACTACAAATAAATTTTCTCTCCCTCCATTTTCTCTCCCCTCCCCTCCCCCCAAACCATGCATAGCCTAACTTAGGCTGCCTAAGAGTCACGTAGCCTAATGATATATGATGCTCTCTTATAAGTAAAAGATCACGAGTTTGATCCCACTTATAACCTTCATGTCATCACATACCCTTTTTTAAAAAGAAAGGTGGGGAGGTTAGGTATATGAATAAAAAAGTGTGTGTGAGTTGTGAGTTGTGACCATAAGATAGACATGTGAAAGCGTAAGGCTGCTCTGAAGTTGTTCCTATTTGTTTACCAACTACTTTGCAGGTTTGGACATATACAGGAAAAGCGAGCCGAGAAACCAGATTTGAATTTTGATTCACATGTTTTTGTTGCTTATAATGTTTTGTGGCCCACCACCACGTGCTCTGTTCAGCTTCCAAACTTACCAAAATTATTGCTCATTTTTCTCATCTTTATTTAATATTTATATTATTCTCTTTACTCAATGATTGTGGGGGTGTCGCACTGGGATTGAAGGTTGTGTTGCCACTAACTCATAACTCATCTCAGGAGGGATGTGTTGGCTGGGGACTGGGGACTGGGGACTGGGGACTTTGCTTTTTCTGCCATTTCAATTTTCAACCTCCAACACTATTCTATGTTGCTGCTCCAGTGGCCAAATTTCATCCTATGTCGCACATCCTTAAATGATATGTATTCTCTTAATCGTAAATATAAGACTCGGTTGACTTTTTTGAATAGGTTAATGGAAGTTAAATAAGTTGTTTAATCATATCATAATCATTAAATTATATATCAGTTTATAAGTAAAACAAATTAGTTTGGAGGAAAAAAATAAAAATACTTTAAGATAATTTAATTAGCTTTCCTAATAATTAAAATAAAAGAGTCAACTGAATCTTTTATATTTACTATTGGAGGTAGTATTTTCTAACACACCATAACCTAATCATTTTCCGTGATTTCCTTTTATCCTCCTCCTTAATTATTGTTGAGAGGGAATATCAATACGATAAATTAGGAAAAGATTGATAAATATAAAAATAATATCTTATATTTAAGATTAAGATTAATTCTCCAAATATGTCTCATATCTGGTCACACAATGTTGCCAATATTAATACGAGTATATAATATAAAATATAAAATTTGAACTATTTATAAGTAATAAACAATACAGCTAGTTTTAGATTTTATATGAAGCACATCAAAATATTTCTAGTTTTTGAAATATAAGAATCAGATTAAGAAGTAAGACAGATAATATGGATCACAAACAGTTCTTTGGCCGAACAAAGTTTCAAAAGTAAAAACTATCCGTCTCAGATTTGGCTGGACAAACAATCTTCCATCATCTTAAAAATACTTACAAAATCATTCAGAAAAGCTCTATGATTAACATATTTCGCATTTCAAAATGGGGTCAAGAAAATATCACATGCTAAATCTACTCCAAATTTGAAGGCTGAAAAAGACTTCAAATCCCAAAACATAATAAGCATATCTTCAGAGACAACGGGCTTTGCATTGAATCAATAAATTGAAAGCGCAAAGAAAAATTTAGAAACAAGAAATGCCTGCACTGTAACTCGTGATCTAGGTTCTTCATTGGTAGTATACACAATTTTATACTTCATCAAAAGGAAGTTATTAAATCTCAGCAAGATAGGGTCAAAAGACTTCTGAGAATGAAGAACACCTTTCCAGAATCTCAATCCAACAATCTGTGCATAGCCCAGCAGATGAATTTGAAGATTGTAATAAGACCAAGACAGCAACTAAACTATGTCCTTTTCGTGTTCGAATCTTCCATTGTTGATTTCATCACTCATGGCCTGTGGTGCATCATTATGCTTCGATAAAGATTCCCTGTGCCACACAAACATATCAGTTTATATAGCATCTGAAATTCCCAGTTGAACCATATTCAACTATTCACATGCAGAGCATTGTCATATCATACCTTTTATGCACACAATTCATCAGAGAGTAGTGAATGTATTACATGTAGAGTTAAACTCTGTCTAATAAAGAAATATATACCACGTTTTGATACAATGGGTATGATTATCCTTCATGGTGTAGGTAACAAAAAAGAACACAACATCATGAATAGATTGGGAATATAACTTGATATTAAGGGTGCAATGAGGAAAGAAACTGAATATAGAAATAGCCAAAATGCCAAATTAGGGATATCTTTGAGATTCTCTCCCTCAGGTTATTTCAGATTGAGCCACATTAATGTCCAGGCTTGGGCTTAAATGACACGACACATTAATCAAGATTGCAAAATGTTCATAAATCATAATAGTCTACTGTTATTTTGTGAAGGAAGTCAGAGGGTGTATGTACAATTGAGTCTGATTATGGCATCCAATGGAGTTCATCTCTGACAAAAACCAACCATATCTTTCTTACCAGCAAATATAATCATGTAATTAAGATATACTAATATTTAATTCACTTAAGATGCTTAAAAATGTAAACAGTAACAACAAAAGGGCATGACTACATCCCACTCCCCTTTTACTTGTAACTGAATCTTTCATCATTGTCTTGTTACCCAAATAAAAGGCAGGACTATAAAAATACTTCCAGGCTGATATATCAGCTTAAGACAAAGTGAAGAACCAAAGAAACCCGATTAACTGACATGTTATAAAGATGCCAACAGGAATCCACATGAATTCAGTCAATTCACTTGCTCATATAATGTTAGCTTGAGGGGCCATATGAATGCATCTCAGTAATTCCGTGCCAAAGTCTAGCTTGGCAACTAGCATACACGCATAAAAGTCATATATTATTTCAAAGACACAAATGAAAAGGAGCATGTACACAAAGAGAGAACTACCAAATACAATGCTATCATGCTTCTAACAAAAATTTGCACGTTTTCTTATTGTGGCCAAGTCCCTTGCAATTACTGCATTGCAGCTGACGTTTAATTATGTCTACTGATTCTGACTGCTTCATCTTTGGCCGACCTGGAGGTCGCTTTGTTGGCGGAGGGGTTACAGTTACTATTAAGTCTGAATCACAGACTGGTCTGTCTACACTTGGTACAGGATGAATAGATTCTGCATACGTTAACCGGTAATTCTCAACAGAGAAGTATCTGGAACAATAATCATATGGATTTCTACCAATGCACTCAATGACAGCAATGGCATGACAGCAAGGCAACCCAGAAATTTGCCATCTCTTGCAACTACAATCCCAATGGTCAACATCAACAATCTCTACAGATTCCCCTCGGACCTCAAATGTGCTACCCTGTAAGAGCAACACCTGACATGACCGTGCAACTGAAGATTCATTTTGAAGCATTTCCTCCATGGATGGGGTCAACTTTGTCACCCATTGATTGGACTCCATACGTTGTGTATAAATTGCTTCCATCATCTTTCCTCGTAATACGTCAATCATTTGAGTAATTGGCAATTCATGCGCCTCTGACACCCAACTGTAGAATTGATGTCCAAAATTAGATGTTAGATGGTTATACCTAGCTCCAGCAAAAAATGCATTTGCCCAGTTCTCAGGCTCACTTTGCACGACCCAGTTATAGGCTTCAGGAGAAATACCTTTAATGTTCTCAATACTCTGGTCAAAAACCTCCATTTTGGGTGCATAGGCAGCAGCATAAAGATCATTAACCATGAAGCGTCTTGCCTCATGAGAGAACTGGCCTTTCAAGTCCTTGTTCAGTTTTTCAGCCAAGTGACGTAAACAATAACTATGGTAGCATTTTTCAAATATCTCAGCCAGTGATCTTTTTAAACCTTTCTCATAATCTGCAACAAATGTTATTTGCTCAGGTGTTGATAGCACTGATTTTAGCTCCTGCAGAAACCAATACCAGTTTTCCTCAGTCTCAGCATCTACAACAGCGAAGGCTACAGGAAAGATGCCATCATTCCCATCTGCAGCTGTTGCAGACAATAAATCTCCTTGGTACTTAGAGTTTAAAGGAGTACTATCAAGAAAAAGGAGAGGACGGCAACCTTGCTGGAACCCAGATATTGAGGCATGAAATGATATGAAGAGACGATGAAAGCTTGAGTCCTCTTTTGTTGTAAATGTTGCGAAACTCCCAGGATTAGTCTCTTTTATCTTTTCGCAGAAAAAGGGAAGCTGAGTATATGCCTCTTTATAGGAGCCTTGTAGCTGCTCTCTAGCAATCTCTTTCGCACGCCATGCTTGAGAATAATTTAACTGAACCCCATATTCACGCTTTATGTCATCTGCAATATCCTTTGGCTTATAGTTAGGGGAGATTTTTAATTTCTCTTTTATGATACTTCCCACCCAACCCCTAGTTGCCCGATACCCAGCTTTTAGAGAAGCCCCCTCACAAGTATGCTTTGTGTTCATTTTCTTAATGCAAATCAATTGGGTGGTGGTCAGCCTTGATGCGTAGATCCTCCAAGGGCAACCTTGAGATTTACATTTCACAGTGACACGATGACTGTCATTTTTTTTATATCTGTAAGCAAACCCATGGGCAATAGAGTATTTATGCAATGCTTCTCGGAATTCACTAAAACTATTAAACCTTTGATCCACACCAGTAATGGTATTTTCCCACTGCTGAGCAGCTTTTTGATGCTTGTCATCCAAGGCATAGGGTGGCACACAAGATAAAGGAACTCCATCATTCACATCCACCTCAATTTGTTCAATGTCATGAACAGTATCAACCGGAACATCAACAGGAGCAGCAATAGGAACAGCTTCTGACACTGTAGTCCTGCTTGACCTGCACTGACAAGTATTCTATAAGGTTCTCTCTTCTTTTAAGAAACAACATACAAGTGGAACAGATATGACTCCTGATTTCCTACGGCTGTTCATCTAGTAAAAGCAAGAAAATGTCTTCCAATGAATTACTACAAGCACAAATCTCTGACCTCATAAACCTAGATGTGATTTCTGCAACCACAGACTAAATAGATCTACAGAATTATTTATGACAGGTGGAAACAAAAGGAGAGATGGACAACGAAGAATATTGAATAACTACCTACTACCGGGTATATTAGATGTATTTCGAGCTGCTGCTTCCTCTGACATGATAAACACATCAACTGAGGCAGAATCACCCAGGAAATTGATCATGCGCTGCAAATCCTTGTCTTTTGATACAGTAATTAGAGTTTTCTTGTTGCCTGGAAGGAAGTATTTGATGATCATTGTATCCACATTAGAATTGAACGTTTCTGCTACTTCAGACTTGAAATCACTCAATAGCGTCCGTGCGTCGATGTCTATTGCGTAGGCCTCACCCCCATTGTATGACAATGCTCCATCCTTATTTGTCACAAACTCACCTCCTGATTGACATATAGCTATAACTTTTTTTGTAGCCATGTCCTAGTTACAAGGAAAAAAAGAACGCCATTAGTAAGACAAACGTATTTCTCAACGCTTAATCTAACGGCAGATGCCCGTATGAACTATGAAAACAAAAAGGACCTACATTCACTGCTCTGAATCCCCAATCCTTACACAGTATCACAGTGTAGAAAAAAAAAAAAAGCTTCAAGATGTAAAACTCACATAAAACATATCACGATTGATGACACAATTTCGTATTAATAAATCGATCCCCTTCCACTAAAACAAAACAAGCACGAAAGAAAAAATCTATCCTCCTGATAAAACCCCAAAAGGAAAATTTCCCTCCGACGTTCTATAAAACATCCAAACGTAAGTATAATCATTACAAAACAGAAAACTAACCCTAATCAACTGGAGCGCAAAGGAACAAAACGAAGATATTTACCGGAAAGTCAGACTGATGCAAAGCCCTTAGACGGTATTCTTGCTTCAGCTTGGTCTCCCACGACGCTAAAGTCGGAGACTTTTCTGCTGTGCCTCGCCGAACCAATCGGGGAGAGCATGAGGCGCTAGCGCATACCCATATCGGTAAGAAGGAGCGAAATTGAAACTGCACGTATGCCTCTTACGACGTCGTAGTATACGTCCCCCGAGGCCATGATTGATACGGTACCTGGGGCCGTTGATTTGTCATAATTCTGTTTTATGCTTGACTATAAACTGTCATTAGATCCATGTCCAAGTTGACTTTGGGGCCCCGAGCCCACGAGGCCAGTGAATAGATGTACCCACGTCACGAGTCATCAAAGTCATGTGTTTTTCACTCCCATGAGGCAAATAAAAATTATAGTTAAGGTGGTACGCACTCTATGGTTTAAGGGATTTTGTAATTCACAACAAATACTGTATTTTGCTACATTTTTCATATATGTGAGAGTCAATATATCCGTTGCCAAGAATCATTTTGGATGCAAATGTTATGATAAGCGATGCTGGGTGATCGGCGATAAAATTATCAATGGAAACTTTCCTTTAATTTCCCAACAATTAATTAATTATCTCTATTTCTCTTTCTTTTCTTTTTATTAAAGTCAACTTAAATACATACATAAACATGTCAATGCTAGGCTTAAGTTGAATCTGTATAAATTTAGAATTTAATTCAACTCGTTATATTGTAAAAACATTAATTTGTACACAACTTGGCAGATTTCTATTTTTTTTTTTTTTGAAAAAAAAAAATTAAGACAGATCCTTATGCAGTGCATAAAGTTCGAAAATGAGTTGAATATGAGAAGAGTAGAAGTTTAATTTTATGTTTTCTAATGATATGTTAAGTTCAAACATTCATGCTATTTTTATGCTAAATAAATGGTGTGAAATTTGAACATAATTTTAATATTTTGTAGAACTTTGTAAGAAGGATCATATAATATAAAAAGTTAGAAGAACTTTGATTAACAACGATAACCTACCGATGATGTGTCAACCTAATACACATTTTATGGCTTGTTTCATTGTTTTCTTTTTTAAGTAAGGGACTAATCCTTGATAAATATTGCATCAATTTTTCCAATAATAAAGCCTTACCCCATTAGATGAAGTAGGCTACATGAATCATACAACGCTATTATACTCTATCAAAAACTATATTTTTTGATAGATTACTATATCAATTCTTGGAAAAAGAAAAATACATAAGATATCATCATCATCATCAAGCGGTTACAATAAACATCTGCTCCTCTTGTCAATATAGCAGACATTTAGTTTTATTTACCTTTCTCTTTGCTTGCACTCACTCTCTCTTTCTCCCTCATGAAGACGGCCCATTAAAATAAGAGCAATAGTTTGAATAGGTATCATGAGCAAGGTTCTGCACAAGAAAAAGAAACATGAACAATAAACCAGATCAATCCCCAGATTATAATAACCTTATGTGTTAATAATACTTTTGGATGGCTCTAAGGATGATGATCCAAAATACCTGTTCTTGAGCGCGGAAATACATGAATGGTGTGTAATTTAGAAAGTTGGACACCCTGGATGTGTATATATCAGCATACCTGAAATTCGAGTAAATGAGGTTAAAATATCTCTCAGTTCTCAAGAAAAGCAGAGAAGTGTTCCAGAGTTTTGTCAAACTCCGCCATTTCCATGGTGATATAGAAAAAGGGATTAAGAGGCATCTTAAGCAAGAACATACTTCTCGATTTGTCTCATCAAATGGCTTTTATCCCACAGACCGGCGCGTGATAGGAAACCCCACCTAAATAATATACACAGATACAGAAAGTTAAAGCAAAGAATTAGTTTAAGGATTGATTATCCACTTCAAATGTAAAAACCCGAAGCAACCAAAAAAGGGGGGCAAGTGTTTGACAGGGTCATGAATTATGATCCTTCATCATTGCTTCATAAGAATGAAAGAGGCTATCCAAACACTAGATACATCGATTTAGCTCAGTAATCACTGAAAAATTTTAAAAACAATTTGGTTTGCTGGAATAAGTAATTCACATACAAGTTGAAGCCAATATGTCCGTTTGGATTAGCCGTGGAGAATTTTGTGTTGTATCAGGAAAATATGTGAGGGGAGTTTTGTTTCTTAAAATGAAAAAGCCTTTTCAAAGCTAATCCAAACAGCTTCATAGATTTTGATACCAATCACTAGGTACTCTGAGCTTACCTTTTATTGAAGAGCTCACCATCTGCCTCCAGCATTGGAGCAATTTTATCATCCAGTCTTTGCATAACAATAAGCAACTTTTGCATGCTTTCAGTGAGGTCTTCATCATCCAAATTAGTGGCAGCAAGTGTCTTCAAGTACAGTAGAAAGAAAGAAAAAATCATATTGCCATCCTTGAACAATACTTTAATTTTCAACTTGGGCCAGAAGGTTTTCTTGCAACCGCCTTTGCAAACACTTTGTTTTAGTGGTGCACAATATTGAGTCATTTTAAAATGAGAGAGAATAAAAATTCCAACAAACAAACAAGTTTGCCAGCACTGTAACAATACAGCAGGATTATTAACTGATACATCGAGATAAGACTAATGGCTAGTTCAATTTCAGTTGTTAGATCTAGCTAGAGTGTTAAAGTAAACCAAATGAGGCAACAGAATAATTGCAGTACAAAAGACTAACATCTAAAATGCCAACATAAATTCAAGGGAAAATTATTGAAAGCCTTCTGGTAGTATACATATAGGACCCAACTTACTTGAGCAGGACGTGAATGAATTCGCCTTTGCAGAGCTAGCCGAAGTTGGTTAAAGAGATCCCCTACAATCTCCTTCTGATTTACAAGCTCCACCAACCTTTTTCTATGACTATGGCTTTGAATCAGTGCATTGTACTGCAGTTTTAGGATTTTTGTAAAGCACAAGCGACAAGGTTATCTAATTGCTGGAATCCAGTAAAGGCACAACAATGAAGTCTTGACATATCATGGACTGATTTTGTAAATATTTCCCATGTCAGGCATAGATCATGCAACAAATGCATTCTGACATCAAATTCAAGCTATCGTATCATTTTTTCCCCAAGTCGAACTACAGAGACCTGGACTTTGCTTACTTAAATCAGAAAAATTGTGCCAGACAGAGACTGGTTGCACTAACCTCTTCTTCCAATTCTCGACAAATCAATGCTGTTCTCCAACGAAAATGGACCTTGGATTGACTAACATCTGTGTAAATATGATCACCAACATACAATATCTCATCGCCATGGATATTTAAAGAACTTTCCACCATCTGGGCACTTCCCCCTGAGTATAAACCCCCTGCAGAAGACGGTCATGTTAAACAATTACGTGAAGTGATTTTCTTCTTCAAATTAGTCATTTTTCAGAATAACAAGGCAGCAAACAAGTTTTTGCCTTTAAAAGCACGGAGCAGAATAATAATTACCAGTTTTTGCCTTAAAGCATGGACGCATAAGACCCTCACCAGTCACCACTTCATACATAGGGTGTGACATTTGAAAGAATTCTGGTTTCCTTGCTGAGACAATTACCTATTATACAAACCCCATTTATAATGCAAGATCAATGTCAAAATGCATGAGGTTGCTGGTTTCAGGTAACATAACACATAGGAAGCTGATTATTTTCATTCCTCCATTACAAAAGGGATCG
The DNA here is from genome assembly GCA_019022615.1 of Acacia melanoxylon. Lineage (NCBI taxonomy): Eukaryota > Viridiplantae > Streptophyta > Magnoliopsida > Fabales > Fabaceae > Acacia > Acacia melanoxylon. The sequence continues at coordinate 10,702,862 of JAFJYJ010000011.1, forward strand.
CAATAGTTTCTTCCAATTCTTTTTTCAAAAATACAAATATTAAAGTCTCTCTAAGCATAAATATAGAACTTACGATGTCAAATAGGTCTCGCCAACCCATGTCATTGGGAAGGAATCTATTAAAGGAATGCCGCATCATTTTGTCTGAATAAAGATAATCTGAATTGGTTATGAGCAGAAGCTTTTTACCTGCCTGTTCCAAGAAGATACCTAAGTAAGAAGCCAGAGAATATCACGTGCCGTTTCAGACAACAAATAGCAGGCCATACCTCCTTCTGATCCAAAAGTGCCAAAGGTAATTCAGGATCAGGCTCCACAAACTGTTCAGGCTTAGACATAATTTCACTCTACACAAAAAACCGTAATTAGTCAGTATCAATATGCTATAACATTTAAAGTTAGACTAGATTCAGACAACATGAACTTCACCTTGAGACGACCTTCTACATGTGCCCTGAACAGAGCTTTCCCAACAGCCTGAAAGCCATGTCAATATTGAAGAAAAGAACGTCTATCAGCAAACACACTATTCACAAAAATATTAGGATTTAGCAACCTTTTGATTACCTTATAAAGACCTTTATAATCAAGCGGACCAAGATCTGGTGAAATAACCCCATCATCCAATCTGTCAACCATCTGAAAAGGAGCATATGCTATCAATAATGATACATCCCAATCAGACACAGCTGTACTTCATCGAAAAAGAAACAACCTTTCAAGTTGGGTGAAAAACAAAGATGCTAATGCTAAGAACAAAGCAGAATTAGATAAAAGTAATACAGCTTAGGGGAGATTCATTTAAACTCCAATATCTAACTTGATCATTTTGCCTCTTGCAAACATAAAACTCTTGGAAAACTATACGAAAATGACGCCTAGTAAATCAATGAGGAGACTTATTGACCCCATTAGGGCTCATAAAACATGGCTAGCAATCCTCAAATGTAAAGATATCAATACAACTCATTTCACATTGCTGAAATCAAAAGATGCTGTGAAAGCTAAGATCTAACCCCAAATGCAAAATAAACATCACAGCAGAATATATATTGTCACAAAGTTTAGTCTTTGTCAACAGTAGTTCCTCAATACCTGCAGGTAGGCCACAGCTTCAGACACGGAGAAAAATGTATTGAGAAAGTCCCATCGACTATTCTTCAGGTCCACCAGTTCCCTCCCATACATCTCACTTCCATGCATATAAAATTAAGAAGCAATACAAAAGCTATTACTCCAGTTTGAAATGAAGTGTAGCCATTAAGTTATCAAAACATAAATGTATATCTAGTAACAAAGAGGCTCTACCAAAATACAGCCTCGAGCAATAACAGCAAATAATCAATGACAAGGCGTACAATGATGCACAAATTTAGGCTAATTTCAGAAGATAAAACACTACTTGGCAGGAACCCAAGGAATGATACCTTGGCACATTCATGTGGCAGTTCAACATACCACTATATTGTATTAGCATTCGTTATTTATGAGTAGCTACTGCATAACAACACACATGAAAACCTAGAACGCACACTAAAAGATGTTGCCTGAATCAATGTATTATGTAAACCAAGCTTCAAAGTGTGTTGATATAACGAGTTGGCAAGAAGTACTCAAACAAGTTTTTGCACGACCAAAATCACAGGCCCAATGCATAATACCTCAAGGCTCTATTAGATAACATTCTGGTCCCATGCATAGCTCTCTTAATGTAACCAAATCGATCAGCCTTAACCAGGTTACCATTCTCCTTATCTATGACAAGACCTCTAATCACCTGAGCAATTCATTACGCATGGCTCTCTTAGAAAGACAAGAGGTAATACTAATTCAATCAGATTGCAAAATTTCTTAAATGCTGTAAATTTGTGAGGGATAACATGTTACCAGGCCTGGATCAAATGCAAGTCCACCAACAGGGAAACCCATATTCTTAAGGTTTTCCAAACAGTAGTCGTAAGCCCGACCTTCCCAAGCCTGTAAAGCATATCCATAACAGAAAAATTCAACTGACCTGAATAGTGAGAAAAGCCTACAGTTCCTAGCAACAGAAAACAATAAAATATCCTCTTCAAAACTTATTCTACACTCCGAACTCCAATGTTGAAAATTTAAATATACAAGAATAAGGAATTTCAGCAGAGTAGGGGCTAAAGAACTACAAACCTTTGCTGAAGCTTCATAACTTATAAAATCAAAAGTAAAAGTCAAACAGAACATATGTAAGCATAACAAAACTATTTTAATGGTTCATCAGCATAAGCATGCCACAATTTCAAAGATCTTATAGTTTCAAAGAAATTATAGTTATTTGTTTATAAATATGTAGAATATACAAAGAAAACATATTTCCAGCCTAGCAGATAAGATTTCAATATATTACACCAATTATTTAATAATTCAAAACTGAGCTTTATATTTACCATGACATTATAATGCATCAAGGTGTAGTCCATATCATATCCAATGGCACTAATTGACCGTAGATTCAATGTGCGGCTACAAAATATTCCCCGAGGTGAATTTCTAGATGATGAAGGGCTCTGCAGGAGGACATGACATCTTGTTATTGATATTCACATAGTCAAGAGAAATATAGCTACTTGGTGAAAAGCCAAAGCAAAGGAAATAGAAAGAGATCAAGAAAAGAAATGGAGAAAAGCAGTGTAGCAGTTCCAGAAAATGACTGGATGAAGGAAATGGCTAGTGCCTAGTACTGGAGAAAAGGTACAAATAACTAGAATAATGCATCACAGTACATATTAATCAAGAAGAAAATCTGAAAAAACTCACTCTTGAATGCAATTTCCTTAATCCAGCTGTATAAAGTAAAGTTCATAGCTCACATAATTATGTATCTGCAAGGAAGGTTTATATTGATATGGTGTGCTCACAAACAAGGTCAACGTTGCCATGACAAAATATAATAGTATTCATCTATTATAAAATTTAATGAAAACACGTGAATGTTAATAAACATGAATTTCACTTCAACATTCTCCACTCTCATCTTAACATACATTCCAGCACGTGTACATGTAATCTTCTACAACTTTTTTTTTTTTTTTTTTTTTGGGGGGGGGGGGATGCTGATAACAATGCAGATAAGCATATAGTGAGAAATTAACAAACACATTCATCAATTAATGGCCTAGATAACAGAGAAGCAGACAACTGATTCTATCAAGCCCGAATAAAATAAATAGAAAAGAAGCAAGCAAATAGAGCATGCTGGTCACACCGGAATACCCAAGTTTCTCAGCAATCCTTCGGCTTCATTAGCCTCTGTTCTGGCAACTTCCTCAATTGGACCTTCCAATGTGGCATGGCCATCAATTCCTACGTTTAGAAACTTAACAATGGTTTAGATCCCCGACAAAAATCATCAATTGGTATAACCAAAGAGATGCATCGCAAACAGATTCCATAAAATCATACTCATTCTGGCTGGTACCATTGGGATTGACTATATAAAGAAATAAGGATGAATAGCATGACCGTTTTAAGAAGGTAAAATACAATAACATGCATTTGTAAGAGAAGAGATAACATGTGTCCATCACACTACAGTGGAATAAGAACGTGAAGTTTTATTAAAAACTAAACCAATACAGCATAATAGAAGCGAAATCTCAAAAACAGGCTACTTGCAACTGAATATGAAAGAAGACAGCAGCTTCAGAAACACACTTCAATCAAACTTTCCAAAAACCAGAACGCCCAAAAGCTTAAAAAAAAAAAAGTGAAAGAGCGAAGATGACAAATTACAAAATGAAATTGAACAACAAAAAGGCGGGAGACAAGCAGGGAAGGTAAAGGTGGGGGATCGTACCAAAAGCTTCAAGATGCTCGAACTTGACATTCAAATCCCCTTTGGTGCTCTGTCCAAGATAGTCCACGTCGTGCTTGTGAGACGGCGTCACCGAGAAGACATCGCCGCCGACTGACTTGGAGTCCAAAGTACAGCGGCAAACGGAGAAAGTTCTGCCAGGTTTCATACTTACACTGTAAACGAAACTAGGTCCAATTAAAGCTGCCTTTGTAGCGGCCATTGTTGAAGAGGTCTCTCTGCTCACAAGGAAACAGCCAAAAACATCCGCCGCGTACATATCTGCTGCCAATGGTGCTTAGGAGCGTGATAGAGATTGAAAATATAAATCACTCAAGAACGAATCTTTGTAGGTAAGACTTGAAAGTGAAGAGGACTTTTGATATGTGGATAGAAAATCAATACTATTGAACTGTCGTTTTCGGGTGCTGATACTGTTGCCCGATTAAATATCCTTGTAATCCCGTTTGATTTACCGTTTTGGGTCAAAAGCCTTGGGTAGTCAAAAGCTTCAAGGGCGAGTTTCCCCCCTTTTTAGATACGGAAGATCATTTATAACGGGGTTAAACATAGGGCTTCGATGTTCGGGTACTTCGGTTTAATATACGTATAGGGATTAACTTCATGGATTTCTACATCATCCCAAACTAGAATTTTGTTTTCTGGTAGACTCCTCTGCTAGAATTGATTCTCCAACGTTGGATAAAAAACTTAAAAAGGAATCAATCCTATTGTCTTCATCTTTCCTTCCTTCTTTGCCTTTTTTGGGCTTTTGAAGCGTATGTACTGGAAAGTCTATTCATTTGTTGATCTCCTAATTTCTGCAAGTAGCTCTCCTGATTCTTGATCATCCCTTGCCGTATTTGGCACTCGATTTGTCTATCGTTGTTTAGTTTTGTTCGAATTCTCCCTTTTCGGTCGTGCCACAACAATCACGTGGTCGGAAACTCATGGTATTTAGGAAATCTTTTAGGAAAGATAGACTTCACAGTGCTATATTAGTATTTCTACGCTCTAATGCAACGCAGAGGCAATAAAAGCTTTGGTTTTGGCTTGTTATGAGTGATAGAGACCGGGGAAAAAGATATTTTCGTCATTTGCTGGTCAGTCTAATAAATGCGGTTAGATATTAAAACAATTTCACAAATAATTATATTAAAAAATGCGGGGAAAAATATATGATCTGCGCAAAAGCAGTCGCATCTCAGCTGTAAAACACTTCCACAAATAATTATATTAAATAAAATTAATTCGGACAAAGTAGAGTAAGAATTTGTATGATACAATTATAGCAGAAAACCAGAATGTGGCTAGTGTATTGCACAAAATCTGAGGAGTAAGTAGTATCAATAAAATGGGCTATGAATAATGAATGATACGTGGAAACTTAGTTAAATGTACTTGTCTAAAAACTTTATTAGCCAAAAATACTTTGGTTAACTTGTTTTTAGCTATGTGTAATCGGATTACCTACCGGCTACGGTTATCTGCTCTTAGCATTCTCTTTTCATCTTTTCTCCCTCTACTATCATCTCAATCTTTAGATTAAATTATAAGTTCGATTGATTTAATGCCTTATAAAACTATTCTTTTTTTAAAAAAAAAATTATTGCAATTTTAAATTATCATAACTAAAATTTAACACTTTTCAAATTTATTTAATTATTTGGTATTTTTTAAAATATTTTTATAGACATTAAATATGAATTTCTCAGATTTCAATATAAAAGCTGATATGAATAGTTGGGGGAAGATGATGAGAAGAAAGCAATAAATGTAAAGGATTAGAGCAGTAAATGTAAAGGATCGTAGCTAATATTGTGTGTAACATATCCCCTTTTTTTCCCCCAAAGTGTAACATATTCTTAATTATGTGTAAAAGCCTTTAAAACATAAATCACTTGGATGGAAATATGTCAGATTCCTAATAGGGCTTACAGTCTAGCCTAGCCCATTTAGTAATTAGGCCCAATCCTATTGCCATACTTATTTTGATAAACATGTTATGTCTATTTTCATAGGGCCTAGTTTACAAGCGTACATGCTTATCTTATTTAACTTTTTTTAATCTATAATATGATATAAGCCTATATGACAATCCCTCCGGTCGTAAATATAAAATTGAACTAACTTTTTTGGAGATGTTAAAAAAGCTAATTAAATTACTTTAAAATATTTATATTTGTTCTTTTTTTTCCAATCTATTTTGCCTAACTCATAAATTGATATATAATATAAGAATATATAATATATGATATGATTAAGTAACTTATTTAACTTTCTTAATCTCTAAAAAAAAGTCAACTTTGTTTTGTATAATTAGGACCTGAGGGAGTACCTAGTTGGTCCTAGTTTATGTGGAAAGAGTAACAGAGGTAGAATCTAGTTTTACATGTTGCTTATTATGCTTAGTGCTTGTTTGGATTAGCCGTAGAAGCTACTTTTCTAAAGTGATTTACGGTATAGGAGGTAAGTTTAGAAGAGAAGTTTTGTCTCGACTTGAGTAAACCTATTTTTCCAACGTCAACTCAAACCGACAATTTTATAAAATATATGTTATTAGTCAACAAAAGATTAGATTTTCTTATTCATATTTTGCTTGAACAGTTGTTGTCATTGGACATTCTTTTCTCTTCCTTACTAAATGTTTATATTACAGCAGTAATGGATGTTAAGACATAATGTAAGATTGTAATTAAGTGTGAAGAGTTATAAATGAATTTGGAGGTATAGGCTTTAAAGGCTTACATTATAAGTAGACTTTAAATAGGCTTTAGGCCTTGTCAGACTTTTCGAAAGTCCAGGCTCAGGCTTAAAAAAAAACCTACATATAGTCTTGCGCTTAAAATCTCTTTTGCAGGCTAAGGCCTGTTTAGGTAAAAACTTAGCATAGCTAAAGATATGTTACATATAATAGAAGAAGAGTTGTACTCTTTCAACATAGTTACCCCTAGGGGTGTTTAAAACCCGGATGGGATCTGGATACACCAATCTCGGTTCTCGGTCTCAATTTTTAGGCGGGATGCAATTTGTATCTCGATCCTGATCCTGATCCTGATCCTGTTGTGATCTTGATCCCGATAGTACCGAAACAAGACTAGAAAATCCCAGTTTATTTTAAAAATATAATAAACATAAAAAACCATTATATCATTTAAATTATCCATATTCTATTATTTAAAGTGATCATCTTACAATAGATAAGACCACAATAATTACATAAATTAATCTAGAGTTGAAGAATAATATTTTATTATTATGATCATTATGATTATATTTGTTATTATTTTTCTACTGTATATAGTTAGGATTAATATCATGATATGTATGATTTAATTTCAACTAAAGATGTGACACATATTTTATCAAATGATAACTTTATTTATGAGGTAAAAAAAATACAAAAATAAAAAGATAACTTAATTTTTTAGATTTTTTTTTTCTAAAAAAAAAAGAAGAGACCATGATTGGGACGGGGATCACAAGAGTGATCTTGGTTCCCGTCCCCGGTCTTAGTTGGGATGGGAGATTGTAGGATTAAAATGTTTGGGACCAGGCCAGAACGACTAGGATCGGTACACATTAAACACACCTAGTTATCCCTACTTGAATTAAATTCCTACGACTAATCAAATTTTCAAACAAGAAAGTTTTGATAATTCATTAATATACTTCCTTTCCATTTTTTTTATTTGACCAGAGGTTTCCCTTTTTGAGACTTAGAGTACAAAAGGTTTTCGTCTCTCCTAACATATGTATTTTTTGAAATTTGAATTTGTATTTTTCTTTTTTGTGGGTAAACCTACTTACTACTTCAATCAACAACTTGTGAGTAATTCAAACAAGTATACTAATTTTTCCAAATAAAGGACAAGTGAGCGGTGGGCTTGATATGACAAGATCCTCTGCAAAAGCCCACCCATCCTCTGCTAGCTGAACCCTTCTGGGCTAATGCCTTATCCGCTGTTGCCCAACAAGAATGACCCATTGAATTAACACAGGTTTCCGATCGCTGGTTATTTTCATTTATATGAACAGAGCAGGGAGATATGCTATTTTAACAATTCATTGATTATTGACAAGGTTTTTTTGACCAAAAAAAAAAAGACAAGGTTTTTTATTTATTTATTTTTCAATTTTTCATGTACATACGAAAATATTGAAACTAGTTTTAACATAATGGATCATCAAGAACACCGAAAAGAAAACTATTACAGCGATGAAGAGGATCGTTGGCTCCATGGGCAGGCAAGCATACAAACTGTAACATCCCATTTGAAAACGGCGGAATATTTTTTTTTTTAAACGTTTCCAAATATTTCAAGCAGAGTAATCAGAGTAGAGCATTAGAGCGAAAGAGTAAGCGATTCATAACAAACATCAACCACAAGTGTAACATTGTAATGATTACGGTAATCCTAGAGTTTGAAAGTGAATAAGCGAAAGCGGTAAAGATAGATAAGTCTCGGGCCGCACGTCTATCGTCGCTTGCCTCGATCTTCGATCCGTATTCCTCCGGATCGATGCTATAGCGAGATTTAATTCACCGCATTGAATCTCGGTAACGGTTAATCTCAAACCCAAACAATACAAAGTATACGATAACGAGATATTCTAGACAATACAACAAAGTATATCACTACATAAGCATACAATGAGATGCATGATCATTATGCCGACAAAACATAAGCATTACGCTAAAGTATGTAAAGCCCCACAATGTAAAACAACAATAACAGCTTGCACTATTCACCGGTGCCACGATACCACTCGTGTTCTCGCCGCTAGAAAAAAACATACGGCGTTATCATGACTATAACCCGTGTAAAAAGTATCGTATATCGGTCTACGAACGTATCTATCACATATATATGCATTTAAGCAGTACAAGATTAGTGTTACAGTACGTGTCCGTACCTTCGTTGACGACGTTAGATACTTCTGGCGGAAAAACATACTTTTTACGGAAAAACGTGAAATGTTCGACAATGCAAGACGTCGGGCGGCGTAACGCAAAGCAAATCGAGTTTCGATGCCCTATAGGAGTAATACCACTTTCATTAGTGATTTGACATCATAAGCGGCATTTTAGGTAAAAATTACCATTTTGCCCTTCTACCCCTAATTTGGCGGAATTTCGCGGAACTTCGTTACTTTGACCGTATTCCATTTCAAAATTATCCCCACTATGTTTTTACCTCGTCAGGCATCTTTCAATGCAATGAGGCATAAAAACAAACATAGGAACAAATTCTGAAACTTCCTAGATCAAAACAACAGTTCTACTATAACTACCGAAAGAACTACAGAAACTAAAAACTAAGGACAGAAGAACTTACTCGTTGAAGGCTTCTTCACAAATTTTTCCAGAGCTTCTCTCTCTACTTTCTCCCTCTAGGTTTCGGTTTTTAGCTAGAGAATGGGTGTGAGAATTCAAGAGGAGATCATGCCTTTATATAGGAAAAATTAGTGCCACTTTGGTAATTTTCATTTTCCAATCTTGTAATTTTTCCTTAACTTATCACCATGTAAAATCAAAGTTGAAATGGTGGTAAATCCTTGACCATGGGCAGCTCATAGTCGACATTGAGGAGTGATGTGGCAGCAAGCCATAGGTCCAAGAGTGGTGACTTAAGCTTACTTTATGCCCGGGCCCGATAGAATTTCCCGATCGGTGTCCGTTTCGCGTAGTCTCTAAATTCTGAATTCATAACTTTGAAGATCTTCTCTTCCTCATCAATAATATCTAATTTAACTTAGATTCCAGTCCCTTACAGGGTTCCAACAGTCCAGTTGAAGTTTTCTCGAAAAACATGTCCGGCGCGTCTGGTTACGAAAACCGTTTTCGGAACCATCAACCCCTGGACAAAAATTCACTGATTCCAAATATGTCCATATAATTATAAACTCATCTCTGGATGTTGAGTTATAATTTATTTTCTTCAGATCCAAAATGTGACTATCTGCATTTTTCCCTATTTTGTCTTATTAGGTAAATGCGCTACCGACCTCGGAATTAACTTTAGGAAGAGGTCACTTGAAGGTAAAAACTCACTGATCAATATTTTACCTTGACTTTGGAATTCCTATTCCTGGTTCTCTAGATAGGATCCGTTTCCTATTAATTACATTACTATTCACTATATTCAATTATATTAATATAATAATACAATTTTTCATGATATTAAAATTTTATCCTTATCCCTATTTTCTTTCTCAATTTTCGGCTGCCCTTTTTTTTTTTAATTTATTTATTCCATTTTTCCAAAAATTTCTCAAAATTACCTAATTGGTCCATTCTTGTATTTAGGCTTAAAAATACATAAACACACTTATTTTTTACAAAATTCTCCAATTAATTACTAAAAATGTTCTTACTAATTTTAAGCCAAAAACCACTAATTTTAGGGTTTTACAAAATTACTTATGAATTTCCTTTACTTATGCTTAAGTAATTAGCCGTAAATTACTTAACTACTCTATTATCACTAGTCGATAATTTTCTTAATTAGAATGCCTCATTACCCGATAATTCTAGCACCGACATTGGTGTTTCCATGTTTTCTCGCATTATTCTAGAATTTGAGAGGGTATTATGGTCATTACAATACTTTTTGAGCATTCTTATTCAATTTCTCCAAGCTCATAATTTATCAAATTATCACAATTAGAGATAATATACTCTCCTAACTCAAATAATTATTTCATTGCCTTTTAGGATTTTTCATAATTTTCCTAAGTCATTTTGCATACCAGGGGTATTTTGGTCATTTGGCACTTTGACCCTTAAATTCTCTAATTTCCCACAGAACTCATCCTAGAAAAATAGACTATAATAACACAAGTCTTGCAACAATAATTTCACTTATCAGAAATAACCTAATTTATTTACCAAAATGTAATATTTCAGATAAATAAATATGCGGGTATTACACAAACAAAGGAACAAGAGACTATTACTTTTGACTTTAGTTTTGTCAAGATTCTCATCATATATGCAGAAACAATGAAAAAAAAAACAACAATAACAACAACAACAAAGCCCAATTAGGTGGAATTAGTTACATAGATCACATGATGTTATTGTGCTATGTCGAAAACCATATCTTTAAATATATTATTAACCAAAAGATCTCTCTCTATAATCTCATTCAGCGTTCGCTTCGGCCTTCCTCGACCTTGTTTTATAGGACTCCATACTGTTTCATCAACTCTTTTCACCAGAGCACTCCATAGCCCTCGTTGAACATATCCAAACCACTTCAAACGACTTTCTACCATTTTTTCTTCAATAGAGGTCACTCCAACTCATTTGCGCATATGAGTATTACAAATATTGTCTTTTCTTGTATGACCACACATCTATCTTAACATCTTCATCTCAGCTACCCCCATTTTATACTCATGTTGTCTCTTTAAAGCCCAACACTCACTACCATATAGCATAGCTGGTCTTATAGCAATGTGATAAAACTTCTCTCTTACCTTATTAGGTACAATCCAATCACAAATAACTCAGGTAGTTTTTCTCCATTTATAACATCCAGCTTGAATTATGTGATTAACATCCCCATCAATTCCATTATCTTATTGTATAATTGATCACAAATATCTAAATTTTGTCACTTGTCAAATGACTTCCTCCCCCCCCCATATAACTTCCACTTAACTTCTATCTTGCCTCTTATCAAAATTGTAATGTATATGTTCACTTTTGCTCCTATTTAGACGAAAGCTCTTCAATCCCAGAGTTCGTTTCTATATCTCAAGTTTAGAATTAATTTCCTCTTTGGATTCAGTCAACAAAACTATATCATCTGTAAAAAGCATGCATTTAGAGATCTCGTCTTTTATAGGCTTAGTTAGAACATCTACCACTAGATTGAAACAAATAAGGGCTCAAAGTTGATCCCTAATATAAACAAATCTTTATAGGAAGGTCCTTTGTAACACCTCTAAGCGTTCTAATATTGGTTGTAACCCCTCATGCATGTTCTGAATGGCTTTGATATATGCAGCCAGCACCCTCTTCTTTTCCAAGCCTTTCCAAAGTACATCTCTTGGCACACAATCATATGTTGTTTCCAAATCAATAAAAACCATATGCAGATCCCTTCCTTTGATCCGATACTTTTCCATTAGCCCCCTTAATAAATAAATGGCTTCTGTTGTGGACCTTTCTGACATGAATCCAAATTGGTTTTCAGAAATATCAATCACCAACCTCAACCAGTGTTCAATCACCTTTTCTACAATATCATTGTATGACTCATAAGCTTAATTTCTCTGCAGTTTGCACAATTCTGAATATCGCCTTTATTTTTATAAATAGGGATCAAAGTACCTTTTCTCCACTCATCTGGCATTTTTTTGGATCGTAAAACTCATTAAATATTTTTGTGAGCCACAATACACCCTCTTCACCCAAACATTTCCAAATTTCAATAGGAATATTATTAGGTCCAACAGCTTTACCATTTTCCATTTTCTTAAGAGCTTCTTTAACCTTGCCAACTCGAATCCTACGGTAAAATGATAAATTGAGATCACCTTCTTGAGTTATTAAATCTTCCCTGTCAGAAGGCGACCCTTCCCTTCCATTATTGAACAATTTATAAAAGTAAGCTTCCGACATATTCTCAATATCTTCACTAGTAACCAAAATTTTGCCTTCTTCGTTGTTTATACACTTCAATTGGTTCAAGTCTCTCAATTTTCTCTCTATGTTTTTTGCGATCTTGTAAATCTTACTCTCTCCTGCCTTTGTCCCTAACTCTTTATAAAACTCCTCATATCCTTTCTTACGAGCTTCACTCTTCTTAGTCTCATTTTTAGCCAAACGATACCTTTCCCAATTTTCAACATTATTACACAAGTGTATGGCTTTAATCAATCTTTCTTATGATTGACTTTCTCTTGAATAGTCTCATCCCACCACCAAGTCTTCTTATCTTGTCGATCAAAACCTTTTGATTCCCCCAAGATTGCTTTAACCAATCTTTCTTAGCATTTCGTTGTAACTCCCACTCCCCCTCCTTCAAAAGAGTTCTCTTAAAAATCTCTAGCTTCTCCCCCTTTTAAATGCTACCACCTAACCCTTGGGTTTAAAATTTGTTGGCGCTTTTATTTTACACACTTAATATTCACATCAAGGACCAAAACCCTATCTTGTGTTGTCACGTGATCCCCAAGGATCACTTTGCAATTAGTACAAAGTCTTCTATCAGGATTCTTTACCAAAAAGAAGTCAATATGTGTCATGGTGGCTCCACTCTTGTATGTTATAAATGAACCTCCCGCTTCTTGAAGTAAGTGTTGATAATCTTGAGGTTATATGCGAGAGAGAAATCAATAATAGAGTGACTTCATTATTGAGCACCCCAAACCCAAAACCACCATGAGCCCTTGCTTGAGGTTGTGACTCCTTACCAACATGTCCATTGAGCAGAAACCTACAAAAACAAAAAACAAATGGTCCATGTTTTGCCCCATATCATAGAACCACTCTCTTGAGGCAAAACAATCTCTTATACCAACAATGGTTAGTAGTTAGTAAAGAAGTTAGCTCATAACCATAAGGTGAGTTCAAATCTCACTAATGTGAGGATTTATTGGTGGGCGATCCGTCCAAGGATCCAACTCACCTAAACTTTTCTATTATGAAAAAAAAACACTCTTATATGCTTATAATATCATTTGACAATTAATAGTATGTTTGGCATAGTTCTTGGAGAATGAAAGCCATGTTTATGCGTGCTCATTTGGGATCACGTTTGGGACCTCTAAAAGTGTTTATTCACATAAATTGAGATAAAACTCATCTTACATAATGACCTCGTATATCGTAAATCATGATTGAAAAACTATTTTTAAATGTTTCAATTACTATCCCCAAACTGTATTCTAAAATGACCTTTTTTCCTCAAAATTAATATTAGAATTGAAGCAATTTTTTTTTTCTTTCAATTTATAATCTTTCTGAAATTGGTAGTCAAGTTAATTGTAAAAGCTTGTCCAAATATAAATTGCATTATACTAGTTAACTTTACGCAATTTCAATTTACAAAAGTCAGCTGGATAAAAGCCACTTTTACAAAGGTTAATCCAATCAAGGTGAGACCATATTTTCTTATCGACATAGGCTCAATAACAACAGGTCAATCCGGAGTAATTCAACTTTCAAACCATCTAGGTAAAGCTCAATAACAGCAATGACCCTAGTATTTTATTAAAAAATGACAAAACAAAATTAAATAGAGCATCTATTAGGGAATAATCGGCTTCAATATGAGAATATCCACAAGTTGGCTTTGATCACTGATTGCGCAAAACTACTTCATATGTTCTAACTAACTAATAATAAAATGCTCTTTTGTCTGGTCTCAAGTCATTCTTGTAGTTATACTTGGAGAATTTCCAGCGTCTATCCTCTATGAAGATGCTATTGGTACCCTTTGAAAAACATATTTGTACTTGATATTCTCAACAATATTAAATTGCTCAAATCAAATATCATATTACTTCAGAAAGGTCATAAGGATTTTAAAATCCAACTTCTTTATAAGGATGTGACACGAAAGTTTTTGTCTTTACTCTTCTTTATAAGGATGTGACAGGATTTTTAGAAAAACTAATAAAGATTAACGATCAGAAAACGTCATGCAGATCCCAGATTAATTGAAAGGATTTCATTTAAAGAGAATAATATATCTTGCGGTGGAGAGAGTATGAAAACATAGATTAAATCATGAAAGGAGTGGGTATCTAGAAGCCTATTATAGTAAGTAGCAAATATATATGTATATATATTGAGTTCTAGTTTGGACATATGCGTAATGGAGTTTACTAACTCAGTTTATTGAGCATCCAAATAATGATATATTAATGTCTCTTAAGCATCTAATCATGTCATGTTCTTTAACTCAAGTCATGAAAACCAAAGTGGGTTCTTTGTTTTATTTCTCTGTAGAGCTGCAAGTTGCTTCATTTACCTCAAGTCTGCAAAAGGTTCATTTCAACTTTTGGTTTTGAATGTGTTCTGATAATTACTACCATACTAATATCACTTTCACTCTAGAGGTTAAGATAGCTATATTTCTATCAATTAATTGCCATCTTATGTGTTTTCTACACTGTTTTACAGAAAGACTGAACTTCTGAAACTTCATCATGTTCACAGGCCTAACGTGAATCCCAAAAAAAACTGAAAATTCCATGATCAAGTTTTTTTCTACGCTGTTTGTCGCTGGCTTTAACCAACGATTCTTTTTCCTGCAGCTTCTTTCAGTTTAGTAGCATTAGTGGAGGTGTTTGAAGAAATTGAAGTCTTTCTGTGGGAAAATGACAAGAGAGACAAGTTTAGATGGAGAAATTATCACTAATCCTGTAGGTGAAAGTCCTGAAAAGGTTCAAGGAGAGTCAGACAAGCATGAGGATTCAAAGAAGATGACGAAGCAAAAAGATGAATCCAACAAGACTGTACCTTTTTACAAGCTTTTCTCATTTGCAGATTCTTTGGATTATCTGTTGATGCTTGTGGGGACAGTTGGTGCTGTTGCAAATGGAATAGCTATGCCCTTAATGATTATATTCATTGGAGATACAATTGATGCTTTTGGAAGATCTGCAGAAACCAAACAAGTGTTCCATGAAGTTTCCAAGGTACAACTTCCTGAGTAACCCTTTTCATTCATTATTAACCTTTGTGACATAGCCAAAAGGCGGTTGTCATGAATCCCATGTGGGTAGATTTCCTTGAAAGAGGGCCGTTATAAAATCTTGGGTTCCCCAACCCTAACAACTAGCTTTTGGGGTGTGATTTTCAGAAGGAATTCCCTTTTTTATTCTTTTCTCTCTTTTCATGTTACTCTGTACCAAAAGGTTTAGTTATGAATGTATACATTTCCATCCATGGGATCTGTATATGTGAAGTGAACTTGTAGACTTAGAACTTAGAAGCTTTAAATTCAAATACTTTCATCTCATAATAATGTCTCTTGTACTCAGGTGTCTCTGAAATTCGTATACTTGGCAGTTGGCGCCTTTCTCGTGTCATTTCTTCGTAAGTACATCAGATTCTGTTTATAATGCTTAGCATAATACCTATTAACTCCTAACTTTATTTTTTGACACCTATGAACATGATCGTTTGCTATATGCTAGAGGTGACTTGTTGGATGGTCACTGGAGAAAGACAGGCTGCAAGAATAAGAGGTTTATACCTGAAGACAATTTTGAGGCAGGACATTAGTTTCTTTGATAAGGAAACTAACACTGGTGAGGTTGTTGGAAGGATGTCAGGTGATACTGTTCTTATTCAAGATGCCATGGGAGAGAAGGTATTTATGAATTAACATAAAGAAAAAAATTATCAAATCATCTTCCATTTTTCTTCTAAACCATTACAAAAAATTAGTGTTAAAAGATAAAATTCTTCACAGGTAGGACAGTTCATACAGGGTGTGGCAACTTTTTTCGGAGGTTTTATCGTAGCATTCATTGAGGGATGGCTCTTAACTCTTGTCATGCTATCTTCTATTCCTCCTATTGTCTTTTCTGGTGCTGTGATGAGCATTGTTCTTGCCAAAGCGACAACCCAAGGACAAAAAGCTTATTCTGCTGCTGCAAATGTAGTAGACCAGACTATTGGTTCCATCCGAACTGTATGTTTTTTTTTTTTTTTCCAGAAAGAACTTCTTCTGGTTTTCCTTTTCTATAACTACATAACATGAAAATGATATCTTTTTCTCCAATGTAGGTTGCATCATTCACAGGGGAGAAGCAAGCTATAGCTAAATATGATCAGTTCTTGATTAAAGCGTATAGGACTAGTGTGCAAGAGGGACTTGCTTCTGGTTTGGGTTTTGGTTCAACCTATCTTCTTTTTTACTTCACTTATGGTTTGGCAGTATGGTATGGTGGAAAAATGGTTCTGGAGAAAGGATATACAGGAGGGAAAGTTATAACTGTAATTTTTGCAGTTGTTACGGGCTCCTTGTAAGTTGCGTCTCTATTTAATAATCCCTCTTCCACTTTCTGTCTGCTGCAAGTTGCGTCTCTATTTAATAATCCCTCTTCCACTTTCTGTCTGCTGCTTCGCAAGATGAAAACACAGATTAATCTTTTGATGTCAAAGCTAAAATGTATGATCAGGTTTAGGGGTATTCAGCCTCACTTTTGATATTGTCCGCTTTGGGACTCGTTACCTGTAGTTTTTAAAACTTGTTGAGGGGAGTTATCTAGACCTTTATAAGGTGTCTTTGGTTCCCCTCACTAGCCCATGTGGGACTTCACACCTCACCCTTTGGCCCAGCTTCGTCCTCACTGATACATTAGCTCACAGATATTGTCCACTTTAGGAGCCATGGTTCCCTCTCAACGCATTTTAAAATTGTTTGTAAGGGGTGACGGGGCCAAAAGAATATTAACAGCGTGTTACATAAAATGGTTCTTAAACACAATGAATAAGAAAATATTGACATTTTTGTTGTTCTTACCTAATTATATATTGCCAGGTCTCTAGGGCAGGCATCTCCAAGTCTAAGTGCTTTTGCTGCAGGACAAGCTGCAGCCTCTAAGATGTTTGAAACAATAAAAAGGAAGTCAGACATCGATGCTTATGACACGACCGGCAAGCAGCTACACGATATACGTGGGGATATAGAACTGAGGGAAGTTTGCTTTAGTTATCCTGCGAGGCTGAATGAACTCGTATTCAATGGATTTTCTCTCTCAATACCAAGTGGAACTACAACAGCTTTGGTAGGACAAAGTGGTAGTGGAAAGTCAACAGTTATTAGTCTGATAGAAAGATTCTATGATCCACAAGCTGGTGAAGTTCTCATTGATGGTATCAATATCAAAGAATTGCAGCTAAAATGGATGAGACAGAAAATAGGCCTTGTCAGCCAAGAACCAGTTTTGTTTACTTGCAGCATTAAAGAGAACATTGCTTATGGTAAGGATGGTGCAACAGATGAAGAAATCAGAACTGCAGCTGAGCTTGCTTATGCTGCAAAATTCATAGATAAACTTCCTCAGGTAAAATCAGAAACTTTCATTTTATACTTTGAAACTGCATTTTCAATTCTCAATAGACTTTCTTGCTTTTTTTGACATAGTTTCTGCTATCTTTTAAAACTAAGTACAATATTGCTTACAAATCTTTTTTGGATTCAGGGGTTGGACACAATGGTTGGTGAACATGGAGCTCAGCTGTCTGGGGGTCAAAAGCAGAGGGTAGCCATAGCAAGAGCAATATTGAAAGACCCAAGAATTCTTCTTCTTGATGAAGCTACAAGTGCCCTTGATGCTGAATCTGAGAGAATAGTACAAGAGGCACTAGACAAAATAATGATAAACAGAACCACTGTTATTGTAGCACATCGCTTGAGTACTGTAAGGAATGCTGATATTATTGCCGTTATTCAGCAAGGAAAAACAGTAGAAAAGGGTAAAACAGTCTCTCTTACAACCAAACTAAATTTTCAGCTAGCAATATTAGCATTGTTTCTAACATATTCTAGACGGTCCCTTAAAGCCAAATGCAATATTGTTTCTTTTAACTGATCAGGTTCACATGCTGAGCTCACTAAGGACCCTGATGGAGCCTATAGCCAACTCATTAGATTTCAGGAAACAAAGGAGTCACAGAATATTAATGCAAATGACACTGATAAGCCAGAAAGCATAATGAATTCTGAAAGGCAATCAAGCCAACGACTTTCTTCCATAAAATCTGTAAGTAGAGAGTCATCTGGACTTGGAAGAAGCAGTCGTCATTCATTCTCATTGCCATATGGTGTGCCTCCAACAAATGGACTCTTTGAAACAGCAGATGCAGAACATGAAGCTCCTTGTTCAGCAGATTCACCAAAACCTCCAGATGTGCCACTTTACCGCCTGGCTTATCTAAACAAACCTGAGGTTCCAGTCTTGCTTATAGGGACTCTATTTGCTGTGGCAAATGCAGCAATATACCCAGCTTTCGGGTTACTGCTCTCAGAAATGATAAACACTTTCTATGAACCTGCAGATAAACTCAGTAAAGATTCAAAGTTTTGGGCTTTGATATTTGTTGCCCTTGGTGTGGCATCCCTCTTAGTAATTCCAGCAAAGTTCTACTTTTTTGCTGTTGCTGGTGGTAAGTTGATAAGAAGGATCAGGTTAATGTGTTTTGAGAAAATAATCCATATGGAAGTAAGTTGGTTTGATGAATCTGAGCACTCAAGTGGAGTCCTTGGAGCCAGGCTATCTATAGATGCAGCTTCTGTCCGAGCTTTGGTTGGAGATGCATTTGTTTTGCTGGTTCAAAACATTGCTACTGCAGTTATTAGCTTGGTCATTGCTTTGGAGGCATGCTGGCAACTTGCTCTTATAATTCTTGCTATGCTACCCTTATTAGTACTCAATGGATACGCCCAGTTCAAGGTCATTGAAGGTTTCAGCGCAGATGCCAAGGTTTGTTCCTTTAAATTTTCAAGATTTTGTGATGTTATACAAAAGAGTAATGGAAACACCACTTCAGAAGCAAGCATAGATCCATGGTCTTATAGGCATAACAACAATACATCTTTGTCTCTTTATTATCAATACTGATGCCAGTGTATTTTAAGCAAAGGAAATACTCATCCGGTCCTTAATGTAGGACCTAATTGGGGAGTTGATCATAACCGTAAATATAAGACTTATTTCCCATATTTATTACTTCCTTCGGTCTTTAATGTAAGACATATTTACCTAATTTTAATAGATTAAGGAAGTTAGTTATGTTAGTTAGTATGACATGTTTTTCTAAAACACCCTATTCATCTTCTTTAATTCCCTCATTTCCTCTCCTCCTTGATTATTGTTGAGGGAGCATCAATAAGGGTAAATTAGGGAAGTAATGAAAAATATGAAAACTATCTCTTATATTTAGGATTAAGATCAATTCCCCAAATAAGTCTTATATTAAGGGCCAGAGGGAGTACTTAAATCCCAGATTACTCTATTGATACTCCCTCAAATAGGTGAGAGAGGGAGGGAATTAAGGAAGATGATTAAGGCATTTTAGGAAAAATGTCATATTTATTACTATTAACTAGCTTACCTAACTTTTTTGATCTAATCAAATTAGTTAAATAGGTCTTACATTAAAAACTAGAGGAATACCTTATAGCTTATGAGTTTCTGGACCTAAGAGTTCTCTTTCTAGTTGATCTCTTGATGCATAGTTACCAGCCAACCGTCCTGAAGCATCTTTCTAGTTTGTAAAGCAAGTCAAGTTAATTTGATTGCCTGGACTGATATGCATTGTACTTTTGACAGAAATTGTATGAGGAAGCAAGTCAAGTGGCAAATGATGCAGTAGGGTGTATAAGAACAGTTGCTTCTTTCTGTGCTGAAGAGAAGGTGATGGAATTATACCATAGAAGATGTGAAGGGCCAATTAAAGCAGGCATAAGGAGAGGGATACTGAGTGGAACTGGATTTGGTTTATCATTCTTTTTGCTGTTTTCTGTCTATGCATGCAGTTTCTACGCTGCAGCTCGACTCGTACAAGATGGCAAATCATCATTCTCAGATGTTTTTCGAGTGGGCCCTCTATTCTTCTAACTTGTTTAAACATGGCATACACATTTTATGTACTAAAAAGAGAAGATTTTAGCAGAAGCATGAGATATACTCAAACTAGATACTGCAGAAAGGCTCAAAACGTAGTAACACAGATATAGCTGTCCAATCTACTTGCATAGAAGATAAATTGATTTCTTAAAAAACAATCATGTGCTGAGCTTCAAAGGGAAGCCATATACATAATAGTATCATTTACCAATCACTTTGATAATATAATATATATATATATATATATATATATAGTAAGAGAAAGGTCCAAAATAGTAGTATTTGTAGCACTTTCTGATGGTTCTGTTTCATGTTTTGTAGGTCTTCTTTGCTCTCACTATTGCAGCATTTGGAATCTCCCAATTTAGCTCCTTGGCTCCTGACTCAAGTAAAGCAAAGAGTTCCGTTGGTTCTATATTTGCGATTATTGATGGGGAATCAAAAATAGACCCAAGTGATGACTCTGGATTGAAATTGGAACACTTAATGGGAGAAATTGAATTTCACCATGTCAGTTTCAAGTATCCAACCAGACCTGATTTTCAAGTATTCAGAGATCTTACCTTGAGCATTCGTCCAGGAAAGGTAAATAGTGCACAATAAATCAGTTTGATCCATTAGCAGATAACTTTGGTGAACATACACGAACTAACATTTTGATTAAACTGTTGGTGGTGAAAACACAGACAGTGGCTCTAGTTGGAGAAAGTGGAAGTGGGAAATCAACTGTGATCTCATTGTTGCAGAGATTTTATGATCCTGATTCAGGTCAAATTACATTGGATGGAATAGAAATCCAGAAGCTACAGGTAAAATGGTTGAGACAGCAAATGGGTTTGGTGAGTCAAGAGCCTACGTTGTTTAATGACACAATCAGAGCCAATATTGCATATGGAAAGGGAGGAGATGCAACAGAGGCTGAAATTATTGCTGCAGCAGAACTTGCAAATGCTCACAAGTTCATTTCTAGTTTGCAACAGGTAACTTACAATATGTCCTATCAGTTCATTTTCTTGTTCTAGCTTTCAACACTATGATACTAAATCATAGTAATACATCGCAGATGAAAAAAACAACTAGGTGGGTGTTATGAACACAAGTCTAAAGGGAGAGTTCAATCCTAAAAGACTAATATATTGGGAGGGAGAGCCCCTTAACTTTTAAATCACACCACACTCATGAGACTTCCCGATGTGAGACTCATACAGGTCAAAATTCTCTATGGGTAGTCCTCTCTATAAAAATCAAGCTCTCAATGAAGTCACATTTGTTATTATGAATACTAGTTTTAAAGGAGAGTTCAACCCCAAAAAAGCAGCCTATTAGGAGGGAGTACCTCTTGAGTTATGAACGATGTTACACTTGTTCCCGATGTGGGGCTCATAATAATTGTAATGAGCACAAGTCCTTAAGAGAACCACATCCCAAAAGTTAACGATTGGATTTGAGGAACCAAGGCCTTATAAGGCTCTTCTTTCAAGGTAACCCTCCTGATGTGAGACTCACGACAGTGAGCTCTGTGCATTACACAGAATATCTGATGAACGAGTCAAGCTGTTAATGACTTGTAAATAGTACAACTTGTCATAGATTTTACAGTTTATGTTGATACTGATACTGATGATGTTGATACGTGCAGGGGTATGATACAATAGTAGGAGAGAGGGGAGTTCAGTTATCTGGGGGACAGAAGCAGCGGGTGGCCATTGCGCGAGCCATAGTGAAGAATCCAAAGATATTACTTCTGGATGAAGCAACCAGTGCCCTGGATGCAGAATCTGAGAAAGTGGTGCAAGATGCATTGGATCAAATTATGGTGGAAAGAACCACAGTAATAGTGGCTCATAGGTTATCCACAGTCAAGAGTGCAGATTTGGTTGCAGTAATTAAAAATGGAGTCATAGAAGAAAAGGGAAAGCATGAATCTTTGCTCAACAAAGGTGGTGCCTATGCTTCCTTAGCTGCATTGCACACAAGTTCTTCCATAAACGAACTAATTGAAAAAATGTCCATATAAAGACTAGATTGGTGAACAGTTTGAGTTTAAATATCAGCAAGATTGTGTTAATACTTAATACTGAGATAATGTTTCTTGTCTTACCCCAAAAAAAAAAAAACACAAAAGTTTGTTTGTGGGCTTAGATTCTGAAATGTCATATCAAGTACAGTATTTATTCCTTCCTTACAATTTAGAGAACAAAAAGAGAACTGCAAAATACTCCATACACTGAGAAAAGGTCTAGACCAAGCCAACTTATATATGGAGAATCGGTTGAATGTTTTCAAATAATAATAATAATTATTATCTGTTAATTTACTCAATTGAAAAGTGTTTGATATGTGCTTGATGATGTCATAATGTTAAATCTGCAATTATTATTGGTTTGCCTAGTGATGGAGACACGCACTACCGTCACTTTTTAAGAACGGGACCAGCCAATCACCTATTAATAACACCAAACTTACTCCACTAAGAATCACTAACTTTTCTATCAAAATTTTATATTCATTTTAAGGATCCAATCAGTAAATAAAAAAATAAGCTTGGACAAAAAAAGAAAGAAAGATTGATTTTTTTGCCAAGTCTTTGAAAGAGTGGAGTTTAAAACGTGACAAGCTTTGTAATTTCAGATGGGGGCCCCACCAGCAGAGAGGACCAGAACCTACTACCTCAAAAATCACAACCACTATATTTGGATTTGTGTTGTTAGGATCTTAACATAAGATTTGGATGTTGTTGTTATTAAGAAGAAAGGAATTATATTATACTCTTTGTTTCGTCATCTTCGTTGGTTTTACTTGATAATAACATATCTTACCTTAAAGCTGCAGGCATGTAATTTCTTACTCAAACTACAAACATGTGAACTCATATCTCATGCAATCAATCACACTCTGACCTTAATCATGATTTAATCAGAGGTTTTAGGTCCTACTTCAATTCTTAAGGGACAGTTAAACCATATGGCACATTTAAAATTAACCAGTGATTAATATATTCATATGTCTAAGTACAATTCAAGATGCACTTTTGTTAAACTTAAGTAGAACTTGTTTTTTAAAATTCAGCAAAATATATGAGGGCCCACCTAGTTACACCAATACATAAGTGTATGTTTAGATTACTTTTACGATTTATAAAGTAACCATTCCCCTTACAAAAAAAAAAAGCTGTTGAAACCATGATTTCAGAAGTTACCAAACAAACAAGCACTTCCTCCCAAGCTGCATTACTAATTTAAAGAAATTAAAGAAACTGGTTAATTCAATTAGTTATTTATAAAATATGAGGGTTGGTTTCTTAAAGCACCATCTTTAATAATTTACATTACAAAGTACCAACTAATGAAAATCCTCTTATGTATAATCAAAAGGAATAGTTTGGGAAAAATTATATATTGAGAGAAAAAATACATTGAAATATTATATTTAAGACTAAAGAAAATTTTGTAACTAGCTAGTACATTTAAGACTATGGGGAGTATACCTTAATTCATACATAGTATTTATTAGGCTGAAAGGCCTTGTATGCTTTTGGGTAAAGTTGAATGCAAAGAACTAATATTGGTAAAAAAAAGGCAAAGTACTAAATATTTATTGGTTAGCAAGATTTGATATATTTTTATATACAAAAAGTATTGATATTTTGCAGG
Source organism: Acacia melanoxylon (assembly GCA_019022615.1). Classification (NCBI taxonomy): domain Eukaryota; kingdom Viridiplantae; phylum Streptophyta; class Magnoliopsida; order Fabales; family Fabaceae; genus Acacia; species Acacia melanoxylon. Next base: position 10,726,949 of record JAFJYJ010000011.1, read on the forward strand.
ATTTTTCAAACAAGACTTTTTAATGATTTTCCCTATTTTTATATTATGAAACTGCGTCGTCGATAAAATATGAAAATGTTACCCATTTTAGATTTCATGTCATCTCATCTCATAATCTAGTTTTGTTAATGCTTTGTATTCAACTTCATTGCATCAAAATCCATGCATATATTTCCCATTAAGCTAACCCATCAACTATTTGGGAAGAGAGAAAAGGAACAGGGAATCAAAGTGGTTAAAACTTCAAAATTAAATGCTACTTTGATGTCTCCTATTTCTGGACACATTTCATAAACTGACATACCAACCATAATGGGATAAAATTCGTTGGGCAATAAAAAAATAATAATTTTTGGTAATGTTTTACGGTTTTTAAATTGCCACTAAATTGTTCCCATGAAAAGGACAGAATGTAAAATATTTCTCTACAACTTTAATCTCCAAAAAAACAATTACTTCTTTTATTTTTTTCATTATTTTCTCCCAACTACACTATAACCAAGGATTTGATTCATTTGAATTAAACAATGAGAGATGTAAGCCTAGCCATTGAAACAAGAGAAACAACACAAATAAGCAAAACGATTTCAAAAGGGTGAATCATTGTTTCGTCTGTAGTATTATATATATAACAACCGCTGTAAGAAATGGCACTTTCAGGTGATATGCAAGTCACACCCAACAAAAGGAATTGTAGAGTTGATTTGGACTCTCTCTGTTTCTTCCTTCCTTCCTTCTTATTTATTTCCAAGCATTCCTTCAAAGGAAATCACCCACTCCACTCACCCCATTCCCCTACATCACCGTACAGGTGTTTGATCAATTGCCCCATAGAAAACCCATTATAAAACAAGAACCATCCTAAATAATTCTTCAAGGTTTCTTTCTTCCTTTCGTTGATTTCTGTGTTTGGGTCATTCATCACATATCTATATTCTCATTTTTCCCATTCCAGGTTGGCCACATGAAAGAGGAGCTATTAAGGCTTGAAGACTGCAATATTTATATGAAGGATAAAGGAGGCTTTCTTTCAGGTATATCAATATATATATTCAGTCTCTCTGTTTTCTGAAGTTTAAGCACAAGTTAAACTGGTTTTGGGCTGTGTGACAAAGTGACATATAGTTGGGGTGGTTTCTTGGTTGATTTTTGATCAGCTGAAATGTGAAAGCCGTAGGCTTGAATTCCCTCTTTATAACCAAAGCTCAGAAAGTTCTTACTTAATGAAGGTAACTTTAGAGTTGGGAAGCTGATGAGCTAACAAACATTCTGTCCTTAAATTTGTCTGTAGGGGAATCTTCACGTGTCTCTGAAATTTACCATTAAAAACACTTTGAGCCAAGCTAGTTTTGCATTTAAACTAGAAAAATGTAGATTTTTTCCTTGAAAATTGGCAGATATATCTACTACATATTTATATATAGTTAATTAAATCTATCTATCCCTTATAAACATGAGTCACTGATTTTTTCTTTCCTTTTTGGAGAGACCATATCCTGGAAATAGCCTTTTTCCGGGTGGGGTAAGGCCGTATGTAAATATCTGATCTCATCAAACTCAACCTGACGAGGGTTTTGTGCACTGGACCGCCTGGTTTTTTTTTTTTTAAGAGACCATCACACTGCGTATTAGGGAAGTCAAATTAAGAAATTAGGTCTCAGACTGGTCCTGTGGGGCGTAGTTGAGTGGGGCAAACATGTGATTCAGGAAGGTTTTTGTATGTATTAGGCCTTATGGAAGACGTGGCTGGAAAATAGTGCTTTGAACTGTGAGTTTTGTGCGGTGGCTCTAAAACTGAGCCAGATGCTGCAGAAGCAGCAGAAACTGGTTCTCCTTTTTTTTTTTTCTCTCTCTCTCACGCGCACTCACATATACATACATGTGAAAATATATGGTGCTAAAGTCTACATAGAATAAGTAGCCTATTATATTCAGGTTTCACGGGTTTCCCCTTTTTACCAAATCCTAGAGTTTATACCTATATATATATATATAAAAGAAGGCTGTTGGCTATTGGCATTCACATGAAGCTTTTGGCCAACAAAATTGCACGAGTAAACTCTATTTGCTGCAAAATTTAGAAGGTGGAAAACTCTTCTATTCAGGTCACAGCTGTACTTCTCTTCTCTTTGTTTAACCATCTTCTTGATTATTCTTAACATGCCTCTTCATATCGATCATATGCATGTGTGTCTTAAGATTCATAGACAGAGATTCTCATCCTTTTTCCTTACATGCCCCCGCAGTGGTTGTTTGATTGGTTTTGAAGGGAAACATTTTCCCTTCACAATTCTAGACACAATAATGCAGTAGTTAGAAGGATCATCAAACTTGTGCTAATAACTCACGTGACAGCGGTTTTGCTTCCTTTGCTTCTTAAGATGTTGTTCATAAGATTTTAACAATGTTGAGTTATGCTTAGGTAACTCTGTTTTTCAAAATTTGTTAATAAATCATCTGTAAACTTTTCAATTTATATTGATATATCTCTTATCACTGATTAGTTCGTTAGTTTACTAATAAAGCATGAAGTGTTGGATTTTTTTATTTTATTTTTCTCTTTATAACATTTATTTGATTTTTAAATGAATTGTATGTACAAAAAATAAGGTTTAGAAAGAATTCATTACCACTTGCATGCACCGATCAATTTGTGAGGTACCAAACTAAATTTATCACAGATAGTTTTCTCTTCCAACAGTATTGAATCACAACGATGTTTTGAAATAGTCTAGATGTTGTCATATAAAAGTTAACAAGAGAAAGATCTCTATCAGTGACATGTTTCTAAATTTGATTAGCTTACAGTAATTTTACAGCTTTTCTTGATTTTGAGCCAATTTGTAGAGATCAAGAAAGGAAGTTATTGCTGCTTTAATTTGTAGCTTTTAAGAGCGTTAAGCAAGGAATTAGTGACTCACAAGCTTTGTGTCTTTTTATGAGGAACATTGCCATTAGGGTAATCTATCTATATGATTATGTTGTCTTTTCAATATTCTAACTCCAGCTTTAACCTAAAGAATAAGAACATATATATAAAAGAACCCATCTCATTAGCGAGATATGGAATCTTGAGAATTGAGACGCATCTTTTCGTGAATGTATTGCCTAAAAATTGCTTGATCCTAGGTCTTAGATTTGCGTGGCCTATGCTCTGGATAATTTGTTTGCATTCCCAATCTTCATGGATCCATCCAAATACTCTCTCTCGCCCCTTAATATAAAGCCTATTTACCTAATTTGAGTAGATTAAGAAAGTTAATTGAGTTAGTTAATATCACCTCCGGTCCTAATTATAAGACCGGGTTGACCTTTTTTGAGGAGATTAAGGAAACTAAATAAGTTACTTAATCATATCATATGTTGTGCACATTTAGATTATATATTAGTTTATTAGTCAAACTAATTAGTTTGGAGAAAAAAATACAAATACAAATATTTTAAAGTGATTTAATTAACTTCCTTAATCTCTCTAAAATAGTCAACTTGGTTTCATAATTAAGACCCGAGTGAGTATAATATGTATTTTTTAAAACGTCAGTCATCTTTCTTAACTCTTTCTCCTCATTGATTATTGTTGAAGGAACATTAATAAGGGTAAATTTGAAGGGGGGAAATTGACAAATGTAAAAAATGTGTCTTATATTTAGAATCAAATCAACTCTCTAAATATGTGTTATATTAAGAATATAATAGAGTATATATTAAGGAATTTATACATATAAAGTCGTCTAATTCTATATAAATTTTTCTACTAGTATTGGGTCATATTGAAGAGGAACTCTATGCAATACATATATATACACACACATGAACCAACGTTTGCTGTGATATAAAGTGTTTGAAATCACCATAGAAATCAGAGAATATCTTATCCCTTGCTTTGGTTGTATGTGTATTTGATATTTTTTATGGGTTTGGAGGGTTATGGGAGAGTGATCTGGTTGAAGGTGTGGTCCAAATTTCATAGAAAGCTTTGTACTTCTTTTAGGAGATAAGGATATGTATGTATGGATGCCACCCTAGCCAACCTCTCTCTATACACCAAACTCTGATTTTGACATTAAACCACATGACAAGGGACCAAGCTATATATATATATATATATATATATTCTCTCACACTCATACACACCTGTTCCATCTAATCAGAGTTATTAAGGATTCTTTGTTTTTCCTCCTCAGATTCTTTTTAGGGAAGTTAGCAATTTGATGGAATGATTTACATGTATGTTTAATCATTAGATTGCAACTTCAACATCTATCTATCTTTATCTGTGATTAATTGTGAATATGGAATTAATTAAAGTTGTGTATTTAATTAAGATTTCTCTACCTGAAAATTAATTAGAGGATGCCTTTTTATTTATTTATTGATGATAGAGCCACTTGAGCAACAAAAGGAAATAATGAATGGATATCAGTTAAGACTTGAAGTTAAAGGTATAGATTGCTACACAAAAAAGTGTAATTAAAGAAGCACTTCAATTCAAGTAAACTTAAGTTTTCACAAAAACTCACCAACCGAATCTATCTTTGAAAACATGACCCTCAACTAACAAGTTGATCACCTTACAAGACACAGCTCTATAATTGAATTCTTATATTTCTTTAACACCTTAATGAAATTAATTAATCCTCACATATTTTTCTTACTACTTTGTCGTTTTTTAATTAATACTGGTTGATTTAGATATTTTCTATTTATTTATGTAGACTTTGTTATTTTAAAAATTATAATAAAATATTTAAAAATACAAGTTTTGAAAAGAGTTGTATAGTAATCATTTGCACAAGTTTTACTACATGTTTTTCTCCATGGAAGATTCTCTTCTCAAAATCAATTGGACCAGTCTATTTATTCTTTTTTTTCCTTTATTTAATATGTTTAGGGTCTTATAATTGGGACCCACCAGCACTTTATTCTGCAAAGATAATCAGTATATTTTATGACTAGAGTTTTCAAAGCTTTTAGCTGCAGGTCTCTTTAATTCTAAGTCATAAATACTTTATTTTTAAGCCAACGTTTAGACACACGAGGACAATTTTTTCACTGTGATTTGATGAAATTCGTACATAGCTAATTTTTCTTTAAAAAAAAAAAAGAATTCAGTGAAATATTTCAGAGAACAAAAGCACAAGCACTGTGATTCAAAAACCTATCCTATACATAGAGAGGCATATGCTAATACATTCTGTATTGTACTAATTTTTAAATGCACGAAGGACAGAGACAAGGACAACGAATTAGATCATGCAGTACAAGACAAAACCAACAAAAAGAAAATTTCTCATCATTTTTTCTTTCTCCCCACCACTTTTATATAGCATCTAATTCACACTCTGGACCTGTGTTGGTAATTAAATTATATGTCCTTGGCTCTTCAACTTGGTGGTGAGGTGGCCAAGATAAAGCAGAGCATGTGCCCCTCTTTAGGTCTAAGGATTGATTTTCCAAAGCTGTAATTGAATTTTGGTAAGAAGAAGAAGAAGAATCAATTATCAGAGCTAATTATTGTGTGAGTGCTTGTGGCCTGTGGGTCATTAAAATGTCCATCAATGGCTATCCTATATTTATAATAGATACTCTGTCTCATCCTCAAAGCCTCGCCCTTTTCACACACACTCGGGTCGTCACTCGTCAGCATATATACGCTGTCTTTTCCTTCAGAAAAAGAACACGCCTTTTTCACAAAGGCAAAGTTTTGGCTTTATAACTTCTGCTGCTGCAAAATTTTGATCATTTGTCCCATTTTGCAGACCCCATTTTGACAATTAGAGTTATGAAGCAAGTAACTCCACCGCCAGCACCGCCGCAGCCACTTCCGGCGACAACCGTAGCAGCAAGAAGTGTGTTCAAGCCTAGTGACAGGTCCCAGCAGAGCCTAACGCCTTCTCGTTTAAGAGCACCTTCTAAGATCAGAGATTATCCAAAATCACCAGAGACTGTTAATGGGTTATCATCTTCATCTCCATCATCATCATCATCACCATCACCATCACCATCACCATCACCCTCACTATCATCATCAAGAGCTGAGTCTGTGCCCCCAGACATGAAGAACAATTCCAAGGCTAAAAGGGCTCTTTTGCTCAACAAGCCAAAATCTGGTGAGGTGGTTGTGGGATCTCAAAAGGTTAAGGAAACCGAAGAGACCAAAATCGTGATGGGTCGTTTTATGAACCGTCCTGCAATGGAGCAATTTGCTCGGCCACGACGACGGTCTGGGGATTTTAGTTTGAGAAAGAATGAAGATGACCCGAGTGGGAAGAAGGAATTGGTGCAGAAACTTGATTTGAGCGAAAATTTGATCAAGAATTTAGAGTCTGAAGTGGTGGCCTTGAAGGCTGAGTTGGATAAAGTTAAGAGCTTGAACGTTGAATTGGAGTCTCAGAACAGGAAGCTAACCGAAAATCTTGCTGCTGCTGAAGCAAAGTTAGTTGCAGTTAGCACTCGTGAAAAGGTGATAATCAATTTTTTTTTTGTGGTTCTGTTATACCTTGTTTCAAACGCATAAATTCTTTGCATCTCTCTCTCTCTCATACATTATTAATTGCAATTATGCTTTATATTTCCAAGTTTTAGCTCATTTTTCTGATCATTTACCACTGTTCGATTGGGCCAACTTAAGAGGCAAAATGAGAATGATTATGTATGCTTTATAGTTATATATAATACCCAATTAATCACCAGCTTATTGAGAGATTAGTATTCTAATTTTTTTTCTTGGATGAAGAAGGAGACAAGTGGAGAGCATCAAAGTTCCAAGTTTAAAGACATACAAAGACTCATAGCTGACAAATTGGAGAGGTCCAAGGTTAAAAAAGTTGATACTATTGAATCAGTTTTTGTTAAATCACCAATTCTATCACCAGCATCATCAGGACGTGTTATCCCTGAAGCTGCAATTATTGGAAGAAAACCACCACCTAGCCCATGTCTTGCGCCGCCGCCGCCGCCGCCAGTACCACCTCCAATCCCATCCAGGCCTTCGGCGAAAGTATCTATCACCCAAAAAGCCCCTGTAATTGTTGATTTATATCATGCTTTAAAGAATCAAGAACTGAAGAAAACTACTAGAGTATCAGGGAACTTTCATAAACCAGTGGCTATAAGTGCACACAGTAGCATTGTTGGAGAAATTCAAAACCGTTCAGCTCATCTCTTAGCAGTAAGCACTTTTTTGTGTTGACAGTCAACCTTTGGATATGCTCCTGTTTTTCTGTAATAAGTTCGGAGTGTATAGCATTAATGGCTGGTAATGTTATCTAGATAAGGACAGACATTGAAACAAAAGGAGAATTCATTAATGACCTTATAAAGAAGGTGGTAGATGCAGCATACTCAGATATAGAAGATGTCCTGAAGTTTGTAGATTGGCTTGATGATCAACTCTCATCACTGGTAAGTTTTTTATGAAATCTATTGTTTTGTTTGGCCAGTTTCTCAAATCTGAAAAATATTTTCCTGAAGAATGAATATATATAATAAATGAGACATAATTATACAGGCGGATGAGCAAGCGGTCTTGAAGCATTTTAACTGGCCTGAGAGGAAAGCCGATGCCTTACGAGAAGCCGCGGTTGAATATCGTGACCTTAAGTTGTTAGAACAGGAGATTTCCTCATTCAAGGATGATCCTGAGATTCCTTGTGGAGCTGCCTTGAAAAAGATGGCCAGCTTATTAGACAAGTAAGAAACTTATCAAGATAACTTATTTATCTATTAGTTCAAAACGTCCCAGAATTATGAATGATGATGCTATTTCTGTCCTATTTCACATCTCTTTTTGGTAGGTCTGAGCGAAGCATACAGAAGCTAATCAAGCTGCGAAATTCTGTCATGCGATCATATCAGGAATTAAAAATTCCAACAGCCTGGATGCTTGATTCTGGAATTATGTCCAAGGTATATATAGTTTTATGTTTATACTCTGCGTATGAGGAGCATAATGAAACTTTGCTTTTTGGCTTCTGATCAATGCTGCATTTCAAAACAATATAGTTGAGTTGATTGGAACTATACCACCTTTTTGCAGATAAAGAAGCATTCCATGACTCTGGTAAAGATGTACATGAAAAGAGTGACAATGGAGGTTGAATCCATTCGGAACTCAGACAGAGAATCTAGTCAAGAATCTCTTCTGCTTCAGGGTGTTCATTTTGCATATAGGGCACATCAGGTAATTTTTTTGGGCAAAATCTCCAGACAGGCATGTAACTGCATCAATATTTGGTTTTCCGACAATCCTAACTATGATCATTTATCTGGAAATGTTCATCACTGGTTGAAGCTTGCGGACATCTGTAAATCAATTCTTACCATCAAGTTCTGCTGTACGTTTTCTGCAGTTTGCTGGAGGTTTGGACTCAGAAACATTATGCGCCTTTGAAGAAATAAGGCAACGTGTCCCAGGACACGTGGCAGGATCTCGAGAACTTTTAGCCGGCATACCATCATCCTGAGAAGGCCACTGATGTTGGGTGCTAGAGACCTAATGGTTAGAAGAAATAGCAAATTAAGCATTCGTTATTCTTTTCCTTTATGATATCCAGAGGTTAATGGTTGCAAGAACAGTATCAAGTATCAACCCTTCAGAGGAAATAAGAGGGAATATCAAAAGAGGTTTTGAGGAGAGAGCGTGTTCCAAAATAGAGTAGTTGAGTAAGTGAAATGGCTAATCTTCTGTCATATATCTATTTCCTGTAAAGAAAAGCTTTGCCGTGTTTAGGTACATCTCTTAATGTTGTTTACTGAGCTCTACTATAATAATTGACATGCATTGTTTAATGCATCCTTATATTTTGTGCTTACTTGATGTTTATAAATGGTTGTTCAATACTTTTATTGAATAAATATAGATTATGTTAATGAAAACTGATTGTCAGATTCAAGTTCATGATATTAGTTAATTAAACTGAAGTGAGTAAAATTCTATACTTTGGTGTTTACTCATTAGAAAGCACCATCCAAAAGTACAGCTTTTCCAAAAGGTTTTTATTTTATTTTTTTTAATTTTATTTTAATTATGGGATAGTTTTCAATATAAATTATTATAATTGGCTCTTTAACAAAATTAACACACATTTTTTAACAAATAACTTGTTTAGCTAATTTTCTTAATATTTACAAATTGGTTATCTAATTAAGAGGGAGTATTAGTAAATATTTAGTTACATGACATGATGAAGTTTTGCAAGGTCTTTTATACCAATCAATCCACACCCATGATTGATAATATGAACTGATGAACATACTTGTAAAAATAAATTAATATTATAGAATTGAACTTGGTTGGTTAACATAATGGAATCTCTAGGTTTCTTTTGATCCCAAATAAATAAAGTATGTGAGTGAAATAAATAAACTTGATATAAATGCAATTAATTTTGGTTGGCAAAAAAAAATGCAATTAATTTCTATTTAGTTATAATTGATTTAGAGTTTCTTATTTAGTGCAATTTTTTATTGGATTTATTAGGTTGACTCTAGTTCGTTTATTATAGATATTATAATTGATACTAATTTGATTGTATAAATTAATTTGTAGTATTCACATTAAAGACATAGGGATTTCTTTATTTTCCTTTTCATGATGTTTGCTAGCTCAACAATGATGAATATATACGAGGTTTTCAAATAATTGAGGTCATAGCTCTGTATTCTCACCTTTAATTCCAACTAATCCCTCAAATATTCCACCATGTGCTGTAGGCCGTTGACTCTCCATTAACGACTAACATATCTCATGAAACTAAAAATTTATTATACATATTTAATTCACATAACTAAAATAAATTAAATGATTTTTTAAGCCAAACAATTCATTAGTTTTCTTTAACTCATTGAAAACATTAGCTAACAATATCAACTATAGTTTTAGCATAACTTAAGTTAGCTCCGGTTTGACTTCGATCTGACTCACTAACCTTTAACTCACTACTGGTTTAGTGGCTAGTTCGTGTTTAATAACCTTGTTGATAATCACTCACAAATAGTAATAGTATTTTTATTGACTTGAAAATGGTAAGTCATTGAAAATCTTATTTTCTTTTTAGTTCAAATCAATCCAAAAAAATTAATGTAAAATATCATTCAAATAAATATAATACTACCTCCTAGGTCTAATTATAAAAAATTTAGTTGACTTTTTTTGGAGAGATTAAGGAAGCTAAATAAATTACTTAATCATTTCATATGTTGTATATTATTATATTATATATTAGTTTATTAGTCAAACTAAATAGTTTGAAGAAAAAAATAAAAATAAAAATACTCTAAAGTAATTTAATTAGCTTCCTTAACCTCTCCAAAAAAGTCAACTAGCTCTTATAATTAGGACCGAAGAGAGTAATTTTAACAAAACATATTATTTATTAAAGATATGATATGGATGTTCCAGTCATCATGAAAAGGGTTAAAACAAATTCTTGCTCAAGATGTTTTCACTAAGGGACAATTTTGTCTCAAAAATGTCAAAAATGAAGTAATTTTGTTCGGAGTATTATCTCAGTTAATTTTAAGCGTTAGTTGAACAAATATGTTGAGTTTACCCTCCACATGTCATCCACATCATTTTTGTTAAGGTGTAAATTTGTCATAGAAGTTCATGTGTCCTCTACTCCATTTTTTTTTATCAAAGTTAGTTTTAAAACTTTAAGAGCAAATTTGCACTTTAACAAAAAATAATGTAGATGACACATTGCCAACTCAGCATATTTAATTAACAGTTAAAATTAATTGGGATAATGATTTGGACAAAATCACTCTTTGACCCTCATAAAAGATAATATTATACTCCCTCTGATCCTAATTATAAGAACATTTTTTAGAGTTGGTTTTGGTCCTAATTATAAGAGCAAGTTTTAAATTTTGTTAATTTTTTCCTATAATACCCCTATTTATAATTTCTCAATAATAATTAAAGACAACAATAATTTAATAATACACCTATATATTTTATAAAGTAAATAATGTTTGCAACTTATTAATGTTATATACACCTCAATTATACTTTTTTCTTATAAAATAATTTTGAGCAATTTTTGTCATATTTTTCCCATATCACCCCTACTAATACTTCTTCCACAATAATTAATTTAACAACACACTTATATTCTATCAAATGAGAGATTTTACTTTATTTTCTATTTTTATATAAAATAATTTTAATATTCCTTTAAAATTATTGATAGTATTGTCTCTAAACCATGAGAACAATAATTATTGCGAGTCAAAGTATCAATTAGAGGAGAACGTTCAATATTTATTTTCCGGAGTAATATTTATTGTTTGCTCCGTGAAGAACGTTCTAATATTCCTTTAAAATTAGAGGAGTATTGATATTTTATCATTTCATTACTCCGGAGCAAACAATAAATATTGCGAGTCAGAGTATCAATTGTGCGGGCTACGCGATTCAGCTCATTTTCCCTTTGATGTAATTTTCAATTTTAATTAGGGGTATTTTTGGAAAATAATTATAATTAATTAATTTAACTTCCCTCCTTAATCTCTCCAAATTCGATAAATAGCTTTCTTATAATTGTGGGAGGGAGTAATGAATATTATTTATAACTTATAAATAATACTTCTTCCGATCCTAATTACTCTCTCCGGTCCTAATTATAAGACAACATTTGAGAGTTGGTTTTGGTCCTAATTATAAGACAACATTTTAATTTTTGTCAATTTCTTCCTAAAATACCACTATTTTATTCTCTTAAGTGTATTTAGTTTTTGGTGAGTGTATGTATGTTAATGCGTAGACTCTTACAGTAAGTAAAACTTTTAAATTGTTGGATTTTAATTTATTTATCAATTAGCTGATATTAATTTTTCAATACACACATATATATATATAGACACACATTTACACACACATATATATGTGTGTGTTTATACATATATTTGTGTATCTATGTGTGTGTACATATATATATATATATATTTGTGTGTGTTTGTCAATGTGTGTGTGTACAGATATATATATATATATAAATATGTGTGTATGTGTTTATACATATATGTATATTTGTGTATCTATGTGTGTGTAAATATATATATATATATATCTTTGTGTGTGTTTCTCAATATATGTATACACACATACATACACATACATACATACATACATACATACATACATACATACATACATACATACATACATACATACATATATATGTTGTGTGTGTTTATACATATATGTATATTTGTGGATCTATGTGTGTGTACATATATGTATATCTTTGTGTGTTTGTCAATATCTATGTGTGTGTGTGTATACAGATATAAATAAATATGTGTGTATGTGTGTGTGTAAATATATGTACACATATATGTGTGTGTATAATATACATATATATACGCACATATATGTATATACAACAAAACCATTATTTCAATTAGAAAGCATGTAGAAAGAAAAATTTTAGGTTAGAGTAGTATGTGGTAGGAGTTGTTGATTTACTTTTACTTATGTCATTTTAAATTTATATAAGGGCATTTTAGGAAAATGAGTAAAATTAACTAATTTAACTCCTCTCCTTAATCTCCCCAAAATTGGTTAAATATATCATATAATTAGGACCGGAGGGAGTATAAGACAACATTTGAGAGTTTGTTTTGGTCCTAATTATAGGACAACATTTTAATTTTTCTTAATTTCTTCCTAAAATACCTCTATTGATATGAATAAGGGATTATGTGAAATTAATAAGGTAGTTGAGGCGTAAAATTTATATAAGGGCACTTTAGGAAAATAAGTAAAATAAACTAATTTAACCTCTATCCTTAATCCTTTTAAAATCGGTTAAATATGTCCTATAATTAGGACTGGAGGGAGTATATGAATGTGAATGAAAAGATGACACGTCAAAAAAGTAGAAGATCGCCATGACAGCATAAGTGTTACCGCGTGGTCAAATTCTTCACCGTCGGATATGTAAAGCAACATCGAACGGACTAGATTGATCTTATTCGTGTGTTTGGAAGAAGAAAAAGCGTGGGAATCACAAAACGGTCATGCGCCGCCAGGCGCGAAGCCTGAGAGAGTGCCACGTCATCAATAAACAAATCCCAAGCGTCCACCCTGGCATTCCTTTGAATCCTGTTTGAATTCCTCCCTTAAAACGCGGAAGTAGTTTACTAGCTAAGAAAACTGAAGGGGGGCTAATTCCTAATTCGATTCTTTGGTTATGGAGGTCTCCGGTACCGTTCTCCAGCGAGTCTCCCACATCTACGGCGCCGGAGCTGATAGCTTGTCTTTTCCTCGGAGATTAGTGTCCGGCGGCTCGGTGGATGTGGGTGGTGATGGTGCTCGTTTTCATGGGCACGTTCGGGGTATTAGGGTTTCGGTGAGGGCTAGATTGGATTCTGGGTTTTCTGACGATGGGCATCTCCAATATTACCAGGCGTCGACACCTAGGTGCGGTGGTGGGGACAAGCAAAAGGGTTCGGCAGTTCTGACGACTAAGAAGAAGATGAAACTGCTCAAGGGTTTGTATAAGGGATTATCGATGGCCTCTGAATTGGGGTTCTCTTTGGATACGGAAAAGCTGAATTTGTTGGAGGAAGTTCAGGGGAAGCTAACCTCTGTGAGTTTCGTGTTTTTATTCTTGTTTACCACATAATTCGTTCGATCTGTGGTGATGTTACTTCATTTTTGGCAAGCAATAAACTGTACTTTGGCATGCTTAACATTGTAGTTTTACAAGTTTACTCCTTAGCAATGAGAGACGTTGAATTGAATTTTTTTTGGGATGGGGGATAGGTTCATGATTAGTGAATACATTATCAATTATCTGGTTTTATGTTTGCCGGTAATAAAGGCGCATTTTAAGATTTGATAATTGGGTATGGAGGCGCAAAGATTTGTCTGCAGAACATAAATGTACCTTTTTAGTTCCTTTTTCTTGGAAAACAATGAAAAAAAAAAACCATTAGGTTGTGTGAACTTAAAGACGAGGACGTTGAATGGATTGTGTAAATCCCTGCATTCTGTTTTGTTGTAAATTTTAGATGGAGCTCAGCTTCCCATGGGTGGCATCATCATATTTGTTCTTTCCTGTGCACAGGGTGCTGCTGAGGTTTTACTGAAACAATTAGAACAACTAAAAGCAGAGGAGAAGGAAATGAAGATACTAAAGAAACAAGAGAAAGCCCAGCGGAAAGCCGCTAGGATGAAAACTGCACCTGATTGTGAATCTTCATCTTCATCTGAATCAAGTGATAGTGACTGTGGGGAGATAGTTGATATGAGCAGCCTTAAAGCAAGCACCGCCCTTGCCCCAGCAACTGCAGATCAATTACAGTCGCCTGTTGCTGTGCTCTCCCCACCACCCTTACCAAGCTCTCTGTCTCAAGAAAAGACTACTAATGAGAACCTTTGTGAGCTTGGTGATACCAATATTAGCAGCAGCATGAATGTTGGCCTTAAATTTGATGATAGAGCTACTACCACTGTATCTCAAAAGAGGATTGAAGTCTGTATGGGTAACAAGTGCAAAAAGTCAGGAGCTCCTGCATTGCTTCAAGAATTTGAGAAGGTTTTGGGCGCTGAAGGTGCTGTTGTAGGTTGCAAGTGCATGGGAAAGTGCAAAACTGGTCCCAATGTGAGGGTTCTAAATTCTGTTGGTGAAGGTCTCACTGAGGGATTGAATAATGACTCTGTCATGATTCCTGCCAACCCCCTCTACATTGGGGTTTCTCTGGAGGACGTGGATGCTATCGTGGCCAGGCTCAGGCTCCTCCCGGAGAATCAGAGCGATCCAGGTTTTGGTGTTGCTGCTGAGAATCAGAGCGATCAAGGTTCTGGTGTTGCTACTGCTCCTTCACGATGGATTTGGGCGACATGAAGTTCTAGTTTTGTTTATCAAGTTGTGTGTTTGGATTAGTCAGGCGATCATGGGACGCCTTCTGTAGCCATAGATCCGGCAATTGTAAATATCGACATCCCATTGGTTGCACAAATGGTTAGTTGTTTTGGGTTGGGTTGTTTTTATTTAGTGTGATGCTTTGTGCGGTCATTATTATAAGAACCTCCTAAAAGTTTCATATGTATAACACGCTTTGTATGAAGTATTAATTATAACATGCTTTGTAAAAAGTATTATTTATTTTTACCTGTAACATGCTCTGAATGATCCCTAGCTATTCGTATCTTGTTGGTGAAAGTTGTCTATATCTTACATGTTATTTGTATAGCTGCTTAATCATAGATGTATTCACCCTTTTCCGATATCAACGTTGTAGAGTTTTCAGTTCTCAGTGGGAAAGCTTGCTCACGAACATGGTACTAACAAACCCTGAGCCTACAAGTCTTTGTTTTAACTTTTTTAAAAGACGAAACCATAGCTTGAGGGCTACCTGTGCCACTCATTTTCCTTGTTTTTCTTTCATTTCCTTGAATTTTTTATTTAAAAATTGTTACTTACCGTCACTCTCTCCAGTTATTTTTGGTAATATAAGGAACATGTTATAAAACTAAAAAGATCATAAGGTAAATAAAGAAGAATAAGAGTAGAGAGATTCTAGAGAGAGAGAGAGGAGAGAAGTTCTTCATTCAAGTGTGTTCTGAATGTTTACGGGAGACGTCATTTATAGAAGGAAAATGGGTCCTTAAGTGTAATTATTCCACCGGGCCATTAACTTTAATTTTCCCCAAAAATCATAATTATTCAACATCTTCTGCGCAGCCTGCAGCTTCTGGAGATTGTGAGAAAGTGGTGTGGGCCCCACATGAATAGTAGTCATATCGTGAATAGTAAAATACGTATACGTGAACATCTTAGTATGAACAAGAATCAGTATACAAATAATATTGAGGATTAAGAGTCGATGACATCCACATAATTAGTATATTCATAACACTCCCCTCATGGATGTCCATTTATGAATGTCCTCGTTAAAAACTTTAACTAGGAAAAACCCAAGGTGGGATAAAAACACAAAAGAAAAAAAAAAGACATCATCCATTTGATACACTTTCCAATCTTTGCCTCATTAAAAACCTTTAGGAAAAAGGTGGACAAAATCTAGATAAGGAAAAAAAAGTACAGTGATGTGTCATTCCTCTTAATGACATCAGTTTTACTCCCCCGATGACAATATCAATCTTGCTTTTTCGATGCCAACATTGCTTCCAATGTCTTTGTGTTGAAGAAGAATTGTATCTTGCTAATAAGCATGATATATTAATACTCAATAGTATTAAGATATGGTGCTTATTTAAAGTAGTTTTTCAATAATTAATTATCTTTTGAAGTTCTTCAGGAGTTATAGTGATGTTGATATCATCAACATAAACGGCAATTATAACAAATTCATTTACGGATCTTTTCATAAAAATGCATGGGTATATTGGGTTATTTTTGTACCCTTCTTTTCATCGATATTCTTTGAAACAATTATACCACATGCTACTCTAATAGCTTCAGGCCAAGGGGCGTATTTAACTTAATTGAGTATTGTTTTGAGAACTTGAATCGAGATGCTTCTAACATCTTGAATCTTTCAGGGATTTGTCTTTGGCACATTAAGTCTTTCGGGATATGTCTTAAGACCTTAAGTCTTCGGGGGACGTGTCTTTAAGACCATGAGTCCTTCAGGGACTTTTCATATAAATATCACTATCAAGTGAATTATACAAATGTACGATTACAATTTACAACATCCACTAGATGCAGATCAAGCCCTTCATTTATGCTAGGCTTATCAAATAACAAAAGTATTTGCAACAACATATGTTTCTTCAAAATCAATGTCGGTCTTTGTTTAAAACTGAACTACATAGCGTCTTATATCTTGTGATTTCACCCTTTTCATTTCTTCGTACAAAAACCTATTTGTATCCAACCTGGTTTTACATCGCCTTACATCATCAGTTGTATGGACTTTGCCAATATTTTAATTCAGTATCAATGGCACTTTTCCATGCGCCAATACTTTTTGTTGTAAGACTCACTAATGGATTGTGGCTCATGATCCTCATCATTATTCATTACATCATATGCTATATCATAAGCAAAGATGTCGTTAACGTTGACTTCATTTCGGTCCATCGAATACTATTCATAACATAATTTATTGAGATCTCATTATTTTCATATATTTCATGTACATTTGTCTCTTCGGGACTTAGAACATTCTCTTACGGAGATATCTCTCTTGGAGATAATATCTCTTCGAGGAGATGGCTCTTAGGAGCTACTAATTTTCCTTGATTATTCTCAACTTGATCATCTATATTCTTAGCTCTTTTCTCTTTCGGGATTTATATCTTTGGAACCGATGGACCTACTACGCTTCAAGCGTGATATCAATTCATTTATCATAGGTTGTCCTCGAGAGACATCAATAGGAGCATTAGAATTGGTGAGACATATGACTTTGTCACTTTCTTTGGGTCAAGAATGCTTTGGCATTCAATTAGCTAAATTCTATAAATGAATTATCTTTTGAACTTAGGTTCACATTGTTTTAATCACGAGGATCAAAATGAGCTAATGATAATTCATTATAGTTTAATCTCTTTACCCAACATTGCCTATTTTCTCCCCCCTCATATTGGGAAAACAATGTCAAATCACAATTGACTAATCATGTAGTGTAAGTTTCCTAAATCCATTTGTTACTTTTAAACATCATTTTGTTCCATTTAGAGACAAACAAGAAGAAGAAGGAGGTCCTTACATATTTATCCCAACTTTCTTTCTATATTCATCTATATGCATTGTAGTTGATTTATAAGCATTGTACATTCAAAAACTTTTCAGATGGAATTGTCTGGCTCCTGACCAAAAGCCAATTTTACAGGGAGAATTTTGTTGGCTTAAATAAATCTTTGCAATATATAATATCAAATATACCAACATAGTATTATGTTCTCATAAGCATTAATCCAGCTCTTTATAGATGCTTTAATTCATGATTTCGGATCGTATAATCTGGAAATAAGCGCTTAATTTATTCAAACATTATTGCAACTTCAGGTTGCGTTCTTACAAACTTCTGGTTGCAATGGGCCCATAAAATCTGTTTGATATATTTCCAGAGATCCATTACCAATCATGATCTATGATATTCACATAGTCATTTTTATTTGAGAACAAGCAGACATAATTATTCTTGAACAATATGTTGGTTATTGAAGAATCTTCGGTTCTTATATGACTCGGATGATTAAACAAGTCTTGCCAACAATACATTTATTTGGATCAGTAAAACGGTTTCTTGTAACATATATTTCAAACAATCATAATTTTTTTAATTGCAATAACATATTAATCAAAATACGACATGCATTTTGGGAGATCAAACTTTATGTGAGAACTATATAACTTTTTAAATATTAGCTCACATCCGTACTCACACAACTCACACTTGTTTTTCTAAGAATCTCCCCCTCAAGTGTGAGTTATATAAACATACTTTCTTTATATTTGTATTTCAAAATCACATTCAAATTTTTTAAACTTTGAAAGGAAAAATTTATGTTAATTCTTCAAGAATAAACATATAATATTGCATCTTAAATTTTTGAAAGGAAAAATTTATGTTAATTCTTCGGAATAAACATATAATATTGCATCACTAGTCTAATATGCTTCAATTGATTTATATATGCATAAAATATATGCGATCTATCACATGTGAAGATGTTCATGTTAAAATAACTTAGAATTACACAGATTTAGAGTCACACATATGATAATTTTCTAGCGAGAAAATTTTTATGACAATAAATTAATGATATGTAATCATAATAAATTTAAATAATAATAACAACAAATTTAAACGTCGTATTACCTTGTAGGTTTATTCTTTATGTTGAGCCTTGGCTTCAATAAATCTCTCGTAGCTCATTTCCTCTTGAATATTTCATTGGTAGTAAACTTTTAGTTTACATTGGTAAAAATTTGATTTGTATTAGCAACCTTTTGATTTGCTACATTTGTAAACTTCACGGTTTACAATTCCAATCTCTTGATTATCTCAGTAAACTTTCTAGTTTCGCAAACTTCCAATTTGCATTATTATTTGTAAACTTCGGTTTACGGTAACATGTATTTTATACATGATATCTACTTCTATAACATCGTAAAATATCATTGAAACTAAGCTAATAATAAAACATATACTTTATAGTAAAATGCATTTTATTTGTCATATAGATATATAGTTTAAACATTAGTTCCTCAAAATATGCTAATTAGTTTGCGGGACTATTAGCCTATATACATATTATAACATAAATCTACGCAATTTATTGTCTTACGGACAATACTTTTCCAAAACTATTAAAATATGTATCATACAATATTAAAACATAAAGTTCCCGGGGCCTTAATATTAAGGAATAAATACTAATTTTACCATGAAAATTTTGGTTTTGAAGCACCTAGCACAGATAAAAAGTATTCATAAAAATACCGTATTCATGAATAGTATCGTATCTATGAATAGTACCATACGACACTATTCATGAAATAGTGCCCGTAAATAGTAAAAATAATCAGATTAAATACGTGGGGCCCACCAGAATTTTTTTCAACTCTTCACGTGAAAATTGTTGGCACTCATTGATAGATTTTGGCTCATAATCCTCATTATCATTTATTACATCATTTGCTACATGATAAGCAAAAATGTCGTCAACGTTGATTAGTTTCGGTCCCATTCAATACCATTCATAACATAATTTATTGAGATCTCATTATTTTCATACATTTCAGGTACCTTGGTCTTCCGGGACTACAATATTCTCTTCGGAGATTTCTCTTCCGGAGATAACATCTCTTCGGGGAGATGACTCTTCTTGGAGTTATTAACTTTTCTTGTTTATCCTCTACTTGACCATCTATACTTTTAGCTCCTTTTCTTTTTCGAGGATTTTGTCTTTGGAACCGATGGGTCTACCGCAGCAGTGCGTACTTTAGATTCATTTATAATGGGTTGTCCTTCGGGGACATCAATTCGAATAGGGCATTAGCGGGTGCATGTGACTTTGTCACTTTCTTTGGATCCGATGAAATGCCACGGCATTCGATTAGCTAAATTCGTAAATGAATTATCTTTTGAACTTCTAGTTCACATTGTTTTGTACGAGGATCAAAATGAGTCAATGATAATTCATTCCAGGCTAATCTCTTTACCCAATTGCTTATTTTCTCCCCTAATGTTGGGAAAAATGATTCATTAAAATGACAATCAGCAAATCGCGATAAATAAATCTCCGTAGATGGTTCTAAATATTTTATAATAGAAGGAGATTCATACCCGATATATATTCCCAACCTTCTTTGAGAACCCATTTTGGTGCGTTGTGGTGGAGCTACCGGTACATATACCGCACATCCAAAAATTCTTATATGGGAAATATTAGGTTCTTGACCAAAAACCATCTGTGAGGGGAGACCTTTAAGTAACTTTGTTAACGATGCGAATTAACATTGCTGCACATAAAACAGACATGCGACCATTTAGTTGATGCATCAATTAATATCATATAGTACACGAATGGTCCCATATGGTGGATGTATTGCCCACAAATATCTCCCGTATCCGTTCGCATCTGGGGGAAGAAATATTTGACGTGGGCCCCGCATGGTTCTTTGTGCAAATAGTAAACAGAGACAATTTTTTTTTCTCATAAACAAGGATCTCGTTTGTTTGTAATTTATAACAAAAATTTCTCCACACGGTGGGAACTTAGATCAATTATGATCACAATAATAATGACAATACTCGGTCATATTTACATACATGTCCATGGCCATAATTCATTCACTTACGGGAATGAAGTTAAATTCGATACAATATTCATAATTATTGTAACATTTTGTTTGACTACGAGGTCAATAAAATTAATTCATAATATTTCTTAAGACCTCTTTTCATAATATTGCTCTGCGAGGAGCAAATTAGATACACCGATTTATAATAAACTTTTAGTGGAACAACCATCTTCTTGTGGTTATATAATCCCTTTAATTTGTTCTAATTTGTCTCATGACTTGGCCAAATTATCACTTTGCTTTGAGGCAAATTTGTGTCTCCTCATAGGACTAAGCCAATTTGTGTCATCTCATAGCTTCAGGCTAATTTGTCTCATTTTGGCTTCAAAATAAATGTGATATTCTCTCTTGAACACTCGCATAAATTTGCTCCATCACGAGTCAAGATACATACATAGAAATGAAAGAAGAGCACCAAACTCGTTTGAATTTAAGAGCCAAATGAATCCAAAAGCTTCCATCTTTTCTTTTCAACATACAGTAAAAACAATATAATATTATAACACAATATGTCCATGGATTGATGCATCATAAAAAGCATCAGTGAAAAACATATGAACCCAAAGTCAAAAGAATAATAATAATGCTCTTGGTGACATTTTATTATTATGATTGAATTAAAATTAGAAGAAAATGTGAATGAAATAAATACACACATGTATATATATATATATGTGAATTAATATATATATACCAGAGATAATAAAATATATTAAAATAATGATATATGCACACATAACGACATAAGTATAAGAATTAAAATTTTATGGCTTCGGACATTTTAGTTCTCATAATGAGAAATTAAATTTATATGGTTTATAATCATAAAATTAAGAAACTAAAATGATATGACTTACGGTCATATAATATTAGAATAGGAAAAAAGTGGTGTATGGCTTACGCCATAATATTAATAAAATAATTTGTATAGAATAACATAATATTAAAAATTAGCAACAATAAAATGCTACAAAACTAGACTTCCAAGTTGGAGTCGAATAAATAATAAAAGTAAATGCTTAAAATAAATGTTATGTTAAAGTTAGTAATCTAAACTTTCATGTAGGAGGTAGAACCATCCATGTAGAAGTCAAATTAAAACAATAATAAAATGTTAGCAATAAAATTAAACTTTGAAAGTAGAACCATCCATATAGGAGGTAACAACAATATATATATTGTTCATAAGCATAAAATATTATGTAAAATAATTGGATCAAAAATAAATAGTAAATAATCTCCAATCTTTAACCATGGAACCCGATGTTCAAAACAATCGGTAAAAGTATATCAATAATTCCATATAGTGGTTAAGATTATCCCAGATTGATATAATGAACATGTAGAAGAAGATGAGAAAATCATTCCTCTCTTAGAGCTCCGTCGATAACGTGTTATAAAACTAAAAAGATCATAAGGTAAATAAAGAAGAATAAGAGTAGAGAGATTCTAGAGAGAGAGAGGAGAGAAGTTCTTCATTCAAGTGTGTTACGAATGTTTACGGGAGACGTCATTTATAGAAGGAAAATGGGTCCTTAAGTGTAATTATTCCACCTGGGTCATTAGCTTTAATTTTCCCCAAAAATCATAATTATTCAACATCTTCTGCGCAGCCTGCAGCTTCTGGAGATTGTGAGAAAGTGGTGTGGGCCCCACATGAATAGTAGTCATATACGTGAATAGTAAAATACGTATACGTGAAAGATCTTAGTATGAACGAAGAAATCCGTATACAAATAATATTGAGGATTAAGAGTCAATGGACATCCACATAATTAGTATATTCATAACAGAACAGATATTTTTGTCTGAAATTTTAAAATCATTTGTTGCTTTTATCTAACATTTTGAATTCATTATTTTTATATAAATTTCCCTTATAAAAGAGATTGGAAGAAGTATTGGACAAAAAGGATAGCTAAGTGCACTGGAAATAATTCACAATCTTCCATATACTAAATTTCCAAGTAATGAAGTAACTTAACGGAAGTGTGTTATATATGATAGTATACACTGTACATTCCCCACAACAGAGAAAGGAAAACAAGGAGGGGAGGAGGAGAATACAGCCATAATTGCCTTCTATTCTAGTGTTTGGCCATGATGCCCTGCGCCATAAAGTGGACATCTACTCAAAATTGTGTCCTGGGATAGTTAAGAGACTATCATACTGTTTCCAGCCAACATTTCTCAAAACTAATCCCCAACTCCAGCAACATGCTTTTTGGGGTTATTCTAACAACCCACTTATCCAGGCCTCCTTGTATATAGATTTTAGCTGCATCTTCTTTAGAAGGCCATCCCTTGACTCTGATATAAAAAGCCTCCAGCTTACATGAGCTTGAAGAGACTCAAAGCATACATGTATGTACAAGGATCCATTAACCCCATTTTGCAGAACTAGCGGGTCAGTATCGGGGGCGTTTCAGGTCGGGCTGTTGTTCCGGCTCGTCCATGTTATTACATCTTTTCACAAAGCAGTCAAGAGTTTGCTGCTTTGCAGGGCTATTCCCTGGCTGATTGGCTGCAACCTCCATGATGTTCTCATGGCCATCTAACATCTGATAGTTCAATTACTGGAATTCAGAATACTTCCCAGAAATGTCAATCTAAACTATAAGATCCACTTTAGTCTAAATTTTCCTTGAAGCTTAAAAAAAAAGCATCAGATTTGGACTCCATATCATTTCAATTTATTGCAATGGCTAAGTGGAGGATATACTTTCCTTTTCGGTAAAATAGTTAAGTAAGCTCTCAAAGTAAAGAGACATACCTGTCCCAAATTTTCCAATTTGCTCTGCACTACATCCCTGTGAAGTAAATTATTAGATTATCAAAATATATTTAAAGGCATCAAAAATTGAAACCAAACCTAGTGCACGAAAAAACACAAGAACCTACCATATGATGTCATCGACTGTGTCATTCGCTAGCAAGTAGTATATGTTCACTGAAGATACCTGAAAGCAAGAACTAACCGAAGTTAGTACCATACAGCATAAAATGTCCTCTGGTTATAGGAGACCTAATAACTACAGATAATCTTATCACAGTTTCTTCAGATGTCTCCGTACACACACAGAGACAAATTCAAACCAGCACTTCACAAACTGTAAATGGAAGGCTCGGTTTTTTTTGGTTAAGAACACATGACCAAGCATCACACAAAAAATTCTGAAAAAAACCTCGTTTATGAAGAAACAAGTGCCAAATACTTGACAGGCATTACAATTTACACATGAATGTCATAGCAGAAGTATGTGATATGTAATTTATAATTCAGTTCTAGGGATTTGGATATATTTTCAACAGTTAAATCATTAAACTCTATCCAATTAGAAATTATTTGCCTTGGAACTCAAAAATCCTAACAGAACCATGAAGGAACAGGAGAAACTTCATATCATTCAAGTGAAGCACATATGAAGTTACCGCACAAACCGGTATTTGAATTAATCAACTAGTTCTGATTCTATCAGTTTCCTGACTATACCTGGCCAATTCTATGAGCACGATCTTCTGCTTGAATTAAGTCACCTGGGGTCCAGGACAGTTCTGCAAAAACGACAGTGCTTGCAGCAGTTAAAGTTAACCCAACTCCGCCAGCTTTGATAGATAGCTGCAGGACAACACAAAGATATGTTGATTACAATATCGACCCCCCACTGTACACCAAAACAAGGTACCAATCTTGCAAGCAGTCTAACAGAAAACAGAAAAATAATTACAATGAACAATGTAAAAGAAACCATACCACAGCTGCCTTGATACAATCCTTTTCCTGAAAATCTGTAACCAATGCCTGTCTTGATGCAGGGGCCGTGTTGCCATCAATGCGGATGCAACCCACCTTCTTTTTCTACATAATTAGGAACAATTCGTATGAGTGTTGATTAGTTCATGATAACCCCAGTAAAGTTGAGTGGTCTTACAATTAGAAAATCATGTATTGAATCTACCATTGGCTGATGATGTGCAAATATCAGAAACTTGCAACCTGCCTGCGACAATCATTAGGTATTAGAATAACAATAGGTAGGCCAAAAGATGTCACCCATATTTATCAAGAATATATAATTATTTACAATGCTAGTTAATGAGTCACATACTCAAGTGTGAGAGTTTATTGAGTATTCCACTCTTGCCAAAATTGTATAGGTCGTGATGTAGAACTAATAGCAAAAAATTACTTGAAAAGAGGGAAAGAGAAGGAATGCAGGGAGATGAAGAGAGAGATAAAAAGAAATGAGGAAGAAGAGAGGGAAAGAGATAGCTAATGAGAAGAGTAAATTTTATTAATAAATAAGAAAAACTACCCTAACCTAATTACTAAGAGAATAATTTGACAGACAATGATGCATATAAGCAAGCAAATAGGCGAAATAAGAGATAAGGGAACTGAAAAAAGATCTTGCATTTCTTTTTGTACATTTAGTAGAAAATACTATTCGTATTTCTTTAAAAGACTTAAGGAAAGGTATACCTCAATAACAGTTCCAATATAATCAAGAACTGCTGGGATCTTGGCTTCAGCAGATTCAGTATATATCTGGAAATAAACAAATAGACATTCAGATTTTTGTTTTTTGACCATCAATATTCAAATTTCAATCACATAAAATGATCATTATGATTTGGACAGACCATACAAGGTAGAGCATGTGCAGATGTTATACTGAACTATTAACCTATTTTAAACACACTCTGCAATCTGCATCCCAAACTCCACTGCAGAACTTCTATCCATACCTTGTTAATAAGATTCTTTTGAGTAAACTTAAGCGTTTCAGCCTCATCCTTTGATTTGGCTGCCTTAATTTTGGCTTTAACAACCTCCAACTGCAAAAAAGATGCATATAAGTAGGTTTACACTATCTCCACTGACATAGGCAGTACATAACTATTACAACTTCCATGTAAATATTTAGCAAAACTTCAACACCATGGCTGAAGAGAAAAATTAAGCAAAGTGCCTACTGGAAATAGAGTTCTCACTTCTCAGTCGTCATTAAGGCAACATGTCCATGAACGGTGCATGATAGACACCAAAAATAATGAAATCACAAGAAATATAAAAATTAACACGACATCAACAATCACCAAAGAGTCAAGAAAAAGGAAACCAGTTTACTGGTAGGACATTGAGCAATACTATACAATGCTTCTCAGTACAATTCTCAACGTTAAAATGAACTGGAAAAAAGTTTACCAAGACACAATAATTGCATTCAATAGCAATCTTAAATAGTACTCCCTCCGGTCCTAAATGTAGGAGCTAGTTGGGAAGTTTGTTTCAGTTCTAAAAATAAGACTCCAAACTCTTTTCCCTCATACATACCCCTATTGTGTGCAATCGATAAGGGTAGTTTCTAATGTAACTTATTAAAAGGAGGGGTAGTTTAGGGAAACCAATACACACTTTTTACAAATATGTAACTAAACTAATTTCTTTATTCTGTATGAATTAGTTATCTAACTCTTACATTTAGAGGACCGAAGGGAGTAACTCACAATATTAAATGTTGCTATCATTAACCTCTTAAGATGCACAATATAAATGATGAGAGAATATTTAATGTGAAAGAAATCCAAAGATATTGAATTACCTCCCGAAATAAAGCATTGATTTGTTTCATATCCTTGGCATCCAAATCTAGGAAGACCTGAGGATCAAGTAGACATTAAATAATTAACAGCATTTAATTGAACACTTCCATCCAATTTTAATTATAAATATGCAAGCAAGCACGGGCAAAAGTGTCCACAAAGATGCAACCATGGTGCCGGACAAAAATTTGTGCCAAGGAAATATTTTCTTTCTGAAAAATCAAATGTGGGGAAGACACTGTTTTGCACATGAACTAGACCCCCAACATTTTATTCAAACCAAACGAGAAATATTCTTCATGTAAAAAAATATTTCTAGAGTGCCTACTGGTGACTTCACAGATCAAAGGAACTTCTTTCTTTAATCATGTTTTTGTAGGAAAAAACAGTAAAATTACACTTTTATCCGTATACAATAGAAATAAGCAACAAGCACAAGGAAAATCAAGTTTATTTATTTGTGGTGACAAGGAAAATCAAGTTTAAAAATGGCTACAATACTGATTTAAAAATATTGAAATGGAAAATAATTAATTCCCTAATTCACTTAAGGAGGTGTTTCAAGGACTCTATCATACTAGAAAATTATAAAAAAATCATATAAATTGTACAGGTATGGGACCATATTAAGGTCCGCCACAACCATTTCAACTAAAAGGAGCACCGTTTTTCCTCTTTCTCCCATCCCAAAGTCTTCTTGCTCAGACTTTTTCTTCTAACAAACTATCCCCACTCACTACTGCTGTAGTAAATGGGGTCATTATTGTATTGTTTACTAAAGTCAGTGCCAAGATGTTGCTTGTCCCTCGGCAATTATGGCCATGCCGGAAACATACCATAGAGAAAAGATTGAAAATAAAAGAATAAAACAAATAAATTTGGCACATTTTAGACATATCAAAGCCAAAGTAGATCCCTCCACATACCAGATATATATATACAGAGAAGTTGTGCTTCACACATATGCATTCAAAAAGGAAAAATAATAATTCATGGTTCCAATTCTAATATCGTGTAGCCAGCTGACCATATGGGGGAAAGGCTATTAACTCAAGTGTACAGCAATAAACAAGCAATCATTATGTCACATGCTTGCAAGTCTACAAGCAGTTTAGATAGCGATCGTTACACTTACCTGTTGCCTGCGCTTTACAGGAAGTTGAGAAAGAACGTCCTTTTTAAGCCTTCGAATCATCACTGTTGCCTTAATCAAATTGTGCAATTCTTCATGGTTACTTGCACCTTGGTATTGTCCAAATAATCCCTGGAAGACCAATAAAATAACAAAATGTAGACAACAACAAACATAAAATTAATAACGGAAAAAGAACTGGCTAGTTTAAAGAATCTCATCTGTATGCTAAAAGAAATAACTTACACCCTTGCAGTATCTGTTACCATATTCATGGACGTTTCTATAAACATCAGGATATAGTGCTTCCAGCTGTTGAGCACAATTCCAAATAATATGATCAAAAGTGAAGATTCCAACTATGTCAGTCATTAATAAGGTTTTTTCCTTTTATTTTTCTGATTGGAATCAAATAACAAGGTATGACATCTGAAATAAATTGGCAGAGAAAATACCTGCTTGAATAGTTCAATTGGTCGGGACAAAGCAGGAGTTCCACTAAGCAATATTGCAAATTGAGCTTTCTGACAATGTTACACTTACACATTGAGTTTTGGCAGGACAAAAGAGCATAAGATAGATCAAGAGATTGGAATAAAGGATATTTCACTTTCACATATGAAACCAGGATTTCTTTCAAGGAGATTGGGAATAAAACTTTGAACAATTCCTTTTATTTACATTATCCTGAGAGTCAATACGCTACTTTAAAAAAGGGTAACAATTGTCAAAGTACATGTTATCACCTCTAAGCCAATGGATTAGAACCACACCAGAAGTCAGCAACAAATTAAATTTCAGTAACCCAAAAAATAAAGCATACAGCTATATAGAAAACAATCAAACATATCCCAAGATTCAACAAACAGAAGGATTTTATATTCACTGACCATGAGCTCAGTAAAGATAACAGAAGCAAGCATGTCAATGTAACTGTGGTTTTCAAGATTAGAATACCTTTATAACCGGAAGAGAAGCAGTAGTTCTCTTTGCTTGAGCATTTTTCAGAAAGTGTGACTCATCTGCAATCACAACCTGAATGAAGTACTTCACTGATAAGAATGTGTATGCACTTAATCAGTATAAAACTTCAAAGACCAAATAAAAATACACCCAAGAAGAAGTTCATGCACAACTGTTACAGAACCAGATACTGCGTCAGGAAAAACTTGAATATCAAATTACAGCCCAATAACAGAATTAGAAAATGTAAAAGAAAATATTATCTATTGGCTTAATCCATTTCCTTCACAAAATACCAAACACTACAAGAGGAAATAAAAATAAGACTAAAATTCACTTTTCGCCCCTAAAGTTAACTCAAGTTCCATTTTAGTCCCAAATTTTTTTTCTTGGTTAAGCATATTTAAAGTTTCAAAAAGGGTATAATATTGTTCCTGTCCCCAACACCAATTGACTCACGCTTAAACTCATTCTCTTTTTTTTTTCCCTTTTTGTTTTGCTTTCAACTGATTATGGGATTCAAGTGAATTGAACCTAATTGCATAAACTCATGAAATTGACAATGGAGATGAAATTTTGGGCATACAATGATTAGAAGAAGCAGAATGGTGTAGTCCAGGTCGGAGTTTGATTTGACTGGCCATATTAGCATCTTTGACCAAACTATTGTCACACATGATGCCACATCAAACACTTATTTATTAAGTTTTTGACATCGAGGAAAAAGATCCTTATTGAAACTTAAACAACTATATTGAACCTAAAAATTTCAAGGAATGAAACATATGTATAGAAATGGTAAAAGATTTTCTCCATAGTAGATTGAACTCTATGCATCTGATAGTCTCAAATTAGCAAATATAAATGGTAAAATAATAAGCATACAGCCATTAAAAAACAATTCGAAGTTGAATGGTTTAAAATCATTCTCAGTTAATGAACAAAAACCAACATGATTGCAAAATCAAATCTGAAAGAAGCAAGGAGGTTATCAAATATTACACATCCCCATTGCTCTCAACAATCTTAGAAAAAGTCAACTCACTTTTTCAATCAAGTCACCTTTTAACAGTCTAACACGATGCAATATTGATCATAATGAATCTCGCAAGTTACAAACATGAAAGGTCACTTCAAATTTAATGTTTCAACAGTTATTTTACGAATCATTACATAGATATATGGAAGAAATTCTTCTATTTAGAAATATTTTTGCTTTCTAAAAAGAAGTTAGAAACAGAGTTACAGTGAGTCAGAAAAATTAGATAACTGGATGGCTCTAACCTTAAAGTCAGATGCCATAAGCATGTTCTGTAGCTTTGGAACCAAATCATACGAGATGATGTTGAACACTCCATCTAGATGGATGCTGCTTTTTGTATTAGAAGATACTATAGTGAAGCCTCCTTTATTTGATCCACCACTTTGAGATAGCACAACCTACTCAATATAACAAATCAGTAGAAGAGTGTTTACAAAGAGGAAGATATCATATTTTACGGAGTTAAAAAACTAGAACCAAAAAAAGAAGGATCACTGCAGTTTTTCAGACAAAACCAAAACGCAGCAAGACAGAAAAACTAGAGTGTAGAGATGACATACAAGTATATCTGATGAAGGAATATCCAGCCATTGTTGAATCATCTGGATGAAAGCAATAATGTAAATGCATCTTTCACAAATGCACCTTCTTTTAGAAGATGATAAATGAAGTTATACAACAATCCTTACAGAAGCCCATTGCAACCGTAATGAAGATGGTGCGAGTATGAGCACAGGCCATGACTCAGAAATGCATGAAGTTACAGCAATGGCCTGCAGAATACATAATGAATTAGACAGAAACAATAAAGTAGGTTACCCCCAATATGCCCAACTTTCCTTCTCTAAATGTCCACATTTTAGATTCCTCAATTTTCTTTTTTAAAGTAAAAAGCTAAGCATTCTTCTAATTAATATATCGAAAAACTCCCAAAATATGTTTATGGACTCAGACAAACTAGCAGAAGTGATAGATTGCAAAGGTGATGATAGAGGCCCAATCAAGCATGAAGAACCTACTCCTAAAATCAGCTCATAAGGGGGAAAACACGCCCTTTAAGCGCTGCACCTGCATGGACTAATATGGCTCCCCGATGCAGGACCCCATCAGGTTAACAATAATTGCTGGGGATGAAGCATTTTAAAAAGAACATGTCAGATGTGTAATGCACACATGCCCAGATGCATGCATGCGTCTAGAGGAGAGAAGAGAAACAGATAGAGAAGGAAAAAATCAACTAAAGTTGGAAGGAGTTAAAAAGTTTGCTGTGTACTTTTGTTAAAAATTATATGATAAATAGTACTCCTTCCGGTCCTAAATATAAGACAAAGTTGACTTTTTTGGAGAGATTAAGGAAGCTAATTAAATTATTTTAGAGTATTTATATTTTTTTCCCTCCAAATTAATTAGTTTGACTGATATATTGATATATAATCTAAGGATACACAACATAAAATATGATTAAGTAACTTATTTAACCCTTAATCTTTCCAAAAAAAGTCAACTATGTCTTATTTTTAGGACTGAAGGGAGTATTTTTAGCTCATTGATCACATCATTACCGATTTGTCTTTGCCAAGGTATTAATAACTAGACCAAACTGACCATTCAGACCAAGAAACTAGCAAACCAGTCATTGGTTCACTTTAAACAATGGAGTGACTACCCTAAAAGAAAACCTGTTAAGAGCCCGCCAAAGCTATGAAAATTGGTGGTTCAAATTGATTTTAACTTGGTGCTTGTTTGTTTTAGCTTTTTAGAAGTGCTTTTACAGTATTCGAGGTAAGCATGTGAGAGGAGTTTTATCTCGGCATGCAGAAAAGTGCTTTAAAGTGACTTTTCTAAGCTTCCTAAACAAGTACTTAAAAAGGAGAAAATGAATTATATAATGCCTACAAGAGATGACTTGGTGAACAATTGAGATTGCATTGCTTTAGAAATTTTAATTCCCTTGGTCATGATGTGGGGATAGCATGAAAAGTTAAATGTTCCTTGTCACCCAGGCCCAAAAGTAGTCAGTCATAAGTCATAACAACTGAAAGAATGTGGAATGCTCAAGTTGGCAGTTAAACTTGCATCACAGAAACAGAAGCCAGGTGATATCTAGCCAATAAACTCATAAGCACCTCTCAGATGTCAATATTGGCTTAAGATTGTAACAATTTGACTATACCAATCAACAAATTGCATAAAAATCCATGTGAAAGGAGACAGTTCCAGTGAAAATGCAAAGTACAAGACAAAGACAAAAGCTGGTAAACAGATAAAACAATAGCATTCACAATACCAGATTATAATGAGCACAGAAGCAAATAGTATAACGTCAACCTAGAGTCAATTAAAATTAAGGAATTCGTATCAAATTGCTGGTTTTGATTAATAGTTAATTGCCTGCAAAGTTTTCCCTAGTCCCATTTCATCAGCTAAAAGAGCCCGCCCTCCATGCTGCAATATAAACCTGAAAGAACAACAAATAAGTAAAAACCAAAAATGAAGGCATATTAAAGAAAATTTAAAAAATGTGCATATAAATTATGTACCTAATCCCTTCTCGCTGAAATGGCAACAGTTTTGATTCAATGTAGCTAGGGATCTTGTCATACCGATCTTTTTGAAAAGACAACCAAGGCAAGGACAGCAGCATAAGAAACTTGGAACAAAAATAAATAATGAAATACAAATCTAAAGCTTGTGTAGACGCACAGAATGAAGAATACGGTAATTAAAAATCTCAGCTTTTACCTCGAAGATCAGGAACAGCAGATGCAGCGGCAATGGCCCGATGCACTAGAGAATCTAGGTTTTCAACCTGTAAAGTAAATGAGAAGAACATTAAAAAGAAATTAAGGGAACAAATATCTCAGGCCAGAGTTATTTAATATTGATAGCCTCATTTCACATTATTCATAAACAGAATCATTGCACATATTTCTTAGCTGGGTTATCCCTAGCATTCAGCTTCTTCATTCTCTATAAATGAAATAGTTACCCTTTATTAAATTGGGTCTTATATGATAACAATTTTGTAGCTGTAAACAAATTGATTAGGAAATTGAATCCAAATTAGTGAAGCTTATTTATGCAATGTTGCTAAATACTGGATAATAACAATAGCTGCCCAATTATAAGGGTAATGAAAATGGCAGAAGCTATTACCTGAACATTAGAAGTTTCAGCAAGAACCTTTTCTGCTGCTGACAAGGAAGATAGTGGGAACATCCATAACCTACAGGATCAAACCATTTAGTAAGGCTATAGCTTTACAATAGCCAATACAGAGTATGCTAAGTGTTGCTTCTTGAGTTACCATAAACCTTACACAACATACACACATTCACATAAGGAGGAGACAGCAAAAAAAAAAAAAAAAAAAAAAGAGTAACAAACCTTTCTTTTGCGTTCCAAGTAGATTTGGGGACTCTCCTTATAGCAGATATTACTGTCTAAACAAAATGAAGACTAAAGTATAAGCCAAAAAAACACCACATATGCACATCTGTATATGGTCAGAGATTAAGTGATATGCCAAATCACTATGGTACTGAAAATTGTATTGAATTTTACTTTTCAACATTAGCCAATATACCTGGTTGTATTGAAACTTTGCTGCGATGTCTCCGCTGGAATGAAGAAACAGTTTGACAGAAACCTTTGGCATTTCTTTTGAATGACCATCTGATTGCAGGCAAAGTCAGATATTCAGATGAAACCAATAGATAACCAGTTTAAAAGAAAAATAAATAAATTACAACAACAACAGCAACAACAAAAAACAAGCAAAGGGAACAGCCAAATTATATTGCCACGAAATACTTCTCGTTTTACTACACAGAATAATTTGTCCATATGAAGACCAATGGAAGAAGTGATCAACAATAATGGAGAAACGAATTTGAAGAAGAAAATGGTTAAGTGTAAATTTGTAGATAAATTTGAGCTTAGAACCGAAACAATAGGGAAAGAGAAGAATACCGTTGTTTGTTCCTGATTTTAATGACGAGGGTAACGCTCTAGACTGCGGAGACAAAGCTTCAACCTGTCGTGATACAAAAGCAAATGCATTAAGCAACTGAAAATACCCAACAAATGCTCCTGTTATAATAAGGAAATAATAATTACATTAACATCAAGTCATTCTTCACCGTACGGACAAACTATATTTTTACCCAAAACAATTCCACTAGAGCTCGGCGACACACAATCAAGGAAGACTAGAACAAATAATTACAAGCATACCTATAGTCAGTTTGGACACTGAATAGACATAAAGAGACAATGCTAATGACCAGTGAAGCAACAAATTTCAAGGGTTACAACGAAATAACAATCCCTTGTTACAACGAAGTAAGCAAACATTCAAAAACAATACAGCTTCGCATGACCCGGGAAAAAAATTGAACCACGAAAAGGGAATAATAATACATAACAAATAGAAAGAGTGCAACTTTACTCTTTCATGACGAGAATCAGAAATGGGTTTTGCAGGGGATCGTTCCAAGTTGTTGCCCCAAGATTTTGCATATTGTTGTTGATGTACATTTAATTGTTGAGTGTTGGAAGAAGAAACAGACGCAGCGCAAGAGGAGTTGCGTAGTTGAGCAATCTTTTGAAAAGCGTCTTTTTCGAGAGAATCAAGATCCTCTGCGCTCAGGTCCCAGTCGTCCAGTTCCATAGATGATAGTTCTTGCCTTCTTGGGGTGTTTCTCTCGAACCCACTCTTGAATTTTTTGATTTCCCCTTTTTTTGTAGTTGCGCTTTCTTCGAGTTTTATAATTTTCCATTCGCGGTTTGAAATGAGGATTTTGGCTCCCTGCTATGGTGTTCTGTGCCCTGCCCTTACTGTGCGTCCGTTTTCATGTCCCCTGATGCCCACAATCTGAACCGTTCATATGATGCAATGGTCACCCACACGCATGTCACAATAGCACTTATTTACATGTATTTAGAATAACGATTTTAGTTGTATCAAAAAAAAAAAACGATTTTAGCCTTTAAAATCAGTTTTTTAAACATAATTTATTGTAGAAAAGATACGTGGGAGAAGTTATCACCAGGTAAATATATTTATGATAAACAATTTCAAATAGCTATTCAGTTTGTCTTTGAAGTATTGGGATTTTTTGTAATGATCTTGTGAGTATTGAAATTTGGGAACTAGTTGTGGTGGTATAGTGCTAAAAGTTGCTTCTTTGAAGCTTCATCTCATTCTCTCATTTTATGTGTTTAGAGAGAATTTTAGTTAGTCATCATCACGTGACTTAATTTAAGTCAGCTCCCAATAGATTCTGAAACTTTATATCATCCCTTAAATCAAAATGAAATTAAGTTTTGTGGATTAAAAACATAATGATGTCTTTATTTTATTTGTTTTATGAATTGTCTTACTTGTCTTGTAAATGCTAATATTTTTTTTTTGAATTTTTATATTTATCTTGTAAATTGCCAAAATATTTTTAATTCCCTAAATTCTTTTGAATCCATTTATTTATCTAGTGGATAACTTATTTATCTTATAAATGTCCATATTTTTCTTATGAATTTTCATATATGTCTTGTAAATGGTCAAAATGTTTTAATTCCCTAGGTTCTTTTGAATTCCTTTATTTATCCTATAAATGTCTTTATTTATCTTGTAAATTCACTTATTTATTTTGTAAATGTTCTTTTTCAAAATAATAAAAAAGGGCATTGTTGTTTTTTTAATTCATAAAACTTAATTTCATTTTCCCTAAGGATACAGTAAAGTTTCAGAATTTTGTGGGGGTTAGATAAAATGAAATGTTCCCCTCTTTTTATTTTGTTTCCACTTTCCATGACCTTACCTGCTTGGTTTTGTTACAATATGCTTCCAATTTGATAGAATGTATGCAAACATATGTGCTTGATAGTGATTGAAGCCTTCAAAAACAACTTTTTAATCGTGATTTATGGTATATTAATAAGCACTTTTAGGATCTAAACGTGAAATAGGGACATGTTTTTACTCAAAATAAATGCTTTTCTTGAGACGCTCTCTAGCTTTATCCATTAAAGATTGATGTTTAAATGGTTGGACTTCGAACTTAAAAATTTGTCATTGTACATGACTTCTTGGGTCCTCTTGT
Source organism: Acacia melanoxylon (assembly GCA_019022615.1). Classification (NCBI taxonomy): domain Eukaryota; kingdom Viridiplantae; phylum Streptophyta; class Magnoliopsida; order Fabales; family Fabaceae; genus Acacia; species Acacia melanoxylon. The sequence continues at coordinate 10,762,595 of JAFJYJ010000011.1, forward strand.
CTTCAATTAAAATATAGTTGAAAAGTTAATTTTAGTCATAAATATAAAACATAATTTATATATTTGTCAATCTTTTCATTATTTACCTCTATTGAAACTACTTTAACAATAAATAGTGAAGAGAAAGGATGAGGGGATTAAGAAAAATGGTTAGGGTGTTTTAGAAAACACATATCATATTAATTAACTCAACTAACTTTTTAAATTTGATCATGTTAATATGTCTAACATAAAAAATCGAAGAGTATAAGTTTTTGGTAATACAAGTTATCAAGATCATATAGCAGTTATTATTATTATTATTATTATTATTATCTTTGAAATCAAAATGTCAACAAAATATTACAACAATTTCAGCAAAGACTCCTAAACTTTAACAACGTCCACCTCTTGAATAAAAGGAGGAAGTTGATGAAACAAATAAAAATTATCATCCATACTATGAAAGTATCTTACTAAATAATCAGTTATAGTTATGGTCTTTTTATATGATATGAGTGACCGCCAATCTTTATAAAAAAAACATCTTAATATTATCTACAATATCCTTTGATCACATCCTCTCATCATATAGCAGTTTTAGAATGACTTTCACTCTCGTTAAAATAAAACTTATTTCACATGGTTTTTTTAGGATCTTAGAACCGTTCAAGCAAGATGGAAATGAATCGGAAAACTGCTGTCAAACCAGGGAAGGTGACCATAGTCTACTTCCCTCTATTTCATTTATCACATTTATTTCAACCTTCTTATTCTTTTTCAATTTCGTGTATCTTGCGTTTGTTTTCTAGGGTTACCGTTGGGACTTCCACGGGCTTCGGTAGGCCCTTCCTCGTTGGATGCTTCGCTCCGATGACGCCTGATCAATCTTCCTCCCCTTCTTGTGAGGGTTGCGGTATCAGCAAAGATCTTTCTCTTCTCCTCTATAACGTTCGCTACCGAGCCAGCCAACGTCGTTTTTGTACCAATTGTGTCCTCAAGAATCATCAGGGTCTCTTCTGCCCAATCTGCTTCGACGTTTATGACGACTCCCCACCGCCCCACCTCCGTCTTATGTGCCACAAATGCCCATCCTTCGCTCACCGTTCTTGCGTGGTCGCTTCCTCCGACTCCGATGCTACTCCTTCTTTTTACCTCTGCCCACCTTGTAGTGACCCCAAATTTACATACTTCAAGTTGACCAGCAAAAGCCCCACCGTCGCCAAAGCTAACGGGGATAGAGATTCAGTTGACCTAGTTGCTGTTTCTGCTCAAAACGCTAAGAGTATCAGAGCTATTGATATGCAGTCGGCTAGAGTACTGGTTGCAGCAGCTCGGATTGCAGCGTCCTCGATGACCAAAGCGGCGGCGGCTGCTCGGATTGATGCAGAGCGGCGGTGCAAAGAAGCTGCCTTGGCAAGGAAGAAAGCCAGAGAGGCTCTGGAACAGGTCGCCTATCTGGCGGCCAAGGAGAAAGATGCCAAAGGGTTTTCTGCATAGTGTGCTTCTGGCCAAAACGTTGGTCTCCATGTGACATAGTGTACATCTCATGCCTTAGTGCATATTGCAACCAAGTTAGATTGTTGTTGGGCTGGTATTGATTTGTGTCTCTCTCTTTTTTTTCTTATAGAACCACATGCTAGATCAGGTTGACTTTTGTCATTCAAATATTGAAAATTTTAATGAGATCAATTTGTTCTGCCTTCCTTAATTGCTGTCAGGACATGGCGAACTTTCATATATGTAACAATTTTGTTGTTATTTCTATTGTTTCCTTCTGTTTATTTCCCTTCATTTGTATAAGTACATTCTTTGTGTGTCTTGATGGATAACCCAATCTTCAGAACTTGGGCTTGATTACAGTCTCCTTAACCAATAATTATGTGACATTGAAGATGCTGGTTAACTGCAAATTTTTTAACAACTTCAGATAATGTTCTAAAATAATGATTCGTTTGCATCAACTCTCACCATAAACTTTTAACTAATAAAATTATTATACTCTTTATGGCAATATTGGAACATAAATAATATCTTACAGAAAGTTTGACTGTTTTTAAATGTTTGAAATTGATGGGCTTTATACGGCTAATGCTGATTGAGTGTAAATATGCCCAAGACTTCAAGCATGCTGCTTTGGGAACCAGGGCTTTTAAATAGTTAAATGTTGTCACAGAATTTGCATGTATTTGTCTGTTATTTTTCCATTTATTGTCATTTTATTAACTTCTCATATACTGTTAGGGCCAAGGCTTTTGTCATCTTCCCTTGCAAATACATTCTGAATGCCAGTTATGATTGTGCTGTTCTTCAGACTTGATATCAAATACGAGTATCTTGTTTAGTCTTTGAGAATTGGGAACAAAACTTTATTGGTAGCTCTTAGTGAGGTTAAACTTGCTTATTGGCTACTACTTCTAGTAGGCCAGTAAGAATCTGTTCGGACTTTATTTTACTTTAAATACTCCTCATGCACGTCTGAGAATTGGGAACAAAACTTTATTGGTAGCTCTTAGTGAGGTTAAACTTGCTTATTGGCTACTACTTCTAGTAGTCCAGTAAGAATCTGTTTGGACTTGATTTTACTTTAAATACTCCTCATGCAGCAGTGTTGTTGTAAATACATCTTGGCAAAGAAACCAAAGACGAGGAGAACTTTTAAAGAGAAAAGCTCTGGAATGAGAATTGCTTGAATTGCCTTCGATGCTTTACAAATGAGGAGAGCACTCCTATTTATAGCCTATCACTTCCTCAATGAACGGTTAAGATCTAAAACATCTTACGGTTGAGAATGGTTCTCCAGAACCTTCTCCTAAAATATCTAGATATTTATGACAATGCTTGCTTACATAAAAGTTTCTAGAATTCTCTATACAATTCTATCATTATGTACACATATCTACAACTTGTGAGAAATTTCTAAACTAAAGTTCTCCATCTATGCAGAGTGTCTTTACACTAAATATCTAGCATTCCTTGCAGTGCGTCACAAGTGTTATGCTTTTTTTCAACTTCCTTTTTAAGTTGTCTCAACCATATTATATTGGAAAGCAGAGAATAAGTACAGTACTTTAAAATGGCCTTGCACACTATATTAGGTGACCCTGCTTTCTATGAGAGAAGAGCTTGCCCCAAAGATTGATAAGTTTAATTTATGAACTTGAGCCTGGTGAGATTACCCTTTTGTGCTTGATCGACTTTTTACTCTTGTCATTGGTTACAGCATCTAAAGCAAATAACGATGAATTTCCTTCCACAATGATTCTCAATATCATTTTAAGAACGAATTCCCTTTTGTTTAGGAGTAAGATTCTATCTATTGAAGTCAAAATTTGAAAAACTTTCCTATTTGCCATCAAGAGCTTCTGTATATAACACATCCACGAAGTCTAGAATCATCTAAGGTTTACTCTATAGTTTTTATTACAGACGGTACAAAAACCAATTTGAAAACTGAAATTCTCTCATAAAACTATAAACTCCCATTATATATCCTGCTCGTTCATCTCCACAAGGGTCGGCTCTGAATCAATCCAGTGTTGCAGGACTGATTCAGCAAAGATGGCATCTTAGAAGAAGGGTCATGCCCACCCTTACTCAGTTCAGTCTGGTTATTAAGTTTCTGAGTTTCTTCAGTGAATGAAGACGTTGCTGTAACAAATGCTGCTTTAAAAGAAGGTTCTTTGGCCATAGCTGCACCAACTAAATCCTCCAAGCAAAGATTTTTCTCAGGCTTCATTGTGGTCAGAGACTTAGCAAACAAGTTCAGACTCTCAGTTTCTTGAGCAGAGCCATGCAATGAGAAAGGGAATGATTGGCTCTGGTTTAGTGATGAGGTAGGCCTTTGGAAGTTCAAAGAGTTGTTTTTAGAGGGAATGGTCAAATCCAGTGTTATTGTAGGACATGATGAAGCCAAGCCACTAGAAGAAGAAGCAGATAATGAAGAGAATAAGCCTGAATTTAGGAGAGTGGTGCTATTATTTTGTGTAGGACTAGTGGTTGAGCCTGAAAGTAACATGCTTAATGCTGCTGATGTTATGCTTGCCATAGGTTTGGCTGCTGCAGGGAGTGGATGATTATGGCTTCCTTCATAACTTGTAATAAATACAGTATCATCCTTAGCACACCTTTGCATCTGTAACAATATAAATGGTGTGTCACAATTAATCCATTTTATACATGATAATCGAAAGGGTTAATACAATATTTGACCCTTATAGCTTGCCCTCATTTTGATTTTGGTCCCTATAGTTTCAAACAGTAGATTTTAGTCCCTCAAGAGGCAAAATGATCCAAATTTTTATTAAAGGGTTAATACTATTGCTGGTCCTTACAATTTGATCGAATTTTGGTTTTAGTCTTTTTAGTTTCAAATCGTTGGTTTGGTCCCTATAGTTTTATAAGGACTTGGTCTAGGTTTAAGAATATAGACTAAAAACTAGAACTCGTTAAAAGTATAGGAATTGGTCAACTTTTATGAAACTGTAGGGGAACCTAGAGGAGTTTGAAGTTTGCTGGCAATGTCAATGAAGTGCATAAACAGCTCAAAACCATGTTCTATAGCCATATGTAGATTTGAGCAAGGAGCTTATCAAAATAAACACAGGTTGTCATCAGCTTGTTCTAACATCAAATGTACACATGCAAAAAGTTTAAGGAAGCTTGTTTCCTTTATATTATGGATCCAACGAAGACATGCACGAACCTGTTTACGAACTGGGCATTCATTTCCCATGCTGCAACGATAATAAGCTCGAGGACAAGGGTTATTCTTAGCTGTCTTTTGTCCATACTTTCTCCATTGACACCCATCTCCTATCTGATCATAAGAACCATTAACTTTATGTTCATCTTCTGAAACCAGTAAACTCATAAAAGATAAACTTTTCCCCGTTGAATTAAAATTGGAACCAGAGGGGTTGGGAATGTAAGTTTTGAAAACCTCAAAGCGTGAATGTATAATTTACTCAATTAATATAATATTAATCCAGTCAAAGAGAAATATGTCCATACCAGAGAAAAATCTGAACGTGCCCTTATGGAAACTCTAGCCTTCCTGCAACATGTCTCAAATGCTTGACCTGTCATTCTTTTAGCTCCCTCCAAGGCTGGTTTCTTCATCACTATGACATGATCTGCTCTATTCTGCTTCTGAATTAATAAAATAACCTCTTTCAAATATATCCCAAATCCAGATTAGGAGACTGAATTATCATTATTAAATAAACAAGCAAGTTTTGATTCAAACTAACCAGAAAATCTTGATAATTTGGAGGCGGTGGTGATTGCTGCTGCTTCTGCATAGCCAAAAGAAGGTGATTCTGAAGAGAAGTGTAATGTTCAGTAATCTGTTTTAGCATAGCCCTTAAACTCTGATTCTCTTTCTTTGCTTCCTCTAGCTTAATTCTCAGCAAACCTGCCTAAGAATTATACATCATCCAACGTGTAAGTGATGATGCCAATCAAAACTCATAGCACAAATTTCCTAATCAAAGATTATACTTACTTGGATAAATGGCTGCTCTTGATTTTGGTGGTTTTTTTCTGAGATATTCAGGCCCAAACTGAGAAAATTGAGCCCCATCTGCATATTTATCAGAAAAATTTAAGACTGAGGGAAACTGCTTCATTACGCATATAGGTCTGAAGTAATTGGTTTTGATGAACAGGCCAGCCAAGTATCTTTATAATGAAACAGGAGACAGAAACCAAAGTAAAAGGAAACTTACAGTGTTGTTAATGGAGGTTTCTTGGGTTTTATTGTCACATGTGTGTGATGGCTCTTTCTCAACTTGCAGCAACTCTTTTAATGAAGTCTGTCCTTCCATTTTTATACTCTGCATAGTGATAATATTGTCAGATCTGAGATGATTACTGCATATACTGTGATATGATATAAACTTTTGAAGATCAATTATATAATGGATGCAGCACATATATAGAAGAGGGTGATCTAATATTTTTTTCTCATCAAGTCTATTTTCTAACACTCTTCCTTCTTATTTTAACTTGTGAATATTCCTTAGTGAATGAAGGAAAAAGCAGGAAGACGTGAAGAAATTAAAATGTAAAAAAATATTCAGGATGACTCACAGTCGACGAAGAAAGTTTACAGATATAAGTTATTAATAAAATAAATATAGGTCAATGAAGTTCATTATAATTAAATAGGCGTTTCAAATGGATTAAGTGGGTTTTTTAAGGGGATCGACTTTTCACTGAGTTATGACTTGTATGTTAATGTAGCTGTTAATGTCATCATCATCATCAAGACATCAACCAAACGACATTGCACGCAACTGCTTTTATTTAACAATCATGTCACCTTTCAACATTTTCATCCCAAGACTTCATTTTGTATTTTTAATAACGTCCATAGAAATGTAATCTTGATAAGCCTTTTTATATTGAATTTAAAGTTATGTGATTATATTACAGAATGAGGAGATATTTTCGTTTTTTAAATATGGGGCACCAAATGATTCTATAAAAAATGGAAGTTTGGATAGTATCAACCTAAGAAATGATCAACTGATCATGACTCATGACAGACTTGATGGTTAAGAGTAATTTAAGTTGTTTTAATGGTTTTACAATGTTAAAAATTTAATGTCATCAGTAGTTTTTTTTTTTAAAAAAAAAAAAAACTTTCAAAATATGATAGGTTTTTGTGTGGCTGCGTGGTTTTTAATATGTTTGTGCGTGTGAATTATTCTCTCCAGTCTTTAATATAAGATATATTTTCTTAATTAAATTAAATTAAAAAAACTAGTTAAATTAGTTAATGTAACAATTTTTTTTTCTTTCTAAAACAACCTAATTCTTTTCCTTAATTCCTATATTTCTCTTACTTGATTATTATATTATTAATGGAGTATCAATAGGGATAAATTAAGACAAAATATGAGAAATAGGTGCTCATCCGGTTTTCTTAATATTATTCTTAATTTATTCAACTTTAAATCTATATTATGTATAATCCAGTTTATGGAGCAAAATAAAGCCTATTACATACGTTTCTTATTGGACCGAGTGATATTTGGTAGAGTGGTTAATAGAAGTTTCTTTTCCTGTGAGACTTGGTACACCCCAGAAAAAATACATATCTGAATGAAGAATTCAATGAAATAAATTATATATTAGGGAAGCAATGTGATTGCATGAAATTAATGTTGGGATTCCCAGAAGCTTGGAATTGTAGAGGTCTTTGAAAGTTCAGTTTGGCGTAGCTGCAAAGGCAAGACCAGCTAAGTCTTGTTTGGTACATATATATACATGCATACATACATTTTAATTTAAATAATTAACTTAAATTAGTTAAGTCAATCCTATATTAAAAACTTATGTAACATTTAACTTGGCACAGTGGAGGGAGGGGGTGGGGCCAGGATTTGGAGATATCAAAAGGGGACATAGTATGTGACAAGGGGAAAGATGGCTGTGGTGAGTTATTTCAGCCCATGGGCTAACTCATTTCACCAACAACAAAAATTGTTGTGTTTTGCAATATATAACTTCTCTTACATAACCCCTCGTTCTTGGGTTCAACTAGCAAAAGGGTCGAACTTTCTCACCAAAAGGGAGGGGGTTCGATCCTGGAGTGGAGTTAGTCGAGGCGATGAGGGAGCGATCTTAGGGCCTCTTGTGTGTTTCAAATATAATTACACGAATCATCTAATAAATAAGCACAATCGGTAATTCATAATTAAAAAGCACATAAACATAAAATTCCGTTTTGGTGGAGGTGGAGAATATCGCATTGTATAGTTATTATGTATTTGTAGTTAAAAGATGCCTATAACAAATACAAAATATATATAAATTAATAAATTTAAAAAGGAAAAACCGAGCATTTCTAGCGCAGCGCTTGGCCAGAGGCTAATTTCAAAATGTGAGTGGCCGGGTTTAACCCGTTTCCTAAAATTTTCGTGTAAAAAAAAAAAAAAACTTATCTTACATAAACCAATGAGATTAGATCTAACGTAAGGAGTTAGTCCCTCATAATGTGACAAACTAAGATTTAAATCCTCACTAGGAGATGAACTCGCATTTAGTGCTTCGAACATTATTGTCTTCCATATGTGGATACTTGTGTTTAGGGAAAAAAAAAAAACTTCCCTCACATAATTTTATATTTACCTCAAAAAATCACTTAGAATAAACTAATTTAAACAAGCATTTATAAGCTATTCTTTCCATTCACAATTTTTTTAATAAATGTTTACATATTGATGTTATCATTTAGTATCCAGTTCCATCCTAACATAAGTGTGGCAATTGGATAATCCAAGGACTATTTTATTTTCTTATATAAAAAAAAAAAAACTTATTGATACTTCCATTTTTTCATTTAAAAGTAAAAACAATAGACAATGTTACTGCTAGTAAGTCAATTGTTTTGATAATGTGCAAAATATGGGTGTTCAGTACTATAAGTTACTTCCTATATATTATAAATATAAGAGTTGCTAGTTTTTTTTTTAAGATATTAGAAAAATTAATTAAATTATCTTAAAATATTTATATTTATCATTTTTTAAATTTATTTTGACTAAGATATACTGATATGTAATTCAATAGTATAGAATAATATGATTAAGTAATTTCCTTAATTAGTTACTAACTGGTCACAATTATAAGGCCTCGCAGGAAAAGTTGATTTTTTGGAGTAAAATTAATGTGCAAAATATGGGTGTTCAAATAAGTTACCTAATCATTTAAATATATGTTTTTTTTAAGATATTGTTTCTTATATTATATACATAAGATATACTGATATGTAATTCAATAGTATATAATATGTTTATTAACTATTTATTTAGTTTGAAGAAGATTAAAAATAGTTTTTAAATTTAATTTAATTACATTTCTTAATATCTCCAAAAAAAGTCAAGTATAATTAGTGCCTATATTTAATTAGTGCCTATATTTAGTAGCAGGCGGAGTAGTTATTTTGTTAATAAGCTGTTATAGTTTGTTGTAAGTCGTAACAGACTTATAGCCACCATAGATCAGGCATATGAGCTTGTAGTCCCTGAGATCAATAACAGTTCATATTCACCTTCTTTCTGCTTTTTCATATTCTGCAAAAAAAAAAAAAAAATGTTAGTTTTCAAATATATTCCTAAAGAAGAACCGGAAGAATCACAATTCACAAGAAAAGCTTGAAATGATGTTAGGCTTAGCGGAATCGCAGTCTGTGCTTCTCTGGAACAGTTTGCCGATCCCCCTGAAGCCGCCGGCGACGATGGCCACTTCCTTTGCTCTGGTTGTAATTCCTCGAAGACGTTCAACGACTTCCCCATCAGCCATCTCATTGGAGGTAACTTCGAAACCGGAGACATCCAAGTCGATCTCACCCCCATCATCTACAGAGTCATTTGTCTCGGCTACTCCGCCCATTCTTGGGGTAAAAAATCTAGGGTTTCGACCCACTCCTGAATTGGGGCCTCTGTCTCTCTTGTTTCCACTCTCCATGGTACTGTGATTTTAACACTCCGTTTATTTGTTACTGACTTTGAAAGCTTATTTTGGATATGGAACTATAATTTGTTTCTTATGATCATTTCTTCTCATTATCAGTTTGTCTTTTTGGTGTTTCGGTTGTAGGCTTTTGGTGCATTCTTTTCCGTGGCTTTGGTATCCGTTCCAACTATAATTGTAAGTTCAAAAGAATTTCTACTCAGTTCCCTGAGCTAAGAATTCAGTATTCATCTGTTTTTCCAAGTGCATATCAAATTTAGAATGGCAGGCATTTACTGGTGAGTTTCCATGCCACGCACAGGCTTTTGGAAGATTGGGAGCCTCAATGAAAAAATTGTCCAAAGTTGCCTCAGAAGAGGTACCGGGAACTTTATCTTCTCTCAAACTTTCTAGTATGGAGCTGAACGATTTAACCCAAAAACTTAGAAATCTCAGGTGATACTTCTCAAGTTCCTTAGTTCGTTATAAGTTGTATGTTGGTACTGTTTAAGCCTTTTTCTGTCAGTCTATCTCTGATGGTGCAATGTCTTCCCTTATTTTGTTGCAAGTCATATGATTTCAGGAATTCGGCCGGTAAAGGACAGAGACACTAAAGATGCAAGATCCTTCGGGAACAAGGACCCGGTATCCTAATTCTGAATATCCCCAAATATTGCCTGAATAACCACTATGTTTCTTTGGCCCTAAAAAAACAATAAATTCCTGAATTTAGCAGCATATGGGAATTGCTGACTGGTTGTCAGGCCTTTTTGTTCATCTGGTTCAGTCGAAAGTGAAGCAACTAGTGAATTCAAATCAAAGATTAACTATTGGTGCTTTTGAGTCTGATGCTGCGATTGCAAAATGCTGAGAAAAGCTGATCGTGTAAAGTGTTTATTTCGTAGTTGGGTTAGTTTCCATGCTTCCCCTGAACCTGGTTGCAAGATGTTTCATCATCCACATATATAGATTCACGAAACAAGATATCACCATGTTGTGTATCTCAGGACTTATTTGTTTTTTGACTTGATGAAATTCTGGTTACGGAAGAATTGTACATATTACTTGAAACCATATGAATTATTCATAGTTTTGCATACTTCTTGAGAGCTTTGTCAGCATCTTTTGCATGATCTGGGACTGGCATGTTGCTTAGAAGAGTAACCCTAGACGATGATACCAAGGATCTATTTTGAGAGTCTGAAGGATCTATCTTCAGGATTCTCACCTCCCATACCTGCCTCAGAATAGAGTAAAATAAGATAAGCATGGTCTGTTTATGACGCTTGAACAGAGTAACATATGACTCTATGTTGCTGAATTTAACCAACATGTAATTGCTCCTTATGGGGCATGTAGTTCCTAATCCACTGAACGTTAGGAATAAGTAGATGTAGTGTGATGCCCAGTGCCCGCATCAAGGCAAAACGAAATGAATGGTATTTTTAATCCTTCTTAAGCTAACGATTCTAAGCTGCCAAATAGCTGCGATTAAAATTGAAACACCCAATTAGTTGATTCTTCACTTGAAACCAACCTCATTCTATAACATTGAGGTGACCTCGATTTATGCAATGGTTCAATTATTATGTTTGCTAGTTTATATGTTAGTAAAGTAGAAAACTTTCGATGCTAGTTTAATTTGGTCAAGAAGCAGAGATAGAAACCAGAGTGTGGCTAAATATATAGACTGGTAGGATGATAACAGTTTACGGACATAGGTTGTATGAATAAAGTATGGAAACACTTGCCAAAGCCTAAGTTCCCCTGAAATGATTTTAATTTTGTCGAAATATATAATTCTGCTTCCCTTTATCTCTCTCTCTTTTTTTTTTTTTTTTTGGGGGGGGGGGGTGTTGGCCATATATAATGGAAACCAGTTTCAGGGCTCATGGGTCAGGACAATGATGAGCACAAAGAGCTATTCACTGTTGCAGACTCTCTTAACGACATTTTGTCAAAAGTTGATTTTTGATCTAACAATCATTAGAAGAAAATCTAGGTCGTTTAAACTGTGCAAATCTCACCACAGGCTTGGTGGTCATCATTGCGATGAGCACTAGAAACTAAAACTGGTTCCTCATTCTACAATTTCTTAAGTTGATCCATTTCATTAGCAGTTGTGGGATTAGGCCAGATTAATGGCCTTGGCTCTGGTGTGAAATCAGGCTTTGCAGGAATAAGGACGAAGATATTAAGCTGCTATAAAGTTTATTTTATCAGGTAAGAAAGTTGTTGCAGCAGGGACAGCTGATGGAGTTAGGAGTGAAGATTTAATAATGGAAGGGAAAATGTTGGAGGATAAATGGTCGACTGTTGTTAATGGTAGAGGAGAAAAAAGCGCACACAGTTGTGTAAGTTGATTTGGTTACAAAACGGGGATGAGAGGATGTAAAATGGTAGGACTAAACGGTGTTTAATTCTTGGTGGCTACCGGAGAAACTATGATGAAGACTATGGTTATAATGAGGCAGAACTATGCATTGTTAGATCCCCATTATGCAAAGGGATCACTGACTTGAGGTACTAGGGAGAGAGGCATACATCTATTACGTCATGTGACAAAGCTTGTTTTGATTGAATCACACCTGTTTTAACATGCTGGCATCACCAATTAAGGATCAGGTTGTATGAGGCAATTAAAATTGTATTCAGCCGATACCCATAATGTTGAATTGAGTGATGTTTTATGGAATAAGTGAAGCTTTTTGGAAGGAAGGAAGGAATGAAGAGAGATAGAGATGAAGGAAGACCTGAATGCTTTTGCCAACATGAAGAGGGGTTGCTTCGGCATAGACCAAGTCACCGAGGTCGGCGCGTCTGAGATGGTTGATGCTGAGCTGAACTCCGGCGACTCTGTTGAAACCAGAAGCTATGTGAGCTCCGATGCTTGCAAGGCTCTCTGCGATCATGGCCGACACACCTCCATGTAACACCTTGAAAGGCTGAAATCGGCAAATATGAGTAAAAGCAGAGAAGGAAGAAAGTAGAAAGAAGGGGAATGGGAGAAGGTTGACCTGGCAGCACTTGAGGGTGACTGGGAGACGACCGGCGACCCTGTGGGGTGAGAGGACTTCAATCTCGAAGCCAATTGCATGAAGAGGAGCATCCAAATCTGCGGTCTTTGATGATGAAGATGAAGAGGCTTCCATTGAAATTGGATTGTGGGAGATGACAGAATGGGATGAATTTGGACTGTTGAGGCTTTACAGGAAGTGGATGAGTGTGGGAGAGGGTATTTTGGACCATTCCGACATAAGAATGGTGGGTGGGGTGATTGGGTAGGTGGCGGAGGGAGTTGACTCCGATCCACTTCCCTTTGCGGTCTTTTTCCATCTTCTTCTCCATCTCAACCGCTCGATTGAAATCTCAACGGTTCATATTTAATCTTTTATAAAAATATTATTTTTAAATATTTTATTAATATTTTTTAATAATTTAAATCTGAACCTGAATCTGTTTGCTTTCTTTTCATACACACCAAAAAAATACAGATGCGTGAAACACGCTTGTCTTATTCATGCTGATATTAATGCCAAAAATATATTTTGTCAAATCCTACTACTAGCGGACATCATTACTTCTTCATACAAGTACCCCAAGGAAAATCATTTATTGAACTTCTCTCTTACGTAACAAATATTGGGTAATAGGAGTATCTTTTTATAAGTAAATCCTGCAAATTTTATACTCCATTCTTAAATATAAGATAAAGTTTGTAGTACAAATTAAATTACACTATGAATTTTATAAGACGGAGCAGTAATTCACTCTCCCATCCTAATTATATGAAAGACTTTTGAATGTCTGATTTGTATTACAAAAATACTCTTATAATTAATTAGGACTGGAGGGAGTACTATTTATTGCATTAAAATTATAAAAGATCATGCATGATCCTATATTTTATTTTATTTTATATTATCTAATCTTGAAGATATCAATTTTATCTATGAAGGCGCATAAACTGGGATGGACTGGGTCGAACATCGACCTGACGCCCAGAGAAGTGTTTTGACTTGCTAACTTGGGCTAAGATCCAGCAAGTTGAGACCTGCATGGCTATGCCTACTCATTTTTTTTTGCTCCTTCTGGCCCACACAACATTAAAAGAGGAAGCAAGCCCATCAAAAAGCAGGAAGCAACTTAGAAGGAGGTACTTAGTTTACAATCAAGAGAACTAGAAAATGTCTCTCGTGCTCTCTAAGAAGGCTGTAGCTCATGTTCCGTCATCGTCGGAGGAAGACGATTTGCTCAATCGGAGTTCCAAAAAAATTAAGAATGTCGTAGATATGAATAAAGATGAAGAGTGGCCTGCTCTAGGGGATCCGAGGAATAGCAAATGGACTGATCCTGGTATATCCTTTGCTGATAAACTTCAAGGTATCAACAGCTCTGCAAACAAGGAGGAAAGGGTTGGATGCACTAATGAAGACTCGGATGACCCTATCTCTGAGGACTCTGAGAAGGAAGACTGTGAACCTCTGTGCAAGATTGTTAAAGACCCCAACCGGAACTTCCCTTCCTTCTCTTTCTCTGAAAAGATGAAGAAGCGGCTTTATAAAGCCTGGAACAGGGCACTCATTGTGAAGCTTCTGGGAAGAAGCATTGGCTATAAGTCTCTTTTGTCCATTCTCCAATCCCTGTGGGCTAAAAGAGGTGTCATAAGTTTGATTGACATTGGGAACGGCTATTTTTTTGTTAAGTTAACTAATAGAGAAGATTATGACAATGCCCTTACAGGAGGACCATGGATGCTCTTTGACCACTACCTGACAGTTAGGCCGTGGGAGCCCCTGTTCTACCCTTGGAGAGCTAAGATAGAAAAGGTTGCTGTCTGGGTTAGGATGCCGAAGGTCTTACTGGAGTACTACGATAAGGAGGCTTTAAAATGGATTGGGGATAGGATAGGTGACACGATCAAAATAGACATGAACACTTCTTGTCAACTTAGAGGACACTACGCTAGAATATGTGTTTTGGTTGATCTTAGTAAAAAGCTCATGTCGGGATTCACCTTAGATGGCCATGATTATTACGTGGAATATGAAGGACTCCACTCATTGTGCACCAACTGCGGGATTTATGGTCATACGTTGGAAGAATGCAAAGCAAAAGGTGCTGTTAAGAAATATGCGAATAATGGTGATGGAGATGGAAAATCTGGAGCTAATAGTGCTATGGAGATTGTTCAGAATCCAATGGCTGACAATGAGGTTTGGCGTGTTGTTCACGAACCTATTCGAAAGAAGAAGGTGAATAAAGAGAAACCCAAGGAAGTACCCCAGAGTGAAAATGGTGGATCACGTTTTGGTGTGTTGGCCGATGGCTCTGGCGGTGTGGTTGACAGTGGTTTCAATGGAGGGGACAAGGTGGAGGTCACAGTGGTGCAGGGGCATGGTGGCGTAGTGATGCAGGGAAATGGCGCTGCGGCGTTAGAATCGAAGAGTGGCAGTAGCGTACGGACCAGCAGACCTAAGCAAGGTGGGGAGCATAAAAAAGAGAGCAAAAAGAAGGGTGTGTCCAAGACAATTAATGATGAGTTGACTAGGCGGCAGGATCAGAGAAGGGAAAAACGTTCAAGGGAATTGAGCCAAAAAGTGAGTAAACCAAAGGAATATTTAAGAATTACCTACGAGCAGACCGATGTTGTGCAAAAAGGAAAAGATCTGAAGTTGAATAAGGACATTATGGGGGGTCCTACTGATGAAGAAGCTCCGAGGTTTAGAGAGGACGGTATGGGGGGGCCCTCTAATCAGACCCATGTTGACGAGGAGGTGGTTTTTTCCTCATTGCCAGTGGACCCCGGTGAAGGTGGGAGATTTGGAGGCATTGAGGGCAAATTTTGGGCTGGCCCAAGTAGTGTCGAGATGGATTGTGAAGTGGTGAAGGAATCTCAGCTGGAGGTCGTTGGGCCGAGCATTGGTGTTTGAGTGTCTTTCTTTGAAGCTGAGCTTAGGCCTTGTATGGGTTGGTCAAGCCTTGCTCTTTCATTTTGTGGCAGACTTTGTTCTTTGTTGTTGGGTTTTAGTGTTTGGTTCCCTGCGTCCGTTTTGACTTGGGCTCTTGGGGTTTTCCTTACTAAGTCCTCTCCTCTCACTTAAGCCCAGTATGTCTAAAATTATCTACTGGAACTGTCGTGGGGCTTGCAATTCCAAACTTTTCAGGTATTTGAGAATTTTGTGCCGTAAGTCCAATCCGGCCTTGTTAATTCTTGCTGATACGAGAAGTGAGGATGAAGCTAGATTCATGGGTCTACTTCAATTGGGTTTTGACGATGTTGTTGTGGTCCCCAGCATTGGACGGTCAGGGGGAATTGTTGCCCTCTGGAAGTCTTCATCGGTCGGTATATCGGTGATTTGCAAGGACTGTCAGTTTATCCATCTTAATGGTGCTTTTGTCGGTGCCCCCCCGTTTTTCATCACGGCGATTTACGCTCTTCCTTACGATAATCTGAAACAGGTATTGTGGAGTGCTTTAAAAAGTCTTTCCCTTTCCTTATCTGATCCATGGGTAGTTCTAGGGGACTTTAACGATATCTTGTCTGTGTCCGAGAGAACTGGTGGTGCTGGTTTTCAGGAATTGAGAGCTAGATGTTTCTTCGACCGCCTTCAGGACTGTAAGTTGTCGGACCTGGGTTCAATCGGTCCTAAATTTACCTGGAGAGGACCATGTTTACCGAGTCGTAGAAGATTATTTGAAAGGCTTGATCGAGCAGTGGCTAATGAGTCTTTTCTAAGATCTTTTGCTGATAGTTTTCTTCAAGTTTTACCCAGGACTATTTTTTCAGACCATAATCCGGTTTGTCTCAACTATGCCCCTGGGAATGTGGCTCATGTCTCGCTCCGGCCCTTCAGATTTGAAGCCATGTGGATCGCTCATGGGGGTTATAAGCCTTTCCTGGAGAGTATGTGGAAATATGATGATAGTTTGGATGCTTCGCTGAAGAGTTTTCAGTCTGAACTTATCCACTGGAACCGAAATACTTTTGGGTTGGTGGAGAAGAAGAAGCTGGACATTCTTGCAAGATTGACTGGTATTCAACGGTCTAGAGCGTACCCTCATTCTCAGTTTCTGTGTGAATTGGAATTAGAGCTGCAAAGAGAGCTTGATAACTTGTTGAAGCTAGAGGAGATCAAATGGTTCCAAAAATCTAGAACGTTATGGATCGCTAAAGGTGACCGTAACACCCGCTACTATCATTTGAAATCCAAAATGAGGAAGAGAAGAAATCGTATTGTAGCCCTAAAGAACGCTAGCGGTGTTTGGGTTGATAATGAGGAAGCTCTGAAAATTCTGGTTCTGGATCATTTTAAAGAATTATTCTGCTCTGAATCTCATGACACACCCCATCTGAGGACGAGGACTTCTTTTCCTCCAATTGATCCTTCTATGGCTGTTTTGCTGTCTAAGACCCCTGATGATGAAGAGATTAAGAGGTCAATTTTTTCCATGGGTAGTTATAAGTCTCCTGGTGCTGACGGGTATCCGCCGGTATTTTTTAAATCCAATTGGAATAAATTAGGGCCTGCTGTCTGTTCCTTTGTGAAACAAGCTTTTAATGGTACTACTTCCTTGTCTGAGGCCAACAGGACCTTGATAGCTCTGATTCCCAAAAAAGACAATGTTGAGCTAGTTAACGACTTCAGGCCTATCTCTTTGTGCACTGTTCATTACAAGTGCATAACTAAGGTGTTAGCTTCCAGACTGAGAGAGGTTATGGACAATCTGATTTCCCCTTTCCAAGTAAGTTTTATAAAGGGGCGGCATATTCAAGATAATATTGTTATCGGTCAGGAGATCCTTCATGTGATGAACCGTAATAGAAGCAAGAAGGGACTAATGGCGATGAAGATAGACCTCGAGAAGGCCTATGATAGAATCAGCTGGAGCTTTGTTAAAAAGGTTCTTACAGTTGCTGGCTTTGATGAGGCTTTTATTAATCTCATAATCAACTGTATATCTTCTGCTTCCTATAATGTCCTCTGGAATGGCAATCAGACTGAGTATTTTTTCCCAAAAAGAGGCCTTAGGCAAGGGGACCCCATATCTCCTCTTCTCTTTGTTTTGTGTATGGATAGATTATCTCACTTGATATGTGATAAAGTTTTGAGGGGTTGTTGGAAACCAGTGTATACTTCTAAGGAAGGGCCTCTTATCTCTCATTTGATGTTCGCCGACGATCTTCTTCTCTTTGGAGTGGCATCTGTTTCCCAAGCAGAGTGTATGTTGGATTGTCTGAATACTTTCTTAGAGGCTTCTGGGGGGAAAATTAATAGGTCTAAATCTTCTATCTTCTTCTCACCTCGGGTCCCTCTGCAAACCAAGTTAAGTATTAAAGCTAAAACCGAAATGGTGATTTCCTGTGAAATTGGACGTTATCTGGGTTTTCCACTGACTAGGAATAGGAGTCAGAGAGCTACTTTTCAGTATGTGGTCGACAGAGTGCGCTCAAAGCTGGCTGCATGGAAAGTGAATTGTCTATCTATGGCGGGGAGGATTACTTTGGCCAAATCGGTCATTAGTACAATTCCTTTATATCCTATGATGGTGGCTAAACTCCCGGCAAGTATTTGCTTGGAAGTTGAGAGACTCCAGAGGAATTTTATATGGGGGCACGATGGAACTACGAGGAAGATGCATATGATAGGATGGGACCAGCTGTTGAAACCTAAGTACTGTGGTGGCCTTGGTTTTAAAAGGCTATCTTCAATTAACAAAGCTTGTGGTGCCAAGCTAACCTGGAAATTGACATTAGGGGCTAACAAGCTTTGGGTAGATATCCTCCAGCAGAAGTATATGCTAAGGGAGGGGGAATCAATCTTTTCTTATCATCCGGGTGACTCCAAGGTATGGAAATTTATTTGTTCTCATAGTTCTCTGATAGACCTGGGCACCAAGTGGCATATCAGAGATGGTCACACGGTAAATTTCTTTAATGATCCTTGGCTTGGAAAGGATCTTCGCTTGAAAGATTTTTGCTTAAGGCAGATTTCTGAATTTGAAGATGGTTCATGTGTTGCTGATTGGTTGCGGGGAGGTGGTTGGGATTTCATCTCTTTATCTAATATAGTTAATAATGAGGGCATTGGTAGAATTATTGCTCATCTCCCTCCTAGAGCTGATGCTGGCGATGATTTTTTGGTGTGGGGTGCTTCCTCCAATGGAGTGTTTTCGGTTAAGAGTGCTTATGAGTTGCTGGAAGATAATCTCCAATTCCAACAGGACAATGTGTTCAAACTGATCTGGAAGTGGAAAGGCGCAGAAAGAGTCCGTGTGTTCATGTGGAAAGTGGCCTTGAACAGACTCCCTACTAAACAATGGAGGAGCTTATGGTCTATGGAGCCGGCTGTATGCGATTTTTGTAAGGTAGCTATTGAGGATATTCTCCATATTTTAAGAGATTGTTCATATGCTAAGAGTTTGTGGAACAGTCTTATTCTCCCTAGATTTGCTCATTCCTTCTTTAACGCTAATATTAAGGAGTGGTTATGTATGAATCTAAAAAGGAATTTAGGCAGGAGCGGGGGTGTGAGTTGGAGCATGGTTTTTGGATCAGGTGTATGGCTACTCTGGGAGTGGCGCAATAAGTTGCTTTTTGTAGCTAATTTCACTAAACCTTGTAACCCTGCGCTCGTTATCTCCCAGACTTGGCTGCGTTACTCTGATGATGCTGTTATTGATAGGACAGACCTGCAAGTGGAGTTCTCGGATTCTACTGGCTGGAGGAAACCTCAGTTAGGATGGTTTAAACTCAACGTTGATGGGGCCGTTGTTCGTCACTCGTTGAAGGCTGGGTGTGGGGGAGTATTCAGAGGTAGTAGCGGTAACTGGCTGATGGGATTTACAAGGGAGATTGGTATGTGTCATGCTAATCTAGCTGAATATTGGGCCATTATGCTTGGTCTTGAAATAGCGTGGCAATTGGGAATGAAAAGAATTATCTTGGAATCAGATGCAGCGGAAGTCATTTATTTGATTGCCAATGTAGAGCCAGCTATTGAATGCCTTTTGCTCTCTAGAATCGAACTCGATAAATCGTGAATGGCGGAGTGGTTTTGCGAGTGTATTCCCGGAGATGCTAATGGAATCGCGATGCTTTAGCGAAGATTGGAATTAACAAATCTGATCTTCTAGATACTTGTCCATCTTTCTTATGGTCTTGGGTGGATCAAGAGGGTTTGAGATTAATTTCCCGTTTAGTGTAATTTGTTCTTCTTAGTAGCACTGTAATCGTCGTTTGTAATCAAAAAAAAAAAAAAAAAAAAGCAGGAAGCAGGCTTATAAAATATCATACATCAATTAGAATTTAGAACCTTATGTATGTATGTAAAATAAAAAAAAAACTTATGTACTCATACCAATGGGGGTTGGGTCTAACAAAGGACTAGTCCCTTATAATATTGTGAATCATGAATCAAGGTTTGAATTCCATTGGGAGAGGTGTCCAAATTTAGTATCCGACAACGCTTCGAATATAATTATTTTCCAAGAAGAGAACACCTATACTTAGCCAAGAAAATAACTTTACATACTTGCCCATCCTAGAGATGAGACAAACTTTGAAGCCTCCAAGAAATTTAGAGTTAAGGTTGGTAGTTAATCACCTTCAAGCAAGGGCGGAACCAAGAGTGAAATTAGGGGGAGGTGGAAATTACATAATAGAACCCAGGTTTTTATGAAAGTATATTTCAACCCTATAAAAATTTCTAAATGTTCGTTTTTGTTTCTCTATGAAACTATTAATAAGGGCTAAAGTGAAATATTGAAATTTAATGAGACTTAAATATAATTTCTTAAAATTTTGGGTACGATTATGTAATTTTAGGGGGGCGGGGGCCACTCCTAGCCCCCTAGGTTAGTCCCTACCTTCAAGTGAAGGATGACAATTGTTAAATCTAAGTGGGTTTGGGGTAGGAGTCAAAAACGGGCCCAGCCCATCGGCCGGCCATAGTTCTCTCCCCCCTTGAGGCCGAAATGAAAAATGGACGAGATATTTGAAATTAGCCGGAGGGCGGCCGACGGGCCACGGGCTTACACGGCCACGGAGGGTCGTGGGCCGGCCACCCTGCGCCCTTTTCACTTCAGCCTTTTTCTTTTTTTTTTTTTCTTTTTAAATTTATTAATTTATATATATTTTGTATTTGTTATAGAGTTGTTTATCCATTTAACTACAAATACATAATAACTATACTTTAATTTTATGATTTGATTTATTATTTGTTACAAATAAAGATTATGGATGTGTTCATGATGCGGGAGAAGAATTTCATGACATTCTTACTCATGAGCCAGAGGCTACTACTCAAAGTGAAGAACAATCAAATGTCGTTAAAATTGATGATAGTGACGAAAATGACGAAAATAATAGTCATCGTACTAATGTCGTTTAGTGATATGCTTTTTATTTTTTACTATGTGAGTTATTTGTGAACATAATTTTCTTTTGATTATAAATTAGTGACTGTGCTTATTTATTAAATGATTCGTGTTGTAATTTACTAATTATATTTCTTTGAAACACACGGAGGAAAAATAGTTAAAATTTGGAATAGTAATTTCCGGGCCATGGGCCGCCCTGCTGGTGCTCTCGGGTAGGGCTTTGAAAAACATGTGTTTTTCTTACTCGGCCCTGGAGGGCGGGCCTGTTAGGCCCTGGCCGCCTTCACGGGCCGGCCACGAGGGCTGCCGCCCGCTACCGATTGACGGCTCTAGTTTGGGGTTTAGGGTTTGACAATTGTTAAATCCAAGTGGGTTAATTTGTATCTTGCAAACAATCATTTTTACCAATGAAGATTCTTCTTGATTTTATTAACCCTTCACTTTATCGACTTTTTGGGGAGTTAACAGTGATAGCAAAATTGTTCTTGAAAAAAACTTTAAGGCAAAATTACACTACAAAATACTTTATGATAATAAATGCATTAAGAAAAATACTTTACAGTATTTAGAGTATTGGACCTAACCCAAGAATAAGTAATCTTGTTGAGTAGAGTACATAATATATTGAAAAATGGAGTAAGCTTGTTTGGAATCATGGTTCATAATGACACATTCACATAAGTTGGGAAAAAAAAATCTTTTCACATATTTATCTCACACATCGTAAATTATAATTGAAAAATTAAATGTTAAAAATTTCAATTTTCATTTCAAACAATGTTAAATGCCTAACATGCTTCTATCAAATAAATTCTATGAAGGCGATATGCCCCATTCACACATTCACATTAGCCAAATGCATGCATCTCCATTTATCTTTCATAAAAGAAACTCGATGAAGCCTCTATGCACCATTCAGACATTCACAATCAAATTAAAGTTACCCAGATACACACATGAAACAACTGAAAATAACATAATTGTATCAATTATTACAAAAATATGTAAAGTACTTCTCAGTATACTAATTTTTTTTTAAAAAAAAAATGGCTTTACGAGAGAAACGCATAACATACAGAAATGAGGAAATTTGTTGAGAGACACACACATGAAAGGCCACGTACGTACGTAGTGTATGAATATGAATGTTGTGTGATTAAAAAAAAAAAAAAAGTGTGCTCACAATCATATGCATGTATATATGGAAGATTACGAAATCCCAAGTTGGCTTTAATTATTAGGTGTGATATAGTGGGATAAAGGAAGATCATATCGATCATCAACACCATTTTAAATTATGATTAAAACCTACAAATACAAAATACATGTATGAACCTAGCTACCTAGCTAGCTTTTAAAGACATATATACGCCTAATCAGTATCTTAACTTTATTTATTTATTTTCCCTTAAATAAAGGGCTTTAAAGGCATAAAGAACAGCAACACGATTCCCTAATCCTACAAATGCCAATATTATATTGACACACACATATATATATATATATATATATATATGAAAAAGAAAGGAAAAAGAAAGTGTTAAGTATATAATAAAATAATAATGTAGTGTAATAAAATGAAATGTACTTGATGTACATTTATACACACACCAAGCTGTGGCTTAGCTGATAAAGGAAGACAGCTTGAAGGCACTGTGTTGGAATAGGAAATTTCTGGGAAGATCACAAACCACTTTCAGTCTTATTAGCTTTCACCCTTCACCACTAACTGACACTTCTCTATGTATATATCTAGAAACCTAGCTTCCTTCTTCACAAAGATCGCCTCAAATATAATATTCTAACAATGTAAAGCTAAAAAAGTGTTATATGTATATATATAAAAGAGAGAAAAAGCAAAACTACAAAAGCTTTGTTGCATTTATTTTTTCCTGTTTGGAGATAAAGATGGTACAGGACGTGGTATTATTATATATAGTGTGGTTCTTAGGCAAAGTTTTTGTATTCGTAGCTAAGGAGATATATTTATATATATAAAGACAGCTTAGAGATTTTTTTAAAAAAAATTAAAGTGCATGTTCTTCTTGCTGCTTTCTGCTGTATGTCGATCTTTCTGAATTATTATATAAGATCACTGAATGAAATGTGAACACTGCAATGGTATTTCATTGGTGTTAATGGAGGCTTGTGATGTATGCTTACTTATTCAGTAATCTATTAATGAGGACTAAAGTGTATACAATTTTGGGCATGTGCTAATTACTTAGCAGCTCAATATACTTTGAATCCTATATTTTCAATGACTTCTAAAATTATAATAGCCTTTTTTTATTTTATATTTTTACATATATTATGTGTTAAAAATAAAGTTGGTCTGAAATTTTACTATGATGTATCCTATAGCAACATTTACTATTTTTAAAAGCCCTTTAATTTTGATTAAACGTACACATGTATCATAATTATAAGTATTCTCAACCAATAACAGAGACTGATCTCTCTTAAAATATAAAGGGTAAATTATATTTATCGGTCCCTCCCAACTAAATTTGCTCTATAAATATAAGACTTAGTAACTAAACCTCCAACCACAACCACTGCTTATATTTGCATAATTTTGAATATGCAAACATAATTTATTGATTAAATTTTAAAAATTAAAGAAATTTTCACTGAGCAGATTTTTAAGAAATATGAAGATAGGTGTTTTCTAAGTACACCATTCTCATGATCAAGACACTTCTATAAAGGTTTATGCGGTAAGCTATAACACCAACAGAAAACACTTTTGAAAAGAATATGAAATTAAAAGGGGCTAATTACAAGACAAAAGGACAAAAAAATATGACTTGAGCTCCAAAATTTTAAATAAATGATTTCCTACTAAAATAAGTAATCAATTACTATACAAATGTAGTTAATACCTATATTCTTATAAGCAATAAGACTAATTTAGGATTTTAAAGTTTAAGTAATATTTTCTTATCTTTTTGCCTGATTACAACTGCCAAACCACTTTCAATTTAATATAACTTGTTTAGTTTTACTTATTTTAAGTGATTTTACATTTTGGGAATTAAATATGTAAGATGGGTTTTTATCTTGTAAATGCAAAGTCATTTTTTTAAGTGTTCCCCAATTGGCCCCAAACCGCCTCCTTCTCTCTCTCTCTTTCATATTTTAACCCTTTCATTACAAAGGTTTCTTCCAGATGTGTAATTTATATTTTATGAACCTTTATAGCAAAGACTTCAACTTTCCAGTCCAAGTAGTTGTTATTCCCGCCATCTGGATTCCCATAAAGAGTTTACTTTAAACAAATAAAAACCGAGTGAAAATCCAGGGTATAGGAGACAGAGGTGTACGTAGAAAGATGACATTGTTAAATACGCGTAGATTCATCAAATTAAAGTCATCAATCAAGCTAGCTAATTCTGTAGGCATTATTTTAAAAAAGTACCCAATATTTATAAATAAAGAAGCAAAGCATCTCTCTTTTCCTCACACTGACCCTACCTAACTACACACAATTTTCCACCTTTCAGCTGTTAAAAACCATATGTTTGCCTTATACCCTCATCAGATATTTCATAAAAATCAATACTTTATCTAACTTCTTCATCAGATGAGACTAAAAATGCATTTTTTGTACTGCAAGATATATTATGTATGAATGGACTTAATTAATGAGTTTCCCTGTGCTGTTTTATTTGAAAGAACCTAATTAGAGTATACCCAGTTGCAATCCTTGAACACCAAATATTATAAAACTGTGTTACTCTTAATTAGGCAAAGCAAAGTTGGGAACTTCATCACCTGATGAGAATGTCAAAAGCAGAACTAACAAGCTATTAGTTGAGATTGTAAGCGGTTTCATCCCGTAAAGACGAGAACACAAATTTAAATTTTGGAAAACATATTTGTTGGGCAATGTGAAATGCTCTAAGTCTCGAAAGGGGAAGCCCTTGATAAAAAAAATAAAAAAATAAAGAATGTCAAAAGCTGAGTACAGGAATTGTTATCCTTTTTTCTTTCTCCTCCTTCTTCAAAGGAGGGATTTTTACAGCCATGTTATCAACCTCTCTTATTAGTCATATCAGGGAATCCTCACCGTCCATTTCCTTCCTCTAATTAAGAAAACATTAAAAAAAAAAAAAAAAAAGAAAAAGAAAAAAAAAAGCCCCCTCACAAAGCTGGCTCTATAAATACAGCTGCTTCATTCCCATGCTACTACAAGTTCCTTAGTCCTCAAGAACCCCCTTGATAAAAAGAGAGAGTTTTTGAGTGATAACACAGTGAGTTTCACATCATAATCATCAGCATCTGAAAAAGAAGAAGAAGATCAAATTATAAGGATCAGGGAAGTGAGAATGGGAGCGAAGAAGTCATCATTCTCATCATTCTGTGGCATATTCAAGTCATGCTTTTCTAGTGGAAGCAGAGATGATTATTACTGGGAAGATGGTTCGAGTGGAGGAAGGATATTTGCAAGTGATGAAGACAGAGGCCGTTGGGTTGCTGAGCCTGGTATTGACAGGAAAGCTTCTGCTTTCATTGCTCGTTTCTATGCCTCTCGTGTCTCCGATTCCGAGCACCAATTCGCTTCTTAAGAACAAGAACAACAAACTCCATCCTTCTTCTCTTCTCTTCTCTTCTTTGCTTTTCCATTCTTGTTGCAGACTAGTCTTAGCTTCTTCTTCCTCTTCTTGTCAAATTTCTGACCAATCTTGTTAGCTGCAATAATAATGTGGTCCTCAATAATGTAAACAAAATTTATTCATTTATGTTATTACAAGTGTTATTCCATTTACATCTATTCTTGCTATTAATATTCTTCATCTTTCCCTCTATTTTCTTTTACGTTACTGTTGATTATTGTGCATGGGGGTGTCAAGGTTTTTGTTCATGACATAAAGCTTGAATATGTTTAACTGGAAAGATGATTGGACTTGGAGGTGAATGACGCGATTATTGGCATAAGAACTTCACAGAAGGATTGGTTAATATCGCAGAAAAGTCTTTAAAAAAGGAAATATTTTGGATAATGAACAGTCAAGTTCATGGTGTCTTAAGTTTTCCAAGTGATTGCTGAATAACACTGTATTAAGTAGTTATAACCAAAGTATTTATTCTTAGTCTCTGGATGAGAACTTGCAGTAACAGATTTTATTGCTTCTTCAAGTAACTAAATGACAAAAAACAGGAGGTATTAATTTGATTGTAATAATTATTCTCTTTTTTTTCCCCCGAGAATCTTCAACTTTCCAAAACCATGTTGAAAGGATGCATTATGTTGTCAAGAAAAGAAACCGTGGGAGTACAAGATGTACAATATCAAGTGTTATCTTTCTCTCTTTTTTCCTTGATTTGATAGCAGCTCTTGGCTATATTTCTTTTTTGCTTTTATATTTTATCCCTTTATATATTCCTTAGTTCTTTACCCCAGGCCACCAAGAAGACATTGCATTTTTCTTTTCCAAAAAAACCAAGAAAAAAATCAGAAAGTTGAAGCCAGGTGCAGATTGATCATGAATCGGTGAAAGAATCACATGCACAGAGAACATTTGGTTTGGCTATTTTGTCAAAAGATGAACAGTCATTGAGAGAAAATAATTCACCTTTATCTGCTGCATAATTATGGAAGAACAATATTTCATGCCAAACTTCACTGTCAACCAAAGGAATTAGTGGCATGGAAAGAAAGATGAAGTGTTAATGTGAAAGTTATCATACTGGCGTGTCATGTTTAGGACATTTTCAACACATAAGAAGCCAAAGACATACCATTCTTGAAGTGTCTATGCATTATAGCTTCTAAATAGTAGATCTTATATTAAGGACCGGAGGCAGTATTATGTTGTTTCCTTTTGTTTTATCAATGACCAGGTTTCTTTACTTCTGGACATTTGCTTTTACATGATGTTGTAATGTAATGCATGCAGATAATCCAACATTTGCTGCAACAATATTGTTTTGTCAACTTATAAATCAAAAAGTACAAGTCCAAAGCAGGAGCTTGTATATTGCTAATGTAGTAGAAGGGGAAAAACAAGGAAACGGATCAGGACAGCATATTATATTATTAAAGCTAATTTTGTACTGTATGTCTTCATCAGTTTTTTTGAGTTTTTCATCGGATAAACTTGCATAAGGTTCCATTTCGTTTTTTTAAGGATTATGTCAGAATTAAAAGACATGACAGCATCCAAAAAAAAAAGTTGATGATAAACACAATAATGGAAGAGCTAGAGAGGTGCAATAATGTCAGTTGCATAAGTTATATAGTTATACATATATACAGAGAGAGAGAGAGAGAGAGATGAAGTTTGTGCTCTTGTGCTTTCTTTCTTTTTTTGTGGGGTTCACTTTAAAACCATTGGCAAAGGTTGATCGGAATCTTCAATAAATGTTACACAATCAGAATGACAAGATACCACATAGCAGTATGGCACAGAGAGGAACAGTATTCCAGCATCTTGTTCACTAGCTCTATCAATGGATTATATATGGAATCTTATTGTTCTCACTTCTACTCTGTTTATATGGAAAAAAAATGCTCCTTTCACTGCACAAACTTGTGCTCAATTATCATGAGCAATATATATACTTAACTCCTCACCTTTCAGCCAAAACAAATATAAGAAATTTTGAGGTGAACTCGATTAGTAGAAAAAAACAGAGCATCTCAGTGATCATATGTTTTATAAGCATGTTATGTGAAAGTTAAACCACACAAGTTAGCCTATTGGGTCGAGGTCAACCTCACTGATTCTAAGCATGTAAGAGATGGTTAACTAATTTGGGTAGACTGAGGGTTATGTTAGTTATTTGTAGTAAATATAGATTGGTTTTACTACCTTTCATCATAACTCTCATTCAGGTATACAATCAATAAGAATACTATGGGGAAAATTAAAAATTTAGGAGACAAAGTGGATTTAGGTCTTATATTCAGATTCAAATCAAATCCTCAACTAGCTACTACTACTTTGATTCTTAATATAAAATATATTTTGAGAGTTGATCTTGTTTCTAAATATAGACAAAGTTTTCATATTTGTCAATATTTTCTTACCCTATTGATACTTCCTCAATAATAATCAAGGAGAAAAGGGAAGGAGGGGATTAAGGAATATGGCTAAGGTATTTTCAAAATACATGTCATATTAATTAACTTCTTTAACCTAATTAAATTAGATAAATAAATATTTTATTAAGAATTAAAGGAATATTATATTAAGGACCGGAAGGAAGTACTAGTTGGTTTGTTCCCTATTACACTGTTAGGCACACTTTAACAGTAAAAATCCACCTTCAGAATACTATACATACAAAGTTTTTGAGTAACCTGATTTATTAAATCATTGGCAAACAGGATCTATCTGAAAATACATGTACTACAGTAAGCTAAGGGTGCAGATAAGAAGAGATAGGTATGACTGGCCAAAGTTTTCACCTTTTCCCTATAAGGCAAGCATTTTGTACAACACTTGGTGGGCACTCGTAGGCAGGAAAAGAGGTCACTCAAGGTCAGATTTTGGCTAATTAGATCTGATCTTGTAATGTGGGAAAAATACCTAAATCTGAATGCCGTTTTTTTTTCTTAGGCTCAGGTCTGAGTCTTCATAAGACCTGGTCGAACCTCAAACCTTTTTAAATGCCTACTTAAAATGTAGAGGCCTTCAAAAAGGCCTAATATTACAGGCTTTGAAGTCCATAAGTATGTTTTGTTCACTTTAAACCTATATAAATGTAAGTTTTTGGTAGACTTCAAAGTATAATATTTTCAAAGTGTACCCTTTAAATAAGCTTTTAGCCTATATATAATTAAAATAAAATCTTATTATTATTATTAAAAAATGATTTCACCAACATTTAAAGCTAATAATATAACCATCCAAAATAAAACATTGTTGTTATTAAAAAGAATAGTAAGGATGCAGCCATAAATAGTTAAGAAGATGTTCCAAACAAAATTTCCTAAAGAATAGTATGGGTAATACTTTAATTAACTAACTATAACTTGAAATTAGAATATAATAATGAAAAAAAAATTGTGTTATTTATATGATATAAATATAATTATATTTATTTAATGTGTAAATAGGCCATGCCTAACCTATTTACACATTTATGCCTTTAAATGGGCATTGGCTTAGCCTTTTTTAACAAATAGGTAAAACTATAAACCGCCTAATAAGAGTCTATCTTATTCCCACCCCTACGCACTCACATTCGTACACTTTTGGGGTAGCCAGTGCAGAAGCTGGTGTGTGAAACCAGAAAAAGCCATATCTTTTGAGTAGACTTAGAGGAATCTGATTTGGGCTTATCAGCAGCTTCATATATGTGCTAGTGAAGTGATGCTAAGGCCTCTATATAAATATGCTGTCTGAATTTTAAAATGCATTCTATTGAAGGCTATAGAGCATCTTCAATTCTATTAGGCAAGTGGCTTTTTTCTCTGGTTTTTGGAATTGTTGCAGCTAAGAGTTAAATCTCATGGGATATATATATATATATATATATGTATGTATGTATAATGGAACAAGTAAAGAAGAAGCTGAATTGGATGCTTGTAAAGACTAAAGAGAGAGCTAGTAGTACTGCAAGTAGCTAGCTAGGGGTTTAATGGCTCCTAGCTGTAAAAAATGTTTTGCCAGATTTGGAAGAAGGAAAAAAAGAAGAAGAAGATGTGTCGTCAAGTGATTAAAAAAAAACACAGATTTTTCATGGGATTCTTTGGATAAGAAAGGCTTTTTTTTTTTTTTTTTTATGTCTCTTGTACTTCAATTTATTTAAATTTAGTAATTATGAAAGCTCTGTGCATTATGATGAGCTCTTGCAATTTGAATGGCAGAGGAAGAAAATGCTCTTATTTTGAGTGAAACTCATGGCTGTCCACAACAATGCAAGCACCAGATATTTATTTTTTTAATACCCCAAAAAATTGTTTTATTACTTTAAATGGAAAATATTAACATTTAATTGGTGAAGCTTTGTTTGGGTGTTGAGTTAATGGATACAAGTTTTGAAGCAAAGTAATGGTGTTAGGTAGTCCTCTTCTTTGGACCTTTCATTTTGAATTCAATTTTAATTTTTGTTACTAGTTTCTAAGGTTTCAATATAATGAATGAATCAAATTAAAATAGTTTGGTAGTGCGAATATTAGTCTTTTTTATTATCATAAATAAACCCCTCTTAATTTTTTATTTATATTCGAGGTCCTAATTCTAAATATTCTGTGCATGAACAGCACTGGAAGATATTATAACAACCACGTGATTTTCCTCAACCAAAGGCGGCAAATTATATAAATTTTATTTAAATAATATATGTTTTTATTTCATTTCTGTATAGATAATTCTTAATAAAAAAAAATGACTTCAATTAGAATCTAGGCAGATCATAATTTCTAAATAACATTATTATTTTATAAAATTGTTAATGTTGATGTCATTATACATATTATAATGAAGAAAATTAATGGTGGATATGACCAAGTCACCATGAATTTATAATATAAAGGGGAGCATTAATTCCAACGTAAAAAGAATATTAAGTATTGAATGGAATAATCAGTCAAATGGGATCTATCTTTATTAACCTAATCACAGTCTAATTAACAATATTAATAATCTGTGCGCCACTATCAATTGGTGGCTTCTTCGAGCAGTCTTTTTCTGTCCCTTTGACCCTATTTTATGTAACAATTCTGATCCTCACGAAATTATCTTCTTTTTTTAATTTAATTTTTCATTCCATACTATTAAAAGAGAATTAAAAAGAATAAAAGATACACCTACTTCATAGTTATAGTGTCTAATTGGGTTAATGACATAAGTTGTTTTCTTTAGGGCATAACAATGGGCGGGTTGTCAAGCGGCCGGCCCAAACCTATAACCCGTCCATTTAACTTTAAAATGACTTTTAACCCATTTAAACCCGTATAAAAAATTAAAACGTAAATGGGCGGGTGGCGGGTTTTTAAGAACAATTTACATTTTGTTTGTTTATTTTTTTGAAAAAAAAACATACATAAATATTACGCATCCATCCAAATTCGTCATTCTAATTTTTAAAATTTGAATCTTCAAAGTCTAATAATCACAATTCACACAAAACAACATAAATTTATATTAGTACCGTCATAACATAATTTTAATGTTCAAACTCCAACTTATTGTTAGGGATTAGAGGCAGCCGAATACTCGAAATCTCGAATAGGGAGGGAGTCAGAGAACGCCTTTAACTTATGGCAAAATGCAAAATGAAATGAGTAGTTAATAAATAAAAAATACACTAAATGAGCGGATATGGGCGGCCGTAAGTGTGTGCCCATAGTCCCGCCTATTTAAGTCTTAAAAATCCCATTACGGGTCTTCTTAGGCGGCAAAATTACTCAAATACACTAGGTTGTGAGCGGGGTTATGGATTTCATACTCTTCCCTAATTTTTTCAACATGATTTACGATATACAAAATAAGTATATAAGATAAGTTTTATCTTAAATTACGTCGACGGACTTTTTCAACCATACTTCAAATAGGCATATAATCATAGAGCCATAGGATAATAAGATGAGGCCTAATCAAGTGTGTTAAGGTATTGCCGTATTGGGCTTCATCTTGCTTTATGAGAAAATATATTGGTCTTGGTTCATTATAAGATAAAGGGCTAAATTGGGCTCAGGCCCAAAATATCCTATATGTCAAAAATTTGGTTCCAAAAAAGAGAGAAAATACTTAATAGAAAGATACCAAGCAACCTAATTTAAATGGGGAAAATCTTTTAAGGTTGGACCAAGAAAATATCATAAAAAATATTAAAAAAAATTTTGATGTTAAAAATGTCTTATTAACAACTTCTTTAATAAGGTATTGACAACTCCATATGTATGTTTTAACAACTTCTTATGATCTTTTTTACATTTGAATTTTCTCTGAATTTTTTTAAATATTTTCTTAATCCTTTGAGACCTTATAGAAATTTTCCCATTTAAACATCTGTACACGTGACATCAATTTTACACCTCTTGATTTCTACTCCCATTTTATATGAGCCACTAAATAATACAAAATCTAGTTCCCTGATTTTAATTGAATGAGAACACTTTTGGAACAATCAGTTTGTTAAAGTTATTGAATATATTTGGATATATCTTTACATTAAATTCCCAATGTACAAAGCAATGAATATTCTATATTATTGACTAATTTGCATGTGAGTTGGCTTAAGACTGAATGGAGAGGAAGACTTGGCTTTTCAGGCTACAATTCACACCCTTAATAAAGAAATTAAAAATCCAATGATATATTTCATCTGATTGATTATGCTAAGAATGAAAATTATTTTTTTGCTTTTTTAAAAAAAAAAAAAAAGTTGAGGTGTGAAAGGGGTAGATAAGTGATACTCTTTCCGTCCTTAATATAAGACATATTTAACTTTTTTTTAGAGAAATTAAGGAAGTTAAATAAATTATTTTAAAGTATTTATATTTATATTTTTTTATATTAACCTAATTTGTCTTACCTATAAACTTTATATATAATCAAATAATACGTGACATATGTTATGATTAACTAATTAACTACTCTAGTCATATTTATAAGTTCAATAACCAGAGTGATGTTTAACTTTCTTAATCTTTTTAAAAAAGTCAACTACGGCCTAGAGACTAAAAGATTAATATAGAACAAGATACCAAAAGGCAGGTGTGGGGACAAATCCCTCTTCTTTGGGAGAGAACATGATGTGATCCACAAACACTATAACAGAAGCTACAACCATCATTTAAACAACACATCACATGCATCTTGCTATATGGGTTGGATCCCTCCTTGCCAATTCAATAATTTCCAATACTCCACAACAAACAAAAACATTATACGTGGGGAAATTTTAAAAAATATGTTTTATATTTATAATGAAAATTAAATCTTCAGAATTTATAGGGTTAAAGTGCAATTTTATTAATAGAGTTTTTTTTTTCTAGAAGCGTCTGGCACATATAAGTTTTTGAATGAATAAAAATACCGATAAATAATTTAAAGGAATGCAAAACCGTGAAATCTAACTAAACAGTTGTTAAATTATAAGAGAAGAAAACATTAACAGTGTGGGATGAAATTTAATGGTTTTTGTGAATTTGCATCATTTTAAACTGTTTATCGGTATATTCGCCACTTCTAAAACTTATTTAAGCCAGAGGGCCCTAAAAAAAGACTTTGCCAGTAAAATTGCATCCTAACCCTAATTTTAAATTATTTTTGTGTGTGTATAACCCTCTCAAACCTTGATTCATACGTCAATATAACTGTCTAAACTTTAAGTTGTATCTGTTGGGTCCTAGGATGTCACTCCTATGTGGAGCTTAAGTTCTAATTGTTCAGTTTTATTTATTTCTTATTTTATGTATTTCATATTTTGTGTGTTTCCTATTTTATGAAAAGAGAAAAAGAAAATGAAAGGAAAGAAATAAAAAGAGAGAACCTTATTAAGGGAAGAGTAGGCTACAGGTTTGTAAGTGAAAATAAAAAGTTTATAGAGAAAATATTTTCCATAGTTTTTTAGCCTAGGCAATTTTGATCTAGCTGACAATCGGAATGTGATTTCTTATTGAATTTATATGATTTTTTTCTTAGATATTCTAGACACACAGAGCTTCATTCTAGAAGGTTTTTACCGAGTCCACATTAGGTGCTTATAATTAGGTGCTAATACCTCTAATTAGAGGTATTAGATATTTTTTAAAATTTTTATATATTGTATTTATTTAGATTTAAATTATATCTTTAACTTTTTGAGATGTTTTTTGCCAAAGATATCTTAAATTAATTAATTTTCATAATATTGGTGTTACGAGACAAATACAAAACTGGAAATTAATTAATTTGAGATCTTGGGTGAAAAAACATCTCGAAAGTTAAAGATATAATTTAAATATAAATAAATACAATATATAATTTTTTTAATTTAAAATGCTAATACCTCTAATTAGAGGTATTAGCACCAAATTAGAAGCACCTAATGTAGACTCGTTTTTACCTTAGACTTGAAGTGTTTTCCACGTTAATATGCCATTTAATTTCTGCCATATATTTATTTACTTTATTTCCTCAATTCTCTTACAAGTGACTGGAAGGCTTAACATTCGCTGTGCTCCTTCCTAACAGTACTTGTATGAATAAGTGGTGTATTATATTAATCATTTGATAGTTATCTAAATAAATGTGGTAATTTAGGTGGATACTATTTAATTGTAGACGCCACTCATTTGAGTGGCATCACTTTCCTTGACACCACTCATTGAGTGAGTGGCGTCAGGATCTCCACGCCACTAGTGGCGTCGCCTGACGCGACGTCACTAACAACCTTATTTCGGTAAAATATTTTTCATCTGTTTTAATTGAGTATAATTTTTAGTAAAAATTACTATATTGGTGC
The DNA here is from genome assembly GCA_019022615.1 of Acacia melanoxylon. Classification (NCBI taxonomy): domain Eukaryota; kingdom Viridiplantae; phylum Streptophyta; class Magnoliopsida; order Fabales; family Fabaceae; genus Acacia; species Acacia melanoxylon. Next base: position 10,796,825 of record JAFJYJ010000011.1, read on the forward strand.
TTTCCCCTTATTTGGTATGATTCGGGAGTTTGGGAATTATGTATAACTGGTACAATTTGCTCCACATAAGTTAAAGTGATTGTGTTCCGGTAACTAATCATTCTATAAAATCCTGAGATATTTTCAATTTTAATGATGCATGAACAATTAATTATTGGAGTGATTAAAAAATTCCAAGACTTTAATTATTGGAGTGGGTCATCACCACCAATGAACATTGTTTATAAGTATATATATAAATAGAATAATATGCCAAAGCACCTCCGAATATTCTACCTCAAACATCATGCACACGTAAAGAATATTAATTAGGCATTTAAAAATGAAGGGAAATTAACATATATAATAATTAAACTGGAATAAAAATTTGGCACGAACAAGGGCGTATACAGTACAGATATATGTACCAATAGAAAAGTTAAAAAGTAGCGATCGATGAAATTCGTCCAAACATGCACTTGTGCGTACATGTGAGAGAGGAACCCTCCAATAATTTAATTTCATACTTAAATAAATCAAATTATTTCATCCATGTACGTGGAAACTATTATTCTGTCACCCAAATTGCATGTGAAAGGGAATAAACAAATTCAATTACTCCTCCAATAATAGCTTGCATTTGCCAAGCTATTAAATCTAAAAGTTGATGGGGAAAAAAAAACTATGGTTAAGGTGTAAAAATACGGACTTGGCTTACATCTTTTGCTACCCTAGGTCTGTTGTCGTCCGTTGCTTTAAACGGTGTCGTTTTTGGCACAAAACATATGCAACCTGGTCCTTTTTTTAAAAAATATATATTTCAAAGTACTGTCAGGTAGTAAAAAGATAATTCGGATATCTTTGAATATACTAAAAAATTCTTCGTGTTCTTGAAAAATTATTTCGGCAAGACTGAAAGTCTTAAAAAGATATTGATCCGTCTTGAAAAATAATACATGATCTTAAAAAATTATTTTAGGATCTTGAAAAAAATATTTTAAACTATTTTTTAATAGCAGTAAGTATTTAAAATATTTTTTAAGATCCTAAAATAATTTTTTTAAGATCATACATTATTTTTTCAGAATCAGCGGGGGTTACAACTTACAAGCAAAATTGAACATACCGACCTCCTCCTAACAAGAAAGCTTTTACCATTTGGCTTTAAGGCCCACTGACAAGCAAATGAATTTACTCCATTGGGTAAGAGAATTCCTTAAGAGATAGACTATCCCCATTTATGATAAACACTAATGGCCTATTTAAAATTATTAGTACATGTTTTTTTTTTTATTTTTCTCCCATTAATTATTGGTTAATCTCACTACATTAATTAACTATATACACATTTTCTCACACACTTATTCTCTCTCTCTCTCTCTCTCTTTTTGAAAATAAATTGCATTTTTTTACATATACACAACCTTTAATCAATTTTCACCCACTTTTTTATTTGCATAATTCAATTGTTTGTATAATATGAAAAAAAAACGATGAAGAAACATAGGGTAGGAGCTTTCTGATGACCAAGAGAAATTCTCATTTTTGAAAATCTCTTTCTCGCACACACATATAGGGAATTACATTGTCAACGAAGACAAATTATCACAATCATGTCCAACCTCATGAAATCTTAAAGAATTTGTAGGTGATTTATTAGAATTATGATAAGATGAGTTTACCCGACTTGTCGATTGACTAGTTAATGTCTAAATTGATAAATCAATGTGTTATTAATGATAAGTCAGGGTATGAAAAGTCAATGTACCACTAATAACAAGTCAAGGCGCCGCAATTGACAATTGACAAGTTAATGTGCTATTAATGATAAGTCAAAATGCCACAACTGAGTCTGAGTGGAATTCCCCCATATATCTATGGATGAGTGACAAAAGAGGGTGATAGGGTATGTTTGAAGAGGTTTTAAATTTCCAGAAAGATAATGATAATATTGAGAGTGTCGATTATTCTGGTTACAAGTTTCAAGTAAACATGTGATATATATTAGTATTTTAATGTGGCAGTGAAGAGAGAAGAGTAGAAGTAGCACCAAATTGATTAATTTGTTGAAACCAATGATGGAACCACACTATTTATAATCCAAGGAAGCTGTATTGGGAAGCTAACAATAACAATACAGAGAAGGATTTATAAATCACCACATTACAATTGTCCCTCCCCCTACAATTCCATGTCCTTATCAAACAATCAAACCTCACATTCTCCCATCTCTTCACAATCTCATATAATATTACCTTCAGTCTTAAATATAAGATATAGTTTATAGTGTAATTTATACTTCGAACTATGTCTGGGGTACCTTTTTTTAAAATTAAAGGGGCAGACACTAATAGCCTGAGGTTATCTTCCACTATAAGAAAAATGTCATGTCGTTATATTACAAGACTTTTTGACTCATATCATACCCTACTCTTTGTATGTATTGTTTGAAAATTGATTGAGTTGAGATTAGAATTAGGGTTAGGACAAGTCTCATTCATACATTACTCTTAATTGGCTGCAATGACTTGATCTGTTTTTTTATTTATATAAAGTATTGATATTCTTCATGATTTTATATACAGAAAGTACCACCAATAGAATTTAGGTGCTTTTGGCCAATAAAACTTTTAAAGGGAGAATTTTCTCTAATTTTCCCTATATAGATTAATCGCCAGTAAGGTTTAGAGTTATTTGTGCCAACCCTCTAAGTTTAAGATGTTAGGGGTAGCCAACAATTTGGAACCGCATTGAACCTGATTCCAAACAAGCCTCAATCATGAATCAGTATCAATATCCATAAATCATAAACAGTATGACTTGTTTTACATATGAAAATGCAAAAAGAGATTTGCAGTGATAATAGGAGGGACCCAATGTAATCAAAGATGAGCAGGAGGGAATGGTGGGGAAGAAGATGCTGGGGGTTTCAGGAATGGTGCACGTTCTAACATCAGTTCAGAACATGAGATTTGATAAATAGATAAAGAACCATCACATGCCTCTGCCAAATCCTAATGCCGTGAGATTGGACTTGCGAGCTAACAAAATGTTTACCCATTTTGCACCATTTTTACAGAAGTCTGGCTCCGTCTTCTTCTTCTTTCAAAACAAAAGAACAACTATTCATGCACACCAACTATTTGATTTATTTCCCCAAAGAGAAGACCCTTTTTTAACCCCACATAATCACGTGGAACAAGAGACTGTGGGACTGTTGAGCATGTGCTTATGCGCAGGTGGCTACCCTTTTGTTTTTATGACACAATAATAAAAAAGAGGGCTTTGTGGGGGAGTCTCATATATGTCATGCCATTCATCTAAAGACACTCACCTCATAGATCCTTGCCTTTCTCTTCCTCCTCCATCACAAACTTCCTCTGCATCATTATATAGAGCCCTACTATTACCCTACAACATACCCTTACTCCTACCTTATATTTATATATCACCCAATTTACTGACCCACAAGAAAAAAATGGCCTCTTGGAAGAAGACCATCACAACCCCATTCAAAAAGGCCCGAACTTTCTTCAATCAGCAGCCTCAAAGGGAATCTCCCAGGAAGTCTCAATCAGGTGGGTATTGTTAGCTTAATGATTTAAGCCTACTACTACTGCATATATCAGTAACTTATCATTATTTGTGTGTGTTGTGTTGTGTTGTTTATTGAGTGATTTGGGGTGTGATTATTTTTGCAGAGCAAGAGAATAGAGGAATGGATCTTCATGGTGAAGTCATGGCTTGTGGTTATGAAGATGTGCAAGTGATGTGGTCCATTCTGGACAAGTCCAAATCCACTTCTTCCTGCAATATCAGCTCTTCCTCATGATCTATCTCATGAGCCTACCCAGAAGAACCTATTCCCACCCAGCAATTAGCAGATGTTTTAGTGTGCTGATGTTTAGGTCATAAATTGCTTCATACTATGAACTTTCTTCTCTAAGCTAGCAACATAACTAGCTTTTGAATGTGGTGTATGAATGCACTTTTCTCTGTAAAAATTGGGAGGAAACAAGAGAGAAGAAAAGGTTGATGTTTTGGTGTTCTTGGGTAGGTGTTGGCAGTTTCAGAGTCTGTAATTTCCGTAAGATGTTTACAATAGGGAATCCCCATGATTTAGAAGCAAAAAAATCATGGTGAGATTTTTTTTTTTCCAAATGAAAGCTAGATTTTATATTTGTTTCCTTCTAACTTCTATCATCTGCTTGCTTCTGTGTCTGCCATATCTCTTGTGTATGTGTGGTGTATGGGGAAGAAGAAAGATAGGATTCCATGGGATCCCACCTCGCAAATGATTGAAATGCATATTGTACTGTATAGGTGACGTTGACGTGATTCTTTAATTCGTTTCCTCGTGAAAATGCCTTAAAAAGCTCAACTTTTTTCTTCTTCCATTATCTCCTAAACCAAGTCATTAGCAACTTTGAGTGTTACGTAATTTGAGCAAATCCATGTGATACAGTTGAAGTAAAGAAAAAACAATGAATAGAAAGGAAAAAAAAAAGGAGAAATGAGTTATATATATAATTATATATATATTGTTCTTTTCGGTGAGAATGCATATAGGACATTGTTTTATATAAAACTTGTTTATACTTGGCACATACAAGGAAGGAAGGATTGAAAGGCAATCGTTAATCTAGGGGATAAAATAATTAAATAAATGGTGTGTTTAAAATCCTAAAAAGTCGTTGTCGGCAGGATTCGAAGTCCAAGGGAGATATTAGTGACATAGTGAGAGATATTTTTTTGTCCCTCCATCCCCCAGAATGAAAAGGACGGCTTCTAAGTAAATGACGAAAATATCCGACAAATTGCCCACTTACTTTTCTTTTTAAAAAAATCACTTGTCGACTTGGTAGACTGTGAGGATAAGTTCAAGTTCAAACCTCATTTTACTGCCTGTGGAATTTTATCCCCAACTTGGCAGACGGAGTTTCAAGCGTCAAAAAAAAGAAATATACAATAAAACCAATCATTTTTTTTCTATAACTGATAAAAATATTTTTTTAAAAGATACTACTCCTCCTTAGGTTTCATCATATTGGTCGCTTTAAGGGGGAAAAAAATTTGTTATGAAAATGAAAAGAATACAAAAGAGATTTGAAATGAGGGATGCGCAATACAAAAAAATGATTGGGGAGTAAAGAAAATGTGATTCTTATTTCATTCCTCGTCAAATTGGGGTTCTAAAGAGCAAATGCTACAAAGCCTTCAATTTGGGGTTATAAACTGGGTCATTCAATGTGGATGGTAGGTGAAGAGTCTTATATTTTGAAGTTATGAACATCCATATACAATTATGACATTCATATCAGTTTCAAATTATATATCTGTCTCAATTCCAAAACAACATTCAATATTATTTTTCCTATTTCATGCTTATAATAAAATAATACTTCTGGAGACATTAAAGTACTGATAACAACAAATGAGGAGTAAATTTGATAAGATGAAGTAATATTTTTTTTTTTAATATTTCTTAACTTGTGTGCTATAATATCATTTTCAAAGTAAATGCCTTACTTGCTCGGACCGTCATTAAATGGGGTAGGTTGGTTAAATTCTTCAGCTTTCGGCTTCGAGCAGAAGCATATGTCACCACGGGATCGGTAAAAAGATTCTTTTTCCCCCTGTGAAGATAATAATGGTAGCGGTGGTGGGACCAAATTTCATGTGGAATAGTTAGAGACTAGTGAAGGGAAATGAAAACATGTGAATAAATATCCAAATTTCCCTGACCCCACTGAAACCCTTGTCCCACCTCGAATTTGGTTTTAAACTAGAAAATGGGAAGGGAAAGAAACTACTAGAACCTGAAAAAGACCCAAGAAAGTAGTTGATCATCGTGGACCAATCTAAACCAGAAAACCCATCATTTTGGAATTGCCAAGGAAACCCCTGCCAAATTACACAAATCATCATCACCTATGGATCACACCAGACCCCTACCTCGCAAGCTGAGGCTCCAAGTCATATCGAACCTCAAGTTATTTTCCAGCAGCTGCTTGAGTTGCCATGAAAATATATCATTCAGTTAACCTTTTTTTTTTTGACAAAATAAAAAAACTATATAAATCATTTAATCATAGCATATATTATATTATTTTTAATCTTAAATATAAGACATAATTAACTTTTTAAAATAAGTTATTTAATCATATCATATGTTTTATATCCTTAATTTATATATCAATTTATAAGTTAAGCAAAAAATTAAAAAAAAAAAAAAAATTACAACTATAAACTAATTTAATTAGCCTTTTTCATATATCTAAAAAAATCAACTCATCTTTATATTTAACTAGAAGGAGGATATTTTTAGAACATATATCATTTTATAAATCAAACAAATTAATTTAAAGAAAAATAAAAAAACTTTAATGTAACTTTAGCTAAAATCAACTGACTCTTATATTTAGAATTGAGGGCAGAGGCGGACCGATGTATAAGGTTGGGAGGGCAAGTGCCCACCCTTAAACGACGTCGTTTATTTTTTATTTATTTATTTTTTTTAAAAAAATATATATATATAATTTCGGGTAAAATCCAGCCTGAATCAAATCTTCAGTTCGAGGCGTAATCGTGGGGGAGGCGGATGCAGGTCGCAAGGTTTAAGGCTTTAAAATCGGACCTTCTTCGTCACCTCTCGTCGGCTGTTGTTGCTGTTCCAGAAGTTTCTTCGCCTCTCCCAATCATTCGTCATGCGTGTGTCACCGTTCATCAGTTCCTTTTTCGGACTTCAAGTTCAGCTGTGGGTCGCTGTTCGCCGTGAGTTTTCGGGTTCACTCAGCTTTTATTGTATAGTCATGATTCGTTTGGGTCATAATATGATCTGAAACATCTAGTCATGGTTCGTTTGGGTTGCATTTTTAACTGATGAAAAGGGAAAAGCCATTAGTTTCCGTCCTCAAGAAAAGCTACACAACTTAGATTCATTACGAAATCCATCAAGCCTGGTTTTGTACCGTGAAGTTGTTCTTTTTTGGGCTTGTTTGGTGAGAGCGTTAGGAAAGTGTTGGGAGCGTTTGTGGTAGAGTTAATGGGCTTTGGAGAAAAAACTCAACGTGGTGTGTTTGGGTCCAGCGTTAAATTCACTGGACTTAAAGCTCCTAACGCTCAAAAAGCTCGTTAAGGAAAAAGCTCTAGAATCCAGTTTTTTTCCAAAATGCTCTCAACTTTTTGACGTGGGTCCTGCCACTTCTACTACCATCAATCCAAACACAAATCATTATCTATAACCTGACTTTTTTTCTACCGAGCTTTTTTTAAAGTCAGATAGCTTTTAAGCCACCGCTCCTACCGCCAACCCAAACAAGCCCTTTTTCTATTGACAGCGTCACATCTGTTGCTTGCTGCAGTTTCTATTTTCTCTATGGTTTCATCAATGTTGTGCTTGGATCCTATTCTTGTTTTCTGCTTGTGATCCTAAGCAAAGAAACAACACCCAACACTGATATTAATGATTGAATCAGGAAACATATAGAAAAAACAATGTCAGACATTTTTTAAGTTTCCTTTTTAGCTTGTTATGCTATTTTGTTGATGAATTACCTCAACTAAATCAAAAGCAGCATTAACTTCATCAATGTGAATGTTCTAATCACACTCAGATTCACAAGCAGGAACATAATCTGTTTGAAACCATTCATCTTCCACGATCTCTGGCATAGTTATTCTCTGCAATATTTGAATACTAGCATGATGTGGCTTGAGATTCTGGTAGTGTGGCTGCAATATTCTGGTATACTATCATGGATGATTTTTTTAGAGAAATCCTTGTTGTTCATGGGCTGAATATTGCTTATGTGCTCTAACTTTTGTTTTTCAATATGTTTGTTTGGTAGACAAAAAAAAATAAAAAATAAATCAGGGACGCTGCCCCCAAACCCTCGGAATGCCCCCGCCAATGGTGCCCCTTTCAATAAATTTCTGGGTCCACCCCTTTGAAGGTAGTGTGTGTGTGTGTGTATATATAGAGAGAGAAGGCAGAGACCTTCTAAAATTCTAGAAAATACCACTTATATAGGCAACAATATATTCTGTACTGTTATTACATGTGGGAAGCGGAAAGGGTCTTTCCACAGGATAGGAGGAAAAAGAAAGCAATAGGGGACAAGGGTCTTAGCCTGCACAGGCCATACACATTGCTTTTAATGGTGCATCTTAAACTATTATTTTGAGAATAAGGAATGACTAACCCTGCACCAAGTCACCTGAAATTTCTTTCTTCCTTTGCTTCCAGGGCATCGACTTCCTCATTAGAGAGAAGGTCCACAATGGGTTCATATACATCCCACTCCTTTCTTTTCCTGACGCATTTCAAGTAAACATGAGAAGTCTGTCAGACGTTTCATTTTAAATTAACTAAACAATCTTGTCATAAGTACCACGGTTAAAAACAATATATGCACATGACAATTAAAAGGAGGGTTATGTGTATAAGCCATTGGGAGAGTTAAAGCATATTGTGAATGCCAGTTCATACTGACTAGAATATGATTGCAATAATTGCAGCATATAGGTTTTATGCCGACGGTAACAATGGCAGTTATTAGCTGAGTTCAATGCCTTGTCTTGTACTTTTGAGTATTTACCAAGGTTTTCACTTCATGTCTCTCTCTTTTCACACAAACCAATACTAATCATTGGATACCATCACATAGAAGACGAATACACCGCAAAACGGACGTAAAATGTATGTTTGCATGCATAAGGCAGCAAAAAGGAAATGGCATGCAATTCCACAGAGCTAGACAGTAAAAAATGAAAATACTGAAACATTTGTCAACCCGAAAACAAAACAAAAGTGAGATTCAATCACAAAACTTGTCCAAGTAAAATAAGAAACCTACCCCGAGAAAGTTCTGGGGCACAAACTGAGTCGCTTCTAAAACCAAGCATAATAAGTAAACTCATAATACATACTATGATTCACTTAACCATCTAAGCATCATGACTACATGAAGAGTCCAACATGATAATAAACATGTAATGCAATACCAAATTTCATCAAAGAGCTTAAACCGACTCACCGAACAACACTAGATTTCTGACCAAATAACTTGACCAAGTCCACTGCTGCAGTACCTGTTTTACTGTTGATCAATTGATCAACAAAGAGACAAACAGAATAATGGATCAGAGATCCAGATGATGACACGAATATGTGGGATTTTCCACCACAAAATAAAATCTTTCACCAGATCAAATGAGGTATGAAACGTGTAACAGAAACCTGACTGGAGTATATTCAAAACCCCGACGACCCTTCTTGTTCATCCTGCTTTCTTTTGCTGAGACTACGCTTTGAATTGCAATCTATATATATATATAAATTAAGACAATGTTAACTCAATCAAATATTACTCTGGAGCATGATATATCAATCGAGCAATAAAATAACTGACCTCATAAAGTTGCTCTCTGATGGCAAAGGCAATAGCAGGCTGCAAACATGGATATCTTTTCATCAGATTATTTTTAAATTTTAATCATAACACCAAAAAAGTATTAGCAAAGAAAAATAATTTTGGCACCAACCTACATCCTGCTTAATGTAATAGGATGGAATAAAATTTCACTTAAAACTGGGAGGTACGGAGTTCTAAATTCTCCCCCAATATGTCCACAACAGATACAGTGACTATAACATGGAGGTGTAACATTTTATTATGGTTTAATATTAGGAGGCGACTAAATATACTTACTCCAACCTCAGGGTCTTCAATACCCATATCTTTGCAAAAGTCTCTAGCAAACTCTTCAGGATCACTCTCGAAGTTGTTCAAGTCCTAATCAGACATATACAAGCAGATAACCACATAAAAGTGCTGCAAATAAAAGTTAGAAATTCATTATTTGAACCCAAAGCCTCAATCTTACCCATAGAAACTGGTCCTTTACGAGAGTATGATTTACACGAAGATCAAGCTGACAAAAAATAACAAAATACTTGTATAAATGAGCATACAATATAAAAAGAACGTAAGATCATTCTATTCATTTTATTTGGGGCGCACAAGAATTCATTTATAAGATGGATGTAGGATCAAATGTTAGAATGTCGAGAAAGAGAAACCTTGATAGGAACAATCTTCTCTCCAGCATACATATCCTGTCCTTCATATGATCGGAATTCTGCCAGCTGTGACTGATAACAAAAATGAAACGTATATTCAACAGAAGGCTTGAGAAGGGAACATTCATAGAAAGCAACATCAGAAAATGTAGAAAAAATTAGCAAGGTATCACATGGAATTGGAAAGTGCTAGTGACAAGGAAAGGCAGTATTGTAATATCTCGTAACTTGAATGGATTGAGCAATCTGTGTAACAAAAGCTGGAGGCAACTTTAAGTCTTTAACTGTCCTTTTTGCAAAGACCACCACCTCTGAATCGGGATCTGTAACATGGAAATTTATGGCATGAATTCTTAACAGGTAAAAACACGAGGTGAACATATTAAAATACTAATATACCATTGTCATTTCAAAATACACACACATAGAGAATTTGTTTAAGGTTTAACATTAACAGGTGGCATGGGCCTGAAACATGGAAAATTCATAGTACCCAAGACATCACCGTTACTTCATCATAAGTACTAAACAAGTTTTCTTAACATTTCATATGAAGATCAGAAGCAGTCATAAGCCAACTTATCATACACTACCATTTCTCGAAAAGTAAGATGACCAGAAACAGTGATATGCCAAAATAACCTACAGTACCCACGTCTCCGAAAAAATATTAAGCTAGTAGCTGATATAAAGTTTAGATTATATGTGCCAGAAGTAAAGCTCCAAAGTAAAATTAGTCCAGCAAGCTACAGGGAAGCAATTCCCACAGTTATTCTTACATTTATTTTCGAATAATAAGAAGAAACTAAATTATAATAGAAAACGAGGAGAATAATGGATAATGAAGTAAACAAATCTAAAATGAAGGAGTAATTTACCAGAAGGGTTCCAAGTGAAAGCATCCTTGTATCTGTGGCCATCAATTTCAATATCCAGTCGAATAGGTACAAAATTATCAGCAGTTGGGCTGCGGGTGCATTCAATATTTAGCTTATATATTCCAGAACCGAACCAGAAGCGCAAAGAGAGAGAGATTTTGAACTTACATTCTAAACTTCACGGGAGTTTTGTAGAAAGCAGAAGGAGGGGTCTTCATCAGGGGTTCCCTTTCGCAACTTCAGCCAAATATTATTGATATTATTGTTTCTACCGAAATCTTGAATCACGTTGGGTTCGGTATAATCAACTGAAGATGCGCTCAAATTTGTGAAAAGCCAATAAGCTTCAGCCAGAAAATCTTCCAATATCGTCCAGGCGGGAAGGGAATTAACGGAGAATCCCGCGATGATTTTCCGGCGAGGATGGTCAAATTTCAAAGCAGCAAACGAGTAAAGGCCCCATTGTGAGTGTTTTTTGGTAAATGGGCCTAATTGTGTATTTGGGTTTGCACTTCCGAAATAGTGTACGTAATTCTTAGACCCACCTTGATGGTCCAATAATTTGGGCTACCTGCTCCATGTATATACTTATACTCACACTATAGAACAATTAAACAATGTACAACCCTCCTCAACTGGTAAAGGGGTCGGACACTCTCATCAAAGAAAGGGGGTTCGATTCTGGAGTTGGTCAAAGCGCACTTAGCTCTTGGGTGCTGGTAACGCCCACGAGGGTAATAGAGGCCACTTTCCAACTTCGGCATCGGTATGACTTAGGAGGAAGGGAGATTTCGCTCTGCCCTTTAATTGTAAGTGAACTCAACCCCTTTCATAAAATTTTTATATATATATAAAAAAAAAACAATGTACAAAGTATGACACACTTTGTGTTGTGAGATGATTGGGTCTCTTAAAGATGATGTTTTGGATTTGAATCAGGCGTGTGGTTTTGTTGCAAATGTAAAACTCACTTCGGCGATCTTTACACCTGTAAAGAATTGGTATCGAGCTATCGGCTGGAAATAACACCTGGATTCTATCCCCAAAAAAAGTACTCATAACGAAAACGACAAAGAAATTAGCTCCTTCCAACATGGCGAACAATGTTTAGATCTTGGTCAAGAGAGATACTCACATCTAGTGTTTGACAATCTTATTTTCTCGTCTTTCATATTAACTTTTTATTTTTATTTTTCATCTTTGTCATTAAATTTTAATTAGTGATGTTTTTTTTAAAAAAAAAGTATTACAAATTTTCTATATGTTATTTATAGATAATAAACTAAATTTTTGTGCGAGGTTTTACAAATTAGTTAACCGGATAAGAAAAAGGTTACCCTTTAACTTCAGTAAGTTCACGGGTAAAGTTGAAACAAAATCATCTTTAGATGATTTTGAGAGGACAACTTTAATGTTAACTTAATTCTTCAGTAAAAAATTGCTTCCTTCTTATAATCTTACCTGACGACTTTCTTTTTAGTTTTCTTTTGAAAAGAAAAAGTTATTTGCTAGTACGTGCTTTGTGAAAGTTAAATATATCCATCGGAGTGAAGAAGTTCAAATGAGAGGGAGGGAGAGACAGACAAACAATAATTATTAGATGTTGACAAGGGATAAAAAGGAATTAATGAATTAGACAAAAGAAATAAAATACAAATAAAAATAAAAGAGGGCATCATGGAAAGAGAAGAAGGAATAAAAATGATTATGCAGATAAGGCATCAGCATCAGTTGGTGAAACATGGAAGTTAGATGCAGAATCAAAACTAAGTTCACACCTCACAAATAATAATGAATGAATGAATACTTATAATTGTGTTTGGGAGCAACCACACGTGTTTAGAGACAAGACTTGATTTAAATTTTGACATCCTTAAAGCAAAATCTCTGTTGCTGACACGAGTGTGGGAAACCACCACCATCATATCATGTTCTTCCTCAACAAAACCCTAACGCACAAGCAAACCCCAAGCTCCAAGTTAGGTATATATTTATATATAATAATATAAACATATAGGAGTATATGTATATATATTGGCTTGCTTTTTCTTTTTCTGGGTTTCATATATTCATTTTTATCAACCCTTCAGGCACACACTTTTGAGTTTCAATTCCTTCCTTTTTCCCTGTCGGATTACTTTTCAAGCTCTCCAATACAGTTGTCATTTTAACTTTTAAACAGACCTTAAACTGTTTTCTCGAGGATTAGATAAGTTTTGTGAAACTTGCCTGTTACGATACTTCTCCCAAAGATATTTGATTCAAACAGGTGATGTTGTGCGACATAATTTTTTTGTCATATCAAACTACACATGATGAGGTTAATTAGTATCATGCCTTGTATTAAGCTAAAAACTCGAGTCGTTTTTAAGTTTCATGAATGATATGACTGTTACAATCTTGATTTACATATTCAGATTGAATGGGCGGTTTGAATCTTACAGACTTCTTTCTTTATAGATGAATTCAATTTTACATTGTTATAAATTTCATCTTAATTCAAATTGTGTTAAGTATAATAAGCCATCAAATATTTAATAAATCACGATTAAAAAAATGCTTTTGAAAATTTGAATCGCCATTTTAAATAGACCCTTAATTGAACTGGAAAGATTTGAACAAATATGATTTAACAAATTTACGTTATTTACAACTCATAGCTTGGCAATGAGCACTATGTGGGCCTTGCATTTTGGAGACTCTGAATCCTTAAACTGTATTAGTACATATGATCACATGCATGCGTAACGTACTTGTATACAAGTTCCAGTTGTGCATTATGTGATTCAGAGAATTTTCACTTCTGCTTCAAGATCGTGATGCTGAGATGAATAGGATTAGCATTTAATGAGTGATTACAGAGTAAAATTGAACAAGAAACCAGAACTCAACATCCTTCAACATGAAACAGAGAGTCTCATTAGTCAGAAAGCACCGTAGTTATGCCCTGAAGTAAGATACTATACAACATCTATATAATATCGGTTTATGTAACTATCATGGAGACCACTGGTTTTTCTGGGCAAACTCTAACTTTTTCTTTTTTTAGCCCACCCATTAAACCAAAAAAAAATGTATGGACAGTAAAAATTTGAGAAGAAACCTGTGGGGAAGAAGAAGAGTTTTTATGCATTAGCATCTGTCTGCTCTGGTAATCTTCAGCCTTTTCACACTGCTCAAGAACATCCTGTGATAAATACATTTAAAAAATAATTAAAAGAAGATCAAAGGCAGAGTTTGAGTTTGATTTTGAGATATACATACATACATACATACATATATATATATATATTATAATTACTTACTCCCATGGAACATCTCCAACCATCATCCAGTCGCCTTCTTGATCTTCATAAGTTAACACATGAAAATTTCCAGAATGAAGTGGTTGGGAATTAGGGCCTGAAAAGAAGAAGGAAGGAAATGAAAAAAAAAAAAAAAAAAAAAAAAACTTTCCTGATATAAACATGGTGGTACAGATTTCAAAAGAAAGAAGAATCTGCAGAGGAAGAAGAAGATTGTGATCAAGTGAGGGTTTTATTTTTTTTTTGCAATTAGTGCTTACAGAGAATGGTGGTCCTGAACATGTGGCCTAGGGCTCTAACAAGTCCATCATAACTATGGTGAGCCAGAAGGTTCAATTTTCTACCAATGGGTATGCCTTCCATGTACACTTTGACAAATAAGGAAGGCTTTACTTGGCTCCACTGGTTTTGTTTCTCCACGAGAGTGCTTCTCAGTATTGACTTTATTGGAGGCCAATCTGAAGTTTGATTCCTGAAAACATAAAATCCTCACACAGTTCATTTCTGAATCATAAATTTGGCACCCAACACTGAGACAACTAATAAAAACCCATGAAATTTTCAAGCTTCCAGGTTAGGAAAAAAAGAAAAGTCTGCAGAAACAAAAAAGGGAAACAAAACCCATGAATTTCTCAAGCTTTTAGCTCCAGAAGAAGCCAATTCTACAGCAAAACTTCACATAATGCAGAGACAAAAAGATCATTCACTGATCCTGGTTTTATATACAGAGTAACAGAGACAAACATAATAACCCAGATAATAAATAAATAAATAAATCTTTGACATTACAAGAGAATAGGGAAATGGGAATAAGATACCTTGACCTGGGATTTGAATTGGGAAAGCCAGGTTGAGAAGAAGAAGGAGAAATGGTAAGACCAAGTCTGAGGTCAGTGATCAAATCAGCTCTGGAACTGTTAGAAGCATTTCTACAAACACTTGAGAGACATGAAGAAGAAGAAGAAGATGATGATGAAGATGAAGCTGTTGCAGGTTTCGCAGTCCCCAAAGGGTAATTACTGCTATCAATTGAAGAAGAAGAAGATGATGATGACTGAGTTTGCTGCTGCCCATCATCAACTTGTTCTCCTGTTCTCATCTTCCAATCAAACCAAAAACTGAATCAACAACACTGAAACATAAAAAGCCGCCACACTGACCTCTACATATATATAAATATATAAAACTCATGATATACGCAAATACAGTAAAAAGGAAATTTCATTTATTAGCATTGTTTCATATTAAAATTTTAATAACAGTATTTAAGAAAACACATCTAGATTATGGAAAAAGGTTCTAAATTGATTAATCCTTTTGGCTAGACAGGCTACTTTAAACATTCAGAGATGTTAAGAGAGAGAGAGGCCAGAGATTGGAATAGGTTCTTTTGTTGGTTTTGATTTGCCATGAGGGTGGGCGACAAGTCCACAAGGCCTAAGTTACATAGTCTTTAATTAATTAATTTTTAGACAGTTTATGTTGGTTGGAACCCTAGAAATCTACTTTATTTTTTTAAAAAAATAGTTTTATGGGGTTTTTTTTTTTTTTTTTGCAGGCCCTGTTATTGCTTTATTTTATTTTTCCTTGTGTGACCCTTATTGCCTTCCCATCATTGTTGTGAATTTTAAAGATGAGAAAGAGCCAATGGTTTTTTTGTCTGAGGAACACAGTGGACATGCACACCATGTATTTGATAATTGATTAATTATAATAAAAAATGAAATCAAATCATTAACGCAGAGAAAAGTAAGGTGTTGATAAAAGTACCATTTTTTTAGCTATAATTTAAACATATATTCATCAATAGTGTGATTCTTATTCTTGATTACATATAATAATCCAATGTGAATTATTCAATATTAGACCCTTTTTCTTGTTTGAGAGGTTGGATGGCTACAACATTTATTTTTGTTGGTATATTAGATCCTTCTCCTTTATATATATATATATTAAAGAAATGATTTTTAAAATTCACGTTTGATTGGGCAATTTATTAAATACTTAGCATAAGATAATAATATCAAGATAAAATAAAAGCTTTCTCATTAAATGATCATGTCACAAGGTATGGCCTGTGACATTTAGGACCATTTGGTTGTTTGAAAAACCTGCAAGATCAAGCTCTCTATTTATTTCCAGCTAGAAGAAGAAGAAGAAGAAGAAAGCTCATGTCGATCGTTTCTTGCGATTTAATTCAAAGTAAACTTATTTTTAATAATAATGAAATATAATACTATAAATATTGTGATATCTTAATCTTAATGTCAACAAATGAAACTGAAATGATGAATTAATATTTAAACACCGAAAACAAATATTCCCGCGCGTGGTAGTGTTAGTAAGACAATGCAAATTCGTTGTTAATTGATTACTCGTAACCAATCAATGAGTAAGAGTGTGTACTGTCTGTGTCTAGAAAGAGAAGGAATTTATAGATCTCACATGCCAAATGGAAGGCTGCCAAAATTTTATTTATTTATGTCTCTTTTGTACCATTTTATAAGTAGAGAGATTTCTTTTCAATCTTTTAAAAAAGATTAAATACCAATTTTACTCATGAAGTACGCGTCGAGGAGCAATTTTACTCCTTATTTTTTGAAGGAGCAATGTAACGTTGATCAGTTAGGGTTTTAACGGAGGGTAACATTACTCCGTTTTGATACTTTCAGGGGCAACATTGCTCCGCGAAACGTAGCAATGTTGCCCTGAAGATCAAAACGGGCAATGTTGTCCCTCAATTAGAAACCCTAACGGTTGACTAACGTTGACCATTAAGGCTTTCGAAAACTTAAAGGATAAAACGAAGCACGTCTTGGGGGCAAAATTAGCTTAACCCTTTAAAAAAAAAACTTGCATTTTTTACATTTCGTTGTCTCTAGCAATTTTTTTTTACCAACATGGTTCATTTAGTTGGCTCTTAATATAAAAGAACAAAGAGTGTAAGTGGAACTTATAATAATCTCATGCTGAGAAAATGCATTTTATTACTAACATATAGTTGATTTAATGGTATAAGATCCCGCTGGATTTCGAATTCAACTCCCATAAGAGACACTTATATTGGGAGGGACAGCTACGAAACTGGATACCGGATAATAATAAAAAAAAAGACGACATTTTATTTAAGAAATGATTATAATGAAATAAAGTGGGTGCTGTGTTAATTAATGGTATGAGCTCATAGATAAATGTGGTGTGTCTAATTAATGACACAACTAACAATAATCCAAAATAACAAAAGCATTTAGAAAAGGGCAAAGGAAGGGGACAAGAGAACTGTGAGATAGATAACGAGTTATGACAGAGTTACCTAAAAAGATGAAAACAAAGGAAAAAGGGGTTGAAGGAGAGAATGCATAAAAAGAACAGAGGAGGAGGAAGAAAGTGGAAAGAAATGGAAAATGGAGAGAAAATAGATTGCCTGGTGAGAAAATGGCTATTATCCAAACATGTTTAATGGAACACAAGTCTTCACTCACCCAAGGTTGGACCCTATTATGGCTATAAATTAAACTTGCTTCTTTAACTCTTCCAATATAATACGCTGACATTAATTATTATACCTCATTTATTAATTTCTTTACAATTTTTCAATCCAAAAATATAAGCCAGTTTCAATCATTTTCAAGAATGTATGAATTAGCGTTAAGTTCATATGAGTCAAGACAAAACTCATCTTATATATCTATCATGTACACTATAAATAACGTGGAAAAAACAGTTTTAACAGCTAATCTAAATAAGTACTTCATCATAAAATTATTATTTGTTAAAAAAAATGAAAGAAATTTTTAAATTTACCCATATTTAAAAAAAGGAATAGCATCTTGAGGAGCAGAAAAAGAAAATTACATCAAATTTTAAATAGGGGGAAACATTATGCTTAATTGGTCACTCATAGTAATGACCATCATATCCATTCCTTCTTAAAAAAGGGTCTCGTCATATAGATTGGAGTGAATCCTTATTCCAAATATAAGGACCTATTAATTAATTCATAGAATACAAATAAAGTAGGTAAGTTGGTTATTTGTGATTAATATGTATGTAGATAATTTTGTAGAGTAATACTTTTCCAATAATACTCCTGTCATTTCATCATGATGATTGAAATTTAATGTTCATAAATAAAAATACTCCAATAAATAAGGGCATTACCAGGGAAAAAAAATCAATAAGCAAGACAAGAAAGAATGTGACCTTACCACTTTGGTTTTATTTATCAGTTTAAATTATTTAATTCTCATATATAAGAGAAGGTTAGTTAACTCAATAAATATAAACTAAATTGATAAATTTTTTTGAAACTAGACTTACAAATAAGATCAAAGTGGTACTATGGTAGTGTATGTGTGTGTATACTCCCTGGTCCTTATTATAAGACACCAACTATCATTTCTCTCGGGCTAATAAATGAAAGTTAAGTCATTAAACTAATCTAAAATTGATAAATGTTTCCAACTCTACCCTTTTAAATAATTAGTTAAAAATGAGGATATAATGAAATCGAAAATAGTAATAAATAAGTTGGTTAAAAGGAGTTGATGTCTTATAAGAAGGACCAGACTCCCTAGAGGGAGTAGCAAGGAGCCTAGGAGCAAACCAGAATCGTGAAATAGATTTAATATTTAAGATGATAGGGAGTAATAATGAATTAAAAGAGTTAACGTTGGGAATTTAAAAGATGAAAAAAATAAAAATGAAAATTGAGAGGTTGAGAGTAGGTGGGAAGAGGAAGGCGATTATAGAAAGAAGGGGTAACACATATGTTTAGCCTCATCAGGCAGTGTTGGATTTGCATTCAACCCTCTCTATTTATTTCTCTGCTTCTCATTTCAAATATGCCCAAACCACCCCTCCTCACTCCTCTATCTTTCCTTTTTCCTCTTCCTCCTACTTTCCCATCGTTATCATCCATCCTCAACACTAATTTCATTTCATTTATTTATTTATTTAATATTAGGGTGTTACAATCAGTATATGTCTGTCTGGCTCTGCATGCACAGAGCCAAGCCAGTGGCCGAGCTTAGTTAAGCAAAAAAAATGTTTAGAATTTTTTTTTTTAATATAATGTAAAAAGTAATATTCTCTTATACTTGTTTAAATAATTTTATTATACATTTGGCCCTCCAAATATATTTTTTTAATTAGTTAATGAGTATATATTTGACCTCTCAAATATTTTTTTCTTAATTAATTAATGAGTATACATTTGACCCTCCAAATATTTTTTCCAAGATCCGCCACTGCATAGAGCTGCTATACGTGCATCGATCACTATGCGCTATTATAACTTAAATACTAGTGAGAAATAATGTTATCATGATCATGATGATGTATAGATCATTGATTGATTAAGTGAGGTTTAACATATTTTAACTTAATGATGAAATTGTAATTTTACAAATAAACTTTTTTATATGAATTGTGGTAATAGTTAACAGTGATTCATCTTTTTTTAAAAAAAATAATAATAATAATAATTAAAAAAAAAATGGACAATTTAAAACGCCATTCCTCCATAGAGCATGAGGTACCAATTAAACTATGGGCTTTTGGCCGATACTCATCTATCCATCTATATTCATGGAGAATTATTAGGAGTGATGGGTCATCTGAATTCTGAAGTGATATGTTCAAGGGGGGAAATTTTACCTACACATCTCAAACAAACAAAAATGAAATTAAATATTCAAGTTCATAACTATTTTTTTTTTTATATAATTTTGATCTGTAAATAACACAATTTAACTTATAAATATAAGCACTTGAAGTATAAACTTAAATTGTCAAATTTGACTTGTAAATAATTGGCAAAAAAAAAAAAAAACTTCTAGATGACGTGAAAAATGTGTAAACTTGACTTAATTGTAAATATAAATTTTGTAAAATTTATCTGTAATTTTTTTTTTACTTAAAATTTATGAACATTTTTAAAGAACCATGTATTCCCTTAAATCCATAATATAAGTCATTTATAGAAGAATGTCTTTATCTACAATATAAGTCATTTAAAAAGTAATTAATGTTTATTTATTAATTTTACACTTGTAGTTAATAATTAAATGCGGCTTTTTTTTCGGTTGAAGACTTTTTTTATATTCTCTCACTTAAAACCTAAATTAATATAGGTTTTTTTTTTTTTATGATTTTAAAAAATTAGTTGAAGTAGTACAGTACGTTCTAATGTGAACCAGATGAGTAGTTTAAAAAAAAGTGTAGGGGTGCGGCGCGTGGGTGGTTGGTGAGGGATTAAAGAGAGGATGAAAATGGAATTAATGAGAGAAGAAAGCAATTAAAAGAGATGAGACGACAAAGAAACATGATGTCACAGTAAGTAAGTAACAGGGTGAGTTCTTCGGGATTTGCACACCAGACAATCCTCTTTCTGTCTCTTCCCCCATCTCTCTCTCTCTCTCTCTTTCTTGATGAAACTATACTACTCACTTTATTCTCAAATACTTATTACCTACACTTGTGGATTTTTTGTATATTGTTTAAATCAACTTATTTTAAATAATTTTATGTTGTACTACTACAATATAAACATGTAATAGGTGTTTTAATTACCTTATGGGACACAATTAGAACACATTTTTTAAAAACATTATCTAATCCAAACATCTTCTAGTATCTATGGTAGAGATGTACAAACACTCATTGGTTTGATATAATCCGGACCAAATTGAACAAACTCGATTAGTCCAATTTAAAAAAAAAGGTGGCCTGAAGCAATAAAGAACCAACTAGATCAGGCTAGTTAGTTTAATCAAGCTACCACTCTGCTCCTATTTATAAGTCCATTTTTGACTAAAATATGTATTCAAGGAGAGGTAGATAGCTCAATGATTATGGAATAAATTTTCAACTTTACCCTCATTTATGAATGGGTACCTTTTAACTCTTTATTCTCTTTCTATTTTCATTGGTACAATAAAATGGGCAAAATTGTCACAATCTCATTTATTTGTTCAAAATAGACTTATAAATAGGACTAATTTTTTTAGTTAAAATGAACTTATAAATAGGATCAGAGTGGTAGATTGGATAGGGACCAAGTCCTTAGACCACTTGGATTTGGCCAGAGTAGATTAGGTTCTACTTTATATAGCTCTAGAATCTCTCCAAACTAGTCCGTGCAGATCCTAATCTTTGGTATAAGAAATAAGTTTAATTGTTGGAGTTGTTCGTTTGAGTCCACCAATACCTAACACCTCTTTAGCTTAAGAATGAAATTGTGTGTTCAACCCTCTATGAGTGGGGTTGTGTGTGAGGATTTTTTTGGTTAAGTGAAAAATGACAACAATAAAAAAAAATTAATGGACAGATTAAATGCCGATGTGGCATTCTTAGGCTGTGAGTCACCCTCTAGTACGTGATTAATTAAAATGAAGGCAATAATTATGATAAGAATTTGGCCATTTTGCAAGAGAGTTTTGGTGAGAGAAGCAAAGATAAAGAAAATGAAGAATAAGAAGCAAAGAAAAAGTAGTGTTGGGACAAGCAAGCAATGAAAGGGAAATGAATTGAATGTGAGGCAATTAGTAATCAAACCCAAAAGCATATGAACCAGCTATATATAATATAATGCCACCACAAAGAACCAACATTCTATTCCCCTAAATCATGTTCCTTCACATTATTCACGTATCCTTCGCTGTTTGTCCCCTCTCAACTTTTCTTATTACATCAATCCCATTAGGACAAAAAAAAGAAGTGATAGATCCGTAATACACTACCTTCTTGTTTGTTTATATTGTTAGAATCCAATTTTTTTATTAATCAAATCAGCCAGAATACTGGTTCACTACTCGATTATAGTTGAATGATACATAGTCAAAATGGAGTTAAATCCGTCTAATTGATTTTTGTTTACATAATACATATAAAAACTAATTTGGAAAATATTTATTTATATTGTCTAAATATGTTATGAATATTTGTTTATATAAGTTGTTGGACTTTCGGATCAATGGGCAAAGTAGAAACGTGAATTTGAGAGAAAATAACCTCTATTACTCACAAGAATAGATTACAAAACTCATATAAAAAAAAACTCTCAAACAAGGATCACTCTCAGGATCACTCTTGTTCTCACTCTTCTTGGTGATGAACATTTGATTTTGAGATGCTTTACAAATGAGGTATCCACTCTATTTATAGTATGAGTTTTGGGGTAGGTGAGGTGTGAACAAGGGTGGTTGGTGGAGGCCGCTTCAACAATGGTGCATTTGGTTGGTGGAGGTTTGCTTCAACAATGGTATTTGGAATATTCAAAAACCCACGGAGGGTGGTGGAAGTCTTCAATTCTCCTCCAGCCATATCTCGAAGAAAAACATTCGGCTATGTTTACGCATAACTCTAGCTTCTCTCGAGTCACCACCTTCGTCATCATATCGCAGGATTCTCCTTCGTATGGATCTTTACTAGTCTCAGCAGTTGTCGATCCATTACCTCGCGTATCCAATGATAGCGAATATCAATATGTTTTGTACGGGAATGGTACATAGAGTTCTTGCTCAAATCTAGAGCACTCGTACATCACAATGTACCTTATACTCCTTTTGCTTGATTCCAAACTCTTGGAGATAACGCTTTAGCCACAACATCTCTTTTCCGGCTTCGGTGACAATGTATTCAGCACATTTGTGGACAAAGCAACGCACTTCGTAGTCGTGATCGCCATGAAACTTGACTCCCCCGCAAAAGTATAAATGAATCTGAAGTAGATTTTCTACTATCAAGATCTCCGGCCATATCTCGCATCTCGTATAGCCTTCCAAGATTGGATTAGCTCCCGTAACAAAGACATAATTTCAATGTACCCTTAAGGTATCGAGAATCCACTTTACGCCTCCCAATGCTCTTTCCGGGGTTGGAGAGAAAACGACTCACCTTTCCACTGCGTGAGCAATATCGGGCCTCGTACACACCATAGCATACATCAAACTTCCGCCTGCTGAAGAATATGGTACAGACGACATCTCCCCAATCTCTTCCTTGGATGAGGGACACGATCTCTTGCTCAACTTGAAATGGTTGGCCAATGGAATGCTAACTGGTTTGGCATTGTTCATATTGAACCGTTCAAGTACTCGTTCAATATACTTCTCCTGAGATAGCCATAACCTCTGTTTTCCTGTCTCGGGTGATTTGCATTCCCAATATCGTTGAATTTGGTCCTAAGTCTTTCATGTCAAAAGACTTAGAAAGTTCCTTCTTAATTTGGCCGATCTTCGTTGCGTCTTTCCCCACGATTAGAATATCGTCTACATATAGTAGAAGAGCAACGAAATTTCCATCAGAAAACTTCTGAATGTAGACACACTCATCTGCTGCGAGTTTTCTTGTACCCTTGACTCACCATACGTACACGAGTCAAATTTCTTGTACCACTGTTGTCTAGGTGCCTTCGTGACCGTACAAGCTTTTCTTGACTTACAAACGAGGTTATCCCCTGAAACCTCAAAACCTTTCGGCTGCTCCATGTAGATTTCTTCTTCTAAATCTCCATGAAGAAAAGGCTGTCTTCACATCCATTTGTTCAAGCTCTAAGTTCATACTTGCGACCAATCCAAGTATGACTCTAATTGAAGTCATCTTGACTACGGTGAAAAAATCTCATCAAAGTCGATCCCCTTCTTCGCCTTTTGGAATCCTTTGACTACCAACCGTGCTTTGTATTTCACCACTTTTCCACCGCCATCTTTCTTCACTTGAACACCCATTTATTTTTCGAGTGCCTTCTTCCTCGTGGAAGTTCTACGATCTCATAAGTTTGATTTTTTAGAGATTCCATCTCGTCTTGCATTGCGAGCAACCACTTGTTCTTTGTCCTTATGAGATCTTGCTTCATGGAAACTCTCGGTTCTCCGTCCTCGGTAAGTAGAAGGTATTCGGATTCTGGATATCTTCTCGACGGAATCGACCTCGTTCGGATCTACGAAACGGAGCAATTTGAGGAAATCCACCATCATCTTGGCCTTGTGATGGTTGGAACGTCTGGGCGGTACCGGGGTTGTGGCTCCCCCCTCGGCAAGACCGTCATCTTCCTCATTGTCTTCTACTTCGGCATTTCTTCGGCACTATATCATCATTTCTCACGAATGATTCCGATGTTGCCTCGGCTTTGAAGAGCAACATTTGTCTTCGAGATATTGTGGGCTTTTCAATATCTTCTATTGTCGGCTTTCATGGAACACCACGTCCCTACCGATTACCCTTTTTTCCTTAGGATCCCATAATCTGTATCCAAACTCTTCATTTCCATAGCCTATGAATATGCATGGAGTGGTCCTTGCATCCGGCTTGACTGAGCTCTTTGGATACATGTGCGTACGCTAAACACCCAAATACTCTCAAGTGGGAGTATGATGGATCCTTTCCGGACCAAAGTTTCTGGGAACTTCAAAATCCAATGGTGCGATGGAGATCGGTTGATCAAGTAACAAGCGGCTCGATCGCTTCTCCCGAATGGCTTTGGCGGCTTAGCCATGCGAGCATGCTCCGAACACGTTCCATAATTGTTCGGTTCATTCTTTCGGCCTATACCGTTGTGTTGAGGGGTGCGTGGGACCGTCTTCTCATGTCGAATGCCATATGATCGCAATAGGCATTGAAGCGCTCGGAGGAGTATTCACCTCCATTGTCGGATCGAAGACACTTCAACTTCTCTCCCGTCTCACGTTCTACCATGACATGGAACAGTTTGAAGTAATCAAATACTGGTCCTTCGTCCGCAAAAATACACCCACACCTTTCGAGAAGCATCATCGATGAACGTCGAAAGTATCGGTTGCCGTAGAGTGATTCAACCTCCAAGGGACCGCAAACATCGAGTGTACCGGATCGAGCAACTCGATCTTCTCGTTGAAGAGGAATTAAACGAGACTCTATCTTTGCTTACCAAACAAACAATGATTGCAAGGATCTAGTGCGGCGTCCTTGTCTACATTGATAAGCTCCTTCTTTACTAGGGTAGACAACCCTTTCTCACTCATGTGGCCGAGTCTGCGGTGCCCACTGATTTTGTGACGCCTCCTTTTCGCAACGTTGAGGCTGTCGGTGCATATCTTCACATGAGTCTTGTATAGCGTGCCACAAATATGTCCTCGGCGACTATCATAGCGCCTTTTGACAACTTCCATGTGCCTTTTGCGAAGTGACTATCATAGCCCCGTTTGTCAAGAACTATTCGACAATAGATTCAGTAGAAGGTCACGGCACAAAGGACATCCTTCAAAGTGATTGTGCTCCGGAACTTGTCTTTATCGAACATCACCAATTCCGACAATCCTGCGAAACTGGAATTTCCCATTTTCACGGCTCCAAAGTCCGGCTTTGTATGTTGTGAAGTATTCCTTGTATGGAGTCACGTGGTAGGACGCTGCAAAGTATCTACCACCCATTCCGTGTCTTCTCGTGAGACGTGAAGGCATGTCTCATCTTGGGTTGAACAATAAGCTACATCACCGAGATAGTAACTAATGTTTCTCCACCCTTGTTCTTGGTGCATGAACCTTTCTGGTCTTGCTCCTTTTTCCATTTGTTGATTCTTCTTCATATGTCCTTCTAATCCACAATGATGGCGGTTATAAGATGGTTTTCTACCATCAATGGACCTGCCCCCGCTCTTGCTTATCGCCTCTCGATTTGTTATTACTCTTCTTTTGTTGCCTCCCCTGTTCTCAGGTGACAAGGGCATGGGTCCGATCTGTGCCCATGTCCTTTCTCCTTGCTTCTTCATTTGAATAGGGCATCCTTGACCATTGACATGGTAAGTTTGCCATTTGGGTGAGTTCTTGAGTGACACGACCAGCGTTTCCCAACTATCGGAAGGGCGAGTAGTAAGCAACGCTTTGAACTTCATCGCCAAGTGGCATCTCTCCTGAGACGACAACTGGTTGACCAAGCTCCGGAACTCACTGGTATGCTCGAATCGAAGTTCCACTTTTAAGCTTCATGTTGACTAAACGCCTCATCAACGAGCTTTATTCGAGCGGTCTTGGCACTGGTACATATCCTCCAACTTTTTCCGCAGGCATATGCGTCTGTTTCTTGTGCAACATGGTGGAAGACACTATGATCAATCCATTGACGGATTTGACCAATAGTTTTTCGATTTGATTTCTTCCACTCTAACTCTTGGCGGGATCGGGATTTTTACCCATCAATTCTATGGGATCAAACAAATCTTTACAGCTTAGGAGATCTTCCATCCGAGGTCTCCGGCGTGTAATTTGTGGCGAAAGCGTAATCATTGCTCCGAAAGATGATGTTGACTCTTACGTGGACATTATCACCTTACAAATAATTTTTCAACACGATCGGGGTTGAATCTTTAAAAATGGAGCTCACCGTTACGTGCGGAACGGTCAAAAAAGATGGAATTGACACTACGGGGTCAAAATTCCACTCTAGGGGCAAAACAGCAATTTCGAAAACTTTGAGGACCAAACTGCAATTTTCGGAAAGATCGGGGTCAAACTGGAATTTTGAAAGATCGGGGTCAATATGAAATTTCGAATATTTGGGGACCAAACTGAAATTTTAAAAAAATTGAGGGGTCTTTCTTCAATTTCCGAAAAACTGCAAATTCGGCGAGGAACAGTATTCGGTCGTCTTCTCGGCGGAACTCCGGTGAAACGGTGTCGTCTTCTCCGTGAACTAAGCAAGGTTGACCAAACTTTGGACCGTGATTTCGGGCCCGTTTGAACTCCGATTAGGTCGCGTTTGGTGCGTTGGACTCGTGTCGATGAGACGAATCCAATGGTGCACTCAGAATTGGATTTTGAGTAAAACTCAGAAAACCCAAATTCGTCCGGTGAACCAAAAACTCAACCAACACCTCTAACCAAGCTCGATACCACTTGTTGGACTTTCCGGATCAACTGGGCATTGGTAAACATGAATTTGAGAGAAAATAACCTCTATTACTCACAAGAATAGATTACAAAACTCATATAAAAAAAACTCTCAAACAAGGATCGCTCTCAGGATCACTCTTGTTCTCACTCTTCTTAGTGATGAACATTTGATTTTCGGATGCTTTACAAATGAGGTATCCACCTCTATTTATAGTATGAGTTTTGGGGTAGGTGAGGTGTGAACAAGGGTGGTTGGTGGAGGCCGCTTCAACAATGGTGGGTTTGGTTGGTGGAGAGTTTGCTTCAATGATGGTGTTGGAATATTCAAAAACCTTCTGGAGGGTGGCTGGAAGTCTTCATAAGTCTCATAAATACCAATTTGGATGCATACCCAACTTAAATACTACTTTTCTGGTCTTTCGGTGACTCGTCGGTTACACTACCAACGTGATCTTACATATTAAGGATCAGGTATAGTATATTAGTTTATAAGTTGGATATATAAGATAAATTAAAATGGTTTGAGATTTTATATTTAGCACTAAATTTAATCCTCCCACACTAGCTCTTGTATTAGAGACAAAAGAATACATATTTTCTTGGGAAAATTCCATTAAAATACCAAATGAATTTGTAAAACCCCCAGAGGTCCTCCGAATTTGTAAAAAGACTGAGAGGTACTAAGGACCTATGAGAGATATGCAAATTCGCGTGAAATTACCTTTCTACCCTTACATTTAAATAAATTAAAAAAAAACCCCCCCCCCACCACCGCCGCCGCCGCCGTAGATTGGTGGTGGTGGTAAAGGTAATGCCGGGCCATTACGGCGGTGGTGGTGGGCAGATGGCAATGGGCGGGCGGTGGCCGGTGGTGTGGGGTGGGGGGTTTTAATTTTTTTAAAATTTATTTAAATGTAAGGGTAGAAAGGTAATTTTACGCGAATTTGCATATCCCTCATGCGCCCTAGATTCTCCTCTTCTTTTTACAAATTTAGGACTTCCGGGGTTTTACAAATTTATTTGGTATTTAAATGGAATTTTCCCTATTTTCTTTCTCTTTTTGTTTTTTGGGACAAAAGAATGATGTAAAACATTAAAGGCATGAAAGTGAGGGGGGACAAACAAGGGACAAAAAGAAAGGATTTGGAACTTGCAAGGTGGAAATGGTCATCGCCTGCATATATCTGGCTCCTTAATTAATTTATATATGTATATATATAAAAAAATAAATAAATGACTCTTCTTGCTCATTTAATTTCATTTCATGGAGGCATATTTCTCAAGACGTGACCCCAACTGTTGCATTCCAAATCCTACGTCCTTGATCCGCTGAAATAATATATTTAATCAAAGTGTTGGTTCAATTAACTAATATAATATTAAATTAATGAGTATTTGATTTTATATAAGTTAAATTGGTTTAATGGAAGTAAAGATACTGATATCTGAATTGATCTTATTCAAATTCAATACTAGCTAGTATATCTCATTTAACTAAGATGTTATAAGTGGTTAGGAGATATTTATAATATTAATGATATACGCTTACTTATTCATTAATAAGATATACAATATGGGAATAACATTTTTACACTTACTGCAGAAAAAATTCATCTGCAGCAACCCCAAAACGACGTTATATTTGGGGCTCTTCCATTTGGGTCATTGACCAACTATTGATACAGTAGATACTCAAAAAGGTGACGGATTATTGATTGGGGTTTCTGGTGGGCAACCAGTGATGCTTGGTTTGTAGGGTAAATCAGATAGAAAGAGGGGGAAAAAAATAAAACAGCGTCATTTTGGGGCTGCTGTAGATGAATTTTTCTACAATAAATACAAAAATGTTATTCTCATACAATATTTCATATTTTGTAATTATCTCACCCATAGTTTAGTTTGTTGCAGCACAATAGTATAAAATGTAATTTTATAAGTGGGAGGTCGCTTCAGCAAAAAAAGAAAAAGAAAAATGGAAGGTTGCAGAATCAATCCTGCTTATAAGATTATCTCATTATTAATGCCAACTTTTAACAACCAAACATGCCTTCAACTCCTCTATGTAATACTACTACTACTACTCTTCCACGTGCTTCCCATTTTCTCCATAAAATATAATCTTTTTTTACCTGAATAATCCAACAATATAATCACACCCATTAAGAAATTTTTATGTGTGTGTGTATATTATTTTGGATATATACCCATCCAGTTACATATTTGAGGCAAATCCCGATCAATATTAATTTGTGATCAAATTCGTATAAAAATATTCAATAATATTCGCATAATAAATCAGTCACTTTCATATGTTTCGACCTCTTGTATGTTTAATTAACGTTTGATTGCTTTATTAAAAATATAATTATGCCTAACTATGCCTTTTGAACAAAGCCAACTAGTGCCAGCCCATTTTTCTAAATCAAGGCTTTGAAAAAGATGAGATCTACGGCTGAAGCTTGCATACTTCAACCTATATATTTTTTTGGCCATATGAAGAATTGGATGGTTGTGGCATGAGATTTTTTTTTTCCTGACACCATCACGAGCCTCATTCAAGAACATGCAGATTAATGTAACCTAGCTAGCTACATATAGCTTCATCTCTAGATACTCCAATTCAATGTACTGATGGATGACAACTTTTAATTTTTATTTTTTCTGTATGGAGATGATATGGCTCTATGATTTGAACTTGGTTTGTGTTTGTATAATTGCCAAACTTTTTTTTTCTGGTTGTTTTCCATCATGTATTTCTATTACGAGAACTTGTTTCCCATACTTTCCTTCTTTTACCAACATAATTGCATTGCAACTGTATACACACACACATGGGAAATTAAATGGAATATTACAACTTACCTCTTCTGATTTCAAATATAAGTCACATCTAATAAATTCACACACACACACACACATATATATATATATATATATATATATTAATAAAAATAGTTAAAAATGTTAAATTTATCATAAAATTTGTGTGATTTCTAATATTATTGTTATTAATTACACTAATGTCATTCTAATCTATACTATATATGTCATTACTTTTATTAAATATGAACACACATGTGAGAAAAAATTATTTAACACTTGTTGAAATTAGTAAGCACACCTTATGACTAAACATCTTCTAAAAAGTGTCATATAATAAAAGATTAGATGGAGTATTCATAAGGCAAAATTAGAGCAAATTAGTCACTTTCTTTTCAATTCTTCCATGATTGATGGCCCAACTTTTGCACGTGAGGATCAAGTCGATCAAGAAAACTATACTTATTTAAATATATATTTTCATAAACTAGCTACACTTTTCTTTCTTTCTTTCTTTTTTTTTTTTTAAAAAAAAAATTATCTTTGGGAGAAGTGGGGAAGAAGTTTGGATTGCGAGGACTTAGAAGCAAGGATAAAAGAAAAAAAAAAGTTAATCGTATCAGCCATGGCTACGTTGCTTTACTTGAACAAGTATCTCACCACACCCATCTTCATTCTGCTTTCTCTTTACTGCTTTTGTGACATTTATATATTATTCATTTTACTCTTTTATATGTGTGTGTGTGTTTTATTTTGTCACATAGTACTTTGTGTGTAGCTTAAGCATGAGTTTCTTCAGTTGTATGTGAATTGTGAAGTAGTAGAACAGATCTGATTTGATGATGATGAGTGGTGTCTCTTTTGTTTCAAAAAATAAAAGATTGAGAGAGAGACATATGATGTGTGAGTGTGGGGCATCGTGGATTGAACTCCCAATAGTTTCAGCTTTGTGTTACACCTCAAAGCTTCAAAGCCAAACCCTACTTATCATTCAATCCAACACTGTTCCCCACATTTGCGCCTACAAAACCTTCCTTCTTCTTTTTCTATGCTTCATTTTCATTAAACCCAATAAAGTCCCCTCTTCTTTTTTTGACACCATTATTATTAGTGCTCCCCATATTTTCTCCATTTTGCTTGTTTTACTCCTCCACAACACTGCCAACTCTTTCATACATCACTTATATACAGTGGCGGAGCCAGGATTTAGAATTTATGGGTGTACAATTAGTGTAGGGGTTTTTTTAAAAGAAAAGTTTTAAATGCATTAAGATTGTTTTGTTGACATTTTCTGAAAGGAAAAAAGTTTGACAAGATTAAATAACATGTTGCAAAGGATAGTTACAAATTGGCACTCCAAGTTCAACATGCCTCAAAAAATGCTATCCACTAGAGAGCACGGCACTTTCAATAGGTTCAACACCAAACACCTATATAAAGGAGGAAGGAAAACAATGAGAACACAAATACATTAACATAGAAAAATAATAATCAAGAGTCACTAACCTTTACATCAGAAGGATTACAAAGGTGCATCCACTTAATTCATATCCACTACCTCACTAATCAATACCTTAACATTATAACTTAAGCCTATGCTAGCAAAACACAATCAAACAACTCCCATATCCAAAGATTAGCATGGAAACATGCACTCTTGTGTTTAAATTATAAATTAACCTCCTTCCCAATAAAATCAAGCTCTCCCAACATCCAATGTGCATTCAAATTTACAAGCTTCAATAACATTCTTCTTTAAATCTAAATTTCAGATTTATATACTACAATTACATATCCAATAACATTCTTCATTAAGCAAATAAATAACACAAGGTACGAAATGCAAATTCAAATTAAGCCACACCGACACACTTCAATGTGAGATTCCTTTTGGATGGGATTGGCGAGGCCAAAAACTACAAGCTTAGTTGGAAACCAATTGTATTTTACCAGTTCTGAATAGAATGTGCACTTGTCAAAGAAAATCAAATTCAATAATGAAAAGTGAAATTTTTTAAAGAAAAAACATATAAAGAATAAACCCAATGCAAGTCACATACAAGACAGAGTTAAAACAACCGGGGGCGGAGGAGATGGAAGAATAAACCCAATACGAATAAACCCAATACGGATAGAAGACGAGAATCCGAGAAATTTACAACCAAGAAAACCGAAATAAGCATAATCGTATTCGGTTTGTGGCAATGAGGGTACGAGTTAAAACAACCGGGGGCGAGAGGAGATGGAAGTCACATACGGGACGATCGATGGAAGACAGAATCGAGAACGAGAAGCATACCTCGACGTAATCACCAACGATGAAGGAGCTGAACCGGAAGCACTCAAGGATTTGGAGGCGAATCGAAGTTCACGATGTCGAACAACCGAAATTTTTCAATTCATGTCCTAAATCCCTACACGACAATCGACAGCAAAGCAAAATGGAAGTACTCAATCATCTGATTTTGAAATATAAGATGCGTGACCGGTGACCCAGAAAACCAAACCAAGAGTTCGAGAAATACCATTAGGGAGGAGCGGCGGCGTGGCGGAACGAATCAGTGGCGGATCGTGAAGTGGGAGTTGAGACATGGATTTGGGGGCGGATCGACGACGGAGGAGTGGCGGCGGCGTGGCTAACGATTTGGGGGCCGATCTTCAAAAGCTGAATTGGGGCGATATGATTTGGGGGAAGTGAGAAGCTGAGTTGGGGCCGATATGATTTGGGGGAAGTGAGAGTGAGAGTACAGACACTTGGGGGCGGATCGACGACGGAGGAGCGGCGGCGGCGTGGTGACGATTTGGGGCCGATCTTCAAAAGCTGAATTGGGGCAAAATGATTTGGGGAAAGTGAGAAGCTGAATTGTCGGCGATTTGGGGAAGTGAGGCGGTACGGGACACGAAATTGGGAAAACAAATAAAGGGGCCAAGCAAGGGATCGAAACCAATACCTCTCGCAATAGATATGTAACACCTTAACAAGTCATCCAATTAGCTCTATTGAAATTAAAGTCCTTTACAAAATATATATTTTAAAAAAATTTTATGGGTTCACTTGACCCCATAGGCACTAGTGTGCCTCCGCCCCTGCTTATATACTACATTCTGTACTAATTATAAAATCGAGTTGACTTTTTCTTTTAGAGGTTTACTTAATCATATCATATGTTATGTATCATTAGATTATATATTAGTTAATTAGTTAAACTAATTCGTTTGGAGGAAAAAAATACAATACAAATACTCTAAAGTAATTTAATTAGCTTCCTTAATTTCTCCAAAAAAGTCAACTTGATCTTATAATTAGGATCAAAGGAAGTATATAAGACTTCTTTTAGAAAAACTTCCTTGATCCACAGCATAAGTCATTTGATGAGTTATATATATTGACGAACTTTCTTTCAAATATTACCCATATTTGCAATTTAATAGGAGAATACTTGAAATTTGATGTAGTGTTTCTTTGTGATATATGGGATAAATTAAGTTGGAGAAATGTTGCATTTTCAGACAGAATGAATGAATTTATCACATCTCTTTAGTTTTGGTAATAATAAAATAGTATATAGTCTGATGTGACTTATAATATGGGTTGGATTGAGCACTCGAGCATAATCTCTAACCACTTCATCAAAATAAATGAGAAGTGGTTAAGTCATTGATATTTTTTTTGAAAAAAAAAATCCCATATTTAAAATCATTAAATTATATATCTTATATTAAAAAAAAGGAAAAAAATGCATTATACTTTAGATAAGAATATATTTCAAAAATGTAATTAATATCCAACTGAGTGATCATAGAGAGCACTAATTCCTTACAATGGGGACATGATATATAGATTAGCTTACTTACATGGTCATATCAACTCCTTATAAATATAATTAATTAATTCTGTTTCTAATTAATTCACTTATTTTTTTCCTTTCCTGTTTCCTTATGGTCAAATGTACTTTGACTAATTACCCGCCGTGTGCTTAAGATCATTGTCTCTTAATGGGTTCAAGCCAAATTTGAAATTCCTGTCATGTTAATTGTAGGCAAAGATCTCTTGTAATGAACTGTAAAATCTGTAATGATGCTGCTGTAAAATTTATGATGCTGCTTTATTCATACACAGACTATAATTTACTTCTCAAATCCCATTATTCTAATTCTCATACATATAAATGGAATTATAAATTAACATCATATGGCATAATAATAACTATAGTAAGAATAAAATAATATTTACTATAGTAAATTAATGCACTAATGGTAATTACCATATAAATAGTAATTATTATGCAAATGGTAAAATAATAATTACCATTATAATTTATCTGCATCAATAGTAATTACCATATGAATAGTAATTATCCTATGGTAATTACTATGCAAATAGTAATAATAAAAATAATAAAATATACAAATAGTAATAATATTAATAAAATATGTAAACAATAATAATATTAATAAAATATGTAAATAGTAATAATAATAATAATAAAATAAAATAAAACACGTGGGGTCCAGCGACAATTTTTTCAAACACACCGTGACTTACAATTGATAATTACTATACAAATAGTCATAAATAATAAAATAAATAAATAGTAGTTATATTAATAAAATATGTAAATAGTAATAATAATAATAAAATAATATAAAATATATGTGTCCCACATGCCATTTTTCAAAAACCACCACGACTTAGTTCCTGGTACATATATTTTTTTTATATATATATTTAATATAATAATAATATAATTTCTAAACTTTCAAACTCGCGTTTGCTTTTCTTCATAATTTTCGGCGCATGCTTCCACACCACAACGTGTTCAGATCTATCTCTATCTCGGTCCCTTCATTCTTTCAAAATTTTCGGTAGCATCCAGCGAGTTCCACGAGCGGTCCGCCATTGCGCGGTCCACGATCGTCTTTATTGAATCCGGAACCATCAAATAACTCCAAATCGATCCGAGAGGATTCAATGCCTTTCAATCGTGACCTCGCTTCCTTCTTCTTCTTCACCATCTTTTCAAATCGCCACTTTCTTCCTCATTTTCATATATTGAGTTTTTTTTTTTTTTTCCGTTGCGGAGAAGGATTTTTAAAATCCTTGGGTGTTTCTCAATATTGCAATAAACCAGTTTTGGTGGAACCACACGATCATCAAATAGTCTCCTTCAATTGATTCTTTGTTTCTACTTCATGGGCTAGTTTTGTTCACGGAACTGCCGCAAGGAGCGAGAAGGTGTTTTCCTTCGAAATGTTAGTTTCGACGACGAGGAATTTCAATTTTCATCACAAGCTAGGCGAGGAGGATTCGCACCGTTACAAGGCAAGACGTGAGAAATTTTGATTAATTATTGAAGCTGCGAAAAGTTCATTCACTCATTCTTCAATTGGGAAAGCTAGAAGATGGAAGAGAGATAGCAGTGAAGAAGCTATCAATCGAGATCAAACCAAGGGAAGAAGAAAGAAGCGCATGTTGGGTGGGTGAATTGAGGTTGGGTAATGATGTTTGGATGAAGTTTAGGATTCGTTTTTGCGGGGAGCTCGAATTGATTCGGAGCGGTCGTGCGATGCGTGTTATAAATCTAAAGGAAATAGAGAAGAAGAACTAGAGAAATTCTAGAAAGAGGAGAGAAATTCTCATTCAAGTGTATTCGAATGTTTGCGCCTATTTATGCACCTTAGTTTTAATGAAAGGGCGACATCCACATAATAATATATTTATGTTTCTAATTAATTCACTTATTTTTTTCTTTGTTTCCTTATGGTCAAATGTACTTTGACTAATTACGTGTGCTTAAGATCATTGTCTCTTAATTTGACTTCTTTGTCCACGAGAACCATTTATTTCTCTGATTATTTTTTTCATGGGAGCGAGGAAACAAGACGTGGTTCAAGCCAAATTTGAAATTCCTGTCATGTTAATTGTAGGCAAAGATCTCTTGTAATGAACTGTAAAATCTGTAATGATGCTGCTTTATTCATACACAGATTCATTTTAATTGGCCAAACACGTACCTTTGCCTTTTTACGATCACTTGATCCATTCTTGACTGTCTCTATATCCTCTTTTTTAATTACAAGTCGCAAGGAGCATACGGGCCATGGATTGGGTCGTTTTTCTGCCCGACCCGAAAAACCTTTCGGGCTTGCTTCTTTTTTTTTTTTTTTTTTTTTTTAAAAAAAAAAAAAAGTCAATGGCCCGGCTCGAATTGATAGAAGGACCTTGTTCAGATAGCTAACTCCGCATCCAATCCTAATTAGAGACGGAATGAGTTTGCGTTCATCAGTTTTTTTTTATAATAATCATTTTAATGATTATGAAATGTAAAATAGAAATAACACCTATTTAAAAATAAAATTACCGGTGAAATTTTTTAATCTGAATTCAGATTTGATGAGTTTGGGTCCTCATTACTCTTGATAAGAACTCGAAAGCTCCATTTTTAATTCGTTACCACGTGGCAGCAGCCGGGCGTCATAGACCAAATGAAGTTCAAGTGTCAAGTAATAAGGTTCTTATTATAAGGATCAACTAATAATTCTTACAAATCAATAAAAACAGTTAAAGTCAAAAAAATTGTCTTACAATTTAAATAACTTCCAATATTATCCTACTAATCGCACTAAACTCCAATATTATATTAATTATTATTCTTATCCACTATACTTATTAATTATGGGCATATATGTAAAAAATAATTAATGCGCTCAAGCAAGTATCTTATAAAAAAGACTAAATACAATTGCTAATTAGTGTCTTATAATAAAGAACAGATGGAGTACTAATATAAATAAATGCTGATGAAACAATATGCTTTTCTCTTTAATTATAACCTAAAATGATGAAACATTCCATACATGAATAATACATTTGTTATTTGACCAAAAATAATAACAATAATACATTTGTTGTGATGTTTATTATTGCAGTCTCTGGCATTTCTCTTGTCTTTTGCATAGCATGATTTCGAATTATGATCATACGAAACATCAGTCTCTGATATAACAAACTGAAATTAACTGATTAATTTTGAGGATGAGTACTGAGAGGAGCTTGTTGGTTTCCAGACACATAACTTGCAGAGACAGTAGTATCACCCACATTCCTAGGATTATTACTAGGTCTAAGAAGCAATTCATCGTCCCCAGCAACATCTTCTTCCTTGTACTTATACCAGTTCGCCCAATACAAATAGTTAGCGAAGTTTAGCACACTCAGTATCGCCAAGAACCAATAGAAATACTCCACGTGTATGATGTTGAGATCCTTCCCTTCCACCCACCCTAAACCGTTACTCGTGTGCTTCCTCGTCACTGAGTTTATAATCCCCACGAAAGCTGAGCTCAGGTAGTATCCTATGGCCAGCGCAAGAAACGATAATGACGTCGCCAGAGATCGCATTCCGGCTGGTGCTTCCCGGTAGAAGAACTCCATCAGGCCGATGAGTGTGAACATGTCGGCGATTCCGAAGATGGCGTACTGGAAGGAAAGCCAGAACAAGCTGATCAAGTGTTGGTGTTGGATGAATTGGTTTCTTCTCTTCACTTCCACAATCCCGGCGATGGTCATGGAGATGGCGGAGAGGACAAGGCCCACGCCGACTCGCTGGAGGTGGGTGATACCTGTTGGAGGAAGAGTTCAAATGTATTCATCGCGTAATTTTTGTAGATGAGATTAGTTCGTCCCTCCTTACTACCTCCTTTTTCTCTTTAACATAAGAAGTCCACTTCACTTTTAATCGATCATAGAAGCTAATTAACTTTTTTTTTAAAAAAATATTTTTTCTCTAAATTAATTTATATAATTTAATAATATCCAATATAATTAAATAATTTATTTACTTTCCTTAATCTCTAAAAAAAAAAAAAAAAAGTCATAGGACGAGTATTTAGCAAGTTAACAATAATACCGTTGGGGTGGCCGGTGATGCGGCGGAGGAGGGGGACGAATACGAACTCGTACACGGGGATAAGCAGTGCCATGAAGAGCAAGGGGATGACGGGGATGGAAGCTGCCGGGACGGTGAAGTTTCGGATTCGGGTGTCCATGAAGGAGCCCTGCGTGACGGACACCGTCTGAAGTTGCGCCAGGCATGTGTTCATGATAATGGTGCTCAGGAGAATTGGCATCATTCTGGTTAAGATCTTCACTTCTTCCACCTGTGTTACCGTGCACACTTGCCATTTCTTCCCTTCTGCGCTTCTTCCTTCTCCAAGGACCGCCGCCTTGTCCAGAAACCTAAATTGTTCTGTGTGAGGTATCGTTTTTTCGTGACGATTTTTAACTTGGTATAACTCATGCGCATTTTCGGGTACTTTCACTTTCCAATTCTTCACCGCCACCACAAAAACCTGCAAAATGAAGTAATACGAGAGCGATTAATAAACTCCCCTTCCAATATAAGAGTCAGATGAATATATATGTATGTGTATTGACCTCTAGGACTCTGAGGAGAGGGCTATTTCCTGGTTCACGGACGCGATAGAAAGGCTTGCCGAGGGCGATGAAAATGAGACCGGCGGCGGAACAGGACATGGAGATGATGAAACCTTTGTCCCACTCCATTTTGACGGTGCTAAGGTAGACGATGAAGGTGACCCCGATGGAGGCGCCGAGGGTGATACTGAGGAGCAACCAGTTGAAGAAGCTGGCGATGTACTTGCGTTCCTTTGGGTTCTTGTAGTCGAACTGGTCAGCTCCGAGGGCCGGCACGCAGCCCCTCATTGCGCCGCCGCCCAGAGCCAGCAAGTATATGGAGGCGTACAACAGCGCCGCCTTAGAGCCATGCACGCATGTCTTTTCCCCACATGGGCCTGCAGGTTGAAGCTCCTTATTATGTGATTGAATCACCAGCAACATATATCCCTGCAACTCAAATCTAATTATCAGACCAAAGTGAATACTTTAAGATCGAGCAGGAATTGACTTTTCTTTAATAGATTAAGAAAAAAATGTCACTTGGAGTTATATATTAAAGACCAAAGGTAGTAATAATGAAGAAATGAAATCAACGTCGTACAAGCAATTGGATGGGGCCAAAAATGAGGCAAGTGTTGAGGCGAGTGAGGTAGGTGTCGGAGATGAAGCCGCCGACGACAGTGAGCAAGAAAGCAGTGCCGAGTAAGTTGGTGGTGGAGGTTGATGCAGTGGCAACGTCAAAAAACATCACCATCATGAAATATAGTACCATGCTCACCATGTTTGCCACGAACCCTATGCTGTCCAGGAACATCATTGCTGCAATATATAATATCATATCCAACCAACCATGTATATTACTCGCTTTTGTTATTCCTTTTTACCGAACCAAACTAAGTAATTAAACGCCTTACAATTACTCACCGAACAAGAAGTAGGTAGCTCTAAACCCTCCCTGCTGCTTCATATTCCTCACAGGTTGATACTCCGCATCCTTCATCTTATCTCCAACCTCTTCTTCCACACCCTATAATTTTTCTTGGGTTAAACAAACGATGACAATATAATTTCATTGTGTGTGTATGCATGTGTGTGTGTATATATATATATATATATAAGGAAAATAGAATACGATACCACACGTGTATATATATATATTGTTTCACGTCATGCATGCATCAAGAAAGTTTATTGGAGGAGGGTCATAAACAAAGAACTCTTCTTGTACACCTAAAAATGTCTGAACAACAGAAAAAAGCAATAACAATTACTACCATGGCGGCCGACAAAACCAGAAGAAGAATCTCTTAGCTAACTGGAGAGAACAAATAGACGAATTAGGAGAATGAGAGATAATTCGTTATATATATATATATATAAAGATAGAAGAGAGAGAGACGAGAGAGTATTGTGAATGACAACGAAGATATATAACAGCCATTCTCTACCAATAAGGTTAATTAGCTGATCGACAAACGTCCGGCACTGACTTTGATTCCTAGACACAGCCTTGCTTCATTACTTACAGTTTTCATACAATTATATCTTATTCTCCACAACGCCTATTGCCAAACTGCCGAACGAAATATAGGCTTCAATTTTTTAATAATAAAATTTAATGCGTGTAATCTGTATTTAAATACCCCTCCATATACATATTTTTCTAATGGATTAAATTAAAAAAATTAGTTAAATCCTTTAATATGACGTATATTTTTTAAAACATCTTTTTCTTCATTTTTATCACCCCTCATCCTCTCTTATCATTAGCTATTGTTGAGAGGAGCATTAACAAGAAAAATTCACAAATTTAAAAATTATGTATTATATCGTGTATTAATGTCAACTCCTTAAATATATCTTATATAGAGAGAGTAAGCTAATACAGTGATATTCATAACTCATCATGAGTAAACGTAGTATGATTTATTAGAGTTTGTGATGATAACTTATGACAGATATATGCACATTACAAAAAAAAACTTTATTGACAAGAGAATACGGTGAGAAGTTGAGTAAAACTAATTAAAAGGTCAAATTTAATCAGATTAATTGTAAGAAAAAATAAGTATATAACGTGTGACTTGAGAATAATTCTCATATCAGATCGGCCGCGGATATGTGTATATATTTTACAGGTTAAATTTACATTGCAAATGACAGCAAGTTCATTAGCTTGCTATGTGGGAGTGAGCTAGTCGGAATGGCCAATGTGAGATCGAGAAAAAAGAGATGATAATACAATAAAAAAATTATCATCACACCATAAAAATAATTATGTTGTTACTACTAAATAATAAATATAGAAGTCATCGAACAATTCTGCATGTAGTGTGGTTTCAACCGGGTCCAGATCCTCTCACTGACGTTTTTTCATTGTCCCTCGTTGGTTTTAAATTTGGACCATACATTTGATATAATTGCCCACACCAACAACCTCATTAAGTCAAATCAATGGTTTGGATTGGATGATGAGAGATGAGGAGAAAGTTAGTTAATGAGAGAATCCTCTTCCGGTTTGA
Source organism: Acacia melanoxylon (assembly GCA_019022615.1). Lineage (NCBI taxonomy): Eukaryota > Viridiplantae > Streptophyta > Magnoliopsida > Fabales > Fabaceae > Acacia > Acacia melanoxylon. The sequence goes on from JAFJYJ010000011.1 coordinate 10,837,701, forward strand.
ACCACCATTACTGTTTATGTTGAGATTATCGCTACCTCGATATTTTTCTTTATTTTAATTTAAGTTTACAGGTAATTAAAAGCCTCAAGTTATAAATATAGGATGAAACTTGCTCAACATCTCGTTCACATACGAGCTTTCATACTAAGGCTAGCAAGCCTTTGAGATTAGGATCCACTTACCCTGATCGTCCTTGGGACGAGCGAGGGGGGGCTCGTTACGGACGAAAGCTTGGCCGTCAGATCCAAAGATCGACGGTTCAAATTTTTTTTGTTTTTATTTTTTTCTACATAAAAAAAATCATTTTTGAAAAAATGTAAGTTAAGAGACGACTTTATTTTAGATTCTCTACTATTTTTTTTTTTTATAAAAAAAAATATTAGATCTCGGCCGTCGCCGATCTTTGGATCGACGGTAGGGCTCGTCCGTACGGACGAGCCCCCCCTGCTCGTCCCAAGGACAATAGGGAAAGTGGTTCCTTGAGATTATCACCACCTCATCAGTGCGCAGCTTTATTGTCCATTAAGAAAATGCAGACCAAAATACTCGAATCTTTTTTTTTTTTCCCTTTTTTTGTTAGCAAAACAAAATTTGGTCAATTCAATTCGTCAATTTCATAGTTTCCAGTTTTGATCACTTCAAAATTAAGCGGATCTTCCAATATTCCACCCCCACGTAACAAAGGGGAAAAAAAAATTAAAGCCCAAACCTGAATATTCCATATGAGTTTTACGAAGGAGTGCGTATTTTAGTTTAGTAAAATATGTTTTGGCATAAGGGGCCAGTCGCCTGTACTGTAAAGTTACTGTAACTTGGGGGGGGGGGTTGGCGTCTATGAGAGTATATATATACACACAGACAAATGTGTATGTACATATTATCGATTGTTCTTCGTGATTTAATTAATTGATCATGACCACGGGGTAGCCCAGTGGTATGCCTACTCCCGGGAGGTCGTGGGTTCGATTTCGCCCTTTATAAGCTTTAGGACATTAGTGCCTTGCCATTGTAATGCAAAAAAAAAAAAAAAAATTGATCATGACTTGATATCAAAAGTAATACTTCTTTGATCCTAATTATAAGATTAAGTTGAATTTTTTTAGAGAGATTAAGGAAGCTAATTAAATTATTTTAAAGTATTTTTATTTTTTTCTCTAAACTAATTAGTTTGACTAATAAATTAGTAATATATAATTTAAGGATACACATATGATTAAGTAACTTATTTAACTTCCTTAATCTTTCCAGAAAAAATCAACCCAGTCTTATATTCCCTCGATCCTAAATATATGATAAAGTTTGTACTGTAAAACTTTATCAGATGGAGTAATATAATATAAGCTCTATACTGAAACAGAAACCTCCGGTGCCATATTGGCCATTGAAAAGCATAGGTCTCTGAAGCTGAATTTCATTATTTGTCTAATTTTGCTTTTTATTACAGAAATCACAGGAAATGAAGAAGAAGAAGAAGAATGCTATTGAAAAGAGAATTATATATATGCACTAGACCACTGGTGTTAATATATCACTAAAATTCATGTCTCCTTAATGAACTCTTCCCTATTGATCAATACCGTATTCATGATTTTTACACTGAGATGAAACTTTGCCATCATCAAAAGGACCAAAAAGTCAAGAAGTAGGAACAACCTGTTCATATATAATTCAAGTTATTATATACATACAGCTGGACTTAATAGAAGGATCTAACAAGTATAATGATATATAACATTGTTGTATCTATATATATATTTATTTATTGTAATGAACTAGCCGTGGTTTGTAGGTGTCGTTAACTAGATATATACCTTTGCAGAGATCGAGTACCAAGGTATGTTTGTTTTCATAGAGCTGATGTCAGTTTGAACATCTTGAGGATGTGAGTTTGTGGAAAATATGCTAATTCTTACAGTCATATCTTTTAACCTCTGTCTTCATCGTTGTTAAATTAGTTGCTCACTTGATATCTCTCATTAGTGTGTAAGTAGTAGTTTTATTCTTAGAGCCCGTTTGGTTCGCCAAAAATGGGGACTAGGAAAGGGAAAATCAAATTCCCTCTCCGCGGGCATTTGGTTTTCATTTTCAGCTAGAAAATGGTTTCCCGTTGGAACTCATTTTAAGTTGTATAATTGAAAATGTGTTCCTATTAAAATTGGTGGGAACCAATTTTCAAGTGGGGAGGGAAATGAGCTGAAGATACAAAAATCTGTTGATATCACATTAGATGTGATATAAAAAGGTGAGTGGGGTGCGTAAGTCCCATGGACATTTAAATAATATTTTTATTCTAGAGGTAAAATAGTATTTTATCTCATTTTTTTCTAATCAAACAAAAAACTTCCTATCAACCCTTTTTTTTTTTAAGTGCAAACCAAACACCTACGAAATATTTTTCATTCTTGTCATTTCCATTCGAGCATTTTTTTTGAAGCAAACAGGCTATTAGTGTTTGTGTAAGAGACGGATTATACCTCTTGCTGTTTGTCTGTTTGGTTTGAGGGGACCGGAGGGGAGGGGAGGAGGATGGAGAGATTTTAGCCCCTTCCCTTGTTTGGCTGATGATATATTTTAGGAGGGGAGGGAGAATTTTTTTAAATTTTCCCTTCTCTTCCCTCAAAAGTCTCACCCCCCAAATCGGACAGATTTAAAGGGATTATAAAAATTTGTGTGACAGTGGACTAAGATACCCTGTTCTTTTTCTGTTATTCCTAAAATACGTCAGGCCCTCTTAAATCGATGCAGCTCTGGAATTCTGGGAACTTATTCGGATTTACTCCTTAGAACGTTTTCCCACCCTTCGCAGCATTTGGGCAAAATCCCTCTCCAGCATTTGACTGATTACTTGGGGTCAAATCCAGTGTGTTGATAACATCTATGCTGCCGGGAGCATTCTTGTTGTCACCACATGTATCAGCGTCAGGGAGACTTAAACATTGTTGGTTCACAACACATAGTTTCTCTGAAGTGTCTACACCACCAACAGCCTCTGCTTTACATCCACGAACATTGCTGGGAACAGCATTTGAAACATCCTTGTCATGGCGAACATCGACAACTTCTTCAGCCTCTATGTTGCTCGAGCATTCAAGACTAATCTCAACATGCTCATTTACAGAAGGCACAGATGAACAATCATGAACCGCTTCCTTAGCACCCAACTGCTTTGGCGATTCAGGCAAGTCTTGGTACGACGATAGTTTTGACTCGCTACCACCAGATAAATCACTTTTGTACGCCAAGACTCTGAATTCATCAACACCATTCCTAGGGCGACTGTCTGTCCTAAGTTGGTCTTTCGAAGCTCCTTGGCTTAGAGATGGCAGAGGAAATTGGAATTGCTTTACATCATTAACCTTTTCATCATAATGGCGATGACCCAATATTTGAAGTACCTACAAAATTATTAGGCCAGTTAGCTCCTTCATTATACACATCTACATATACGTATAACATCACAAGGATCTGGTGGCTTGAAATAGTTACCAGAATCATCTTTAATCATATTCAGTATAAACGGAAGCAACCTTCTATAGCTGACTGAACCTGGACTTTTGAACAGTCTCCTCTGCATGCGTGGTCTAAGCACCTGCATAATTTCTCATGTCAAAACTGGATTGACACTGGTTGTAAAATCACATTGTCAAGATATTAAAACAAAGAAGAAAAGAAAAGTACTATAACGTTCACACAGTTTGTCCATATGTATCCCCACTGCTAAATTGTTATCAGCTTTGTTTTGAACATAATTAAATAATTCATCACTAAGACCAGCGATTAGATACATCTAACATTTTTAACTTACAGATTTACTCTTTATTTGCCCCTATATTCCCCCGGGGTGATTTGATCGAATTAAAACAAATGTTGCTTCTCATCAAGTGCTGGTGAGGATGAGAGATTTTAATTATTTCAATTTTGAAAAAATGGATAAGCAATGTTATAAAATCTTAATAAGAATAGAAATGCAGAAGAAAAGGAGCCAGAAAAAGTAATTAGAAATTGTTAATCCAACATTTTTTGCGAAGATATTTTATTTTGCTTGTGACGGATGGCTTTTGATGCCACCTTACATAATTTGTCTTGTGATACATTTGATGTCACCATTTACATTTTGATATGATAAACTCCTTATTTTGGTAAATGACATTGTTTGCTTAGCTTCATGGTTGATTTATATAGGTTGATAGAATATTGCCTTGCATTGATTTTCCTCCCTCCTCACCTAAATCAAATAAGGTAACATTGAAATACCTCTTATAACATAAGGGTAAAGTTGTCAATGTGAAAAAAGTTCCCTTCCCCCTCCTGAACCAAATAAGGTAATATTAAAATCTCTCTCCTCCCATTCCTTTTGATCAATTCAAACATAGTAATATTAAAATCTCTCATATCCCCTCATCTCCATTAAAATCTCCCTTCCCCTCCGTCGAACTAAACAGAATGTATAACTCTCCTTTTACTTATTTATTAATTTTTTTATTGTTGAAAAAAAGGCAGCAAAAGATCCTAAAGCAGATCTCTTCAAATTTTGCTCCATGTTTGAACGACATGCGTTTTGTCAGCAATAAAACGACGCCGTGCTCTCGTTGGTGACCGCCGATAAGCGCGATTTTAGAAACGCAAGGGAAACGTCTCGAATTTTCTGCGACTTCCATGTTCGTTTCTTCGTGGCAAAGGCAAACTGGTCCATCAGATAGAGTTCTTCGTTTCTTTTGATTAAACCAATTTCTACTTTCTGCGAATAACTCGATTTTTTAGAAGGAAGATTGAGAGGTTGAATCGAAGGATGGAAGTGAGAATTGGAAGAAGAGTATCGAGGGGAATGTTGCCCCTAATGGCGCTTCACACATTTAGCGAGTATTATAGGTCCAATAGGAAACCTCCAGTTACTGCTGGTCTTATTGCTGCAAATACTCTCATTTATTTGAGACCGAGCTTCTTGGAATCAATCCTTCCTTCTCTAGATGAAGTCTGGTTCAATCCTTACCTCATCCTCAAGGTGAGTCTTTAATCATGCTTCTTTATCTTGCTGTCTCAATTTCTTTTCTATTACCTGCCGCGAGCGAATAATTTTCCCGATGTTGGATTGTTTGGACGAGACACAATTTTCTATGGCTATGCTTTATCTGTTTAATTTGAAACCTTCATTCCATGTATTGAACTATCTCATGTGTAATTCAATACATGAGATAGGACGCAGATATTGCTGCGAAATTTGTAGACTCCGATACTTCTTGAAATGTGGTGTCTTGTCCTTTGCAAATTTTTGGCACTTGTTGGATATAGAAACAATTGAAATCTGAATTGTATGTCCTTCATAGGTTAAATTGCAGTGGCTGAAATCTAAATGGTTCAATATTGTATTGCTCATCTAAAGTGCATGAATGTTCATGGTTTAAAACTTTAAATCAATCCAGGAATGAGAGCACCGGTTGCTTGAACATTTGAAGCAGATATGGCGGCCTTCCTTCTTCCCATTCTGGAGTATTGAATGAATGATTTTAGCGTGTATGCTTCTTTTTCAGAGACCCTGATAATGCTTGGACCAGTTATTTCCTTTAATTAGTAATTATCTGTTGATTCAGCTGATCAGATTTAGCTACTACGATATTGGAGTGCATGCTATGCGGATATCTTTTTGTACTATATTTATGTTAATTTCTGGCAATCGAGAAAGTCAGTTCCTTTTTAAAATGCCACCGGTCATCTCTTTTCTGTTTTGGTTCATTATTTACCCACATTTTATAATTATCGTTGAAATGGAGTGATTGTATTTTGAAATAATCTTTTAAACTCAACTAAGTCTATTCATTCATCTATAACAAAAGTTTGGAGTTGCCTGTTATAATGTGTTTAATGCTGAATATAGAATCTGTTTTGAAATTGGTCATATACTCAGATGTTAATCCTATTCTCTGCTCTTGCAGCGCAAGGACCTGAAACGGTTCTTCTTGTCAGCATTCTATCATATCAGCGAACCTCACCTGGTCTACAACATGCTGTCACTTCTATGGAAGGGAATGCAGTTAGAAGTTGCAATGGGGAGTGCTGATTTCGCTGCTATGGTGGCTGCCTTACTTGCTTTATCCCAGGGTATCACTCTAATGCTATCCAGATCACTTCTCCTATTGTTTGACTATGAGAGAGCTTATTACAATGAATATTCCGTTGGGTTCTCTGGTGTCCTGTTTGCCATGAAAGTTGTGCTAAATTCTCAAGCAAGCGATTATACTTATGTGCATGGAGTATTAGTACCATCCCGTTATGCCGCTTGGGCCGAATTGATTCTTATTCAAATGTTTGTACCCGGTGTCTCATTTCTTGGTCACCTTGGTGGCATACTTGCTGGTCTGCTTTATCTGCGGCTCAGGGGTGGCTCTTCAGGCTCAGACCCCTTAACTCCGCTCATGCGAGGTCTTACTGGGGTATTGAACTGGCCTATCAAGTTTTTAAAGAGTTTATTTCGGTTTCGACGGGGGAGGATCTCTGGTAGGGGAACTGTTGGTAGGGATCCGACAAGAAGAACAGCTCAGTCTGGTGTATGGAGATGCCGGGCATGCACGTATGATAATCCTGGTTTGTTAAGTTTATGTGAGATGTGTGGCGCCAGGAGAAGTGAGAATGGTTCTAATCCTCATCAATGGCACCGTGAATCTCGTGGTCTTTCTTTGGATGAATTGCGTCGTTTAAGGGTTGAAAGATATGGCAGATGATAGTGAAATTTAGTTCCATTCTCCAATAAATGACACAATGGGATAGAAATTTGCTTAAATATTACGTGGATGATCAATTTATTTTGAGAACATGCATTTCAACTGTTCTATAAATAGTTTAGAGGCTATACTGTAAATTGTGTTTGAGATATGTCAGATTGTCTCTAATTGATAAATGACAATGACATGAGCAAAATTCACCTGAGCTCTCTCAACTGCCACTCGTGGCTGATGTTTGATTGCGGCAACAATCAACTTATGTCAATAATTTCAATAATTTTTGCCTTTCTTCATTATTTTTTATTTGATTTTTAATAAAGATACATGCCTCATTTTTTTCCATTTACATTTACATTTTCATTTATTTATCATATCAAACATTTATATATATATTTGAAGGTAACAATTAAGAGCATGAAGATAACAAGCCCGTGTTTCTTCTTGATAGTGTGAGAAAGGAAGGGGGCTGCAATCTCTTGCAAGATTGTTTTCTCCCTTTTTCAAGAGAAGAAAATTCAAGACTTATGATTCTATTATGTATTTTTATGTGCTTAAAATAATTTTTTTAGAAAAAGTTTTTTTTTTTAAAAATTAATATAGTATTTGAATTATTATTTCGAAAAATATATCTAAAATGTTAAAAAAATGGTTTGATTTATTAACATAATTGTTGAAAATGTTACCAATGATTAATGAAGGATGGTTTGCCAACGCAACTCTTTTAACTTTTAATTTTTGTAAGGGCAATATCAAGAGCCTTGCATCCTCTATAACAGTGCTTACCTTTCCAGTTGATTAACAAACTTTACTTAAAAGAACGTTAATTAATACGTAATATATACTAAAATTTATAATATCTTTCATTATTCATAAAGTATAAAAAGTATGCTCTCTCCTTCCTTTTTTGCTTTATTTTTAAACCTATACAGGGGTAGAAAACATGTCTATAGTATAACGATAGAAACCATTGGCAAGTCAAATTTCAAATCATTTGTAGAGATAACAAACTTTTGGCAGACTCACTAGCAAAACAAGCTCTAGACAAAATTACTGATCCTCAAATCTTTAACTTGAATTCATTGACGGAGCTCATAGTTTCTGCCAATAATCTCTAGTTTTGTCATTCATATTTTTAGTTTTAATTTTTCAGTGTATAAAAAAAAAGATAAAGACCATAAATTTTTAAGATAACGTATTTAATTATAAAATATGCATATATAATAAAATCGAATTAAAAATTCAAAAAACAACACATATAAGAATGTACCTACTAAGTAATATAACTTTAAATCTTTACCCAAAAAAAACCAAGTGGGTTGTGAAAAGAGGAGGCCCAATGTGATAAAAGCAGCGCGACGGGGAAGAGAAGGATAAGGTGACGCCAGTGTGGTTCTATGTAATGTATCGTTGAATTCCAATTTTCTGCGCAGAAATTGAACAATGTCTACTTCTTCACTTTCCTTCCTTCACTGTGCGTTAGCTTCTTCCCACCAATCATGGATGGGTACTAAGTTAATGGCTTCTCCTGCTTCCATTTCGAGGCCATTCTCGAACCCCTCTTCGTCGTCTTCTCTTGTGGTAGAAGCCAAGACCAGGACCAGAAGAGAAGATAGGACTGCCCGCCATGTTCGAGTCAGAAAGAAGGTGATGTTCAAGCTTCTTCTTTTTTTAAAAAAAATAAATAAATCATTTTCTGACATTTTCTTGTCTTCTTGAGTCTTCATTTGTTACAGTGACTTGCCAAATTGCAGTTGCTCAATTTCCTTTATACTCTACAGAATATGGTGACAAGATAACTGGAACATAATGAGATAGAACTTGCCACCGAGATAGTTAGCAATCTTCATTATTGTTTGAATTTGCAAATCCATACGTTACTGCTCTGACGAAGAGTCATTATACCCCTCCTTCACTATGACTTACTGATCATGTGTCTTGAATAACCCCTTGAGTTGAATTGGTAAATGTATTTTAACTTGCCAAAACTTAGAAGGCCTAGCAAGTCTTACTGAGACCGAAATTGACTGAAGGGAAATTTTATCTTGAGTTGGTTTTTCATATGTTTAAACGGTGTATGGTAGGTTATTGATAGAATTGAGGAACCGATGATGATTTTATTTGCCATTCTAATTTCATTGTTCTCAACCGGTCAAGCCTATGACTCTCTGTATTTGACTTTGGATTTTTGAATGAAGCTCATAAATTACACTAACAGATTTGCAAATATGAGCTGCTAGTTTCTATCCAACTGTTCTATGCATGTATAAATTTCCTTGAGATAAAAAGGAAGAATGGGGATGAGGAAAGGAAAAGTGTGAAGCAAGCAATCATGCAGGTCACGAAAGGTGCATATTACAGAATTTGGTTTAATCAAATACTCTGATACTGCAGAGTTAAACAAAAGCGCAATGAATATTTTATGTGTAAAAAAACTTTTGTAAGCCCTTGTGCGGGTTACTCTTATTTTCTTTTAACCATTTTTTTGGTTTTTACTCATAGTCATTCTTATTATATTTCGTGTACTTTTGGGGATATGAGACTTCCTTAGCAACTGGCATTTTCCCCGTGCTAGTAAACCAGTCTATGTTAAATGAATTTTGTTGTCGTTAAGGATGCAATGCATATGCATTATGGATTTCATTTTCATGCTTCTCAGGTTGAAGGAACACCAGAAAGACCAAGATTGTCTGTCTTCCGATCCAACAATCATCTCTATGTCCAGGTGATTGATGACACTAAGATGCACACACTTGCATCAGCTTCAACGATGCAGAAGCCACTTTCTGAAGAGTTTAATTACACCTCTGGTCCCACAATTGTAAGTTGTTAAAGGCTTTGATATGCTATGAGCCTATGAATACTTATTCATTGTTCAGATTATTGATATCTAGGAGGAAACCATATCTTATTTATATTATTTGCCGTCTTCAGCATGACCTGGAGAAAGCTTTCGTTTAAAACAAAAATGATGTAGAAAACTTGCATTACTATTGCAAATTCTTGTTACACCCTTTTATTCTCTCTAAGCTAAAAGCTTTTTCTTGGATATTATTCTGTACAATCTTACACATTAACAATATGAAGAAGGAAAAACTTCTTGGGTTTCTATAATTTACATGTTCATGTGTTCTCTCTGTAACTATTGTAAGTCTAGTTCTTTTGTTCTTCAAGGTAAGATTTGACTGCAAACCTCTCCGTTATTACTTACCAACTCTTTTGGCAATCCAAACTTAGGGGATATAAAGTCACTACGCCTGAAGTGGATGCCCTTTCTCAACGTCATTAACAATTTTTGTATTTTCATTTGATACACAAAATTCAGTAGAATTATTCTAGTATAGAAGGAAAAAAAAATTATTTCTTCAAGCTCATCTCTATTCTTTGGGATGATATATATGCATTAGATTTGTAACCGATCTTCATGTTTCCATGATTTTCCTTCCCTTCAATTCCATGTAATATTCCAGTAGCAATCAGGAGAGAAGATAATTCATATAGAAGTGGAAGCAAACTCTTCAATTGGCATTCGTATATTCCACAATTTAGCTAAGAAAATAACAAATAAAGTATATTGTCAATTGATAATATCTATTATTAGCTGGCTTTTCTGATATTACTTTAGAATCTTCTCAATGAACAGATTGCATATTTTTGTTTCCTACAATTATTTGTGTTTTTGGCTTGTGATGCCTCCACAATTCTTCCTTTAGAAAGAGCTCCTGCTGTATCTGCTTTTTTCTTTTCCTTATTATTTTCAATTACTAAACGCTGGTCCTGAATCTTTTGAGCTTATGGTTTCAGGAAGTAGCCAAGAGGGTTGGTGAACTCATTGCAAAGTCCTGTCGGGAGAAAGGAATCACAAAGGTGGCGTTTGACCGAGGTGGTTACCCATACCATGGCCGTGTACAAGCAATTGCTGATGCAGCTCGGGAACATGGCCTGGAGTTCTAAATTTAGCTTCCTGCCTTGTTTCATGTTTAAATTTGTAATCCAGAGTTTATCAATTTTTGTAATAACGCATGCTCTCTTTTCTGGTACTAGTTTCAATGATTCAATTGCTTTTATTCATCTGGCCAATACCTTTATCAGTTGAAGAATTTGCCTTTATTGCTAGCATATCCTGAGAATGTGTCCTATAGTTATATCAAACTCTATAATTGAAGACAATTAGAGGAAAACAAGGGCAGGGGTGATATTCAGCATTTTTGTTTCTTTCTTTTTCCTTTTTTCAGTCTGCAGGGCTACTTCAGAGGAAGCAAACATTACAAATTACAAATTTATGAGAAGGATATGAAGCAATATGTTAGCACTTGCAGATTTGCAGGTTAGGAAGAAAGAATTCTAGAACCAACATCTGTAAAAGCCAATAGACAATAGTCTCAAGTAATTCTATCATAATCATTCATAAAACATATTACACATATTTAGAGTTTAGTACTCATAACTTCCTATAATAAATACTATTAAACAGATAACATAATAACAACTTCTCTAAACTGACAATAACTATTTATTGACACATAAAATGTGTCTTTCTTCTAGAATATATCAAAAGAGGACATGGTGGATTCCTAACAATACCCTTCCCTTGAAAATAAGCCTTGTCCTCAAGGCGGAAAGTAGGAAATTGAGTTGCAATGGAATCATAAGGTTGTCAGTTTGATTCTTCTTGTGATTGATCCTGCCATTGAATTAACAGTTCAATGGTTTGAATCCCTTAAGCATCTATCACACGAGAGTCCGGCAGATTCTTAGGTTCAAGATTGAATTCCCAAGTTTCAGATACAAGAAGAGGATGGATAGAAACATGAGAATCACAGCCATAAGCTGGTTTAAGCAAGGAGACATGGAAGACTAGATGAACCCGTGAACCAGGGGAAAGTTGGAGCTCATAAGCGACGGTGCCAATGCGACGAACAACGGGATAAGGGCCATAATGACATGTTGACAACTTATGAAAACGCTGGGTAGAAATGGATTTATGGCAATAAGGTTGAATTTTAAGAAAAACCATATCTCCGGAGTGAAATTCTACTGGACACCGATGAGAATTTGCCTGCTGTTTCATGTGTGCTTGTGTAGCCAAAAGGTTAGACTTGATTAAGCCCATAATGGCATCCCTTTAAGTGAAATAGTCTTCTAGCTCAGCAATAGGAGTAGAACCTTGTACAAAACGTATGAGAATAAGAGGTTCTTTTCCATAGACAATTTTAAAAAGGGTATAGCCTGTTGAAGTGTGATATCCAATGTTATAAGAAAACTCAGGCCAAGACAGAAAACGATACTAGCTCTTTTGATGAACTTGACAAAAACTACGCAGATAAGTTTCTAAGCACCTGTTCACAACTTCTGTATGTTAATTAGTTTGGGGATGACAAGATGTTCTCATTTTAAGCATAGTCCCTGAGAGTTTGAACAATTCTTGCTAAAAACAACTTAAGAAAATAGGATCCCTGCCAGATATTATTGATTTAGAAATCTCATGAAGGCGAATAATCTCCTTACAAAAAACAGCGACCACGGATTTGGTAGTGAAAGGATGAGTAAGACCAAGAAAATGAGCATAGTTGCTGAAACGGTCCACCACAACAAAAATCACATCAAAGACCATCTGATTTTGGTAATCCCGTGATAAAGTCAAGTGAAAGATCTTCCCAAATGTGTAGTGGGATAGGTGAAGGTAGCAATAATCCTACAGATGATTGAGGCAAATAATTGTTGTGTTGACAAATAAGGCATTCCTGAATGAAATCTTTTACTTTCTCTTTCATATTTCTCCAAAAGTAGTAGGCCTGCAAACGTTTTAAGGTTTTATGGACACCATCGTGACCTCCAACTAGGGAAGTATGAGTTTCAGAAATGAGCAGATTGGTGAGGGAAGAATTTGCAGGAATGATCAATATGTTTTTGTAATACAGCTTCCTAGACACCAAGGAATAATGAGGAATCAAATGGGCATCTTGCTCAAGAGATTGGATAATTTGGCTTGTAAAATGATCTTGCTGTAAGAGTGCTGGCAGATTATTAAAATCATATGCATGTGGTACCGCCAAGTGAAAAAATTCTCTAGAATGAGGACAGCGAGACAAAGCATTAACACCTTGATTATTTACACTAGGTTTGTAAATGATATTAAAATCAAATGGAAGAAGCTTTAAGAGAAGTCTCTGATGTGCTGGTGTAGTAATTCTTTGTTGCATGAGGTATTTCAAGTTGAAATGATTGGTATAGACTAGAAATTTGCGACCAAGTAGATAATTTCGCCATTTGTCTAAAGCCATCACCAGAGCCATTAATTCCGATCATAGACTAATTTATGTTGGTGAGAAAGTGATAAGCCTTTGCTATAATAAGCAATAGGATAACCCTCCTGTTGTAAAATTGCACCTATACCATTAGATGAAGAATCACATTCAACAATGAAAGTCTTTGAAAAATCTAGAAATTGTAAAATAGGACCTTGGGTAAGTGCTCCCTTGAGGTTCTCAAATGCAACCAAAGAATTGCTATCTCAATCAAAAGCATCTTTCTTAGTCATATCAACGAGAGGTTTTGCAATATGTCCATAGTGATAGACAAATCTTTTGTAATATCCTGTGAGGCCTAGGAACCCACAAAGTTCTGAAATATCCTTAGGTAAAAGTCAATAATTAATAGCACCAACTTTATCAGGATTAACAGAAACACCTTGTGCAGAAATAATATGCACCAAAAAAGATATATCTAATAAGGAAATCACATTTCTTTGGATTAGCCTAAAAGTCATTCTGCTACAAAACCTGTAAAATGGTATTCAAGTGCACCATATGATCTTTAAAGGTCGTAGTCTACACCAATATATCATCAAAAAATACCAGAATGAATTTCCTTATGAAGGGATGAAATAAGCCATTCATGGTTGCTTGAAATGTAGCAGGTGCATTTGTAAGGCCAAAAGGCATGACAATGAATTGATAATGTCTAGAATGCATGTAGACGGCCATTTTAGAAACATCAGAAGGAAGTACTCGGATTTGATGATAGCTAGAATGAAGGTCAGCCTTAGAAAAGAACTTGGCTCCATACAATTCATCAATTTACTCATCAATTGTAGGAATATGATACTTATCTAGAATTGTGAGACGATTGAGCTCCCTGTAATCTACACAAAACCTCCAAGATGAGTCCTTTTTTGGTACCAGAAGTATAGGACTTGCAAACAGATTGACATTGGGTTGTATAAAACCTTTTTGTAACAAGTCAGCAACTTCTTTTTCAATTTCATCTTTCTGAGCAAAAGGATATCTATATGGTCAAATATTAGGTGGGACTGCATTCGGATAAAGAGGTATTGCATGGCTATGTTGTCTGAATGGAGGTAATGTACAATGTTCTTGAAATACAGAAGAATAAGATTACAACAATTCTTCTAATTTATCAAATCTTTGAACAAGTTCTTCACATACATAACTACATAAGGAAGCTGAACTCACCTATTAAGGAATTCCTTGCAATTTGTACCACTTACCATCAACCTAGAATATCATAAACATCTTTTGCCAATTTTCCTCCACTGTATTTAAAGATGCCAACCATTTAATTCCAAGAACCATATCAACATTTCTGAAGGTGAATGGAAAGAAGTCGTCCTTAATGGTTAGCTCTTGAATTTTAACCTCCAACTGTTTACAAATTGATTCACAAGCGATCATACTTCCATCGCCAACTTGGACACCGAAAGGAGGAAGAGGGTTCGGTTTCAAATTCAAGGCTTCTACTATTTTGTTGGAGACGAAATTATGAGTAAAGCCACTGTCGATTAGGTTTAGAATCATTTTGGATTCCATGGTTCCTCTTACCTTCATGGTAGTGGCTGATTGATTGCCCAGAATAGCGTGGAGTGAAATTTCAGCCATTGTTGCATTGGTACATTGTTCATCTTCGAAAAATTCAGGCGCTTCCTCTATATCATTGGAAATCTCCATTAATCTCAGAGTGGAAATCTTGCAACGATGACCTGGAGCAAAACGATCACCACATTGAAAACAAAGTCATTTTTCTCTTCTGAATTGTAGTTGCTGATCATGCATGGCCGAAGGTTGCATGATCGATGGATGACTCTATAACTGACACTGCGGTTCGCCTATGGCCGAAGATTGCGTGGTCGTTGGATGATTATGTGAAGTTGCCGAATATGACGATTTAAAGGAGGAAATTGCCAAATTTGAATTAACTCGGGGGGTTTCTAAGGCTGACATGGCAAAAAACTTCTATTTTCACGCCAATAATAATTATGTTCCGAACCTCGTGCAATCTGGTTTCGTGGACTCGGGCATGAATTCTATTGAGATTAGGATTTGGATTCAAATTCCAAAGCTAAACTCACGGCTTTATATACCGTTTGTGGCTTTTGAATTTTTACATCGGCTTGGAATTCTTCCTTCAACCTATTGATAAAGATACCCAAAAGACAATGCTCGAGCCATTCTTGGACTCGAGATTGTCGGCAAACAAACTCTTGTTTATATTCTCCTACAGTACTAACTTGCTTGAAGCCACAAAGATGCACGTCAAGATTATGAAATTCAACAGGTTCGAATTGTTCTTGAAAAACTTGCATTAATTCTTCCCAATATCTTATAGTTCTTCCCTAAGAAACCCAAGTAAAGGTGTCTAATGTGTCACCCTCCATATTCATCGCTGCTACATCAATTTTTAAATCTTCGGCTGTCTAGTAATATCAAAATATTTTTCAGCCTTTAAAACCAGCCTCTAGGATCGCCTCCTTCATATTTTAGAAATTCAACCTTCGAATAAGGTCATTTAGAAGGATTTCTACTCCACCAAAGGTTCTCCATATCAACTTCATCTTGTTCAACGCAAGTATCTCTGTTGTTATGACTTGCTTCTCCTTGAACCATTATTGGTATCTTCTACTTCTTCAAAGCGTTAATTTCTGAATTCATCAGGTTCAATTGTGCAAGAATAGCCGCCAATTGTTGTTGATTGGATTCATGTTGCATTTGTGATGGTTGTTGCATCAAAATTACAGCGGGATAATTGTGAGGATTGGAATTTGGTGGGTTATCAATGTTCTAGTTTGTGTTTAAAGGTGAATCATTCTCGTAAGAAGATTTTCTAGTGTTAACCATGGTATCTTATATTTCTGAAGATTAACCACTCTGATACTAAGTTGTTAGTACTTGCAGATTTGCAGCTTAGGAAGAAACGAAAAATAATTCTAGAACCAGATCTGTAAACTCTAGCCAATAGACAATAATCTTAAGTAATTCTGTTATAATCATTTATAAAATATATTACACATATTTATAGAGTTTAGGACTCATAACTTCCTATAATAACTGCTACTAAATAGATAATATAATAACAACTTTTCTAAACTGACAATAACTACTTCTTAACACCTAAATATGTGTCTTTCTTCTGGAATACTAGAAGAGGACATGGTGGATTCCTAACGCAATAGAAGGAAGATACTTGTAAGCATTCTGCTATTAAATAGTTTTAATGCATATGTTGATAATCTAAGGGTTGACACGAAACATTGAATCTGCAAAATCGTTGAGATCGATTTGTAGGCCAGCTGTATATGAATTCCCAGTACCCTGTTTGTTCATTTAAGCCATAGATGCCTTCAGCTGATATAAGCCATGAACATCCGGTGCTACCACACCTGACAAAGTCTCTGCCAAAGTCATAAGCATCAAAATGGTACTGCTGAACACTTTCCCATTCCAGATCACAGAAAAAAAGTGTGGTACCAGTCACACTGTCATTGAAGTCCCAGCCAAATTCTTCTCCATCTTCTATGTTATGTACACCCAGATCATTATCTTTGGATTGGCAATGCAGGGTCATGTTCTTCCCAGAACCTAAGCTGTTCTTGATGCTTACATGCTTGCCATCTGCAATAAGTGGTATGCTGAAACTTATTATCATCAGCAGCAGTATTGCTTGATGACTAATCTTCTCTGAACCTTTCATCATATCTGATTCTATCTAGATCACAATTTTTGATCTGTTAATTCACAAGATGAGAGAGGCAAGTGCTGCACCATTCTATCTGATTATATGAAGTTTTATATTTGAATTTTTTACAAGGTTGTGGTGTTGCTTGTCATGATAAAATTGAGAATTTCTATGACATGAAATTCTTGTGGATTCCGAAGGATATTCTTCTACGGCTCCCTTTTTGTTGGTTTGCACGCTTTTGCTCAATGGAATATCTTGTAATTATCAGCGTAGCTGAAACGGTCAAACAAAATGTAATAGGTTCGCTTGTTTTTCTGTTATCGGTCTCTTTTTGTGTGGTAGAAGTAGAATCCTTATTTTCGCTCTGGTTTCATCATAATTGCCTAGTGAGCAAATGGGTTATTCGATCAGTTTCTTGAGCGTTTTATGTTTAGGCAAATAGATTTCAAATTCTTTTTTGGGGTCTGAATGTTTTCATTACAGGTTTTAGAAAGCAGCACCGGCCCATTATATTGATGTTTTACCATAACTTGTATTGCACCTGAAATAATAGTCAATGATATTGATTAGGCTTATCAAGGGAATTGAGAAGAATTAGCTTAAACGACAAGTAACAAAGGTATTAATCGGAATGTCACGATCAGAGAGAACTCAACGCATAAAAAATGGGTAGGTCTTTGAATTAGGCAACTTCTAGGGAGGGGAAAAAGTAGTTGATCGTGATTTGAAGTACTGAATATTGATTTCCCCCAATAACTTATGTCAATACTGCATTTTATCTATTTTATTCCCTAATCCCTATTCAATTTTTTTTTTGTCGTTTATTTCTTTATTAGCATATTTTTTGATCGCTTGCTTGCTGCTACTTTTTTTTTTTTTTTTTTTAATATATATATATATAAAATTTATATATATATAAAGTGAAATTTCTCCTAAGTGATAAAAATGGGGGTGTTTGGAAGAGCTTATTGAAAACTTGTGGGCTTATTTACTGTTTTAAAAAAGACTTATGGGTTTTTTTTTTCATTTTTTTTGTTTGGCTACAAAACTTGGCCAAAAGCGACTTATGGGCTTAAATTGACTTATTTCATAAATGTTTGGATTTTGCCTTATAGCAACTTATCAAATTTCCTTATGTAAGTTTACCCACGTCGGAACTTTTTCCAAAGCCTACTTATACAACCACTCATCCAAACATAAATCACGTTTTCAACTCGGACTTATACCCAATCGGACTTATCCAAAAGTCCGATTGCCCACCGGTCTCCCAAACAAGCCCAATATTGGGCAGGGCGACCGTTTGCTGCTACTTATGGCTCTTGATTTAGTTTTCTTTTTCTTTTCTTTTTTGGGTTAGAAAGCTCTTAATGAAACTTGAACAAAATTAGAGTATTCAGTTTATTGAATGTCTTTAATGAGGAGTAAGACTTGCGGGCTAGCGTGGCCAACCTTCACCCCAAAAAGGAAGAGGTTTGATACCCGCTGGTCGATGTGAGAGTCTCGTTCGTGGGCGATCTGTAAGTACCTCTGTAAGCGCTCTGAGTCTAAAGACATGCCCTAATCCTTAGGGATGTCCAAAAAACCCGGTGGTCCGTGTGGCCCGACCGGCCCGGCCCGAGGCCATTCAAAGACTAGACCAGGACTGTGCAGTCTGGGCCGGGACCGGACTTCGGTCGTGGGTTCGGATCCTATGGACTCGGTCCGTCGTCGACCCGAAAGTGTTTTTTTGTTTTGTTTTTTTTTTTAATTTTTAATTTTTAATTTTTTTTTATAAAAAAAATCCATTGCATCAATCTCCCATTGGGCACCCTAGCCAAATTTGTGACTTCACTCCCTTTCACTCCAGTATTGATTTGTGGTTTGACTTATAAAATTTACTTGACTTTATAAAATAATGCCTCTATTTTATATTGTATTCTTGTTCAATGACATGTTGTTGGAGATTATTATGGGTTTAGGATTGGATTTAAGATGTTTGCATGTTTATTTATTGTCCTGCAGGTGTTTCATTGGTTTAATTATTGTTGGAAGTGGGAAAAGAAAAAAATTGGTCTGGACGCTCGGATCGTCCAAGCAGGCCAGGATGCCGGCTCTGGGTGGATTGTCAGTTGAGTCTTCCTCTGGACTGACAGGTTGCCACCGTGCAGTGCTTCTGGTCCATGGACATGCCTACTAATCCTGTTGGAATACCAGTGTCTATTCCCGCCTAAATTTTTTGGTTTCAAAAAAAGTTTATGAGGATGTTTTTGTGTCAGCGCTACGAATTAGGCTTTTTCTTGAAGTCCCTACAACAATTGGATAATTGTCGATTAGACAGATCTCTAAGTCCAAAATGTTAGGAATAGGCCCAAATGAGGCATAGGCCCAAATGAGTGGGTAATTCAGGAATCACGGAACCTACTAGAAGAATAAAGAACGAAGACAACGAAAAGTTGAGCAGTAAACAAACAAATACAGCCTCCGAAAGCTCCGATTCGATGGTGCAGGGCGCGTTAGCCGTTTGTCGCAGCAGTACCATATGCTACTGGTTTCACGGCGGCGGCTGCGCCGGATCTCGGCGACTTCAGCTCCAAGTGCCACCTCTGAACTGCATTTCATTTCCTGCTAGCAGCTATGCTGCAGCAGCAGCTCCCTCTGATCGCTCCTCCCTACTACCTCTCTCTCTGGGTTTTGGTTACTCGGGGAACAGGTTGAATCAGAGATATTTGTGCTCTGCTGTTACCTCTTCGGACTCTAAGGCTTCGATTCTTTCTAATGTGGAAGGCAATCGACCGGATTTTGACTTAGATACAACTGGCGGTGCTGGAGACGGGTTTGGCGACAGGAATGGCGGTGGAGGTGGAGGTGGTGGTGGTGACGGTAATGGAGGCAGCGGTGATGATGACAAAAGTGAGGAGGGTTCAAGCGGAGACGAGAAGAAGGCAGGTTTATCAATGTCTCAGAAACTTACTCTAGGATATGCTGCGCTAGTTGGAGGTAATCGCCCCTGTACCCTCTGTGTTGCAAGACTGCGACATTTTTATCTATTGTTTCTGATATTAAGACTGGGTCAAACATTGAGATATTCCTCTCTGAGGAAGAATGATGCATGATTTTTTTCGTTATTCTTCCAGTATTGTTTCTCAGCTTATAATGCTCGATGGCATCCAATTTACCTTAAAATGGCTGTTTTTGTTTCTGGAGATTCGGTCAAAGATGTTCAAGTAATGTTTCGTTTGGATCTGCTCCCTGGTCACTCATACGCTAGTGTTTATACTTTCTGGGTTTAAGGATATACTTAAAAACGCACGAAAATAATTCAATAAAAAGTTGTAGTTTGGTACAGCGCCATATCAATCCTTCATTGAATCTCTGTTTTCTTTCAATCACGTTTTAGTATGATTGTCTATATCACGCCATATTACATCCGCTGTTTGGATAATTTTGCCAACGATTATCTTTTTTGAGGAATCGCCATAACTCATCTAAAATATTTTTTAGTCATACTCATCATTTCAATTTGGTGAGACCGTGAGAGTGTATATTTTCCTGCATTTAGGTTCCCCATCAATTTGATGCGGGATGGTAGCCATACTTCCACGTTCTGGCAGGGTATTCAATCTATACGGATCAGTGAAACATTCATGTTTTTCAGTTATCCCTTTCTTAAATATCTGTTTATTTTGGCATCTCCACGATGTTTCTCCTTGTTGCATAGCTTCATCAGCATTGCATAGATTTACTTTTACCGTTCTATATGATTTCCCTTATACCATTGTTTCATTCAATGAGGATTAAGTGCCTTTTTTTAGGTCAAATTTTCAAAATATGATCTTATATTTTGTTGGGATCGTTGCTGGCATTTTACTGTCTATATAACATGGACGCCTCAAGGAAAAGCTGTATGTTAGGAACCAGCAAATTGATATCTGAAACGCTGATTTAATTAAGCACAAATAGAACTACAATGCAAACAACAATCTGTCAAGAGCCTAAACTCTCACAGCCAAGAATGACAGCAACCCTGTGATAACAGAATGCTCCCCTCTCCTACAATCTGTTGAGAGCAAATAATCTCCCACAGCCAAGAAGGTTTTTGTTCTGTTACACAGAACCAGACTTCCCTCTCCTACACTCTTCTCACAAAAATACAACCTACCCATACCACTTCCTTCCTACGGTTAATATAAGCAAGCATCTTGCACGGTGCCCAAAAAGCCACCCTAGATGGCAGCTACAATTCCTAAACTTACCCCAAAATAGAATGAAACTAAAAGGGTCAACTCTATGACCTTAAAAGGTCTCTTTCCCTTTTGTCTGTGGTGTGGGAATCTGCTTTGGCCTCCTTGCATAGGTTTGACCAGCTAGTAGGGTCCTTTCACTGTACCCATGCATACAGATACAGATACATATATTGGACATGACAGGACATAATACTATCTGACGTTTTAAGATATATGAGGACACTTAAAAGTTTGCTGTCTTCTTGTGCCTGTGTTGGTGTTCATGCTTCCTAGTTCTCTGCATTTAATTTAGTCGATTTTCTAAAATACTGATCTGGTACTTCTTTACCATTCTTCAAATACCACTTAAATTCATTTTTTTGCTAAGCATAGGTATCTTCTATTTTCTATTTGAGGCACTGTGGCACTAAATGTTGGCACTTCTCGTAACGGGGATTCGAACCTTGGTTCGTCACGTTGTGAGGGACTAGTCCCTTCTGCTAAACCCAACACCTATTGGTAATAGCACTTAAATTCTGACAAATCAATGTTTACCCTGAAACAAGATAAATTGGGTCTTAAACTTATTGGGGGCATGGAAAGCCTCAGTATTCAAAAAGTGCTTATATTGGGTCGTGGATACTTATTAGGGCCATGGCAAGCCTCACTATTCAAAGAGTTCTTATAGAGGCATGTACAAATTATCCACCAATAAGGTCATTGTATCCCGAATGGGATTTTAACCCATATGTTTATAGGGTATGGACCAAGTCCTTACACATTGAACCACCATTTGTTGGCTTAGACAAATTAATTTTGACGGTAGATACATGTTAACTTTCATGTGATACCTTTGGATAATTGGAAGTGCATTGCATGTCAATTAGTTCATCAAATATCAGATCTTTGAATAATTTGCAGGTTGTTGCATCCTAGACGATTATTTTATTGTGTTAAATTCCCTGTAATTCTTCACTAACGCATATTTTGGTCATCAGCAATTTACTTTCTGTTGAACTAGACCATGATTATGTATTCTCTTATTATTCTTTTCCCAGTTTTGTATCTAATTGTAATCTTGTTTATGTGGGATTTTTGGCAGCGGGTGGTTTAATTGGCTTTTTGAAGAGTGGCAGCCAGAAATCACTGTTGGCAGGAGGAATATCTGCTATGCTGTTGTATTGTGTTTTTACCCAGCTACCTGTAAGACCCGTTTTTGCATCATCTCTTGGGCTTGGTAAGTAATTAGTTTCTCAACACATATTCCTCTGCACATTCAATATTGGATGGATACATATGTGACAGTGATATATTTTAATTTCGACCTCTGGTGTGAAGTTTAAGGATTTTACCCTCAAACTGAATGTTATACACTCATACGTGGATTTATTTTCTGCCAGGCATCTCAGCTGCGCTTCTGGTGGTGATGGGTTCTCGCTTCAGGAGATCAGGGAAGATATTTCCTGCAGGTGTTGTGTCACTTGTGTCTTTTGTAATGACCGGTGGTTACTTTCATGGAATTCTACGTAGTGTGCACTAGAATGTAGATAATGGAGATGAGGCTGTAGGTAAAGTACTTTGCTGAAAATGTGTGTTTTGAAGTATAGTCTCTGTTTTGAAATAAGGATGTCGTTTGAACTTGTTTTGGACGTCTAGTTCGCACTTCTTACCCCCTCTGCTTCTGGAACAAAGTAACATGCTTAGTTGGGGGTTGTAATTGTACACGATATCCATACCTGCATATAAAAATTTGTTTTCTGCAGGATATTTAGCATCTCATTGTAAAAGCATCTGCAGTATTACTAAATTTAGAAAATTAGGTGGGTAAGTACTAAATATTTAATGTTTTTTAAAGAAGTCTCGAAGCCAATTGTTGTGCCCTTGAAAACTGTAATATGAGAATCTAAAAGTTGTATTAATTAAGATAAATACATGGGTATATATACAAGAGAAAGGCTAACAATACAATTGTGGATCTAACTTAATCCTTAATAACCTGGATCTAATCGTAATCTATATTATAACAAAAACCAACAAAAACATAAAGCTTGCTTGAAAAGAGATAATAGACCCTCAAAAGTCAAAACGGTTGTTTACTTGTACATGATATCATTTGCTTTGGAAGAGATAGATGCAACATGTGTCGTTCAATGTTAAAAGAGAGAGAAATTGAGATTGGTTCGAACTCGCATCTTGTGATTTATGTTAAGTAGTAAATCTGTCTCAAAAGTATAAGTTTATAAGCAATGTTGTCTTGAAAGTTTTTATTGTCTCAATGTTGCCTCGAAAGTTTCATAACGTAATAATGTTACCCTAGTCCGTTAAGAAACTAACGTTGACCGTAAAAAAATTGACGTTAACCGTTAATTTTTTTTAATGAAAATGGGCAACATTATTACATTTTAAAATTTCCTGAGCAATATTGAGACAAGAAAAACTTCCAAGGTAACATTTTTTTCAGCGAAAACTTCCAAGACAGATTTGCTACTTAACCCACAAAAGAATAACATTTTGTTTGTGTTAACAGAGCGAGAATTCAGATTGATTAAAACATGTATGAAGGGGCCTTTTGATAGATCCATCTATCTATGCTTAGTTGAAAACCTGTTTACCTGTCACTTTTTTAGAATATTTTAACTAGTATTTATAAATGCACAAAGATTTTATTAATCATATTAACAATCGGTAGATTTTATTTACTCGTTCCCTTTAAAACCTTTTAGGTCATAAAGGCTAGGTTTAAATTTTTTAAAATATCTCGTGGAGTTTCACATTATTTCCTGAAGAGTCCAACTCATTATTGCAACAGGTTGGTTAGAGACTGGTAACGCATGTTCAATTCTTCACTGTATCTTTCGGCCGGGGAATATGGTTATCTCATCTATCGCAATTATTTTTATAATTAAAGAGTTGATTAAAAAATAATAAAATGATATATATCTTGCTTCTTCTTTTTTTTTTTGCTCGAAATATATATCTTACTTTTCGGTGAACGAAAGAGTCATGAGTCATCATTGAGACAGAGACCAGCCTGCCGGATTATTCCATTCGCAATGAAACGCTAGGATATGTATATATATGGTGTTAGGAAATATCAATTACATTAATTATGAGTAGTTAGGGAATTACATTTATTATAAGTAGGTAGGGAGTTGAGTCATTACTCTTCTCATGTGTATATATATCCTATTGAACATATGAATAAGTGACTTTTCCATTTTTGAGATATATTTCTTCACATGGTATCAGAGCATCCGGGTGTCTGAAATTTTTCCGGCGTGGTTCTGTTTCTGGCAACAGTGAGAGAGAGAGAGAGAGAGAGAGTTAGTGTTAGGGTTCTGTGATTCACCCCGTTTCCGACCACGCGCCGCCCCATCATACTCAGGAGGTCTCGATCGGCGGAACCCCACCGGTCGCTCAACATTTCGCCTGCGCGTGGACCGTCACGCGCCTCCAGGAGCTCCGTCGTAATCTGCACGCGCTGGCGCGTGAAGCACTTTTCCAGCGAGTTTTCTCGTCGTCGTTTGTTGTTTCTGGATCGACTTGCTGATTCCGGTTGGACCCAGGTGGTTGTGTTCTCATATCTTGTGATTCCAATCTCTGCTCTGTTCCCTTTGAGCGTTCTGTGTTCGTTTTTTGGAATTCCAGGCTGTTTTTTGGCTCTTGTCTCGTGTTTGGAGTATTATTTTTGGTCCTTGCGTGGCCTCCTGTTATTGTCTGCAAGTTAGTGTTGCTGCCCAGGATTATTGGTGGTTCTTCAACCTTGATTTGCCTCTAGAAGGTGGTGTGTTGCTTCTCTAGTTGCTGTATTGGTTTGCTGTTCCTTTTGCAATTTTTTGCCTTGTGTGCCTCTGGTTGTCTCTTATGGCTAACTCTAAATCGAGCATCACGACTGAGATGGTTCCTGTTTCCAACAAAATCACTGATCACAAGTTAAATTGGACAAATTATTCAGACTGGATTAAAACCGTTCACATGTATCTACTTAGTATTGAGAAAGAGGACCATTTAACTGAGGCTCCTCCTACGGATGATTCGAAGAAGACATGGGCTCGTGCCGATGCCCGACTATTCTTACAAATTCAAATTCTATCGACAGTGACCTTCTTCCTTCGGTTAGTCATTGCAATATTGTTAAAGAGCTTATCGACTATCTGGAGTTCCTATACTCTGGGAAAGGGAACATTACTCGCCTACAAGAAGTTTGTAAAGGTTTCTATCGGGCTGATCAGCAGGGTCGCCCCTTGAAGAATTTCTTCATGGAGTTTAAGCAAATGTATGAGGAGATGCGGCGGTTAATGCCACCAACGCCCGATCTTCAAGTGCGGGTGGATAATATGGAGAAAGCGGCAATTATGAGTTTCTTCATCGCTCTCGATCCATCTTATGAGGCATTCGGTCTCGATATTATCTAGCTCGAGCTTCCCTCTCCCGGGATGTGTACTCTCGCGTGTTGCGTGCGACAATATCGCTCATGACTTCTAATCCTAATGCTAGTGCCTTAGCTGGTCGGGCTCCGACTCATGGTTTTTCACGACCAAGTTCCTCGGTGGGTAGTACGAGGCCCGCTAACAATCCTCCTAATTCGGTGCTAATGGGATTGTGCGCTATTCGTAAGGAACCTGGTCATACGAAACGCTATTCTTTGTAAGTTGCAACGAAGCGACAACGCGTGGGTTTGCTAATATGGCCCAATCATCTGATGTTTCTGATAATACTTCCTCTGCCTCAACTGCACTTGCTACAGGTAACTCTGGTTCATGTCTTGCTACTTCTTCCTCGAAGTGGATCATCGACTCCGGGGCTACTAATCATATAACAGGTAACCATCATTTGTTCTCTTCATATGCACCTTATGCCAACCCCTCTTCGATCACCATTGCCAATGGTTCTTACTCCCGTGTTCTTGGCTCTGGTACTGTTCAACCTACCCCATCTATTTCCATATCATCCGTCCTTAATGTTCCTGACCTTGCTTTTAACCTTTTATCTCCTAGCAAGCTTACTCGCTTGATTAAACTGTTTTATCTCACTTTTTCCGACCATTGTTTGATTCAGGATCTTACGACATTTTGCGTGATTATTGGTAAGGGGTTTGAATCGCGGCCATTACTTTCTTCATGATCCGGTGCTTTCGCGCGTTCCGTTGCTTGTTCTAGTGGTTCCTCTCTTCTTGACATTCATTGTCGGCTAGGTCATGTGTCCTTGTCATCTTTAAAGAGGTTGTATCCTCAGTTTCATCATGTGTCTTCTTTAGAATGTGAGTCGTGTCAGTTTGCGAAACATCACCGTGTGCCTCTGGCACCTCGTGTCAATAAACGGGCTGCGTCCCCTTTTGATTTAGTCCATTCAGATATTTGGGGTCCGTGTCATGGTACGTCCAAGTTTGGTTTTAGGTATTTTGCTACTTTTGTTGATGATTTTTCTCGAACCACTTGGCTTTATTTAATGAAAAATCGTTCCGAATTGTTTTCTCATTTTTGCTATTTCTGTGCTGAAATCAAGACCCAATTTGGTGTATCTGTGAAATTCTTGCGCAGTGATAAGCAAAAGAATATTATTCTGCCCAATTTCAAACCTATATGCTCTAGCATGGCATGATTCATCAGTCCTCGTGTGCGGATACACCTGCTCAAAATGGTGTTGCCGAAAGAAAAAACCGGCACTTATTAGAAGTAGCCCGGGCTTTAATGTTTCACATGAAAGTTCCTAAACCTTTCTGGGTGGATGCGGTGTCAACTACATGTTTTCTTATTAATCGCATGCCCTCTCCTGTCCTCAGTGGGGCCACCCCCTACACAACTTTGTTCCCTTCTAACCCTTTGTTTCCTATTGACCCCAAAATCTTCGGTTGTGTTTGTTTTGTTCGTGATATTCGTCCCAGTGTCACCAAACTTGATCCTAAGTCTCTTAAATGTGTCTTCCTTGGATATTCTAGGGTTCAAAAGGGTTATCGGTGCTACTCTCCTACTCTTCGGCGTTATCTAGTCTCTACTGATATCACCTTCCATGAGTCCACCCCGTTCTTTCCTGTCTCTTGATGTCTCTATCTCTACTAATGTCTCTTCATCCCCATCCACCATTGACAGTCTTCAGGATGTATTAGTTTATGAGACTCAGTTACCACCAGTGCAGCCGAGTGACCCGGCACCTGCTAAACCACCTATCTATCATGTTTATCAGAAACGTCCAAAGACAAGTAATGGTGTCGATAAGGTTCTAGACCCACCAGTGCCCGCTTCGGCATCTGATCCAGAGTTAGTTCTCTCTGCTCCTGATCCTAAACCTGACACAGTGCCTCCTTCCTTTGTCTCTTCTATTGACTTGCCTATTGCCCTCCGTAAAGGTCAGCGTTCTTGTACCTATCCTATTTCTTCTTTTGTTTCCTATAACCATCTTTCTCCTTCATTGTGTTCTTTCATAGCCTCCTTAGATTCTCTCACCATTCCCACTAAACTCCACCAAGCCTTGACCCATCCTGGTTGGTGTGCTGCTATGAAAGAAGAAATGATGGCCCTTGATAAGGTTGGTACCTGGACTCTTGTTGATTTGCCTCCTGGAAAGAAGGTCATTGGGTGCAAGTGGGTGTTCACGATAAAAACAAACGCTGATGGAACTTTGGAACGTTTGAAGGCTCGATTGGTTGCCAAGGGATATGCTCGGACCTATGGTATTGACTATTCGAAACATTTTCTCATGTGGCTAAACCGTCTCGTTCGTCTCTTTATATCTATGGCCGCCACTTATGGTTGGGATCTTCATCAGTTGGATGTTAAAAATGCTTTCTTGAATGGTGATCTTTTGGAGGAAGTTTACATGGAGCAACCACCTGGCTTTGTTGCTCAGGGGGAGCGTGGGAAGGTATGCCTTCTTCAGAAGTCACTATATGGTTTGAAGCAAAGTCCTCATGCTTGGTTTGACAGGTTTAGCACGATGGTTAAGAAGTTTGGTATGAATCAGAGCAAATGTGATCACTCAGTGTTTTATCAGTTGACGGATGCTGGCATAATTCTCCTTGTGGTATATGTTGATGACATTGTAATTACAAGAAGCAATGTTTTAGGCATCTCATTACTTAAAACCTTTCTTAATTCTCATTTTCAAACGAAGGATTTGGGCCCATTAAGGTACTTTCTTGGGATAGAAGTTATGAGAAGTAAGAAAGGCATCCTTCTGACACAGAAGAAATATGTTCTTGATTTGCTAAAAGAAACTGGGAAACTCGGAGCAGCACCAAGTAACTTTCCCATGATTCCTAATCCTTTCTTGGATATTGATGATAGCATATCGTTTGATGAGCTACCTGAGGATGTGAGGAAGAAAGTTGATCCAGAAAAGATTAAGCCGTTTTCTTATCCTGAGAGATATCGTAGATTGATTGGAAAATTGAACTATCTCACGGTGACTTGTCCTGATGTGACCTTTCCAGTTAGTGTGATTAGCCAATTCATGACTGCACCAACCGTTGCTCAGTGGGAAGCTTTGGAGCATGTCTTACATTACTTGAAGGGCTCACCTGGTCGTGGTATACTCTATACGAATCATGACCACAACAAGATTGAATGTTTTTGTGATGTAGATCATGCGGGATCAAAGGATACCAGAAGATCCACCACAGGATATTGTGTGTTTGTGGGTGGAAATTTAGTATCGTGGAAGAGTAAGAAGCAAGATGTGGTTTCTAAGTCGAGTGCGAAAAAAGGCGAGTATAGAGCCATGTCTCAATCAAGACAAGAAATTGTGTGGATTTACCAGTTAATGAAGGAGGTTGGTCTTGCCACGTCATTACCTGCGAAGTTGTGGTGTGATAATAAAGCTGTTTTGCACATAACCTCCAATTCTGTGTTTCATGAATGCACAAAGCACATTGAAATTGACTATCACTTTGTGCGTGATAAAATCAAGGATAACTTCATTTCCACAGGACATATGAGGTCCAGCGACCAATTGGGTGATCTACTGACTAAAGCCCTAAATGGAACTCGGGTTGATTATCTTTGTAACAAGTTGGGCATGATTAACATCTATGCTCCAACTTGAGGGGGAGTGTTAGGAAATATCAATTACATTAATTATTATTTTTTGGGTCAAAATTACATTAATTATGAGTAGTTAGGGAATTACATTTATTATAAGTAGTTAGGGAGTTGAGTCATTACTCTTCTCATGCGTATATATATCCTATTGAACATATGAATAAGTGACTTTTCCATTTTTGAGATATATTTCTTCACATATGGGTATAGTCCTCGATTCCTCACAGGACAGGTTGACTTTATTAAAACTGATCATCCCAGTTATTGTTTAAATAAGAAAAAGAAATTACTTCGTGATGGATAAATTTTCATGGGGATCTGTATTTTCAAATTCTTCCCATTTTGATAATCATGTGGGCATCGATTAAATTCTGGATATTTTGCATTTTTATAAAATAGAGAATGGGATGGGATTGATTTTATTTTTTAAAAAAAGAAAGAAACAGAAACTGGTCTTGCGACTCTCTAATAGCATTGTATCTACCCAAATACATAATACACACACACTTGTATGAATTCAATAAAAAATTTGTTTGACTTTTTGAACTGAGATCATGTGAAAGGGTGAACGAGTTTTGCATACCATCTATTGAATCATTCTTATTCTATATTACTTGATCTGACCAGCATTAAATTAAAATGTAATAGTAAAGGAAAAGTATAAAACAATGTTGATTGTCTTCAAAGATTCTTCAAGTGCTAGTTTGGTACACTGACCCTTTTTGAGAATCATCTCTCTTGTACCTAATGAGTTGTTGAAGATGCTCAACTAATTTTTCTAATCACCGTTGCCACTAAAATAATCTTTTAAACATTGAAAAAGTCAGTGCTATATCTTTTGCAGATTACTTAGGAGTAGGTGGGAACATGTGCTTCTTCAGATTATGAGGAGTCAGAATTTGTCCAATTTACACCCTAAAGTTTTCCTCTTAATTTATTTTTACCTCATCATTTTGCTCTTAAATTATATGGAGAAAAATCCACTTCGAACATGTCATGGATTTAATTATTTGGTCATCAATGGCTCAATTAAGATTTAAAAAGGGGGGAGGGGGACACCTCCAGAACATGCAAGAGTCATATTCTTGGAATATAAGCTAAATAAATCAATGGGTTTGAAATATAGTAATGAAGTGAGCTGTGATCTAACACGAGTAGAATCATATAATAGTAATTTAGATCATATCTGCCATTGTCCTTTAGAATTTTAATAAGCCAATCCACCTTTTAATAGGATTGGGGGAAAAACTGCCAGAGGCATCATAAAAACAAACCTCATAATATGAACATGACATGTAATTAATTGTCCAGAAACACAACAATGTCCAAGAATAACATAATTAAGATGGATGTTCTGAGCATAGAGAACAGACACTGAGACACATGC
Organism: Acacia melanoxylon; assembly: GCA_019022615.1. Lineage (NCBI taxonomy): Eukaryota > Viridiplantae > Streptophyta > Magnoliopsida > Fabales > Fabaceae > Acacia > Acacia melanoxylon. The sequence goes on from JAFJYJ010000011.1 coordinate 10,868,014, forward strand.
AGACTTTCAAGTCACATTCACTGACCCATTTCAGGTTCAGCAGTTAGGTTACATTGTATACTAAAAGACTTGACAAAAAGTAACATATCAAAGATCCACAGTCATTAAACTTCTTCTACACACAACAATAATTATAGCCATTAAGCAGAAACAACTCTTGACGCTTTAAGAGGCTGTGATACCAGGTTGAATCTCCTCCTGTGACTGTTTGAAGGAAACCAGATCAGGTGCATTATCAGCACTGCAGCTGTTCTCTGTATTCTCAGACACTTTAGTTTTTGCTGGAGAAGCATATGGGGCTCTGCTCCCCAACCTGTAAGAAAAATAATGAAAGAAGCCAATTAGGGAACCAGTAAATGACCAATTAACTGGCCAAAAATATACTTTTGGTCTTGTCCTTTACTTTGATTTAAGTTTCTACTTTTTTGTCTCTTAATTTCTCTTGATTCCAATTTTGTCTTTACTATTTTCAAGCATCATCAGTATTTTCCTTAGGGTCAAAGAGCAATTTTGCCCTGAAAGTGTAAAAAAGGAAGCAGTTTTACCCTAGCCGTTATCCCAGTTAATTTTGACCGTTAGTTTACCAATACACTGTCATCCACGTCATTTTTGTTAAGGTGCAAATTTGCCCCAAACATATGTCATCCACTTTATTTTTTTTCAAAGTTAAATTCAGAATTTCCGGGGCAAATTTGCATCTTGGCAAATATGACGTGGATAATACATAAACTGTCAGCTCAGCAAATTTGGTCAACTTACGGTCAAAATTAACTGAGATAACGACCAGGGCAAAATTGCTTCATTTTTAGACTTCCAGGGCAAAATTGACCCTTAACCCTTTTCCTTATACCTAAACCAGAGAATTAGATGAAGGAACTATGTGATGCATCATTATGTGCGTCTAGGATATTCCTTATAGACTCTCACAAAATCATATATAGGATAACATTGAAATTGAAAATTCTTTAAAAAAACGAATGATGAAATTGGAACAGGACAAAAGTATACAAAATCAGAAATATATCAGCCGCACAATAATCAGATTAGATAGACTTGAGTAAAAAAAAAACACGTATCCCCACATGCATTTCAAATATGCAACAATCATATGCTAGATGAACTCATAAGAGAAAACCAATAACACATGGTAGAATAGTACCTATCTCGCCGCTTCTCAAGAAAGCGCTGCAGTGACTGTCTACGCGCAATTGGAAACTCTGGAGAGACATCATCCAAAAGGCACAAAAATATTTGAATTATTAGTAAATTTGAATACCAGACAACAAATAGAAGGATTAAGTTGGTAAGAACATATCACACAGCAATAGATGACAAGCTCATTCAAGAAGTTATCATCTAAATGTAGTTCAGAAATGGGAAGAGTGCCACCTTGCAACCCACAAATGGAGCTCTTCTGCCCAGGAAAACAGATAGGTTTTGGTGAAGCCACATTATCAGGAGTTCCCTGTGGAGAAGATGGCCTTGTGGGAATGGGTGAAGTAAAGGAGGACTGCATTCCATTCTTCATGTCAGCAGACTTAGCAGCAGAAGCAGCAATACGTATTATCTCATGCACCTGTTAATGAATAAGGGGTTAAAAACATGTATAATGAAGAACTAGAATGAGGTACAACAGTAGCTAAATTCCTCTATGACATCTGAGTTTCAGAAAGGGGCTACCTTTTCTGCAGGGATTCCATCATAGACACAAACATTCCCGTTGAAGAAGATGGTGAGCTGAGAGGCATTCGGTCCAGATGCTGGCAATGTCCTAAAATATCAACAGGAAAAGTATTAAAAAAGAAAAAAGTGATCATACATGCATGCAACAAAGTAAGCTTGACACTGTTGTAAATTGGAATTAGAATTTTTAGAATCAGTGATGTACAAGACTTGCAGTTTTCCTAGATTTCAAGGGTCATAAGCTCAATGCAGTATTAACAAGTGTCTCAAGATTTGGTTATGAAGTGAGACAAGAAGCCTCCACAATTTCATGTAAGTCCTGATAATAATGTGGTCAAAGGGTCCAAAAATTGGATTGAGAATTGATATCACAAGATTACAAAATATTGATCCTTTAATGCATTGTCCTTCTAAAGAATATCAAAGTAGTGCCATCCTTTTATATCAGTTAATTATTCTACCACCACAATCTTACATATAAACTATGAAGCACGGACATTCCTATTTTTAAAAAATATGCGTGTCCGACACTCCTTGACACTCTTATTATATAGGTGGCTTAGAATATTACTGAATTGATAATGAATTTTCCTTTTATATTTTTTTTTTTAAAAAAAAGGAGGCACGACTTTTATGATGAGGCCGAATCTGCGATGAGCCAAAATTGGAGGCCAGGATTTTACGGAATATTGAACTTGAATGTAAATTATAATATATATATATATATATTTAATATCAAAACGTGTCCTAACATGTTGAAATTTAGATTTTTTTAGGATTAACGTGTCGGAGTGTCGAGTCGTGTTGGTGTCAGTGCAACATAGCATATAAATTGGCTAATGGTGGAAATCTTGTAGGTTTCCATTAAGAAAGTCCATAAATTTACTTACCTTCAAAACCCAATCCTGAAACAAATTGAACAATAATCAAAGCTAAACTTAAAGGTGGTCCTAAATCCTAATTCACAAAAGAAGCTTCTCACCCATGCGAAATTAAGGACATAAACCTTACAATAATGCATTATGCGATCTGAAAATTTTCATCTGTCATCAACTTAGATACAAATTTATTTAAGCATCTTGTAACAAAAATTGAATTCTGACAAAGTTGCTGAACAGTGTGCTTCATAAAAACTCTTCATGCGCAGGTAGATCTCATATGAGCTTTTTTAATATCGGCAATCCTCCATGATATTCACGCTAATTGAAGTGCTATTAGTTCAAGCATTCTGTTACACTGGCAGAAAGGCAATCCAGGAAATCATGGGAAATGTTGTTTTAAAATGATCTAAGTTGTTCTTTGTGCTTTCAATTAATGCACTGCATATCTGCGTAAGTTAAAAACTTAACTTTGCTAATTGCTAGTTGGTAAATTAAACGAAATTTTAAGTCACGGTTTCATGATTCAGGTACTACCAGTAAACTAATTCCCTATGAGGAGAAAATCCTTTCTATGAATGGCTTTATCCTTGATCTAGGATTGGGAAGACACGAAATGCATTTGAAACCATGATCTGACGCAAACCTGAGGCACAGGCTACAAAATTGAGCACTTTGTCTACCATAACCCCAAATTGTCTCTTTCTTCTTATTCTTATTACTTCTATTCTTGTATTTTCTTCTCTCAGTACACCTGATGCCATAAATTGAATTAATTCTCATTAATAAATATTCATCCATAATTTCTGTGTCCTAGAAACAGTCACAGTACCCAAAAGCACATGGTTTTTCCTAGCACATCACTAGCATTAGGAAGTCCTTAAAGGTGTTAGCAAAGAAGCCATTCTCAATCGTATCAAAAAAAAAAAGAAGAAAGAAAGAAACCATGGTTTATCTCGCAAACGTGGCTTGACATTTAAAGAAACTGAAGAACTTTATCCTCAATAATCGTGGCTTAGTGGGTGATAGTTCACTGAGAAAACAAACAAACAGAGTAAAAAAAGGGGGTTCCAGGTAACTTTTAGCAGGTAAGTGTATACATAAATAGAGAGACACAGAGCAGAACCAAGACAGAGAAGGACCTACCTGTTTGCAGAGAGATGCTTCTTTCCCAATAAATCTGCAGCAGATTCTTCAACAGCCTCTCCATCGCAAGCATCACCATCAACATTTTTGCCAGAATTCGCAGGGAGAGGAGAAGATTCTGGAACCACGTCAAGGCCCTTCTCTCCTCCAGCTCCTTGCTCCGTCACGGGCTTCACGCCATCGTCGGAGTCAAGCTTTCCCTCCATCTGGAAAATTATCAAACAGATCGATCCGAAAACGAGAGCAGATTTCAACCCCACAACAACACCGGATTTGCAAAATTGAAAGTATTTGGTGGTATCTTGAAGCTTTTAAGAAGCTGGCTATTCCCGTGGGTCCAACTATCAAGTACAACTCCATGATCCCATTTACAAGTTTAAGGAGCTAATTTTTTTATTTATTATTATTTATGATTAATTTTAAAAGTTGATATGAATAAATTTTTTATTTATTATAATTAATAGAAAATAAAAAAGTAACAATTTATATTAAAGACTAAATTTTTTTATCATAATAAATTTATAAATAGGATTATATTATATTATTTTTAATCCTAAATATAAAATAAAATTTAGAGTATAATTTGAGTAAATTTAATCATATGAAAATAAAAAGGGAGTAAATTGTTTGTGGGGACCAATATTTTCAATAAGGAACGTGTTTTTTGTGCTTCGATTTGTTACTATTTGTTTTCTTCTCCATTGTCTATCTCTTTACATTGCCCCATCTTTGACCCTTCGTCCCTTCCTACCTCCAATGGAATCTTTTTCTCTTTGGTGGTGGACGCTGACACGTCAGCAAACTGCGAAGGATCCAGTCCGCACTAAGCACTATACACAAAGCTCGTGGAGAAGGCAAAAAAATTACCTACTTTCCATTTCTGCCCATATGCTTTGTTTCTCATTATTTATCTCTTTTAGTTTTATAGAATTCAGGTGTTACTACCTCCGGTCCTAATTATAAAATTTACTTGACTTTTTTTTAGAGATTAAAGAAGTTTTAAATAAGTTCTTAATTATTTCAAATGTTGTGTTTTCTTAGATTATATATTAATTTATTAGTCAAACTATTTAGTTTGAAGGAAAAAATAAAAATATTCTAAACTAATTTAGTTAGTTTTCTTAATTTCTCTAAAAAAGTCAACTAATTCTTATAATTAGGACCGGAGGGGTATCTTCCCGTTAATAACTAAAAATTAATCTTTTGAACACGTAGAAATCACTGAAGTGAGTTTTACCTCTTTTGACAAAACATTTTTCATGTGCACGCCCTTGTTCGAACCTAGGATATCATATCTATTTATATTTCTTCTAAAAAAAAGAATGACACTGAGTCATTAGTAAAATTTCAAAAAATTAAAATTTGAAACTAGCTTCCTTTTAATAAATTTTTAATCAGACCAAGAAGTTTTATTTGAGATTTCTGGATGTTAGTTAAAAATTCATAATGCCCTTCATATGAGTTTTAAAATAATTATATTTTTGATTTATTAAAATCAGTTCTGACCTAATTAAAATTTTGTTAAAAGTTAAAGGTTGGAGTCTGAATTTAAATTTTAGTATTTTAGTTAAATTTAAATGTGATTTTCCTTAACAATTTGTGTGGAAGATAAATATCAGGGAATTTAATTAAAACATAAATTGTTAATATAAGTTTTAAGAAGAAATAAGTTGCTCCTTCTGAATAATTTCATAGTGATATTTTCATAATCGTATGTATAACAATATTTTCTACCTCATGTTTCAATAAAATTTGTTGAGATATTATTGTGATTAAATTTATTTTTAAAAATCAAACGGTAATTCTTCTTAATCAAGAGAAAATCTCACTTAGCCATTTAATATCAAAGAACTCCTAAAACTTTTTGAAAATTCAATGCACCCTTGAGACTAAACTGAAATTAAGCTTTTTTTTTTGAAAAGATATTTATGCCCTTCCTAGACATAGTCGAGATGTTCTTGTAAATTCTCACACATCTCTTACAAATACATATTTGACTTGAAAATTCTCTCATATGTCTTGCAAATGATATATGTTCTTGTGAATATGCTCATTCTTTTGTTCATGGCTAAGATGGTCTTGTAATTTCATTTATTTGTATGGTAAATAAGCATATTTGTCTTATAGATATATATTTGATTTAGGGTTAAATGTCTAATTTGCCATGGAAGTTTTGATAAGGGGGCATTCAGCACCCGAAAGTTTTTTTGGTACCAAATTTACCATGGAAGTATAAAAAATGTAGCAAATTTGCCCCTCCGTTAATTTTGACTGTTAAGTTTAACTGAGTGTGCACATGGCATGCCACCTCATCAACCCAATAAGAGTTAAGTATCATTTTTGCCCCGGAAGTTTTCACTAAGGAGCAATTTTGCCCCGAAAGTTTACAAAACGTTTCAATTTTGCCCTTCTTTCCCTCATATTAAATTTGACTATTAAATCAGTCAAAGACCACACATGTTATACCTTGAAAGGTCGAACTTGGAGTCGAGAGAAGGAGATCCTTGAGATGTTGAGCTCAAGGCGCGCGAATTTAAAAGCGAACCGGTCACGGAAGCATCACTTATGATCTAAGCAAATGATCAGTCTATACAAACGTAAATATTATCACTATTGATTTGTTTTACTGAACCAATTTTTGGAACATTTTTGGAACAATTCATTTCTCGTTTTACGTTTCATTTGCTTAGATTATAAGTGATGCTTCCTCTGGGTTTTGCGACAGACATTTCGATCACGTGACCGGTTCGGCTTCACAAGTCCGCGCCTTGAGCTCAACATCTCAAGGATCTCCTTCTCTCGACTCCAAGTTCAACCTTTTCAAGGCATGACATGTGTGGTCTTTACCTGATTTAATAGTCAAATTTAATATTGGGAGAAAGAAGGGTAAAATTGCTCCTTAGTGAAAACTTCCGGGGCAAACTTGCTCTCAGTGAAAACTTCCCCGGCAAAAATGATACTTAACTCTTATTCGGGTTGATGAGATGGCATGCCACGTGTCATGAGGTGGCATGTCACATGTACACTCAGTCAAACTTAAGTGTCAAAATTAGAGGGGCAAATTTGCTACATTTTTCATACTTCCGGGGCAAATTTGATACCAAAAAAACTTTCGGGTGCTGAGTGCCCCCTTATCAAAACTTACATGGCAAATTAGGCATTTAACCCTTTGATTTATAAAGTACGGGTATAATTATCTTTTTATATATGGTTAAGTACCAATTTTGCCCCGGAAGTATACCCCCAGGAGCAATTTTGCCCTGAAAGTTTTTTTTGGAGCAATGTTGACGGAGGGGCAAAATTGCTCCAAAAAAAAACTTTCGGGGCAAACTTGCTAGTTAACCCAAAAAAAAATTAAAAAATGTTATTTATGATATCGTATATTTTTAATTCTTATTTATATAATATCTAGGGGTGGAAACATGCCAGCCCAGGCTTCACCCTTAATAGGCCAGGCCTATTCGACAACAAAGTGGTCTGAGCCTGGTGTTGGTCGATTTCCTTGATGGCAAGTGAACCAGTCGAACAAGTAATAAAGTATAAGTAGAGTATCGTCCCACAGAGACTGAGATACCGAAGAGTGACGCTCAATTGCTATGATAGTTGCAAACAGAAAGTAAATATAATTGGTTTGAGAGGTTTTTGTAATTATGCTATTTAACAGAAGTAAACAAAATAAATTTAAGAGGATATCAGTGAGAAGTTAGGATGAACCTAGAATCATCCTTAAGCGCAATAATCCCCCAGTTGCTCTACCCATTGCCATAACATCCATACTGCACAGCTTCCGCAATGCTACAACATGGCTACTAACTACAAAGCTATTCAGTTAACCCACCTCTATAATCTATCGAAGCTTCCGCGTCCGATACATATGATACTAACTATACTCCTTCCATATTCCTATGGCAACTTTCTAGTTAAATCTGCATTATACTCATGGTGTCCTGGTTATGAGAGGTAGACCCATTCCTAAAGCCTACAATAAATAGGTCAAGCCTTCGCACTACCGCCTAGCAAAACATCAAGTTTCTCGGAGGTCTAGCCTCGACTCCTTGCCAGTAAGCCGAGACCACAAGTCTAGCCCTTAGATTCCTCTAATCGACTAGTAATTAATTCACTGATAAACAAACTGAATCTATAAAATTAAGAACTTGCAACTGGGTTCATATAGCACTTAAGAATTCATCATCGTTCAGCCATCAGAAAGTTAGTTCATGACGACGAGGAAACACAAAACAGAGATAGTAGTGACAGAATGACCCATGATCTAACTACTAAAATAAAATAAATGAAAATAGAAAGCTTGACGGTGTGGAAGAAGCCATGTCACGTTACTACTCAACATCTTCTTCCCTCCGTCTTACTGCAAGGAAGGATGCTGGGCTATCCTGGAATTCTCGTGTGAGTGAAGTCTCTCACTCTTCTGTTGAGTCGGCCGAATGTGTAATCTTGTTTTGGATCTCTGTGTGACTCTCCTTCTAGGGTTGACCTGCTGTTTCCTTTTATATTCAGACTTACGTGTGACGCAAGTTTCAACTAGCTGGGCTTTCCAAATCTGTCGAGATCTATCGCATCTTCTGTTTGTAAATTGATTATGCGGGATTCTTCCAATCTTTCCGTTTTGATCCTTCGCATCTTCTATTTCGTTATGTCAGCAATCTACCTGTCGATCTCGATCTTTTATGTTTATTCTTGAAATCAGCTAGATAAATGGGTCAGAAAATATGCCGCATACTCCTTTACTTTGCTATAGCTTTCGTGATGTGTTTTATTGCACTTCGGGTTGCGGTTAGAATGCTATAGCATCGTATCAGCTTTGTTATACGTTCTTTAAAAACAATGTAATTTGCTCTTTCCTAGCACATGTTTAGGATGTAAATGGTTTCCATCTTTTCGTTCCTTATATCATGAATACATGCCTTTTTGCTTGAATTGTTTGCAGTTAAGCTTTCTTTTACCATACAATTCAGTCATGAAATACAGGGAAAACATGGCATAATTTGTGCTCATCACTTGGCCTGTGGCCTGTTAGAGGCCATTTTTTCAGCCTGAGCCTGGCCTGTGCCCTGTTAAGGAAGCCTATATTTTTTAAAAAATTATAATTAAGCTAATAGGCCACAGGCCTCACTGCAAAACATGTCTATTTCAAACAGGCCAAAAATAGGCCTATCTTAAACAGGGCAAATTAAGGGTGAAGCCTAGGCTGGCTGGCCTGTTTCCACCCCTAGATATTATATAAATAAGAATTAAAAATATATTAATCATAATTAACATTTTTTTTACCCCTAAGAGCAATTTTGCCCAGAATTTTTTTTTTGGAGCAATGCCCCCCTCCGTTAACAACCCTAACGGTCAATGGTTAGTTGACCGCTGATTGTGAAGGGCAACATTGCTCCAAAAAAAAAAACTTTTGGGGGTATACTTCCAGGACAAAATTGCTCCTGGGGGTATACTTCTGGGACAAAATTAGTACTTAACCCTTTTATATACAAATTTTAATTATAGTTTAGTTCTTAAGGGTATAGTGAAAATTTTAGGGAAGTTTTAGATGGCTATATGGGTGCATGAAAATTTTCCCGTTAGTCAATGTATGAATCATTGGGAAATGTTTCTTCTTTTGCTGAGGGAAAATGTTTCATATTTAATCATATTTTATATTCTTGGAAAAGGCCGGCTCATGAATAACTTGTCAAAAATTGGTTGACGGTAGATAAGTTTCAATTTCTTACTAAATATTATTATTGGAGTGACTTTAGTATTAATAAAATAAAATAGGAGTTGGGTTGGGGGTGATATCGGAATTTGATGACTGCCAAGTGTCAAGTCATCACACATCTCCATACATTTGTCCTCCCAACTTCTCTGCCAACTCACTTTCCATTGCTGTTTGTCCCATTCATCCAGTACTCCGTTAACATGAGGGCGAAATCTTGCCCCTGATTCTTCTTTTTCAGTTATAACTGATGTGCTTGTTGAGTTGTTGTACCTATAAAAAGTTTGATCTCATAATTTTATGTTTAAAAGAGTTTGTGTATGTTGTGTTTGAATAAACATAAGTAACCACCAAACATTTAGGTCAGCTGGTAAGAGGCTGTTCTAACTTAACCATGAGTCTTGAGTTCAAGACGTAGGAATGTAGTGTGCGTGGGTGGTAGAGGCTTCTCCCTAAAAGGGGCCAACTCGGTTTCGGTTCAGATTAGTCTTGGTAGTTGATATCCTCGAAAGATTGGTCTGAGATCTGAGATGACTACGAAAAAAAAATTAACATAAGTGACTTTCATCTCATCTAACTTCTTTTGTAGATTTAAATTAGAGTAAAAGTCGATTAGTATAATTTAATTTGTATTTGGATTGCCTTTTGTATAATGAATTGTTTTCTTCTTTCACTCCCTTGCAGCCCGTTTGTAATGAGGAGAGTTTTATGAAGGAAAGAGAAGGAAGGGAATTGAATGAAAATGAAGCGAGAAAATATGAGAAAATTTGGAGGGATGTCCAGTTTGACAGGCATAAGAATAGAATATAGGTTGAGGAAAATAAAATATTTGGTGGGATGAAAATTGAGTGGTGGTTGTGAGAAAAAAATATGGAATACCATTTTCACCTCGTTATTAATCAAATTTGAATTTGCATTTACTCTGCAAGGTTTATCAAATTCGAATTTGAGAATTCTATTTTTTATACCCATGTTTTATTGTTGCTAAAGCGATTAACTCAATTGGTATTGTCCTTAGTAAACAATTTATCACAAAAAAAATACTTATCTAGATTTCTATTGGCCTTATTAGGGTTTGTTTGGGAAAGCAGTAGGGCTAAAAAAACACTAAAGGAAGGGGGAAAATATGATAAGAATAAAATGAGATGTTTAGGTTAATATTTTTTTTCAAATGGGCTTTTAAGCCAAAAGTTACTTTTAAAAAGAAGCCACTAAAACCTTATTTTTACAGTATAGACGAGTTTCTACCATCCCCAATGAATTACATTTATAATATCTTAATTTTTTTTTTTAAAATTTTTTTTTTTTTCTTAAAAAACTACTTCTATCAACACTCCTCTAAACAACCCCTTTAAAGACTAGCCAACTTTTATATTCTCGTTCCTTGTTTTTGGGAGTTGGCTCGTCTCCGCTGCCCAATTCCCTCCGCTGCTATCCTTTGCCATAAAGTGGCGTCGTTTTATGGCAAAAAACTGAAGTTGTTGCTTTTAAAAAAAATAAAAATAAAAATATGCGGTGTATTGATGGTGTATTGATGGACTAAAAAATACTTCATGATCTTGAAAAATTAGTGAAAAAATATTTCATGATCTTGAAAAAATATTTTAGGATCTTGAAAAATTATTTTAGGATATTAAAAAAATATTTCGCAGATCGACTTGGCACCAAAAATATACTTCAAGATATTTTTTCAAGATCCTAAAATAATTTTTCAAGATCATGAAATATTTTTTTCGATTTTTAGTATCCGAAAAGTGTATTTTTAGCATCAGGTTAAGACTAATAAAATATTTTTCAAGATCATAAACTAATTTTTCAAGATCATGAAGTATTTTTCAAGATCAATCGGTATTATAAAGTATCCTTTAAGATCATCAATACACTACTTTTTTTTTTTTTTTAAAAAAAAAAGCAACTACTTCAGTTTTTTACCATAAAACGACGCCACCTTATGGCAAAAGACAGCAGCGGAGGGAGTTGGGCAGCGGAGACAAGCCAACTCCTTCTTTTTGGATGTCTGTGTCAACTTTAGCTCTAGCCTTCAGGCGGAGTGTATGTTTTCTCATGGTTTAAGTTTATGAGGAATCAAATCCCGGAGATATTTTGTTGACCAAATAAAATCCTCAAAATTCTCGGAGCTTGGAAATGACAATGTTTATCAGGAGAACGACAGACAATAACCAAACAATAAATATGAAAAATGGCAAAATGATGACTTTTGTTGGTCTTAAACTTGAGTTCTCATTAAGTGCTATTCCCTCTAATTAGAGGATTAGGAATTTTTATTTTTTTTAATTTTTTTATATATTCTATTTATATATATTAGATTATATGATGCATCTTGATTTTTTTTTTACACCTAAAGTATCTCAAATTAATTAATTTAGGATATTGGGTTACAAAAAAAATATTTTTGAATGCAGGACTGAAAATTAATTAATTTGAGATACTGGGTGTAAAAAATTTTCAAAATGCAGCATATAATCTAATCTAAATAAATAGAATATATAAAAAAAATTAAAAAAAAATCATAATCCCTCTAATTAGAGGGAATATAAGACCTAAAATATAAGAGAATAACACATAATGTGAACTCTTAAACTTGTACCCCTGGGGCTGGGACTCATCCCTTCCCTTAACACACACACAAACCCTCCCTCCCTAGCAAATCTAAAATTCACAAGAAAATCAAAAGTAAACAGCATATTTAAATTTAGTTAAATCATGCACATTAACAAATTAATAAAAAACCTAGATTTTATGAAAAAAAAATAAGTTTCTTCCTCATCACATGCAGCACTTATTTTTTTCAATAACCAAAAAGTTATGAAAAGAATTTCAAATAAAAGGAAAATTATATTTTACCGTAAATTATACTCCACTATTTTTGTATGAAAGTGAAAACTTTCAGCACATTTTAGGTTTTTATTTTAAAAGACGTGTGATTGGCATATCTTTTTTATAATTCTTTAGATAGGTTTAACATACAAATTTACTCTAAAAGTTTTCACTGAGAAGTAATATTACACCAGAAGTACAAAAATGAGCAATGTTACCTTTTACTATTAAAATTTTATAATTAATGTTAGTTTTTTAACAGCATGTGAGAAATATTGCTATATTTTAAAATATTTATGAAAACATTAGACCTAAAAAAAATTACAAGCAACATTATTTTTCGACAAAAAAATTTAGGCAAATTTACAGTTTAATCCTATATTTAATAATCACTAAGAAGTTTTACCATTTTTTTTTGCGTGATAATAAGAAGTTATACCATTGAATCAATAATATTTTTTTCTTAAATGTAGAAGTAGGGTACACGGGACAAAAAATATAAATTCCTCAGAAGCAAATTGTCAATATTTATTAGATAATTTTATATAAAAAATTTATATATGTAAGGTACAACTCTAAAGTTACATTAGTAATTACCATTTCCAACTAAATTTTGCAAAATCACATTTAGGATTCGCAACTGATCTGATGTTGGTAAGTGTTTATTTAGAGCCTTATCAAAAGTATGTTTAAGTAGTTAAAGATAAAACTTAGCGAAAATTCAAGATAAAGATTATTTGAATTTACAAAACTACAAAAAGTCAGTTACAATAAGAAAGGACGTATAGGTCCGTAGGGAGGAATCTATAATTTTTAAATATTGTGTTTTTACCAAAATGCCCTTCATTTTTTTAATAGGCGAGGTCCCCTTATCTTTCGGAGTCTGGTGCTAATTTGAGTAATGTGATTAACTACTTGAGTACAGAGATTGAAAACTTTAGTTCCACAAGCCTTGTCAAACGTCATTAAGAAGCTGAATAAAGACAATGATAACTTACATTTAACAATTCGCAACTACGGTATAGAGAGTGATAACTTGGGGAGCTCAAGTTGTCTATCTCTATACTCAAGTCACCATTTATTTTTTTCAACTTGTCAACGACGCCTGATAGTGTTTAGGAAGCTAAAGTTGTCAATTTCTACACTCAAGAAGCACATTACTAAAATTGTCACTAGAGCTCTAGGCGTCAAGGGAAACCCGCCTTTTTTTAAAAAATGAGGAGCATCTTGGTAAAAGCACAATATTTCAAAAGAACAAATTTGTCCCTAAGGATCTGTGTCATTTCCCTGTGTTAATAGACATTTTGGGCTTTCCAAATTCAATAGTATTTAAATAGACTTGTTCATAAAACTTATCTCATATATTTATCTCGTATATTTTAAATAACCATTGAAAGGTTTTTTTTTTAATAACATTGAGACACCACAACTAATACCTATAAGAGCATTACACCTATTACCATTTTTACAAAGTAGCATCTCTAAATCCTCAAAAGGCTGATAAAGCTCATGGAGTCCAGTCCCAAACCAAGGCATGTCTTCGCCAAATAGTCCACTGCATAGTTACACGAATGAGGCATGTAAGTAATCCTTGTTTCCCAATCCATACCCAGCAACACTTTAACTTCATATAGGAGATCAAAGTCTCTATGTGATGAACCATGATCATGGAGAATCAGTTCGAAACACTCGGTAAAGACGGTTTCTACCCACACTTTCCTAAAGCCCATATTCCATGCCATTTTGAGACCTAATAAACAAGCCCAAATTTCCGCCGATAATTCATTCCCATCCTCAATGGGATGTATAAAACCTTTAATAAATCTTCCCGAAGAATTTCAAATGAGGCCCCCATAAGCACTTCTGGTAGTCGTAGATGAGAAAGCACCGTCAACATTCATCTTCACCCAACCTTCTTCTGTTGGTCGCTAAGACTCTTGACTAGGGGCCAGGGAAGCCCCATGAATCTTCGTCCCTGCTAGACGATCAGTAGTGAGTTTCATGTACTTCACCAGTTCACTTGAACTGGCGAGAATACTATCGTTTGAGATGAGCTTCTTCTCAAACACGCATAAGTTCCTCCTTCTCCATTACCAACACAAGATTGTAAATCTAGAAGCCCACTCCCTACTTGCGTCTTTCTAATCTCTTATATTCCACCACACCCAGTCTAAAAGGTTCATACTACAAAATATACGCCACCTCGCCGAACTCACCACTTTCTGCCATATAGCTTTTCAAATATGTGCAATCCCTAAAAACATGTATAGCGTCTTCTAATTCTGCCTCACACTAAGTACATGATGCATCTATCGTCAAGCCCCTTCTCTTCCAATTAACATTCGTGAGCAGACACTAACAGACCACTAACCAGATAAGAGTCTTGTATCATTGTGGTGCGCGGACTTCCCACAATCCCACACTCCACCCCAATCCCTTCCTCGTGCCGTCGCATTCCCCGATAACAGTCTGTTTGCTAATTTTACAGAAAATTCGTCATTTTTCTCCTACTTCCATTTAACCAAGTTAATGTAATATCCTAATTTATTTTTAGGATTTAATTAAAAAATGAGTAAAACAATAAAAAATATTATATATATATATATATATATTTAAATGTGGGCATCCCACTATTTCAATGATGATTTGGAGAGGGAGTGCTCAACCTCTTCTTATTTTTCTCCTCTTTAAAACGTACGCTGAGAGTAGAGAGTAGGAGTGAGAACGAGCGAGGGAAAGAGAAGAAGAGAGGAAGAGGCGGAGGCTACATGAGTTTTCAGAGATAAGTTATTTATTTTATAAGATCATTTAGGTAACTAAACTAACTTCTTTTCAACAAACTTCCTTTATGAAAGTTATTTCACGTATTTTTCTCTTTATAATGAGGGCATTCTTGTGCTGATTAGTGCAAATTTTGGGGTAAGGATTTTGAAAAAGTTGAGTTTTGACAATAGATGACTATTATGTAGATGATGATTAATAGTTAATTTTAATCGGTTGAGATTTGTTAATTGGTTGTTGTAAGAATTTAAAATTTATTTTCTATTTAAAAAGTTTAGGATTTATGACATGCAAGATGTTCCTACTTCCTACTGATTAAATGTGGGTTAAAAAAATTTATTTGAGTTAATGGAGATATTATTTAAATTTTAATCGGTTTAGTTTTGAAATCTAAAAGACTAAACTGTCATTTATGATATTTGTAGGACTAAAATGTCATTTGTGAAATTCGCAAGTCTAAATTGTCATTTCTGAAATTTGTAGGATTAGACTGTCATTTTTAAAATTTGAAAGAATAAACTGTCATTTCTAAAAAATTTAGGTTTAAATTGTCATTTCTGAATTTATAAGACCAAACTGTCTTTTTTAAAATGTAAACCTCAAACTACCATTTTCATTTTTTATTATAATAATATATTATTATCAAAATCAGTATATTTTGAATTATATGAATGTAGAAGCTATAATTTTGATTATGTGGAGTTTTGAAGAGTTATTAACGATTAGTAAATTGATTGTGATGGATTGTTTTTTGGCGTGTGTTTGGGCTTTTGGATTAGAAACAATGTGATAATAATTGGCTTTAACTAGAGGTAACCACTTTTTACTTATTATGTGTATTTGTATGTTGTTTGTGAGTATTTCGTGAAATGATTATAAATATTTTAATAGAAATTGGTTTATGGAACCTTATGATTTGAATTGGGAAATATATATACATATATATGCACACACACTCTTATATATGTATAAGAATTGTGAAGTGTGATATTATGACATGTATATGAGAATGATTTAAATAACATGATATGAACATGAAAGTCTTGAAAAATTCTCGTTGAGCTATTTATTGTGATAATTATTGTGATGGTTGAATTGAGAAGAAATGAAGTAGTTTGTTTCACCACGTACTATAGTCTGCATCGGTGCACGATGGTTGACTTTCTATTGTCTCACTATTTTAATGAGGGATTGTCCCACTAGTTCAATGAAGGATTGCCCCACTGTTTCACTGAGGGGTTGCGACACCCCACTAGTTCGATGGGGAAAAAGACTCATGGTCTGAGGTAGGTACTCTGGGGATTTTGATTGATCCTCATCACATGACCAGTGAGATTTTAAGTAGACAATAATGTGGATAATAACTTAGCCCATGGATCTAGTCGGTGAAAATAAGGCGGTTCGGTTAAATTGATGAGAGGCATCTTAGGAATTGTGTTAGGGAATTTGTGATACAAAATTCCTGATATGGAATTTTATGATATGAAATTTGATATGGAAATTGTGATATATAATTTGTGATTTAAACATTTGTGAATATATTTTTAATACTTTGTTATATAAATTGTTCCACTTAGCACCTCATGAGCATATATTAATGTTTGTAATGAGTTGGATTGTCGGTTACTATTATTTTTTAAGTGATAGTTCTCGTGTGGGTTCATAAGAGAAGACTTCATAAGCTTAAGCTACTTCTGTTAATAGTAGTGCTTCCATCTTTTTGGTATACGTTGGATTGTTAAATATTGTCACGTTAAGACTCATTTTGCATACTCTGGTTTATCTAGGATATTTGGATAAATGATGAAGCATTAATTAGTTATTAATTTAAGAAAATGGAGTATGTTACAGTTAACATCATGATCAATTTCGATTCCACCAAGAATAGTATCCCAAGTTTTCTTGACTTGAGTTCACACATTGGAATCATGTCGTTTTGGAGTTATGGAGGGAGAAGATCATCCCCACGTTTATACTTGTCCCGCACCACTCTAACCCAAAGAGCACCCTTGTGTGTCACAAGCCTCCATCATAACTTCATGAAGAGTGCTTGGTTCTGATATCTAGCATGTCACAATCCCAAACCGCCCTACCTTTTCTCTTTACACACCTTGTCCTAAGCTACTAAGTGCGTCTGTCGACTCTCCTCTGTACTACCTGTAACATCCTAGTTTTTTAATTTTAGGATTTAAGTATAATTATGAAATAAGTATATATGATAAATGTGTTTATTATGAAATGTTGGGCTTAAAATAATCATGAGAATAATTATTGGAAAATTTAGGCTTATCTTTTTTTTTCCCCTTAATTAATTTCAAGAAAAAGAATAAATGTGAATAAGGAATAAATTAGGCCTAAAAATTATGGAATTGATATTTTAAGGCCAAAAGAAATTTAATTGAGAAAGAAAATCCTTAAAAGGAATTAAGGATTTATTTCTAGCATTTGTATAATATTTATTCCATATTGCAATTAATTAAGCAATTTATTGGATTAAATACTTATAATCCATATACCCCTTTCAATATCCATCAAACCACTCCAATTGGGCCCAAAACCATTTCATTATCCAGTCACTTGGCCTATATATTATTTTGTGCAAAACCACACCTACCTACTATTTATTATTCCATTTCTTCATTCTTCTCCACAACCAAAACGCGGCAGGATAAATATATGTATCCATATTCCTCTTATAATCATTCATTAGGCCCATTATTCATCCTCACAGCAAAGAAACAACAAGTTATATTTATACATATATCCCTATATTCACTAATATCCCTGCACGTAAAAGGCGCTGAGTACGAAATCAACAAATCAGATTTGTTGAATGTCCTTACTTCCATATCTCTCTTTCATCGTACAGTGTACACGCAAGAGAACGCCGTTTATTCATGCACAGTGTTGTCAGGAACGACTTTAACAGAGTGGCCATACGTCTCGAGCGCCACCGAAATACCCACTGTGCATTCCCTTTTCAAACCGTTGGCTTTTCTTACATCACACCTGTAACACCCAATTTCTAACAATTATCATATATCATAGTATTAAATTTAAATGATTTTTATAAATAAATACTGAAATTCGAAATAAACAACTTCGGAGTGTTAGCACGCCACACTTGTAGACGTGACAAGTGAAGCGCTACTTATTACAATAATGTAAATTCAACTCAAATAAATGTGATTTATAAAAAAATATATAAAACTAAATTTAGCGCTTGAATGTTTTTACTCACTTCTCATCGCTATTTCAACACTGTTTCATCAAATTATGCTCCCCCGAAGGATCATCGTGACCCATGAACACAAACATCAAGAATTCTTTGGTAATCCTAATAAAACACAATTTAAATGGCACAAATATATTAATCAAAGCATATATATATAATCATGTGGTAATTGCATCAAACATTAATCATTATCTTTTTAAATTTATTTAGACTTGGGAAACCCGCGTCTATTTAGTTTAGTGGGAAGAGAACCATGGTAGACCCGGATATCCTGCCAGTCTACCCTGTGACCCAGAAATCTGCCAGTCACAAATCATCAAATTTTCGCCATAAAACATTTTCTCCCTAGTGTGCACACATCTTCCCAAAATTGCTACTAGTGTCCCGGAAACCTGCCAGACACCACTATGGGAAGAACGAATACTATCTTTTCACATCATATAAATATCGAAGGCATAAAGCCCAAAGGTTGTGTTCATCACTTTGGGAGATACCATCCCAAAGCTATCCTCCCACTGTTAAATTATTTTAAATACACGTATAATAAATTCTCATTAGTTCCTATAATGTTGTCATAAGAAATTTCCATGACCATCATTTAAACTTTTGGCTCTACTCATTATCTATTTTACTCATGGGTTCCTATAAGGTTGTCATGAGAAATTCTCATGACCATCATTTAAATCTCTGGCTCTACTCATTATCTCTTTTACTCATGGCTCTACTCATTATCCCTTTTTAAACTCATGGCTCTACTCATTATCCCTTTTCAAACTCATGGCTCTACTCATTATCCTTTTTTTAAATCCATGGCTCTACTCATTATCCATTTTTAAACCCATGAACCCTTAAAAGAAAGGACAAAAAAAAATCAAAGGTAGAGACTATTCCATTATGTGACAAAGACAAAGCAGAGAACTACAAAACAACTACAACCAATGTGCATGACAAAAGAATCTGATGAAAGAAACTTCAAGATCGTAACACTGTTGATACAGTAAAGGGAATAGCCACGCAAATCAAGAAGAAGAATTATATATATGTACTCAAGAGGGAGCAACGTTTTGTTTTCTTAAGGTTCTAGGGATTAGGATTACCTATCAAGATTCATATAAAATTAACCTAAGACTCATGGGATTAGGATTACCGATCTCCGTTTTTGCTAGCCTCCTAGAAAAATGATTTGATGAGAGTACGGGAGGGGGATGCAGTAGTGAAGAAGAAAAGTGTCGAGCATTTTCTAGGTTTAGGCGGATAGACCTAAGTTTTTAATTAAAATCTAGGGTTTAGCTATGGGCTGAGCTCTTTAATTATTGTCAATTAATAAATTATAAAACAATACAAACATTATTAAATTTTAGATTTTTATTATTACTATATCATTATTATTATTATTTAAATCTATTACTATTATTATTTAAATCTATTATTATTATTATTAATCTGGGTATTACAAGACCAGACCTTTGATTCGTTATATATATAGCCACTGCCTTTTTTTTTTATCATTGGTGTCAGGGGCGGAACTTATCAATGACAAGGGTTTAAAAATTGTTTAAATATATGGGGATGGGGACTCCCTTTGCACTCTACTTCGTTTTTAGTGTAATAATGCAAATTTTTCTCTGCATATCTATTCAACTTGTCAAAATTGCATAGGAACAAGTGTCATTTCTCTCCAACTTTCGGTCTTTATCTCTCAACGATGCGTGCTTAATATAATGTAAAATTAAATTTTGGCTTCCAACTTTTTTTTTTTTTAACA
Source organism: Acacia melanoxylon (assembly GCA_019022615.1). NCBI lineage: Eukaryota > Viridiplantae > Streptophyta > Magnoliopsida > Fabales > Fabaceae > Acacia > Acacia melanoxylon. The sequence continues at coordinate 10,888,056 of JAFJYJ010000011.1, forward strand.
TTTTCCCCTCTTTTATATCTTTGGGCTTATAATTCAATCTTTATTCCATGTGGGGTCTTGTATGATTTATGTTAATCTTGTCATTCTTTTCTATATTTCATTCTAATTACTTAAAATTTTTAGTTTATCAGTGAAATTTACTTTTGTGGTGTATCCCTTACTATGCTTTTACCTATTCTACACTACACTTATAAATGAAGTTAATTGACTTGATTTCATGATTTTTTTTTATTCTTTTCATTTTTAATGCATATAAAACTTTCCTTAAAAAAAATTTCGGAGGGGCGCCCGAACCCCCAAATCCCCCCACAACTACTTGGCCCCCCCCAACTTTTCTTTCAAGTTCCGCCACCGATTGGTGTACTTCAATTAGCAAGAGAGAGTTCAAGTATGTGTGTGCTCTGCTCTTGCTCCATAAAACAAAGGCGATAGTTGTCGGTGAAAGAAGAGAATCCAATGTAAGTCTTTCTTGCTGTTATAGATATATTTTATATATTGTTGTGTATACAAAACGAAGGAGAAAGTTTTATTTGCTGCAATAAAACTGAAAACTGGAACTTTGCTATCATAAGACTTTGCTCTGATATACATATATATATCGCTGCTCTTGGGAAAAATATAAGAAAACTTGAAGTCCTGAAATATATAGGTGGCTATCAGTGCTTTTATATTATACGTACATATCTTTGCTTATGGGGGATTCACGGTTAGCTATACATTTACATAAGGAACCAAAACCTTGAGAAGTTGTTGCTTGAAACGTTGTACAAGGAAAACCAGATAGCTTGTATATGATGTTGGGTATATATAACAGAAGGAAGAGTTGTTGTGTGGTATAATATAGGTATATGTGTTTTAAGATATAAAGTATATATACTTATGTTGCAAGGTGACTGGAAGGAGTAAAACTAAGGTTCTGTTGAATTATATATATAGTCACATAATAGGATGCAGGGACGGACCTTAGAAGATACAAAGGGGGCCATGGCCCCCAAAAAAAAAATTGTTTAGAAAATGATGAAGGGACGCAAAATCATATGTAGTTTGCGAAGGGGGGACCAAGTTTGAATACAACCATTTGAATCAGGAAGTAATGTGCAGTCTCTTACTTTCTCTCTTCTCTGAATCATTTAACTATCGGGAGAGATGGAAGCTTTAAATTTTCTCTACGCCTGATCTTCAACGCCCGCGGCAATTACTCAGTCGTCCGATCAGAACCTCATCATTGTCTTCTGCCTTGAACTCATCCTTTATAAACAAACCAAGCCGCTCCAACGAGTATTCAAGCTGAGATTGTTTAGGCTTATTTGTTGCAACGGTGGAGCCAAACAAGGTACACACCCAATAAGCATTTCAAGCTCTTTCAGGATCTCCAAATCATGCTCTATATCAACAGTTCTTTCCACCTGAATAGGAGTAACATTAGTGTGAGATTCTTCGTTTCAAGATAAATCATTGAAAAACTTAGCTACAAAAATGAGTGAGGACAGAACCTTTTGAATTGCCATTCGTGAAGGTGAAGCTTCTCTTTCTTTCTCCCTTTGTTGTTTTAACTCCTCTTCAGCCCTCATCTTTGCAGCAGATTCAGCAACTTTGATTTGGGCTTCTATCCTGGCTCTTTCTATTATGTAAAGTGCAGAATTTTATGAATTCTATCCCGCCTTCTGTGAAAAAGTCCATTTTTTCTTACTTTGGTTCGTACACCTGGTAGTCGGAGCTAGCTTCCTTCAACGCCGGCCGGTGAGAGAGACTTTCCCTTTTTTGTGTTATCTTTCTGCGACGATTTTTTTTTGTCTTTTGGAACTTCATCTTCCTCTTCTGGTTTTGGCTCCCCCAAAATATCTATCTAAGGTCCGTGTCCCTGATAGGATGTATATATGGTTTCATAATAGTATATATAGAATATATATAAATATTTGGTTTCGTGGTTCATGATGTCTGGAGGGAGTGAAACTAGATTTAAAGTATATATATAGCTGATCTTATATTTACATAAATATATATAGATAGATAGATATTTTGGAAGACCATGAGAAACATTGTATGCATTAAAACATAATTTATATGATGATTAGTATTTATAAACTCCTAATTTAAAGTATGGAAATAAGCTTTGAAAGTTTAAATTAATTAGAAATAATAATTAAAAAAATAGTGATAAATAAATTATTATTATTATTATTAGAATTTGTATTTTTTTTTATAGGAAATTATAAGTTTTTAATTGTGATAATGTAGAGTCTTCTTGTGGCCGTGAATCATGTAAGTGGTGCTCCGCTCCTAAAGTTAAGCTTGGAATTGTAATGCTTAGGGGTTAATTTATTTTATATGTTTGTTTTGTGTTATAAGGTATTTTTCTAAGTCTTACTTTTATATATACTACTTGTATGTATTTGAAAATTATGTGTATGTTTGAATATGAAATTATTTTAGTAAAACAATATATTTTCCAATCTATGCATTTAAGTTAATATTATTATTGGGGTTATTATTGTTGTGATGGTTATAATGTTTGTTGTGAGATGATGTGTAACATCCTAATTTTTAATTTTATGATTTAATTATAATTATAAATTAATTATATATGATATATGAATTTATTAGGTAATTGTTAGAAGAAAGGAGAAGAGAATGAGAAAGGGAAAAAAAAAAAAAAAGAGAGAAAAGAATGCAAAAATAAATAAATAATTATAATTAAAATGGGAGGCATGGCCTCCCACTGTGCTTGGCCCACTGCGCCCGGCTGCACAAATCAGTGGGAGGCATGGCTTCCCACCTATTCTCTATTAAAAAAAAAAAGTGTGTGTTGGGGGATTATAAATACCCCCACACCCACACATAACACACACACACTCGGTCTAGAGAAGAGAGGCGAGAGAGAGAGAGTGTGAGGAGGGAAGGAGAGAAATAGAGAAGAAGTGGTGGTCATTTTAAGGTATGTCTTTTATCTTATAAGATTATTTAGGTAGGTAATTTAAACTAGCCTTCTTTTCAATAAACTTTCTTCATGAAAGTTATTCTAAATATTTTTTCTTTCTAATAAGTTTATTATTATGTTGGTTAGTGAAATTTTTGGGGTTAAGATTTTGGAAAGTTTTGAGTTTTGACAATAGAAGGCTATATATATGTAGTATACGGTTAATAATAAATTTTAATCGGTTTAGATTTATTGTTTGGTTACTTTAGAAATTTAAAATAAATTTTTCTATTTAAAGGATTTAAGATTTATGTCCTATAAAATGTCTCTACCTATCAAATGTTATGAAAATAATTTATTTGGGGTTAGGGAGATATTATTGGAATTTAATCAATTTAGTTTTTATATATGAAGGACAAAAATGTAATTTCTGGAAATTTTGGGGCAAAAGTGTAATTTCTAAAATTTTGGGGAAAAACTGTGATTTCTGGAATTTTGGGGGGAAAAACTGTAATTTCTGGAAATTTGGGGCAAAATTGTAATTTCTAGACTTTTGGGGCAAAACTGTAATTTTCTGGAATTTTTGGGGCAAAACTGCAATTTCTGAAATTTTGGGACTAAAAGGTCATTTTTAGTTTTTGTTATAATAATATATTATTAGAATTTTTATTTTAAGTTATAGGAAATTATAAGTTATATTTGTGATAATGTAGAGCGCTTATTGTGGCCAGTAATTGTGCGGGTGGTCTTTCTCAAGCTAAGTTTAAAGCTTGGAATTGAAAGAAGGGGTTAATTTATTTTATATGTTTGTTTTGGGTGTGAGGTATTTTTTAAGTCTTACTTTTGTATATACTACTTGTATATATTTTGAAAAATTTGGTGTATGTTTGAATATGAAATTATTTTAATGAAGCAGTGTATTTTCCAATCTGTGTATTTAAGTAAATTTTATTATTGGGGTTGTTATTGTTGTGACGGTTGTAATGTTTGTGTGAGATGATACATATGGAATAATAATTTAGTAAAATGTTGATGAAAATTTTAGTGTTATTTATTTTGTTGTGGGATATGTGGGGTTGTGTGGAAGAGATTGATGGTGAAATTGTGCCCATCGGCTCTCTCATTCCTAGCCCGGAATTTGAGTTGAGTGTTTTGGGTGGACACCTCCCTGTTACGGTATATTGGTGGAGACATGGGAGGGGACGGTATTCTTGAAGTGACTAGCTAACCTTGGTACGGATATATACTAGCACCGATAAATGTACCACATCCAAGAAAATATAAGGAGGAGCATGATGGATGAGTGTGAATGATTTTAAATATTTTAATTATTATTTATCATTTAATTATTATTGATATTTTATTCATGTTAATAAACCTGCTTCTCTGACTTGCAATCCCTTTCTGCATATTTGGTAAATTAATTTCGGTTATGGGGACTTTATGTCTCACCTCGTTATTATTAATTTTTTTTCAGGCGAGACCTCTAATCTTACTAGAGGACAAGGGAAGCAGCCAGAGGCATAGAAATCCTGAAATTTGTAGGCCTCTTTTTGGTATTAGTGCTGTATTGATTTTTATATTGCCATGCTAGGGCCCTCATATTTTTGAAATACTGCATCAACTATTTTTGGATAACTGTCTATTTTCCGAAGGCCTTATTTTATACACTAACATATTATAGTGGATCCACAATTATATTTTGTGTGAAAATCGTTTTGTGTAGACCCTTTTACTGTAGGGGTAATGTTGTAAGACTCGTGGGCTATATAAACTCATGTTCGATAATTGTGCCCTGAGTTATGGTTTCCTGTAGTGGGTTTGTGGGAAAAATTTGTATCCTGAACCCCGAGGTGTGCTGTTTTGAAAAGAAAAATGGTGTTCCATAATTACCTATCGTGTTTTATGAAATTAATATGGGTAATTGTTGTTTAGTGAGAAAGGGTCTTTTCATGATGTATATGGAATAATAATTTAATAAATTATTGTTGAAAATTTTAGTATTATATTATTTCTTCTGTTGAGGGATATGTTGGGTTGTGTGGAATAGATTGAGGGTGAAATTATGCCCATAATTTGAGTTGAGTGTTTTGGGCGGACACCTCTCTGTTACGGTATATTGGTGGTGACATGGGAGGGGACAGTATTTTTGAAGTGACTAGCTAACCTTAGCCAAATATACCAGCACTAATAGGCTGTACCACATCCAAAAGATATAAGGAGGAGCAGGATGGATGAGTGGGGATGATTTTAAATATTGTTTAATTACTATGTATTATTTAATTATTATTGATATTTTAATTATGTTAATAAACCCGCTTATCGATCGACTTAATCATTTCCTGCATATTTGATAAATTAATTTCGGTTATGAGGACTTTATGTCTTACCCCGTCATTATTAAATTTTTCAGGCGAGACCTCTAACCTTACTAGAGGACAAGAGAAGCAGCTAGAGGCATAGAAGTCTTGAAATTTGTAGGCCTCTTTTTTGTATTAGTGTTGTATTGATTTATATATTGCCATCACAGCGTCCTCATATTTTTGAAATACTACATTAATTATTTTTGGATGATTGTTTATTTTCCGAAGGCCTTATTTTATACACTATAATATTATGGTGGATCCACAAACAAATCTTGTGCAAAAATTATTTTGTGTAGAACCTTAGTTGTGGGGTTAGTATTGTAAGACTCGTGGGCTATGTATTCTCCTATTTGATAATTGTGCCTAGGGTCATGGATTTCTTGTAGTGGGTTTGTGGGAAGAATTTGTATCTTGGACCCAGAGGTGTGTTGTCTTGAAAATAAAAAGGGTTCTCTATAATCATCTGTTAATCCAGTTTTAAGAAAACATTATGGTTAATTATTGTTTAGTGAGAAAGGGTCTTTTCACCACCCCACAAGAATGATCTGTTCTACTTGTCCAGAGTATATATCACAAACATTGCTCGGAAGTTAAGATGTTTGCATAGTATATGCAGGGATAGCTGAAGAGACAGTGGAAATAAGTGTCGACCTTCTAGCTAGAAAGAATGAATTAGCTTTCCATCGAGTCAGTCTTTCCTTAACCTTGTCAACCACCTCTTGAAAAGATTCCTTTCCAACCCTTTTATGGTGAAGTCATACCCCAAGATACCCAAGGTCAGCTGTCTGAGTAAATTTGAGGGTCGAACTAAGTTCCTGCACCTGTTATGGTTTATATTATTTGAAAAAAAAAAAATACAGAAGCATTTACCTTGAGACATGAAGACTCACAAAAATGGGACAAGCACTCACGCACCATCTTTGCTTGTTGAAGGGAGGCTTTATTAAACAAGATAATATCATTCGCAAAGAACATATGAGAAATTGATGGGATCTTCTTTGTGAGTCTAATAGGCTTCCATATTCATTCTTCAATTATTTCTTGAATCATATGAGCAAGTTTTTCAATACAAATCACGAATAGGTACAGCGAAAGATGGTCCCCCTGTCTAACTGCGCGTGAGGAATGAAAACACTCTACCTTACTACCATTCCATAGAAGTTGCAAATCTGCAGTACTAATACATTGCTCCACCACCTAGATAAGGTTTCAAGGAAAATTAAGTTCATGCAGACACTTAAGAAGAAACTGCCAATTCATCCCATCATACACCTTCTCAAAATCATTATTTTCAACAACCTCAGCATACCATTTTAGTTGAGACATCTGGCTAGTTTGGACTCGACTCACTCCAATCAAATTATACCCTGCTCGGACACATGTATATTTCTATTTTTTTGTTGTAAAATTAGTTATTTAATACTCCTTTCGGTTCTAATTATAAGATATATTTACTTAGTTTTAAAGGGATTGAGATAGTAGTTAAATTAGTTATTATTATTATTTTTGTAAAATGCCCTTATTTAAAAATTGTTTCTGGCTTTTTGCCCCTCCTTTTAACACCCTCCAGTGTAACGTCCTTATTCAACGCTTTGTTTTGCTCCATTTCAGCTTTCCTTATAAATTTATAAAACACTCAATATAAAAAAACAATAGAGGTATTTTGGGAAGAAAATGACAAAAATTAGAATTTTGTCCTAGACCAAAATCAACTCATAAATATTATTCTTTAATAGAAACTAGAAAGGGGGAGTATTATTATTTTTCATGGAAAAAACAGTTTGTGTTTTAGCGATATTGATGAGAACAATTTATTGTGTTTTTTTCAAAGAAATCGCTTCGTCGTCAAGGTGACCCTAATCCAGCACCCAGTTACGAATATCAGCACCTTCTGCTCCTCATCGATCGTCGAAGTAGTTAAGTGATCGATTTTCTGTTTTAAACATTGATGTTGCAATTTTTTCACTGAGGAAAAAAAGTGAGGAACAAATCCATTTGGCGAACATAGGAAATGTCAGTGGAACCTCCTCCTTTCCAAGAATCAGCGCGATGTGATGTCTGCAATTGCAGTTTCAACACCTTCAGGAGACGGGTACCTCTTTCCTTCCTCCCAACCCATCCCCTAATATAGAACTCCTGGTTATTGATCATTTCAGTTATGCATATAACTATTCACTGCTTGATTGAGAGATCGTGTTTTGTGCTATCTAGATAAACGAAGACTAGGTCCACTGATGTGAACATGTTAAGAATATGTAATTTAGCGCATATAAATGGTCATGAGATTCAGTGTCTTGCAAAAAGTATTGAAATGATTTGAATTAACATGACCTTCCATTAGGATAAGAGGATTAATGAAGCAGAAGCACAGTGGCTTTATTTTATGGTTTTAAGATAGTTGTAGTTATAATGTAATGTAGTAGTAATAGCAGATTGGAAGGAATTCAAAGATTATGTAAAAAATCGTATGGACTGAATTGGCATATGATAAGGGTGAGCCAGCTTAGGCTGTCCTGTCCGGTCCAGTGAAAAAAAATGTGATTGTGGTAAATCAGAACTGTATTAACCATTATTGGGAAACTATGAAGCTACTTTTACTTTAATGCCAAATTATGATGTGCTAACAATGAGAACTAAAAATTGTGAGAGTATGTTTGGAGATGCAAGTGAGGGATGTCAGGAGAAAAGTTGCAATGGAAACAGTTACCCTAGTCTGTGAGTTTAAAAATTTGAAAAGGGAGAAGGGGAATGGAAGGGGACCATTACTCTTCATTCCCCTTCAAATTATCTTTTATTTTTACTATTATCATTTAAAAATTTATATCTCTGTGGGATCTGCAAGCAGCACCACTGTCGACGCTGTGGAAGAACATTATGCCATGAACACTCATCAAATCAAATGGTATGGTTTTATTCATATTTATTCATTTCCCCTCTTATTTAATAGTTATGTAGATGTTTTATCAATGATTGAACTTTATTCAAAGATATCTTTATTTGTAGGCTTTACCACAGTTTGGCATTTACTCAAATGTCAGAGTATGTGCTGATTGTTTCAACAATTCAGGGTAAATTTACTCTCTGGTTAAGACCATATCTTGTTACATTTGTTGTACTAGCATATGAATTCAAAGCTAGTTATCCTGCTGTTTTTATGTAATACATTTTAAGTTTTAGCTATGTTAGGATGAAGATGACTTAGAAGGTTTCTTTCAGCTGAGCGTCTAATATGAATGCCTTGTACTTTTTTATATCTTATTCCATGCCTTATTTGATGGAAGGACAATATATTGAAGGAATTATACATTTGATAAGAGCATCTATCGAGAGCTTTCATCTGCTTGCATCCAAGCACTTCTGTAGCTTTTTTCCTTTTTCCTTTTTTGGGGATAAGTGGCCTAGCTATAGCAGCACTGCTGTTATCAACAGCTAAAAAAATTTACCTGTGAGTTGATTTTTTTTCTTTCCAATCTGAATAGTTTTAAGCACTTTATGATTCCCATGACTTATGTAGTTTTGTATCACTGTAGATAATATAATTCAGGGAACAAAAATAAAACTTTGCAATTTATAATTATGTGGCCTGTTGGGAAATTATCCAATGAAGCCAAATGTCTTACTGGATGTTACAACCAACAGCTTTAATCTTTGGTTATGGATTTTTTTTTAAATACTTTGCCATTCAATATAATGCTACAAACCAATAAACCAAGGGTAATGTAGCATAGTCTAACTTGTTTATGGTCTTATTGGTATATTATCAATGCCTTACTACTCATGTTTCTTGTAGACGGTTTGAGTTATTTCCAATAGGTTACCTCACGTACTATGATTGTGCATGACTCCAATTGTAGCTTTCTGCATGAAACTGCAGCATCTGTTACTTTAAGAAAATTAAATTATATGTCATTGAAGGAACAATCGGTTTATGGTCTAAATAGTAAACAACAGTAGGAAGTCCTCTTGCTTGATGGTGTGAACTGGAGTTATTGGCAGATTTTTTTAATAATCATATTGACTATGGCTATGTTTTACGTCTTATCTGGAAAATTTGGCTTGATGGTACTTATCTTTATGATATTGCTATCTATTAAGATGTCAACAATAAATTATGTCTTTTGTTTGGTCAGACCTGGGAAGCATGATCCGCAGGTTTCTTTAGATGGAACAAATAACATTACGAATGCAATTTCCAAACTAGACATTGATACAGATGTAAATTCAAAGACTGCACAGACAGCAGATAGTAAGGCTGCAGTAGGCATTAAAGAGTGTAAGTGTGGAATGCCTCTTTGCATTTGTGAAGCTCCTCCAGCCCCTTCCTCTGATGCACTGCCCCAGCAGGTATTATAGACTTCTATCATCATAAGGTGCATACACCCATTATTTGGAGCAGTCATATACTCATCAGTTTCTTTTTTCTCCTTTGCACAAGAAGAAAATCACTCCAGCCGTAGCTCCTCCGTCAAACCCTAAACCAAAGAAGTCAGATGTTCCTCCTAAAAGTAGAACCTCTACATCAAACAGCAAGTTCAGGTGGGTATTGATTGTTAGATTTCTGTTATAATTATGCATACTTTCTAACATGTTTTAATTTATTATTTTTAGTATCCATTTAAAGACCAAGATAATTCTTTTTTTATATGTTGATTAAAACCTAGTTTATCATTTTAGTTAACTTCAGTCTAGAAGAGAAGAGAGGAGTTTCTTGTGTTGAAAGAAGATATATTACAAATTTGTAATATATCTTCTTTCCAAGATGTCTAAACCATAGCAGTTTAGTACTAGAGCCTTATATATTTCAACTTCTTGGTATGCTTTATTTTTGTGCTATGCCCACCTGCAAAGGTGTCACTCTTTGATGCTGTTTTTAAAGATATTGTATATTCATAAAGAAGCTATTGTTTTCAGTTTTTCAGCTATTAGATCATAAACTGGGTTTTACAAAATCTGTACCTAGTTATGCTCTCTGGTGTTTTGTGTTGTCGTTATTTGATGTCCGTTATGCAATCTACAGTTCTTTCAATCTCGGTCGTGTATCTGGTGGTGCCTCTGATGGTTCCCAGATGAACTATGAAGCTACTGGAGAGGTATTTTATCTTTACATAGATTTATGCGATGTTCAAGGCCCCATTGCCTGAAGATCCTAGTTGCATCAAATTGCATAATAATTGTTGAGATTGAAGAATCACATTGAAGCATCGGAAAATACTAATATTATTGATCCTTAAGAACAAAAGAGAATACAAAGAGGCTTTTATATAGGCAAACTAATAGACCAACCTTAATCTAAGAAACTAATCAAATCAATTAAATCATAATATCTGAATATATAATCTTAGAATATAATATTCATATCTAATCATAATAAATACTAAATAATCAATCCTAGTATTATTAATTAATTAATATCTTAATTCTAAACTTGCTATTCTCAACAATAATATTGCATTTTGTGTTCTTAGGGTTTGAGAGAAGCAATAAAAAATGGTGATGCTGCTTCTGTCAGGAAACTTCTAAATCAGGTCCCTCCCCCTATCCATTTGGTTTAAAAAAACAATGAATTCACCTTTTCTTTTTTGTTTTTGCATTTTTCTCGAATCAGTATTTATGTATGAATTTTAATGCGTGCAGGGTGTGGATGCAAATTACAAGGACAAGCAAGGAATGTCTTTATTGCATTTGGTATTTCTCTCTTCATATGGGCACGCACGCATGCCTAACCAGCATTTGAATATGATCACTTGAGCATAATTATATATATTTTTTGATCATATGTAATTCTTACTTATTTCAACATTTTATGAAGGCTGCTGTCTTCAATCAGACTGATATAGTCTTCATTCTCATGGATGCTGGGGCAAGCCTAGAGTACAAGAATGCACAAGGTAACTAAAACCTTTCTCTTCTCAGGGTTCAGCCATTTACAGTGTTGTTATTATTACAGTAGGCCTAATTTGATTACTTGTTATTCAGGAGAAACACCCTTGGATTGTGCGCCGGTTACCTTGCAGTACAAGATGCGGCAGAAGATGGAAGAGAGCAAGGCAATGGATGTTCAAAAGATTTAATTAGCATGAAACTTCTCTTATTTACTTATAAGCATGGTCTTGGGGAGGCCTAAGCAAGCCTGAAAGAACACCAGCGTCCAAGATTCCTTTTGTTTGCTCAACATTATATTTCGGCTTCTATATAATGCAAAAGAGTGTTTATTTCCCTTCTTTTGCAATTACATGGCTTGACATGAAACGAAGAACATGGAGGATGTATAGAACGCATCTATTTGCTCCTCAGAATCTTCTGATCTGTTCCATATAACCTGTTTTCAGTTCTTTGTTAAATTTCTACTTGGTTTTCAGAAGCATAGTATTAGTCTCGTATATTTCAGGTCCACCCAATTCTCACTGTGATATTGATTGTTGCGTGGATGGAACGAACTCTGCTCTGTCGTCTCGGCTGACCCAGATCTGAATTTTCGAAGTTTGAATCAATGTTTATTAATAATCCGTTTATGCTGTCTTCAAGAAAGTCTCTTAGTTTTTATTATTTGTTTATTTGAATCACTCAAATTTAACATAGTAATCGTACTGTAGTTGAAAGACACGCAGTTAATTCTCTTCAACCTGGGCCTAGTTATGAACTTTTTTTATTTACAACTTTCAAGTGTCGGTTTTTTTCTAACATGATTTACGGATTTACAGTATATGATATAAATATGTGAAAGGAGTTGTGTTTCAACTTACACAAGTACTTTTGAAAATGATAACTCAAACAGGTTTGAGTGATTTGTACTAAATGGTTTGAGTGATTCAAACGTGCAAGAAGAAGACCGTGAGAACACTTAGTTTTCAAATGAACTTTTTTTTTTTTTTTATAAAAAATATAGCGGATTCCATTTAATAAATTAAGGCTTGTTCTTGTGGTTGATCTGTAATTTTTTTTGGCAATGTTTATATTAAGTGTCGGTAATGATTGCCTCTAATAGAATGGCATCGTATGCTTATAAAAACATTATTATCAATGGATCAATATTGGAGTATAAAAATTCATATGAAGTTGTGCTATTTATATTCATTAGTTATGAATAGTTATTGCTACTATATTCCAGTTTTCATGCAAGCATATAATCGAAATTATAATTAGTCAAAATCATAAATATTATATTTAAAAATCATTATTAGCATGTCTTATTTTTCAATTTTCATATGATTCACATACACCCAAAGATATTACTCCCTCCAGTCCTAATTATAAGAGCTAATTGACTTTTTTGGAGAGATTTAGGAAGCTAATTAAATTACTTTAGAGTATTTTTATTTTTTTCTTTAAACTAATTAGTTTAACTAATAAGAAATGATTAAGTAACTTAATTACCTTATTTAATCTTTCAAAAAAAGTCAATTATTTCTTATAATTGACCGGAGTAGTAGTATTAAGTTTACACCTACAGATAGAAAAATTTGCCAGCATGCCATTCTTTGTTTTTATTACATCAGTAATTTTAAGCTTTGAATTTTATACTTCTATCAACATTTCTTACAAACTAAGCTAGTCCAGTTTTTCCTTTTTACTAAATTACTCTCTCCGATCCTAATTATAAGAGCTAGTTGACTTTTTTTGGAGCGATTAAGGAAACTACTTAAATTAGCTTAGAGTTTTTTATTTTTATTTTTTTCTTCAAACTAAATAGTTTGACTAATAAACTAATATATAATCTAAGAAAACACAATATATGAAATGATTAAATAACTTATTTAGCTTTTTTAATCTTTCCAAAAAAAGTCAACTAGCTTTAATAATTAGGACTGGAGGTAATATCTAAATTCCTCGAAGTTTTTTTTTTTATAAGAAAATTTTTTTGGAGGGGTTCGGCATCAGTCCCCCACCAAAGTCAGGGCACGGCCCCGAGCTCTTTGAGCATTTAATGGAAACTTACGAGATCGCCTACCAAAGGAGTCCCAACGACGGTAGCGGAGATCAAACACTAATCACGCCATTGTAAAAAAGGTAGAAAACAGCCCATCCTGCCCCTACATGAGAAAATTTTTCCCTCGCGGGGCAAAAAAAAAAAAAAAAAAAAAAAGAGAGAGAGAGAATAAAAAAACCTTTGTCTTCAACAAAATAATCTTGCCTGTAAAATCTCAGATGGGAGCTGGTCTGAGGCGGGAGACCGGAGCACACCAATGATCAAGCTTTAGAGAAATATAGAACTCACAGATCCAAAACCGTTGCTCTGTCTCAATTGCTCCTTCTTTCTCCATTCTCTCATTACTATTTACTCTGATCTATTCTCGTTCACTTTCTTCCATTTTTTTTTTCGAGGTATAATTCTCTCTCGCTTTCCTATCATTCTGTGACATCGAATTCCTTCGTCCCAGGACGAGTTACCGACTGTGAAGACTTTTCCACGAGTTCTTATTATTAGTGGATCTTGTTTGGGTTTATTTTGATCTTTAATTTAGCTGCATTTTCTTTTCGAACTGAGTTATTTGGGTGGTGATCTGTGTGGCGGTTTGAATTTTGCTGTCAGGAGTTTAGTAAAACAATGGCTGGAGGTGCTGCTGGGGGTTTTGTAACTCGAGCATTCGAGTCACTACTCAAAGAGTGTTCTTCGGCCAAGAAGTATCCCGAGCTACAGAAGGCTATTCAGACGTACATAGGTTGCCAACCCTAGATCCTGTCTGACATTGCTTCTCCTTTTCTTTTCTGTTATAGTAGTCGTTATGACCCATGCTATTGTCTATTCCAAGCAATCTCTTATTCTAATTAATTTAGCGGGAATGCCCGATGCTACCACTATGTCATTTCATTAATTGCTTTGTGGATTCTGTTTTCCTTTCAGACGTTACGAAAGGGAACAATCAGATACAGCAGGCCGCTCCCAGTGAGGCTAATCAAGCAGCATCCTCTCCCGGAGATGAGAGGTAAATGCTTCAGATGAATCTTGTTAATTTTGCATTTTTCCTCTTCTAACTTTTAATATTAGCATTGCCACAAAAAAATTTTAGGTTAATCTTGTCAAAGATATTATAAAGCTCTGTTAGGTCACTATGAAGTTTTCGGTTCTATCTGCAGTCTATCAGAAGATGAAGTTTTGTTAGGTCACTATGCATAATTTTATCATGATTTAAAAAAATTTCTTTGCATTTTAAGTTTCTTGTGTCATTCATGGAGGAAGTGCATGATTTATATACTCCTGTCAGTTTTTGACTGCGTGGTGGTTCCATGGGGGAGTCTTTCTAGATGTTTCATTGGCAGACATGTTAAGCGCAACAGTATTATGTTGCAAATCATTATGTGACAAATTATAGATCTTTGAACATTGCCTTTTGATTTAAGCAATGCCACTCTCATCAGTTTTTCTACTGTAAGCTATTGAATAAACTAGTTTTATAGAAAATGAATCATCTGTATATGGTGAGAGTGAGATCAGTCATTCCTTATTGAATCTTGTCTTTGGAGCTATTTAGTTATAACATATGATTAATATTCGTTTGCAGTACACTTGACACTGAAGCTGGAGCTGCAACTAGGACAGAGGTGGACCAGTCACAGAAGGTTGAACATGTTATTGAGCAGTCAGAGCCTGGTAGCAGGCCTCAGAGTGGAAATATTACTGCTATTTTAGCTCATGCTGGGCATACTCTTGAAGGAGCTGATGCAGAGCTTGTTTTTAAGCCACTTAGATTTGCCTTTGAGACAAAGAACTTGAAGATTCTAGAACCTGCCTTAGACTGTCTCCATGTATGTGCTCACTTTATTACTTTTGTGTCCTTACCCATTAATGGAGCAAGGGAGAAATCCTTCTATTTCATCGTTGACTATATGTTGCATGTTTGTATGGATGTACACACTAGTACTATGTTGTAACATATTCTTCATAGATCTTACAAGTCACCATGAATATTGATGGTAAATGGAGAGAGTCAACTTATCCTACTTGTCACTTTTTTTAAGCACAGAAACTTATTGCTTATGATCATTTGGAGGGAGATCCTGGGTTAGATGGTGGTAAAAATGTCCCACTATTTACAGACATTCTCAACATGGTTTGCAGTTCTATTGACAATTCTTCACCTGACAGGTATGCATCAATATATTTTTTAGTGGCCTTTTGAATTCAAGTTTCTTATTTTACCTATTTTATTGGATGAATCAAATTAAATGCAGTACTATACTCCAAGTGCTGAAGGTACTTCTTACTGCTGTGGCCTCCGCAAAGTTTAGAGGTACTGTTATTTTGATAAATCAAATCCATTTTCTTCTGATTTATATCTGGTGATAATAATTTATTACCATGCACCAAACATTTTTTTGGGATCTTTCATATAGATTTTTGCTTAATGTATCTTGTTTTTACTTTAGTTGCCACATGTGAAGTGAGTGCATCTTGTGTACCAGTAAATGGTTAATATATTATTCATTAAAGGCAAACCTTTCCTCAAACGGAGCCTAAATTTCATGTTTAATCAGAATTCTTTTTTAGTTGCAAATGTTATCTTTATGAGTATTTTGCGTTCATTTTAGCAACCATTGCATAATCAGAAGTAAAGATATCTGCAAGACTAGATTTAACAGAATCTTAACCCCTTTTAAGCTGAAGTAAATAAGGAAGTTTGTTTATGACTTTCCCTCTTGAGGGTGTTTGGTTTGAAGGTTTTGAGGGGTGGGGAAGATGCTCCCCTCCAATTTGGGGGTTTTTGGAGGGGAGCAAAATTTTCAGATTAATCTGCTCTCAGCTTTTCATTGTTTGTTGTGGCTGCATTTTGTATTTATAGTTGTTTTTGTATTTGAGAAGTGAAATATGAGAGTTAGTCATGAGGCTTTCAGTCTGGATCTAGAATTCTCATTCATTTTCTTCCTTTTTTGGATACAATTCGCATTCCAGTTTTAGTCTATTCCAAAGAGGCTACTTTAATGCATTGACTGTGGAACTGGTGATGGATGATGTCTGTCTTGTTCTTTTTGTAAGAACCTTGCTTATGTGATACCAAAGTGAACTGAAAAAAGAAAAAGAAATTCCCTGGTGATGCTTTTTTTGATAAAATTTCATGGAGATAATGATAGATAGCTAAATACGGTGTATCATTTCATTCAACAGATCTATAACCTTGCTTCTAATTGTTGATACATTTGTTGTAATGGAGAATACAATGCCCTTAAAACGAATAGTTTCTCAGTGAAGGTCTGTTGTTATCTGTGTTCAGACATGGTCGCTTTCAAGCTACTTTTCTGTTTTTTTTTTTTTTGGGGGGGGGGGGGAGCATATGTTTTTGACAAAAAACTATAGGGCGCATTGCTGCTTCCTTTCTTGTGCTATGACAATTTATTTTCAGATATGCCATTGGTTTGTTCAAATTAATCATACAGTACTCTAGGACTATAGATGCATGCATTCTTCCAGCTGTGCTTTACGCCAGACTGATCTCCTTATGGACCTTTTCTTAGAGAACTACTTTTTCTGCCATAATATGTGGTGGTTCTCTGCTCTTTTTTCCCTTTTTGTTTGTGTATTTGGATCTTCTTTCTATGTTTCTTTGAGTGTATTTTATGAACTCATCTTCGTGATATAATGCCTGTCCCTTGTTCAGTGCATGGGGAACCATTGCTGGGAGTTATTCGAGTATGCTACAATATTGCTCTTAACAGGTACTATTACTTGTATATTCTCCTAGGCTTGTAATATTAGTATACAGTACTTACGAGTTACATTAAATGCCTGGATATACAGCAAGAGTCCTATAAACCAAGCAACAGCGAAGGCAATGTTGACACAGATGATTAGCATAGTGTTTAGGAGAATGGAAACTGATCTGGTGCGGAATTCAAATCCCTTGCATTTAGCATCTTTGGGATATAACTGTAATGGCATACCATTTGTGACATCTATCAAAATATCCAGGTTGAATCTTCATCTGGTTCTGGTGTACATTCAGAGGAAGCTTCAGCAGAGAATTTGAACACAAAAACTGAGGAAACTTCCACGGGTAATTCAAATGACAAAGAAATGACTCTAGGTGATGCACTCAGCCAAATCAAGGATGCATCTCCAACATCGCTTGAGGAACTTCAAAATCTTGCTGGTGGTGCTGATATCAAGGTGAAAGATGTGCACGTGTATTTCTTTTCAATAAACTTCATTAAGGGGAGAGTAAGATATAAATGAGGATAACTGGGTATCATCCTAAGAAGATAATTGAGTATAAGATAGCTGTTAAAATATTATTGAGTCCCCTATTTGGTAATATTAGATGTCTAAATAGGCCTATACGTCTAGAGGTTTTGACTTCCTAACTGGCTAGTCTTTTGGGAGAGGTTCTCCTCTAGGCTTGTACAATGACTAGTTGACTACCTTGGAGGGGCGGTGACTGAGAAGATAGTTGAGTGAGCAACCGAGAGTGGAGATGTTGGCTATAAAGGGTGGATCTCTGTAAGGATCCTTTTAAATCCCACATTGGGTGGTATGGGATGCATAAATGGATTTAAAAGTCTTGAGGCTCGTTCTAATACACCAGTGTTTTGGGAGAAGTTCTCCTCTAGGCTTGTAACAGTAATAAACAAAAATGTACATATTTTTGTATCTAATAGTAGTATACTTATATTTACATGTGGTACAGGGCTTAGAGGCTGTACTTGACAAGGCTGTGCATGTTGAAGATGGTAAAAAGATAATCCGGTATGAATATGATATTAACTTTTGGTTCCACATTGTATAGCTCTTTCTCAGAGTAGATGCTCAGACTATTAATCTCGTTTCTGTCCAGAGGAATTGATCTGGAGAGCATGGGTATTGGACAACGTGATGCTCTGCTGGTCTTCCGTACTCTTTGCAAGGTAGGTTGTCTATTCATTATGATATTGGAATTGCAGCTAACTCCATGTTAACTTCTGTAATGCTCTGTGCATTAATTTGGCAGATGGGTATGAAGGAAGATAGTGATGAAGTTACAACCAGATCACGAATCTTGTCTCTTGAACTTCTGCAGGTATAAAGTGACTTTTATACCTGTTTCTAGCATTTAATTTGATTAGTTAATCAAATGACGCTTCATAATGCATTGTATCTTCTTAGGGGCAGTGATAATCATGGATTGGGTATTATATTACTCATCCCCAAGCACATAGAAAGAATAAGTTTCTTTCTCTATAGAATCCTTGAATCCCCTCTGGGAAAATTTACTAAATGAATAAGCTTTTCACAAGTTGAGGCTTGTTGACTTAAGTCATATAAAATCACAACAAAAAATGGAATTGTCGGAAACAACAATAGAATGCATTTGGGGTTGTTCTCTTTCCTTCTGTTTTCTAATATATTAAATTAGTATGTGCACAAACGCACACACTATGATTCTTCAGTGGGGTAGGTATCATACTATACTCAGAACCTTAAAAATACCTCCCAGACCCAGGTGAGTAAGTGTTTGGGGGTACCCATAGGGATATTTTTCCTATCTTCGTGGCATGCAGAAATCATTTTGCACTCCCTATCCATTTCAGGCTATCTTCTTGGTCATTTCGCTTTTCTTGAGAGGAAAGAGGTTGATATATTGTTTGGCAATCTTCATTCTTCTATATTTGATCTTCCGGATTGCCTGTTTTTTAAAGTTACTTGTTTTTATGTTGCACGCCAAGCGTTTGATTGTGATCTTACGGATCCTTTGTTTTCTTCTTCAGGGTTTTTTGGAAGGAGTTAGCCATTCATTTACAAAGAACTTCCATTTTATTGATTCAGTGAAGGCTTATCTTTCATATGCTTTATTGCGAGCTTCAGTTTCACAATCCCCTGTCATATTTCAGGTTCTTTTTGGAATCAGATTATCTTTCCTCACTTAAAGGCTTTGTGAAATCTTTGGTGATCATGTCCTTTTTTGACAGTATGCCACCGGAATATTCTCTGTGCTGCTACTGCGATTCAGGGAGAGCCTCAAAGTATGCAGATCATTTTGGCGATGTTACTATGGCTTCTCACTACAAATACTGTTAATTTGATGTGTCTTTTTTTATTTTTTTTCAGGGTGAAATAGGCATATTCTTTCCCTTGATAGTTCTAAGACCACTTGATGGTTCAGAATTTCCAGTCAACCTAAAACTAAGTGTTCTTCGGTATAATGCTCTTCTTTGCCTACTAGAAAAGTGCCGTACAGTATTCTTCATATTTTTTTATGTTGGCATAAAAATTTGTTTTAGTAGGTTCCACAGCATGATGGGTTGTCAACATATTATTTGCCATTCTTTTCCCTATTATTAATCTAATCAAGTGTGGCTCTGCAGGATGTTAGAGAAAGTAAGTAAGGATCCGCAGATGCTTGTTGACATTTTTGTTAACTATGATTGTGATCTTGAGGCACCAAACTTGTTTGAACGAATGGTATAGTCTTAAATTTATATTTTCTGTTATGTAATGAACAGAATTTAAGTTATATCTAATCCACTGATGAACAATTTGTTTTACAATTTAATTTGTAGGTTACATCTCTATCCAAAATAGCTCAAGGGATTCAAAATACTGATCCTAACTCTGTTGCTGCGTCTCAATCATCTTCAATTAAAGGCTCATCACTTCAAGTATGTGTCATAACTAATAGCTGATTTCTTTTATCATAGTCACTATTTAATTGAGCTGCATCCTAACTGAATTTGTGGCTCTTCCTCCACATTCTTTATCCTGTCAGGGTCTAGTTAATGTTCTTAAATCACTGGTTGATTGGGAGAAATCACAGAAGTTAAGAAAGGATGACCTGCATGAGGATGTTTCTGCTGGTGATTCTGTGGAAATAAGATCTAGGGATGATGTAACCAGCGATTTTGAGAAGGCAAAAGCTCATAAAACCACATTGGAGGCTGCTGTCGCTGAGGTAACCAATTTTATGTGCCTGAAACTTCTCAACAGAACGGAACAGTTTGCTGAGATTTCTGTTTAAAGCTTAGCATGCACTTGGGGCCTAACTAATGGTTTTGATTATCTTTTAGTTCAACAGGAAACCAGTGAAAGGGGTGGAGTATCTAATATCGAATAAGTTGGTAGAAAACACACCGGCTTCAGTTGCTCAATTTTTGAAAACTGCTTCAAATCTGGACAAGGTTGTAACTCATTTGTTATTGTATATTTTATAATCTAGAATTATATACAAGTTTAGTTGGGAATATATAACGATCCTTTTGACTTTCAGGCTACGATTGGTGATTATTTAGGGCAGCATGAAGAGTTTCCCCTTGCTGTGATGCATGCTTATGTAGATTCCATGAACTTCTCTGGAATGAAGTTTGATTCTGCAATTCGTGAGTTTCTCAAAGGGTTCCGACTTCCAGGTGAAGCTCAAAAGATAGACCGAATCATGGAAAAGTTCGCAGAGAGGTAACACCTGTTTTATTTTTTGTTTTCCCAAGCTTTTGGCTTTTCTTTCCCCTTGACTAAGAGGGTTTGATAGTCTGTCTCAAGACTTGAGTCACCAAATTAGTAATAATAAAAGAGTTATTTCCTAAGATTGACTGTGGGCCTATCTATAGGTGACCTAAACAAATATAATTGCATTGGAACTCTAGTTTAATCCATTTAAGACATGACTATGAGAATCCTTAAAAAAAGCAAAAAAAAGAAAAGAAAAAAGAATGCGACAGTTGAGAGCTTGCGGTGCCATCGTCTAGATTTTGATGATGGGAGATGCCAATGGTGAAAGCCAGAACGAGAACGGCAATCATGCAGATCTGGTTTGGCGGTCTTCAACGGCAAGAAAAAACGACGGCGAAGATTGACAGAGGAGGCAGATGACAACGATGAATAGAAGAAGATGACGATGATGAAGAATATGATTTCAATCATTTTGAGGAGTGCTTAACATCAGATTTGAACGATGGAACTCAGGAGGAGATAGGGCGGCATGGAAAGGGAAAGTGTCTTGAAAATATTTGCAGATGAGGGAGAGTAAGGAGGATGAAGAAGCTCGTTTTCCTTAAAAAATACTAAAATAATAGAGTGAGACTACCTGTAGGCTGACAAATGTGCCAGGTGGAACAATTGTGGGACCCACAATGCAAAAAAATAGACGGAGTAAAGGATAGTTAATGGGATTATTAAATTTGCTACCTTTATAAATGATGATGACTACTTTTGCACCCAACAAAACATAATTCTGTTGGTTTCTCATAATGCAAACCATGATTACCAAATTTGCACCTTTACCCTAATTTTAAATATATTTTCCTATTCTTGTCTGAATTACTAGTTTACTCCCTGATATGGAGGGGTAGTTAAAATTTGTGGTGCGCACATGCATTTTATATGTGTAAAGCACCTCTGAACAGTTGACAAGGTCTTGTGTGATTTGAAAGAAATACAGATGCTACTACTACAACTGCTATCCTTTTTAACTTTTTGGTTTGTTTGGAAAACAAAAGCACAAGGTAGATTCATGTATGATGTGCATTCCACATGTGCTGGATAATTCATATTATTTGTACTGATTGAGGTGATAATTTATTCGCATCTCTTGTTTGTGGCAGATATTGTGCAGATAATCCTGGTCTTTTTAAAAATGCAGATACAGCATATGTTCTTGCATATGCTGTTATTATGTTGAATACTGATGCACATAACCCAATAGTGTGGCCTAAAATGTCCAAGTCAGATTTTATACGTATGAATGCCATGAATGATGCTGAAGAATCTGCTCCTTCAGAAATGCTGGAAGACATCTATGATTCCATTGTCAAAGAAGAGATTAAAATGAAAGATGATGCATCTGTTATAGGAAAAAGCAGCAGGCAAAAGCCAGAAAGTGAAGAGGGACGTCTTGTCAGTATTCTTAATCTGGCTCTCCCCAAAAGGATGTCATCAGCAGATGCAAAAGCTGAGAGTGAAGAAATTGTCAAGAAAACTCAGGCTATATTCAGAAATAAGGGTGTTAAAAAGGGGGTGTTTTACACTTCTCAGCAGATTGAACTTGTAAGGCCCATGGTAGAAGCTGTTGGTTGGCCGTTGCTTGCTACCTTCTCTGTAACTATGGAAGAAGGCGATAATAAGCCTCGTGTTCTTCTATGCATGGAGGGTTTTAAAGCTGGCATTCATATTACATATGTGCTTGGAATGGATACCATGCGCTATGCATTTTTAACATCTCTTGTCAGGTAAATGATCCTTTCAACATGCTCTCCTGTCATTTTAAATAATTATATATTTCTTTATTTTGACTTATATCATGCTTAGTGCATGGGCCTGTGGTATGACAACTCTGATGTTTTTGAACATATTCATTTAGTTCCTTTGTTGATACTTCAGGTTTACTTTCTTACATGCCCCAAAGGATATGCGTAGTAAAAATGTGGAAGCCATGCAGACACTGTTGGTTCTTTGTGAGTCAGATACAGATGCCCTTCAAGACACATGGAATGCAGTTCTGGAATGTGTTTCTCGCCTTGAATACATAGTATCAACTCCATCAATATCTGCTACTGTGATGCTTGGGTCAAATCAGATCTCCAGGGAGGCTGTAGTTCAATCTCTAAAGGAGTTGGCTGGAAAACCTGCTGAAAAAGTATTTGTTAATAGTGTTAAGCTACCTGGTGATTCAGTTGTGGAATTCTTCACTGCTCTCTGTGGTGTATCAGCTGAAGAACTAAAACAAACACCAGCTCGTGTTTTCAGCCTTCAAAAACTTGTTGAGATTAGCTATTACAATATGGCTCGTATACGTATGGTATGTCTTTTATCAAATGAAATTGTACGTCTTTTATTTTTAAATTGGTTTTGGTAGGATCTTCTACTTAGTTTACCTTTCAAATTGTTTATCAGAGGCTATTGTTTATTTCTTGTTTTCTCCATATTGACTCATCTTTTAGCATAATAGCTCTTCAGTGAGAGGTGAAAAGGGTTGCCAATCACCATTATATTACAAATTCATGCTATTAATGCAAATATCATGATATGAAAATTATTTATGATGGTTTTTGTTTTAATTTGGATCATCGATTTGTGATGATGATTGCATACTCCTTCTCCCTTGATACGTTTTGAGGCCGTCTGGTTATTGGAATGGATGAGAGTGGAATGAAAAAGACAATAAAAACACAAAAGATGGGAAGGGAAGATAGGCCAACTGTGTTCAAAAGGTAGGAGGGGTAATTTGAACTAAATAAAAATTCTTGGGATTGGATGTCATGATTCATGAGGTCTACCATGAGTGTGTTGATTCCCGCATTTGTGGTATTTGGATTTTTCATGGGAAGGATGATGCCAAGATAAATGTGCAACCAACACATCATGATCAAATGGAGACATCATTTCCATTCTATAAGCATTGACTCAAGCAACCAAACAGGCCCTTCCTGATCCTTCATGTGCACACATACTTTCATTCGAAAGCCTCTCAATTACTGTGGAATGATATGAAATTATTTTGCTTAAACTTTTTGCCACCTTTCAGATGAATGAGCTCTTGCCTTCACATTAAATTGTGAGCTTATTGCATGCTTCCATGTAACCGTAGAGCCTTTTGATGCTTATGTGACTGTGGTACAACTTCTTAGAAATTTGAAATTTTTATTAATATTTCTTCCAGGTCTGGGCTAGAATATGGCATGTTCTGGCAAATCACTTCATTTCAGCTGGGAGTCATCATGATGAGAAAATTTCTATGTATGCGATAGATTCTCTAAGACAGCTTAGTATGAAGTATTTGGAGCGTGATGAACTTGCCAACTTCACCTTCCAAAATGATATTCTCAAACCATTTGTTGTCCTCATGCGTAATAGTCAAAGTGAATCCTTAAGGAGCCTGATTGTTGACTGTATTGTTCAGGTCTCTCATGAATGGTTTCTCCACATCTTTTTCTTTGGTTTTAAATAAAGTTGGCTTCCTCCTTAGTTGTGGCATATTTGCTAAGCACAGTTAGTGCTGATTGATTTTTATTTCAGATGATCAAATCTAAGGTTGGGAGCATAAAGTCTGGATGGCGTAGTGTCTTTATGATTTTCACAGCTGCTGCGGATGATGATTTGGAATCAATTGTTGAGAGTGCATTTGAGAATGTTGAGCAGGGTAGGAATGACTTTCCTTAACCTTGCCATTATAGTTGGCTGTTGCATTTTTGTGTATTTTGACTCTTGGTGTATTTGCAGTTGTCTTGGAACACTTTGATCAAGTAGTTGGGGATTGTTTCATGGACTGCGTAAATTGTCTGATTAGGTTTGCCAACAACAAAGTTTCACATCGTATAAGTTTGAAGGCCATTGCTCTCCTGCGTATTTGTGAGGATCGCCTTGCGGAGGTTTGTTTGTTATTGTTGGGAATTTGAATTTTAATATCTTTGTCATGTCTTGAGAATTCTTTTAATTATCCGAATGAGGTTGAATGCTTGGATGTTGTTTTATCATTGCGACCAGTATGTTTAACCCATGTTGTTTGCTTTTCTGAGTGTATGAAATCTGAAGTTCAGAGAATATAGACATCCTGGCTTAACACATGCTAACAGCACCAAGAATAAAAATAAAAAGGTCTGTAATGGCAGTGGAAACCCAGATACTTCATGGACTTGAGAGATTGTGTTCCACAACTCAAAAAATTCAAATCACAAACTTATACAAGCCAAAACACAACACAGTTACACAGCACAACAGAAAAGTGAGTTGAGGAAACAAAGAGAAGCTAACTTTTTGAGAGGCCAGCATTGTCCCAAGTCTTCCTACCAAAAGGTTCTCTTCCTCTTAACTAAGGGTGGTAATCTCTACTGAAACACTCACTGGACCACTACCTCTGACCATTGCAGCATGAGATCCTCCTTTCTCCTTGTTCTTCTGACTCTTGTTATGAACTGATCGATATTTCCCAAATCAATATCTACCTATTTTCCTTCTACAATAACCAACCAAAAGCAAGTTACCTCTACCCTAATAACTAAGGCTTATGGATTTATATCGTAGCTCTTGGGATAGCTCTCAATAACACTTACAAATGAAAGATAATGTTAAATCTTAAAAAAAGGGTGGCCCAATGCTCAAGGCTCCCGCCAGGTGAGGTTTAGAGAGGAATAGATGTATGCAGCCTTACCCCTACAATCGGAGAGGCTGTCTCTAGAATTTGAACCTGTGACCTCCAGATCACATGGCGACAATCTTACCTTCGTCAACGCTCACCTTCTATAATGTTAAATCCTAGTCAGAGATAATTAAGCCAATAACTATTACTATTAATAAAACAAAATGTATTATCTTTTAGTTCCTAATCATAATCTTAGCTAAAATATCATTTCCTATATTTGCCTTTAATCCCTAATTTACTTTCACAAATAATTAATATCCATTCTATTATCCATTTCTCTTTTTGCATATACCCTTGTTTCTACTTCTTGCTGTCTGCTAATATATTTTGGTTGTGGTACGTTGATTAGACTGGATAATTCCATCACGATATAATTTTGGAAACAAAATAGTCTTAACTTTGATTGATTTACTGTGTTTATGTTAACTGGCATTGTTGGCATTGGTATCATGTTGGTTACTATCTGACTTGTAGAACGCACTAGATTTTTAGTAATGTTGCTAGAAACCTATGCATAGTACTTCAGAATGTGGAAAATTAGTTACCTTTTACTAATTGGTTTCTTGTTAAGTCATCACCCTCAGTGTTTGCTTCTTACAAAATCACACGCAGTGTTTTAAAGTGCTTGTATGCTTTAGGGTCTTATTCCTGGTGGTGCTTTGAAGCCTATTAATGCAGAAGTAGATCCAACTTTTGATGTGACTGAGCATTATTGGTTTCCAATGTTGGCTGGTTTATCTGATCTAACATCAGATATGAGAACAGAAGTGAGAAACTGTGCACTTGAAGTCCTGTTTGATTTACTGAATGAAAGAGGCAGCAAGTTCTCTTCATCATTTTGGGAGAACATATTCCACCGTGTTCTATTTCCCATTTTTGATCATGTGAGACAAGCTGGAAAGGAGGGTGTTGTTGCTTCCAATGATGAATGGCTCCGTGAAACAATCATACATTCTCTTCAGCTGCTCTGCAACCTTTTCAACACTTTCTACAAGGTAAAGAACTAAGAACATCAATTTCCTTGTAACTTGACTGCTGATGAGCTGGGTAGTCTAGTTTTAGATATGTTAATTGCGGTTGTTCATCTTGATGCTAAGTTTTCATATGGTCAACTCAGTATGACAGCTGCCAGTACCAATTTTTCCTTTCATTATTCAAATGCCAATATCAAAAACTTCTTGAGACCAATGTGTCTTTTTGCTAGTTGGTGCTTTCTTCAGATTAACGAGAGTGGGGATTGCTTGGAAAGAGAATAATAACACTACTGAAGTTCTTGAAATGAATTAAAATGTGCTACCAATCAGGAGATTTGTTCAGTTGAGAGGTCGAAAAGGAAAACTAGATGTGCTGCATCATTTGCTATAGATGATGAATATGTATCATGAAAAACTTTTGAACAAGAAATTTATATATCAAAATAGTTTATTTACTTATCAAGGTTTCATTATTTGGGGACCGTTGGAAGTGCTTCTCTGAAATGCATACCGAATTTGTATATGTACCTATGCTGTTTGAAAAGATTGATACCTAAAACTTGAAGGATTAACTTCTTCAAATTTAATGAAAAATTTGAGTTCAAATTTTCTCGTCAACTATTTAAGTATGCCTGTGTTTAAAAAGATTACCCATGAGACAACTTTCTTCCAGGAAGTTTGTTTTATGCTGCCACCTCTGCTGGCTTTGCTGTTAGATTGTGCCAAAAAGCCAGATCAAACTGTGGTCTCAATATCTCTTGGTGCCTTGGTTCATCTAATTGAAGTTGGGGGACATCAATTCAGTGAAACTGACTGGGAGACACTGTTGAAAAGCATAAGGTACATTTTGTTTTGCTTTCTGAAGATCTTCTGTGATGAAACCCTTATTGATAGGGTCTGTCTATTTAACTTTGATCTCCAGTGATGCGGCATATACAACACAACCACTTGAGCTGCTTAATACCTTTAGCATTGAAAATATGAGAAATTATGGAGGTGTAGATAGATCAGATGCCAATGCAGGTGATAGTCTTACAGTAAAGTCTACTGACAATGAGGCAGCGGTTGTCCATCAGCTTAATGTCAATGATAATGGAAATATATCCCCTCGAGTTTTCTCAAATACAAATGTTGGTGGAGTTGAAGGTTCAGACCGATCTGAAGGTCAGGTTTTTAAAAATATATTGTAAATTTCATATTTATTCATGCTTTTTGTTTAGGGGATTATCAAAACAACATTAAATGGACACTGTATGATTTTTTGAAAATAGAAAACCATTATGGATGTGAAATCACTAATTTCAACTTTCTTTCTACATTGAACTGACTTTAGAAAGAAAATGAAAAGTAGGATACAGGGGGGAAATGAAGAATAAATAAATGTTTGATGATAGTTATGGAATTATTTATTACTGTAGGCCTTCCATCACCATCTGGAAGATCTTCCAGACCTGCAGATGCTGGAGACCTCAAGCGGAGTCAAACATTAGGTCAACGTATTATGGGAAATATGATGGACAATCTCTTTCTCAGAAATCTTACTTCAAAATCTCAAAGCCGAACTTCAGATGCTTCTCAACCTCCTTCTCCAGCTGTGGTATTGTGCTGGATTTTATTATCTTTTATTGATCTTATGTCATCTGTTTTAGAATTACCATATAAATGCTTTTATTATTTTGATTTGATTCAATGCGATTTTAGGTTGTTGATTCCGTAGACCTTGATACCAAGGATGAAGAGAGTCCTTTGTTAGTTACTGTCAGGGGAAAGTGCATTACTCAATTACTGCTTCTTGGTGCAATCGATGGCATTCAGGTTTGTCTACAATTGTTTTTCTAGGGGTAAATCTCATATTTTTGGGTTCCCTTTAATTGCTACATGACTCATTTATTTAATTAAAAATGATGGGTAACATTCATTTTTGAGGTTTCACTCTTTGAAGTTGGTGCTAATTTCTCTATTGATCTTCGTTCCTATCATTTGTTTACTTAGTGAACCTTTAGGGTGTCCTTAAACTTCAAAGTGCATATGTGTGGAAGGAATATGAATGCAATCAAAGATCTGTCATAGATTTTGTAATTGGGTGATTAGCATGGGAAGCTTTATAATTGTTTATCGAATGGAGCAGAAGTTTTGGAATCTGTCATAGATTTTGTAATTGGGTGATTAGCATGGGAAGCTTTATAATTGTTTATCGGATGGAGCAGAAGTTTTGGAATTGGGATTGAGAGTTATGTGAAGTTCTTATCATTAAGCATGTTGCTGAGTTCAGTGTCAGTGAAGGGTAGAGAGAGGTGGGTTTGGTACTTCGCTAGTGAACACTTCTATTTGTTTGCAGAAAAAATACTGGAGCAAGTTAAAAGCACATCAGAAAATTGCTGTAATGGACATTCTGGTGTCTCTGTTGGAGTTTGCTGCCTCATATAATTCATCCACCAACCTTAGAATCCGGATGCACCAGATTCCTGAGAATAGGTAGTCAGTAAATCCATATCTGTTCTTCTTTCCTGATTGTGTTAAGTTCATCTATCATTGGAATGGAGCTCTAAATCAACTCAAAATGATTCTTGGGCAGGCCACCTGTCAATCTTCTTCGCCAGGAATTAGCTGGAACTAGCATATATTTGGAAATCTTACAGAAATCAACTTATGGATTTGATATAAAGAAAGAGCAAAATCTGCAGTCTGACCGCTTGCAAGATGCTGATAGTAAAGTGGATGATGGCTCTGGCATTGCTCAAATTTCTGAGGCTGAAGAGAAATTTGAAAGAGTAGCCGAGGAGAAACTGGTTTCTTTCTGTGAACTGGTACTCAGGGAAGCATCTGATCTCCAATCTAGTGCTGGAGAATCCCCTAACATGGATATTCATCGTGTCTTGGAGCTGCGTGCTCCTATCATAGTTAAGGTAAAAAGTTTACCATCCATGATTTTATATGAAGATTAAAATACATTTTCTTCATTTTTGTTGTTGCGCATGATGTTCTTGATAATAGCATCTTTTATTACTCTTAGCATCTGTGGATAGAATTACACATTTTCTCACCTTGCCTTTGTAGAGCAATTTTGCCTTGGGTTGTCTCCTAACTAATTCTGCATCTTATATCAGAAAGAGCATGGTTTATCAATAGCTGTTGGTCTCAATGCATTTCACCTTTTCATCTGATGATTCATGTCATGAGATATTGTTTATTTACGTCCTCATTATTGTTTGCTCTCTCAGGTGGTTAAAAACATGTGCTATATGAATAATAAGATTTTCAGAAGGCACCTCAGAGATTTCTATCCCTTGCTAACAAAGCTTGTATGCTGCGACCAGGTAATTTCTTAATTTTACTGTAATTGAAAGGCGCATTTACTTGGTAAATCATTGTGATTCAAACCTGGCATTTGATGAACTGCATCCAGGAAAAAAGGAAATAAAAATAAAAGCTATAAGGCCATTATGGAGCAGTTGCAGGAAAACTAAATTTGGAAGACTAATAAAATTACCAATTGCTTTTTTTTTTTTTTTTTTTTTTTGGGCCATGTCTCTTTCCCTGATTTTGATGCTTGCAAGTGTAGCAACTTGAGGGAAATGCCTCTTGATATGCTGACATTTATTTTCTTCAATCAGATGGACGTTCGGGGAGCCCTCGGCGATCTGTTTCAAGCACAATTGAAAGCACTCTTGCCATAGCCACTTCAAAATGTCATTGATTCTCAGAAGATCCATTTCAGCACTTTGGTCTCCAACTTTCTTCGACCTGTTACGGGAAATACCATCCAGTTTTCTTTGACCTGGGAACGGGAAATATTGTATTCTTTTTACATTTAAAATCTTCTACAGGTAATTTTGTGTTGCCCTTGCCCTAAGAGTTCTATAGAAGACTGCCAATACAAATGTAATAATCAGTTTCTGCATCTGTCTCAATAGCAGTTCGCCCAAGTCCATTTGTTTTGTGCAGTGTTTGAACAAATAGCGCAAGTTCTGATCGAGAACAGCTGGAGTGAGTTTTTGGTCGTTGTATTATAATAGTTCTGTGCCCTGTTAAACCCTTGTATTCATGAGATGTCAAATATTTAGTTTTCTTAAATTGTTCAAGAGAATAGAGGTAATATTTAGTGTCTTGAGGTACAACAGTAACTGGTACAAGAAAGCAAGCGATGGTGCCTTGTGATTTACAGTATCACCCATTGTATGTTTGATTTGAATAGATTGTCAATTCGAATTTCTTGCACGGAGTTGTTATTAATTTGTTTTACACTATATATATGTACACTTTTTTTGCCAACATTATATTTAGGGGCATTGGATCAACCCAAATAAGAAAATATTACTAAAAGAAGAGAATACGAAAAATTTAAGCAAACATTATGCACGAATATAAAGCTGAATGGAAAGTTTGATAGGCAAATAAACTACTCAATTTGTTTGCATAAACCGTTTCCATCATTATAATTAGTAAAATTTTAACCATCAAAGCCACATAAAACATTGCTCAGACTTTAGAGACATGGTTCAGAGTAGGTTGTTTAATCAGGATGCGTATCACGAATCGGAAAACCTATTTTCGGAATCGTGAATTTAAACGTGTTGTGAATAGCAAGATTCATGATTAATTTTAAGGATAATATTAATGTAGGAAGAAAGAAATAAAAAATAGGGTTTTAGTTGGGATAAGTGAGAGGGAATTAGGGATAATTATATAAGTAAAAGGAAGTTCCTAAATAAATCTAGACAAAATCATAAAAAGAAAGTGAAACAAGGGATTTTCAAAAGTCAAGTAATGCCAGATTTGATCCAAACTGTGCATGATCTGTTTTATCAAGAATCGCATAAATCGTTGGCTTATATCGCTATTAGAATCGCAAGATACATGCATAAGTAAGCTGCACCAACATATTCGTATCTTTCCAACCTGTTTTTGAATCGAATCGTAAAATACGACTCAAGATTCATGAGATTCTAACTATCCTCTCAGACTTTTTTAGAGCCATGGGGATTTCTAAATTGGTAGGGAATAAAAATAAGGGGTTTAAACTTCTCATGTTGCATGAGAAGAGAAAGATTCCTAAACATACATGGAATGGTGAGACCCACATATATATAATAAGCATTATATATATGTGGATCCCACCATTTTATGTGTGTGTGACATGAGAATACACTTCTCCTACAATATGAGAAGTGTTTTTCCCTAAAAATAATGCTGGCTACTTCTTTTGCTTTGAAATATAGCAACTAATTAAATGATTTATTTTGGTTTTAAATATAATACATCGATTTTCTTTGCTTTCATAGTTAATGTTTTTTCTAAGAAAAAATGATAGAAAAATACGCTGGAAATATCAAAAAGACAAATCATTTTATGGTGCCGAATTTCAGTAATCTCAAATTAATCACACTGACCTGATATGGAATTTTAAAATGTTGTGAAAAGACACCACTACCCTCACATTTTTAAAAAAACAAAAGGTTAAGGTGCTAAAATAACCTTCAATTTTTATCAAAAGTGTAAAAGTAATCATAAATTATTTTTTTCGAGCAAAAATAACTATAAACTTTTAAAATTGGGGCAAAACTGTTAAATCCAACTAACTTCTATCTATTACAATTGGAAAAATTAATCTTTTAGCTCTTAAAGTTTTGATGCACTTGTAATTTAGTCCCTGAACTTTTGACTCACTTGCAACTCAATCTCTGATGTTTCTGAGTCATCATATAAGGCAAAAATATGTTAAAATATTGTTAAAACTTGCTTAGGTGGATTTTACATAAATTTAAAAATAAAAAAAGTGTTCCCGTCCCAACCAACTCGTGTCCCCCTCTGCCTTTGTTTTTCAGAGATCTCACCGGGCAATATCCCCAAATAAAATTTAAAAATACATAACAAAATTGGAATTTGTCACCCAATGTTGAGTTCCCAAAACTGGAAATTGCAAGAAACTCATGAGTTTTAGGGCTATAATAACCACCCATACTCGATATGCCAAACCCACAACTAAACACCCAATAATATTTATATGCGTGCTATAATTCATAGTCAGTTTCTTCCTCTTACGAATTGGCAGTAGGTTATCAAATGAGTTTATTAAGTTAAACTCAAAAGAGGTTAGCTCTCAATACTGGTGTAAATTTGGTTTTTTAACTAGTGAAATTTTCAGCAAGGTTCGGTCTCATTCCCCGACATGGGAGAACAAAAATGGGATTGCACATTTTAGTGTTGACTCAAAAATATCTGTCGTAAATATAAGTTAAACTTAAAAGAGATCACCTCTTAATGCTGGTGTAAATTTGATTTTTTTTACTAGTGAAATTTTCAGCAAGGTTCGGTCTCATTCCTCAACATAGGAGAACAAAAGTGGGACTGCATATTTTAGTATTGACTCAAAAATACCTTTGTCGTGAATATTGTTCGTTTGATTAGATAGACATGTAAGACAAATTTTTAAAATTGGATGATACTTTACTACTGCGAACAATTCTTAGTTTAAATAACTCCTTGGTGTTTTTTAAATAATGACATTTTGAACTCAATAATTATGACAAACTGCTTAAATAAAGTTTAAAAATATATAACAAAATAGAGATTTTTCAACCAATGAGGTTTTGGAAAACAAAAGCGGAGGGAGATGCAAGTTGGTGGGGATGGTAACACTCTTTTTTATTTTTTAATTTATGTAAAATCCACTTAAACAATTTTTAACAATATTTTAACATATTTTTCCTTATAGGTTGACTCAGAAACATTAGAGACAGTTATAATAAGTGAGTCAAAACTTTAAGAGCCAAAAGATTGATTTTTCCAATTATAATAGATAGAAGTTAGTTGGGTATAATGGTTTTGTCAAAATTTTGAAGTTTATAGTTACATTGCTCAAAAAAAAAAAAAATTATAGTTTCTTTAATATATATATACATGCCTCCACCTTTGCCCAAGTCAGGCGGGCGTTTGGGCAAGTCCACGAAGAATACTGAGTTAAAGAATACACATGCCTCCACCTCCGCCCAGTGTCACCACTGCTTCGTAGACCCCTAGGATACCTCCCCCAGCGCCTTGACCAACTCCATGATCGAACCCCCTCCCTTTAGGTGAGGAAGTCCGACCTTTTCACCAGTTAAGCCCAAGGACGAGGGGTTACTTTTATATTTTTGATAGAAGTGAAAAGTTATTTTAGTGCGTTAACCCCAAAAAAAAAAAAAAAAACCTTCAGCTCTTACCGGCTGACCAGCAGTTAGAGGTCTGTCACTAAAAAAAAACCTTCAACTCTTACCGGCTGACCAGCAGTTAGAGGTCTGTCACTAGGGGACCCTGTTGACAGCAGGTCACCAAAGCTTTATAAATAGGGGTAAGATATTGTCACTACCAATTTTATGTCACTACCAAGTCACTACCATTTTTTCACCGTTGGATCAAAATCTCAATAGGAGAGAGAAATAATAAAAGTAAATGAGATTCTAATCCAACGATTAAAAAATGGTAGTGACTTGGTAGTGACAATATCTTATCCCTTACAAATAATCAACTAATGTTTTAGAAAAATCAGCCCACATTTTAAAAAAAATTACTAATTAATTTAACTAATTAATTTAATTATATATATATATATATATATATATATATTTGTTAGTTCATTCCTATGTTTTAGACCGGAAAAATTATATTTCCGAGCAAAAAAAAAAAAGACCGGAAAAATTATATGCAATGCCAAAAAAAAATGTCTAGAAAAAATAAAGAAGATTTTAGGAATAAAAGATGAAGATAAATAGTACTATTACAGAAAAGGATTTTGAACCTATTTCTCTATCCCGAAAGCATCAGAGGAAAGGGAATATTCCAAAGTGGCTTTCATTTTCAGCAACATTTGGAAGAATTAAAAATGTGCATTGCTTCCCTATGAGGTTTCCGGTCAAGCACAAAGTTAACTTTTATCTTCGATTCTTCCTTTCTTTCCTAGACTGTTCTTCCTGTCCTCCCACGTACGCATATTTCCGACCATAATCAGAAAGCTATCTGGGTTCTTGTCTTCATGCGCTTTTCTCCTAGAATCCAGTTCTTTGTCTAACTTTTATGCCATGCTTTTCGTAACTTTCTTTGAAATCAAAGAACACAAAACTCTTTCCCCACATTAAATACGCCCTTATCAGCTTCACACCCCTCCTTGTGTTTGGTCACAGTCTAAAAAAGAGAGAAACAGAGCAAGCAGAGACAAACATGGGGTTGTACAACTATACTCTGTTCCTTGTGTTTTGGCTTTGCATTATAAGTCAAGGTTTTTTGGCGAAGGGCGTGTTTGGGCTTGGTTGTAATTGGGGGACTCGCTCTACACATCCCCTTCCGCCTAGAATAGTGGTGCAGCTCTTAAAGGACAATGGATTCAACAAAGTGAAGCTATTCGAGGCAGATCCTGCAGCACTCAGGGCTCTGGGACGTTCGAGCATTGAGGTTATGGTTGGAATACCCAATGACCTCTTGGCTTCGCTTGCAAGTAATGTTAATCATGCTGTGTCTTGGGTCTCCCAAAATGTATCCACTTTCATCTCCAAAAATGGGGTCAATATAAGGTAATCTTTATGTTACCTAATTCTCTCTCTCTTTTTTCTCTGCTTGCTTTCTGTTTTCAGGATGTGAATCAATCTTTTTCCCTCAAATCCTTGTTTTTTACTACCTTTGTGTTTCAGCATGCATGCACATGCATACATATATATTATTACCTCTCTCATTCTGAGTTGATTGACTTTTCTTAGTAAGATTAAAAAAGTTACATTAAAATATTTATATTTATTGTTTTTCTTAGAATTAATTTATTTGACTTATAAACTGATATATAATCTAATAATACACAACATATAATATGATTAAATAACTCATTTAACTTCTTTAATCTCTCTAAAATGACTAACTCTTATATTAAGATCTAGGTAGAATAGTTTGGATGACTAAGGCAATAAGAGTTAAGTTGGGTTGGGTTGGTTTGGTTTGGTTGGCCGAAAAACAGAGTTGGGGTTGGCTTAGAATTGAACCAGCATAACCCATGATGGGCTTGGACTTTGGAGATAATCGGATTAATGGGCTATGGCCCATATGGGTCGGGTTAAATTGAAATGCCCACAAGTAAAAGGAGCATCTAATATCCTAGCCTAGCCCACTTTACGTTTGGGTTGGACTATCTTAATGACACTTACCCCTCGTCCTTGGGTTTAACTGGCGAAAGGGTCAGACTTTCTCGCCTAAAGGGAGGGGGTTCGATCCTGGAGTTAGTCAAGGCGTTTGGGAGGCATCCTAGGGGTCTACGAAGCAGTGGAAACGCTGGGAAGAGGTGGAAGCGTATGTCTTTTCTAACCCAAGATGCGCTTGTGGGACGGCTTCAAACGCCGCTTTCTTGGGTATGGGTGGCCCCAACCCTTTCCTAAAATTTTTCTCAAAAAAAAAAAAAAAAAAAAAAAAAAAAAAACTTAATGACACTTCAGATTATGCCTTTAATTATAGAGTACATGATAATGAAGTATATGATTTATCTCATTTGTATGTCCATAAGAAAAACGACACTTCCTCACCTCTTCCCCATAGATGGCCCTCTTTTCTCCTCTAACATAATGTCTGGAGGCACAACATAGTTCATATGAGAAACCATTTTCTGGAAACAAGCTCGCATGCTCTTTTTAGTCTCTGTTATGTGTTTTAGCGAAGTTGCAAATAAATGCTTTAACCCATATCCTCATTCTGCTCTTCTATATGTTTGATCAAAGTCCCCAATGAACAGCATCCCTAACAAAAGTGTCTCTGGCTGTGAATATTCCCAGGTATGTTGCTGTGGGTAATGAACCTTTTCTAAAATCTTACAATGGTATGTTTGCGCAATCCACATTTCCAGCCCTACAGAACATCCAAGCAGCCCTAATAAAAGCTGGATTAGGGAGGCAAGTTAAGGCAACTGTGCCTCTAAATGCTGATGTGTATCAGAGTGATAGTGGCCTTCCATCAGGAGGAGACTTTAGGCCTGATATCCATGACCAAATGATGGCCATTATCAAGTTTCTGAACCAAAATGGTGCTCCTATCGCCATCAACATCTACCCTTTCCTAAGCCTTGATGCTGATCCAAACTTCCCCAAAGAATTTGCCTTTTTCAATGGCTCTGCACAACCAGTGGTTGATGGTTCCAAAACTTACACAAATGTCATGGATGCCAACTTTGATACCCTTGTTTCAGCTCTTGAAAAGAATGGTTTTGGCTCAATGCCCATCATAATTGGGGAGGTAGGGTGGCCCACAGATGGAAGCTCCAATGCCAATGTAAAAAGTGCCCAGAGATTCAATCAAGGGTTATTTGATTGTATCATTAAAGGACAAGGTACCCCAAAGAGATCTACCCCACCAGATATTTATGTGTTTGGACTTTTAGATGAAGATGCTAAGAGTATTCAGCCTGGAAACTTTGAGAGACATTGGGGGATTTTTAACTATGATGGGTCTTTAAAATACCCTTTGAACTTGGGTAGTGGAAAATCACTAGTTGCTGCAAAAGGGGTTAAGTATTTGCCAAAGCAATGGTGTGTAATGTCACCACAAGCAAGTACTTCAGACCCAAATTTTGCTCAGAGTATGAACAATGCCTGCACATATGCTGATTGCACTAGCATTTCTCCTGGATCTTCTTGTGGGAATTTGGACCCTATGGCAAATGCTTCTTATGCATTTAACATGTACTACCAAACCATGGATCAGAGAAAGGATGCTTGCCAGTTTAACAATCTTTCAATGATCACTAAGATTGATCCTTCACCCCGTCAAGGTTCCTGCAAATTTGAGATCATGATTGATTTGGGGAAGCATGAGACTAATTCTTCTCCGCTGGCTGCCCCATTGATGATGATGAACTCAATGGTCATGCTGGTATCAAGCTTCATGGTCATCATTCTGCTTTCTGGGTGGATTTAAATGCAAAAAAAAAAAAAAAAAAAAAAATGTATTCATTCATTATTGTTTTTTTAGTGTTGTGCAGAGTTTGCTATCTTCACGATTTTCTTTTGTATAGTTTCATTTTCATCAAGATTTTCAATATGTGTGTAATTGGTTGATTATTGAAATGATCTTATTCTTGAGAAACTATAAACTCGTCTCATTCTTTTGAGCTTCTTTGATGGGAGCAAAATCATTCCATTTGCCATAAATAAGGATGATCTCTTCCTAAGCTTCTCTTCTCCGAGCAAAGATGAGTCATTCATACATACATCATTTCCAAGAGAAAATTCAAGCTTAGAAGCATCCCTAGGTGAGAGAAAGTCTTTGAATTTGGCAATAGGTGGAGTGATAGAAAATATGGGAAGACACTTAGAAGGAGGAATGAATATTTTATTTTGGCTAAAACAAGTAGGAATATTTGAATTTTGGACAAAGTAGCTAAGAGCTAGTGGGATTACTTTTTGTTGCAAGTGCAAGTGGATTGCAAGTTGCCTATTTTGCAAATGGTTACTTTTTGTTGTAAGTGGATTACAATTTGTTTCCTTACTAGTCTATAAATAGGAGTTCTCATACAGATTTTGATGAATGATAACATGACGTGATATTGAGAACAACTTATTTTCTCATAGTTTTTACCTAAAGTCACCTTGTTCTTCGTTAGATATGAGTATGTGCGAGTGTTTTACATCAAAAG
Source organism: Acacia melanoxylon (assembly GCA_019022615.1). Classification (NCBI taxonomy): domain Eukaryota; kingdom Viridiplantae; phylum Streptophyta; class Magnoliopsida; order Fabales; family Fabaceae; genus Acacia; species Acacia melanoxylon. Next base: position 10,925,987 of record JAFJYJ010000011.1, read on the forward strand.
GCATGTGTTATTACACATTTCAATGCTATGCTTTTTGTGGATGACAGAATGTAGTAAAAGGATCTGTATTTGTTCATCTGCACAAGTTGAAGTGGTCATTATTCAATGAAAGGTAAAATGTTACTGAGGTATTCCATCAATTAAAGAATGTCCCCATCTCAATACAGTTTAGTATTTATCAAGGTGTTTAATCAGTGACAAACAAAGACAAGTGAATTGTGTTGAGAGGACATCAATGAAATCACTTTGAAGTTTCCCCTTAACTAAAATTTCAGTGATGCATATATATGCATAAACATTGATCAGAATAAAGATGGATGTAAAGTTGAACGGTTTAACCATATTTGTCACAAACATAGACTCATCACCACACCATCTAACAATTATGGCCGAAAGGTCCAATATTAAATTTATTTTTGGGAAAATCTATCTCAGGCCCAAATTAGTAAAAAAAAAAGTCGAAAAAGGCCGAAAAAAAGTCACATGTCAAAAAAAGCCCCAGGGCATTTTCTGGTATTATTTCATAATCGTTAACAACAATATCAGTAGACCATTAACAACTAAATCAGTCGCTTTAACAACAATATCATAACAACAAAATCAATACCCGTTAACAACTATATCAGTATCCGTTAACAACTAACGTTTTATGAAATAATACCAGAAAAATGCCCTGGGGCCTTTTTAGACATGTGACTTTTTTTCGGGTTTTTTTTGACAATTTTTTGCTAATTTAGGATCGAGGTAGATTTTCCCTTTCCCTTTTTTTTTTTTTTTTAAAAAAAGTGTATACTGTTTCATGTATATAATAATGTGGGATTAATTGTCCGCATTATTTTTGGTAGTGCAGGAAAATTAAGCAATATAAGTATCTAAATTTATGGATAAATATATAATTTTTTATACGACAAAATTATTAAATGAATAGTAATTTAATAATAAATGAATTTGATAAAATTAATCTTTTAATAAAATGGTCAAAATTATATGGGCTGAGTTGCAGCAGTTCAAAGTTGAGGATTAAGTTACAACCGAAATTAAAACTATAAAGTAAGTTGTATAAAGTTAAAGTGTAGGGAAAAAATTACAATTTGGTCAAAACTACGGGGGTTAGAAAATTAATTTTCCCTATAAATTTTGAAATATGATTTTGTTTTTATATAGGCACTGATATTTATTAAATAGTGATTAGGACATAAAATAAAAAAAAAATGAAATAAAAATTATAGAAATTGAGAAATAAAAAAACAGTTTAGCAGTAATGAACATGATCTTTTTCATCTATAGATCCTTCTAAAAAATAAAACATTCACAAAAATGTTTTATTTATTTATTTTCGCCACAAAAATGTTTTACCTTATGTTGGGCTATTATATTTCGTAAATATTATTCCAGAATAATTAGTTGTCAATTTCCCCTGAGGATTATGGATCAAATTAAAACGTTAAATAGCTTCTCAAAGTCGCTTCTTCTTCTTTTTCGGCGAATTATCAAAGCCACTTTAGCTTTTTACTTTTATGTCCATTGCCTGTGGCTGAAAAAATTAAATCGAAAGCTAAGTTGAACCTTTTTTGAAAATAAAAAATAAAAAATTGTTGAAAGTGAAGTTTCTCTTAATGGATGGGATCTAAAGATTCTTTATCTTGTTCTTGACATTTTTTGGTAAACATTTTCCTTGTTATTTTCATGATTGAGAAAAAATTATACAAAAGGGGTGTGTGGTTAAATTGCCTACAATTTAAAATAAGGGTAAAGGATTTCTCCAGTCATTGGAGATAAGTTATCTCCAATAACCTCCAAAACTACGTCGTTTTGGATTAATGAAGGATGTACATAATTTTGTTTACTTTTTTATCATATAAATTTTTGAAAAACCCTTCATTAAGTCACCTAAAATTACAAACACACCCTTCATTAATTCAAAATGACGTAGTTTTAGGGGTCATTGGAAATAAACTTACCTCCTAGGTGACTGGATAAATACTTTTCCCTTAAAACAAACTATACTATTAATAACTTAGAAATATTATATTTTTTATAAGTTTAATTTGTTTAATTATATCGATTTTCTAAGTTTACATTTTTTTTAATACCGAAATTTACTTATTTTTGAATGTATAATGTGATTATTTTACACTCTATTTATATTCATTTATTAAAGTCTGCCTCCTTTTTACCATATAAAAAGGAACCGCGTGCAATTGCAAGGAATTTATTCTGATTAGGCAAAGTTACAATTTCCAACACAACATAAATAAAGGTAAAGGATTTCTCCAGGATAAGTTATATCAGGTATTTTCAAAACTACGTCGTTTTAGATTAATGAAGGGTGTTTTTCGTAATTTTAACCCTTCCTTAATTCAACTAAAATTACAAACATACCATTTATTAATTTAAAACGACGTAGTTTTGAGGTCCAGGAGATAACTTATCTTCAAAGGATGTTGAAGAAATGTTTTTTCCTATAAATAATACAGAAAAGATAAAGATTAGAGAACAAGGAATTTTGTGCCTCATCCCTAGTTACCAAAAAGTAACAGTGCCTTATCCCGAAAAAAATTTAAAATTAAGATATTTAATTTAAAATAAAATTTCATTCAAATTGAGATAAGTCCAAGTGTCCAACTATGGCATTTTTTGTGTGCCATTTCAACCTCAAGGTGTTTGAAATACAATAAAATAACAATATTTTTAAAAAGTTGGAATAAATTCTTACATAACTACAGATTTTATTTTTATTAATTTCATTATAAATCATATAATTATTTTAAATTTACATATTTACATTTTTTTTCATGTATATTTATATATATGAAAAATATCTTCTCTTCGATCTTAAATATAAAACATAATTGACTTTTTTTTAAAATATTAAGAAAAATAATTAAATTATTTTAAAAATATTTATATTTATCATTTTATCTCCCAACTATTTTTTTTTAACTTATAAACCGATAGGTAATCTAATAATATACAACATATAATATGATTAAATCACTTATTTAATTTCTTTAATCAACACTTTACTTTTTGTCTTTTATATTTGGACGGATGAGTAATAATAAAGTATTATTTAAATGCATATAATTTTTCTAGAAAAATGACAATGTTGGCATGGGAAACACAGAATCTGATACAGATTATTTGAATGTCTTTTTTTTCGGCCAGACACTTTATATGGATTGGTGTTGGGAAAAGACGAGGACCATCGAAATTCCGGCCCGAATTTTCGAAAAACCAATATAAATTACGTATTTGCTCCAAAAAAAGTATTTTCTTATAGGAGAAATTCATTAACATTTTAAAATTCCCTTGTCCTCAGGGCTGGGATATATAATTTTCAAATCAAAACCCAGGCCTAGTTTTTGAAGAGTTTTAACAGAGGGAAAGTGAGAGAGCCGTGAAGAACGATTTCTGGCGGCCACTTCATTGGTTTGGATTTCTTGTTTTGATGCATATTCCATTCTGAACCTAAAAATTCTTCTCAAGCCGAACGAAATTTCTTGGGTTTTCTGTCGTTTCCCTGAACCGATGCTCCTTTTCGAAGTTTTCTCTTCTGGGGTATATCTTTTTGACGGGATCTGAGGTGAAACACCTAAATTGATCTTTCCGAACTGGCGCATTATCATATTCTAAAGCGGAGGCTTTCATTGTTTTCCGTAGCGGGATTGGCTTCCCCCTCCTTATTTATTCCTAGGGTTTCGTTTTGAACGTGTTTCCACAACAATTGGCAGTTAATTTCTTCTCTGTCTGATCAGCTTGATTAGTTTTCGTGGTTGAAAATCTTGCCATTATTCTAGGGTGTATTGCCTTTCATCCAAATTTATTATCGGGTTCTTTCTTGGTTCATGCTGATGTTGCAATGTGGTTGTAGTATTCTGAGGATATTATGTTGTTTAAATTGAAGAATAGCCAAGGCTCTGTGCGCTTCTTGTTTCAGCAAGCTCTGCACTACCACCACCACCGTCATCACTATTGTCTTGTCATGGCTTATATGGTTGGCTACGATCCATCTTCCAACTTTACCTTATCGAAGTATTCATCTCTTTCTTCTGGCCGTGGTGGCAGCAGCGGGTGCAACCCATCTTTCACATTCCTTCGGAAGCAATTCCATGTTAATGATTTCCCGGTTAACAGATGCATTAGGATCACTCTTCAAGGTTGCTTTGATTCCAATAGCAATAATAATAAGCCTTTCCTCCAGCCAAAGGCCCGTGGTTTTGCAGCTTTCCCTCGCCCGCCATCGTTAGCTGATATAGAGGATGTTACTGTCCCGGATAATACTCGCAATGCGACTTTAACTACATCGTTAAATAGGAGTCCCATTAAACCTCTTAATTTTCGGGATCGCCCTATGTCCCAGAAACCTGTTGTTGCGGTTGATGTTGATGAAGGTATCAATGCATATGCCTATCTTTATCTGACCTCATAAATAGTCAGTCCCGAATCATGAGTGTGTTCCAATTTTAGTAGCTACCGATCTCTTGGGCTGTTCTGTATTCGTTTCATATCGGATTAGATTTGATATGAATGCAGATAACGCTTTACCCTGTAATTTTTAAACCTATAAGAGTATATTTGGAAATTCAGGAAGTAAATAACGTTGATTAATTCTTTAGTATACAAGATACAATATAAATTCTGATTGCAATATGTCAAGCACCTTAATCTGAAACAAATCAGGTAGTGAAATTTTATCTTACATTATACCCTTCACGCTTGACATTTCAATTTACTGTTTGATGTCTTGCACAAATTTAGGATTATGCTCCTCTTTTCTTCTAACCTTTTTTTCCTATATGCTTTTCTGATGAGCAGTACTAGGCAACTTTGTGTCGGCTCTAAACAGGTTCATCGCAGATCAATACTCATCAAACTATTCAGTTTCTGAGTATCACGTGTATGAGTTCTTCAAGGTATTGCTTTGTTGCTGCTTGAGTATTCCAGACAAGCATGATGGGTGACTCGGCCATGGAAATGTTGTTTGAATGTTCTTAATTTTAATAATTGGCGTGCTCTTTTAGAGACTCATTTCTGCCCCCTTTTCACTATTCTCAAATAATATAGCTTAACCATTGGCTAAAGGATTTGTAGAAACAAAACGTCCCACCATAACGTGAATTTTGACAATGAGCACTTAACCTATCATTGATAGTGATATGTGCCTAGCTTTTGAGGGAAAAATTCTGGGGTGCATGAATATGTTGTGTGGTTCAGTGCCTTCCTTTTCTCCTTCCATTTTCCAAAATATCATGTGCAGGATAATCCCCATTTGCAATGTGATGGATTATCATCAATAAGTTGTGCCCCTGGTTAAGTTTTCTTAATTTATATTTTAGTGTTTTTTTTGTCAATGGTTTTTTGAATCTTCTGGATCTTTTGCATCCACTTTTCTAGGACTACGTCTCTTGCTTACTGCTGCAAGCATATTGTTCTTTGCATTAAGGGATCTTTGGTTCTATTTTACAAAATTTCACTGTTAAATAAAATTAGTACTTTTAACAGCTCACTCGGTTTGGGGTATCATTATGAATTTTCCCATCTTTTCATCTAGTGTCTGATGCACCCTTCCTTTCTCTGTTACAGATATGGAATTGTTCTCGTGATGAAGGTAACTGCCAAGTGTCTCCATCACACTCGCAGATTGCATTTTGTGAACAGTTTTACTGCTCACCTTCTTTTGAAAGCCTGTAGGATGATTTCAATTTGATGCTGGTTGACTCAATGTCTTGTGTTATGGAATTTGAATGTTCTTGAAATTGGATCCCCTGAAAATTTAATTCTCAAAATGAATCAAATTCTAGTAGTTTTATTTTTGTATTGGCTGTTTTTTATGAGGAAAGCCTATCATATTGTTGATCATCTCATTTCTTCATTCTTGAACTATTCAGCCTGAACTGGTTCAGGTTCTTTTGTCTTTGCTGAGTTTTAATTTTCCCGGAAGACATAGTGTCTACAGGTAGCAACTCAAACATGGAAAATAAAAGAAAGTCTCTACAAAGTATTAGATGGGATACCAAAAGATCAATGCATTATGGTTATAGACCCATGCTGGAAGATATAAAATTATAAACAAGTTGCCTGTTGCATTTAACTTTTAACATAATAGAACTGACTTTTTAATTGGGCTGGTTAAAAGGGATAAAAAGTTACTTGAGGCTGAAGCTGTGAAACAGCTTAACATAACTGAAGGTTTTTTATTTCTCTTGCAAGTCTTTTTTTCTTCATAGAATTAATTGACAATTGACCTTATTTTTCTGCAGCTGCTGCCCGCGTGCACAAGTTTTTTAAGACACCATATTTCAAGACAGGGATCCACCCCCTCCCAGGTGCTCAGACAGCCCTTCAGAAGTTATCAAGATTTTGTAACCTATCAGTTGTAACGTATGCTTACTGTGCTAGACCTTCTTCAACCCATAACAAAATCTAGTTAGCTTCTACTAACTGGAGCTTCTTGTGCGTGTCTATGATCAGATCCCGGCAGAATGTAATCAAGGATCACACAATTGACTGGTTAGAGAAGAATTTTCCAGGACTTTTTCAGGAAATTCACTTTGGAAACCACTTTGCTCTTGATGGGGTGCCTAGACCCAAGTCAGAGATCTGTAGGTATGCCCCCAGTCTTGTTCACTTGCATTCTGATGATTCTGTGGGAGAATTTTGCTTCTAGATCAACCTTTTGGACTATGGTGTGGGACTGTGGGCTATACTTCTTGTAATGATCAGTTGCCTCTTGATTTCATTCCTCCTACCCCCTTTTCACTATAAGCTGTGATCGTTGTCAGTTTCAGTGATTTTTTCTGATAAAGATTTTCCTTGCTGAAACTGATAGGTCTTTAAATGCTCAAGTTCTAATCGATGATAACCCAAGATATGCCATAGAATGTGCTGAAGTGGGAATCAGGGTCCTGCTTTTTGATTATGAGAACTCATACCCTTGGTGCAAGGTTGAATCTGTTGATCAGCATCCTCTGGTGACTAGAGTTAGGAACTGGGAAGAAGTGGAACAACAAATGATGTTACTGACAGCTTCGTAGTCTCTAAATCCTGCCAGTAACCTTTTCATGATACCGCCCTTTTTCTCTGGGAAGTACTGTTCAATTAGTAGGCCTACAGTATGCATGGAGGAGGTGAGATCATTTGAAGGAGCTGGAGGGAGAGCACTTGCCTTGTAGGCTGGGGTAGAAGTATAAAATTGCTATCAATTGCATTCTTTCCTCCACCTTTGAGAAGCATCATGGAAGAAAGGAATGTGAAGTTGCTCATTGAAGTGGAAATTCTCCTATGATTTTACTATATATGTGGATATCTAGTCAAAGAATCCTTTTACAATTCCGTTATGGATTATAGAAATTGAACTTAAACTGAGGGTTGGGCAGTTGTCTCACATTGCTATCCTAGCCATTCACTTGGTTCGTTGTACAACAATAAGGAACATCTTAAGACTACTTTCTCCATGCATTGTATGGAATCTAGAGTGAGCTGCACTCTATAGATGTAACAATATCATTAAAGCATGTTGGGTTACTTATCCAGTATGAAAATCATATTAGATCAAGGGAATTCTGTGGTCATATTCTACTTCCTCATCCAAGCCCAGAATAATTCATTTTTTTTAAAAAAAAAAAAATATATTGGACTCGTAAAATGAGTGGTGCTAAGCTCAAGATGCTTGGCTTTTGTTCAATAGAGTGAAAAAATCTGAGGTACTTTTTGCATGAAAACTTGAATAAATTTTTGAACGAGTTTGGAAAGTTAGGTCAAGAGAGTGAGTTTATTATCCATCGGAAAAAAAAAGTATTTTCAATTTATTTACTTCTTAAAAAATGAGAGAATTAGTATGAGGTCCTAAAGAAATAATTTAATTATCTAAATGTTCCAATGAAGTGAGTAGCGTGAACTAAAACTTGTCATTACATCAGTTATTATCCATTTTTAGGTAATTAAATATCTTCCTTAAACCTTTAAAAAGCCTATTTCCTCATTTTTAGATGGGAAAAAAAAATAGTCCTCTATCTTTTTTAAGCACCAACTAATAATTGTATTTTATCTTTTTTTTAAGGTATTTGCTTATTTCCAAAACATATTAATTTTTTTTTTCATGTATATCCATAATTAATAAGCGTAGTAGGTAAGAGTAATAATTAATATAATATTAAAATTTAGTGTAATTAGTAGAGATAATATTGAAAGTTACTTAAATTGTAGGACAACTTTATTAACCTTAACTGTTTTTATTAGTTTTTTAGAATTGTTAGTTGGTGCCTTATAATAAAGATTAGAGGGAGTACTTGATCCAGTTCCAGTTTGGGTGGTTCATTTTGTATTTTGGTTTTCGAACATGAGTTAAAAGCCAGATATTTCTCGAAAACTCAGCAGTTTTCCGCTGGCTAAACACGCGACACCAGAAGGGAGGTAGATTGTTGTTGATCATGGACAAGGCGAAACACGTTACAAGATTTTCTTTCTCCTTTTTCCCCTGTTCTACAAAATAGCTTCTTTGGAATTGTTTCTTTAAAAAATAAATAAAATAAATTAAAAACTTAATAACTGTATCAAGCGCTGTTCAGTGTTCACACACTCTGCTTGAGTACCGAGAAGAAATGCACCAGCCAAGGTGATGATAGATAGTTCAGCGAGATGGCTATTGGTAGTTACTTTTATATCTATAGATTTATAAAATCTATTCCGCTAAATCACTGTTTGCACACACACTACTTTTATTGCATTTGATTGTTTTACTGTTTATGCTTTTACTGTTCATATGCGATACACTGTTCATGCGCTTTGATAAATTTGTGTTTTCAAAATTTGTCTTAAAAATACAATCTTATAATTACAGTATTTATTAAAATCTTATCAGATCTTTGAATATATACATATTTTTAGACATGATATAACTGTTTAAACATGTTTTAAATATTGGCAATAATTATAATTATTAAAAAATAATTGAATTATTGTTAATTATTTAAACTCGTGCATGTTTAAGCTCCCGTGCAATGGGCGGGAAAGGTGATTCTAGTTATTCTAATAACAACATTTACATCCCCAAAATGAAATTATGCCCAATAGACCTAATGCGAATGCGTTAATCTTTGCTTTTGATCCAAGAAATATAAACGAAAACGAAACCAACCAGAAGCAACATAAAGCTAAAAAGTTGAGAGTTTCTACAGACAGCTTTTTGGGGTGGTCAATTGTACTCTTCTTGAATTTAAGCATGAGTTGAGTTTATAATTTACAGTAATTATTACATTATTACAGTTGGTATCATTCACAGTGATGTGAATCTGTTGAAACTCGAACCAACATTGAATAGCATAGTACGCTTCTTTCAACCAAATATGAATATAGTTGAGCAAATCAATCACTCTTCTCTATCAACTTGATGCCACAGGCTTGTATAATGTCTAGAGCTGCAAAAACAAGTTTGCTTTAGTTAAAAAAACACTTCCCAAATGTACCAAGTAGCTTCAATTCTACAGTTGCAAAGCAATTTTTTAGATTCATTTTGATTTGTGTGGTCCATATTTGTGATATAATCATCTTTTCCGGCACATGGACAGTAAATCAAAACCAGATAAATATAAACTGCATTCACCTGGATTGTATACTTCAGGTTTCAAAGGCCTCAAGACACCTCTTGTTTGAATCTTGTCCTTCAGCAAGAGCTGTGAAAATAGATATAGAAAGTTTTGTTAACACTAATAGCTTGGGTTACAGTGTAAAGGAACAGAAATGCAAAACAGGTACCAGAGCTCCAGCAGCTGCTGGGATTCCAACAGTGATGGCCATGGCACTTGTGGTTTTTCCATCAAGCGTCCTTCCAAATTCAAGCAATGTTGCTCTTTGGTTCTCTGTTTGCTGGCTGTCTGGGAATTCTATCTCCATTTCATGGTGCAAAAGCACCATATCCTGATTATTTGTCAGATAAAACTTGAGTACATCTATATAACTCTATTGTGCTACATATAACAATAACACTTCATTTCTGGTCCATAATATGGAGCATAGATCACAACAAGCCAGCCATGATTTGTTTTCACAAAACTTGACTACTTGAAGAAGTATCAGGAAGCTTCAAAAGAATATTCAAGCACATAAACTTCATCATTTATTTTATTTTATTTATTTATGTCTGCATAAAAACATACCTGTTCTGTGCTGGAGTAGGCTAGCCTGTCCTCCATACGCAAACAGATGACATCAAAAGCACTTTGGCAGGAAACAGGGATCTCTGTTTCCTCATGAAGCCCCAAAAATCTGAAAGATAGGACCCAATTGACAATTAAAAAGATAATCTGCCAAATGAATAGATAACAGAGAGAGGAATGGTCTGCGTACATGATAGTTTTGGCTGTCTTTGATGCCGCTCCTTGCTCCTTGCAAAGTCCTAATGATAATATCCTTTCCTTGATATTTTTCTCTCCAATTAGAGGCCCAGTTGGATCTTCACTTGAAATTTTTAGGAGTTCGAACAAAAATGCTCTGAAAGTGGGTCTCTTTTCATTCTTAAGAAAGGGAAGAGGCTCAGGGTGAAAGAAGCCAATCCTAGAAAGTGTCCCCATGATCTTGCTAAACCCTGTGAAGTGCAAGAACAAGTGATCATATTTTTCTTATTCAACTTGGTAAAAATCCGTGGCATTACATTACGTTCATATTACTAATGAACTTTGCCAAATAAAAACTGTTTACATTCATGTTTAGAGTGTGATCAACGCATCTCAAATGTGCCAAAATAACTTTTTTATATGAAATACACACACACACACACATATGAAATATATATATTGTGTGCCATACCTTCATAACGAAGGGTTCCACGGAAAATGGTTGATGCTTCAGATCCTATTCCATACAAATCTCCATAAACTAAGGAGTTCCGATTCGGAAGACACTCTAAAGAAAAAGCTGGAAGATCAGGTATCTGTAGTCTTGTAGCTGAATCATAAAGGCTGTCCCCTGCCAAAAAAATAAAGTCAAATGTAATAGTGAGATTGAAAGGGAACGGCTACAAATATAATAGACTGGCGCAGAGGAGAGATGGGAGTAGTTCAAAAACAGAACAGATGGGTGCATGCAAGACAACAGAATCCAGTTAAAAGAAAAGAGAAAATGGACAAGAAAAATAATAGGCCCGAGTACGCATTCAACTACTTTCTTGACAATATATTTGCGACTTATTAAAAGCTCACCATCTACATTTACAGTTTCACCACAGGATCTGTAGGTGGCAGGATTTCGCCCAGCTCGAATAGCCCCTGCTGGATTCCAACTGAAAGATAGCAAATCATGTGTTATTAGGGCAACAATGATCACAAAATAACCATCAAAGTACCCCTATAAGCTGACGGCATAAATGAAGTGTCTATTTATACATAGAAAATACCCACATTTATGCTAAAAGTTGTGCCAAAATATGATCATTTTGGGCTTTTAATTGCATGATTTTACAAAGTCTGATGTTTTGCGGCTTTATAGGGCCTTTTCAGAGCATTTGAATATATTTTCGGCCAAAAAGACAGCTTTATGAGTTCAACCAGCCCCTACATGCTATTTTACCTATCCCAAGGGGAAGGAGGTGACAAGCTGACCAATAGGCTACATTCTACTATTCCCTCAACAGCACAAGATATTTGCTTTTGAGGATAAGCACGAATCAGATATTCAGAATAGTCCTGGAATCTTTATAAAAGAATTTATACCCTGGCTATACTTAAAATTTGTCAAGATATTGATGGGAACCTCAAAATTTATCACATTATCTATCTATTAATGAAGCTAGAATTCCCTTCAAATAGAAAATGGATGGAAGTTGACAGCCTTAGATGATTACAGAAAGAGAGAAAGAATTAAATGCAGGAAAATAAGCAAAGAATGAAACAAAAGCTTTCTGGCATTCGACATTCCAGGACAATTCTGTTTGTGCAGGTATAAGGTATTAATCACTTTTAGGAACAATATAAAACTGTTTGTGCAGGTATAAAACATTCCATGAATTACCTAAATTTATATGCTAATGGGTTGTTGGCAGCCGCTGGAGATGGGAGTCCACCACAGTAGGAAGTGAAAGATTTTATTTTCCCATTCCTCTTATGTGCTTGGTCAATCATCTTCATTGCCATCATATGATCTGGAACATAAAACCATGGTTAGTTAGTATTTTTTGGCTGAATGACTAAAAGTTGAAATTTTCTGACTCTCCCTCTCCAATAGGACTAAAGGTAGGGTATAGGTAATAATAATATTAGGAACAACTAATCCTGAAATAAGCAACACCAACAATAAGCTTATTGCAATATCTATTGAAAGTACTTGCTGTGCACACTCAATGTTTTCATGATTGAAAATAGTAAACAATATTAATTTTAAAATACTTGGGAGAAATTTGTATAAATATAAAATGAGAAGTAAATCATTTCGAAATGCTTCGAAAGTTTGAATAAATTATTTTAATGACTCCCCTCAACCATAAGCATCATACATCAGAATGAAACATAAGGTTACAGAAATTCCCCAATAAAGTAAGGTTAAAAAACCAATACCAGGTACAAGTATCTATTTTAAGCTACTGAAGCCCTGGGAAATGATACCATCAAATTAAGCCTTACCTATGCCTGGGTCCAAGCCCATCTCTCCAAGGATTGTTATACCCACTTCTTTTGCCTTATCATCTAACATTGCCATGGAGCTATCGACATAGCTAGCAGTAACAAGATGTCTTTTAAGCTGCATGAAGTAAAAGTCATAAATTAGCTACAACAAAGAAAGAAAAATTGTTTCTGCATTGGAGTCCATTATACACCAATTCAGTGTTTTGAAGTCTTGATATCAAAACCTAAGGATTTCTCTCATTTATTGACTCTGCCGTCCATTATTTCTGCATTGGCTTTTATTTATCAAGCAAGGTTACAACAAACTTAAAGCAATTCGTTTTGGTTAAAGTAATTAAAATCATTCATAGCCCATTAAAAATGAATAAATTACATAGAACTCCCCTTTATTTTCCAAAATACACAATTTAGTCAAATTCTTTTTTTACCTTAATCCTCTTCGTATAAAAAAATATAGAGAAAATCCATGTAACTTCATTAAAATTCAAAGACTCTGTAGTTATCTCTTGAAAAAAAATCATAGAATCATTCCATTCCTTTGAGAACTGCATTTAATTGCTGTCCAGAGTAAATATCGTGTTAGTTCAACAATCAGTAATATTAGATACTGTGAAGTACCTCAATACAAGCATTTGCTACCAAAAGGTGACAACTAGGGGGCAGAAGACTTATAACGACGTTAACCTGTCAAGAAACAGAAAAACAAGGTGTTGATAAGAAAGCCATCAAGAACCCAAGAACATGGACCAAGATCAGTATGCAGGAAGCTTGTGCAAAAGTAGTACTTATAGTAGAAAATAGTAGTTGACCAAGTAACAGACCCTAAAAAGACCATAGTCATAAACTGAAGATCTCAGCAAGATGCTTTGAAAAGCATCAATTTCTATGAGTATTATAGAAACTACTTTCGAAAAGACTATAAATTGTACCTGCGAAATATACTTATAAAGACTGGTATGATCCATCACATCAAGTTGAACTCCAGTTGCACCTGGAATACCCTCAACAATCTGCATTGATCAGCAATATTATCATATCAAGCATCCCTACATCAAAGTATCAACCTCAGTTCTGCTTCCTTAACTGAACTGAAGTAAAAGGAAAATATTTTAGTCAAAGAACCTGTTCTGCATCCTGCAGATAAAGAGATCCGACAATGACTTCAATATCAGTATGTTCCTCGTAATCATATTCAACCAATGGTTTACACCATTGACTGGATGAAAAACTTCCAATTGATGATAACATCTCTGCAGCAGGCTGACATACACGACCAGCACCCAGAATCAAAACTGCAGCCTTCTTTTTTGGCTCAGGTCCATTCTTTAAACTACTCTGTTGGACTTTGCCAAGTCTCAGTGAAATCTTAAGAGAAGTTAAATTATCAATGATTTGATCCAGAACTGCCCTATCATTTGCACCAACCTGTTCATAAGTAGCACAATAAGCTTACAATTGAACCAACATAAAAATCAACTCATATGTATTTTAAATGTATGATTTCTAAAATAAATGTCTAAGTGATGAGGAAACATAGATATTTAACCTTGGGATAAATCTGACTTTAACCGCATTCATGTGAGAAAAATAAACTAAACCACAGCAGCTTTCCTAAGACAGCCAAATAATTATGTGTGTGAGAGAGGGAGAGAGGGGGAGAGAGAGAGAGAGAGAGATATGAAAGAGCACATTCAATATAACCAAGAAGATATGCTTTGGTCAGAATGTGAGGGGGTAATAATACTAAGATGATATAAACTGCTTTTAACAGGGCACAACATTTTGACTGACCAAAAACTCATGCTTCAGTAGAAACCCAGATTTGCTTTCCATTAGGAGTCACTCAAATATACTATAAATTTCTACATCAAATTTTCTATTTAATGGGAAATCTTCCTTAACTCACTTCAAGAACAATGAGCTTCTCATTCTTTTTAGCCGTCAAAGTAAACAACTTAGTCTAAATTAGATGGCTACTTACTTCAAGTTCTGAGTATGACATAGCATCAGCACTCTGACCCACTTGGCACTTGACTAAGTGGAAGGATCCTCCCAAAGATTCAATAATATCTAAAGCTTCATTTATCAGAAGCTGATCAAACAAGTGACCACTCAGAGAAACCTGTCATTTATATCCAACCATCTTAATCAGAAAATTAAGTGGCAGCTATATTGATTGCCCTGACTACACACAGCTCAATTCAAGCTCAGCTTGCAAAACATAATTAGCGTCTAAAAACAGTAAACCAAATAACATACTGATATCTTGTATTCGGTATTGTGAGAGGAAGAATTTGCTAAACTTCCTGATAATTCCCTGCAAATCAAATGACAGATAGTGTATAATTTGCGCAACACTTACACAGAAAATAAGTAAATAAACTACTTAGATAAACTAAAAATGAATATATGCATATTGAAATTCCATTTAACAAAACTAGTAAAGTTCATGAAATAGTTATAAATTGAATAGAAACATACTCTCCATCAGACATCCGCATGCGAGGTATATATTCAAATAAAGAGGTTAGCACTCCTCTGTGGGATATGCAAGCTCTCCTTAAGTGTTCCGGCAACTCTGAAATGTCTGAAGTAGAAGCCAATTTATTTACAAATTGGGATAGTATGTTTCCAAAATGTTGGGAAGCCTAGCCATAGAGAAATCATGTTCAATAATTTGCAAAAACACAGAATTCTCTCATTTAAAACTGTGAAAGAAATTCCCAAATGAAAATACGCCAACCTCTTTTGCAAATTCTGTTGGGAGGATGTCTACAGCTAAACATACGATGCCACTCCCATCCATGTGGTCGTAGTAGGAATCAGTTAAGGGATCATATCTAAAAGCAATGTTTAATGGCATCATTAGAAAGGGTACAAAAGTTCTCAATAATAATAAATGAAATGCCATCACGTTACGTGCTATCTTAATGTTGAAATTAATGCATAAAAAATATTTGCAAGCAGAAAATGAAAGTGGATTCCAATATCGATTGTTTAGTACACCACTTACCTAGGATGCTTATTCAAACCCCACTTCACTGCTAGTGGGCAGAATCTATAATGCAACATTTCGGCATAACTTCAACCCATATTTAGATGTCATGGCTAAAAGTGTAAAACCAAGTACATTGGTATTTGAAGCCATCAAGGTTTTTCCCCTCACTACTTCATTTAATTCCAAATATGTTGATATGAAATTAAGGAACTATCATAGCTACAGAAGGTTCACAAGCTACCAAATAAATAAATATCTTTATCAATTATGAAATAAAATTTTATGAAGCTATGTATATTCTCAGTTTAAGTGTACTCTTTAAGCATAAGGGCTACTTTCCTCATACTTTCACATTAATAACAATTTTCAGTAAAGATGGTGGTATTGGTCATATCATTGATGATTGGAGACAAGAGAACAACACTTCTTATTCTGAACTTTTAGTCACCTTCTCTTCCAAAGGAGCCCTTTGAATTCCCAATCCTAAGAACTTAATGCCTAGTTTAATACATAAATTTGCAGCTGAAATAAAGTAATATTAACAATCATGCCAAAGACATAGATGCGTCCAACCCATCCAAAAGAAAAACATGGGCCTACTTCAAAAGGGATAATGCAGCTTGAAAGACAGCAATGAGAAGTTTCAAACAGGACATGGGATGACAATTTTCTCTAGCTGGTAGAATGAAACAAAATTTTGAAGGTCTCTTGGTGCATCTTCATCCAAACTTTTCAGTCATCTTCAATGTTATGCATATGTTTTGTTCTCTTCCAAATTCATGAATGTGATTACCAGAAATAGATACCTTAACTAATTTTTTATTCATTTCTATGCTCTGACAGTGACAGCTTTCTTTCCTTATACCTAATTTTCACAAACATCTCAGCCAGGATAGTCACCGGATAATGACTTTGTAATTCATAAACTTGGACTAATGTTTTATATAATCAATGTATTTTTGTATGTTATAGAATATTATTTAAGAAAAAACTATTCAATAATGAATGCATAACTACCATTACTTTCTTAAAACAAAAGTCAACTGTGTAAATGAACAAACAAGAGTAAATAATTAAAATGCTAGATGAGTATCATGGTTCTACCAATTGTATACCTGTAAAAAGGTGAATCAATTGATGTAGTTTGGTTGACAAACTCTATTGATCCCCCTATATCACATGTGATGTCTGATATTCCAACAAGTGGGCAACCTTTTCTCATCAAATCTTGAAGCTGCTTTGTACTTAGTAAACGAGGAAATCTATTCTCCCAATACATGCAATTGACTAAGAGAGTTAAAAGTAAGTAGTGCTTGTTGATCATGAAACACATACACACAAGCTGTGGAAGAGAAAATGAAAGCCATTTATCAAGATTAAATACATTAAAACATAAACTTTATATATTTGGTGGGTTAACTTGACTTAGTTCAAAATCATCTTAATCTACGTATCATACCATTGAAAACAAAGCATAATGAGTGATTTTTCTCTTATGAGAAATAACAACAAAACATTCAAATTGGAAGTATTAGATTACTAAATACATTTCAAAGTCATTTTATCAGCTCATGACAAATGAAGGCCAAGCCAAATTGAACAGACTAGCTAATCATATAAAGCATGCAAGTTGGATCAACATTGTAAGCAAGAAGGAGCCTACCAATCACAGATGCATATGGAGCAACTTTTTCATGGAAAACAGAGTTGTAATGTTCTGGGTGTGAATAATAGTCAACCTGAAATTACCATGTGAGGTTAATAATTGTTCCAAGTCTCACCATCAGACTAATAGAAGACGCCAATATTCTTGAATTAATCACAATATTAGCCAACTCACTTTGTCAAATGCTTTTGTGGGGTCTTTGGATTCAACCATGTCTTGGGCAGTCACAACACAACCATAAACTTGGAAAACTCTTTTTGATGTATGCACTGATTGATCGTTGCCCTGACCAACAAAAATATTATAACTTTAAGATAAAGAGGAGCATTTAACACACACAAAATACATGCCATGAAATGGAAATCCACATCAAAATGCAACAAAAAATTATTCTGAGATTGAGAACGAGACATAAGGAACCTTAGAAGCAACATAGTTATATAACATTTTCAACATACTATAACTTGATTACAATGTTGCTTTAATATTTGAATTTTTTTTTTTTTTATATAAGTATCTTTCATATAAGGTTTTAATCTACTGCTGATAATTTACCATTTTATGAAGATCGTGAAGTCTAGATGGATCTACAAAGGTGTGAGGAAGTAGCTTAAGAATCTCTTGCGCTCCATTAGAAACTACAAAAAACAGAGGGCTCACAGTTCAGTATTAAATTGATATATGTAATTTAATGACAAGAAGAAGACTGAGTCACTGCTGATAGATGAGTGATCAGAGAGATTGAATGTTATTCAAGCAGAATGAAAAATTAAAAAGTGAACAGAATGAGATATCAGAAATATTAGTTCAAGGATAGAGTGACTTTTAATTTCAGTTTGCAATATTTATCTTCAAAAAGGAGAGATAAGGTGCAAAGTTAAAGCACAATATCCTAGCAAAGCTACAAAGGTTGTCACCACACCGTTTCCTGAACCAGTAAATACAAAGACCAATGGACAGATTCCCATTGGCAACCCAGCTGCAGCAATTGCTTCCCCAACAGAAATCACAGCAGCCTTTGCAGCTCCCAATGAAGGGTACATGTAAGATTGTCCCAGTGATAAGAAAGGTGTGGAATATCCAAGACTTAAAAACCCTGGAATATTATGAACAGAGAAAAGAGTCAAGTTCAAGATCATACAATTAATTCAGTTTAAAAAAACAAAAGCTCATGAAATTCTCATTAAAATGTTTAACAGACAAAAAGGAGGAAAATTAGACAAGGACAGACAAAAAAGATAGGCTGATTTGAACTTTGAAGATTCAAACACTCGAGAAAATTATAAACCCGTTCAACATACGAATGACAGAGATCAAGGAAGAACGTACGCTGTCCCAACGCACTAAGGAAGTCAATCATTCCAGCTCTACCAGCAAATTTACCAAATGCAATCAACCTTTTCCCTTCGCTCCCAACAATCAATTCATAGTCATATAACGATACCCTCTCAGCAAGGATCTACAATTGAAAACACAGAAAAAAATTATAATCAGTCACAAGATCTCTATTAGAAATTTTAAGTCACAATCCGAAAGTAAAGAACAAAAGATACCTTATCCAGCAGAGGCATGTTTTCTTTTTGAACTTTATGAGTGTGGGAGAAAAAGGCGTAAGCTCTGTCGGGTAAAATAGACTCTAACTGCATGAAAACCATATGATAGTATCAAAATTTCAGCTCACAATGCTGCGTATCTGATCCAAAATACAAAAAGCACGGAGAGCTAGAAAATTACGTGGGGAGGAACAGAAGTAAAGTAAATTAGGAAATTCACCTTTGGTTGCTTTATACCCAAAACGAGACCACATTCCGACAAGTCTTCTGAAATTTCACAGCCAACATCCTCATACAATGCATCATGATAAATTCGCTTCGTGGATGGCTGCACAATGATTCGAGACACCCCTGTAGAATCTCTTCCACCGTGAAGGAGACGAGCACAGTGTAATGGTGTTAAAGGCGCCCTTCTCTCCCACTTATTCACGGACTCCGCAAGTATGCCAACAACTCCGTTCCCAAGCATCGTCCCTCTAGTTTTCTCCATAAAACCATTCACTAGAAAGACAGAAGACAAGAATCTCAAGCGAAATTCACTTTAAAGCTTGAACTCTAGTAATGCAAAAAACATTTAAACATAAAAAGCAAAACGCCGAAAACCCAGAAATGGAGGGATATAAAGAAGAAAGTTAACGTGAAAAGAGGAGATTCTAACAGAATTAAGTTAGAAAAAACTACCAAAACCTCTCGATCCCGGATCACCACCTATGATCGCAGAGCAGAAAGTTGCGTATATTCCCGCTACTCTGTCCAGGTCAAAACCAGTAAAAACAAGTCGATGATAATGAGAACTGAGAAGAATTTGAAAATGATGATCAATGTTTCTGACAGTGAAGGTTTTTTGGATTTAATAGAGAGTGACCCGTCAGTCCGTCACGCCACCTAAGGAGGGCCCAAGCTAAACTTGAATTTACAAAACTTGTTAGGACCTTGGTGAGAGATGATGTGTATATGTTGAGCTTGAGCAGCGCATGGGCGTATCGCTGATAAGAACGATGACGGAAGCGCACGCAAGAAGACAAAAGGCGGGGTTTGGTAGGCATGGGTCCCGGTAAGGAATAGTGTACGGTGGGCCACCACAATGATGACTCAGCCTTAATGGTATGTGATAACCAATGCATATATATAGTGCCTGTTTGGATCCCCATTTCCCACACCATTTCAGGCAAAAATATTGACGCAGCGTTGGAAAAAATGCACAGTAAGAAAAAAGCCAGAAAATTGTGTTTGGATCAGCATTATTTGTAATGAACTTTTCCCCTTAATGCTCATTAATTGAAATGCCCTTTTAGAGCTTTTTCTGCGTTAGTGTTAAGATCTTCTAAATGTGGGGTCCATTGTGGAGCGGAAAAATTGGGGTTCATAGGAGGAAAAAAAAGTCTGAACGTGGGCCCTTGTGTTTTTTATTACCGTCCCACTACTTCCAACTTTTCTTTTCTTTTCTTTTAAAAAAATCTACAAAAGTCAAATAAAGAATCCAAACACAAATCATATTTACAATCCGACTTTTTCCTACCGAGCCTTTTACAAAAGTTAGATAGCTTTTGCCCACCGTTCCTACCGCCAACCCAAATGTTTCCATAAGTAATTTGGTTTCATCAGATTTTATATAGACTTGAAGGAACGGAAGGAGATGCAGAATACAAATTTAGCAATTTGTTGGTTTTAGAATGAAATTAAGTTGCCATCTAAAATTACCATTCCTTCTGGCTCGTAAGTAATCTTATTTATTAATTAATGTTATCCTGGGACCAATCATACAGTGATTATTGGATGATGATAAGGATGAGTGAGGAAAAAAAGTATCACGTGTTTGATCACAAGAGGTGTCGTGCCGTGCGGCGTCAGACTATGCGTTGGCTTGATTGCTTCAGCGTCTAAAAGTTTCGCTTTTTTAAATTTTGTAGTAACTAGAAAAGTTAAAGGAAAAAATTATGGGATTGCCTCTCCTTTTTGGGTTTTTTACACACATAGCTTTCCAACACGTTGGATTCTGATGGGATGGGACAATATTTTTGGGATCAGAATCAGAAGCGTACACATGTTGCATGCATGTTTCCGTTTGAACAAAAAAAGTGCAGTTAGGCAAATGAGTAAAAACGCAACAGTAAATTTAATTGGAAGAATGACAAATAGGTCCCAATAAAAATATATATATATTGATGGGTCCCATAAGTTGTTAATGGTAATTGATTCACTTGTTAATTCCTATGTTTACTTGTTAATAGGGACTTTTCTGATATTATTTTTCTTAATTGGGGCCTAAGAATTATTCTCCCATTTTAATTTCAATAAACGATTCTCTTTGTTGGGTCTCTTTGATGTTCATTGTTCAATTCTCTTTGAAACTGGCCACTGCAAAAACAAATAAGTGCAAAGCATTTTCCTCACTCTTTATAGAAAAGCAACAAAATTTCTCTAGCACCCACTTTCACACCCCCACTCTATTTGCTTTTGCTTCCATTTACCAGTCTTCAAGATTCTATACAATATACTACCAACAGATTTTTCAACGAAAAAGTAACTTTGAGATCATCAATTTTAAGTATTTATATTTTATTTATTTTTTCTAAATTAATTTGTCAGACTTGTAAACTGATATATAATGTAATAACATACAACATATAACATGATTAAGAAACTTATTTAGCTTCATTAACATCTTCAAAGTCAACTAGCTCTTACATATATATATATATATATATATATATATATATATATAAACAATAATAACTTATACTCCCTCCCAGTCTAAATATAAGAGTTAGTTAACTTTTTCTTGATAGATTAAGGAAACTAAAAACTCGTTTGCTTCAACCTCATTACATGCCTACAATAGTAATCATGATTGTATTACTAAAAGAAGAGTGTTTGGTTGTTCTTTAGCATGGTAATAGGGTTTACTATGGTAATGATAATTATCAAAAAGTTGGCAATTTGATCATAAATCCCCTAAAATACTCATTACCACCCCATTGCATAGTTTAAAAAGTTGAATTTACCCTTTCAATTTTATTTGTCTTTGTTTCACTTATCTCACTTCACCTACCACACCACGCCATTACCTCCTCCTCCCCTAATGCAGCCACTGCCTCCTCTTCCACGGCTGCCATCTACACTGTTGCCACTACCGCCACTACCTCGTCCACCAACGTTGCTAATGCCACTTCCATTGTTGTTGTCATTGCGCCTCTACCTCCTCCCCTTCCTCTACTGTCGATGCCACCACGACCTCCTCCCCCTGCCATCGCTGCTACCCCCCTCTATTGCCACCTCCACCCGTCACCAAGGTTCTGAAACCCGGACCGGTCACTGAACCGGTCGGGGTATTGGATTAAGGGTTAGTGGGTCAGACCGGAGTCAGCCCGGAGAGTCAACCGGGGCCTAGACCAGTGAGGTATAAACAATTAGAAAATAATTAATTTCTTATCATACCAACCTAAATTTGACATACTATATATCATTTCAATATTTTGGATCAGTGGCAAAATAATCATATATTTCAATACTTGTGACATATTCAGATATTCTTAACCATTTTCTTTACAACCTACATTTGACATCCACTAAGCAGAACCAACCGAAAACAGAGAAACCACAATAGCTTAAGGAAAACCAAAAAACGAATCTAAATCAAATCCATATGACATCCAAAAGTGAAAAAAGTGAGAAAAAAAATTGAGGGAGAAATTTTAAAAAAAAAAATTGAAGGAGATTTTTTTTTAAAAGAAAAGGTCGACCCAAGTGACCGTCGGGTCCGGGTTCACCGGTTCATCGGTTTCACTACGGTTGGCGGTTCCCGGTCTAAACCGGCCGATCCGGTCCGGTTTCATAAACCATGCCCGTCACACAACCACCACTACCTCCTTCTCTTCTTCCACCACTACTATCGCCACGAACTCTTCATCCCTTATTGTTGTTGACATCCCCAGTCATTGCCACCTCCACCGTTGTTGCCCGCCACCACTACCTCCTCATCCTCTGCCGTTGTCGTCGCCACTACCTCCTCATCCTTCACCACTACCATCACCACCTCCACCGTTGTTGCCATTGCGCCTCTACCTCCTCCTCCATCGTTGTCGCTATCACCACCACCACACTATTATTACCATCGCCTCCCCCACCACAACCATCACCATTGGACAATCCTTGATGACATAATATGACAGTTATGATGAGGCAGCGTGATGACTCTTAACTATTGTTTATACAAAGATTATATTTAAGGGCAAGATAAACTTTGAGTGATAGATCAATTTTAAATAATTTTTTTAAAAAAAAAAATCATTACACTTTACTTAAAAATCAAACCAAACACTGACCCTGTCATTAATATTGCATTGCATTATTATTACATCGCACTGCAGGGTGTAATAGGATCGAACCAAACGAACCCTAAATATATAACTTGATCATAATATATATTATTTATGATTAAATTATATATCGTTTATAATCCAAACAAATTATTTTTAAGAAAATAATAAATATAAATACTTTAAAAATAATTTAATTACATTCCTCAGTATCCATTACAAAATCTACGTAAAATCCAACTTCATGCACCTTATTGGATGAAAAAGGTTCTCTCTCCATTGTGAATAACCAAAAGAGTACAATGGGGATACAAAGTTGGTGGGGGCCACCATCCATATCCCATCTGCCAGACTGCCACTGCTGATGATCTGCTCCAAAAATACTTGCACGTGATTTGTTAAAATTCCACTAATCATTTTAATGCAATTATTGAACACTGTGTGTATCTTTGTATGATTTAGTATAAACATTTTTTATATGGCTTATATATAAATACCACATGTCATCTCTTCGTATAGAAACACAAACCTGCTGCTTGGTTATTGTGATTTCTTGAAAACATATGCATGGCTCACCAAATTTGTGTAAGGCCATGTTTAATATGGGCATAATAAAAGCCTATATTAAAATTCGCTTTTCCCTATTTTCTTTTGGTTTTTACATTGTGATGAATGCATCGTAATTTATTGTAAGTGTTTAAATGATGATTGATGAAATTTTCTTTTATATCTTTAATATATTTATTTTTCAATAAATAGGTAATTCACATACTAGTTTTTAATATCAATGTATCAATATAATAGTTATGAGAAGCAAAACCTTGCATGCCCTTTTTATCTTTATATATATATAAGGGTTGGGCTTACCTACGATCCAAAGGCAGGGTGAAATCTCCCTTCCTCCTAGGTGATATCAATGTTGAGTAGGGCGAGCCGTCTATTACACTAATGCGTTTACCTAAGCACCCAGGAATTAGAATATCTCCCCCAACATCTTGACCAACTCTAGGATCGAACCCATTTCCCTGGTGAGTGTACTTAGTTTTTTTTTTTACTAGTTTTTTGACTAGTTGAACCAAGGACAAAGGGTTTTTATCATAATTCTAAAGGAGCCTAAAAAGGCTGAAGTTGTAATTTGTAAAGGGCCCCTCTTTAAGAATATGGTTTCATTAGAATTGGGTTTAGTGGGAGTACCCAAAAAAAAGGCTTGGTGGGCTATTTTTTTTAAATGACCAGATGAAAAAGACGGGGCCTTTTTTGGACATATAAAACTCTTTTTAAACAACCCAATGTTATTTGATGAATTTCAACATGGGCGTTTGATTTGACATCTAATCCCATACCAATTTTGACCCCCTGGCCCTTATTGGAGAAAACCCAGAAGGCATAGAACCAAGAAAAAAAAAATCAATTTTTAAATTATGGGTTTTTTAATACAATTTATGGTAAGAATATTCTCTCATCGGCTAACTTTCACTTTCTCCTCACGGGCTTATACGGGCACAAGCTAACTCGTACCTATTTAGAACTACACGGGCTTACTATCAAGCCAGCCATTCTCAACCCTTACATAGCTCTCATTAGAGCTAGTTAACTAATTTGAATAAATTAAGAAAGTTAGTTATATTAGTTATTTATAATAAATCTAAGATAGCTTTCTTAAAATGTCATCTTTCACAAACTCTTTAATACATGCCGTCAAGAAAGATACTCTAAATTTGATAAATAAAGTGGACTGAGATATTATATTTATGAACAAATTTAATATCTATCCAACTCTTATAGTAAGAGGTAATTTATATTTATTGATGTTTTTGGGTAACACAAAGGGCTAACACATTCATGTGACTCTCCAAACTTCATGTGAACGCTTGTAGTTTTGTGATGAGACCGTGGTTCATTTGAGCTCGCTCACTTGTATGTGGAGTACTTGCGACATTTTTGGAGTAATTGTTGAAAACATGGACTCCGATAAATAAGAGTCAAGAATTCCTTAAAAGATAAGATGATGATACTTGATACTAACATCAAAAATATAAATATTATAAGAATATTATTCAAAAGAAGAAAAAAAGATGCCATCAGGCAATCTGATTTTGAATAAAGCATAAAGTACCACGAATTCTAAATATCTAATGTGCTTTTTCCTGCTACACCTTTACGTCAAGTTTAAATATTTCACTTACAAGTCAAAAATACTAAATTTTGTGAAATAAAAATAGATCTTGTTGAAATATTATAGTATATATAACAATCCTAACAGTCTATTTAATTATTAAATCTCTACCTCATTCGAAAAATCTATTTGATTATTACCTACTACTATAAGAGTTGATAAGCATAGTGTTGAAAATTTATATTTTAAATACGTGTTTTTTTTTAAAAAAAAATTCATCAAAAGGTCTTCCCTCAAATCTTAGAGATGCAAAAGGTTTTCATATCTTCCAATAAGTGTACTTCTTAGGATTTGAGTTTGGGTTCTTCTTTTTATGGGGTGAGGTCTTTTATCACCTCAACCAATAACTTATTATATTTACGTGCGTGTTTAATGTAAAGGTTAGATAACTAATTAACTATTTAAAAAATTTGTATCAGCTTTCTTGAAATATCATCTTTAATCATTTGTATTGGAGCACTCATTAATAAAAAGTCCCTTAATATGTAGAAATGGTTTGAAGGAAATTTTAGGGATGTTTGTTTCTATTTTTAAAAGTAGCTTCTTTTTTTGTTTAGAAAATAAAGTAGATTGAAATATTATATTTAAAATAAAAATAAATCATCTACGAAATAGCCCTTACATTTGGTTACATTTAGAGCCGAAGAGAACAATAAACATCAATTAAGTATTGAATCATCACAATTCACAAAACATGTACATGTTTATTTCAAGAAACCCTAAAAGGGGGTGGTGATAGCTTGTTTCTTTTTGTGTGAATCTGTTAGAAATATAAGGTGTGAAAACCATTTCCGATACTCACGTTAACTAATCTAATTAGAGAGGATAGAAGAAAGAATGTAGATGAAGAATCAATCAGACACAACAAAGAAAGAATAAGCTCTACAATGAAGAACTCCAAAGGATTATCTCTAATCAACAAACCCTAACTTTAGGGATATATAGGAGACTTCCTCTCTGCAGAGAGAGAGACTCAAATTAACTTCTCTAATATTGGTAGCCTCCACACTCTACACATACGTATGAGGCTCCACACCCAACACCCTTTGGTGGGCGCTCCACACCTAACACACTCATCTCAATTCAAGTTAACACTCTATTTATGTACAGCCCTAACTTCTTAACCAACTAATCAACCAACACCTTATATTTCTAACACGCCCCCTCAAGTTGAACACTACTTAATAAAGTGCTCAACTTGAACAACACAAAAATAAAGGGATAAGGTGAATCAAATTGACCAGTTTTCAATCAACAAAAAATAATACAAAAGATTTCTTCAAATTCACAATCTTCTTCATATTATTGACATGCTGGTTCACTTCTTTTGAAAGACTTCAAGCCATAAACTCCTAGTCACCTCCATATCCTTCTTGTCTTCAAACTTAGCTGTGGAGACAGATTCCTTAAAAGTGAGCTCATTAGCATGCACATGCATTTGCATTCAACTTTTCATTCTTGACAATGCTCTAAAAGAAATTAATGCAAGCATCTTGAAGAATCAGATGCTCCCCTGCTCATTTTATATCTTCAAGGTTTAAACCTTTGAGTACCCCTGACTCAATAACCCTATCATTTGCCTTTTTCTCAAACTTTGAGAGTTGCTCCAGTGCTATAGACAGTTTTTCGAAATCAAAATTCTCCAATCTCTCAGCAGGCATCATAATGTTTTCTATACATTTCTCATACTCCTCTGTATACTCATCGGATAGTTCCTTCCATGTATTCTTGAGATCAACTGATGATATCCGAACAGTTTGATCCATGGATTGATTCTGATCAGATTTTGGTGCTGTCACAATTATGAAGTAAACATAACTATCTTCCATAAAAAAAAACCTATAAGTTCTTTTACCCACTGTCTCAAAAATACCACCAACGCAGAAAAATGCTATCAGCAACTAGACAAATCAAGACGACATAAAGAACATTAGCACGAGAAAAGTAGATATTGTTATGACAAAGATGACGACACCCTTCACATCTAAACTAACAATTCCATCCTTATCTTCCTGCTGTCGCGGCATTTGAAGATTCCTCATTATAGAAATCATCAGTCTGCTCAGGGGCTGTCAAATCTGACCATAGTGAAGCCAATGCATCTGTCCCAACAACGATCAACCAGAAAAATGCCACGGAGTCCTCACCATACATAGCAGCAGCACCTTTATTCATAGCTTCCCCATGAACTTGAGTCATCAATCTGTTAACAAGAACCGGAGACCCAAAAAATAGCCACGACGAAAATCATTTGACGCTCAATGGAAATCACACACCGCTACCAATTTCTTCTCCATTCAAAGAACGGGAATGAGCTTCCTTCTTAGCCAAACACAAGTCTTGTTAACACTTTCAAGGAGAGCGTAAGAGAAAATTGGCCGATATCTCAAAGGCTTTGGAATGAATGGCAAGACGGTATCTCTTCAATGGAAAGGGTTTATCCTAGGGTTCTTTAATTTCTGGTGATGGTTCTGAGAAACCAGAAAAATCAGGGAATCCTGACAAACCGATCGGAACTCGCACAAGCATCATTGTGAATATACGCCTAATCGGAACTCGCAAAATCAGCGCCGTCGAGAATCAGTTCGACGATTCAAGATGGAAGAAACCAAGATATTGACTTCGATTGGAACTTGGCACGCGCGGAAGCACTTCGAATCATTCTAACCAAGAACACGATCTGTGGATTGCCTGCATGATTCAGATCTTGGAACCCAACTCGGATCCTTCGCTGGATCTTTGAACCAAGAACACGATCTGAACCAGCGAGAATCTTGGAGAGATTATGTCGGTGATCTTGAACGGAACTTTGTAGCAATAGAAAATCAAGCCGGAAATTGCAAATGCAAGCAGATAGAGGCGTTTAGGGTTTCTTGGATTGAGAGAGTCAGAGCTGCAGCAACGAGCATAATCGGGTCGCCCCCTTTCTTGGAGCTCCAGGTTTCATTATGTTGGATCTTGTATTTTCGATTGGTTTTGGCCCTTTTCTTGATCTTGGGCTGTGGATCACAATGAACTGAATTGAAGGGAGCACTCATACGGTGGAATCCCAAGAACCACCCTTCTTGGTTATCCGGCCCAAATCACAATGAAAGTACCGTGATACTACGTTAACAAATGTAATTAGAGAGGATAGAAGAAAGAATGTAGATGGAGAAGAATCAATTGTATTGACAACAAAGAGCAATAAGTTCTACAATGAGTAACTCATAAGGATTATCTCTAATCAACAAACCCTAACTTTTAGGGATATAGGATTCCTTCTACAGAGAGGCTCAAATTAACCTCTCTAATATATTGTAGAGTTCCACACTCTATACATATGGTGAGGGCTCCACACCCAACACCCTTTGGTGAAGGCTCCACACCTAACACACTCATCTCAATGGTTAAGACCCTCTATTTATAGACTAGGCCCTAACTTCTTAACCAACTAATCAATTAACACCTTATATTTCTAACAGAATCAATCTGAGTTATTTGGTGTCACTTCACTTTCGTCACAAACACACCCCCTATTCATTTATCTTCCTATAATGTCTCCTCCATCCACAAACATAATAATTATTAATGGCAAATTAGATTATACTAATTTCAAGAAAATTAGTCATTAATATGGGAAATATATATATAATAATATGCTTGATTCTGGCTCCCTCACCATCTTGTTTGAATTATCAAATGATGAGTTCTTTTAGATTTAGCACTAACCAGTATTTTGTTTATGTACGCTTTCTTCCCTTTTTTAATGAAGTTCTTGAATTGCATCAAATAGGACTGTCTCTGATGATAAAGGGTTTCAATTTATTAATTCCTATCTTATTTACTTTCACATTTGTCAAAACTAGCAGTTTGATTAAATTTCATTCTTGACTCGGATATTTACTGAAAATAATAATAATTAATAATGTTATTAAAGAGTTTGGTTGTTGATGATAATGACCTTATATACATATAGCTAACTTCCCAGCAATCTTGGGGACATTTAGTAATTTTCGGGACTGACAGAAATTGTACCTATTTTCATGAAAGGACAAAGAAGCACAAGGGAACTCATTTACCGGCTTGTCAAAGGAGGCCGGGGAGAGCTCTCTTAAATCTGTCCAGATGAGATCTGAACTGTCCAGATTTAATTTTTTTAATTTTTTTTAAAAATTATTTTAATGGGTATATATAGCCTAAAATAAAAATAATCTCTAAGTTTACATTATTTTAAATGATTTTTTTATTTAAAAATTATGATTTTTAAAAAAGATAAATGCAAGACAAAGTCTTGGAAATAAATAATCATGCATTCATTGAGCATATAAAAGAACAGCTAATTCTAAGAATATCATTCTTAATCACGGTCAAGTGTATATATTATATTTAACCAAGGACCTAGAGCCGGTAATATTTATTGAGAAGGACCGTAAAAGTTGTAATTATTCAAAAGGACCAATAGCCAAAATAGAAATTTAAAAATACTAAATTGTCTTTATTAAACTTCCTACATTTCTCCTTCAATCTCTCACATTCTACTTTAAAAGTAATTTAAATTTTTATTTTCCACAAAAATTACAATTACCAAAATCATCATTTTTTAAACATTAACTAACATCTACATAATCATATCATCAATATATTATTTAATTATTAACACAAATATTTGCCCATTTAAATCAAACCTGATTTATATAATCTTATATAAAATAAAGAGTAAAATGCAAGACAAAGTCTTGGAAATAAATAATCATGCATTCATTGAGCATATAAAAGAACAGCTAATGTACTAAGAATTAAGAATTGTCATTCTTAATCACGGTCAAGTGTATATATTATATAAACTCTATTTCACTTTATGTGGATTAGAACATGTACATACTAAATGCTTATATGAACGTAACGAAATACAAAATATTCAAATTCGAGCCATATATTAAAACCGTTCACAACAGTAGATTCAAATTTCATTATTAGCAAAAAAAAAATATTTTTGAAAATATTTATTGCGGTTTGGAATATTGGACATTGATGCTGGGTATTATTGGATGCATATTGTCACACCAATATATACACATAGGTATTATTACTATTAGAAGGAGTAATAATTTATATCACAATTCAAAACCTACAGGCGAAGATGAATTTATTGACTTGTTGATATTGAATTATTGACTGGTGTTGCGTTGGATCTTAAGCCTATAAGTGTTAATACTTAATATTGAAACAATGTGACTCTTAATAGTCATGACGACCTATCTCTAACATCAATTCAAACGAGAGACATATCCTTAGATGATTTTTCTAATGGAGGAGGAGGTTGCCAACGACGTGTAGAACGCTGTGTAGAAATAGGTTGCGAATTGGTCTTCAGATGGGATTACAGAGCATCGTCATTTAGAAATGAGGTCAATATCCTTATGAGAGAGAACCGATCATCATTTGAAAGACATTATTGGGGAGACTCGAGACCTTTTGTTCGAGGAAATGGGCGTGACGTGGAAGCCATCATACTCCAAGAGAAAACATCTCTTGTCGATTATATGGCCAAGCAAGGCCACGGTGTTGCCATTGGTGCCGATATGGCCATGATTCCAACTATCACAGAGTTGCTAGATATAGTTTTGAAGGATCAACAATCTTGTCATTCATAGTTTCTTTCTTTTGTTGTATCGAGATTTGTAGTCTTATTATCTACCTCATTTTTTCGAGCATTTTATCCAAAAAAAAAAAAAAAAAAAAAATAGATTGTGAAGAACCATAATCATCATTATTACCAAACTTCTTAGATTTATGAGAGTCGTACTATTTATTGCTCTACCTATAATAACACAATTCTGAACATTTATATATATATATATATATTACCTATATATAGAGAGAGAGGTAATAATATATATATATAAAAACACAAGCATCAGTATCAAATCTGGGTAAGCAAATCTAATGATCTAACGATTCATAATTGCAGTGATCTTTTTATTATCACTTAGGATTGAGAAGCCACTTCTCACTGGGACATCATCATTTGTTTTCCTTTTTATTTTTTATTTTTTGGGGTGTAGGGCTAAACCCTAAAGGCAAATCTTATGAACATATTCAAAGGTATAAGATAATGTTCCACGTTTCTTTTTGTTCTTCATTTCCCTTTACTCATTTGCTTCATGCTCTTTTATGAATGCCATATCTTTATTTTTTTTCAAAAAAAAAAAAAATGATCTACCCATATCATATTACTTTTTATAGTTCATCAAAATGTGAATGCACCTAAATCATAAATGTATGGTCATAGCTCCATATTTAATTAATTGTGATCGATATATAACTTTTCAAAGCAAGCGTTTTGTTGGACTTTCGGATCAACTCGGGCATTGGTGATGAACGTTTCATCAAGAATAGATTACAAAACTCATATCTTCAAAATGGTGTTTTAAATAAATTGTCTATTTATAGTATGAGAATGAAGATCGCGTATATTTTCTGTTTGTGACTTTAAATACTACATATACGGGAATGGTAAAGAGTTCTTGCTCAAATAATATTTACCTTATACTCCTTTTTGTTAAAACAACATAAACAAAAGAAGCTTCCCATAAGTAATCCCCGCAAAAGTATAAATTTTCTCTATAAGAAAAAGTTGTAGCATTCCAAGATTGGATTAACAAAAAAATTAAATGGGATTTATTTAATAAATTCCAGCGTGAGCAAGATATTTGTATCAAATACTCTTTGAAGAATAATGACATCTCCCCAATCTCTTCCTTGGATTTTTTCTTGCTCAACTTGAAATGGTTAAAATAACTGGTTTGGCATTGTTCATAAAGTGTACTCATTCAATATATCCCGAGGTGGCCCTCGGGTGATTTACTTACCTTGTAGTCTTTTGAACTTTTGCTCCATACGTTGCGTCTTTCCCCACGATCGAATATTCATTTAATAGAACTGATAAAATAACTAAAAGAAATTTCTTGTACCCTTGACTCACCATGCACGAGTCAAATTTCTTGTACCACCTTTGTCTAGGTGCTCGCTTCGCACCGTACAAGCTTTTCTTCGCCTTACAAACGAGGTTATCCCCTCGAAACCTCAAAACCTTTTCGCTCCATGTAGATTTCTTCTTCTAAATCTCCATGAAGAAAAGCTGTCTTCACATCCATTTGTTCAAGCTCTAAGTTCATACTTGCGACCAATCCAAGTATGACTCTAATTGAAGTCATCTTGACTTTGGTGAAAAAATCTCATCAAAGTCGATCCCCTTCTTTTCTTTGGAATCCTTTGACTACCAACCGTGCTTTGTATTTCACCACTTTTCCACCGCCATCTTTCTTCGCTTGAACACCCATTTATTTTCGGTGCCTTCTTCCCTCGTGGAAGTTCTACGATCTCATAAGTTTGATTTTTCCGCAGAGATTCCATCTCGTCTTGCATTGCGAGCAACCACCTGTTCTTTGTCCTTATGAGATCGCTTCATGGAAACTCTCGGTTCTCCATCCTCGTAAGTAGAAGGTATTCATATTCTGGATATCTTCTCGACGGAATCGACCTCGTTCAGATCTACGAACTTCGGAGCAATTTGAGGAAATCCACCATCATCTTGGCCTTGTGATGGTTAAGGAACGTCCGCGGCCGGGGTTGTGGCTCCCCTCAAAGACCGTCATCTTCCTCATTGTCTTCTACTTCGGCATTTCTTCGGCACTATATCATCATTTCTCACGAATGATTCCGATGTTGCCTCCGGCACCCGAAGAGCAACATTTGTCTTACGAGATATTGTGGGCTTTTCAATATCTTCTATTGTCTCGGCTTTCATGGAACACCACGTCCTACTTCGATTACCCTTTTTCCTTAGGATCCCATAATCCGTATCCAAACTCTTCATTTCCATAGCCTATGAATATGCATGGAGTGGTCCTTGCATCCAAACCTTCGGCTGAGCTCTTTGGATACATGTGCGTACGCTAAACACCCAAATACTCTCAAGTGGGAGTATGATGGATCCTTTCGGACCAAAGTTTCTCGGGAACTTCAAAATCCAATGGTACTTGATGGAGATCGGTTGATCAAGTAACAAGCGGCTCGACCGCTTCTCCCGGAATGGCTTTGGCGGCTTAGCCATCGAGCATGCTCCGAACACGTTCCATAATTGTTCGGTTCATTCTTTCGCTATACCGTTGTGTTGAGGGGTGCGTGGGACCGTCTTCTCATGTCGAATGCCATATGATCGCAATAGGCATTGAACCGCCCGGGAGGAGTATTCACCTCCGTTGTCGGATCGAAGACACTTCAACTTCTCTCCGTCTCACGTTCTACCATGACATGGAACGGTTTGAAGTAATCAAATACCGGTCCTTCGTCCGCAAAAATACACCCACACCTTTCGAGAAGCATCATCGATGAACGTCGAGAAAGTATCGGTTCGCCGAGTGATTCAACCTCCAAGGGACCGCAAACATCGAGTGTACCGCATCGAGCAACTCGATCTTCTCGTTGAAGAGGAATTAAACGAGACTCTATGCCGCTTACCAAACAAACAATGATTGCAAGGATCTAGTGCGGCGTCCTTGTCTACATTGATAAGCTCCTTCTTTACTAGGGTAGACAACCATTTCTCACTCATGTGGCCGAGTCTCCGGTGCCATGATTTTGTGACGCCTCCTTTCTCGCAACGTTGAGGCCATCGGTGCATATCTTCACATGAGTCTTGTATAGCGTGCCACAAATATGTCCTCGAGCGACTATCATAGCGCCTTTTGACAACTTCCATGTGCCTTTGCGAAGTGACTATCATAGCCCCGTTTGTCAAGAACTATTCGGCGACAATAGATTCGGTAGAAGAAGGTCCGGCACATGGCGGACATCCTTCAAAGTGATTGTGCTCCGGAACTTGTCTTTATCGAACATCACCAATTCCGACAATCCTCGCGAAACGGAATTTCCCATTTTCACGGCTCCAAAGTCACCGGCTTTGTATGTTGTGAAGTATTCCTTGTATGGAGTCACGTGGTAGGACGCCTGCAAGATCTACCACCCATTCCGTGTCTTCTCGTGAGACGTGAAGGCATGTCTCATCTTGGGTTGAACAATAAGCTACATCACGAGAGATAGTAACTAATGTTTCTCCACCCTTGTTCTTTCGCCGAACTGCTCTCGGGTCTTGCTCCTTTTTCCATTTGTAGCGCTTCTTCTTCATATGTCCTTCTAATCCACAATGATGGCGGTTATAAGATGGTTTTCTACCATCAATGGACCTGCCCCTGCTCTTGCTTCTGCCTCTCGATTTGTTATTACTCTTCTTTTGTTGCCTCCCCACATTCTCGTGACAAGGGCATGGGTCCGATCCGTGCCCATGTCCTTTCTCCTTGCTTCTTCACCGAATAGGGCATCCTTGACCATTGACATGGTAAGTTTGCCATTTGGGGCTGAGTTCTTTGAGTGACACGACCAGCGTTTCCCAACTATCGGAAGGGAACTGAGTAGTAGCAACGCCGAACTTCATCGCCAAGTGGCATCTCTACAGACGACAACTGGTTGACCAAGCTCCGGAACTGTTTGGTATGCTCGGCAGAATGAAGTTCCACTTTTAAGCTTCATGTTGACTAAACGCCTCATCAATGAGCTTTATTCTAGAGCGGTCTTGGCCTGGTACATATCCTCCAACTTTTTTCCGGAGGGCATATGCGTCTGTTTCTTGTGCAACATGGTGGAAGACACTATGATCAATCCATTGACAGATTTGACCAATAGTTTTTCGATTTGATTTCTTCCACTCTAACTCCTGGCGGGATCGGGAGTTTTACCCATCAATTCTATGGGATCAAACAAATCTTTACAGCTTAGGAGATCTTCCATCCGAGGTCTCCACACGTGTAATTTGTGGCGATAGCGTAATCATTGCTCCGAAAGATGATGTTGACTCTTCCGTGGACATTATCACCTTACAAATAATTTTTCAACACGATCGGGGTTCAATCTTTAAAAATGAAGCTCACCGTTACGCCTGGAACGGTCAAAAAAGATGGAATTGACACTACGGGGTCAAAATTCCACTCTAGGGGCAAAACAGCAATTTCGAAAACTTTGAGGACCAAAGCGCAATTTTCGGAAAGATCGGGGGTCAATATGAAATTTCCGAATATTTGGGGACCAAACTGAAATTTTAAAAATTGAGGGGTCTTTCTTCAATTTCCGAAAAACTGCAAATTCCGGCGAGGAACAGTATTCTGGTCGTCTTCTCCGGCGGAACTCCGTAAACAGTGTCGTCTTCTCCGCGAACTCCGTGCAAGGTTGACCAAACTTTGACCGTGATTTCCGGGCTCGTTTGAACTCCGATTAGGTCGCCGTTTGGTGCGTTGGACTCGTGTCGATGAGACGAATCCAATGGTGCACTCAGAATTGGATTTTGAGTAAAACTCAGAAAACCCAAATTCGTCCCGGTGAACCAAAAAACTCAACCAACACCTCTAACCAGGCTTTGATACCACTTGTTGGACTTTCTCGGATCAATGGGCATTGGTAAACATGAATTTGAGAGAAAATAACCTCTATTACTCACAAGAATAGATTACAAAACTCATATAAAAAAACTCTCAAACAAGGATCACTCTCAGGATCACTCTTGTTCTCACTCTTCTTGGTGATGAACACCGATTTTGAGATGCTTTCAAATGAATGGTGATCCACCTCTATTTATAGTATGAGTTTTGGGGTAGGTGAGGTGTGAACAAGGGTGGTTGGTGGAGGCCGCTTCAACAATGGTGGTAGTTGGTTGGTGGACCGCCTAACAAAGTGTACTTGGAATATTCAAAAAACCTTTCCTGGAAGTCTTCACGTTTCATCATGTTCTTCAAAATGGTGTTTTAAATAAATTGTCAAGAATGAAGATCGCGTATATAAACTGTTTGTGACTTTAAATACTACAATAAAAAAAAATATTTAAGTTGTTAAAACAACATAAACTAGCTTCCCATAAGTAATTAAAATTCCTCTCTAAGAAAAAGTTGTGTTTGAAAAATTAAATGGGATTTATTTAATAAATTCCAGCAAAAGATATTTGTACATACAACTAATGTTTTTTTTTTTTTGGTCTTATAAAATAAATACAAAGTGATATATGGTGGCCATTACTTACCTTGTATTGAACTTTTGCTCCATACAACTCTTTCTTTAATAGAACTGATAAAATAACTAAAAGAAATGCTCATTTTGGCTTATATATATATAGGGTTTAATGTTTCTGCTTTTACTGCAGAAACATTTTTTCTACTACACTCACATAAAAGTGAGTAGATCCCACTTATATTTTCTCTCTCTTTTCTTCACAATAAAACCCACTCACTTTTATGTGAGTGAGACAGAAGAAAAAAAATTGTAGTAAAAGCAGAAATATTAAACTCATATATATACCCACGTAATGTTTTGAAAAATAAACGACTAGACAAAATGTCAAAGTTAAAAAGGCTTAAAAGGGATGTGAACAATTGCTTGACACACTTTCTTCATTATTATTATTTTTTCACTTTGGACGGCAATCCTGTTAAGTACCCCATGTAGTAAATTTGATTTATTTTTTTGTTAACATTTGACAAAAATCAACAAAAAATGAACTTGTTATAAAATTGTTTCCCTATATACCCTTCCCCATGTTCCAATAATTTTAGTCATATTGATATCAATATATATTCATTAATAAAATCAGTATACTTATTTTTACTAATCATGGTTCAATATGTATGTAGTTTAGAAATATAGCTCCTCATGTGTGTGTCTAAAAAAATAATTCTCACCGAGTAAAAAAAATTCCTTATGCTTATAAGTCTCACTTCCACAAGTGAGATTTATTGATATGGTAACTCATAATAGATTCCAACCTAATAAATAGAGTAATACTCCTGGTCCTAAATGTAAGTAAAATTGATTTTTTCGGAGAAATTAAGGACGCTAATTAAATTACTTTTGAATATTTATATATATATTTTTTCCTTCAAACTATTAGTCATTTGATGAATATACTGATATATAATATAGTGATACACAATATATATGATATGATTAGCTAACTTATTTTAGCTTTCTTAATCTCTCCAAAAAAAGTCAACTTTATCTTATATTTAAGACCGGAGGGAATATCAAAAGAGTTGTTTCTAATTAAGTCCAACAAGAATGCTTGAATATAGCTTAATTGTTTTGGATATAATATAAATGTATAAAATAATAAAATTCATTGAGTTCCAAACAAATACATGAAAGCTAATCTAATTATTAAAAACTCAATCATATTAATGGGTTAGAAATAAGGTCATACATTCAAAACCTGGTTTAAGTTGCTAAATCTTTAGTAGTGACAATTTTTGTAATTATTATTCCTCATGAAAGTAAAAGTTATAATACTTGAAGAAATCAAGTATGGCCAAACCAAGTCCTAAATCAGCGTTGTTGTTTGCAGGCCAGTGTCAAAAATTAATTGTTTTTGTCCACTTCAAAATGAATATTAATTCGGCTTGGCATTATGTGAAGTTGACATTAATAAACGTGTCTTTTTGGAAAAAATTTGGAGGGCAACAAATTGGCTAATAAGCTAAGAGCATTAAATTGAATGAAATATATGAACTAGAAAATCTCATACCATCGATCTCCTTGTCTTTTCAATTATTTCAATTGTGCTTTTTTTGGTGTAACCACACAAAGAGGTTTCACTCTTACAACTATTCATATTGTCCCTTCTTGACTAAGACACTTGAACAAGTAGATTGGTTGAGTTAATATTCCATAGTTTAAATTATGAAAGAAAAAAAAGACTTAAGAGAGCGGGAAAGTATTTTATTGTAGGCATATATTTTAACTTTAAATTTTGTCTCCTTCATGTTTACTGACTCCTTTGTCCATAGGGCATAGCTTGGTAGAATTATTGATCGAGCCTTCAACTTTACTTTCTTCAATTATTGGATTTAGTATTATTAACTACGTGATTTTCCTATGCCCTGTATTGAATTTGAAAAAGAAAAATATATAAGTATATATGGCTTATTAATAGTATGTTAAACTCTAATTTTTTTTATATACAAACACAAAATTGTTCTAGTAGTATAAGGTCTATTAGATCCTTTTGGCTCTCAATTCTGAGTCCCAAATGAGACACTTGTGATAAGAGAGAATACGAACCCAAAAATTGGAGTTGTCGTCTGTCGGTTGAAGATTGTTCGAATACTTGATAATATAATTTAAAAGGGCACTTGAATACCAGTTGATAATATATAAAAAACTCCATGCAATTCAAATACCATAGTTTTGAATAAGTTAAAATTACTATAGTTATTTTTTTTAAATGTTTGATGCGGTACTTTAAATGATTTAAATTATAGGATTTGGGTCATATCAACTATCAAGTCAATATTTAGGGGCTAAATTTTAACAGAGTCAAAATTATAGGGATTAATTCACACCAAGTCAAAATTTATAAACTGAGTTTTAACCATGTCAAAATTAATATCAATTTTTTTGTTAGAAAAAACACCAGAACGGTTTGAACATGGAGCCTCTGTTTAGAGACTATCCCCCTTTTTTTTTTTCTACAGAGACAACGACCCATCGAGTGGCTTATTTTAATATATTAATGATGAATGTTGAATTAAAATTTTACAGACTGTGAG
The DNA here is from genome assembly GCA_019022615.1 of Acacia melanoxylon. NCBI lineage: Eukaryota > Viridiplantae > Streptophyta > Magnoliopsida > Fabales > Fabaceae > Acacia > Acacia melanoxylon. Next base: position 10,964,944 of record JAFJYJ010000011.1, read on the forward strand.
CATGCATGGTTTCCAAGCCATGCCATTATTCAAGCAAAAAAAAAAAAAAGCCATGCCATTAAAATGTGAACCTGCAAGACCATGATTGGCTTCAAAAATTGAGGCAAAAACAGGCACTGAAACAGAGCAATGAATGAGCTTTTTCTCATACTTCTTTCTCAAATCCGGCACAATATATTAAAGGACAAAGAATCTCAAGCTTAGTTAGCTCTTCATCCAAAAGCTAAAACCTCGTTGACTCTTGTGGAAAAATTCTTTAAACTGAAGATATTTACCAAACCATGGCTCTTGGATGACACTATAGAGAATTAAAAGTATAGGGGTCTCTACCTATATCTCTATGTATGTAATAGCCAGTCTAGTTGAGAGAGATGGAAACAAAAAGGAAAAGTTACATATTGGTTAAGAGTTACAATATATAGTTGACAGCTGAATTAATGTAAGACCATTCCTACATATAGAAATACATAATGAATCCTATATGAAGTATTAGTGTTTTTACAGCGAGTCTGAGTTGGCTTGGTTTGGTTTTAATATGCATAGTCACCGCCGACACTTGTAAATCAGACACAAACCTCAGACTGAGTTTTTGTGAACTCCAACCTATTTTTAGTCGATGACTCTCCCATGAAACTTCACCTCCAACCTTCTTTAATTCCCCTACCTGCCGTTCTAAACAACATTTCGTATTTCTCTCCCCTTCTCTCCAATCTTAAATAGGCCTCATCTCATCCCTCTGTTATTTATTCTCATTTTCCCACTCACATACACTTATCACAGTAGCAGCATCAGCAAGAACCAGCCTGAGACAATCATGGCCCTTTCTTCTTCAACCAAAATGGTGCCTACAAAACCCATCCTCTCGTTTATTTTCTTGGTTATTCTGATTCTGGGCTTGCTGATCCCTATTAGTGATGCTGGTGGTAGTGATGTTAAGCGGTTAGAGTGCTTGAAAGTTTCATCTTCAGATTTCAGAGACTCTGTTCATGGAGTCATTGATGTTTTGCAACGTGTTTCCTCCATCATGTCCACGCTTCCCATTGGACGAGATTTTCGTCTCTCCAATGCCATTTCTGACTGCCTCGACTTGCTCGATTTGTCTTTTGATGATCTCCAGTTGTCTTCCTCTGCTACTGAGACTCCCTCAGGTACCATTTCCTATCTATCTTATTAACCAAACTATTATATACAACAGACATGCAAGTATGCAACATTTTTTATATCTATGGACAACATTGTTTCTATCATTCTTCTCCTCAGGATATTCTGAAACAAAACTGGGCGAATATTTTGGTGGTTGTACATAATTCTTTCCATGTTCTGAATCCGTATCTCTTTGTGCTTAAATGCATATTATATCAAAATTTTATCAATACCTCTATTCTGTTTCCTCTGCTTTATGCTATTTAAAAACAGGGGATCTCTATGTCCTTAAATGCCACATTGTGTCCAAGTTTTATCAATATCTCTGTTCTGTTTCCTCTGTTTTATCTTATTTGAAAACAGTGGATCTCCATTCGAATCAATTTTAATTTTTCTTAAACTAAAAATTCACGTAAAAACTTCTCATTTTCAGGCCAGAATAACGGTACCGGGAACTTGAGCTCTGATCTGAGAACATGGCTGAGTGCTGCACTAGCAAATCCACAGACATGCATGGAAGGGTTGGATGGTACCAAAAGCATTGTAGATAATCTTGTATCAGGTCTTATGAGTCAAATGATTTCATCGATCCAGCAACTCTTAACTCAGGTTCACCATGAACCGGACGAGTTACCTACAAGCAAGGCACAGTTCCCTTCATGGATCAAACCAAGGGACCAGAAGATCCTACTATCAAATAAGATTAATGCTGACGTTATAGTAGCAGCAGATGGAACTGGGACATTCGCTAGTGTATCAGATGCAGTGGAAGCAGCTCCTAATTATAGCATGAAACGTTTTGTGATATATGTAAAGAGGGGTCTGTACAAAGAGAATGTGGATATCAACAAGAAGAAATGGAACATCATGATGATTGGTGAAGGCATGGACGCCACTGTTATCTCCGGTAACTGGAATTTCATCGACGGTTGGACCACATACCGATCGGCTACTTTCGGTAAGAATTTTCATATTCCCAGTCGTCAAAGCTGTCTTTTCCTTTATTATGTTTTACCTCCTGATCTCTATATCTTGACATGAAAAGTATAAAGATTAGATTTTATATAATCTTCTTCTAGCCAAGGCTGCCTTATAGCAACGGTAAAGGTTACTATCATGGTCATGGTTCAAATCTTGGAAGCAACCTCTTTGTGCTTATGGGGTAAGGCTGCATACATCTAACCCACTTCAGACCCCCAACTAGTATAAACCTTATATTGAGCTGCCCTTTTTTCTTCTAACCAAGGCCAAATCTTGATTCCCTTCACCAACAAGTTGGGTTATTAGGGGTTCCCCTGTTGGTGTATAATAACCCAAATTAGTAAATGGTCCTAATCCAATTACTAGTACTGACACTCAAAATATGGATTTTCTACGGTAAGTAGGGTCTTCCTTATCTGATATAAGAAGATGGCCTTATTATCCAACGGCATGTAGGGCCTTGTTAAACCAACATAATCCTAGGGTGTGTTTGGAAACCCTATATGGATATATATAAAGCACTGCTTTACAATATATAACTCTCCTCACATGGTTATCTCATATAGCACAAGATTACTTAAAATAGAGCTTTAAAGCAAAGCACATTCTACAATTACAACACTAGAAGATATCACATAGTAGTATTAAATACTACTTCTAATCATTCATCTAAGAGATAATTGATTAATTCTGATAGATAAAGAGATAACTTTTTTGATTAATTTTGACTAAATAGATTAAGAAAATTAGCTTCCTTAACCTCTCCAAAAAAAGTCAACTTATTTTAGTTATTTGTGACAAATAAAGCGTGATTTTCATAAAATGTTATTTTTCATCATGATTATCTTTAGATTAGACCCCTTAACTTGCGCAATCAATGAACAAAGATGTTTTTTCTAATGTGTAGCCGTTAGTGGGAAAGGATTCATAGCACGAGACATTACCTTCCAGAACACGGCAGGTCCACAAAAGCACCAAGCAGTGGCACTAAGATCAGACTCAGACCTCTCAGTCTTCTACCGCTGCGGCATCTACGGCTACCAAGACAGCCTCTTCACACACACAATGCGACAATTCTACAGAGAATGTACAATAAAAGGCACAGTGGATTTCATCTTCGGAGACGCCACAGCAGTGTTCCAAAAGTGCCTAATCCTCGCCAGAAAAGGCCTTCCAGGTCAGAAAAACACAGTCACAGCACAAGGAAGAAAAGACCCGCATGAACCAACCGGATTCTCCCTCCAATTCTGCAAAATCTCTGCAGATTCAGACCTTCTTCCTTTTGTTGGATCCACTGAAACATACCTGGGAAGGCCATGGCGGGCATTTTCTCGAACAGTTTATATGCAATCTTACATGAGCTACTTGGTGGACCCACGAGGATGGCTTGAGTGGAACGGAGATGAATCTTCGTTGGACACAGTTTTTTATGCAGAGTATATGAATGGTGGTCCTGGGGCTGCTTTGGAGAAGCGAGTGAAATGGCCTGGGTTTCATGTGTTGAAGGATGCGACGCAGGCTTATCAATTCACTGTCGCTGATTTTATTCAAGGTGATTTATGGCTGCCTCACACTGGTGTGATGTACACATCTGGTTTAAGCGCTTGAAGAAAGAGAGAGATAGATACTTTCTGGGCACGTCTAAGGTTATGGTCCAAAATTTAAATCAAAATTGTGTTTTTTGGAATAAAAAATACCCACAAACATTTAAAATTGGAGTAAAAATATCAACACCCTTAAAACATAACTTAACACTTGTAACGTATGCATATATAAAAAGAATGTGGGCCCTACTATATAAAATAATGGTATTAGGTTAAATTTAACGGCGTGATCATTTTTACTACTATTTTAATTATCCATAGGTATTTTTACACCTCTAAAAATAATATTGTATTGAAATTAAAGCACTTTGGGTAAAAGTCATAGGTATTTTTGTTTCTAATTGTACGTTCTTGTGCTTGTTTTATGTTTTACTGGCTATACATGAAGAGAGAGAGAGAGAGAGAGGGTGAGAAAGAAAGGAGGTTAACAATTGTGAAAGTGTGTTTGGTTGGTGTTATTTTGATTCTTCTATAAGTTTCTATTTTTGGAGATGATTATGGCTGGTTAATCAATCATACTTACTATATATGCTAGTGTTCGTTTTTTGTTTGGATGCACTTTAATAAATTAAACTCCAGCTCTTCAAGTACGAACAAGTAGCACTTGTTTATTTATAGGTTTACGTATAGTTATTGAAATGTACTTATAGAATCTAACATGGTTATGGAAACCGTATTATTTAAGGAAGTGGACATCATCTAGCATTAATGACTTTGGACCACTTGCTCTGAATATTGAGGCGCGAGCAGTGGAGAGCTGAATTTTGAAAAGCTTAGGGTGTGTTTGGGTTGAGAGGAGGGTAGAGACTCTAGGGAGAATATTAATCAAATTGTCATTAATGAGAAAAATATTCTTTTCTATTGAGAGTGTATTTTTAAAATATTGAAAAAATTTCATTAGTTATTTAGTAAAGATAAGAGAAAAAATTTATCTCTCCTCCCTCCTTTCCCTCAAACCAAACATAACCTAGGTTAGGAGGTTTTTTGTAGTTTTGATTAAAGTCTTTAAAAACAGTTTTACAATTATGATTTATAATGTAAAAGGTGAATATGTAAGAGTTTTATTTTGGCTTGCATACAACGAGAATAATACACCTTTATGTCCTAAATATAAGACATAGTTGACTTTTTTGGAGGGATTAAGGAAGTTAAATAAGTTACTTAATATATCATATGTGATGTATTATTAGATTATATACCAATTTATAAGTTAGAAAAAATAATTTAAAGAAAAAAAATGAAAAATATAAGTACTTCTAAGTAATTTAATTATCTTCCTTAATATTTTCAAAAAAGTCAACTTTATTTTTTATTTAGGACATGAAAGAGTAATTTACGAAGGCTGGCTGATGTATCTTTGGATTGGAAAAGTACTTTTAAATTGAAACCTAAATCTAACGGATATAATCCAACAGAATGTACAGACTAATTGGAATTTAATAATATGTTCGTGATGGAATACAACAAAAAAATTGGTAAAATTTTAATTAAATTATTAATAAATCAACATTATACTTCGCAAGAATATTAACTTAATCGATCCTTTTAAGTTTGTTAGTTGAACCTGCCCCTTTATCATTGCAAGAAATAGGACAAGGAAATCACAACTCTTTAGAGAAAGAACAAAGCATTTAATTAATTTGTTGTTTGATAATATATTTTAAACAGTTTGCTAAATTGATGATACAATTTCATCATCGATAATGAAACATATTTAAAGAAAAGAAACAAATGATCAGGTAACTGGAACACTATCAACTATCTGTTCAGACTCGTTTCTTTGTTCAGTTTTTCTTTCTTTTCATGTGATCGGATAAGAGAGTCCTATTTAAGTACATGCATGAACGTATTTAAAAACTATTTATTATTGGTTATAAAATATAAAATAATTTTGGAAATTAAAAAAGAATCTGAACATGCACCTTCTGACTTTGCCCCGTGATATTATTTGTCAAAGGGTCAAGCTGCAAACGATTTAAATATGTCATATTATAAATTGTGAAGGGGACTCTAACCTTAATCATCAATTAATTAATATCATTAACAAATTAACTTATACACATTGTTGTCAAATTTCTTGAGTTTAACGTTTATAGCTTACAAAATCGAGTTGAATCACTGGTAAACTTGCTATCGTTGTAGAATTCGATTAAACTCACGAGTTTAAATAATGAGTTTGACCATTTTTAGCTTACAAAATCGTGTTAACTCATCCTTAAACTTGTGCTAACTTTTTCGATTTGATCATGCTCAACGGATTTAAATCTAAATTTTATAGAAATTTCTTTAATAAATATGACAAATTATGAATGTTTATGGATTTAATTTCAATTATTTAGATTTAAATTTAATTGTTGTTATTTTTATATTTAATTATACACTATTAATATATATTTAATAAGTAAAAAGTAAACTCTTATAAATTTATGATTCAAAATTCATACGAGTTTATCTCACTGTCACAAGTTTACTTAAACTCGTGAGTATGACAATCTTATTTATAGATATAAACTTGAAATGATTAGCCACCCGTGCATAGAATGATTAAGAAAGTTGCATATTCTTTAATTGCATCTATATTCTATGGATTCATTCTATGCCACTTCACGGGCTGCATTTAGTTTTTTTTTTTTTTTTTTCAAATAATAGTTCAACTTTTTAAAACTTTCTCTCTCACACACATAATATCGATATAGATTCAATACACTAAATGTGGATATGAATGGATACATATAAGTATGCTATTTTTTTTTGTTTAACAGGAATATTATGAGATTTTCAGACTCTTAACATGTCTCTATATATATCTATCAAAATTTTGCCATCATCGTATAATTTTTGTTGATTTTAAGAAGAGGAGAGAAATAAATAAGGTTGAGTAGAAGAAAAACTCACACTTTCACAGTTTAAATTATTGATCTCTTCCGAATAAAAGATTACAATAACCTCATTATTTTTCTTTTCTATTATTTGATATACGTAGAATGCACATTCTCGAGCATTATATATAGCAAGATTATTTTCATGCATGGTCAAATGCTTATTATCATGAAGTTTATAACCAGGAATTATTAATCAGGAATAATTCAGTCACTTTTTATATACATTCAAGCTTTCAAGCCCGACCCGATCGAGACACAGAATATTTAATTTTTGGCCAGCAAGTAAACTTTAATCAATCAACAATGATGTGCTTATTATTTTCTTTAAGTGCGTCAAATACTCATGACGTGAAGGTCACGGAATGCTGGAATAACATATTACTCCTTCCAATATTTAATATTGATGTATTTATCTAATTTGATCGGGATTAAATAAGTTATCTCAGTTATTTAATATGACATATATTTTCTAAAATATTATAGTTATATTCATTTATTAGCTCTTCATCTTGATTATTATTGAGAGAATATCAATATGGGTAAATTAGGAAAATATTGACAAATATAAAAAATATATCTTATATTTAAGATCAAAATCATTTCCCAAAATAGCCAAATATTTGTTATATTAAGAAATGGAGGAGTACTATTTTTTTATGCATGGTATGGTGATATATATGTATGCACAAGTTTGTCAAACTCACGAGTTTAAGTAAACTTGTGAGTGAACTCGTAAGAGTTTACTTTCACTATTAAATTGATATTAATAGTGCATAATAAATAATTAAAATATAAAAAGTTGATAACAATTTGATTTAAATATATTTTAAATCCAAATAATTGAAATTAAATTCATCAACATTCAAAATTTACCATATTTAACAAAGAAATTTCTATAAAACTTATACATAAAGGCCCTTGAACATGGTCAAATCAAAAAAATTAATATGAGTTTTTAAGTATGAACTAACACGATTTTGTAAGCTAGAAACGTAAAAACGGTAAACTCAGTATATAAATTTGTGAGTTTAACTGAGTTTACAATGGTTACGAGTTTATTAATGACTCGACTCGATTTAGTAAGTTAGAAATATAAAAACGGTAAACTCGGAAAGTCAATTCGCGAGTTTGACAACAATATTTATACATATAAAACTGAATAAAGAAAAAAAGAGAAGAGGGTAGTAATTTTTAGAGGGATATCACTCCACTTCCACATAAGAGATGGTTAGAGTTAATCACCCTCACTGTTTGTGTATTCAGTTTATTAGAATGACATCTACGAACCTTTTAATGTAAACAATTTTGGAATTTTAACACCTGAACATGAGAAAAAGGAAGAAAATATTGCACTGAAGTCTCAAATTGAAGAAAATAAGACTGGAAGATCTCTTAAAATCTTCAACGTGTAACAAAATCTCTTGAAACATTTAGGTAATATAATACAATTGTGAAAAGGCCAAAATACCCTTAGTGAGTTTGATTATATTACCTCAAGTCTTCTCAATTTTACTAAGGGTATTTTGGTCTTTTCAAAATTAGATTAGATTATTCTAATATCCCACAAGACCTTACTGCAAATTAGAGATTTTAAGGCACATTTTGATTGTATTTTCATTAGTTTGGGATTTCATTACACTTTTCAAAAAAAAAAAAATGGAAAGGCCATAAAAGCTCTAAATTAGTTCACTGGCACCGACAGGGGAAAAAAAAAACTGTATTTTTGCGTGGGTCTAGCTATCCAAGCCAGAGAAAATTACAAGTGTGGAATTATAAAAATGTAATAAAAAGTATAGGTAGTAGTACGAGTAACTAAACAGTAAACATTCCTATAATAATGAATGCCAGTATTTAAAAACTCTCCTATCACTGATGTTAATTTTAGTGCCGGACTATAGCCGAGACAATCTTGGCGGTTCCAAGGTTACACAAAGAGGGCAACGCCTCACGCTGCAATGTCTCTTCCTGGTCGGCCTATAATTTAAAAACCTTCATTCCTCTTGTCCTCTTCATCCCCTCCTTTTCATTTCTTTCTTCATTTATTACTATTGTATATTCTTTTAATTTAAAATATAAGAGTTAAATATCTAATTCACATTTATTAAGAAGTTTGTTAAAAATAATAAATATACAAGATAGTTAATTTATTTTCACATAAAAAAGCATTAAATGGATACAAAAAAGTAGAGTGAGGCTTATAAAAATGACTACACCCCCAAGTTTGACTGTTATGTGAGTAATTAATTAACCTCCCCCAAGTCATGTACCAGTACTTAGCTTGTTTCAGGCTCAGTGCTTCAAATGCCAAGAATTCTTCATTTTTCAAGCACGTTCCCATGGCTTCCTCGACTCTCAAACTCTTCCTACTTCTCTTCCCGATCTTCCTCTCACAAACTTTCGCTTCTCCTACAACAACACTTTACCCAAATCTCACTTCCATACGGTCTTTCTGCAGAACCAGGCCATACCCAGAAGCTTGCTTCAATTCTTTAAAGCTTGGCATTTCCATCAACATAAGCCCAAATATCCTCACCTACCTCCTTCAGTCTCTGCAAACCGCCATCTCCGAAGCCACCCACCTCTCCGATCTCTTCCACGATGCAGGCGGCGGCGGTTCTTCAAACCTCATCGAGAAGCAGAGAGGTTCAATTCAAGACTGCAGAGAGCTTCATCTCTCAACATTGTTTTCTCTCAAAAGATCACTCTCTGGTGTTCGTGATTCTCCCACTTCTTCCAGAAAGCTCGCCAATGCCAGAGCTTTCCTCAGCGCCGCCATGACCAACAAGAACACTTGCTTGGAAGGTCTCGACTCTGCTACGGGCTCCCTCAAGCCTCTTCTCGTGGACTCCACTATCGAAACTTACAAACACGTCAGCAACTCACTTTCCATGCTCCCCAAACCAGGTGATCCACAATCTCACACGCTGATTATAACTCTCTAAGTTCAATTAATAATTGTTAGAACTACAGAGAGGAGAGGAGAGCCTCTGAATATTATTAATCCTTGAATGCAAGAGTGTACAAATAGACAAAAAATAATCTTATTCTTCCTCGTTACCGCCAGGAGGTTCCAGAGGCCATAAGAATAAGCGTCGTCGTTTACTGGGAGCTCCGGTGTGGCTGAAGAAGAGAGACCGTCGGATCTTGGACGGGGAAGAATACGATCCCGATAAGATGCTTGTGGTGGCGGCGGATGGAAGTGGGAACTTCAACACCATTACTGAAGCAGTGAACTTTGCTCCCAATAATAGCTTGTACAGGACAGTGATCTATGTGAAAGAAGGGGTTTATGAGGAAAATGTGGAGATCCCAAGTTACAAGACCAACGTAGTTCTGCTCGGAGATGGAAGCGATGTCACTGTCATTACTGGTGACAGAAGCGTGGGCGGTGGCTGGACCACCTTCAGATCTGCAACTCTAGGTAAAACACCACAGAGTTCAGAATTTAAGCCCCTTATTAATTTTGCCCTGTTTTTTGAAGTCTCTGATCTGTCCCTTTTTCAAAAATATCACGGGGGTCGTTACTGATTATCTAATCAACTATTAGATTGTTCGTCTTGATTCATAAAACAGAGATAGAGGGAAAGAAAACGACATTAAAGGGTACTTTACGGACCCCATCATTCTCGTGAACAGTGACGACTCTGTGAAACCCAGACTTTTCTTGAAGCCTAATCTATATAAGGGGATTTTGATTGACATCGAACTTGCTTTTAGAATATTGATATATTTGACCTCAAATCCTAATCAATGAAAGATGCATGTATCTTAAACAAGCGAGACTCTGACATAGATACTTGTCGTTTTCTTTTCAGCTGTATCCGGTGATGGGTTTCTGGCACGAGATATAGCGATAGAGAACAGAGCAGGGCCGGAGAAGCACCAAGCAGTAGCGTTAAGAGTAAACGCAGACTTAACGGCGCTATACAGATGCGCCGTTTATGGCTACCAAGACACTCTCTACGTCCATTCCTTCCGTCAGTTCTACAGAGAATGCAACATCTACGGCACCGTGGACTTCATCTTCGGGAACGCCGCCGTCGTTTTCCAAGACTGCGACGTGGTTTCGAGGAAGCCAATGCCTCACCAGTTCACCGTCATCACTGCTCAGGCCCGAGACTCACCGGACGAGGATACCGGAATCTCGTTCCAGAATTGCTCCGTCACAGCCACCCAAGATCTCTATAATAGGTCTGGCAGCTTCAAGAGCTACCTGGGACGCCCATGGAGGCCATATTCTCGGACTGTGTACCTTGAATCTTACATTGATGACTTCGTGGACCCAGAGGGATGGACGGAGTGGTCTGATTCTAATGGAGATGATTTGGAGACTTTGTACTATGGAGAGTACCAGAATTTCGGTCCGGGTTCGGGTACGGGTGGTAGGGTGAGTTGGGCCGGGTACCATGTGATGGGGTATGGGGATGCATATAAGTTTACGGTTTCTCAGCTCATTATGGGTGATACTTGGCTTCAGTCCACTTCATTCCCTTATGATGCGGGCATTTGACCCTATTACCAATTAGGTTCAGTTTTTGCCAATGTGAGTTGACATAGATGGTAAGGGATCCAGGATTAGGCCCTTGGGTCGTGGGTTCGATCCCTTCTGTCATCGCTGGGACTCCTTTGGTAGGCGATCTCGTAAGTCACGTAAGTCTTATAGGCGGGCGTCTTGCGCGCTTAGTGGGGGACTGATGTCGAACCCCTCCAAAACTTTTTCATATAAAAAAATAAAATAAAAATAGGTTCAGTTTCTTTAACTAATTTATTGCTGGCTGGTAATGTGATATATGTTAAGTCCCCATAGCCTAGAGAGGCAGCTTTTTAGTGGCACTATTGTAGAATAAAAGATGGAAAATGCTAATTGATGGTTAATTATATGCTCCTATCGTAAATATATAATCTTGTTGGTGATTTTGGTCTTAAATATAATGTTTCTTTTTCTAATTTTATATCTTATATTTTTTTCAAACTAATTTTCCCCATTTTTAAATAGATTTATAATATAATACTATAACACATAATATAATGTAATACCGAAAATTTTAAAGAGATCATGTTACCTATATTATAATTAAATGATTTATTTAACTTCATAATCTTCCTAAATTTTATAAATATGTTTTATATATATTAAAGACAAGGTGATAAATTATTATATAATGCATTAGTATTATAGTAACTACTTATTCCTCAATTTTTGTGTCATAATGAAATGAATACCAATTTGTGCCTAAATATAAATAATTTGTATGCATGGAAATATGTCATGTTTTATTTGACTAAGTAAGCTTGAGCCTGTAATGGAGACTCAGACTTAAGTCTTCACAAAATTTGGTCGAACCTTAAATCTTTTTAATGACTTACTTAACAAAGAAGCCTTTTAAAAAGGTTCATGTTATGGACCTTGAAGACCATAAATAGGTTTTGAGCCTATCAAAATCTACATATTTACAAATCATAGCATTTAATAGGCTTTTAGCCTACATATAATTAAACCTCCAACTAATTGTGAAGGTACAATTTGCACCCTAAAGTATTTATGAGTGTAATTTTAACCCTATAGTAATTAAATTAGAGCAATTGTGGCCCTTCCATAATAGGGAGATTAGTCTCCATTAATATCTCTCTCAATTCTTTCTCTATTTAATGTAGGGAAAAGTATTAATTTCAGTGACCCCAAGACTACGTAGTTTTGGATTAATGAATGGTATATTTGTAATTTTAGGTGAATTAATGAAGGATGCAAAATTACAGAAACACCTTTCATTAATCCAAAACAATATATTCTGAGGGTCACGGAAGATAACTTATCTCCATTGACGAGAAAAATCCTTTACCCTTTAATGTATCCACCATTAAATCATATTTTAATGGTTGAGATATAATATTATATGAAAATATTATTACAACATTAATTATAATAAAAATAGAATAAACCTCATCCATTAAAATCTAATATAACAGTTATATTAAATGGAGTGAAATCTCAATGAAAGATTCCTTACCCATAACGACAGAGAGGCAAACTCCGTTTAACCCTCTGCCACATAAATATATTTTTGATGACACGTCATTGTTTCAAATGCCACCTGTGTTTTTTGTAAAAGAAAAAGCGCGCACCCGAATGAATTGAAGAGAACACTGGGGTGAGATGAAGAAGTTTGCCATTGGATTACGTACTGTCGCCGTAGATGGGGCTTTCTCCTTTCGAACCCAGGAGGCTGGTTGCGGAGATATAATACGGCGGCCTGAAGTGATGGTAGTATAGTAGAGTCGTTCTTGTGCAGGATCGATGGTAACGCGAGTCTCTTATCGGAAATTGCCTTGAACTACAGGTTCTCCTGAAGAGGGATGGGATTATGGGAAGCTAAGAAGGGAATGACAATCTAATTAACTAGATGTAGTGTTATTACGCTCACTCTTCTTCTTTTTCTTTTCTTTTTTGATTTTGAACATAAAGCATATATATAAGATCAACATGTGCAAGAGAATTACATCTAAATTATATTCTTTAATAAGATGATAGGCCAAGATAATTAATGTTCTGGAAACTACGGCAACAAGAGAATTACGTATGGATTCTTTAGTGCCATAAACATTGGTCAAGCAACATCAAGTAGTGTAATTTCATTCCCCAAATCTGTTGGTCGCCATAGATGACGATGAGGTAGATTGTGGCATTGAGCGAGGACTCAAATATAATGAACAACCCGTGATGAGTTCTCTCCTGTCTCGTCATCGAACGCAGGCTTCAATTTCATAAACCCTAAAATGGCTTCAATCTCTGGTTTCTCTCATCATCATTTTCTCATTATCTCTAAATCATATTCATCTAATCAATCTAAAAAGTCACATTATTACTTTAAATTTTTTCTTCTCTTCTCAATTAATAGATGAGGCTGATGAGAGGGATATAAATTAAAAGAAAAAAATAATAATGAGAGAATTCTCTTCTATCGATCTTGTCTTCCATTTAATTAGGGGTGCGTTCGTTTTTTTTAAAAAAAAAAACCCAGTGGTATTTGAAACAATGACATGTCCAAAAAAAATACTTGTGGCAAAGGGTTAAACCGACATTTGCTTTGTCTGTTATGAAAGGTCACAATTGCTCTAATTTAATTGCTTCAGAATCAAAATTGGAAAATAAATACCTTATTAGGGTGCTAATTGTACCCTCAAAATTAGTTCGGTTGTTGGCTGTAATTAAAATACTATATTATTATTAAAAATATTCCACCAAAATTTAAGCCTAGCAATATAATCATCTAAAATAAAATATTGTTGTTATTAAAGAGGATGCATGAATGAATAGTTAAGAGGAGGTAAAAAAAAAAAACACACAATGTAAAGAGAAAGAAGGACCTAAATTACCATGTAGATCTTTCTGTAAAGGAGAAACACACAATGTTGGGGTTCATCTTGTTCCCACTTAAGAAAAAGAACGAAGGAGATTTAAAACTCAGCGAGAAACCTGACTATTGTTGGAAGACCTTAACTCACGTAAACTCACAAATAGAAAAACCCTGAAATGTCTCTCGTCCGAACCACCTTAATCGATCTCCACCCATCGAACCACCAACATTAAAACTCCAATGAATCAAACACATACACCAAAAACGAAGAAGAAGAGAAAAGGAATTACCAATACTAAAATTAAACGTCCCCCCTCACTTTTTCACACCCTGTTCCAACCTTCTTCCTAAGGCAGAGAGAGAGACTCTTCTCTGCCTTAGAGACAAATCCAAATCCTTCTCTTTTCTCCTTCTTCTCATTATATTATTCTAGTTTCTCCCTACCGTAATGGCATTTCAAGACTTCGATCTAATCACTGAGAAAAGAAAAAATGACAAGAAACAAAAACTCAAACGCAGAATCGCCATCGGCGCAGTTTGCACCATTGTCGTCATTGGTCTCATCGGAGCCGCCGCTTTCGTAGTGGTCACCAAATACAGTGAAGAAGACAAGGAATTCAATAACCACAACAAAAAATCCCCACCTTCCTCTTCCTCCTCCTCCTCAAAGAGTAACCCTGATGCCAACCAGGTTTCTGCTGTTTCAGAGAAACTTGTGAAGACCATTTGCGGTTACACCGATTACCAGGAAAAATGCGAGACGAGTCTGAAGGAGGAAGTGAAAAATAATGCAAAAATATCGCAACCCAAAGATGTCCTTCAAGTTGCTATCTCCGTCGCCCAGGATGAGGTCAATAAGGCCATGAACAAATCCAGCAACTTCAACTTTGAAACCGACCAAGACAAAGGTGCTTTCGAGGATTGCAAGAAGCTTATAGAAGCCGCGAAGAACGATCTAGGGAATTCATCTTCACATGTTGCGTCACTCGACATGGCCAAGCTGAAGTCATCCTCCTCGGATTTGAACAGTTGGCTCAGTGCTGTTATTTCTTTCCAGGGAGCTTGTCTTGATGGGTTTTCTGAAGGAAAATTGAAGACGGAATTGGAGAGTGCGTTTAAGAATTCAACGGAGTATGTCAGCAATTCTCTTGCCATTTTATCGCAGTTAGGCTCTGCTTTTTCATCGGCACTATTGAACGGCGGTGCCAGTCGTCACTTGCTTTCGTCGTCCGATGATAAGGGTCTTCCGGAGTGGATGAAAGATGAAGATCGGAGGATGTTGAAGGCAGCTGATGATAAACCTACACCTAACGTCACCGTGGCTAGCGATGGCAGTGGCGACTTCAAAACCATCTCCGAAGCTCTAAAAGCCATACCACAGAAATACGATGGACGGTATATATGTATATATACAAATGCATGCTCTTATATATATCTTCTTCATGCTAAATCATTGAACTATATGCGCACACATCATGAATATTCCATGGGCGCGTGTGGGAACTGGGAATACAGTCCGGAATCCAGATTTCAATTGATAATTTTTAAATTAAAAAAAAAAATATTCCCAGATAATCATTGTTTTAAATTTTGTACTCACTAAAATAATTTTTCAAAAAAATAAAAATAAAAAACACTGAAATTTGGATCGTCCAAATTAAATCTGCTCTCGACAGTTTAGATCTAAAGGCTTAAAGCTGCCTGATGATGGGCAATGTAAATGGTTGTGTGTGTAAGAGAGAGCACACAATTGTAATAAATTTTCAACGGTCCAAATTTGCTGGGTCGAGGAAGCTCATCTTTTTGAAGAGCTCCAAAGCCCAATTCCAATTTGTCCAATATATATATATATGGTTAATTGGTGGCTCATACAGTGCTTCTTAATTATGTACACTGTGAAAATGTAGGTACGTGGTTTATGTTAAAGCAGGAACTTATGATGAGACTGTAGTAATAGAATCGAGAATGGTAAACCTTACCCTTTATGGCGATGGATCACAAAAAAGCATTATCACCGGCAACAAGAATTTCGTTGATGGAGTAAGGACTTACCATACTGCATCATTTGGTAAGAGTTATAGAAACCTCATGATTTGATACTTATATTCGCACGGAAATATATATAGGTGTCACAAAGATCCATTATTACATAGGTTATTATAAGTTAAACTTTGGTGGTGATGATATTGCAGCTGTAGAAGCAGATGGGTTTTTAGGGAAGGCAATGGGATTCAGAAACACAGCAGGCCCAGAGAAGCACCAAGCCGTAGCCGCAAGAATCCAAGGAGATCGTGCGGTGTTCGTGAACTGTCGTTTTGAAGGGTACCAAGACACACTTTACGCCCTAGCACACAGGCAATTCTACCGGAGCTGCGTGATCTCCGGCACAGTGGACTTCATCTTCGGCGACGCGGCCGCAGTATTCCAGAACTGCATAATAAACCTAAGGAAACCCTCGGACAACCAGCAGAACATAGTGACAGCCCAAGGCAGAATGGACCCACGACAACAAACCGCCATTGTTCTGCAAAACTGTCAGATCAAGGCAGACACCTCACTCGCCTCCGTGAAAGACAAGTTCAAGAACTACCTCGGGCGGCCATGGAAGGAGCACTCCAGAACAATCATCATGGAGTCACAAATCGATGACATCATTGACCCTGAAGGGTGGATGCAATGGGAAGGCGAATTTGCACTCAAGACATTGTTCTATGCTGAGTACAACAATACTGGACCAGGTGCCAACACTGATAATAGGGTGAAGTGGCCTGGCTACAAGAAAATCACTAGGGATGAGGCAAGCAGCTTCACCGTCGAAACTTTCTTGGCCGGTAATTGGATCTCTGTGATCAATGTACCGGTTCAACGAGGCTTATATAACTGATGAGAAGCCTAAATGCCGTCACTGCACTACATTTGTACTCTACGGTGGTGGGGCCTAGTCTGATTTTTATGTACGAAATGCTCAATCCATCGATCGGCATTAATTATTAGCCATTATTTGTTGTTGCTTATTGCCATTTTGCCGAATTATGTGCATATATTGTTATGTTGAACTATTGGTTACTGTGATGGTTGAGTCAAAAAAAATTTGAGTTACCCAAAATGATTCAAGGTTAAAGTCGACTAATACAAAAAAGTTTTTTATGTGTGTTTCGTTCATGCTGGAGTACCTGTTGTGGGCTCGAAGGTGCACCCAATATATACTCATTATGTCAAATGCCATCTTAATCCTAATTATATAAAACTTATCTTTGCATATTTGTCATTTTTTTCTTTTAAATTTATCCTTATTAATACTCTTTTAAAACCATCAAGAAGGAGAAAGAGGGTGAAAATTATCGAAGATGATTAAGGAAAAAAATACATATTAACTAATTTAAATAATTTCTTTAATCTAACTCAATTATGTAAATATGCATTAGATTAAAAATCACAGAAGTATATCTTATCATTGCACTTTAATCTTGTTTTTTAAATGCAAAATTTTGTTCCTTTACATCGGAACGGATAATTATTTTTAAAGGAAATTTTTATGAGATCCTAAGAAAAAAATATAATCACTTAAAAATTTAAATAACAAGTAAAAAATATGAATTTATTTTCCTTTCCGAAATTAGAATTTATAATTCAATATTTCTTACCTGTTTTTGACATTTTTTTTAAGTAATTACATCCCAAATCTTAAATATAGGATATAGTTATGTCCTACATTTAGCACCAGAGGCAATATATTTATTTTCTAGTTGTAGTGAATGAATCGTAATATCCGAGCAAAAAAAAAATGAATCGTAACTTAACAATGAAATAAATACCCTCCAAGTATGTGTGTGAGTGTGTCTATATGTGTGTGTGTATATATATATATATATGAAAACAAAACGCACCTGATTGGGCCAATTTAGCCGATATGGTAACATGGGCCAACTTATGCGGGCAAAAAACAAACGCTCGCGGCCTTGAACGAATTGAGTTTGGACCCAATTGTCCTACACACTAAGAACTTCAAACTTTCTCGCTGTCACCAACGTAAGTTGCCCTGAGTGGAAGAGACTCTGGTCGCTTAAGCTAGAGCTCTCGGTTTTAGGTGAAAGCAAAAAACTTCCTTAGGAGAGGTCCCTACTTCGGCACTCAACAGAACCTCGAGGTGGTCACACACTTTGCCTCCATTTTTATTTTTATTTTTAAAAAAACTTCTTCGGTGCCTTGCACGAACTGAGTTTGGACCCAATTGTCCCACACACTCAGAACTCAAAACTTCCGAATTGAACGCCAAATATTTTGGCGCCAGTTGAGCGCTTAGAAAAGACTGAATTTCCCACTTCCCTCCATCGATGTCCATTTGGTCCTTCTTCGACTGTGCACAGTTTGTGAGCTTCGTCTTCCTCTCAATCAAATTTTCTTCTCTTTGCTTCTCTCACTTTGAAGCGCTCGGGAGGAATTTGAATCTTGGCCTGAAATGGAGCAGCAAAGGCACCAAAAGGAGGCCCAACGGGAGGAAGAAGTCGAAGAGTTACAACAAGGCCCTTTAACCGTTGAGCTTCGGGTGATCGACACATTTGAAGGATTATGAAATTGTGAATCTTGGCTCTTTAAAAAAAGAACATGAAAATAAGGAATTAGTATTTTCCTGAATTGAAACCCCAATTCCCAATTAATAATGATACCCATATGGGAGTCTTCGGTAAATGAGGTGTTCTTGATAGTAACATTAGGGTTCTTGGTTATCTTTTCTGTTCGTCTTGTCATCTCTATGAGGGCTTTCGAAAAGTTGTTCTTTTTTGGTTTCTGAAGTCCGATTTGTTCTATTACTGTCGCGAGCTTTCTTCTTTCTTACCGTCTTTTTTTGTGGAATAATCCTATTGCCTTGATCATAGTTGAATAGCCATTCTCCCCTTCATCTAGCTATCAGCTGATAAAAAATTCGTTGTAATGTAAATTTGTTCTACTCCGATTTGACCCGTTTTCCTTTTAATAATAATCTTAGGCATCAGGCATATCTGCTACCGATGTTAAGAAACTTAAAGATGCCGGTCTTTGGACGGTTGAATCTGTGGCCTTTTCTCCTAGAAAGGACCTTCTACATAAGTAATAGATGTTATACTATTTTCATGTTACTGGCTCATAAATCTCCATGTCATGTTTGATGAAACTGATGTGACAACATTGTCTAGGATACTTGCTTCGTTTCAGGGACAGATGCTGACATACGGGACTAGTCCTAGCCGGATTGACATTATCACCGGATGGGGTCACAGGAGCCGAGTTACCGGTTCTTCTCTAGTGAGACAGGCAGTGCAAGAATTATTACATCATTGAAAAAGGAAATTCAGGGTGTTTTGTGGGTTGTGGGGATCCTCTATTGAATGGTTGGTCCATTTTTCTGTGGAAAAGGATGCATTTGTTGTAGCATTAGTTGTGTAAGAGAAATTGAGCTATTTATCTTAAGCTTATAAATTTTAGGGTAAAGGTGCAAAAATGCACATGTGCTTTA
Source organism: Acacia melanoxylon (assembly GCA_019022615.1). Classification (NCBI taxonomy): domain Eukaryota; kingdom Viridiplantae; phylum Streptophyta; class Magnoliopsida; order Fabales; family Fabaceae; genus Acacia; species Acacia melanoxylon. The sequence continues at coordinate 10,984,403 of JAFJYJ010000011.1, forward strand.
CCCTCAAGAACGTCAAACACCAAATGCTTTTTTTGGGTAAAAAAATGCACCTGAACTTTCTCAAATTGAGCAAAAATACCATCTCCGTTAATCCCCTTAAACGTTTGTTACTTTTTTTGTTTGTGGACCCACAATTTCCACATGTCATTTTTTTTCCTTGACATTTTTTTGGTTGAATTTGAAGCGTTGTCGGTGGCATCCGATGAATCACAACGTATATCTATCTCAACCTCTGTGGCCTGAACTACCTCGATTTCTTCAATTGACGAAGAAGCAGAGCACAATTCATTGGCAGCCCCTTCAAGAACCTTTTGATTTTTGCTCTGAAACAATATAATTCTGCATTTTCTTTGCTTGAAACCAAAATGAACATGTAACTTTTGAGATTAGAGATTTGGATTCCTTCTTTGTACTCCAACATGGCTTCAGATTCAAGCTAGAAGCCACACGTTTTCCAACAAATTCAAAAAATAATAAAGCAAATGCGTTCAAAATAGTCCCAACAGTGAGCTTCTTGACCCACAAGATTAAAAACACCATCTCAACCATATTCAAAATTGTAGCCAGAACCATATTTGGCTTGGATTTCCAAACCAAATTAAGAATCTGAACTGAATCACCGACACCGGTGATGCATTTATCAACGTCTTTTTGAACCGACGAGCTTGGCCGAACCTCTGAGTAGTTCGTCTCAACAGAAAACTTCACGATATTTGTTGAATTTGAAGGTGTCATCGGTGGCATCCGATGGATCACCTCAAGACTTTCGCCGACCGGTATAGAACCGCAACCAGAATACAGACCTCCATGAATATCTTCGCGAATGGTTTCATCAACGAATCTGACGGGAGAAACCTTCAAGCTAGTAGCCAGACTTGACGGCGACGGTGGAGGAGCTGGAAACAGAGGTTGAGAATCGAAGATTTCCAAGGGGAGGTGTTTCTTAGAGTTCCACTTCTGAAAACGGCTTCGATTCTTGACGATAAGGTCAATGAGGGAAGTAGGGAAACCAGTTTCAACAACAAGAAAGCCGTCATGTTTGGGAGTCTGAAGATCGGCGACGATTTGGGAGATGCGAGTGATCTTGTTCTTCTTCCATGGAAGCGGCACGTTGAAGAACAAGAAAAGAAAAACCAAAGAATGAAATAACGAAATTCACATAAGTAAGAAGAAGAAGTGGTGGAAATGAAAAAGTTTCAGAAAGAGAGAGGAAGAGAGAGAAAAATTTGAAAGAAGAAGGCGTGAGGAAGGAGAAGGATGAAAAGGAGTCAGGCACGTGTGGGAGAAAAAGATGACATGTGGATAATTGTGGGGCCCACGAACGAAAAAAGTAACTAACGTTTAAGGTGGTTAACAAAGATGATATTTTTGTTTCATTTGAGAAAGTTCATGTGTATTTTTGTACCAAAAAAAAATATTTGGTGTTGGGCGCTCTTAAGTAGGGCTATTCAAGATACCCCAATAACCCGGCTCGGCCCGGTCATGACCCGGTCCAGCCCAAAAAGGAGGTGAAAAACCCGATCAGCTTCTGGCAAGACCGGGTTAGACCCGAGGACCGGGTTCCGGGTAAGGGTAGACGACCAGTTAGCTCGGTCCTACCCGGCTAAAATTATATATATTTATTATAATATATATTACTGACCTTCTATAAAATAATAATAATAATAATAATAAATCTTCCTAATGCTTCCTCGTGATGCCCTTTGTCTCCTACTACACTCCTTAATTATCATTCTTTCACCTTTTTCTCTTTTTTATTTCTTCATTTTTTTTTGTTAATGATTACAATAATTTAGGTCACTCCCTGCGTCTCTTCTTCTTCTTCCATTTTTCTTCATACCGCCGCACGGACACACTACCTTCTTCATCTTCTCCTTCTTTCTCTTCTCTCCCCCTTCTTGGATCTACAAGGGGTGAGGGCAGTAAAGCCGGCACGATGAACGTCGTCCGGCTGTGTTCTGCAAGTCGCTGAAACCTAAATCTGCAAGGCTACTTCTGGTTTGATCTCGAATCTTCGCTGGAAAGCTCAGAAAATTCACCGGATCTCACCAGATATTGACGGTCGAACAACGGTGGAGCACCGGTGAAGCTCGATCTGCTATGGTGAAGAGAACTCGTGACGGCCGAACGGTGAAGCTTTGAAGCTCGATATGAAATTGATGAATTATTTTAGGTTTGAAAAAAAAATGGCCCAAAAAAAAGGCAGCATGGAATGGCCCAATTAGACCACTAACCCGGTCCAAGTCTGGCCCAGTTTGTTCATCCCGGGATCGACCGGGTTTCTTGCCCTGTAGGACCGGGCTTTGGGTTGGCATGTCCAGCCCGACCAACCTTCTGGGCCAGATCACGGGTTAATGACCAGCCCGGTCCGGTCTGGTTCTTGAACAACCCTACTCTTGAAGGTAAAACACATGTGCATTTTTGTATCTTAACCCTAAATTTTATTGGGCTGAGTGAGCATGGAGTTAGTTTGCATTTGCGTACATATGAAAATGCCAAGAAATAAATTGTGGTAATTTACACAGATAAGTTGTTTTGTAAGCTTATGAATTTTAGATAGTGAAAAATTAATCTGTCATATTTGAATTTGAGAGAAAATGCAATGATTATGCTTGTTTTGCTTCAGAATAAAACACAGTCAAATATTTATTTGAAAATAAAATAATAATAGCGGGAAGAATATTTGTTGTTTGCATACACGTACATCACACATGGCACATAATTTATAGTAGTTAAAACCTAAAATAGTGAGGCAGGCATTCTCTTTTCTTTTTGCTTATGGTCATAAATGAAGTCGAACTTTTTTTAAAAAAGGTATTTGTATTAATACTACAAAGAGATACATTACATGAAAACAAACTGAACATAGAACACGAACAAAGCCAAACCAAATATAAGGAAAACCAATCACCACCTAAAGAGTTGGGAATAGAAATAGAATCATTGACTACACTGGCCTCTTGGACATTTAAGGTTATAAGTGACATGAAAAAATATGTTGGTTGCAAAACTCACCTTATAGGGCACGCCTCCTTAAAAGCATCAGCAACAATTAGAACAGCTATACAATTACCCCGTCTTAGGGTAAAGTTCATAGAAAACATAACCTCAGAAAAAAAAAAGACACATGATATCCTAAAGAACACTTATGCTCCTCCGTTCAAACAAATATAGTGACGTCGCCCACACACCAAACAACACATCTTGATGCTGTTTATGACTAACAATGGACGTCTGATAAGTCAAGCATATAGCAACAACGACCATCAACAAAACCCTTTCCCCAATAACGCGAATCTGAGCCACCGGGTAACCATTAGATTTATTAACGTTCAAACAACTATCAAACCAAAATGAGTCATAATCAGATCCCCACAGATCTATTTATTATTTGAAAAACTGAGAACACCACCACTTAAATCCAACAACAACAAAAGAAGAAGAAGAAAGGACAGATGTCCCCTCTCCCGACGAAGACCAACGGGGAGGAAGACGCCATAACAGCAGCTCGCAGAAAGACGAATAAGAGATCTCTCACCGCCTCAAGAAAGATCTGAAGTGGGAGAGGAAAAGCTCACCCCAGAGGCGAGAGAGACCACAACCAACTGAAATCAGAGGGAAGAGGCCGCAGTTGGGAGATCTGAACTCCGATCTACCTTTTTGACGCGACTATGGTTGAGGTCTTGAGGATAAGGCTTGCCAGCGACATGTGGTGGCGAAACATGCCGTTGGCGAGAGAGAGAGAGTTGAAGGGGTGTGTTTGCGAGGTAGAAAGTGTGTGTGTGTGTGTGTGAGAGATGTCGACACCGAGAGAGAGTGCATGTTTGGTATAGCTTTTAGGAGGGGCAATCGAGCTTATTTACTATTTCAATCGGGCTTATATGTTTCTTTCATTTGGATGAAAAAAATTTCAAATTGGGCTTATGGGGTTCAAAGCAGCTTATTTGAAAAGCCAGCTTTCCTAGCTTATGGAGTAAAAGCTTTTTATTTGAACTTGGCTTATGGAATAGAAGCTACTTATGCAACTACCAATCACAACATAAATCATATTTCACAATCAGACTTTTCTATAAGTGATTTTTCCCACTGGTATCCCAAATAAACCATTGATGGCACATACACAATTGTCCTAAAAGCTTCTCATTGTTTATTTGTATTTGGGGCATGGGTTGGTGGAGTGAAAATGAGTATGGTGAAAATGGAGAGGTCAAACATGGGCATTGTATCGATTCCTTACATTTGCTTTGAGCAAGCATATCCTCAGGCTTGTCACATTCTAACCATTTGTGCTAGGGTAGTCAGGTCGCAGGGGTGTTGGTGCCTCAATCCTGCACTTTAATTATCATTATATACCAATACAACTTTCTAATGGTAGTCATTTATTGTTTATTATTTATATAATAAGAGGGACATTGCTAGGTTAGTTGTATGACACATTTTAGGTCTACATGCCTACCACATAATAATATACTGCTATAGATAAATTAAATTATTCAAAATATTATTACTATATTATTATTTTGATACCTTCATATATTGATAACTTCCAGAGATATGTGGTCACCCGCGATTATATCATCATAAATTTTTTGTTCATTTTTAAAGTCTAAACCTAAGAAAAATCGAACCTGTATAAATTGAAATATTTAATCTATTATATCTAAATCTCTATAAATTAAAATATTTAATCTATTATAAAAAATTTGCTAACAAAATTTACGCAAATGATGTGATTCTAAAAATATGATATATTTAAAAATAAGTGAAAAACTTTACATGTATTATGTAGTTTCAATAGTAGGAGTAGGGGAGGAAAGCCAAGTCTTAATCTTTTAATAATTCGAATAAAAAAAATTATATAGATAATTATACACTCTCTAATTTTTCTCTTTACATTAATGTTAGCTAATCATCTGTATAATTTAGTAAGCTATCATGGTGCATGTATATGAGGATTCTGTATTTAAACTGTTGTAATAAATTAAATTAGGGTTGTCTAAAAAACTCGATGGTCTGGTTGGTCCGGTCCGGGTAACAAAAAAATAGGTCCGAGACAATTTGATCGGACCAGACCAAACTGCTCGGGTTGGACTGGACTTCGGTCCAGGGGCTTAGACCCCTTGGACTGTTCCGGTTTGACTTGAGGTTTTTGTGTGTGTGTGTAAATCACCACTACACTGAGCCATTCATTGGAGTTTGGACATCCTAATGTGATTTTTAATTTATAGGAATCACTTTTCACTCAGTCACTTTTTATTACTTTCGGAAGTCAAGTGAAACTAGAGCTAAACTATTGCCTCCCAAGAAGGCAAAAAAAAAAAATTGGAAAAAAAAACTGGACTGATCTAGGCAGTTCGCCGGTCCGGTCTGGTCCAGCCAGACCTCGGGCTAACTTTCCAGCTCGACATCCTATCGAACTAAACCTCAGGTTGACCTTCAACCTGATCTAGCCTAGTCCTTGGACATCCCTAGATTAAATATTGATTTTTAATTAGTTTTAGATTTTAAAAATGAATTAGGAATTTTTAATAATGTAACAAAGAAGCTAAAATATAATAATAATATCATTATTAAATAGTTTATATTATCATGCATGAGACACTACCAAGTGGCATTAAACGGGCATTCAACTTATCATACAACCATCTACTACCAATGCCTCCTTTGTTGCCGAACAAGTGGCTCTCCTGTTATAGCCCACTTGTCACACAACTAACTTTATTAACAATATCACTTATATTATATAAGCCATAAATGTCATACTATTTTGTCATGTAAATGCCAATGCTCTTGTAAACAAATATAGTAAGAGCATTATTGTCTTTTTACTGAAAACACTTAATGAAATTAAAACTATCAGATTAAGGCAGACACCTCACTCGCCCCCGTAAAAGACAAGTTCAAGAACTACCTCAGGCGGCCATGGAAGGAGCACTTGAGAACAATCATCATGGGGTCACATATCGATGACATCATCAACCCTGAAGGGTGGATGCAATGGGAAGGCGAATTTGCACTCAAAACATTGTTCTATGTTGATTACAACAACACTAGATCAGGTAATAGGGTGAAGTGGCCTGGCTACAAGAAAATCACTAGAGATGAGGCAAACAGCTTCACCGTCGAAACTTTCTTGGTCGGTAATTATATCTCTAGGATCAACGTGCCAGTTCAGCAAGGCTTATATAACTGATGAGAAGCTCAAACGCTGGCACTGACACTGCACTACATGGTACACTACGGTGGTGGGGTCTAATCTGGTTTTTATGTACGTACGTGCTCAACCCATCCATCGATATTAATTATTAGCCATTATTTGTTGTTGCTTATCGTCATTTTGCTAAATTATGAGCATATTACTATGTTGAAACTGTGATTGTTGAGTCAAAAAAATTTGCGTTACATCTCGAAAATGATTCAAGGCTAAAGTAGAATAACACAAAAAAGTTATTTATTTGTGTTTCGTTTATGAATTTGATCCATGCATAGAATGTGATCTCTGCCGGAGTATCTGTTTTCGCCCCTCCCTCATTGAAGATGCACCCACTATATACTCATTATTTCAAATGTGGGATCTTGATCTTGATTATATAAGAATTGTTTTACATATTTGTCAATCTTTTCTAAATTTACACATATTAATATTCTCTTAAAATAATCAAGTACGAGAAAGTGGGTGGAAATTATCGAAGATAATTAAGATATTTAAGAATAAATATGATATATTAACTAATTTAATTAATTTCTTTAATCTCATTCAATTATGTAAATAGACATTACATTAAAAACCCGGGAAGCACTTTAATCTCGTTTGTAAATGCAAAATTTTGTTTCTTTATATCGGAATGGAATAATTCTTTTAAAGGAAAATTCATATGAGGTCCTAAGAAAATAATATAATTGCTTAAAAATTTAAATAACAAGTAAACCATATGAATTTATTTTCCTATCCGAAATTAGAATTTATAATTAAATATTGCTAACTTGTTTTTGATATATTTTTAGTAATTATATTCGTTTTCTGGTTGTAGTGAATGCATCGTAATAATAGCAAGGATTTGCGGCTGTTTTGAAGGATATAAGGGTTAGATACAAGATGGATGTTGTAGTTATTTTGGAGCCACGTATCAGTGGAGTTCAAGCAGCAAAGACCATCCATCAAGAATTGGGGATTTAAATTCTCAATGAGGGTAGAGGCTGAGGGTTTTTCGGGGGCATTTGGTTGTTGTGGAATATGGAGGAACTTAGGGTGGATGTTTTAGTGGATGAGGAAATATTTATTCATTGTCGATTAAAGCTGGGTGGTGAAGGGATGCTGTTTTCAGCAGTATATGTAAATCCATGTGAACAGAAAAGACAAAGGCTATGGAGTTCGTTGTAAAATTTGGTTAGTGAGATCGCTGAGCCTTGGTTATTGGTAAGGGATTTCAATGAGATAAAGTCTCCTTTGGAGCAAAAAGGGGTGGTAGAGTTAATGAGTCAAGATGTAGTAAATTCAATGAGTGGATACAGAATTGCAACTTAATTAATATGGAGACCAGTGGCCCTTTTTTCACTTGGAAGGGACCTAAATGGGAAGGATTGGATCGTGTGTATAAAAGGCTAGATAGGTGCCTCTGTAATGTAAATTGGATTGAGGCATTTGAAGATGCAGAAGTCAGATCATTACCAAGAGTAAGTTCGGATCATCACCCTTTGTTGGTGAAGCTGCAACTTGACTCCAACAAGGGTGGTGTTATACATTTTAAGTATGAAGTGGCATGGCAAATGCATGATAACTTTGTGGACTTCATGCAAAATAGTTGGAGGGCTGGAGAAGAGTTCCATGTGTCTTTGGAATTATTACAGCGAGATCTAAAGCGATGGAACTAAGAAGTCTTTGGTAATATTGAGCTCCGAAATAGGAGGATTCTGAATAGGCTGAACGATATCCAACAATGTGTGCCTAGACGCAATAATCCTTATCTTTGCTAGCTGGAGAAGGAACTTGAGGAGGAATTATTACAAACATTGAGACAAGAGGAAGCCCTATGGTTTCAAAAATCAAGGGGGAGATGGTTGGAGGAGGGAGATCGAAACACCAGGTACTACCACACTAAAAATTTGTGTAGAAGGAGGAGAAATAAGATTAATATGATTAAAAATGCTAAGGGGATGTGGGTGGAGGATGAGGAAGGCATTGTACTTATGTTTCAAGAGTATTATGCTAACTTGTTCAAGGAGGTTAAGGCAGATAGGGAATGGTGTATTACTAATCAGCGATGGGGAAGAATTGAGGAGGATCAGTTAAAGAATCTGGGAGTGGATGTTAGTGGGGCTGAAATTAAAAGAGCTTTTTTTTCAAATGGGGGCTTTTAAGGCTCTCGGAAGTGATGGCTTTCCAACAACATTTTATCATCATAATTGGGGAGTGGTGGGCCATTCGGTAATCAGGCTTATAAAGGATCTATGGAGGAATCTTGACAGAATCAATGAGATCAACGATACATTGCTGGTTCTAATTTCGAAAGTGGAGGTCCCGGAAGTGGTAAGTCAATTCCGACCGATTGCCTTGTGTAATGTAGTCTATAAGGGTCTTTCCAAAGTCATAGTGAATAGACTAAAGCCTTATATGGATAAACTCATATCGCCATTCCAATCTAGCTTTGTACCTAAGAGGAGTATCCATGATAATATTATTGTGGCTAAAGAAATTGTACACTCTATGGATGGAATTAGGGGGGGAAAGGGCTTTATGGTCATTAAAATTGACTTAGAGAAAGCATATGATAGGATGAATTGGAGTTTTGTTGGAAAAGTGTTGGCTGAAATTGGTATAGATGAGAGAATGAGGAGGGTTATTATGAGTTGCGTGAAGTCGACTAAGATGGCGTTAATGTGGAATGGATGTCGTAGGTCTGAGTTTGTTCCTCCTAAGGGATTAAGACAGGGCGACCCACTCTCTCCATACCTATTTGTGCTAGGTATGGAAAAACTAATGCATCTCATTATTGATTATGTTAATGAGGGGAAGTTGAGATCTTTTAAAATGGGTAGACATGGCATAGCTGTATCTCACTTGTTGTTTGCAGATGATCTGCTTTTAATTTGTGAAGCTGATATGGATCAGATGGGCTTGGTTATGGAAATCTTGGAGAAGTTTGGGGAGGTTTCTGGTCAAAAAGTTAATGTAAATAAGACCAGTGTTTATTTTTCAAAAAATGTTGGTAGGGGTATACAGAATGAAATATGTTTGCTGTCTGGCTTAAACGAATGGAGGACTTAGGGAGATATTTAGGTGCTTACATGACTAGAGGAAGGGGAGATAAAAGGAGATTTCAACATCTTCTTGATAAGATGCAGGGAATTTAAGCAATTGGAAGAAACAAACATTATCCTTGGCTGGCCGGATCACGTTGGTGCAGGCTATCACTAATCAGCTCCCTGTATTTTATATGCAGCACTCATTAGTACCTGTAAGTGTAAGGAGGCAAATGGAGAAACTGCAACGTGATTTTATTTGGGGGAGTGAGGTGGGTAAGAGGAAGGTGCATGCAGTAAGTTGGGAAGTGCTATGCAAAAATAAAAAGAATGGGGGTTTAGGTTTGAGGAACCTTGAGGTCATGAATGATGCGTTGTTGGGTAAAGTGGCGTGGAATGTGATATCAAAACCGGATTGCTTGTGTTCAAAGGTTTTGAGGGGTAAATATGGAGGGGATATGGAGTTGAGGAAAGAGTGTAAAATCTCCAAGTCTGATTCTGAGTTATGGAGGAACTTGGGAAGACTTTGGCCATGCGTTGTGAGCAATTTGGTGTGGGAAGTAGGAAATGGAGAGCTTATTAAGTTTTGGGAGGATCACTGGACTGATGTGCAGTGCAAATTAGTTGATAAATGTGCAGTTTTGGGGTCGCAAATAGATAGGAGCATTAAGGTGAAGGATGTGGTTAATACTTCAGGGGAGTGGGATATCGAATGGCTCCAGCGTTGGGTAAGTGAGGATGACATCAATCTTATCTTGGCTATTCCACCTCCTAATGATTTGAAGGGTGCTGACTTTGTTAGATGGGGGAGTTTGTTGCAGAACAAATATAGTGTGTCTGCGGTGTATCATGCTATGAGAAGTGAACAGGATTTGGGAGAAAGCATATAGAATAAGTTGTGGAGATGGGAAGGACCAAAAAGAATACAAGTCTTCTTATGGTTAGCTGCCCATGATAGGCTCCTAACTGTTGAACATCATAACCGAATGATGGGTGGACCTTTAGGCTGTCATAGCTGTAGGGATCATACCGAGAACTTGATGCATGTTATGCGTGATTGCCAAATTGCTTGGAGTGTGTGGATGAAGCTTAAAAGGGGTAGAGTTGAGCCTGAGTTCTCACATTTAGAGGGAAATAGGTGGTTTGAACGGAACTTGGACAAGATAGATAGTACATGGCGTCTGGTTTTTGGTGTGACATGTTGGCTCTTGTGGGGATGGAGGAACCGGTGTCGCTTTGAGGAAGGTTATATGCTTCCGATAAACAAGTGCAAAATAGTAGAGTAGCATGTACAGGAAATAAAGAAGGCCAAAGTGGAATTTGGGAGAATCAAGGGAGCTAAGCAGGAAGTACAAATTGGATGGCAGGCACCTATAGCTGGTTGGGTGAAGCTCAATGTTGATGGAGCTTCTAAGGGGGTACAAAGGGTGGCGGGTTGTGGGGGGTTGCTGAGAGGTAGTGAGGGGGAGTGGCTTGGCGGGTTTGCAAGGAAACTAGGAGTATGTGCAGCCATCAAAGCAGAGCTTTGGGCAGTTTTAACAGGATTGGAGTTAGCTTTATCATATAAATTTGTAAATATTGTTTTGGAATGCGATTCTACTGCTGTAGTTGCTTTATTATCTGATACACAGGTTGATGGGGAGCAGGAATCACGGCTCTTGTGGTGCATTCGTCGAATCATGAAAAGGTTTGCCAAGCTGAGGATTGTGCATGTGCATAGAGAATGTAATAGATGTGCAGATTCCCTTGCAAATATTAGCTTTGTGCAAGAGGAAGTAAAATGTCATTTCATTCGTCCTCCCCAGGAGGTTGTTAAGTACCTGTATAGTGACTGTGTGGGGAATGTCTTCCCACGGTTTTTACTGATTCATGAATGAGGATGGGCGTTTTGCCCCGTTTTTCCATTAAAAAAAAAATCTGTAAAATGATTATGCTTTAAAAAAAATCTGAATAATGAAAAAAATAGCCCTCCAAGTTTGTGGCTGAGTGTGTTTGTATGTATGTGTATTTTTTTATTAGTAAAATGGTGGCAAGTGTGCAACCACTCCAGGTTCTGCAGTGGTAAGGACGACCCTCCACTCCGGGTTCTGCAGTGGTAAAGACGATCCTCCCAACAATGGTAGCTCCATACAAGGCGGATTACGAGTGATTTTACCGCAGATTCAACCCTAGGCACTCTTGGGCTTTAAGGGAATCGTCGCGTTAGTTGGGACCAACCACATGTTGGTCTGTATGTATGTATATGTGTGTGTATATATATGAAAACCGGATTGGGCCAATTTAGCTGATATTGTAACGTGGGCTAACTTATGCGGGCTTAAAACAAACGCTCGCAGCCTTGAACGAAGCTTAATCTTCTTCGGTAAACTGGCAACAAACTGAGTTTGGACCCAACTGTTCCACACACTCAAAACTTAAAACTTCTTCGGGACTATATAAAAAAAAAAAAAAAAAAAAAACTTCTTGGGGAAGTTTTGTTTGAACTGAACGCCAAATATTTTGGCGCCGGTTGAGCGCTTTAGAAAAGGCTGCATTTCCCCTCTTCTTCCCTCCATCGATGTCCATTTGGTCCTTCTTCGACTGTGCACAGTTTGTGAGCTTCGTCTTCCTCTCAATCAAATTTTCTTCTCTTTGCTTCTCTCACTGAAGCGCTCGGGAGGAATTTGAATCTTGGCCTGAAATGGAGCAGCAAAGGCACCAAAAGGAGGCCCAACGGGAGGAAGAAGCTGAAGAGTTACAACATGGCCCTTTAACCGTTGAAGAGCTTCAGGTGATCGACACATTTGAAAGATTATGAAATTATGAATCTTGGCTCTTTAAAAAAGAACAAGAAAATAAGGAATTAGTATTTGCCTGAATTGAAACCCCAATTCCCAATTAATAATGATACCCATATGGGAGTCTTCGGTAAATGAGGTGTTCTTGATAGTAACATTAGGGTTCTTGGTTATCTTTTCTGTTCGTCTTGTCATCTCTATGAGGGCTTTCGAAAAGTTGTTCTTTTTTGGTTTCTGATGTCCGATTTGTTCTATTACTGTCGCGAGCTTTCTTCTTTCTTACTGTCTTTTATTGTGGAATAATCCTATTGCCTTGATCATAGTTGAATAACCATTCTCCCCTTCATCTAGCTATCAGCTGATAAAAAATTCATTGTAATGTAAATTTGTTCTACTCCGATTTGACCCGTTTTCCTTTTAATAATAATCTTAGGCATCAGGCATATCTGCTACCGATGTTAAGAAACTTAAAGATGCCGGTCTTTGGACGGTTGAATCTGTGGCCTTTTCTCCTAGAAAGGACCTTCTGCAGATTAAAGGAATCAGTGACGCTAAAGTTGATAAAATCATTGAAGCAGGCTTGCATCTCGTCCCTTTTGTTTCCTTCGATAACACCTTCCAATATAGGCCCTTACACGATTGTTCTCACTTTGTTGTTGACAGCTTCTAAATTGGTGCCGTTGGGTTTCACTAGTGCCGCCCAACTTCATGTCCAGAGGCTTGCAATTATTCAAGTAACATCAGGATCAGAGGAGCTAGACAAGGTATTAGAAGGTAGGAGTAAGACCTGTTAAGGCATAGAGTGTTGAATTTATTCATTTTCAGCTTCACCTGTTTGTTGATAAATTCACGTTTTTCATTGTTCATGGATCATGACTTTATGTCGCTGTTTCTTCCAGGAGGGATAGAGACTGGATCTATAACTGAGCTATATGGTGAATTTCGATCAGGGAAGACCCAGTTGTGTCATACTCTATGCGTCACTTGCCAAGTAAGTGGTTTTTTTCCCATTTTGGTATTACCTGTCATGCAAGTGCTTGGTGAACAGTAGTTTTAACATAATTTGGGAGGACACATAGAGGCATTGCGTCTTTCTTGCCTTTTTTTTTTTTTTTTTGACTTGAACAAGGGGAAATGAAATATAATAATGCAAACTAGAGAATTTAAATTAGAAATGGAATTCAACCATTGAATTACCTAAAATATCATTTGTTTTCTTTACATTTTAGTTGCCACTTGATCAAGGAGGTGCTGCGGGCAAAGCAATGTACATTGATGCAGAGGGTACATTTAGACCACAGCGACTCTTACAAATAGCAGACAGGTAAAGCATTTTTCTGACAAGTAATGCCCACTCCATGCAGGGTGCATCCAATATCGATGTTGCATTGATGCTAAATGATGCAGGTTTGGACTAAATGGAGCTGATGTGTTGGAAAATGTTGCCTATGCTAGAGCATATAACACTGATCATCAATCACGGCTTCTGCTTGAAGCTGCTTCAATGATGGTGGAAACAAGGTGTGACCTGCTGTGATGTTTTTGCTCATATGATATTTCGTATTATTGGCTAATCTAGATTTGAGCTGAAGTAAATCCGAATGGGAAGTAAATACATTGAGCAAACATACAGAAGTTAAATACAGAATAAATATCGTTGGTGACAGCTGTTTGTATCTAATTGCATGCTTTAATGTAACATGTTATTGCTTTTCTTTTAGTGTATTTCATTGCTTTCTTCTTTTGTAGAAATTTGGAGAATCTGATTTGAACCCATCCAACTAGTTCATTTTGCTTGAAAAAACTACCACATCTCAATCTGAAACATATCTGCATGCTGGCGTGTCAGAATCAGACTCTCTTGCTATTTCTCTTGGGTGCATTCTAAATTTACTTATAAGCATTAATCTTATGCATTCTTGTATCAACAGGTTTGCTCTTGTAATAGTTGACAGTGCTACTGCGCTCTATAGGACAGATTTTAGCGGAAGGGGGGAACTTTCTGCCCGGCAAATGCATCTGGCGAAGTTCCTTCGGAGCCTTCAGAAGTTAGCAGACGAGGTAACAGCCTAAGGCTTAAATGCTACTTCAGTTGATGTTGTAGTTCACAAAATAGAGCAAAGTCCTGGCTTAAGTTGGCAGGTAATAATAGATGATATCGGTGATTCTTAAGTCTGATAATTTGTTCTGATGTCCTAAGTGTAGTTTGGTGTGGCTGTTGTGATAACAAACCAAGTAGTTTCACAAGTAGATGGTTCTGCAGTCTTTGCCGGACCTCAAATCAAGCCTATTGGTGGCAACATTATGGCTCATGCAACAACGACAAGGTCCACACTTCAAAATATGAAGTTCTCTTTTACTAAGCTTTAACTGATTAAAAGTCTTGTTCTCACTTCTGCCTGGAATCTGGATTGTTAATTACTTGTCACAGGCTATATCTTCGGAAGGGTAGAGGGGAAGAACGCATCTGTAAAGTGATAAGTTCTCCTTGTTTGGCTGAGGCTGAAGCAAGGTTTCAGATTTCTCCAGAAGGTGTTGCTGATGTTAAAGACTGACCCATTTCAGTAGATTTAAGCTTTGAGGTTGTTTTTGGCTCATCATTTCATCTTTTGACTGCAAATGGATTTACAACAATAATGGGCAATTATGCTTTTCTTTCGTTCTGTATAGGTTTTGCGTCCCCCTCAAGTTCTCTTTTGCAGTTTTGTATTCATTATACCGCTCTATTAATGAATGGTAGAGCACTGTTACAATGTAAACTAGATATCCTTTTATTGAAACGTCTGTGCAGATTATGAAAAGCTAAATTATCTTTGAATGTGATTTTTGAGCTCTGCCAAAACCATCGAGAGTTTATAATTTTCCTTTTGCCTACATCAAATTTTAATAAAATTTTCAATTTTCAGTTAAGTTAATTAAGTTGTAAGCTATTTTCAATCTTAACTATAGAATTTCAAGTTCTATTAAATAAATGAACTAAAGTTCATCCGAGAATTTGAAATAATTTATGTAAAGCAATAGTCAAAAAATGAGTTGTGCTACTGCTCTTGTGCAATTAATGATAATTAAGGTATTAAAACATTGTTTTCCTTAAAATCATCAATAAATTACGCTTTAAATTTTTTAAAAGTGTTTTTTTTTTTGGTAAAATAACTTGTTTTTGAAAGTTTATGTGTTTTAATTTTTAAAGCCAAGTCATGTCAAAAGATAAGAAAATCATGTATGGTCTTTCAGAGAAGTGATTTTTCATAGAATTTTATTTGTGAAAATTAGACTAAATCCCAAGCATCACAAAAAACATTTATGAATAGTGTTTTTTTACCTTCACTTATAAATACTTAAATAGTGTAAAGTCTTATATATTTTGATCAAATGACTGATTTTTAATGTATGATAAAGGTACTTTTTGTTTTAAATTGTAATTGTGATTTTTTATTATGAAATATTAATATTTAAAAGAATTGAAAGAATTCAGAAAATACTATCCTAAAAACAGAAATTCAGGTTCTTCCGTGACCACCGGGTTAAAGCCAGTGTATTTTTTGTATAGAAAATTGTCTAATTTGGTTTTGGATAGTTGTATTGAAATTTGAGCATTACTACATTTCATTCATGAACTATTAATATTGATTCGAACATTTTTTCATTCATGAACTATTAATATTGATTCGAACATTTTTGCTCACGAATATTAAAATTGAACTTGAATCAAAAACGAATCCCTAAACTTCATCTGAAACATCATCACTAACATCGACTTGGCATTACCCAGAAACACACAAATGTGAAACCTAAGACCATGGTTCAACTCTGCAAGTGTTCCACATCTCCCGCTCCCCCTCTTCCTCACTACTTCGTCGATAACTTCTATGCCAATGGATGGGGAAGCCCAAAGTCTCAGGTGGTGTACACAAAAGCAGAGCTTAACGACAGCATCAGCATCAGGCTCTGCTTACTTAAGTGACCACCAAGATTTGAAAGCCATCGCTAGGTTCTAAGCTTTCTCGACCAACTCGGGGCTCGAAGTGGATGACTCGGTCTTCATCGGCAAGACTCGGGCGGTCTCGGTGGCAAGTTTGCGACTCGCTCGATTGACTAGTCCGGAATGGTGACCTTCTCAAGCGAGATCACTACCGGAAGATGGCCGATACTTTCGACCAAAGAACTTGAGAGGAGTCACCAAACACCGATGGACGGGCAAAATAATGGGATGAGAGGAACCTCGAATCCTCTTTCTCTCATTGTCCCCATGCGGTAAGTGTGAAAAGCAAGATAATTCAAAATAGAAGAAGAAAGATTCTTTGCCTCTCGGATTCAATATGCATGTGGTGGGTGTTGAAAAAGGTTGCATGCGCCTTAGAAAAGTTTGATAAATGAAGGTATGTTTTCAAACTAATCATATTGATTTTGTCTCTTCTTCTTTTCAAACTAATTCATACAACGCACCTCATAGGATCGAATATAATCCTATTATCTAATCATATTGTTTTATATTATTATATTAATAGTATTACTATTTGCTTATTTTATTATTATTATTATTACTATTTACATATTATATTAATATTATTACTATTTACAAATTTTATTAATATTATTACTATTTACTTATTTTATTATTATTACTATTTGTATATTTATTATTATTATAACTATTTGCATAGTAATTACCATTGGGTAATTACTATTCACATGGTAATTACTATTCACACGGTAATTACTATTGATGCGATAAATTATAATGGTAATTATTATTTTACCATTTGCATAATAATTACTATTTACATGGAAATTACCCTTAGTGCATTAATTTACTATAGTAAATATTATTCTACCTTTACTATAGTTATTATTATGTAATTAATGTCATATGATGTCAATTCATAATTCCATTTATATGTATGAGAAGTAGAATAATGAGATAAGAGAAAAGTAAATAAAAGAGCACCTCATATTCGGAGAATAAAGATCATGAACATTGGTGAAATGAAAATTACAATGTGACATATTTACTAAAAAAAAAAATGTTATTTCAAGCATCAAGAGCGGTTAAGTCCACCACAAGCTTCGACCATCTTAAGTTTAAGTTTATCAATTGCTTTTTGAGTGGTTGCTCTAGAAACGGGATCTTGATGTGACATTGTCCTTCTCGATCCCGTGATTTGCCTCATCGCATTTCGAATGTCATATAGGGCCAATCTTTATTCCTCCTTGCGCATTATTCTTTTTACAAGTAACATAGACGAACTCGTTTGGGTTTGCTTCCGGTGGGTAAATGGAAGTAGTCTTTAAAATCATCTATTGACATTTCCTCGGCTCTAAGGTTTTGTTGACTCTGGATCTATATGAATAACTCAATGGGGGAACGGGGATTATTTTTTACAACTTCGGGCTCTTTTCCTTTATTGGATATATTTTCGGTATTGGTTGGAAATGAACCACCAAGGGTTCATTTTGAGTTTTGGTCCATTCCAAACCAACACAAAGAGCCTCATAGTAAGCCGAGAGTGGGTCGACATTTAACATACCCTAAAGAGTTTTGATTCAAACAATAATTGTTCAGAAAATGTTTGATTTCTTCTATATTTTTTCTTAGAAATCGAACATTTGAGGTCCTGAGGAACCTCCTTGTACATCCGGTAAAAGACAAGCATGACCAATCATACCGATCCTCCCATGAACTTCAAGTTTATGATATTGAAGTCCATTGGTATGAATGATCTCGCAAAACATGGCGGCAACCACATGAAAATGGATTAGATGCCTCAGTCAAATTGGAAGTAGGATTCCTTGGTTGAGGTGGCATCGTACACTCCATAAGTTCTGTCATATAACGACATCTCTTAACAGGTCGCTTTGATGGACCTGCTTTAGATTCTTTTCTGTTAGTAATCATAGGGATAGAATCTTGAATCCTTAGAGGAGAAGATGGAATATGTATCATTGTGCCGAGATGGTGGAATGTTCGGCTCTACGGGATTCGGGAGGTAAAGAAGAATAGGGGTATGGTACATTGTTAGACAAGTCGGCCAAAATGTTAGGCGATTGTCATGTAGTAAAGCTTCAAGAAAGAAAGGGTTGTATGACTCGAAACTGGAATGAAGTTACTTGGACCGTCCATGTTTAAAGACAATGTGGAAGAATACGAGAGAAAGGTATGAACGATGATGAAACGAGTATTTTGAAAAGATTGAGAGTATGTGAAGCATTTGCTCGCTTTCCTCAATTTATAGTTGAACCAATGAACGTCTAGATTTATTTTAATTAAGCGCCGTATCTTAATCTGTCGTTAGCTCAGAACCGTGTAGACTTTTGATCATGTGGAAATTTACGACACCGCACCCTAATGCTCCCTAGATGAAAGCTAATGCAACCGAGTAGTTGCTAGTTTTGTACCGTTTGGATTTTTGTACGCCGCGTAGTGATTATTTTATGACCATATCTCGGGAAATCTATCTTGGATGTCTTGGTGATTTGAGATGTCGGCTGATTTTTGAGAATGAAATTCGATCGTAAAGCGTGCTAAGATGATAGTAATCTCGAGAAGGGTGAGTCTCTCGGGAAATATTTGAAAATTTAAAACTTCTTGATTTAAGATATGAATACCTTAAGGTATGAAGAATGTTAGAATTAATATGGTATGATTGAGGATGGTTTGAATATGATCTAATTTGAAATAATGTTTAGATCAAAATATGACTAAGGTTGCTCTATGAATCTAGTATATGAAAATATGAATTTTGTGAACCTTGTGATCAATGTTGCATTAAAATGCATTATGTTACGATCATATCGATAGAAAGAGTTCCTTAGCCATGAATTTTAAATGGCACGAAGCCATAAGGTTTTAAGTTCGTATTCTAATCACATTAGAATACATTTGATTGAAGGCTCCGGAAGAGTAAATATTTTACCCTGAAAGAAATAAAATTATGTATTGATTACTCTATAAGATATTTGTAGAAATAGATATAATATAGAAAACGTATGCTTTTGTAAACTAGAAGTTTACAACTTTTAATATAGGGATTGTAAATACAAACTAGAAGTTTGTTAATACAAATCCAATATTTGTCAATAAAGGGCAATCCGAGAAGGTAACCAGGAAGGTAATGCAATGATTAATTTGTTGTCATTTTGTCCTCATATTTCATAAATTTATTGCTATGAGAATCATATGTGAGATTCTAAATCGTGTGATTCTACATTATTTTGATTATGAATATCTTCATATATGGTGGACTCATGCGTATTTAATGATGTAATATTATATGTTTACTCCTGAAGACTAAACATAAATTTTTGAAAATGATTTTGAAAATGTTTATATGACTCACACTTGAGGGGAGATTGTTAGAAAACAAGTGTGAGTTAGAATACAAACAAGTGTGAGTTAGAATACATGTATAAGATAATGTTTGAAAAGTTATATACTTCTCACATTATCGAATAGATTTCCCAAAATGGATGTCATAGTATTGAAAAATTTATGATTGATTGAAATATATGTTACAAGTAAACAAAAAGTTCTTGATTTAAATTAATTGTTAGCATGACTTGTTTTGATCGTCCAAGTCATATATACATAATGCAAATAATATTATGTATTGACATTCATTGAAGAACTAGAAGATTCTTCATGAATAACCAACATATTGTTATATGTTATATGATGCTTGTTCTCATTGATCATGATTTGTAATGAATCTCAAGTATCTCGGAAATATATCAAACATATTTATATGGGCCCATCAAAATAACATGTAAATCTTAAAGATGCATCTACAAAATGATTACATGTGATATTCTAAGCTTACAAACGAAGTTTGTAAGAATGCAACCGCGAAGTTTGCAATGATGTTTGTATATATTAAAACACACTATTTCCAGGATTATACGATCTAGAAATCATGTATTATAGCATCCATAAATAGCTAGATCAATGCTTATGAGAACAAAGTTTTTATGTTGGTATATTTGATTATTGTATCGTTTATATAAACCAACAAAACTCTCCCAGTAAAATTTGGTTTTTGGTCAAGAACCAGATTAATTCTATCTTAGAATGTTTGAATGTGCAATACTTATAAATTCTCCACAATGCACATAGAGTGTTATAGAATGAATGTTAGTTTAAATGCGGTGTAAGAACCTCCTTCTTCTTGTTTGTCTCTAAATGGAACAAAATGATGTTTCTAAAGGTAACAAATGGATTTAGGAGACTTTTAACGCATGATTTGTTAATTGAGATTCGATATTGTTTTCCCAATATGAGGGGGAGAAAATAGGCGGTTGGGAAAAGATATTATTGGAATGAGTTATCATTGACTCATTTTGATTATTGTACAAAACAATTTGAACTGGAAGTTCAAAAGATAATTCATTTGCGTAATTTAGCTAATCAAATGCCGGAAGCATTCTTGACATAAAGAAAGTGATAGAGTCACATGTTTTCAATCGCTAATGCTCCTATCGGAATTGATGTCCGTGAAGGACAACATACTATAAATAAATTTAAACCATTTGCGAAGCGTAGTTGGTCCATCGATTTTAAAGATAAATCCTCAAAAGAGAAAAGGAGCTAAGAATATAGATGATCGAGTTGAGGATAATTAATAAAAGTTAAATGCTCCGGAAGAGCTATCTCCCGTAGAGTTATTATCTCCAGGTAGAGATATCTCCGGAAGAGAATGTTGTAGTCGGAAGAGACCAAGATACATGAAAAATGTGAAAATAATGAGATCTCAATAAACTATGAATGTTATCCAATGTGACCAAAAGAAAGTCAAGCGTTGACAATATATTTGCTTTATGATATAATGAATGATAATGTGGATCATAAGACAAAATTAATAAGAATGTGTCGAAGCACATGTCCCAGGAAGGACATAAGGTGCACGAACACGTGTCTGAAGGATTAAAAAAATGCCAAGCATATATCCCTAAAAGAATTAAAGTGCATGAAGACAAGTCCGAAAGATTCAAGATGTTAAAAGCATTTAATTAGGGTTCTCGAGAACATTATTAAATAAGTCTATATATGGCCGAAGCCTAAATATTTATTGAAAGAATGATGCACAAAATAATTCTATATGTCCATGCATCTTTATGAAAAGATTTCAAAGTATCTGATATTTATGTGATTATTTAGTAATTATGTTAATATTCGTTATGCTTTTATTGGCAAACTTAGAATTTGCAGGTACACAATGGACAAATGAATGATAAGAATGGATGATTTTATTGTTCCATAGTTAACAATACAATATTCGACTCTTGAAAGAAAAGAAATTGAAAAGAAGATGATGAAGAACTACGTAGTCGTAATATATAAAGCGAATGTATCTTGATTATCAAAGCAAAATATAGTTCTTCATCTTTACAAAGTTATTGTATGTAATGTTGTCATCGGGGGAGAAAAATCGATGTAATAAAGGGGGAGTCGATACATCGCGCGTACTCTTTTTTCCTTATCAGGTTTTGTCACTGGGTTTTTCCTAGAAAGGTTTTTAACGGCGTTAGAAAGTGTATCGATGGATGATGTCTTTTTTTCTTTTCTTTGGCTAGGTTTTTATCCTCTTGGGTTTTTCACAGTTAAAGTTTTTAATGAGCGACATTCATAAATGGACATCCGGGGAGTGTTATAAATATATTATTATGTGGATGTCGTTCGTGCGTAACTATTGAACGCATAAATAAAGGCGCATAAGTAAACATTCGAATACACTTGAATAAATTTTTTCTCCTCTCTCTAGAAATTCTCCTTATTCTTCTTCTCTATTTCCTTATTCATAACACTTACAAACTTTTTTATTTTTGGCCATGTTGAACTTACAGCACACGTTAAGGTCGGATCAGCAGAAAAATAAAAAGGCCAATAGAGAAGGAAACGCATCGTTTTGTTGTAAAAATCAAGGCTCTTTCTTCAACTGTCTCTGTTATGTCATGTTAGAAGCAGGAGCGAGAAGGGATCAGGGTGCGTGACGTCCATAGGAAGAAGACGACGGCCGCACTGAAAAATGGGCAGCCGGAATCCACCTCAAAGCCTTCCGAGAAACGCCGCCATTTCTAGAGGCTACAACTTCGCATCCACTTGGGAACAGGTTCTCTTCCTCCTCCTCCATCCTGCATCCTTTCTAATGTTCGGTTCACTCGCAGATCCCCTTATGCTTGCCAATCCTTGTTTGTTTCAAGATTTGAATCGAATTAATTGATTTTGAGCTCTTTTTCATTTCGTTCTTCTGCCTACCATAGCTGAATTTTATAGATCTCAGTACTTGCCAAGTTCATGCCTTCGTGGTTTAAAGCGATGGTTTTAAACCACAGGGTATGGGTTCGAGATCTGGCATTCCAAAAAAAGAAGAAGTTCAATTGCATTTACTTTTACTATAATATGTTTGCTTTGCATTTTATTCGATCAGATCTAAGAAATCTCCTGTAATTTTATACTGAATGTTATTTGATGTGTGCTTGCAGAATGCTCCTTTGACAGAGCAGCAACAAACAGCAATTGTATCGCTTTCTCATGCGGTTGCTGAGCGAGCAATGCCAGCCAAGCTGGTATGGCTTCGTGCTACTACCGAAATGCTCTATTTGATTTAATTACTTTTATTTCTATTGCTTACATCACTAGAATTCATGTCATCACAATCTGAGTTCTATTTATAGGCTGTAGATAATGCATCGGTGCAAGAAATTGGCTTGACCGTTTCTACCAAGGATAAATCTTTGGATAATTCTGGAGCTATTGAGGAGGTTATGGTCAATACGAATCAGGTACATTATTGATTGATTTGTTCCCCGTGCCTACCCATTTTTTTTAAATGAAGATTATTGCACATTCTATAATATGGGACTCTTCTGATCGCACTGATAATTACTAAACCTTCTGAAGCTGTTTCATAAAAAACACGAGTTTACATATGTGCTCTACTCTTTCATGCAGTTTTACAAATGGTTTACAGACCTTGAATCAGCCATGAAGTCAGAGGTTGGTAATCTTAATTATTAACTCTTTATGCGTGAATTTTGCATATTGTACTCAATCCATTCTCCTAATGTAGACAGAAGAGAAATATCAACACTATGTGAACACTTTAACAGAGCGCATACAAACATGTGATGATATTCTCCGGCAGGTAAGTTATTCGTTTATAGGAAAGGTGCAGCAATCTCTTATGGTTATTATTGTTTGTTTTACTCATGTAATTTGTTGTTTGGACTTTCTGCTCTTGTGCAGGTTGATAACACCCTTGATTTGTTCAATGACCTCCAATTGCAGCATCAGGCAGTTGCTACAAAGACTAAAACACTACATGACGCGTGTGACAGATTGGTGCAGTTTTATTGCTTCTCACCTTAATTTGCTTTTTAGGATAGAGGGTTGGCTTTTTTGATTATAAAGGTCATACTGGGAATTATGGTCATTGATAATCTGGGGGGCTGTATCACTGATTTCATTGTGTTGCTCCTATTTTACTGTTACAGCTTCAAGAGAAGCAAAGGCTGATTGATTTTGCGGAAGCTCTTCGTAATAAACTCAACTACTTTGATGAACTGGAGAATGTAAGGTTTGACCGCTGGCTTGACTGGAGCTTTTGCTTTGTTTTGCCTTCTGATCCTTCATTTTCTTCCAACCTAATAGATAGAATAAGCCATTGACTATTTAAAGAATGTGAACTGCTGCAAGGACACCCAGAAGCTATATTCTCAATAGTTAGGGCATCAAGACAGTGATTGTGATAGTGAGAACATTAGTCATTTCTTGTGGAACATGGAAGTATGGAACTGATGGGACTTTTGCCCCTTTTTTTAACAACCCCCCCACACACACACACAAAAAAAAAAGTCAATGTGCCAATATTTTCCTAGAATCTATTTGCTGGTATTTGTTACCTCAACTTTAGATATTGTTATTTATGTTATCATTTGAGATTAATGGAGCGCCTAAGGCTGAATTTTTGTATTAAGAAGTTGAGGGTGCAGGGCAAATTAAAATTGTTGTATTAATTTATCTGTTGTTTATGTTTTATTTTCTTATCTTACAGGTTGCTACCAATTTTTATTCTCCAAATATGAATGTTGGAAATGAAAACTTTCTCCCGCTTCTTAAAAGGCTTGATGAATGCATAACGTGAGTGATATTTAGTTATTTACATTTCATTCTTGTACTTTGTGCCAATCGTGCATCTATACCATGTCAGTTATCTGCAGGTTTTTGAGTGATATTGACAATTGTTATTTTTTTCTCTTTGTATAGGTATGTTGAAAGCAATCCACAGTATGCTGAATCCAATGTCTACTTGCTTAAATTCCGGCAACTTCAGGTAATGCAGTACTTTTTTGCTTTATAGGTGCTTTTTATTTTAGTGAATAGAAGTACTAGTGTTGGTCCTTTTTTGGTGTTTTGAAGTTATTTGTCATGTATGATGATCCTGTCTTTATTTTGATTCTACAGTCTCGAGCTTTAGGCTTGATGCGTTCTCATGTACTTGCTGTTCTTAAAGGCGCATCTGCTCAGGTGAAGTTTGTTTAACAAGTTTAGTGGATACATGCATAATTACAAACCTATTAAAGTTGGGAACTTAATGATTAAGTAAATTGGTATGCACCTTGGCATCAGGTCCAAGGAGCAATTCGGGAAAGTGGGGGCGACAAAGCATCTGTCTCTGAGGGAGTAGAGGCATCTGTGATATATGTTCGTTTCAAGGCAGCAGCAAGTGAGGTAAGCTTTTCTTTCTCAACTTCTAATATATGTATTGAATTAGTGGGCATGAAATTGTTAATAATAGGATATACATTGGACAATTTTAATGTGTGTATTCTGGAGCTCCTTTTTACAGCATATTTTTTCACCTCTATGGTTGATGAAGAATTATACATTTTGCAGCTTAAGCCAGTGCTAGAAGAAATTGAAAGCAGGTCATCAAGAAAAGAATATGGTCAAATCCTTGCTGAATGCCATAGATTATATTGTGAGCAACGTCTCTCTTTGGTGAGTTGATACTTGTTCGCTTGTTTTTTTGCCAGAATAAAAATACTTGTTTGCTTGTTACATATTTTCTGCATTCTTTCTTTATACTGAATCAGTGATAGCAAGCTCATTTATCTTGTATCATTTAGATAAGAGGTATAGTGCAGCGACGTATATCTGAATTTTCCAAGAAGGAGGCCTTGCCATCCTTGACTAGATCTGGATGTGCGTATCTCATACAAGTAATGTTTCTTTTTTGTTGTTTTCACTTCGCATATCATTGGTCTCTTGTTTGGTTGAAACCTCTTTAATGTTTAATGAGGGATTTATCTGGTGGTTTATAATTGCTTGGTGTTTTGGTGTTGTAATTTGAAATCAAATATCCATAAATTAGTGATTTTCCATGAACCAAAATAGTTACTAAGATGATTTTCAAGTTTAATGGTGGTAGTTGCTTCATTCAAAGTTGAGAAGATTGCTTGCCAAAGTCCCAAAGTCAAGAGGATTTTGGTGATATGTTTCCATAATAAACCTATTGCAAGTTTATACAAAGCTTATATACTGTAAGCCGAAGAGAAGAATGGGAATATATGTTATAGTTTATGCAATTGTTTGCTTTTATTTACTTGCGATAAATGTGATTTTTTAAAGATATAGCTTGAATCAGGTTCAGGTGAACTTTTGCTGACTGTAATAACTGCAGGTCTGTCAACTTGAACACCAACTGTTTGATCATTTTTTCCCATCTTCTTCCAAGGATGTTTCAAGTTTGGCTCCATTAATGGATCCTCTGTAAGTTTGTAATCCTATCATACAAGTTTAATTTAATATCCCTTGTTTACTGTTTTCAGAGTTTAAGGTACATGCATACATTTATATGCACAAATTTGGAATTATTCATTGAATATTCGTACTGTTTGTTTTACCATGTCCAATATATTTTGGCACAGGAGAATTGGTCTCTTATCACGAATGAAGAAAATGTTTACTTATATGTGTAGTGGTTATGCAAAATATTCAAAACTCTTTTATATTGATGAAACTGATTTTGTCTAGCCAATATTTAGCAATTTCCAAAATGAGTCTAGTGTGCGACATGAAAAACAAAAGAACATCATGAGTATGATGCTTGACATTTGTCCAAATAGCAACGTGGTACCTTGCTGTGGTTGTTGATATTTGTCAGCTTCTGAGCCTTTCTTAATCCTCATCCATTGTAGCTGATTTTGAAATTTTGTCATCGAGAGTAAAACTTCTAAACTCAAACTTTTATATATAAATTTTGATTTGATCAAGTTTGCTTGTAGGTCGACATACCTGTATGATACGTTACGCCCCAAGCTTATTCATGAAACAAACATCGATTTTCTTTGTGAACTTGTTGACATACTTAAGGTAGAAGTCCTGGGAGAACAGCTTAGTAGAAGGAGTGTATCTCTAGCTGGTCTTCATCCAACTTTTGAGAGAATTTTAGCAGATGTGCATGAGAGATTGACTTTTCGGGCTCGGACACATATCCGTGATGAGGTATGCTTACTTTTGATCCCCCCCTAACTTGCTCAGGCTTTCTTTCTTGTATGCTGATAAAGAGACTTCATTTTTATTGGCTGGGATTCTAGACCTCTGGTTGCTTTATCCATCGCAATGCTGAAAGGAATGAAAAAGGAATTTACTTAGTTTTAATCTGTTAAGATAATCAAACTTGACTTGCTGGTTTGGAAATGAAAAGAAGAACTTAATTTTTGGATATCCAAGTATGAAACTTATTTTCAATATCCGAACATTGTCTAAATTTGAAAATATTTTACATTTCTCATTAAATTAAATGTGGTGAGGGGATCTTATTTTGAAAACCGTTTTCCCTTTTTTTGGTTTTTTCTACAGATAGCAAATTTCATACCATCTGATGAAGACTTGGACTATCCTGAAAAGCTAAAGCTATCTTCTGAGAGTACATCAGAAACCAATTCTGTAAAGTGCCTTCCTTAGCAATTTCTTATTTTAGTTTGAACATATACTTTCGGTCTTTTTACTAAAAGATTTATTGACGTATCTTCTGTTGGTCTAGCTGGGTCAATGTTCATTTGACTACTTTGATTTATGTATGGGTGCTCACTTAATTCTCTGCTTCTTGAGGTTGTGAACTTGAGGACTGCTATAGTAGTTTATTTGACTTGTGTATTCTCATGGTGTTAGGAGGCGTATGCATGATTAGGTGATCCCTATTTATGATTTTTTTGACCTTTTTTCCTTTTGGTATAAAAATTCTACCCAACTAGAAACTGACATGGGTATGAATTTTTACAAATAAGTTACCAGCATTTGAAATATGATAGCTGAGATGGAAAATTTGATTTTGAAACAAGTTTAATTTTATTTGGCTGTATACAAGGCCCACACAATAAAAATTAGTAATAGATAAGCATGTAGAAACATGACATTCTATCTGTCTATCACGCAATGTTTTGATCTTCTTTCACGTGGTTTGAACCTGTAGGCTGATGACAACCCTGATGTATTTAAGACTTGGTATCCGCCCCTAGAGAAAACTATATCATGTCTTTCTAAGTTGTACCGTTGTTTGGAGTCTGCAGTTTTCACAGGTCTAGCACAGGTACTAGAGGCTTTATTACCTCTTATTGCTTCTTATCTTGTGTTGACTTCCTTTGAATATTGTAATAAAATTTTGCTTTAATTTTTTCCTAATCAGGAAGCAGTAGAAGTTTGCTCAACATCTATTCAGGTAAGTTAAATGACGGAATATTTTATTTAATTAATGTGACTACGATATGCTTGTTAAGAGGACAATATTGTATATTCTTAGAATTGCACAGCTTCTCTTAATCATGGAAACTTTGGATGGGATTAAGATATGTTGGCATCCATGATGGTTCCAATTGTACTTTGTTTTATAATCGATGATTCCTCTTGTCTCCTATAGAAAGCAAGCAAATTAGTTGCAAAGCGATCGTCAGCAATGGATGGACAACTTTTTCTTATAAAGCATCTTTTAATTTTAAGAGAGCAGGTAATCCTATGTTATATACTCTTCCCTTGTAACTTTTTTCATTCATATTGTATTGTAAATAATCATTTTCTGGCTTTTCAGATAGCACCTTTTGATATAGAATTTTCCGTCACACACAAGGAACTGGATTTCTCTCATTTGCTGGTTAGTGTCTCTGAACCGTATAATGTACTTCTTAATCTAAGCGCAAATGTCTACTTTCTTCTTAGTCTGATATGATTCTAATAAAAGCAAGTTGACATCTTCCCCAAGACAACCAAGTCATCTTGAAATTTTCCCTGAGACATGGCTGCAACCTTCATAAATTTTATGATGATAAATGATAATAGTTATTTGACAAAAAAATGATAAAAGTTGTTGCCTTCTAAAATTTGTGAAACGAATGATGAATTTTGGTAAACACTTTATTTTAATCCCTAAACAAGACCTGTGATATTTGGGAACTGCAATTTTGTAATTCTCAGTTTAGTACATTGATAATTTATGAAGAATTTTTAAATTATAGAGTTTACCCGTAAATGTTTATTTGTTGCATATAATTTCTCTGAAGTTTACTGTTTTAGGGTTAGTATTTTTAAGAAAGTCTGGTTATGACAATTGCATATAAAATAATCCCTCAGGAGCATCTAAGACGGATCCTCAGAGGTCAAGCCTCACTGTTTGACTGGTCAAGATCAACTTCATTGGCAAGGACTTTGTCTCCAAGAGTTTTGGAAAGTCAATTTGACACCAAGAAGGTTTGTTACATGGCCTTGTTAATGTGGTTTCTTGAGATGGCTTGTAAAGCAAACCCCCTTATAACTCTTCTGGTCACACTCTGCTACAGTCAATGTTGTGCTAGTATGATGGACTTGTTGATTAAAAAACACATTATATAGACCTACTTTTCCCCTCACAAGAAATAGGAGTTTATATTGTCTTTCTACCCATGCATCCCTGACAATAAGTTTTAGATACAAACATATGTAGTTATATATAATTTAAGTTTTATTTTTGAATTCAATACGCTCTTTCACTAACCTAATATCAGATGTTCAGCTTCACTGTCACTGCAGCCTGAGCTACCACTTCTGCTTTTGATTTAGTTTCTCCATTTTTAACAGCCAATCAAAATTAATTTCATCACTGAGCTTTTTGGTTAATCTTAGATTGAGTCATGCATAATCATGACTGCAATCTCTTGGATTGCTTGGGTGTCAGCATTAATTGTTTTATTTCTTATGTAGTTATGCTGCATGCAGTAATAGGTGTTATAATATTATAGGAATTGGATACTTGCTGCTAATGGTGATGGTCAACTTCTGTAAGAATAGTATTTTTGGCATTTCACTTTTTGTTTGACATCCATTTTGTTACAGGAGCTGGAAAAAACCCTTAAAACCACTTGTGAGGAGTTCATTATGTCAATTACTAAGCAAGTCGTGGATCCTTTGCTCTCATTTGTTACAAAGGTTTGTATTTCAGAGTTCAGACACAATTTTTTGTTGCTTTATGAATTAGTGAAATGAAACGAGAACATCGGCTTTAAGGCAAAGGAACTTGTAAAATTTTAATTCTTGGGGCTTGATTCTTGCCATTCTCAGGGGGCACATCCCATGTCTCAATTACGCATGTTATCTCAGAAAAAATTGATTCTTGCCATTCTTACGCATGTTCTCCAAAACCATGGTTTTGATTCAATTATATTCATGTGGTGTTCTGATATCCTTTCATTATTTTTTAGTCTTCTTTGCTATCAAAACTGCTTTACTACAATCTCTGCGATGTCTTTATAGATCATATTTAAACTACGTTGATCATAACCATAAGGGGAAAAAAATGCTCAGCAGGTTTTCAATTTTGGTTCTGTAGGTGACTGCAGTCAAAGTTGCATTATCCTCAGGCGGTCAGAATCAAAAGCTAGAGTCAGTTATGTCCAAACCCTTGAAGGAGCAGGCTTTTGCTACTCCAGATAAGGTGGCTGAACTTATTCAGAAGGTACTTCATCTGAGTAATCTGAATGGCTTATTTATTGGACTCAGTAAAATATTACAGTATTCTGAAAGATCCCTCGAGGAGAATTCATACTGCTTGTTAGCCCCTCTGTGGTCTATATTAATTTTGTGCTTGTTAATGGCATCTCAACCTCTATCCTAGAATTTGGAATTTTCTTACCATCATTTAAGATTTAATGCTTAGCCACCTAGGATCATACCTTTAGAGCGGGATCAATTGTGCAATGGGTTAGCTAAACCAACCAAATGGGTTTGAAGGTTCATTTTCCATGACTTAATTATTGGTTTCTCTCCAATCAAATATTATTTTTAATACCAAAAAAAAAAAAAATTGTCTTGCAGAAACCAAGGGAGTTGTTCATTGTGTCTAATGTCTACGTCTTGATGGATGTCATGTCTAAACACAACTAGAAGGGGAATATTGTTGTTCCTGATTTGAACATTTGATTTCATCCTGAAACTTAAACTCTTGGGGAAAAGCTGATGAAGAGCTTTTATGATTAGCTATAACTTCCATGATAGCTTTGATAGAACTGTCAACCATGCTGAACTCAAAACTGGGAAGGTTTTGTTGTACCTTTTGATGGTTATACTTATTAAATTTCCCCAATGATGTGTAATATTTCTTGTAAATTTTCTTTTCTATTTTACTCCTGGGATTGGAACTGGTGTGTGGAATAGTGCTAATGTGTAAATGTTAGGGGATATTACTCTCTTTTCTAAACGCCTCTATGTTCATTTGCCATTACTCGCTTGATCAATTGTGCAATGGGTTAGCTAAACCAACCAAATGGGTTTGAAGGTTCATTTTCCATGACTTAATTATTGGTTTCTCTCCAATCAAATATTATTTTTAATACCAAAAAAAAAAAAATTTGTCTTGCAGAAACCAAGGGAGTTGTTCATTGTGTCTAATGTCTACGTCTTGATGGATGTCATGTCTAAACACAACTAGAAGGGGAATATTGTTGTTCCGGATTTGAACATTTGATTTCATCCTGAAACTTAAACTCTTGGGGAAAAGCTGATGAAGAGCTTTTATGATTAGCTATAACTTCCATGATAGCTTTGATAGAACTGTCAACCATGCTGAACTCAAAACTGGGAAGGTTTTGTTGTACCTTTTGATGGTTATACTTATTAAATTTCCCCAATGATGTGTAATATTTCTTGTAAATTTTCTTTTCTATTTTACTCCTGGGATTGGAATTGGGGTGTGGAATAGTGCTAATGTGTAAATGTTAGGGGATATTACTCTCTTTTCTAAACGCCTCTATGTTCATTTGCCATTACTCGCTTGATCACTACTGCTAATATTCTTTTTTTTCTTAAATCCTTTCCTTAGCTGTATGCATTTAATATAGAGAGGCGTGCTTTTGGTGAATCAGTTTTAACATTTTGGTTATCAAGGTTCGACTAGTCTTTTAATAAATGCTCTATGTTCTCTATAGGTAAGGACTGCAATTCAGGAACAGCTGCCAGGGGTTATAGCAAAGATGAAGCTTTATCTGCAGAATCCCTCAACAAGAACAATACTTTTCAAGCCAATAAAGTAAGATGACAAGTAGATGTAGGATAACTATCTAAATTATTCAGAATATGTTACTAGCTTTCTAGTTATGCAAATTTAGAACATTACCGATCCGAAAATGATTTTCCCACGCAGGACAAATATTGTAGAAGCTCATACCCAAATACGATCCTTACTACAATCAGAATACACAGACGAAGAGTTCCAGAACATCAATATTATATCCATACCCGATTTGCAAACTCTGCTTGACAATCTCCTATGATTTATTTTTAGAGGCCCATGAATAGCTCAATACATGGGTTGAGTGATCTTGATTCTTGAACATAACAGAGACTTTTGTTTTGTGTTGTGTCTATACTCATCTCTAGTTAAAATCGTAGAATTATTTACGAGTCATAGGAGGGTCTTAGTTTCGCCGCAGAGCATCTGTGCCATTTTTTTTGACATTGGTGAGTATTTTTTATGTGGTACATTTGACATTATTTTCTCTCGTCATCTTCTGAACCTTAGATAATACTCGAATGAAGCAACCAACATTATACTTGCCTTAAAGGGGCATTTTACTGGTTTTTTTGTTTGAGTAGCCGTTGGAACTGCCAATCTGATTAGCGGTTAAAAGGTGCAATAGATTATTAGTTTTTGAGTTTATTTTTCTCATGGTATTGATATTGAGAGGGTCTTGTAAGATCTATGTGGAACTGCCCACTGGTTAGTGTAGGACAAACTATTTATGAAAGCCTTTTTTAGTTTTTTTTTTTTTTTTTTTTTTTTTTTTTTTTTAAAAAAAAACAATTGAATCGAACACGCTGATTTGAATTGATTCATTTTTGTAAACAATTTTTTTTTATTATTAAAATAAATAAATAAGCAAGTTGATCTGACTAATTGCGAATATTAGCTTCACTTGAGCATGTGTCTAAATCCGTTCTGTTTAAGCTTTACTTAAACATTTGGAAAATCATATCTATATCTGTTAAAAATGGTTCCGTGAACAATCGTTTTTTGAAAAAATAATTGTGCTTCTATTAACGTGGTTAATGAATTTCATTAACTTTGACACCAATAAATATCAATAATTTATATTTTGTATCCATAAATTATTAGCCGATGATTAGGGAGTTATAATAATAATAATTTAGCCCATAAATCAAGGAGCTATTATAATCATAATTCAAATTAAATATATAAGAAACTTAATTTTCAAGAAAAATAGTTGGCCCCATGATTATAGTAATGTTTATATATAGTGACGTCGTTAGTATATTCCATTTTGTGTTCTCCTTTCTTGATTGTTAGTGAGTTCAATTCTTCATCCCCAATATCATGGAAGGTCAACCTTAACTCATTAGGGATATTGATGACCGCAACTCCTCAAGGATACTTAGAATATGTGGGCTATCGTTGCTCGGGTTACCAAGAAGTGTACGATGGCTAAAAAGACGTCATCTTTTGATAAAAAGTTAGTGGCTATACTTATCTCAATCATCTTTCCCCCTTCTTTTGTTTGATCTTTTGTGCTTTGTAGTATATTAATTTTTGAATTTAAATTTCCTTTTTCTATATTCATCCATACTTGACTTTCTTAAGATTCATCTTTTAACTATAGAAAGGAGAGTTTGGAACTTTCCCAACATGATTAGAGCTTTGTGTTGGAAGAAAAATTATTGTTAGGCTTAGAGACAAGTGAAGCAACATCAAATACCCATTCAGTAGCTTGGGTGATTTGCAATTTTTTAAGGAGGGAGATATTTCGCAACTATTTATATACTTAGAACTCACGGTAAGAAAATGATTTAGTTGACAGTAGCTTATATTATGATTGAGTACTTGATTATATATATTCATCTATTTGCCATTTCATTTATTCTCTGAATGTTTTCTTAACCCTCTGATATAGAAACACAAGCCTCAAGCTCCTTGACGATATTGAAGTCATCAGAAAAAGTTTAAAACGATGATGACCTTCTAATAGTTCAATCGTCATGATTTTCAACCACTCCTTCTAAGAGAAAGAAGATATATGAGACTCCATTGGCTAATAATGGAGAAGTGAGATTGTCTGATATGTCCACCCCTACCTTTAGGGCCAACAAAGCAATCATCAAGAGCATAAACATAGAAAAATGAGTTCTTATTGTTATTTTGAGTTTTCGAATGCGTCATTTTAGCAATCTAGGTTTCGAGTCTACTTTATTTTTAATTGTGTTCGGCGTTTTCACGTTATATTAGGCTATACTCCTATAACGTGATTTTGGCCTTTTAGACCAGCCTATTTATGTTTGATTTTATAATTTTTTGCCACTTATAAATATCATTTGGTTGAAATATACACATTGAGCTACCTTAGTTACAGTATATTATATGGTTGAATAATTCTTTTTTTATTGAAGATATATTGATTAATAATTCTCAGTGTATATAATATGTTAATCTATTTTGACATTTATAATAAAATAAAAAAGTATACCATATGTTAATTAAAATGCAATTATGTGAATATTTAATGAAAATTGATTTAAGTCAAATATGAGGATGTGTCGGGCACTATTTTTTACTTGAGAAGTGAGAAATCAAATACTTTAAACAAAAGGAAATTACCAAAATCAATAAAAAAAATGTAATGTAAAAATGCTAACCACAATCAAAATGTTAAAGTTAGCACTTGATGGGGAAAAAAGTAGGGGGGGTGATTTTCTATATAATTAAGTAGATAATCAATATAAAGAGGGGGACATGAACTAATATAATTGCTTAATACATCTAATATGAAAATATAATTTTTTTCGTCCTGCTTTTTTAAAACTATCCAAGGTTTCGATACATTTCAAAATCAAGAAATTAAAACAAATATAAATAAAGGAAATAAGAAAATAATCTATAAATTATGACGTGAGATGATGATATCACTATTTCTAAATCAAATCATTAATATTCATATTTTGCATAATAATAAATGAAATTTAAGAGATAATCAAATCATTTTAAAATATGATTACTTAATCAATCAATCAGGAAGATATATAAAAAATGAAATTAGGAAATGATTATCTATAATGTAGAATGATGATGTCTCTATTTCAAAATAAAATTATCAAATCAATAATTTGCATCAATAATAAATAAAATTTAGAAAATAATCAAATCATTTTTAAGTTTGATTACTTAATCAATCAATTTTGAAGAAATATAAAAACAAATTATAAAATAATCATCAATAAATTATATTTATTGATACTTTTTAATTGAGGAGAAAATACTGATGTCTATTTATATGGAGGGTTGATTGGTATTTTTACCTTATGAAGTTTTAGTGAAAGAACACTAGCACCTCAGAGCGTCTTTTGGAACAAGTTGTCAGGAACAATGTCATCTCAGATATAACAAAATCATAATAATGTTATCCAAACCTAACCAATCCAAACTTAAGTGACTTTAAATAACAATGTTTAAAAAAAAAGCAATATCTTCATCCACCCCATGGCTACTGGAGATGAACTTTCTGCAGAGATTTGGGCATGTTACCTGGGTTTGAAGCTTGCTTGGTCTTTGGGGGCTCGGCAAGTATAGTTGGAGACAGACTCCTATGAGTGCCTCGAATTGATTCGGTGTGAACAGGGGAGTAACCATCGTGATTCTAGTACTATCAACGAGGTCAGACGGTTACTTCAAGCAGATTGGATAATGAAGCTTACGTATATACCTCGATTGGCGAATTTCGCGGCAGACTTCCTAGCGAAGAAGGGCCTTGAGGAGGACTTGGGATACTATGAGATTTACCGGGCTTCTACGGATCTGAGAGCTGTCTTGTATCAGGATTGCAATGGGTGTAATATTCCCATAGATGTTAACTGAGGTGTCCCGTTTTGTATAAAAAAAAAACAGCAATATCTATAAGATATATTATCTCGACTTTTAATATAAAATGCAGTTGAGTTTTTTTAGAAATTAAAGGTGAATAAGTTACTTTGAAATATTTATATTTATCATTTTTATATTAAACTAATTTTTTTGACTTATAAATTAATATAGAATCTAATAATATATAAATGTTATGGTTAGATTATTTATTTAACTTATTTAATCCCTCTAAAAAAAATTAATTAGGACTTATAATAAAATTTAGATGAATATGAGAGTAAAATAGATATTTCTAAAAGAACACGATATTTAACGTTTTAAAATTAAATAAAATATCAATATAGAGGTAAAAAAAAATGATAAATAAATACCATATGAATTTGTAAAACCCCAGAAGTCTATCAAATTTGTAAAAAGACTGAGAGGTACAAAGGACTTATGAGAGATATGCAAATTCAGGTGAAATTACTCTTTTCATCTTAGTTTTAAATAAATAAAAATACCCTCGCCGGAGAGCCGCCGGTGAGGGGGTGAATTTTTTTTTTTAAATATCTTCATTGAAAGTGTGGGAGGTGGGGTTCGAACCCCCAACCCCCCCCCCCCACATATCCATGGGGGATGGGGTCAAGTGGCCACTTGGTTCTTTTAATATATATATTCTTCTTAACATTTTTTCAGCGGTATTTACAAAACTTGCAACGGTATTTATAAATCCTGCAACGCCATTTACAAATTTAGTAACACTATTTACAACGTTTTTTAAAATTTCCTTTTTTTGCCTCTTTAATGCCTCTCGAGTGAAAAAAAAAAACTATCACAAAAGCTGCGACGGTATTTACAAAATCGCAACGCCATTTACAAATTTAGCAACGACATTTACAACATTTTTTTAAATTGCCTTTTTTTTTCACTTAGAGGCATTAAAGAGGCAAAAAAGGTAAAATTTAAAAAAACATTGTAAATGGTGTTGCTAAATTTATAAATGGCGTTGTTATATTTGTAAATACGGTTTGCAAGTTTTGTGATAATACGATTTTTTTTTTTTTTTCACTCGAGGCATTAAAGAGGCAAAAAAGGGAAATTTAAAAAACATTGTAAATGCCGTTGCTAAATTTGTAAATGGCGTTGTAGGATTTGTAAATACTGTTGCAAGTTTTGTGATAGTGCATATTTTTTTTTTTTTTTTCACTCAAAGCCATTAAAGAGGCAAAAAAGGTAAAATTTAAAAAAACATTGTAAATGGTGTTGCTAAATTTATAAATGGCGTTGTTATATTTGTAAATACCGTTGCAAGTTTTGTGATAGTGCATTTTTTTTTTCACTCAAAGGCATTAAAGAGGCAAAAAATGGAAATTTAAAAAAATATTGTAAATGCCGTTGCAAAATTTGTAAATGGCGTTGTAGGATTTGTAAATACTATTGCAAGTTTTGTGATAGTGCATATTTTTTTATTTATTTTTCACTCAAAGCCATTAAAGAGGCAAAAAAAGGGAAATTTAAAAAAAATGTTGTAAATGCTGTTGTAGGATTTGTAAATATCGTTATAAGTTTTGTGATAGTGCATATTTTTTTTCACTCAGAAGCATTAAAGAGGCAAAAAAAGGAAATTTAAAAAAACGTTGTAAATGACATTGCTAAATTTGTAAATGACGTTGCAAAATTTGTAAAACGATTCTGAAGTTTTGTGATAGTGCATTTTTTTTTTCACTCAGAGGCATTAAAGAGGCAAAAAAAAGGAAATTTAAAAATATGTTGTAAATGGCGTTGCAGTTTTTGTAAATACCGCTGAAAAAATGTTAAGAAGAATATATATATATATATATATATATATATATATTTGTTAATGTATGTATATATATATATATTAAAGGAACAATGTATTAACTTGGTTGGCCATTTAGCTACGCAAATGTATGTGTGGGGGTTGGAGGTTCGAACCCCACCAATTTCAATGAAGATATTTTTTTTTTTAAAAAAAAAAAAAACCCCCACCCCCCTCGCCAGTGGCCCTCCGGCGAGGGTATTTTTTTATATTTTAAACTAAGAGGCGAAAAGGGTAATTTCACCCGAATTTACATATCCCATAGGTCGCCCCAATGACATCTCGATCTTTTTTACAAATTCGATGAAACACGGAGGTTTTATAAATTCATATGATATTTATTTTTCATTTTCCCTAAAAAAATTTAAAAAATAATACTACTTAGTCCTAATTATAGGAACACTTTTATACTACAATTTACACTACAAAAGTGTTCCTATAGGACGATAGGTATCAGTTATTATTTCGGGGAAAAAAGATCCAGATCCGTTATTTACAGTTACACCTTCACGCGCGAAAAGGCCCACGCTCCCTCCTTGGCAAAGGGTTCTAGCAGCTGATTAGCAGATTCTGGCATTCTGCTATCTGGTCGGGTCCAACAAGTGCTATGAACCGACCCGGGTTAAATTCCTTTGCTCTTCCTATCCTAATCCAATGGTATTAATCAATTAACATCATTTCTTCGAGGTGACAGATCATAGGCAACGGCACTACCAGGGTCCCACAAATTCAAGTGTAAAGTTAATACCATGCCCAATGGAGGATCCTTCAACTTTTGAATTTTGTTTTCTGATAGTACTGTTCTTGGTTTATAGCGTCGGAATCTTGGTGCTTAATAGGAATAATAGAAAAATCAAGATTAAACCAACAAATACCCAGTCTGTCATAATCCATGAGCTAAAAGACACGAACAGAGGACCAGAATGAGAGGATAAAGAATTAAAATGAGCGAAAAGCAACCTTGTTTAAGATTGCATAATCTTTTGGAGGTTAATATGTTGATGTTGCTGAGTGAAAATCATTATAATATCCGAATACCGTGGGCATCTTATGTTTTCAAAAGAAGTCCAATTAAGTGTGAGGGATGTATTTCTTTTATTCTATCATCATCAATATCTAAATTCTATATTTCCTTGGGTTCTGTTTTAAGTTTCCTGATTTGTTTGGAGCTTAATCTTTTATCAAAAAGTCAATCATCCTCGTATCTTGTATATACGGTTTATGGTTTTAATGTATTCGTTGATTTATTTTGCTTTGACCGAATCAGTTCTGTTGTAGAGAGTTGAAATGCATTCGGGACACTAGTAAAAACTGTCGGTTTTTTTCCCCCCTTTATCTTCTCGGAACCAAACAAGGCCTCGATGATTTTAAATCAAGGCATTATTATTTTTTTAAGTTCTTATAAATTCGTTTTTGATTTTGCGGATGATTTTCTTTAAAAATCAAAATAGGGCCTCATCATGATTCATTATTTGTAAGCGAACGACGAGATCCTTTGATCATTATCCTCATGCTAGCCATCTAATAGGATTCTTCACTCTTTCAACTTTGTGCATCGTCTCGATTAGGGTTAAGAGTGTTTCTTTTGGCTTTTTCGCTCTTGTAATGGCAGGTTTTACCCCATTTTGACTATTTAGGTCGCTGTTTTTGCCATACTAGTTATCTAGGTCGCCGGATTTTCTTCAATTTCAACGTGTGGTTGCATTTGGTAACCCCAATTCCAGGTTTCAAGGAATTTTTCATTCCCAAGTTTGTTTCATTTGGTTTAGTGGTGATCTTGACGGGGAATTGTGGGGGGTGTCTTTTGAATTTTGATTTAATTATTAATACGTTGCTTTTGAAGCTTTGGTTGAGATAACTTAGCTGGTGGAGCGGGAATAATTCTAGCATTTTTCCTTCTTCCTTTGTTATGAGAGTTGGTTTAACTCTCTAATTCATAATATTTGGAGAAATCTGCTATGCGTACATGATGTTCAATGCTCAAGGTCCTTCAAAAAAATCTAGTCTCCTTGCCATCCTCAGTGGAAATTCATTTGACAATAAACAAAAGCTGAAACAGGATGATTTTAATGATCAATCTCCATACCCCATTCCGGAGCTAACTTCATCCGGGCTTCTTGAGGTGATCATCATTGAGTTTCTCTGTTTCTGCACTTTTTGTTGCTTGAATTAAAATTGCAGCTAATCAAATACTTGCATTTTATGTGAATGCAGGTTAATGTTTTGATCAAACCAACTGCTGATGAACTTCATCGAGTTTTTGAAGCATTGGAACCAAATTTTGTTTACTTGCAAGGCGAGCAGCTAGAAGATAGTGAACAAATTGGATCCCTAGTATGGGAAGATGTTGATCTGTCTACCCCAGAAGCCTTATGTGGATTATTTTCCTCCAAATTACCTAATACCGTGAGTGTTTGGTTATGCCTTCAGCTATGATACCTGAGAGTGGAGAAAAAACCTTTAAATTAGATTTATGTTAGATCAGTTTCTGTTATTGTCATGAATTTATGCTTTCATCTAGTTAAAAGCATAAACTCGTAGTTAGTATTAGAGGGTGAGCAAGTTTTTTGGAGATCGTATTTTTTTAGGAATTAATCACTTCCTCTTAGAAAGTTGACTTGTGACTTCCAGAATTGGCAATATGATGGAAAAGTAATTGGTGGACGTGACATAGACATGTCGATATGAACAATACACAAACTTACATACCATAAATATTCATTCTAAATATATAATATAAAATTGGGAAAATTCCAGAAAAATACCCTAGAAATATCAAAATCGCAAATTAGTTTTTTTTTTCTTCTTTTTCCCCACACTTCATTAGCTATTTACTAAACTTGATGAGCAAATGACAGTACGTTTTGGTAGGAACCACTGATTTGAGATTTTTAAATTCTGAAGGTATTTAATAGGATTTTTCCCTATAAAATTTCTGTGAAGTCGTATTATTCATACACAAGTTATGAATAATGCGGTTCACTTTCTCTCTTTGTGTAAAGCACTGACCCACAATCTAGTGACATATTGTTTTAGTTGTAGAAATTCAAAGATTTATTTGAAATTGTAATAGTATTTGGGCAAGCTTACTGGATGAAATGTCCTTTTAGTAGATAATAAATTCTGGCCTTGCACTTGAAATTTTGGGCTAGTCTTTTCCCATGGACCTATGTCCCCTTCTTTATTTGTAGTAGAATTGATTAATGGAATGTGGATTATATCATAGAGTAGTTCCTTGATTCAAATCATACAGTCAAAAGAACCTAGGGTAGCATTGGTGGTTTCTCTTTAAAATTATTTTGGCCACATATATTATAATGTTTGATGTCCAACCTACTGCCTGATGTTTTTGCAGGTTTATTTGGAAACTCCTGAAGGAGAAAGTTTGGCAGAGGCTCTCCATTCTAAGGTCACAATGACATGGGATAAAAAGAGCATTTTCTCTGATTTTTTAATTTGATTTGACAAAATAAAAGATGCATGTTTAAAAAACTAATTAGATAGTCATTTTGCCTGGATGCTTAATGAAGACTAATTGATGTGGTGCTGTGTGATTATCCAGCATCCTTTTAATGGAAAGTTATTAAATTCATAATATCTTTTTTCAGGGAATTCCTTACACAATATATTGGAAAAGTGAATTTTCAAAGTATGCTGCTTCACATTTTCGTCAAGCTTTTTTCTCAGTGGCACAAAGGTAGTATCCACCAATATGCTGTCATAATCTATATTTCCTTTCCTGGCGGTGCCTCTGTTTATTCAATGCTTGGGGGTGGGATGGATGATTGGCTACACGGATTATTTTTTTATTTTTTTTTTCCTTTTCCAACTGATTGATTTTGGCCTCAAACCGTGAAACAGTTGCATAAGAAATGTAATGGAACAAAATTTTCACCTAGTTGAGTATTTGCGTCCATGTGTTGCAAGTGGGAACTTTCATTCATTGGGCGCAAATTGTTTTCTTCTATGTTGAAGCTTAATGAAAAGTACTTGGTTAAACTGTATAATATGACTTTATATTAATGTCTTTTCCTGACAGTTGATATTATGCTTTGCAGTACCTTCAGCCACACATGGGATGCTTTCCAGCTTGCTCTTGCTTCTTTCAGATTATACTGTGTACAAAACAATGTTTCACCTTCAAACAAAATGAAGAGCAGAAGCAAGCTTAGGCCACAAATGTTTGGTGACCCTCCAAACATTGATACTGCTCCAGTTGAAGCAGGCATGAATGAGGAAGAAAACTCACCTGAGACTATTTCTGCTCTGAAGATTTATGATGATGATGTGAACATGAGATTTCTTGTGTGTGGAGTTGCTTGCATGCTGGTAGGTCCAAATTAATTTTCTCCTTTTGATGAATTTGCTTGCAGTAATATTTCTCCATATTACTGACTACCAACTGTTTTCCTTTTCTTCTCTTCCCACCCTCTGCAAAAAAGGATACCTGCTTATTGGAATCATTGGAGGACGGACTTAATGCTATCCTGTGTACAGAAGTAAGTTCTTTTGTATTGGTTGGTTAGCATTTTCTTCCTCTCTGGATTCTTGATCACTCCATTTTTCTGTTGGCAATGTAATTTTTCATATAGTTTGTTGTATAAAAGAGATAGGTCTAATTTGTATAGGCTAATCCTGGCAAGGTTATGCAGGCTTTCCCTTAACCAGAAGGTTCATATCAAATTTTGCTTTGAAGATAATATAAGTTAAAATGTAGAGTGTTGTTGTCATTATTGATGAACATAGTAAAGTCCATGTCGCATTGTCCATTCCACCATTTTGACTCTATGCAATCAACATAAATCTAGTTTTTTATTTTTCACTCGGGATATGCACGGACCAATTTAGAACTAGATTTACCTCCACTCTTGATCTTGAATGAGACCTAATTTCTCTTTTGATTGAATTCAACCTAACTATAAAGTGGAAGTGCTGAAACATGTTGCGACGTAATTGGCATATTACATTATTGATCTCTCACTTAAAAGTAAATGACTTCGGCAATTCGATTGTTTACTTTACCATCTGCTATTGTTGCCATTAAATCAGTGTCTGTGTATTTTAGTGCATTGGAGTTTCCTTCTTATTGGTTACTTAATTTTTATGTTTTCCCTTTATGGCTTTTCTGTAGATACGAGGATGTAAACTTCACAACCGGACAAGGTAACTTCATGGTTTTCAAAGTTGATATATCACATGCATATGCCTCTTATATTGTAGTATTGAGTGGATGATTGTTGGTTGACTGGTATATGATTGGTTACTGTTAATTGTATCCACATGAACACTTACTCATTGGAGTTCTATAATATTTTGTTTGGATCTGTCATGAGTTGTTTCTTTATGTTTCACTTTGTAGTTTATCCTAGTTGTTAATTTTTCCTCTTATAATACATTTTATAGTGCTCCACCACCTCCTCTTCAGGCAGGGACATTCTCCCGTGGTGTGGTGACCATGCGTTGTGATATATCCACATGTAGTTCTGCTCATATATCACTCCTGGTGTCCGGTAGTGCAGATACTTGCTTTAATGATCAGGCAAGGGTTAACAATGTTGTTGGGATTTGATCTTCCATATGTGGGTTCTTTTGAATTTTTACTTACCCATGGAAATCTTTTTCCTCCTTTCTACTCAGCTTTTGGAGACTTATATAAAAAAGGAGCTGATTGAGAAAAGTCAGCTAGTTCAGGCATCTACCATTTGTGAAC
Source organism: Acacia melanoxylon (assembly GCA_019022615.1). Taxonomy (NCBI): domain Eukaryota; kingdom Viridiplantae; phylum Streptophyta; class Magnoliopsida; order Fabales; family Fabaceae; genus Acacia; species Acacia melanoxylon. Next base: position 11,027,339 of record JAFJYJ010000011.1, read on the forward strand.
AAAGCAACTTACCTTCCTCTGAGCCTCGAAGGTCAACTTCAATAGCTTGTGGGGCTAGTGTATTTGAAGTTTGCATGCAGGTTCCAACATGGGCTTCATTGGTTAGTCTGTCAAGGCTTCTTCTGTTGCTTATAGTTTTACACACGCTCATGCTCTAATGGATATTTATGTATGCATTATTTTGTTCAACTTAGAAAATTAATGTCTAATTTTACACCCTGCTCAGTAGGAATTTGGTTAATGGTTTGTATTGTTCAATGCAAAAGTAAATCCATGTTTATAACTGGTGCATAAGTAATATAATTCTATTATACGTATATTTATAAGATCAAAATGTTGTTTTGTTATAAATTTGTATCATCCATGCAGTGAAAAAGAACCTGTACGTTGAATTGGTTTGATCCTCTCAGCTAGTTTAATGATGTTAACATGATCTTGGATGGAGTTTGTTTGATATGGGATATTACCTTTTGACCTAGGGCTTCTTGAAAATTTTTCTCAGGTTCTGAGACAGCTTGCACCAGAAGTGTCATACCGCAGCCTAGTTATGCTGGGAGTAGCCAGTATTCAAGGATTGCCTGTTGCATCATTTAAGAAAGTTGATGCTGAACGTCTCCTTTACTTTTGTTCAAGGCAGTCAGAAAAAAACTGCCTCAATGACCCCATTTCTTTTGGGCATCCTAGTTGGCTGACACCTCCTGCGCCTACTCGAAAACAATCAGAGCCATTCTCTGGAATAAAGTCTGTCAATTCTAGTAGCCTTCAAGTCAGTGGTAGTGGTAACAATAGACACAAATTGAACATTGCTGCAATGAGGCCAATCCCTCACTCACATTGTCAGAAGATTCAACCTTTCTCTGGATTGTCTGAGGGGGAAAGGCTTGATGGAGAACGTGGAAAATCAAATTTGCCAATGGCTCCAATAAAGCATAATGGTGTAGGCTCTAATTCAGTCACAAATAGGAAATCTTCATCAACTTCCTTTCAGGCTCAACAGATCGTTACATTAAATCCGCTACCCATGAAGAAGCATGGTTGTGACAGAGCTCCCATACGGTCTTGTTCAGAGGTAAGTTGTTCAGTTTCCACTTCATATTTCTTAACCTTTGCTTCATTTGCTTTTCTCTCCTTGTTGTTATCCTAATACTCAATTCGAGATACTTGCTGTGATACACTTTCTCGCAGGAGGAATTCTTGAAGGATGTAATGCAGTTTCTTATCCTCCGTGGGCATTCTCGGCTAATTCCACAAGGCGGTCTTTCTGAATTCCCTGAAGCCGTTCTGAATGCTAAACGCCTTGATCTTTTTAACTTGTACAGAGAGGTAAATCATTTGACTTGGGCAAGCTAACTGTATGGAAGCTAAGAAACTTATTTTAACAAACTTACATTTCAGGTGGTATCTAGAGGAGGGTTTAATGTTGGGAATGGAATCAACTGGAAAGGACAAGTTTTCTCAAAGATGCGGAATCACACTTTGACAAATAGAATGACAGTATGGAATATCTCTCTGGCCTTTTTTCTCAATCTCTCTCTCTGTTTTTTTTTTTGGTGAGAAATTACATGCAAATGAGTATGCTCTCAGAGTCTTGTATGGATCGTTTTCTAGAAATTGTCCTAGATTTTTACTTTAAAGAAACTCCCCTCCTCACATGTGGTTTATGCACAAATTGAGGAAAGCAATATTCTGTTATTGGTTGTATTTTGCATGGCATCTTCTTTGCCTACTATTACTCGGTATTTTTAATAACATTAGTGAAATCTTGGAGAAACTAATTATTTTCCTTTTGCTTTCAGGGTGTTGGCAATACTCTTAAAAGACACTATGAGACTTATCTTCTAGAGTATGAACTGGCTCATGATGACATAGATGGAGAGTGCTGCTTGTTGTGCCGCAGGTCTTTCTTGCTTAAGATTAGATATTGAAAAAATAAATCAATGTTTAAATTTATTGAGTCCACTAAATTCGTTCTGATTAATTATCAATTAACTTTCATTTGGGGCAACAGTAGCGCAGCTGGCGATTGGGTGAATTGCGGGATATGCGGTGAGTGGGCCCACTTCGGCTGTGATAGGCGTCAAGGACTTGGTGCATTTAAGGTAATCACTAGAATTTGACTTTTTAGTGGATGCTAAGTTTGTGAAGTTCATTGCATGTTTTCATATCAGTAACATAATTTGACATGATCCCACTTAGGATATCAGCACCTGTATCTGTTCGTCTTGAATGACAGTGAAACAAATTAAGAGAAGGATTAACCAAATTTGAGAAATTGAAGTAGGAGCAAGTAAAGAACTAAGGTGATGTTTGGTACATGAAATTTTTTAATTTTCCGAGTATATGGAAATATATTCACAAGATATCTTGACCGCTAGAGGCGTGAAAAACTTATAATCTATATGTCCTGAAGAACAATGGTTATGTAGTTATATAAGTTTCCTAACACTTAGAAGAACAGGGTGCCCGCATATCAAACTCCACACCTAATTGAATTCCAATGCCAAGAATGAACTTTACTGTCACTGTGATTCTTGTTTTCTTTAATTTTGTAATGATTTCTCGAATAGAGCTGAATGAGACAAACTGCGACAGAGGTAGCAAGAACTGTTTGTAGGTTATTTTTAACGTCTATGTGTCGAATGGCAGGACTATGCTAAAACGGATGGGCTAGAGTACATTTGCCCACATTGCAGCATCTCAAATTTCAGAAAGAAATCTCAGAAAACTTCAAACGGATATTAACTGGCCAATAGTTCTTATCTTTCTTGAGAATCATCTCTCTCTCTCTCTCACACACACACTCAACTGATGGAGGTGGGTTTTGACGAATGTAATTAATTTTTTTTTATCGTTAACCCATTTGCACATGCTATGGTCATACAGGGCCGCCAAAAATTTTCAGCATCACTAATATATGAAGAAAGAAATCCTTGAATAGGATTGTAGCTTGAGTATTTTTCCTCAACTGAATTGATTTAGTTACTTAGATGTAAGGAGTGTTTATATATTTCATTTAGTGAAGTTGTTAAGTTCTCGTTGACATCATCTTCAAGCTGCAATTTTCGAAGGCTAAGTTTGGCCGAAGTTTGGAATTACAGTGTATCCAAAATGAGCATTTGCTCCTTCAACTGTGCACTAACCATTCTCATCTTTTACAACCTTTTTTTTATTCTAGATCTGTTGAGTGTATAGCTACTTAAATTATTTATTATGTCGACATATTCTAAGGCGATACAAAAAATGAAGTGGGGAAAGGGTAAGATATCTAAGCTTGTAAATATTGCTGTGTTACAATTTCCTTACTTCTAAGGTCTAACAATAAAAAAGAGATTAGGGAGGAACCAATCTAATTGGAAGTTGCAGTTGTCAGAGAGTTAAAAATACATAGACAATAGAGTTCACATCAAAGCGGTATCCTCGGTTTAATCTTCCTTAAATGATGTCACACACCCGACACATGTCAAGTATATAACGTCAAACTTATAAAAGAAGTACCATTCATACAGCGTGGTTGGCTGGCATTAGACTCCATGAGAAACGTAAATAGTCTTGTCATCCATAGAGCGAGCTTGTATTTCCTTGCGCAACGATAGTCTTTTATGGGTCATTCAAATATATTTTTCTTTCCTGACCAAAAAATATATTTTTCTTTCAAAGTGATGTAACTTTCTAGTATGAGGAATATTAAAACATCACTATTAAAGAATTATTACATATTAGAAATGAAACCTCAACAATGGTAAACAGTAATATTCTTCAATCGATTCAAAGTACATATTACAAATGAAATCTCAATAAATTTTTGAGAGAGCACTTTTCACATATTTGATAGTGAAGAATTTGCTCATTTAAGGAGATATATTGTATATCATAATCTCATTCATTCCAAAGCAATCAAATTTCCCCAACAAATCTAGTAACTTCAACATGAATCCAATTATTGAATCCAAGTTTCCTCACCAAACAGTCAACTTTGGAACCACTGATATGAGGCTCAATTAAGCAAAAAATATCTATATTATTTTTCTTACAATATCTCTTAACAAAAAAGGGAAAGATCAGCTTCCGGCTTCTACATCTTAATGATATCCAGTGGTTTGAGACTGGGTAGCACTTCAACCATGAGGCTTTCCTCTGCACCATTTTTGTTTTCTATGGAACAAATATGAAGACTTAATTGATCATTCTTGTCAGATAGTCCCATTGAATGCAACATCTTCCTCCTATTTAAAATTTTGATTGACTTGATCACAATGGGCTATATCGCCACTAACAATGTGGTGTGATCTTTGCTTTGCCACAATGGGCTTTCCTTTTTTTGCTTGGCCCATTAAGACTTCTTCTTTAATAACGCCACATCGCCACCTTCAGTGGATTTCATCTCTTCAATCAGCCTCACTCTTCATTAAATACAAAGTTCTTTCTTTAGCTTTCCCTCTTAATTTAATATTTCCTTTAGCTTTTGCATTTATGGCATTCCTTGCGCCATTTCCTTTCTTTGCTGTCATATCTTGTCTCAAGGATAAAGACTCCTTTTGTCAAAAGGCACCCGAGCCGTACTTCGGGTTGCAACTTGGTGATGGTATATTTTGTCTTGGATTAAACAATCTCTAGCTTCATCTTCTTTCTCCTCTAGCAACATCAGCACTGCATATCGGATGAGGAAGATTGGAGATCTTCTTTCCTAACAGACCTAGAGCCTCAACCCCGACCTCACCACGTCTTTCGCCATGAAAGCTTTGCTTTGGATATCGAGTTCGTCATGATCCCGAGATAAACATCCATGATTCAAAAGTCTCGTCACTAGCCGATTATTTGGTAGCCGGGATCCAAATGTATTACTTATTTCTATTTTAAGATATTAAGATCAAATTGTGATGAATTAAACTATTTTTCATATTTTATAATTTTGATGGTTTTTCTTGAAGAAATCAAATAGAATTTTTTTTTTTTAATAAAAAAAATCTTTTAACCATCATTTTCAAAGAAAATAAAATATAAACAATTCAAATTTCATGTCAAAATTGAGACCTCAGGATATCATCGATTCTTTCACCAAACCCTATGGATAGTTGAGCTACTTCCTTCTCGAAGTACGATCCACTCATCAAACCCGACTTGGTGCAGTAGGATATGTTAGAGGGGTCACTTTTATATATATATATATATATATATATATATATATTTAGTCATACTCTCTATTCACTATCTTTTCTCTTTTATCTTCTTGTCGGTGACTTGGTGCTTTCATCTTTACTTGATGTTTTAATATTTCTGACATATCTGAATCATCAAGTCATAACTATTCAATTCACCAGTTGGACCATGAGGAAGGTTAATTAGTTACTTGAGAAAATTTAATATTTTATCTTAAATTAATTATTATTCTTCTGCACGCTACATTAATTAGCTTTCAAACATGTTAGAACCTCAGGAAAAGTTCTTAGAAGATACCGAAGACTAAAATTCTTGGAAGACGTTATTAATTATTACGCTTGGAAGACATTAATTAGCCAATTAATTACCCGAGGAAATTTAATATTTTATCCTAGCGAAGTATTAGTGCTTTGTCATCTCTCAAGTATTAATTAGCTCAGATTTTTGCTTTTTTCTAATATTATTCAAAAGGGAGATGTTGTTTTCTTTAGTTGCTTAAAAAGGACATTTTCTTCATATTATCCATGTCATAAGTTTTCCACTTCAAATACTCGCGATCATTCATGTTCAAACATTACTTGCAAGAGAAAAAACACAAGTTTATAAGCTAGCTTTTATTTAGTAGGAAAAGGGAAGATTAAAAAAAATAAAAAGTATGTTTATTAGATCAGACTGTTAGGAAATAAAAGCAAAAGGTAATGAGAGCATCCCATACATTCAAAAAGTAATAAGGAAAAAGTTATCATGCTCACATATTTCGAATGATCCATGGTCAACTTTTGAATGACCCATAGTCAAGCTAAAAAGTACTATCTGCACATGGAGCTCTCCTTGAACAATCTGATCTCCGTTCTGCAAAGTTCACAACCCATTATACGAAAGACAGTCCCACCCCCTGATAACTTAAATCCAGAACCAAAGTACAAACATTAAAAAATAAAGCAGATCATATTAGAAAATTAGGAGAGAAGCCAGATATAATCATATTTTGAGAAGCTCCCTCCGAGTTTAGTCTGAAACTCAAAAAGAAATCCAACCAACAAAATAGACATGCAAAACAATTCAATGCAGAAAACCAAAATCCGAAATCAATCAATTACAAACAGGAGAGAGAAGGAAGAGGAGTTGTGACCGGCGCCTTTATCTGAACGAAAGATGCTTCAACTATATAGAACAAACATTCAAATGGAACACTTATTTAGACTTGAGGAAGAGTATGATAAGCTTTTTATATGAACAAACATTAAATTATAGCTTTTCCTATTGAACGAAAGATGCTTTAGTATGACTACTGTTGTCATCTGGAACGCTTAAATTGAAGAGGAAGAAAAGTATAATTGAAAGGAAGTATAATCTACAGATCATCCATGTTCTTCGTCGTTATATTTTTCTCACTGAACTTGCTGTTAACATTATAAACTTAGAGCATTGGTATGGAAACACAACCTGCAAGAGTAAAAAAAACACACAAGTTTATAATCTAGCTTTCATTTAGTGAGAAAAGGGAAGATTAAAAAAAATAAAGCAGATCATATTAGAAAAAATGTACCATTCATAATCATATTTTGTTGGGAAATGTCAATCGGATCTGCACATGAAGCTAGAAAAAATGTAGAAAAGCCAGAAATGACCTTGACAAGAGCAAGAATTGAGAACATAATTAGCTCACTGCCGCTGACGAACCAGTCTGCAAATCATCCATGTTCTTCGTCGTTATGTTTTTCTCACTAATTGTTAACAACATCTTCCTCCGTATCTTACTCGCTGTTAGAATTTAGGAGAAAATCTCATGGGTTATGAATAAGAAGAAGGATGGAAAAGAAGAGGAAAAAGTAAGAAGGAATGTGTGTGGATAGGAATTCCATATTGAATAGTTGGAGAGAAGTTAGAGGGTATATAAGCCTCAATTTTACTCTTACTAAATGGGCCCTTATACCAACCCACTTTTATGGAGGGGTGAGGACTTAGGTGACCCTTGGTCCACCACACGCGCTACCCGCCCGGTTCAGTCCGCGCGTGTGTGTGAATTATTTTTTTTTTTATTAAATATTTTTTGAATTTCCAATTTGACCCCAAACTTTTAATAATTACGTTTTTACCCCTCCGAGATTTTCCAACCAGCGACTGCATATTTCAGTATGTTCGCTCCGTTCTGGTGCGTCTTTTCGTACGACGCACCAATTCGCCGACAAGAGACGCGGGTCGCTTCTGTTCGTTCCGTTCTGGTACGTCTATTTGCACATCGCACCAGTTTGCAGCAACAAACGAGTCCATCTGATCGAGTTTTTTCGAAGTTTATAAATAGGGCGCCCTAGTCACAGATTTGCATCCGATTTTTCCTACATACACTCTTTCTGCATACTGCATATATAAAACATTCTGTGCGTTCCGAAAGCAGACTCGTTAGATTCGCTTGGGCTTTAGATTGATAGAGTCATCTTTCTGGAGACGAATAATCCGCTCTATCCTGGGAGGCAATTACTCAGAAGCCTTCGGCATCCGTATTGAGGGAGCAAAATTGTCTTAAGAACGCAACGTAAGTTGGGCCCAGATTCCTGCATTGTTCTTTACCATATTCGGCAGTCTTGTGAGTTCGTTTTTAGCTTTTTCATATTATACAGACTTGTTGTATACTCTCTGTATGTGCTATTTAAATAATACAGATTCTTGTTATGCTATTTTGTTCACTGTATATTCAATTTCTACTTACTTAATACATTGAAAACAACACTCGCATCCTCACCCTTGCCGGAAACTGTTAAGGCCGCCGTCGTAGTCACCATACAAGAACACCGTACACATACTTATCACCTCTCTTAAGAGTAGAAAGATTTAAAATTTTGAATATGGGGAAGAGCGTGGGAGACACAAGGCAATTTCATCGTTTGGTGAGAGAAGGAGGAGTGACAGAGAAGAAAAAGAAGTTAGCGTGAGAGAAAAGAAGAATGATAGGAAGGCAGAGTGAGAGAGAGGAAGAGTGAAAAAGAAGAAAAAGAAGCCAGGGCTTGCACTATCCCGTGAAGGAGCCGGCGTGAAGCCAGAGGCATGAAGATTTTATTTATAAAATTTCGACACAGCTTAGCTACAACGTTTTGTGAGGAGAGCTGGGGGTAAGCCGTGCAGCAAATCAACTTGAGGGATGGGATATTATATATATATATATATATATATATTGATATTGATACACACTTATCACCTCTCTTAAGAGCAGAAAGATTTTAAATTTTGAATATGGGGAAGAGCATGGGAAACATGAGGCAATTACATCGGTTGGTGAGAGAAGGCAGAGTGAGAGAGAAGAAAAAGAAGTTAGCGTGAGAGAGAAGAAGAGTGACAGGAAGGCAAAGTGAGAGAGAAGAAAAAGAAGCCAAGATTTGCATTGTCCCGTGAAGGAGCCGTCGTGAAGCCAGAGGCATGAAGATTTTATTTATAAAAATTCGACACAGCTTAGCTACAATGTTTTGTGAGGAGAGCTGGTGCTAAGCTGTGGAGAAGATCAACTTAAGGGATGGGATTATATATATGTGTGTGTGTGTGTGTGTGTGTGTGTATTGATATTGATACACACTTATCACCTCTCTTAAGAGCAAAAAGATTTTGAATTTTGAATATGGGGAAGAGCATGGGAGACACAAGGCAATTTCATCGTTTGGCGAGAGATGGCAGAGTGAGAGAGAAGAAGAAAAAGTTAGCGTGAGAGAGAAGAAGAGTGACAGGAAGGCAGAGTAAGAGAGAAGAAAAGAAGTTAGCATGAGAGAGGGGAAGAATGACAGGAAGGCAAAGTGAGAGAAAAGAAAAGGAAGCCAGGACTTGCACTATCCCATGAAGGAGCCCGCGTGAAGCTAGAGGCATGAAGATTTTATTTATAAAAATTCGACACCAACTTAGCTACAATGTTTTGTGAAGAGAGTTGATGTTAAGTCGTGGATCAGATCTGATCAGGATGGGATATTATATATATATTGATAATGATGATAATATTGATTATGTGATTAGCCAATCGAATCTCACATGTACAACACAAAATGTGATTAAAATTGTACTTTTCAGTATTTTTAAAAATTGTACTTTTCACATATAATAATGAGATACCAAATTAGCATGTTTTCTTTCTTGATGCCGTTATTTAGTACTCCTTCCCGTGCTAAATAAAGACCCGACTTTTTTTTAAGGAGGTTAAGGACACTACTCTACATATTTTACTTAATCATAGTATATATTATATATTTTTTAAATTATATATCAGTTTATAAGTCATACTAACTAATTTTTTTAAAAAAATGATAGATGTAATTACTTAAAAATAATTTATCTATTTTCTTTAATCTCTAAAAAAGTCAACTGGATCTTATATTTAGGATTGTATGTAGTATTTACGCTACCGATTCTGACAGCACTCATCGAACCTGGAGTTTATTTACCCTGGCAATATGTCTGGTTTGCCACGTAGACACCATGTGTATGCCACATTGATATGTAAGTGGGCCCATTGAATGACAGTTGCTCAGCAGGGACAACATTGCAACGGTTTATAACGTATCAGCTACTACTCATTTTCCACGAATAGTCGAAGGATAAAAATACCTGTACGTTTTCTGAGCGACTAAAGTTCCACACAAAAGAAATGATAATCTTTTCACCAATCTTTTCCACACATCCCAACATTTTTCATTTTATTAAATTATTATTTTTTTTAAAAAAAATATAATCTGACATTATAGTAATAAAATCGTTTTTGTTGCTTGATGCAAATAGCAAATGGGAAAATAACTACCCGAAACAAATCCGGAATCCATTCACCGTTCAATTTGCCCATGTGAGCCTTGTTGCATACTAGGAAAGAATCCCAGGAACAGAAAAAATAACTTATCAGATCCATTCACAATGTACAATCTAAATCCAATAACATTTTTACAGGGTTAAAAAAAGAAAAACATTATTTGCAATTGAAATACGACAGAGTATCTTGGGGCAAATGAAGGACTCAATGACACATCATATACGATTACGAACGACAATGAAATAGAAAACGTAACTACACTTCAGGAGCGAATGAATGTGACATGGTTATATACAGGGGAGCCAGAAATTTTGGATGCTTCTTCACGTGTAGACTCAACGCCGTATGCAGCTGGAAGTGGACCTAATGACTCAAACTGGAATATAGTGATCGAAGAGAGGCGTACAGTGGTTCAGCTGCCTTTGGTCTGGGCACCAGCCCAAGTAGAATATCAGACGTAGTGAGATAAGGATCGCCATAAAAGCGCAGGTTGGCTTCCATTCTGGTGGCAACAATATTGCCTTCCAAGGACACTCCCACGAATGCACCTACAATTACAGCAAACATTGGTCACACTTTCAAACTTCACTCTACCTAAAGGGAGTAAAAAAAAGATACAAAAGATACACAGAAAAGAAGATAAATGATATGCTCCCTCTGGTCCTAAATATAAGGTCATTTTTACCTAATTCGTAAGTAAGGATAAAATAAACGCTCTGGAACCACAATTTCCTTCACCCTCGTTATGTAATCTTGAGGATTAGTAGTCTTTACTGAACTGAAGGACTCAGCCCCTTTCAAACCCTCCTCCCCAAGGAAAAATAAGATGAATATAGTGCATACAAACAAGGAGACCATGTTGTATTTCGAAATTTAGAAATAACCAGATAAAGTGCTGGACCATTTGTAACAGAAATATTTGAAGGCTAAGCAAAATCAAACACTATTTCTATGAAATTAATCCAGAACAATGTTTGTAATCAAGCTCTAAGAAAACCTATAGTTTCACAAGAACTTCACATTAAGTGTGGGAACAAAGAGTCATAGATACCAGCCCAGCCCAGCTATTATATTACAACCTGACTGACTATTATGTCAATTTTTAAATAATTTGATCAAGTTGAAACCAGCAGTACAAACTCACATCATAAAGCAGCCCAAATATACAATGCGTTCAAATGAAACACAACATATATACCCTTGGGTTATTCATGCAATAAGAGATCCATGCATCTGCAACAAAATTTCATAATAAGCTACCTTTACTGCAACTGTAGGTGTAACACATTCCAGAACCTCTGTCACCAGCACGAATATCTGCTTCAAGCACTCTTCCCAGAGGCCCTGCAGCAGCACTGCAACCAGCACCCAAAGAAAAGTGCATGCGACTGCAGAATGTCTTCACAGCTTTCATATCATGTAGCACAATTATAAAATCCATGAGTTCACCACCAATCTGAATATACAGGATAAGCACAGATTTGTCAGTGAGGAACAAAATCAAGACCCACTTGTACCTGAGAGAGAGTTATCACATTAATCTATTGACTTCCTAGTGAAAGGGTGATACTTCCCTAGAATCATAAAGAAATAACAAATTCTTACTACCAATGCAAGAGAGAGGTGCAAAAAATAGTTCCAAAATAAAGATTAATGTCTAAGAATACTGGGAAACAAGTAACTCTTAAACAAGCATATTTCATGGCTCTTCCTCCATCTTCCACTAAATCAGATAGGTAAGCACATATGTAAAGAGTAAAGACAACTGTAGTCCAGCAAATTTTTAAACATGCAACATTTCATCACCTGAGCACCCCATCCCAATCCCAGGGAGCATATGGCTGATGGTGCAGACCATGACCCATCTGATCTCCGAGCCACAACCAGACCAGTACCAAGTTTGTAAGATAACAGTGCACCAGCTTTGGCAACTGTTAAAATTGCTAGGCCCTTGGCTTCTCTAAGAATGGCTAAGGGAATCGACCTCTCAGGATTAGATCTTGCCACCTGTCCATTTCAATATTACAAATAATTTACATCAAAAGGAATTACATTAAAAAGTTTTTTTTTTTTTTTTTTTTTTAAAAAAAAAAAAACTTCAAAAAATGTCAGGCACATAAGAACAATTCGGAAAGATAAAGTCCAAAATAACAGTACCATTACTAAAAACACAATTGTTCATAATTACTTGCTTGATACAAAATAAATTCGTATAAAAATAAACCTGACAATAGCTTCTCAATGCATTTGATGCTTTATATATATCATGCTCCATAGAAAAACCGATAGGGAGATTAAGCCACCCTCTAGTACAAGTCCAGTCCATCACATCATGCTTTGCTACCTGCACAGCATTGCTAATGGTGTTGACAAGAACACCCTGTAAAGGATCAAGCCTATCATAGCAGGCATCACAAACCCTCTGTGGATTCCTTTCCCTAAACTTAACTGGTAATAAACACCGCCCCTTTGAACAAGCTCGACAGAAAATACCCCCACAAAACCGGCAATGATGTCTTCCACGAGAGAGGGCAGTAAATGGTGCAGTACATTGCATACAAGCGGTGGCAGAACTATCTGGAAGCCACTCAGGGGGTTCAGCTTCCAACACCTCTTTGTAGGCACTATAATTAATCCCATTTGGCTCAAAAAGGGGTGGGGCACTTGGCGTGTAGACTGAAGAGTGAAGCACAGTATCTCCATTCTTTCCAGAGCCAAGAAACGAGACATTTGAACTTGAGAATTGCTGATTTGAGGTAATACTTGGACCTCTACCCCGTCCAGTCAAAATAGCGATGATCCCACCAAGCACATTCTTCAAGTTCACCTCTGGAGGCATGACAGGGGGTTCAATACCACAAGCATCATCACTTGATTCATAACCTCCATCATATAAATCCTCGCTTCCAGAGGGAAACTGGTACAGAAACTCTTGCTTGGAAGACTTAGAGCTGCTCGTACCAGATTTTGGGGCGTTCCACGTAGACTCAGCATAATGATTATCGCCATCAAAGTAGAATTGAGAGTTCCCCTTCTCTACCTTCGATAGAGACGAGTACGTAGTTTTACCATCGGAGGCTATCATCGCCTAGACTGCATATGTAAGATAGCAATCAGCAAGAAGATACCGAACTGAAATTTGAAATAGCAAGCTACAATCTTCGCCGAAAATACGAAATATAGAATCATAGAACATAGCCAGAGAAAAGAAATACCACATTAGTTAAATTTAAGCAATTTCCAATAACAATCAATACAGAAAATAATATTTGAAGTCCAGTAAGACCTTATTTTCATACAGAAAGCATAAATATATCATAAAAAGAGAAGTTCTGAAAGTCGAGGAATTAGGGTTTTTAGTGGAAGGAATTAAAAGCATAAACTAGGAAATCAAGGAACGAAAAATAACCTCGGTTGAGGAAAAGTTCAGGAGGGTTATTCAATTAATGCAATCCAGAATCGGTTGCAATAAGCCGAGAAGGAGAAATGGAGATGAAGGCTGAAGAAACGTACGAGCCGAGATTACTGGGAAATCTGGAGAATATATTGGAATATTGATCAAGTTAACGCCAAGACCAGGGAGCCAACCAAATAGCTCTGAAATCACATTAGCACAAACGACACCGTGTTGTCATTTGGCGCCTTCGAAACAACATTTTTCTCAATTATTTTAATTAAATTAGATTTTAATGGTGAATACTGCAATGTAGTAGTGTTTAAATAAATAAAACAATCATAGATCATGCCTAATTTTTTTTTAAAAAAAAAAAATGTGTTTTACACAAAGTATAAAACATATTATATAATTTATAATAAATCGTGCAAATTTATATGATATGATATATATAAATTAAAAGCAATATCAAGTTTGTTTAACTTGCCCACATGTTGATTACCCGATTAATATAAATAAAATACACCAAACCCCTTTTTGTGCAGTTAACCATTAAGAAAATAATATTAGTTATTTTGGCATCAAAATTATAATTGAATACAATGAATGACATTATAAAAATTTATTTTAAACTTTTCTTTGCTCTTTAATTCAACTTGAATTTTAGCTTTTCATGATGATATTGATAACAATGACATAATAATGGCCTTTTATTATTATTGTTAATAATTAACATTTCCGAGCATAAATTTTAATAAATTCCCAGCTTCCATTTAACATTGTTAAACTCGATCGATGAACTGCCCAGAATTTTTTTTTATTAGAGATGAATAGAACTGAATGTATAACCTAGCCTTTTCAAACTTTGAACCCCTTCATCACTATTCTTTCGTCCGAGATTTTTTTATAGTCCCCGGACAAAGGTAATATATAGCTACGCCTGATGCCCTCTATCTCATCCAACAGTCATTTAGCAAAGCTATGTTCATCAAAATTGTAACTTGCGTAAGAAAACAATAGATAAAAAAACAAAAACTGAAAAAGATTTATAGATAACGCATCACAAATTCACCATCTTCAGGTATAAATGACCATTTCATTCTATGAATGTTACATTTCGTTTATAAAACAAGACTCATATTCGGAGCTTCTTTCCAGGTTGGACCTCATCATCAAAATGGTGGCCAGCCTCACCATTCCCCTCCTTTTCCATCTTCTTCCTGGCAAGTATCTTATTGATTTTATGCAGCTCGTTATTGAGCTTCTGATCCTTGTTTTGCTTTCGTGTCTTCCGACCGTCTTGCATCTTCACACCAAACTGGAATGCAGCCTTTGGCATTGCTTCCTTCTGCTCATTGTAAGTAGCCCATTCCTCTTCTGTTTCAAAGTCCCATCGATGAAGACGACCCTTGGCCTATTCAGTGGAAATTTCCAATTTGTGAATATCAGCAAACAACTCAGTTACAAAACATATATTGAGAACGAAACAAAAAATATCCAATACACGTTAACTATTTTTATTTCTTTAACCTAGTTATACATCAACAACTTGCAGTTTCAGCAAAGGTATCATTGCATCTTTTTAAAAAAAAAACAGTGATACAAGGGAGCATCATCAGCTCTACTGATGAAAAGTATCCAAGGGAGCATCACACAATTAAATAAGCCGTTGATGTGCTAACCCGAATTTAATTTACATCATTTTGCTTCTCCTGGGTCAATGAAGGGGTGGATTTTAGGACAGTGCAATGATTGGAAGAAGCAAGATAGTGTAATGTATGCCAGATTTGAATTGAATTCTGATGCAATCAACACTTGATGGCATTAGGAAATGGATGGTATTAAGACCTTTAAAAAATTCAAGGATCATATTGGACCAAAATAAATTTGAGAACAACCTAAATGAAGCTACAGAGACTAGAAGCAAACCTTTGCCTAATTGTTACACTACTTCACTGAAAATTTGAATTCAGGGCATGATACTTATACCCCGCTCAAAAACCACATAAAAGCCATCACAAACAAAACAAATTACACTGTAAGATAATACTTACCCTTCCGCCCATATCCATTTTGGACAAGTCATCTTCATCATCACTGTCGACTATCTCACGGTTATACTCTTGATATCCTGGGTAACATTCAGAATAACTCTCAGAGATGAAGTTGGGATCTTTTTCACGAGCATCTTTCTCCCTCAACTGTTGAAGTCTCTGATCATCTCGCTTGAAAACTGATCCTAAACCTCGATCCTTCTCTTCTTGAGTCATAAAGCGTGGATCTTGGGGAATATTTAAACCTGTTTGCAAATCATAAGCCTGCATATTTGGCTGAAGATACTGATCTGGGTAAGCCATCTGTTCTGCATACTGGTACTCCTGCCACTCTCCTTGATAGCCACTAGCCAAGGCTTGTGCTTGCATTACATCGTACCCATTCTGAGACTGCATAATCAAATGAAAGAGGATAGAGAAACTCATAAATTAATAGATATAATACACATAAGCAAAATGTATAAATGGAGAGTAATAATTTTACACAATGTCTGAGATCACCTTAATCAGAATGAATTTGGTGCACATCTTTTTTAAGCATTCCTTAGTACATCTCTTTTTCAAGATATGTAGAAAATAGAAAAAGATGTGCGTGGTATATTAATTATTAATTAAAATACGAGATGCACAAGGAAATGAAAATAATAAATAGTGCATCAGATCCATTCCCAGTGTGTAGCAAGGCAAAATAATTCAAGAAACGTTCCAATAGCAAATCCATCAATTAAAATAAACGATCAGGATCCATCAAAAAAAATAAACGATCAGGAGGACCCACTTACTGCATCTTGCCATCCTTGTGGCACAACAGAGGGCGGGACAGGACCATAAGTAGGTTCAGTGAAATATGAAGGTTTTTCCTTGTTCCTAGGAGATTCTTCCATGTCCTCTGAAAGAGGGCTTTGGCTCAAATCTTTACCAGGAATATCATAGTCAATGCCATCTCCAACGAAAATGTCATCATCTTCCGCTCTTGCAACAGCTGGGCCCTGTTTCTCTCTTGAGTTAAGAGAACTCTTTTTGAAAGGAGGTGGTGGTGGTGGGATAAATTCTCTTTCAGTTTGATTCTTAGCCCCCCCACCTTCGATCTTTGATGGCTTATCATCTTCATCATATCCATTGCCAGCAGCCAAACTCTTTCCTGCGTGTAGAAAAAACAAGATAGAGGCAAAAACATTCATAATTTAGAAATTCCAGCAAGTTATACAAAAAATAAACAAAGATCATCATTCTTTACAAAAAGTGTATTATATGTTCATTCGACAACACTAGAAAATATAAATATGCAACAAAATCAAGCATCTAGAAGATAATATCTGAAACTCCCAGATGATCTGCTAAGCACATTAGTTACCTTTCACATCTTTTTCCTTCTTTTTCTTCTTTAGAACCTTCCCAGAAGAGCCAAGACGAAGATATGACATAATTTTAGTAATCCTATCTAGGACAGATCCATCGACATTAACTGTAACCATTTCCTGTGCAAAATAAAAGCAAAGTACATAAAGTGACATGCATTAGAAAATTTAACCAGCTGAAAGAACAAATGTCATCAAGACCTCAGGGAGATCACAAACCTCTGGCACTGGACAGTCAGCTTTACTCCGGTGCAAGGTAGTCGGAATGTCATGATAATATCCACCCTCCTAACAAACCAAAAAGGACATTTAAGTCAAGAAAGTGCCTCCAAGAAACACAAAATAAGTTTAGAAAAGGATCATAACTATTTCAACCAATCTGAAGATGAGTTTTACACATGAACCTTCCAAATTTACCACCCTATTCTAAGTATGGCAGTTCTATGGGAAACATAACAATGTTCCCTCAATTATTTTAAGCATTAACAAACCTCTCATACTTTATACAAGTCCAAAACCAAAATGATACAGCATGCAACATGCAAGACTAGCTACAGTCCTGAGTCCTGACACATAGAATATCTAACATTCAAGATGATGATGCGCATTGGACAAATTACAATATTAGCAAAGCACAGACACACGAAAGACAGGACATCAGGAAAAGAGAGTGAGAGGCAGATGTTTGGAAAAAGAGATAACCAATTAACAACATAACGGCTACTTGATACATATGATTTACTAGCTTCTAATGCACAAATAAGAAGGTATTCAGTGGAAGGCAAGCAAGAAGCAAGCCTAAGTCACATACGGGGAGATCAGTGGGCTGCCAAGTGCATGTTTTTCAAGGCAGGCATGCTGATTTGCGCACATGCAGCTAGAGTGCTAGACACAAGTTACAATAAAGTATAAGCAAAAAGCAGCATGTATCAGCAAGGCTTGAAAACATTAACCTAGAATCGTTGAAGATGGGTAACAGTTATGAAATTCCAAAAAAACCAGAAACATTGAGGAAAATGAAATTCTCACCATGTTATAAATAAATGACATCCGACCAGGGAGAAACATCTCATTTGCTTTCAAGATAGTCTGAGGTTTGACTATCCACCGATAGACGGACTGAAAGGAGGAAAGTAGTCAACATCAGCTTGCTAAGCTTAAATATAAAATATTAATACACAAAAATATTCTCGAGCCCTGATTTCATACAAAAAGGAAGGGGGGAAAACCTTTGCAATTGATGTGCGAATTGACACTTGCTGGTCTTCCTTTGAAGGTCTGTCAGCAAATCAAAGTTATGTATCAAAACTTAATACATGAAGATTTAAAATCAACCACATAAATATGAAGTTAATTAATAGCATAAAAAGAAAATAACCATACAAACTGACAAATCTGACCGCACAAATTACCTAGGTTTCCCATCAACATCATCCCCTGTCTCTGGCTTCTTATCAATCTCACTTCTTACTTTATTCAGCAAAGCATAATCTAGACCTTTAACCAAATGAGTGTGCTCCACATCACCTGACAAACATCAATAAAGCAACACCCAAATCCTACTCAGTTAATAGCATAAATAATGAAGGTTATCCATAGCCATCCTACATTAAAAACTATTCACATTAATATTGACTCATCCATAGCAGGCTAGCAATATCACTAACAAGTCAAAGGACCTGAGGATTCCCCAGTATCAAAGATCTACTCAAAACTCTATTTTAGTAACTAACAATTCATATGAACCTGTTATGGTGTCAGAAGCTTGTAATGCTAATTAGTAGGAATTCTAAACTTTTATTTTTTTGTTTGGGGGGAGGGGTGTAATGAGTGTTCAAAGACAATAAATAGTAAAATACAAACCTCCAAGGTACTTGCTCTTCTCAATGGATAAATTGTGTGCATCAGCTGACCTACAAAAAGTGGTTACATTGTCAGAGAAGACAAGCAATGGCAAAGAGTAAGCAAACACAAGATCTTTTGAGAAGAGGGAGGGGAGCGAAACTAGAAAGACAATGATACATATTACCACATACACAATGGATAATGATAGTAGCCTTACCGTAGATCTACATTACCAGGAGGAGCAACTGCATGAAGTCCCAAGTCAGTTGTTTCATAATCAGGATTTTGGTCTTCTCTTCGCTCTTTGGCTCGGTCTCTATATTTTGGTAGTTCTGGCTCTTCGAGTTTCTCTTCCCTACGACATTTCCAATACCAAAATCATATAATGATCATATGCCATTCAAATATCCCAGTATCCAAAACAAATACATCTACGCCTTGCTTAACCCCCTTAATAAATAAAAAGCAAATATACAATTGTATAAATATGGGCTCATTTGTCGTTGCAATTTTTACATGGTCACTTGTACACTTAACATTAACCAACTAACGGGAAACATCCGTGTACTGGAAAGTGTCACATGAAATCAAGCAGAACCGAAGTGATTCATAGCCAAGTTATGGTTAAAAAAAAGGTTAAAAGCAAATTGAATGCAACTTACTTGCGACGGAGAGCTTTCTCCTTGTAATTCTTCTTCGAAGTAGTCATTTGAAAAACAATCTACACTCTCATAGAAAATTTCGATGTGTATTTTCCTTGAATCACGAAATCAGAGGTGAAACCAATCCAAGATGCAAAACAGCATATCATTCACGACAAAGGAGGATCTGCCGGTTAGGGCTTTGTTATAGAGAGCGCGAAGCAGGGGAACCTCCGGGAAACGAAGAAGGACCAGGAACAAACAAATATCAAATTACGGTAATGACCTTATCCTAACACAATTTTTTGGGAAAAAAATATTCAGAAAACCAAAAGTATAATATATGCGTGTGTATTGCGTACTTTTATATATATACCACTACTACTATTTATAACTTCAGTAGTTTGGCCAAAAAAATTGGTCCTATTTATAAGTCAATTTTATGTAATAAATGAAAGATTTTACCCATATTAATTACACCTATGAAAATACAGAGAGAAGAAACAGTTAAAACATACTCAATCATAAAAAAGGGCAAAAATAAAAATTTACCCCATAATCATTGTGTCAACTAACTTTTTTTGGTATGTGAGATTTGATCAAAGTAGACTTATAAATAGGACCAGAGTGATATATATTATAGGTTTAATGTTTCTACATTTACTGCGGAAACTTTTTTTCTGCAACACTTACATAAAAATGAATGGGTCCCATTATGAAAGCTCCATTTTATAATTCTAACCCTTCAGGCTTAAACAGGCTTGGCCGATTTCCTCCTCCACATGCATATAGTGTTTACTCTATTTTCATATTATTATTTGTTATCTGAGAATATAAACACTACAGGAATAGAGTAGGCAATTGATAGAGATTCACACTCGTAGTTAAAACTTTATTTGTATGTATATATAGTTATAATACATATAAGAATTATATATATGCACACGAATATATTCCGTTTTATTCATAAAATAAGTTGGTACTTCTCCTTTTTTTAATGAAACTGAAGTTATTTCTTAACATCACATAGACTAATGTTGTGAACTACCGAACTATTATAATTATATGGACAGTTGTCATGAGTAAAAATTCAATAATTAAGTCATATTTATGACAAAATTATATCAATTGAATAAAATTTTATGAACTGAATTTTAAATGAGTAAAAATTATAAAAATGAAACAATTAAATTTAAAAAATATATATTATTATTTCATATATTTTATCACGTATAGGACAGATTTCACTGTTATTGTCATTTCCATTAATGTTTTCATGTTTTTTCTCGCCCAAAGAGCATTTCAGCATTATATTTTTTAGCATGGTGCTTGCCATTTTAAAACTAACTTTCTCAATTAATAAAGCCAGCTTATTTATGCTCAAAATGGTGTTTGGCTTGGTTTTAAAGTAAAGGCTTTTTACTCAAAAACCACTCTAAAATTGATGTAACTTTTTTCTGGTTTTTGCTTTTGACTAATTTCCTCATCTTTTAACATTTTGAAACTGACTTTTCAATATATGATTTAAACAAATTAATATTTTTAATTATAAAATTTTATCCAAACATAAAATTATATTATACTGATTTCACTTTTACTACTTCAACTTAAGCATGTAAAAGGAAGTTGATATAAAAGTCCAACATTAATCTAAATAAGCCCTTGATTTATTAGACCCAAACGGCGAAGTTATAAAAGAAAAAATATCACTACAAATGTTTTCATAATGCCCACTGAGTTTTAAAATTTATTAAGTAATAAACTTGTATCTACTAGTGTTAATTATTAATTTTTAAATAAGAACACATTAATTATGCATTTATTTTATTTTTATCAAAAAGCATGACATAAATTGAAAATTGAAAACTGAGTAGATCTTTCTATATATTACTGATTGAAATACTGAACATGATGTAAATTTTTATTGAAAAACTGTTTTTGAAAACTTCAATCACTATTCCAAACATGCTTAAAGCACATTATTTTCTTGGTGAATATATAATCCAAGCCCATGCCTAAAATGTAGAGGACTCAGTATAATAATATAACACAGTGAGAAGACATAGTCCTCTGGAGGCCAGGGTAGTCAGCAATAAGGAATATATCTCAAAGTAGTTAAGGAATTATTTGGTTACAATCCATATCAAAAAAAAATATTTAGTTAGTATAATATATCATGCATGCATATAAATTATAAAGCCCAGCCCTACAGGGCTAGCCCTTAAAGGACCAAGGTCTAAAAGGGCCGGTTCTTTTATGTTCGGGATTAAAAAAAAAAAATCTACTTTTCAAGATTCGGGCCGAGAGCATACGGGCAAGGGCCATTAGCTATTTTTTAAATTTTAACTATTTTTTCTGCGTTTTTTTCAAAAAATCATAATTAGTAAATTACAACAATTATCGTTCTAATTTTTTAAAGAAATGTTGTCAACATTAAGGTTGAAAAGAAAAGGTTTGAGGAATATCAAAACTACAAATCATTTGAACCCCATTCAAACAATATGTCAACGGAATGGCGACGGAAAAACTCAGAACCTTCGACTCAAAGATTGTGAGGACTGAGGAACCTTTGACTCTTCGAGATCGAGACTTGAAGTCCGTCGGAAATGCTCAGAAGGCCATAAGGGAAAGGTTTGAGGAACAATACGAAAGCGGAGTAGCGAACTCGGCGAGCTTCAACCTAACAGATCAGTGACTGTGAGGAACCTTCGAGACTTCCAGGCAATTGGAAAAGCTCAGTAGACCATAAGGGAAGGGTTTAAGGATAGATCAGCGACTGTTCGGAAAAGCTCGAAAGGCCAGAGGAACAGTCTGTCGACCGTCAGCGCCTCGACAGAGTGGCAGACTTCGCGAACTGAAGCAGTGAAGCACTAATGGTCTGATGCACTGATGGGTGACTCTATGTGTGTGAGGCTGAGATAGTGAGACTGAGGCGAGAGGCTTGAAGTGAATGACAGAAATGAGTGAAACTGTGAGAGTGACTGAGTGAAGTAGCTTCCTTCACGGTCAGACTCGATTAGCAGGCAAGTGAGCAATTGCCAAGTGTGCGGAGTTAAAAAGAAGGGCCTAACAAGGCCGACCTTTTTAAGCCATAAGTCCTACAAAGGGGCTGGTCTTTTTAGGCCCAACTTCATTTGGAAGCTCCATTTTATAATTCTGACCCTTCAGGCTTAAATGGGTTTGGCCCGATTTCCCTACTCTACATGCATACAGTGTTTACTCTATTTTCATATTATTATTTGTTATCTGAGAATATAAACACTACAGGAATAGAGTAGACAATTGATAGAGATTCACACTCGTAGTTAAAACTTTATTTGCATGTATATATAGTTATATACATATAAGAATTATATAAATGCACACGAATATATTCCGTTTTATTCATAAAATAAGTTGGTACTTCTCCTTTTTTTTTCCTTTCTTGTTCACGCCAAAGTTAAATAATGTATACAAGTTACACTTGATATGATCGGATTTCAAAACATGCATGGAATGTTTGCTCTATCAAATAGTGGTGGGATCGGATTTCAAAACATGCATGGAATGTTTTCATATTATTATTTGTTATCTGAGATATAGTCAACGGACGCCTCTAGAGGCGTCAGTCAACCGACACCACTAGTGGTGTCCGTTGACCGACGCCACTAGCGTCGTCCGAGACCCACAACAGTCCCCCACCCGTGAACCCTCCCGTGAACTCCCTCCCACCCGTGCCCTTCCCTTGTCTATTTATCTCCTTCCCTCCTCTCTCATTCACTCACTCTTCTTCATTTGCGATTCCTTTCCCTCTCAATTTTTTTATCATTCACTCATTCCCCGCAAAACTCCGTTTTCATCTCCCTCATTCAGCTTCTTCATTTTCTCCATCTCCCTCATTCAGCTTCTTCATTTTCTTTTTGCAAAAAAATGAATCACATTCGTTCATTTGTATATTATAATGGTGCTAAAAATATAGGTCCAAATGGATTGATATTTGAAGGTGAAACAAGAGCAATGTATATTGTTCGAGGTATGTCTCGTCAAGATTTAAAGGAAAAGATCCGTCGAAAGTTAAAGCTACAACAAAATCAGGTAATATCTTTGAACGGGTAGAGTGCCTTGTGGAGACGCGAAATATGCGGGTTTAGAGATATTCGATGATGAGGATGTTGATGTTTTTGTTCAAACATTTAAGGAAAACACTACGTCCCAATTTGCCGAGTTATATGTGGATATTGAGATGTTAGAATGGGCGGATAATACCGACTCATGGACTCCATCGGTCACATTATATGGCTAATTTTGGTTCACCTCACCAACACAATCAACCGTTGTACATGAAGAAGATATTGACTATGAACCCGACAATGAGGAAGAGGAAGAGGAAGAAGATGAAGACACTTTATTGGATAATGACGATGATCGAATGATAGTGATACGGATGACGAATATGATGGTAATCCCATGTATCAGACAGATTGGTATGTTATCATCGGGTTAGTTACGGAGTTGTATTATTATATAAATTATTTTGCATTAGTTACCATGTTTTCGCATAAACCGTATTATGTGTGAATATACAGATGTTACACCATTTTGGAATGACATTCCACATTATGAGGTCGTTGATGAAGATTATCCCGATGAGGATATACTTGGATGTGGAAGGCTTGGGTAGGGGTCCGTGGGCAAGAGGAGATGGATTATATATAAAACAAGAGTTCGGGTCCAAGAGTGATGTGCAAGCAAAGACAATAAAACTTTATTGCATGAAGGAACATCATGAAGCTCAAGTGGTTGAGAGTACTACAACCAAGTACTCAATGAAATGTCGGCATCATGAACAAGGTTGTGATTGGAGAGTAAGAGCAATTAAACCGAAGAATAGCAACACTTGGGTGGTAACTAAATGGGTTGGAAATCATAGTTGTGTGAGCAGAATTCTCTCCCAAGATCACAAACAACTTGATTCTAAAATTATTGCCGAGGCCATAATAGGTATGGTGCACAATACAATTTGATAATATGTGAATTTATTTGTGTTTATCAGTGAAAAAATAACATTCCTAGTGTACACTTTTTGTGATTGGTTTTGCGAGACATGGTAAAGGAAACACCTTCGGTTCTCGTGATCATGATACAAGAAAGGGTGTGGAATGTTTGGTTATCAAGTTTCTTACAGGATGGCATGGAAGTCAAAACAAAAAGCAATAGCCTCGATTTACGGTGATTGGGAAGAGTCATATGCGTTCCTTCCAAGATGGTTCGAGCACATGTTGAAATTTTCCCAGGATCCGTTTATCATATTCAACATGGACCGTATATTGTTGATCGGCGGGTTGTTAATGGGATTCGGAGTTTTTCAACGAACATTTTGGACCTTGAGTCAATGTCGTGATGCCTTCCAATGGTGCAAACCGGTCATATACAGTCGACG
Organism: Acacia melanoxylon; assembly: GCA_019022615.1. NCBI lineage: Eukaryota > Viridiplantae > Streptophyta > Magnoliopsida > Fabales > Fabaceae > Acacia > Acacia melanoxylon. Next base: position 11,051,987 of record JAFJYJ010000011.1, read on the forward strand.
GTACGCATTTATACGGTAAGTATAAGGGACATTATTGATTGCAACCGCCCAAGATGGAAATAATGAGATCCTCCCGATTGCATTTGCAATTGTTGAAAGTGAAAGTAAGGAAGCATGGGAGTATTTTTGGCTTCCATACGACTGTATGTTACAAATAAGATTGGTCTATGTCTTATTTCTGATCGTCACAAAAGCATAATATCAGCAGTCGGCAATAAGATGCTTGGTTGGCAGCCTCCTAATGCGTACCATGTATTTTGCATTCGTCATGTTGCGAGCAACTTTAATACCCGCTTCAAGGACCAAAGCAATTGAAGAAAAATTTAACGAAATTAGGTAATATACTTCAACCGATGTGCGTGACTTTCATTGTGGACTTTACTAGAACCATATAATGTTGTTTGTTTTTTTGTTACGGGATATGTTCCAAGCAAAATACACTTTGATGCCTTGTATGCCGAGTTTAACGATTCTGATCGTGAAGTGGCGCATGGATTGAAAGAATTCCAAAAGACAAATGGTGTCGGAGTTATGATGAGGATGGACGAAGATACGGTCATATGACAACCAATTTGTCGGAATCAATCAATAAGGTTTTCGGGGAGCGAGGAACATGCCCATAACATCATTGGTGAAATGTACCTATAGTCGGCTTGTTCGTTCATCGGGTCAAAAGAGGGACCCAAGCAAAAAAAGATACAATGATGGGAAAGCTTTTTTCTTGTTATTGTTGAAGCTATGACAAAGAATGGAGAGCGAGCTACGTCGATGCGTGTTCGGGAGTTTAATGTGGCACGTACCACGTTTGAAGTTGATGATCGGGGCGATACACTCTCGGTGAACTTGAGCCGGGGGAAATGCCAGTGTGACAAGTTTCGGGCATTCAAATTCCCCGTAGTCATGTAATTGCTGCATGTTCGGCGATATCCCATTATGTCGAACAAGCGTGGATCCCGCATTCTCAATCTACAATATTGTGAATGTTTACTCTTCATCATTTCACCGATCGGAAGTGAACAAGGAATACCGCCGTTCCGGACCGAAGATTATCCCCGATGAATCGACATTACGTGGTAAGGGGCGACCGAGATCTACACGCATTCGCAATGAAATGGATGAGGTGGAGGTTCAACCTAGCTCCGGTCGAACTAGATGTAGCATATGTAAACAAAGACGGACATAATAAGCGTGCATGTCCTACGAAGCGCATAGCTAATTAGTCCAAACTAGCTTTCCTATTTACCGTGTTATGACATTTTTTTTGTAGTTTCAAGTTCTCATACTAAATTTGGGTAAACGTTGGTTAGCTATATGTTCAATAAAAAACTAAACAAACACAAGTCAAATACGATAATCCATACAAATATGTCATAATACAATAATCCAAGCAAATATGTCATAATACGAGAATCCAAGCAAATATGTCATAATACAAATAATCCAAGCAAATATGTCATAATACAGTAATCCAAGCAAATATCACATAATACAATAATCCATCCAAATATCACATAATACGCCGTAATCCATGCAAATATGCCATAATACAGAACGCGCAAAACGCTCAAGGTGGAGTATATGGAGGCCACGGTCTCGAACGCGCATCACGCTGCGGGTTCCTACGGATGCCACCAGTCCACGCTGTCCATCAAGATTACGCCTAAAATTGAGATCCTCGGCAGCGGCCGTATGAAGTCATCGGCGTGCTCACCGTGTCATCGGATACGGGTGTCCTCCCGGTATGGACTACTACTTGATCCCGCCCGCACAACCCCGTCCCCGGTGGTAAGAATGGAACGCAAGTAAAACCTGTTGTGCCCGATAAGCATTGAAGCCGGGAAAGCCGTATGGATGCATGTAGGCGTTGAAGCCCGTAAAAAGCTCGTTCGGCCGGTAAGAAGTGGATGCATCAAAGCCGGCCCGAGAATTCCCGTGATGGCCACTCATATTGGTGTGGGACTTGTGTCCGCGAAGCAAACATCGTTTCGGTTGTGGGTAACGTGGCCTCGGTACATGTATCTCTCGGGTGGTATCTCGTCGGGTTCCACGACACCTCGTGTATGCCGTATTGGGCCACATGGGTGGTCTATAGACACCTCCGCCACGTGGAACAGGCTGGGGTATCTCATATGCCTCCATCTCGATCCTCGGCCGTCGATGACCCAGTCCCCGTCCTTCCTTCGCACGAGGCGGGACCTCTAATGCGGGATCTGGTACACTGACTAAGATTCCAGTTGGTGCGCTAGGACCAGGCTCCGCAACTCGGCCAAACTCTCTAAGTGCTCCCAGTAACTGGTCACAAACCTCTTGTACTGCATATTGTTGTATTGCGGAAAAAATCGGGAGAATTCGCCACCAAATCCACTCTACACCATCTATCTCGCATTTAGGCAATAACATGGATAACAACACCGAAATTAAGCTATGGATAATAATATGAAAGATATAGTAGGAAAAATGGAATGAAGATCAATACGTACCACATGCCCGATCCCGGCGACCGCCTCGTCATATACCGTCTAGTGTGTGTGAAAAACCAAGTCATGTACTCGGAGTTTGGGGAAACCGACCCATCGATGGATATGTAGTCTCGATGAGCTCATGTCTTGTGTTCCACAACTGAATAAATGCCTCCATCTTGAGTTCCCAATCCTCGGTCATCTTACCGCGTAAGGTAAGATCATGTGCTCCCTTAAGCCGTGCGCGGCAGTCGGGATGTGTTGCCGCATGCCAAATTGCCGCATGCGCCGATCGGGTCGGTGCATCTCGACAATGTGGAAAGCAAGTACGGGTGTCACCGCCCTCCACATGTCCCGCATGTGAACATCTCGCACCCATAAACTCATATCGGCGTCCCTATATGGCTCCCACTTCACCCGTACATGTAAACAAATGCGAATTAGTTTACTATTTTTGTCCCCTAAAGTCAAATTTAAAGTATACATACATTGTCTCGACCCATCCGGTCAAGCTCTATCCGATATGTCTTTAGATCACGTCGCAATAACCGCACGTTGACATTATTGAACCTGCAAACGACTTGCAAATAAGAACATAATCGCTCAACAACTCCAACCAGTTCAATGTATTCGTAACGTCATACTGTTGCCATACCTGAGTCCGTAATGATCATCTTCGTCATTGGGCGGTGGAATGGGAGGTGATATGGCAGAAATCTTGACCATGCCCATATACGCAATAACAACAAACAACCCCAATGTTTGTTCCGAAGCCGACGTGGCCCGACATAGCTCGCGAAACAAGGTGTAGCGAGTACCGCAGACCCCAACCGTATGTAGCGGTCTCCGCAAGGTCACCACCCGTAATTTTATAAATCGGCAAGGAGCTCGCGCCGGACTTGTCACGAGAACAAAAATCCACCGAATAGGCGCGAGGTAAGCACGTGCACAAGCCGACCTCAGCAAGAGGCGAGTGCTCGTCCCGGTGGGCCCAACGAGTCTCAAACCGCCCTTCAACTCGATGTTGCCGCCAATCAAATGAGTTGGGAGTGGAGTTAAACCCATGTATTGTTGCATAACCGCTTCCCGGTTGCCATGTGTCGGACCGAGACTACTTGACCCTCGGTGGACAAACCTAAAATGCCCCTACATCCCGTCTGTAGAGTAATAGTCATCTCACCAACCATGGCCATATGGAAGGTGTGAGTCTCGCCTTCACCTCTCAACCAAAGCAAAGTAATAAGGTATTTGTCAATCTACAACAACATAAAGGTAGAGAACAAATATGTAAGGGTCTTATATTATCCGTATCATGTACAAACAACTAAATGCGTATAATTACATAAAGAATTTTAAAACATACCGGAGTCTCTTCATGCGAGACACGTGCCGTAAACCCGCACGCATAAGGTCTTCTTGCAGATCTACGGGGATGAGATTTGGGTCCTCAACATCTCCTAAAGACCGTGTGAGGCTCGCCTCACCCTCAAACAATTGCAATCTCCTTTGTTCCACACAACTTGTGATCGGTGCGACCGCGCACCTCCTCGCAAGAACTCCCACTCTTTGGGGTAGGGCTCAATATTGCGGCGCGTTGGTCATCCATTTGACTAATAAATTTGGGGGTATTATATTTCAAAAAATGAAAGATATTTGCTAAATGTAACAAAGACTTTAAAATTCGTTAATTAAATTTACGTTAATAAATAATAATATACAATATATTTCAAAAAATATTTTTATTAATTCACTAATTATTATTCTCCCAAATTGCTTAAATGAAATTTAGCAAAGCATAATACTTTACATTTTATATATGAAATTATTAATTTACAAAATATTAAATAATAAGTCATTTATCTTAAGGTTTATAATTAACATACAAAATAATTAATTAATTTACTAATTAGTCTTGTATCCTAAAGTTAGTAACCAATTTTAAATTAGTCTTGTAAATTTACGTTAATAAATAATAATATACAATATATTTCAAAAAATATTTTTATTAATTCACTAATTATTATTCTCCCAAATTGCTTAAATGAAATTTAGCAAAGCATAATACTTTACATTTTATATATGAAATTATTAATTTACAAAATATTAAATAATAAGTCATCTATCTTAAGGTTTATAATTAACATACAAAATAAATAATTAATTTACTAATTAGTCTTGTATCCTAAAGTTAGTAACCAATTTTACATATTATTATTCCCTAAATTATTCATTATAATTATTATTTAATTATTTAATAATTTATAATTATTAACAATTTGTAAGAAATTAAGCATCTATCCTACCGTTATACATTTATTAAGTATCTATAAACAAATTAATAAATGTATATCATTAAAAATTAAATCAAATTAGTAAACAATCAACATATAAAAAAAAATTAAATGTTACCTTTGCAAAATTGAAGTCAGGAGTGAGAGAGGAAATTTGAGCCTCCTCCTTTCCGATGATTTCTCTTTTCTCATGTCTCAAACTTTCCGGACTCGTAACGTTTTCTCAACTCCGGGGAGAGTGAAAAAGAATGAAGAAAATGGAGGTTGGAGGAGTTTTATAGTGAAGAAAATGGAATGAGTGAATCAAATGAAGGAGAGGGAAGAAAAATGAAGAACATTGATGAAGTTTGGGAAGGGGGGACCGTTTGGCTGGTGGGTTTTGGGAAGGGGAGGGGACTTTGACGGTGGGGTTAAAGGAAGTGGTGGGGGCGGGGTGGGGACCGTTTGGTGGTGGGTTCGGGAAGGGGTGGGGGTTGTTTTCGGGAAGTGGGGGGCGTTTGGTTGCGGAAGGGGGAGGGTCGATTGGGTGGGGTTTCGGAGGGGGCGATGATGGGAGTAATTGGGGGGCGGGCGACGCAAAGTCGGGATTCACCCGACGCGCGTCAGCCGACGCGTCGGAATCCGGCTTTGCGTCAGATTCCCGACAGGGTCGAAGCGACGCTGTGGAGGCGTCGATCAACGGGACGCCTCTAGAGGCGTCCGTTGGGCGACACCTCTACCCGCCTCGCGTCGGTTGACGACGCCAGAGGGGGGGTGGCGTCCTCCCATGGCAGGTTCAAACCTGTCAGTCAACTGACAGGTTTGACTGCCTTATTTTGGTAAATAATCCTTAATGAACAGTATTCTAGTAATTTTTTTTTCTGTTCTTAGTTTGGTAAAAAACCCCATTAATTTGTACCAAATTTACTGCTGTATCACTCCTCAGATTTGGAAAGTCTGTGAGTGATAAAAAGATTTCTAAGATCACAAAAGACTCCTTTATGTTAACCAAAAATTTAGGATTTCAACAAGTTCCCTTTATCCTTTTGTGTGTCAAAGAAAAGATTGGCAAGTAAGATCCAGGGTACATATAGGTCAAATTAAACAAACATAAAAATTCACATATACAAGAATGCCAAAAGGAGTAGAGAAGGAAATAAGGCCCTCTTTGTGGTTTGGGAGGAAGAAGCCATAATTATAATAATATGACTCACATGATATATCTCTTCTTGGTGGATCGGAGCTTTTCTTATAGAGAAGTTAAAGTACGTATAGGAGTTTATTACTATTATTAATAGCGTATGTTTACCAATTCAACCAAGTCACGTTGTCCGGCTTCAATGCTTCATCGATATATCAATTAATTTGCAATAGCTCGAGCTTAGTTTACAGAGGTGTGACAAAAGTTTTGTCCTTTATAACATTAGAAATAAATAAAAGGAAAAAAAGTCAATGAATAGAAAAAATTGAAGGCTGAAGCGTGAAGACAAAGCATACCCCAGTGGGTTCGAACTCAGAAGAACAATTCCTGTAGCACCAAGTCACCAACACTAACGAGTCACGAACAAGATAAAGAACGATGAAGAACAAGTCGAGCTGTCGAGGACTGAGTCAAGAATCGGACTGTTAAAAGAGACTAGGGCTAAAGAAAAAAAAAACTAACAGAACAAATAGGATGAAGAAAATACCTGATGGCAGCGGCAACGGCGTCCACGGATTGATGGGCAATGGAGGCGTAGGAGACACGGAGAGGGGGAGAGATCGAGATTTAGGTAGACGGCAGGGGGAGGACGAGATCAAGGTATGCCTGGGTTTTTTAATTTATTTATATTATTAAATAAATATATATATTTAAAAAAACTAAAAATTCATGTCCGCACGTGCGTGCACTCGCCCCCGCATAGGTCCGCCCGCCTTGAGCCTAATACTCCCTCCGGCCCTCCCATCCTATATATAAGATAAAGTTAACTTTGTTTGGAAAAATTAAAGAAACTAAATAAGTTACTTAATTATATCATACATGTATATTATATATTCTTAGATTATATATCAGTTTATTAGTCAAACTATTTGATTTAGGAAAAAAAAATAGTTTTCTTAATCTTTTATTAAAAGTTAACTTTGTTTTGAATTTAAGACTATAGGAAAGCTTATTTGTGAGTTTTGAGTAGGACATTGTGGGTTAATTGTGCCTATAACCTTAGACAGCTAGTGTCAATTCATTTAACTAAACGAAAAATTGATAATTGAAGCAAGTAGCTTTAGTAAGAGTGAGTGTGAGTGTGTGTAACCTTAAATAAATATGTGTGTTTAACACTAGAAAGGATGGTGAGACTTGAGAGGGTTAAAATAGTTTCGATCCAGACGACTAACTACTCAGTCCTTAAGTCCTGACAAGTAAAGAAGCTCTCTCTCTCTCTCTTTTTAAAGGAACACTCAAAGGGATAGAAGTGGTAGATTATGTGGCCATAATCTTGTTAGTGCAAAATCAATTATATCTGTTGTCAATTAATTCTGGATTTTAAATAGGTTTTCTTTTGGAGTATTTAGAATATAATAAACTACGGTGACAGAGAGAGCCATTAAAAAATTGTTGAGAAATAGGGGAAAACGCAATTAAAGTAGTTTACTCAATAAAGCATCGATAAATGAAAATAAGAACAATGATTTAAGAGAATATGATTGATTGTTCCTTGCATACACTTTCGGTTAATATTGCAAAAACTTTCAATAAAAAAAAATGAAGAGGAAAAAAGATTTTCATCATGTCTAAGTTTTTTTTTTTTGGTCGAGGTGTAAAAATACATGAGATTTTTCCAAAAGTGTGCACCTAACACCAAATATTTTCTCCAACTGGGGCAAAAGTAATTGTAAATTTCCATAATATGTGCAAAAAAATAAAAATGGTTAGTTGACAGTTTGTTTAATTTTTTTTAAGGGTTAAGGTGTCCAAAATGTACATGAGATTTTCTCAAAAGTAGTGCGACCTACACAAATGTTTTTTAGGGATAAAAGTAATTATAAACTTCCAAAATAGAGGTTAAAAATGTATATTGCCCATTAGTTGACTGTTTGTTTGAATTTTTTCGACTAAAAATGGTGATATTGAGAAAGATGTGGGTGATTAAGAAACAACCTGGAGAGAAATACTTACATACTGTAAGAATATCACGTTATCTGAACTCTGTCCAATGAAAACATAACAAACTCGTATCATTTTAATCCTAGTTGACTGATAACTCGTTTGAGAAAATTCAAATTTTATCTTATTCTTAAGAAAAATTGAGTCATCGATCAACTAAGATTAAAATAATATGATTGTTATATTTTTATTAGGTAAAGTTTATATGACATGGTACTCTTGAAGTATGTAAGTATTTCTCTGACTGAGAATAATAATTTGTTGACTAGGAAATGGAAATTAATCTCACCTACCTTTTATCTGCATCTCATCACTTCTTTCTTTCAAAAGAGGGAGGGAGATTAGAGGAAGGGTTAGGTTAAAATAAAGTGATGGGGTAGTAGAGATAAAAGGTTATGTGAAAATTAATTTCACTTGCCCAACCAACATTATTCCATATTGTTTCTTAAACATCCACACGCCATCCTCCGTGTCACCATTTCAATTAAAAATTAAAACAGATGGTCAATATATATTTTTACACATATTTTAGAAATTTATAATTACTTTTGTTGCTAAAAAAACATTTATGTTGAGCGCATTTTTAAAAAAATCTTGTGTATTTTTTCCCCATTAACTTAAAAAATTCAAAAAAAAAATGGTCAACTAATAATTAATGTATATTTTTACACCTATTTTAAAACTTCAAGATTATTTTTACCCCTTGCTACCTCTTAAAAAAAAATCTCCAATTTTTGCACCTTGACTCTCTTTTTTTGGTCAAGAACTTTCATATCTAAGTTGAAAACGTTGTTACTGTCAGAGAACCATACCCAGCCAATCAAAAGTAAATACTATTACTAGTGGTGAAGCAAAAAAAAACTGGTCAGCCTATGGCTCAATTCGGACATATACTATTGTTTTGGCCAAAAAAAAAAACATAGGGGCTATTATTAGTGCAAAAGTAAATACATGAAAAACTGGTCAATCTAATATTAAAGCAGCTAGAACTGGTAAAACCGAGTGCACAGTGGCCGAAAAAAGGATCAGAACCAGAGATAAAGACAGAAGAAAATTCCAGGAACGAAGAAAACAAGACAAATTAAAGATGAAGAAGAGAGGGAAAGGCAAATATGGAAGAAGGAAAAGAAGAATATTATATTGAAGATCCAAGAGGAATAAAACAAATGAAAGAAAATCACACTGGAATTAATAAATTGTAAATCATTATCTCAGCTAGCTAATTCAGTAGGGCATGCATGTTTCAGTTCTAAAAACATTGGGTGAGAGTAAATATAAGTGGTTGTGAAGTGATAAAGTAATACTACTTCAATCCTTAATATAAGAAATATTTAGATAATTAGTTTTTTTGTCTTAAATATAAGACATAGTTTTCATATTTGTCAATATTTTTTTAATTTATCTCTATTGATACTCTCTCAATAATAATTAAGGAGAGAGAGAGAGAATTAGAAAATTAAGGAAGATGATTAGGATGTTTAAAAATATATACATTTCATATCAACTAACATAATCAACTTTCTTAATCTAATCAAATTAGATAAATATGTCTTATATCAACTAACAGAGGAGTACTATAATATAAGATAACATATGCTTTTTCAAAAGAAAAAAAAAATTGGGTGAGTTGAGTGAGAGGCCAGGGCATGCCTTCGACTCCAAGCTTAAGAGGCTTTTATAGAGGTGTTTATAGATCACTTACTGAGAAAGAAAGTCTTCACCTTCACATAGATAGGGGATGTAAACTCACTAGCTTATGATAATTATGATTATGAGCGAACTTCTTTTCCAACTAAATGAGAGGTTTTTAAATGTGAGCTGCTCCCACAAACAGTTGCAATATAATCAATTGCTGCGAGAGATATAAAGATGAAGAAGTGTTGAAAATGGACTTTGGTCTATAATTACTGCAATCCACCCCCAACAAATAATAATGAGTTCACGTACACACAAGATTGTTTTGACTCTGGTGTTCATGCATCTCTTGCCGACGCAAGTTTGATCGTCCAGGGAGTGAACAAAATTCCTTGGCTGTAATAAAACATGAAGTCCCATAACTTAATAACAGTGACTCTTTTACTTATCAATATCTCTTCACTTGTCAATAAATGCTTTTCAGATATTATTTCTCTTGTTGTAAATTCCCTACAAATAATAATGTTATTGCTACTTGCCCGCTTATATACAAAAAGATAATGAATTAGTAATGGAATTTCGTAACAGAAATCGGTCACTGATTAATTGATAATAATCTATTTGACCACAAATCATCAAAATTTTGTCATTAATTCACTGCTTTTTGTACATGTACATACATAACTCTAGAGGCAAAGTACATGTATGGTTAGAAATGTGACATTTTCAACTATTTTTCCCCCCAAATAGAAAGAGAAGATGAGAGTAACATTTATATATACTTATATATGGGGAAAGGAAGAATTACATATAAGTTGCAAGTAAAGAATTTAGTTACTAATAAATCTTCATTTACGTCAACTTGTGGTGTTTATAATTTGATACTGCCTCAAGTTCTTAGTATAAAGTTAGTTGGGTTATATTTAGTTCAAAATACAAGATCTCAATCCATTTTATATCTTACACACATCATTTTTTTTTTCAAAACTAATTTATCTAACTTATGGACTGATATATAATATTAATTCATCTAATGTCACTTACTTTTTTTTTTCTAGAAAATCTAATGTTACTTACATATAAATATTTTAAAGAGATAATTTAGCTCTTATATTAGAGATATGATGAAGTATTTTGTACAAAATAAAATTGCTGAAGGGAAAACATTGACGATTTGGACTATAAAATGCATATATAATATAAGTATATGACAAATCATATTATTATAGATTACTAACAGTATATTTTATTTTAGGAAACCCGCAATGTTTTTTTTTTTTTTTTTTTATAAATAATTTTTAGGAAAGGGGTTGGGTTCACCCACAATCCAAGGGCAGGGCGAAGTCTCTTTTCTTCCTAGGTGATACTAATGTTGGGTAGGGCGAGCCGTCTATTACCCTAAGGCACTTACCTAAACACCAAGCCTTCTCTTAGATGATACCAATGTTGAGTAGGACGAGTCGTCTATTACCTTAAAACGTTTATCTAGGCACAGGAGCGGAGCTTAAGACAAAAATTTGGGGGGGGGGCAAATCTATACTCATTAACTAATTTTTATAATTATATAACATTTTTAAAATATTCAGATTTATAATAAAAGTTGGGAAGAAAAAATAGGGAGAAGATAAAATCAAAGAAATAATATTATAGCATTACTCCCTGTATTTGGATGGACCAGAGAAAACACAAATAAAAGAAACTTTAAAAATTAAAAGCCATATGTAGAGAAACTTTTTACCTTTTGTTTTATAAGTTATAACTATGATGATGCACCGAAGATAAAGCAGCTCCACTGTAAAGAAACTGGAAAACTCTATAATGGTATCGTTGTACTTCACTCTGATTCAGCAACATCATCTACTGACAATGACTTTTTCCTAGATCAGTTAAATTTACAGCATATACTTCTACTTCTCATCCTCAATCATACTGCATTCATTCGATAACTACCAAGAACACGAAAAAAACTCGCAAATTCCTGAAATAAAAATTATGACCAATTTTGTTACAAATTAACTCAACACTCACATTTCAAGTCAAATAAGCTGGAACATCTTGGATTTTAGAGACCTTAAACTTAATCCCTACAAAACCTAGAAGCACTAGATAATGTGATTAACATGGCAAAAGAAGTTACAACTTTGTGTAGCCTTTTTAGCTGTCATGCTTATTGCTTATTCCTTAGCAACATTTTACAGTATGCTTTTGGTTCTAGCATGAAGTAGGAGTTTTAATTTGTTAATTTCTGTGATTGTGAATCTCTGGTTCAACCATAAACTTCATGTAATTGAACACCACAACATTGGAAAGCAAGAGGCTGAGGTTTAGAATTAAAAATTAATTAATTTCATCCACAGGTGTAGTATAGAATGGGTAAAAGCATAGTAAAAATACACCACAAAAGTAAATTTCATTGATAAGCTAAAAATTTCAAGCAATTAGAATGGAATATAGAAAAAATGACACATACCACATAGAACAAAGATTGAATCAAAATATAAAAGGCCGACTCGCAAAAAAAAAAAAAAAAAAAAAAAAAGAGAGGGAAAAATGTTTTTTAAAAAAATTGGGGCCAAAATTAAAATTTACATTATATTAACAAAAAAATTAAAAAATTCTAAACAAATTTCATTTTTTTTTTGGGGCCTAGTCCCAATGAAGCTCTGTCTGCTGCATAGACACGAAGGAGTTAGGATGCCTCCCCAATCATCTTTATAACCAACTCCAAGATTAAACCTCCTTTCTTTAGTAAAGTCTCTAATCTCTTTATTAGGGATCAAACCTATTTTTTTATAGACCCAAAAAAAATGATGTGAATCCAATATCATTTGGACCATTCAACATGTGGCCTATTTAAGTATTTATCCCCAATCTAATTCTAAGTTAAATGGATCCATAAAAAATTGATGTGAATACCCAATATCATTTGGACCATGCATGCAGACATGTGGCCTATTTATCCTTCAACTCCTTTACGACTTTCTGTTATGCGTCAAAGATCAAGCAACCGGAATTCAAAACTTTTGCGAGGGAACCGAAAATTGCGAGGGAAAAGTTCTTCCCGCAAATTTATAATTTTGCGAGGGTAATAGTTTCCCTCGCAAAATAAGGTATTTGCGAGGGTATATTGTTCCCTCGCAAAATTATGAATTTGCGAGGGAAGAACTTTTCCCTCGCAAATACCGTATTAATTATTAAAAAAATAAAAAAATTAGATAAAAGAAAATAATTACAAAAAAAATATTAAAAATTAGAAAATAAAAAAACTTGTATATAATAAAAAGAAGTTGTAACAATCATAAAGTTTACAAAGCAATAACAAAATTTACTAATTATAATGTTTCGACTAGAATGAACTAAAAAAAAGTCTAAATCGAAGCGAGTTATGACCACCACCGATCGTCATCACCACCGGGACCCTTGTCCTTCAATAAGGACGGAGAAGTGCTCGCATCTCGATTAATCATCTCTCCTTGCTCCCTCATCTTCGCTTCTTGCTCCTTAGCCCTCTTTTCGTGCTCCTGCACCCTCGCTTCTTGCTCCTTCACCTTCTCTTCTAACACCTTTACCCTCTTATCTTCTGCAAAACCAACATTACGAAGTCAGTTTAATTGCCTTGTACTTCATTTAAATGGACGAGGAATAATGGTTTGCGATTGGTAGCAAAAGTATTACGTCTACCCGTATGACCACCTCCACTAGTCTTTGGATGAGCGCTTCATAGACAACTTCGGTTCATTTGGCGAGGCACCCATCCCGAAGACTCTCCCCCTTTTGTCAAATCCGCCTGCAGCCTGAATGAAGAGACTCTCGTTATCTGAATAAGAGGACGTCGGGTTGTTCTCAATCTGCGAGTCTCTCTCCTGCGTCAGCTGCTGAAAGGTCTCCTACAAGCACACAAAAATACATCACAAATACGACATGTAAAATGAAATAAATGTAACAAATAATAAATCTAATTAATATCTCACCGCGCATTCTTTGGGACTTGGCGTTAATCCAGCGCCTCTCACCTTCAATCTCCCGGAATGGGTCCGCTCAAAGGTAACCCAAGGAATCAAATGTGAGGAACTTCCCGGACTGTCTCGCAAACACAAATTGATAACCGTCAATTAATTACTTCAAAGTATAAAATATTGAAAGCTAAAATAGGAAATAACGTATACTTACAACTTTTCGTCGATGCTCACTAAATGGAATGCGGCCCGCCAAAGCATATGACGGTCCATCCATACTGGGCCCTATTTGACTTATTTCGTTCACTTTGCTTTATATATTTCTCGTCGGTTTCCCATCTTTGAAATAATTGTTGCGACCTCTGTTGAATCCAATTTTTCTTTCCCCTTCCACATCTCAATTTATAAAATCTGTCGGACATCCACTTAAATTGAAGTTATAAGCTTTTTTAAATTTTCCGAATCAACCGGCAACCTTGACTAAACTCTCCCCGAAAATCAATAATAAACAATTAGTGCTCCAAAGTATAAAAGTAGTTAATCGGTTTGCATTTTGATGAGAAGAAATTAATAACCATAAATCACATAACATACCAAAAACTCCTTGAACCAACTATCTCGGTCATCCCGAGGAATCTCGTCCAAGTGGCCCAAGGCCGATTGAAATTACGGAACATTTGATCCTTTAAGAATTTCTTCACCGTCTTATTAGGTGAAACACGAAAACAAAGAAAATGTTACAAATATTAGCATACAAACTAAAGGTAAAAAATCATAACATTACTAGTAACTTTAGAGAAGTGACTTACTCGGTGTCGCCGACAGGACGAATCCACATCTTCCTTGTCTGAGGATCAACTGTTCCCCAAACTGGTGTGTCAGAGGAACTAGCTTCTCCAACCTGGCTCTGAGGCGACGAGGTGTGCTAAAGGAAGAAGTATTGAAAATGTTAGAACATAGATGCTTAAAGAAAACAAAATATATGTAAATCAGTCAGAAATCGTAAACTCAACCCGCTCCGCCCTTGCCGTGGATCAATCGGAGAGACGGGGCACACCTCTACCGCCCAAACGTAGTCGGTAGTAGACGGTGAAGAATATCAATTCCTGTCAAGCAGGTAAGCAACCGTAAGTTTGTTCTGCCGTTAGTTGCGTATAGATTATTTATTTGTCTGGTGCTAGAAAGAAAGAAATATATATTAGGTAATTAAATTCATATATTTAATGCGTGTGTTCAGTCAAATAAAAATAAGTTGATTTCGAATTTAAAAAACTCATAAATAAAAAATATGTGCATATCTGAAATTGATTGGAAAGAAGTCAAGAACATTAAATACATAATTAAAGTCGCTATTTCCAACCACAAAACAGTCAGTTTGATTGAGAGGAAGAAATATAAAGATTTCATATATATTCCAGTCTTAGATGTGGAATATGTTGGAAGAGTGGTTGAGAAAACTCAAATAATAAAATAAAATATACTATGTAGTAACTATCTTCAATGAAACAGTTAAATAATTAATTTATAAAGATTAGAAAAATAAGTTGAGTTAATTATTTATAACACTACAATTATAATTATTTGCATTATAAATTATTCTTTTAATAAAAAAAGCTCCAATAATATCAGAGTTTAGAAAAAATATTGAAGGTAACATTTGCGATATGAGCGCAAAATATAGTTTATTTTTTAAAAAATAATGACGTAACCTTGGTTGGTTTCACCTTTGATTGATACCTTACACAGCACAAAACCATACACTCGCCGACAATCACAAAATAATATTTCGAATTTTAAAGACATAAATTGACGTATGACTCGTGGAACTGATCTGAGTGATCGCGGTCTACGAAGCCAAATAAACGTCGGTATTGTCCTGTCACAACTCACAAATAATAATTAATAAATACATCAAAGTACGTACACACACAAAGAAAAAATTTCTTGCATTAATTAATTGGGGAAAAAAAAGAAAAAACATACGTTGGTGCAGATGCCATCGCCAGAGAAAGCATCACCATATATAAGAGATCTGATCAGTGACCAATACTACTATTACCAGATTGATCTGATCAGCTAGCTTGACCGGAGATGTCAGTAATGGCAAATCTGAACTCTTATCTGCATCTCATTATTCTGTGCACAACCTTAATTGCTTGTTTCAGTTTGAGTCCATCACAGAGTCACGACTCAGTCTCACATAGCGCCAGCAGCTTCTTCATTTTTGGAGATTCCACTGTGGATTCTGGTAATAATAATTACATAGACACCATCCCTGAGAACAGAGCAGATTATAAACCTTATGGGCAGAATGGATTCTTTGAAGCTCCAACAGGAAGATTCTCTGACGGCCGCGTTATTGTAGATTTCATAGGTACTTACCTATCAGTCCACATTCATATACACAATTTCCCTTTCTTTTATTAATTAATTTTATGCATTCATTGTTGCAATAAGTCCAATTTATGATCAAGTAATTGAAGTATGCATGAGACATAAAGAAAAGTATTAATTTGCTGATATGTATGTATATATGTACAGCTGAACATGCAAATCTGCCATTGATTCCTCCGTTTTTACAACTATCTGCTGATCATACCAAGGGCGTCAACTTTGCTTCTGGAGGTGCTGGCGTTCTTCCTGAAACCAATCAAGGACTGGTAAAACCACGCACTAACTCCTAATGTCCTTAACGTAAGATCCGATTTTTTAGAAAAAATTAAATAAGCTAAATAATTACTATAAAGTATTTATCTTTATCATTTTTATATCAGATTAATTTGTCAGACTTATAAATTAACATATAATCTAATAATACACAACATTTATTATAATTAGATTACTTATTTAACATTATTAATCTCTTTATAAAAAAAAGTCAGTTGAGTCTTATCTTAAAGAGCCGAGGGAGTAATTATTAATCTTCAATAATACATTATATTTATAGATAGAGAGAGAGAGATACCTAGGTTCCTATATAGTCATGGATCGACCTTGTATATAATTAGGTGATTGATCTGGGAACACAAGTGAAAAGCTTAGAAGAAGTGAGAAAGGGACTGGGAGAAAAGGTGGGAGAGGAGAGAGCGAAGGAAATAATAGAAGAAGCGGTGTATTTCATAAGCATAGGAAGCAACGATTACATGGGCGGCTATCTTGGCAATCCAGACATGCAACAACGCTTCACTCCTGAGCAGTACGTGGGCATGGTCATTGGCAACTTGACTCAAACTGTCCAAGTACGTAAACCCCTCGTAATTAAGGAAATTAAATTAAATTATTTACATTTAGTTATTAATGATGAATGATTATTGTTTGGAATAATGTTTGATGAAGAGTTTATACGAGAAAGGAGGGAGAAAGTTTGGGTTTTTGAGCTTGGCTCCTTTGGGGTGTTTGCCTGCCCTGAGAGCGCTAAACCCTGAAGAAGGAGAGTGTTTGGAGGCAGCTTCAGCTCTTGCACTTGCCCACAACAATGCTTTCTCTTCTGTTTTGGCTTCCCTTCAACTTTCCCTCCCTGGCTTTGTTTACTCCAATTCCAACTTCTACCATTGGCTTCATGCCCTAATACTCAACCCCACCACCTACGGTGTGTCCATTCTCATATCATATTAATGTATATACTTATTTAGTAGTAGTAAATGAAATAATGTTGGGGTTGAATTGGAACAAGTGATTGACAAGTATTTTGTGAAATTTGAATGTGAAAACAAGGATTCACGGAGGGAGAGAAGGCATGCTGTGGAAGTGGACCATACGGCGGCATCTTCAGCTGTGGGGGGACAAAGAAAACGACAGAGTACAGCTTATGCGACAACGTCAACACCATGTGTGGTGGGATTCCTTCCACACTACCGAGATGATTCACCACCAATTCGCACTCGCTATGTGGAACGACACTTCTCCCTCTGTCGTTCCCTTCAACTTACGCCACCTCTTCACCTCCACCAACATTAAACGCACCATTGCTGATGTCGTTGATCTCCCTCTAGAAGCTCCACCACAACACCACTTTGACTTATAATTAACTCATCTTCAAGATTGCTTCTTCAACTCTGCCTCCCCTCTCAAATAAAATCTTCATGTTAATAAATAAATAATCATGCACTGTTCACTCTCAGCAACCATTCACACACACACACAATATATATATATATATATATATATATATATATATATATATATATATATATGACACTTTTCCAATTCAAGAAGTTCAGTTTATTTACTCTGTCTTCATTTTTTTCTTTTGATTAATATTCATTTCTTGATTTCTGCGGGATAATTCTTGGCCAAAATTTTTGGGTGTCTTGAAGCAAGTGGTTGAGTTTCAACTAACCATTTCATCATAAGTATTTATCTGTTATATATAGAACCGCGCCCATGCAGCTAACAGGGATCAGCATATAAAAGTGGCCAATCTTCTTCTATGTTGTAGTATAAAAGACCACAAGTTCACCGGGGGAATTGGGTGGATCTTTACTAGTTGTAATTAATAGAGGGACAAAAAGATTATATCTCTCCACTAAAAAGAATCAATACTGCTTTGTAGGAGGAGACTCGTTATGTATGTCAATACAAAATATATTAAGTACTTGTTCCAAGCTCCTTATCATCAATACATTCATATAAACTAAGACAAAACTTCTTTCATATATATACTTATTTCATACACTATAAATCATTATTGACAATTTGCTTTTGAAAGCCATAATCACCGTTAATTCCAAACAAAGCTTGAAGTCCTCATCATAAATGCATATTGCTTACTCATTTTTCTAGCTATTTTAGATAGATTTATCACTTCCTTGTATGGTTATGATTAAGTAACAATGTAAAACTTCATCTCACACACACACACACACTTTTTTTTTGGGTACATTTGTTTTATTTTCACTATGCCATGTATTTTCCTATTGGAGACGATTCTATTTGAAGTATTGTTGCACACTAAATGTGAAAGATCTCTTCTAATGTGAAACGTCAATTTTTTTCGAGTCGCCACGTTATAAGGTACTAGCCCCTTCCACTCCTAGTTAGTGATAAAAAAACACATATTATTGATAAAAAGACAGCTTATCAAGGAAAATAAAATGATACGCATTCTAAGAGGCAAAAACATCACAAGCCCATAGGCTCAGAGCATGTTACTACTACGGCATTTTAAACTCAGCTCATATAAGGAACATTGCTGAAACAGAGGATGGCACAAAGGAGGAGGCTTTTTTTTTTTTTTTTGGTATCCCGCCCGGTTCACTGGAATCTTTAGTCCCGACTAATTCGGATTTCGCCCCGCGTTGGACCCACGGTCGTGGGGAAGAGCTTCCAACACCATTTTTTTCCATTCTCATGCCTCAAACCGATGACGTGGTGGTGGGAGAGCAAATCCCTTTTCACTTACTCTCAATATGTTGGTAAGGAGAAGGCTTCTCTCCTTTGCTGCTTTCCGTCTCTCCTTTGCTACTTTCCATCTCTTACCCTCGTTTATGTAAAATGATATCATTTTAGTGCAAAACATTGAGCTGGTGCCTTTTTTAAAAAAAAAAAATATATATATATATAAAATATATATATATATTTTTAAGACACTAACGACTAGTATTAACAAAATACAAAAAAGATATTGAATGGGTCTAAAAAAATACTTCATGATCTTGAAAAATTACTTTAGGATCTTGCAAAAAATATTTTAAAGTACTAACTGGTACTAAAAAGATACTGAATGGTACTGAAAAAATATTTCATGATCTTGAAAAACTATTATGGGATCTTAAAAAATATTTCAGGTATTGATTCATACTAAAAATATACTTCAAGATATTTTTCAAGATCCTAAAATAATTTTTCAAAATCATGAGGTATTTTCAAGATCTGTCAAGATCATTCTAATTTTTTAAGATCCTAAAATAATATGAAATATTTTTTTAATATCAGCCTGTATCCTGAAGTATCTTTTTAGTATGAATCAGTTTTCTGAAATACTTTTTCAAAAAAAAAAGAGGGCACCAACTCAATTTTTACGCCAAAACGGCACCATTTTAAGCAAATGAGGGCAGCAAATGGGAAACAAAGGAAAGAAGCCGGATCCTAACAGGCTGACACAAAGATCGTCCAAGTGAATCATCGGGGAAGGTGACTTAGAATAAAATAAAATTTTGTTGATTATCACGTAAAAGTTTTATTTTATGATGAACAAGTTTCAATCGGTTTCCAGATTCAAGATCTTTTTAGTATCAATCAGTTTCCTGAAATATTTTTTTTTAAAAAAAAGGGCACCAACTCAATTTTTACGCCATTTTAAGCAAATGAAGGCAGTAAATGGGAAACAAAGGAGAGAAACCGGATCGTGACACAAAAACCGTCCAAGCAAATCATTGGGGAAGGTAACTCAGAATAAAATAAAATTTTGTTGATTATCACGTAAAAGTTTTATTTTATGATGAACAAGTTTCAAAAGGCAAACTATTCTTAAAAACTAATTAACCACTATCTCTCATTTACAGGGGTTAGATAATTAATTTGTGAATATGAATAAAGTTAGTTAAATAAATGATTTGCTATAAATATGTGTTGGTTTATCTAGACGGTCCTTTTTTTAATTATGTATATTGTAACTACTTTTGAGAAACTCATTCCTATATATGATCATATGGATACTTTGAAGAGAAAATGATGAATTTAGTGGGAATAAACTGGATTGAGATCATATATTAGAATCAGAATAAATCCCTTGTATAATTCTCATATTTAAGACTGGAGGTAATATATTATTTTGCTAATAAGAAACTTAGCAGAAATTCAAATCAATAACACAGCAGGATGAGGAATATTTATATGACTGGTTGAGTTTGGCCTCCAAAAAATTAGGTTGGGAAATCGTCCAAACTAAACGAAATAAATATATCTTCTTTTTCCTAGATTGAAATTTAAATTGCCTTGTTCTTTTTTATAATATTTTATTTAGAGCTTTTTGAGCATTTAATGTGCTTTTATTATTTGAAAATGAAAAAAAATCTTTGAAATTGCAAAATCTCAAATCAAGTATTTTCCTTAAAATGAGTTGTGAATTGTTATCACGTCTCGTTATGACTTTATCAATTCTTTGTAACATATCTGATTTGAGATTTTACAATTTTTAATTTTTTTTTCTATCATTTTCCCTTTATTACTTGGTTCATGACTAATTTTTTATCCCTCATCAACTTTTTCATACTACATTTATTTTGTTAAATTGCATAATTTGGTTATCACGCTCTTATGAAAAAAAAAATGGCAGGCCGCATGTATATTTTGATTCTTCTTATAAATTATATCAAAATTTTTATACACATAGATAATTTTTACTCTTCATTTATTATTGTGTAAACTCTATTCTTATGACTTATAATACATGTTAAATAAAAGCTAGTAAAATTAGAAGATTGTTAAATTTTAAATCAGAATGAACGAAATTTAATATTTGTTTGGTTGACATTGTAAGAAGTAGTAATTTATAAACACGAGAAGGGGAATAAATATATCTTCATCTGATAGTAGCAAAATGAAGTAGTATCATTAATTACTCTCGATATGTCACTTTTTAAATGCTCGAAGATAATACGGCCATGAAAATGAAAATGCTTGAAGATAATTCTGACCCAGAAGAAAAAGGCCAGCAGATAATTGATAAAAACATCTTCATATATTATTAAGGGAAAATCCCTTAAAAATAATTTAAAAAATGTGAAAAGACAAATAAGTGTTATGAATATGTATAATCTTAAATAAGTGCTAGTGTCTGATGGATTATTTTGAAAATTAAAATGAAATTATAGATTTTCCCTATGATGTTAAATGAAAAGAAGTAAGTGAGGCAAGAGTGGGAAAGTCAGAGCTGATGTGTTGTCCAAAGGAAGTGAGGTATATAAATTTTTACTCTACAATGTTCATCCCTTGCCAAGTCAATCCTTTGCATGACTATTTTCATCATCATTTGGGTATGGGACGTTTTTTTGCAGGTGGCCGGTATTTAGGTTGGAGGGAGGTGGATGTTGATGATGGGTGAGGACGTGAGGTCAGGGAGGAGGTTGCGACGGTATATGTGGTGAGTTTGAGGGTGAAGAAAAAAAATAGGGTGAATTTTGTAGGAAATTAGTCATTTGAAATTGAGAAACCCTAATGCAAATTTGTAAAACATTACGGTGGGCATTTCGTTTTTTTTTTTTTTTTTTTTTGAATTGATGAAATAGAAAGTTGGTGAATTGAGGAGGGATTAGGGCATGCCTTCGACTCTGAGCTCAGCAAACTCTTATAGAGTTATTTATAAATTTATAAATCATTCACCAACAAAATCTTCACATCAGAGAGAGGATTTAAACTCACTACCCTATGACGACTTATGATTATACTTATGAGCGAGCTTCTTTTCCAACTAAATGAGAGGATTTTAAATGTGAGCTGCTCCCAGAAACAGTTGCAATATAATCAATAGGTGCGAGAGAAATATATAAAGATGAAGAAGTGTTGGTGCAGAAACGGGAGATAATGGACTTTGGTCTTTAATTACTGCAATCCACCCCAACAAATAATAATGAGTTCACGTCTTCACGGTTATTACTTGTTAGCTGAAGTCGCCACGCCTCCCCGTCGCTATCATCATAATGTGGCTCTGATGTTCATGCATCTCTTGCCGACACAAGTTTAATTTGACCATCCCAGAGACTGAACAAAATTCCTTGGCTGTGATAAAACTAGAAGTCTCATATGTTAATGTTAATGTGGCTCTTTTAATTGTTAATAGCTCTTCTTCACTTATTAGCTAGAGACTTTTCTCATATCATCATTCTTGTTTAGGATGTAAATGACATTCTCCCTATAAATAATACTCCCTCTAATAAAAATATAAGATAAAATTGACTTTTTTAGAGATATCAAGGAAGTTAATTAAATTACTTTAAAATATTTATATTTGTCGTTTTTTTAATTTAAACTATTTTGCCAAACAAATAAACTACTATACAATTTAATGATGCATAACATATGATATGATTAAATAACTAATTTAGCTTCTTAATCTCTCTAAAAAAAAGTCAACCCTATCTTATATTTAGAACCGGAGGAAGTATGCTATTGCTACTTACCAGCTTATACAGAAAGAAAATGAATTAGTAATGGAATTATTTAGTAACATAAATCTGTCACTGTTTTATTGATGATAATCTATTATATTTGACGACAAATCATCAAAATTTTGGATCAGGCTTCTCTCCGCTGCTTCAATTGTCCGCTCCCATCCTTTTCTTTCATACGGTGCTGTTCTGGCACAAAATAACACTGTTCAAATTTTTTTTTTAACAAACATTTACCATTCTGAAGTATTGTTTTTAGTACCATTCAGTACATTGAAATATCTTTTCAAGATCTTAAAATTTTTTAAGATACTGACTTGTACTAAAAGAATACTTCAGGAAACTAAATGGTACTAAAAACAATACTTCATGATCTTGAAAAATTATTTTAAAGTACTGACTGGTACTAAAAAGACATTTTAGGATACTAGCTGGTACTGAAAAAAGACTTCATGATCTTGAAAAAATATTTTAGTGTACTGACTGGTACTAAAAATCTATTTCAGGATACTGATAGGTACTAAAAACATACTTAGGATACTGACTGGTATTGAAAAAATATTTCATGAACTTGATTTTTTTTTTTAAGATATTGAAAAAATATTTCAAACAGTGAATTGAATGCATTTAAAAAAATACTTCAAGATGATGAATGCTAGTTAAAAAAAAAAAACTGTAAAGTGTTATTTTGTACCAAAACGATAGCATATAAAAGAAAAGGATGGGAGCGGACGCTGGAAGCAACGGAGAGAAGCCTGGTCCCAAAATTTTGTCATCAATCCACTGTTTTTTTGTCCCTGCACATACATAACTCTAGAGGCAAAGTACATGTATGGTTAGCAATGTGACATTTTCAACTATTTTTCCCCTAAATAGAAAGAGAAGATGCGAATGACATTTTATATATACCTACAAGGGGAAAGGAAGAATTACATATAAGTTGCAACTTGCCAGTAAAGAATTTAGTTACTAATAAATACTCTCTCCGGTCCTAATTATAGGACATATTTAACCGATTTTGGGGAGATTAAGAAGATGAGTTAAATTAGTTAATTTTACTCATATTCCTAAAATGCCCTTATATAAATTTAAAATAATATAAATAAATTAAAGTGAATCAACAACCCCGCTACATATCTCTCCGACCAATTTTTCTTTCCACACGCTTTCTAATTGAAATAATGGTTTTACTATATATACATATATATGTGTATGTACATGTAGATCTACATACATACATATACATATATGTGTGTAGACAAAGACACACCCATATATCTAGACACATATATCTACACACACAGATATATATATATATATGTTTACACACACACACACTCACAGATATACATATACTTTCCTATTTCTTATTATAAGCGCACCAACTAAAGAATTTTATTTGGTCCTTTTTATATAAAGACTTCTTATTATTGAGAGCAGCATTAATTATTCTTTTCTATGTATTCCCCTAATAAATAAAGGTAATAGGTGAGAGTAATAATTAATATAATATTAGAGTTTAGTGCAATTAGTAGGGGTAATATTGGAAGTTACTTAAATTGCAGGCTAACTTTATTGACTTTAACTGTTTTTATTGGTTTGTGAGAATTGTTAGTTGATGCCTTATAATAAGGAGCAGAGGGAGTATATGTACACATCCACATCCACGTCCACACACACACGTGTGTGTGTGTGTGTCTATATATATTTGTGTGTAGACACACAATATATAATGCATATATATAGACTCACATACATACATACAGACATATGTTTATAGACACACACATGTGTGTGAGTGCGTGTATTGCAAATTAACATTAGCTGATTAATAAATAAATTAAAATTCAACAATTTAAAAGTTTTACTGACTGGAAGATTTTACAACTCACATACATATACTCACCATAATCAAACACATTTGAAAGAATAAAATAATGGTATTTTAGGAAGAAATTGATAAAAACTAAAAAATTGTCTTATAATTAGGATCAAAATCAACCCCTAAATGTTGTCCTATAATTAGAATCAGAGGAAGTATCATTTAATTTACATCAACTTGTGGTGTTTATAATTTGATACTACCTCAAGTTCCTAGTATAAAGTTAGTTGGGTTATATTTAGTTCAAAATATAATATCTCAATTCATATTATATCTTACAAATATCATTTTTTTAAAAATTAATTTATCTAACTGATAGACTGATATAACGTCACTTACTTTTTTTCTTCCAGAAATCTAATGTTATTTACACATGAATATTTTGTAGAGATAATGTCATATTTATTTAAATTAGTAATTTTATTTTATTTCCTTAATCTACTTGAATTTAGTTCTTATATTAAGGATATGATTAAGTATTTTGTACAAAATAAAATTGCTGAAGGAAAAAAAAAATGAAGACTTAAAATATTAAATGCATATATAATTATTATAGGTTACTAACAGTATATTTTATTTTAGATTTAGGAAACCCGCAATCTAATTCTAACTTGATCTATCATATGATTAAATATATAAGCATCTCGTCACAGGAAAAAACACAGAATGATACTACTTTAAATGGACCCATAAAAAATTGATGTGAATACCCAATATAATTTGGACCATGCACATGCAGACATGTGTCCCATTTATCCTTCAACTCCTTTATGACTTTTCTGTGATGTGTCAAGGATCAAGCAACCTTAATTAATTCCTGTCAAGATTAAGTGGTTCTGCTGGTAGTTGTGAATAGATTATTTATTTGTCTAGTACTAGAAAGAAAAAATAAATAAAAATAAGTTGATTTCGAATTTAAAAAACGTTTTAAATATCAATAATGAGTAGTTAGTTAGGAACAAAATGTATCATAAATAAAAAATATGTACAGATCTGAAATTATATTGATTGAAAAAACATTAAATACATAATAAAATTCGTTGATTGAGTGGAAGAAATATAAAGATTTCATATATATTCAAGTCGTAGATGTGGAATATGTTGGACGAGTGGTTGAGAAAACTCAAATAATAAAATAAAATGTACTATGTAGTAACTATATATATATATATATATATATATATTTGGTAAAAGTAGTAACTATATGTAGTAACTATATCTTCAATGTAACAGTTAAGTAATTAATATATAAAGATTACAAAAATTAGCTGAGTTAATTTTTGTAAAAAAATTAGGGAAAATTACTTGCAGGGCCCCAAGCGATTTAAACAAATACAATGAGGTCCCTTAAAATCACCAAATTACAATGAAGTCCAGGCGACTTTTTTGATATTATTTATATTAACAATGGAAATGTCATATTTACAATGAGAAAGTGTTATATTTACAACAAAATTTAAAAACCGATCATTTACAATGAAAAAGTCATATTTACAACCGAAAAAAAACTAGATTTACAACAAAATTTAAAATCTAACCATTTACAATCGAAAAAGTCATATTTATAACAGGAAATGTCATATTTACAACAAAATTTAAAACCTAGATTTTGTTTCCATACAAATAATATTGGGAAAATTACACACAGGTCCCAAGGACCACAGATAATTACAAATAGGTCCCCTGAAATGACTAAACTACACAGAAGTCCCTAGGGACTTCTCGTAATTATTTCGAGAATGGCAAATGTCTATATTGCCCATTAAACATTAAAAACAAATGAAACAAAACACGGGAAGGAAAAACGCACGGGAGTATTTGTCGGGAAAAGGGAAAAACGTCGAAATCAACTAAGCAATAAAGGTGAATCGAATCTTCAACGTAGAAGGCAAGTAAGTGACGTTTTCATGTCCTATGCAAAGCTTAGATTGTGAAGTCGTCATCTTTTCTATATTCGTTGAATAATTTATCTTTTCATTGTATGTTCTTTGCATTCAGAAAGTGAAGGCTTGGTAAAGGGTTTAAGTTTGAGTTCATTATTGGACATTAGTAATCTATGTTTGGTACCTAGGTAAGTAATGCTAAGATTTTGCTAAAGATATCCTCTTTACCATTGAAGTTGGGGTTTCATGTTATTGGGTAGGGTTAATAACATTGTGCTATGTTTTTGGGAGGGTAATGAGGAACCGCTTTCTGTTTTCACCGATTTCGGTTGATGTAATGATGGAACAATCAAGAAAAGTTTTGATAGGATTCAATAAACTTGTTGTTAATACGTGAATTTATTGTTGTAAATGGTGGCTTTTTCGGTTGTTAATACAAGGCAAGCGAGAGAGACCAAAAAGAAAACGAATTGAATCTCAATTTCAAAACAAGAAGGATTATCATTGTGGGAGATGCCATGAGGGGACACACGGTGAAGACATGCAAAAATCCAAATCCCAGCTGAAAACACATTGTACATGCTTTTGATTGTTATTTGCTTAGCCATTTTGTCTATATACACCTTGTATTAGTGACTTCTTGTAACACCTTTTTGTATTTTGGTGGGTGGACAAGAACTTGTAATTACAGCTTACACATGGACGTGAAACTATATGTGATATTAAGTTCAATGAGTAGGTGAAAATACCAACTTACTCATACAACTTAATATTTTGTAATGATATGCACTTCTTCAGCTACCCTTAGTCACCTGTGAAAATTCCCAAAACTTGTTGCTAAAATATGAATTTGCTGTTGTTAAAATATGAATTTCTTGTTGTAAATGAATTCTGGACCTCGGAAATTCACAAAATACAAGTTTTAGAAACTTGTTGCTAAAATATGAATTTGTGTTGTTAAAATATGAATTGCTTGTTGTAAATGGACTTTGGACCTCGGAATCCACAAAAAATGGAAACTTGTTGCTAAAATATGAATTTGTTGTTGTTAAAATATGAATTTCTTGTTGTAAATGGACTCTGGACCTCAGAGTTCACAAAATACAGGTTTAAGAAACTTGTTGCTAAAATATGAATTTGTTGTTGTTAAAATATGAATTTCTTGTTGTAAATGGATTCTGGACCTCATAATTCACAAAATACAGGTTTTAGAAACTTGTTGCTAAAATATGAATTTGCTGTTGTTAAAATATGAATTTCTTGTTGTAAATGGACTCTGGACCTCAGAATTCACAAAATACAGGTTTTAGAAACTTGTTGCTAAAATATGAATTTGCTGTAGTTAAAATATGAATTTCTTGTTGTAAATGGATTCTGGACCTCAGAATTCACAAAATACAGGTTTTCGAAACTTGTTGCTAAAATATGAATTTGTTGTTGTTAAAATATGAACTTCTTGTTGTAAATGGATTCGGGACGGAGAATTCACAAAATACGGGTTTTAGAAACTTGTTGCTAAAATATGAATTTCTTTTGTTAAAATATGAATTGCTGTGTTGTAAATGGACTTTGGACCTCGAATCCACAAAATACGGGTTTTCGAAACTTGTTGCTAAAATATGAATTTGTTGTTGTTAAAATATGAATTTTTTGTTGTAAATGGACTCGGACCTCGAGTTCACAAAATACGGAGTTTAAGAAACTTGTTGCTAAAATATGAATTTCTTTGTAGTTAAAATATGAATTTCTTGTTGCTAGAATTCAAAGATAATGAAGAACCACCAACAAAGACTCAAATTTAGAATCAAGGATTTAATTTCTTGCACAAAGTGGAAGTCAAACAATTGTAACAACATTTTTGCATATAGCATTTCTTGTTGCTATATTCAACATTTTTTGACTAGCCTTTGAGCCAAATGTTGAATATAGCAACAAGAAATGCTATATGCAAAAATGTTGTTACAATTGTTTGACTTCCACTTTGTGCAAGAAATTAAATCCTTGATTCTAAATTTGAGTGTTGTTGGTGGTTCTTCATTATCTTTGAATTCTAGCAACAAGAAATTCATATTTTAACTACAAAGAAATTCATATTTTAGCAACAAGTTTCTTAAACTCGTATTTTGTGAACTCTGAGGTCCAGAGTCCATTTACAACAAGGAATTCATATTTTAACAACAACAAATTCATATTTTAGCAACAAGTTTCGAAAACCTGTATTTTGTGGATTCTGAGGTCCAAAGTCCATTTACAACAAGCAATTCATATTTTAACAACAAAGAAATTCATATTTTAGCAACAAGTTTCTAAAACTTGTATTTTGTGAATTTCGAGGTCCGTAATTCATTTACAACAAGAAATTCATATTTTAACAACAAAGAAATTCATATTTTAGCAACAAGTTTTGGGAATTTTCACAGTGACTAAGGGTATTTGAAGAAGTGCATATCATTACAAAATATTAAGTTGTATGAGTAAGTTGGTATTTTCACCTACTCATTGAACTTAATATCACATATAGTTTCACGTCCATGTGTAAGTTTGTAATTACAAGTTCTTGTCCACCCACCAAAATACAAAAAGGTGTTACAAGAAGTCACTAATACAAGGTGTATATAGACAAAATGGCTAAGCAAATAACAATCAAAAGCATGTACAATGTGTTTTCATTTGGGATTTGGATTTTTGCATGTCTTCACCGTGTGTCCGCCTTTCATGGCATCTCCCACAATGATAATCCTTCTTGTTTTGAAATTGAGATTCAATTCGTTTTCTTTTTGGTCTCTCCGCTTGCCTTGTATTAACAACTCGAAAAAGCCACCATTTACAACAATAAATTCACGTATTAACAACAAGTTTATTGAATCCTATCAGAACTTTTTACTGACTGTTCCATCATTACATCAACCAGAAATCAGTGAAAACAGAGTAGTTCCTCTGTTACCCTCCCAAAAAACATAGCACAATGTTATTAACCCTACCCAATAACATGAAACCCCAACTTCAATGGTAAAGAGGATATCTTTAGCAAAATCTTAGCATTACTTACCTAGGTACCAGCTTATAGATTACTAATGTCCAATAATGAGCTCAAACTTAAACCCTTTACCAAGCCTTCACTTTCTGAATGCAAAGAACATACAATGAAAAGATAAATTATTCAACGAATATAGAAAAGATACATGACTTCACAATCTAAGCTTTGCATAGGACATGAAAACGTCACTTACTTGCCTTCTACGTTGAAGATTCGATTCACCTTTATTGCTTAGTTGATTTCAGCGTTTTTCCCCTTTTCCCGAAACTACTCCCGTGCGTTTTTCCTTCCCGTGTTTGTTTCATTCGTTTTTAATGTTTAATGGGCAATATAGACATTTGCCATTAAAATAATTACGAGAGAAGTCCCTAGGGACTTCTGTGTAGTTTAGTCATTTCAGGGGACCTATTTGTAATTATCTGTGGTCCTTGGGACCTGTGTGTAATTTTCCCAATATTATTTTATATGTGAATTTCTATTGGGACTTTTTTACTATTTTTTATGGTCTTTTGGACCTAGCTGTAATTTTCCCAAAATATTATGCGTTGGTTTGCCTAAATTACTACAATTTTAATTATTTACATTAGAAATTATTCTTTTAATAAAAAAAGCTCCATTAATATCAGAGTTTAGAAAAAAAATTGAAGGTAAATATTTGCGATATCAGCCCAAAATATAGTTTCTTTAAAAAAAAACAAAACAACTTAACCTTGGTTGATTTCACCTTTGATTGATTCCTTACACAACACAAAACCATACACTCGCCGACAATCACAAAATAATATTTCGAATTTTGAAAACATAAATTGACGTATGACTCAAGGAACTGATCTGAGTGATCGCCGCCATCTCGGTATCTACGAAGCCAATAATAAACGTCATTATTGTCCTGTCACCAATAATAATTAATACATCAAAGTACGTACAAACACACACACAAATGAGTAAGAAAAAATTTCTTGCATTAATTGGGGAAAAAAAGAAAAAGAAAAAACATACATTGGTGTCATCGCCAGAGAAAGCATCACCATATATAAGAGATCTCTAATCAGTGACCAATACTACTATCACCGGATTGATCTGATCAGCTAGCTTGAACGGAGATATCAGTAATGGCAAATCTGAACTCTTATCTGAATCGCATTATTCTGTGCACAACCTTAATTGCTTGTTTCAGTTTGAGTCCATCGCAGAGTGATGACTCAGTCTCACATAGCGGCAGCAGCTTCTTCATTTTTGGAGATTCCACTGTGGATTCTGGTAATAATAATTACATAGACACCATCCCTGAGAACAGAGCAGATTATAAACCTTATGGGCAGAATGGATTCTTTGAAGCTCCTACTGGAAGATTCTCTGATGGCCGCGTTATTGTAGATTTCATAGGTACCTACCTACCTGTCCACATTCATATATACATCCCTTTCTTTTGATTAATAATTTTCTGCATTCATTTTTGCAACAAGTCCAATTTATGATCCAGTAATTGAAGTATGAGACATAACAGAAAGTATTAATTTGCTGATATGTATATATATACACACAGCTGAATATGCAAATCTGCCATTGATTCCTCCGTTTTTACAACCATCTGCTGATCATACCAAGGGCGTCAACTTTGCTTCTGGAGGTGCTGGTGTTCTTCCTGAAACCAGTCAAGGACTGGTAAGAACACGCACTATCTCCTCCTGCCCTGTCCTTTGCTTGACGTAAAATCCAATTGTTTTTTTTAAGGAAATTAAAGAAGATAAATAAATTACTTTAAAGTATTTATATTTATCATTTTTATACCAAATTAATTTGTTAGATTTATAAATTAACACATAATCTAATAATATAAAATATATGTTATGATTAAGTTACTTATTTAACATCTTTAATCTCTTAAAAAAAAAGTTAATGCTGTTTTATCTAGAGTAATTATTAATTTTCAATAATGCATTATATTTATATAGAGAGAGATACCTAGGTTCCTATATAGTCATGGGTCTAACCTTGTATATAATTAGGTGATTGATCTGGGAACACAAGTGAAAAACTTTGAAGAAGTGAGAAAGGGATTGGGAGAGAAGGTGGGAGAGGGGAGAGCGAAGGAAATAATAGAAGAAGCGGTGTATTTCATAAGCATAGGAAGCAACGATTACATGGGCGGCTATCTTGGCAATCCAGACATGCAACAACGCTTCACTCCTGAGCAGTACGTGGGCATGGTCATTGGCAATTTGACTCAAACTGTCCAAGTACGTAAGCCCCTCGTAATTAAGGAAATTAAATTAATTATTTTACATTTAGTTATTAATGAATGATGAATGATTATTGTTTGGAATAATGTTGATGAAGAGTTTATACGAGAAAGGAGGGAGAAAGTTTGGGTTTTTGAGCTTGGCTCCTTTGGGGTGTTTGCCTGCCCTGAGAGCACTAAACCCTGAAGAAGGAGAGTGTTTGAAGGCAGCTTCAGCTCTTGCACTTGCCCACAACAATGCTTTCTCTTCTGTTTTGGCTTCCCTTCAACTTGCCCTCCCTGGCTTTGTTTACTCCAATTCCAACTTCTACCATTGGCTTCATGCCCGAGTACTCAACCCCGCCACCTACGGTATATATGTCCATTCCCATATCATATTGATGTACTTATTCAGTAGTAGTAAATGAAATACTGTTGGGGTTGAATTGGAACAAGTGATTGGCAAGTATTTTGTGAAATTTGAATGTGAAAACAAGGATTCACGGAGGGAGAGAAGGCATGCTGTGGAAGTGGACCATACGGCGGCATCTTCAGCTGTGGTGGGACAAAGAAAACGACAGAGTACAGCTTATGCGACAACGTCAACGACCATGTGTGGTGGGATTCCTTCCACCCTACCGAGATGATTCACCACCAATTCGCACTCGCTATGTGGAACGACACTCCTCCCTCTGTCGTTCCCTTCAACTTACGCCACCTCTTCACCTCCACCAACATTAAACGCACCATTGCTGATGTCGTTGATCTCCCTCAAGAAGATCCACTACAACACCACTTTGACTTATAATTAACTCATCTTCATGTGCTATACTCATTACGCATTTGGCTTCTTCAACTCTACCTCCACTCTCAAATAAAATCGTCTTCTTAATAAATAAATAAATAATCATTCACTGTTCATTCTCAGCAACACTATATATATATATATATAACACTTTTCCAATTCAAGAAGTTCAGTTTATTTACTGTCTTCATTTTTTCTTTTGATTAATATCCATTTCTTGATTTCAAAGGGATAATTCTGGGCCGAAATTTTTGGGTGTCTTGAAGCAAGTAGTTGAGTTTCAACTAACCATTTCATAAGTATTTATCTGCTATAGCTAATAGGTGATCAGCAAATAAAAGTGGCCAATCTTTCTTCTATGTTGTCGTATAAAAGACCACAAGTTCACCGGGGGAATTGCGTGGATCTGTACTAGTTGTAATTAATAAAGGGGCAAAAAGATTATATCCCTCCACTAAAATGAATCAATGCTGCTTTGTAGGAGATTCGGTATCTATACTTATCTAGCATACGGTAAAGCATTATCGAGAAGACCCGTTTTTCTAACTACTATGAACAGGTATTATCTTTTTGAAGGTAATCATGCTATTGTCAGACACTAAATATAGGCACCTCTCCGAGCGGTATTCGAACCTTGGTTCGCCACACTTTGAGGACTAGTCCCTTCCACTAGATCTAACCCTAAAAAGACACACACATTAATGATAAAAAGACAGCTTAATCAAGGAAAATAAAATGAGACGCATGCTAAAAGGCAAAAACATCATCAGCCCAGAGGCCCATAGCATGTTACCACTACGGCATTGTAAACTCTGCCCATATAAGGAACATTGCTGAAACAGAGGATGACAGAGACCACCCAAGTGAATCATTGGGGAGGGTGACTCAGAATAAAATAAAATTTTGCTGAGTATTACGTAGAAATTTTATTTTATGATGAACAAGTTTTAAAAGGCAAACTATTCTTGAAAACTAACCACTATCTCCTATCCATAGGATCTGGTTTCCTCCCTATCAAAGGATAGGCAAGGAGAGCTCCTCCCTGTCCAATTTTTTTTTATTTAATGATTTTTAAATAAAAAAATCATTTTTGAAAAAATATTAGTTGAGAGATTATCTTTATTTTAAATGCTCTACCTATTAGAATTTTTTTTTTGAAAAAATAGAAAATTAAAAAAATTAAATCTGGACCGTCCAGAGTAGATCTGGACAATGCACAGGGGAGGAGCTCCCCCTATCTATCCTTTGGATAGGCAATGAAACTAAATCCCTATCCATAAGAGTTACTCTCTCTGGTCCTTATTATAAGGCACCAACCACTAACATTTTTTGGTCCTTATTATAAGGCACCAACTTACTTTAACTAACTCATTTATTACTATTTTTCCATTATGCCCTTATTTTTAACTAACTCATTTAAACCTGCATCATTAAAGTAGGGGTAAAGTTGGAAACATTTATTACTTTTGGACCTAATTAATGACTTAACTTCCATTCCTTGGTCCGCGAGAAATGGGTAGTTGGTGCCTTATAATAAGGACCGGAGGGAGTAGATGATTAATTTTTGAATATGAATAAAGATAGTTAAATTAGTTATTTGTTATAAATATGCGCTGACTTGTCTTACACTGCCCTTTTCTAATTATTTGCATTGTAACTACTTTTAAGAAACTCATTCCTATATACAATCAATGTGTCTTTTGTATATAGAAATGAGTAGATTGAATTAGATGTAATTTTCCCGGGCCAAATTTTCAACACTTCCTTCTCAAGACAAGTCGGCTGGCAGGAGAGAATTTATGTGCGTGGGACCCACATCTTGATATTTTAATATATCATAATATAATATACAGGTGACAGGTGACAGAGTGTGGGAGTTCAAGAGTCAATGGACATCATTAACATATTCATAACACTCCCCCTTGGATGTCCATTATGAATGTGCCTCATTAAAAACTTTAACTAGAAAAAACTTAGCCAAAGAAAAGAGTACACAATATATTGATACACTATCCAGTGCTGCCTCATTAAAAACCTTTCTAGGAAAACCTAGTGGGACAAAACCTAGATAAGAAAAAAGAGTATAGCGTGTATCGACTCCCCTTCTTGATGATATCAGTATTACTCCCCCTGATGACCACATTGCTTCTAATGTTTTTGTGTTGTCAAAGAACTATATTTTGCTAAGTATGATATATTAGTGCTCCAATAACACTAAAACATGGTACTTCTGAACCAAGTAGTTCTTCATCTTCTTTGTAAATTTCTCAAGGTCAGATTTAATCATTATCCGCCAATAAAAATCTTACAATCATTGGGATACATAATGAATATGACTTATCCATATAAAATCACTTTAGTACCTTCTTTCTTTGTATAAACTTCTTGATATACAAATATCCTATTTTATAGGTACTTAGTCTATAATTCAAGATATAATTTTGTTCTTCTCAAGTACTTCATTTCAAATTCTTTCTTTAAACAATTAATTGCTTTTGAAGCTCTTCAGGAGTTTCATTGATGTTGGTATCATCAACACAGCAATTATAGCAAATTGACTTCTAAATCTTTTCATAAAGATACATAGGCATATTGAGTCATTTTTGTTCCCTTCTATCCACTAATATTCCTTGAGAAGATTACACCTTATGTGCCTTGATTGTTTCAAGTTATACAGAAACTTATTTAACTTAATTGAGAACTTGAATTTGATGCTTCTGGCATCCTGAGTTCTTCAGGGACTTGTACTTCTGCCACATTACTTTCTTTGGAGACATGTGCTTCTAGCACCTTAAATCCTTTGGGGACATGTGCTTCTGGCACCTTGAGTCCTTCCAGAACATGTGGTTCTAGCACTTTTGGATCCTTTGAAGATTCTTATGCAATCTTCATAATTTAGTAAGCCATAAGCATAGGCTATATATATAACAATATCTAACGGACGCATAATTTTTCTTTCATAAAATGCCAGATTAATAATATATACAAATTATTGTATCCACCACAAAATCATATATCTCATCATAATCATATTAGACTTTGTGAAAATCTTTATTTTCACATAAACATTCATATATCTCTAATTGGACTGCATGTCCTTAACTTATCATCATATAATCATATTCGTGTCTTTTTCAAATTTTTCACTTTTCCTTTTAGCCAATCATCTTTATGTCTACTTCTTGTAACATATCATTTATATAATATCCTCATTTGATCACGTGATATCATTTTCAAAATTGTTGTCGACAATTTTATCTTTTGGTTTTCATTTTTCTAGTTGTTACATAACTTAACAAGATCTATATTACTCTCCAAGTACCTGAACCTCTCTTGAGGTTTTTCCAATTAGTTATGTCTCGGTACTCTTCTGGAGTACCCGCCTCCTTAATATCATCATCTTAATAATATGCTCCAAATTATCCATAATATTTATATTTGGAACCGAATAGTTTCTCATGCTTCAAGCATGTCTAATTTGTATTTATACTGACTGGAGCATTTTTAACTGGAATATGAGATTTAGTAAATCTCATTTAGGTCAGCACTTTCATCTGGCAAATATTTCATGAATGCATAGTCTGATGAACTTCTGGTTCATACTTCTTTATTCGAGGATATTTACTTTATAGTAATAATGCATTTCATGTATTCTCTTTTCCAGCTATTCAATTTCTCCTCCTCATGTTAGGAAAATAATGTCAAATGACAATTGACTAATCAAGCAGTATAAGTCTCCTAAATCCATTTGTTTCTTTTAGAAACATCATTTTGTTTCATTAGAGACAAACAAGAAGAAGAATGTCCTTACACAATATTCATCTCAACTTTCTTTCCATATCCATCTATGTGCATTGTGATGGATTAATAAGCATAGCACATTCAAGCCTTTTAAGATGGAATTTGTCTGGCTCCTGACCAAAAACCAATTTTATCGGGAGAATTTTGTTGGCTTGTATAAATGATGATATCTTACATCAGATATACCAGCATAAATTTTTGTTCTCATAAGCATTGATCCAGCTATTTATGGAAGCTTTAATACATGATTCCTGAATCATATAATCTGGAAATTGTGCATTTAATTTATTCAAACATTAT
The DNA here is from genome assembly GCA_019022615.1 of Acacia melanoxylon. Taxonomy (NCBI): domain Eukaryota; kingdom Viridiplantae; phylum Streptophyta; class Magnoliopsida; order Fabales; family Fabaceae; genus Acacia; species Acacia melanoxylon. The sequence goes on from JAFJYJ010000011.1 coordinate 11,088,485, forward strand.
TGCAAATTTCATTTTACAATCATTTTTGCAAACTTCAAGTTGCCAGCAAATAATCTCACATGTAACCATCTTATAGATGCATCTTTCAAATTTATCAAATCATTATATGGTTTGCATGTTATTTCAATGGACCATATAAATCTGTTTGATATATTTTCAAAAATGTAAAGATTCATTACTAATCATGACCAATAATATTCTCATAGCCAATTTTATTTGAGAACAAGCAACACATAATACTTCTTGAATAATATGTTGGCTATTCATGAAGAATCTTCTGGTTTTTCAATGGATTTCAATACATAATTTGCTACATTATATATGACTTAGATGATCAAACAAGTCATGTCAACAATAAATTTGTTTGGATCAGTAAACTTCTGGTTTACTGTAACATATGTCTCAACCAATAGTAAGCTTTTCAATTTCCATAAAATTATAATCTGACATCCAATTTCCCATAAAGTCATAATCTGACATCTATTCTGGGAATCTACTAGGCTTTATGTAAGAAGTATATAACTTTTCAAAAATTAACTCACACTTATATTTTAGCAATCCCCCCGAGCCCTTTGAGAATACTTCACATACATTCATGGAGTTCAATCCAAATTGGGGTTATCACTTTCAAACCCTTTAATTTATCGGAGGAGATTCATACCCAACATATATTCTCATCCACCAAAACTCATTTCGGCCGATGGTATTACAAGCACATTTACTGCACACCCAAAGGTTATAAGATGAGAAATATTACAAATATCTCCTTGTCATCATTGTTGACTCAATCTAACCGGTCAGGCCAAATTTAATTCATTAGCAAAACTACTTGTTTGCATTAGCAAACTACTGATTTGCATTTTTATTTGTAAACTCCTGGTTCATAATAGCATATATTTCAATGTTGTTTCTATATATAATATCCATTTCTGTAGATATTGTTGAAATTCAATAAGTTTCTTTTATACTTGGTAGAATAAAATGTATAATCAATGCATAGTTTTGTTACTTCAAGTAACAAACTATTAACTTTTCCGGAGCCTTAAATCAAATTTATACTACCAAATACAGTCTGAACATTGACCTTTCATATTAAGTGGGCAAAATATGCTAATTAGTCTTTAGGATTATTAGCTTTTAGAATTATTACTCATAAGTGGCATAATTCTATGCAAGTTATTTGTCTTCAAAACAATAACTAAAAACTCTTTATATCATTCAATATTTGATACATAAGCTTTCAGAGCCTTGATATTTATAACAAACCATTGCCACAAAATTTTTCTTGTCATGCTATTTCTTTAAACCAATAATGTTCTTTTACAAAAGAACAATTATAAAAATGATAAAACTTCTTGCCATCAAATCATAAATTTAAAAGTATCTAAAATATCAATAAATATCCAAATAATTAATATAAACATACATAAGAATAAGATGTACGAAAACATACTCTGTTTGTGGCTATTTGATAATTTTGACAAAAAGAAGGGCCTATTCTGTAATATTAACGTCACTTTTAGAAAAGTGAATTAAAGAACAAATAAAATTACAAAACATGACCCCAAAAATCATAAATGACATTTTAGTACCACGTAAAATTACAAAACAAGACCCCAAAATATTAAAACTCCAAAATGGTCCATTTTTGAGAAAATCACCGGCTTCTCCTATTGAAATTGATTTTAAGGCTGATTTACATATAATACTTATCCTTTCAAGATAATATATTTCAATATTTGACCTCTAACAAATATGACTTGGCGTACAACAGATAGAAAACCAATGATCTTTGCCACTACAATAATGACATGAATTTTTTTATCATGTTTATTGTACCCACTAATTTCCCTTTTTGTAGTTACTATCAATGATCTTTCTTCACTTCCGGTGAAAATTTGAACCACTACAATTACAACCAGGTCCATATCTAAAGATGTAAACATATCTACACTCATGTCCACAGCTACAATTAAATTCATTCATTACTTCATTCACCTCTGGGAATAGAATCGAGCCTGTTGGATGAGATTCATGATTATTACAACAAAAACTCACTGTTTTTGTTGGTCACTTGAAGACAATAAATTAATTCAAAATATTTCTTAACTCTTTCACAATATTGTTACTACATGAGAAAATTGGATAATCAATTTATAACAAACTTTTAAAAAAACAACCATCTTTTAGTGGTTATACAATCCCTTTAATTTGTTCTAAAGAACAGAAGGATCTTATAATGTCACACACTACTGCAAAAAATAGCTTTTACTTCCCTAATTAACGTCCTATTTTTTTAAAAAAAGGAAGTAAAAAAAATGTGGTGGCATTTTTGTAATTATTTGGAGAAAATTTGATATATTAGGCGTCCTAATATTTTCTAGGACGCGGAAAGTGGACTTAAAACGTCCTAAAAATATATTAGGACGCCAAACGTGACCCAAAGAAAAGGAAATCCGGCGGCAAATGAAAAGGTTGGCGAAAAATGGATGAGATATTGGGCTTTTTGGCGTCTAAATAAGTTAATTAGACGCCAAAAATAAATTTTTAGCGTCTAATAAAAGTAAATAGACGACAAAAAGAAAATATTTCATTGGGTTAATTTTTTTAAGGGCTAGAGTGAGAGTACCAGCAAATAGAGAGCAGAGTGCTTATTCTCCATCTCCATCGTCTTTCCCTCCAAGTCGCGTGTACTCCTTCTTCCGCCTCTAGCCGCCACTCCGTCGGACCTCCCCTCTCCCACCGTCGGTGTGCTCTCTAGCGTCTTCTGCGTTCCACAGTTAAGTCGGCAAAAAGGTACTCTATCCTCTTCCAGATTTCTTTTCCAGATCTCCTAATCTAGGGTTCCTTCATTATCGATTGATTAGGTCACGTTTCATGATGCGTTTTCATTTTCCATGCATTAGTCCAGGCCTGAGGCCTCCACTGAACTCCCCCCCCAATACGCTCTGAGTTGGTTTGAGACCGTGGAAGCGTTGTGCAAAGGTGAAATCGGGCTCCGAACCGCCTTTAGCTCGAACGATTGCAGGCTCTTTGTCTCCATACAAAGACTTTTTCTCCTAAATTAGTTTGTTCATAGAGAAGACGAATGCCGTGTAGGTTGTTTGGGCTCATCAATCTGAGGTATGTGAGGTTATTTGTTGTTATAGTGGCTCGTCAATCTGTTTCTTTAGTGATTATAACTGGACCTATGGTCTATTAGGTTTTTTGTGGTGTGAGCTCATTTAGATGAATGCTTCGAACGATTATTTGTTGATTGGTTTTCGAAGTCAACTGGGTTATACTTCTAATTGCATTTGGTGTTCGTAAATTGGTCTTCGGACTCTGCATGTGATGATGATTGGCTTGTCCATTGATTTGTTTAAGGAGAAGCTCTGTTTGAAGTGCAGGACTACAAAGTTGTTCTCAAATGTGTATAATGATTTACCCTTGAATCTCTTGAACGGTGAAGCCCAAAGAACCTCAATCCTCAACCTTTCTCACCACCGGACAACATCTGCGAAGCACAACGGCTCTTAGCGGTCCTCAAGCACGAAGCCTCTCTCTCTTGAAGCAAGGTTTTATTTCCTATTCTTAACGGGTGTTTGTCGACGAAGCTCCTCAATCTCACATTGCGCTCACCATATGTTCTCTTTTCCATATTGTAATGTGATTTGGCTGCCAAATCAGTTATTCTTGCCATGTTTTCCCTCGTATAAAACTGTTTATCTACAAAGCAGCGACAGCAGAAACTATAGGGACATCACATTTTCTAAACATGGAGATTAAAACTTTGTATAGTATTGGAATGGCTTTAAAAAAAAATATCCACAGGGAGTTAGGAACCTAAATGGCAGCAATAGCTGACTTGGACTACCATGTTTGCCCATAGTACTACCATGTTTACAGAATTGCTGAAAACTAAAACATCAGTTTTCCATACTCATAAATATAAATGGCATAAGCATAAAATGACAATATAATCAATGGGCATATGTAGCCTTTTGTCAAATGAGTCAGCCTATTTGGAGGATATTATGCTAGTTAGTTGGGTGATTATTGTGCATACTCAACTCGTGTGCAATGGAACCTACTAGTTGGATGTTATGTTGGAATAATTTTTGACCTAACTCAAAGCACAGAAGTCCGTTCTTCAAGCTTTGAGTGGTTGGACTTGGAAGTTTTTTCTGCAGTTGACTATATTTTTGTAGTCTCTGACTGACCATGCTTTATTTTGATTGTTATGGGGTTTCTTCTATTTCCCATTTCTTAAAGCTCATTTCAAATTTAAGATTCTATGAATTTAAACTGATGCTTACTCATTGAAATGTCATTGGTGCTTGACTAATACTCTGATCCCAGCTACTTTGGGTTTCTTCTGCAACAGCAGTAGCCACAGTTTGTTTACATTAGGCCATTTACAAGGGTAAGTTTGATCTGATCTACTTGTGCAACTATTCAATATTATAGGTGTTGTTACTACTTTCCTACCACTACTCCAATTCATCATGAACTATGTGTCTTGGGATATTTGTTATTTATACATACATGTATTCTGTTTCTGTCTTCCACTTTGTTGTTACACTTTCGAGCCAAAAATATAAGGTTGGCTGAGCTAACCTTTTAGCACATAGGTGTTGTTTATTTTATCTCATTGTGGTGATTATTGCTTGTTGATATGTAAGAAAGTTTTTAAAAGGGATTGTGGGTAGTGAATATACGAAGTAATTTTTTTTTTTTTTTTTTTATAAAAAAATAACACTTAAGACGTCTAATTTTTAAAATAGGACGTCTTAAGTATCAACTTACGGCGTCTAATTTTAAAAATTAGACGCCGTAAGTTGAGGCATAAGACATCCTATTTTAAAAATTAGACGTCTTAAGTGTACTCTGGTAAATTTTTAAAATAGGACGCCTTAGGTCTTAACTTACGGCGTCTAATTGTTAGACTTAGACGCCGTAAGTTTCCCCTATTACGCCCCCACATAGGCATCCCTCGAAAAAAGGACGTTAAATGTACAAAAAATAGGACGCCGTAGCCCTATTTTGTAGTAGTGACATATTCAATTTTGAGACCTTCATACAAATGATCACATACAAAAATTAGGTCAATTTGTCTCTTGGCTTCAGGCTAATTTGTCTCATAGCTTCAGGCTAATTGATCTCTTGGCTTCAGGCCAATTTATGCCTCTTCATGGCTTCAAACCAATTTTTGTCTCATATCTTCATACCCATTTATTCTCATGATGAGAAATTAAATTTATATAGCTGCAGTTTATCTTCAGGATAAACAAAAATTGTATGTGCCTTCTGGCCATTATATATGATTTCTAATCATATAATCTCAACAAAGAAATTTATACATTCTCGTAACATCTCCTAGCTACTTCATTTTTTTAAAACATATATATATATATATATATATATATATATATATATATATATTATAAATTACTAAAATTAAACGTGTAAAAAGATAAGAAGAATATGATGATGCAAGACATAAATAAAATTATATATATATATATATATATATATATATATATATATATAATATATATATATATATATATATATATATATATATATATATATATATATTTGCTGAAATTAAACGTGTAAAAAGATAACAAAAGAAATGAACTAAGAATAGAGATAGTCCTCACTAGAACTTAGTTCATCCGTAAGAGAAGAATATGATAATGCAAGACATAAATCAAAAAATATGTACAATATGGATAAAATAATATGGAGCTGCCGACATGAATGATAAAAGGGAGGTGAAAATATATTATAATATATATATATATATATATATATATATATATATATATATATATATATATGAAATATGTGTGTGTGTCTACTGCCGACATGAATGATAAAAGGGGAGGGGAAAAAATATATATAATATATATATATATATATATATATATATATGAAATATATGTGTGTGTCTATATATATCAACAGAAAATTAAAATAATAAACAAGTAAAATATAAATAAAATGAACTAAAATATAAATAACAATAATCTCCCATTTATATATATCAACCGAGAATCAAAATATAAACAAGTAACACATAAATAAAATGAACTAAAATATAAATAATAATAATCTCCGATCTTAACCATGAAACCTGATGTTTAAAACAATCAGTAAAAGAATATCTTTAATTTCAAATAGTGGTTTAGATTATCCCAGATAAAATAAATATAAAATTAAAGAAGGTAAATAAAAACATTAAAGAGACGATAAAAAAATTATACCTTAAAGCTCTCGTGCTCATAACGTCTTATAAAACTAAAAGAAATTTATAATTAAAAGAGAGAAAGAGAAGAATGAGAAGCAATCAAATGAAAGCAATTCTTTTCAGTTCTTTCGTGGGTTTACAATGGAAACAATGCCCCTATTTATAGTGATAGGGAATAGGTCTTTTGGTGTAATTTTTTCAGGGAATAGGTCTTTTGGTGTAATTTTTTCATCTGGGTTATTAGATGTAATTTCCCCAGGCCAAATTTTTAACACTTCCTTCTCAAGACAAATCGGCGGGCAGGAGAGAATTTATGTGTGTGGGACCCACATCTTGATATTTTAATATATCATAATAGGGTTAAGGTGCGTTTTGCCGCCCTTAAAGTATCTTGCTAGGAGCAATTTTGCCCCTGGAGTTTTATTAGCAATGTTGCCCCTAAAGTTTTAAAACGGAGCAATGTTGCCCCTCTGTCAAAAACTCTAACGGTCAACTAACGTTGACCGTTAGTTGTTGTTAGGGTTTTTGACGAGGGGCAACATTGCTCCGTTTTAAAACTTCGGCAAAAATGCTACTACTTTTTTGGGAGCAATGTTGCCCCTAAAGTTTTAAAACGGAGCAATGTTGCCTCTCAGTCAAAAACCCTAACGCTGACCAGTTAGTTTACCGTTAGGGTTTTTGAGGGGCAACATTGCTCCGTTTCAAAACTTCCGGAGGCAACATTGCTATGCCGAAAACTTCAGGGGCAAAATTGCTCCCAAGCACATACTTTAAGGGCAAAAATGCACCTTAATCCTATCATAATATAATATTGGGAAATTACATCCAGGTCCCAAGGACCATAAAAAATAACAAAAAAGTCTCAATAGAAATTCACATATCAAAATTATTTGTATGGAAACAAAATCCAGGTTTTTAAATTTTGTTGTAGATATAGTACCTCTGTTGTAAATATGACTTTTTCTGTTGTAAATGACCGATTTTAAATTTTGTTGTAAATATAGCATTTTTCTGTTGTAAATGACCTCCATACGTTTAGGGACTTGAGTTTGAAACAAAATCCAGGTGTTTAAATGTTGTTGTAAATATGACACTTTCGGTTGTAAATATGACTTTTTCTGTTGTAAATGATCAGGTTTTAAAATTTTATTGTAAATATAGCATTTTTGTTGTAGATATAACACTTCTTGTTGTTAATACAAATAATATCAAAAAAGTTTCTAGGGACTTCTGTGTAATTTGGTGATTTCAAGAGACCTCATTGTATTTATTTATGGTCCTTGGGACCTGCACACGATTTTCCCATATAATATATAAGTGACAAAATGTAGGAGTTCAAAAGTCAATGGACATCCACATAATTAACATATTCATGACAGAAATAAATATATCTTCTTTTCTCTTACTCCCTCCCATCCTTTTCATAAAAGATTGAAATTTAAATTGCCTTGTTGCTTTCCATAATTCCATAATATTTTCTTTAGAGCTTTCTGACCATTTAAAATATTTTTATTAATGGGAAAATGAAAAAAAAAAAACTTTAAAATTGAAAAATTTCAAATTAGGTATTTCCCATAAAAATGAGTTGTGAATTGGTTATCAAGTCTTGAGATTTTGCAATTTTAAAATGTTTTTTCTGTCATTTTCCCTTTATTATTTGGTTCATAACTAATTTTATATCCCTCATCATTTTTTTCATACACTTTTTCTTTATTAAATTGCATAATTTGGTTATTATGCTCTGATAAAAAAACGGGAGGGCACATGTATATTTTGATTCTTCTTATAAATTACATCATAAATTTTGTATACAATTATATAATTTTACTCTTCATTTATTTTATTTTATTTTATTGCTCAAGACTTCATTTATTATTGAGTAAACTCTATTCTTATGGCTTATAATACATGTTAAATAAAGGCTAGTAAAATTAGAAGATTGTTAAATTTTAAATTAGAATTAACAAAATTTAAGATTTGTTTAGTTAACATTGTAACAAGTGATAATCTATAAATAGGAGAAGGGGAATAAATATATCTTTAGTTGATAGGAACAAAATGAAGTAGCATCATTAATTACTCTCGATATGTCACTTTTAAAAGGGAAAATGAGAATGAAGGACCTAAAGGAAAATATATTTATATAGAAGGACCATAAAAATTGTAATTATTTTGAAGGACCAAATATAAAAATATAAAATTAAAAGTACTAAAATGCCCCTAACAAAATCTTCTCGCATTCACTCTTATCTTCTCTTCCATATTCTATTTTTAAAACTAATACAAAATTCTAAGTTTCATGAAATTAAACAATGGTTTTCTCGATTTTCAAAACTTGAATATATATTTATTAAAAAAAAACTATGCATTCTTCAATTTTTTAAAATTAACAAAAAAAATTATTTAAAAATGGAATTATATAGTCTTAATAAAAGTCAAGGTCTTTTATAATTTATCATATATGTTAAACCAAGAAAGTTTGTATGACTTATTTTTGTTTTAGAAGAAATTTATGTGGGTTAAAAAATTCATGTAATGTTAATAAAATTAAAAAATCTAATTAACCTATTATATCCCGAAAAATATGAAATAAGTTTATTTTTTGTTTTTATAAAAAAAAAAACTTAATTGACATCGATGTTGATAATATAAACTGGTGAAAAATAAAAATTAAGAAAAATATGAGTTTGACAATTGTTAATTAAATAATATATTTTTTTTAAAAAAAAGATACGATCATATCTTGTTGGACAGTTTTAGTTTTAATTTTAGTTATTTTTTTAATTTTGAATACAAAAGATAATGCATGAGTAATTGATTAGGGGCAATTTAGTAATTTTAAATTTATATTATAATGTTCGGTCCTTCTAAGTAATTACAATTTTTATGGTCTTTTATAATAAATATTATTTTCTCTTAGTCCTTTGTTTTAATTTTCCCCTTTTAAAATGCTCGAAGATAATACGGGCATGAAAATGAAAATGCTAGAAGATAATTCTGACCCAGAAGAAAAAGCCAGCAGATAATTGATAAGAACATCTTCATATATTATTTTGGAAAAATCTGTTAAAAAGAATTTTAAAATTGTGAAAAGACAAATAGGTGTTAGGGCCTAATGGGTCCTTTTAAAAATCAAAATGAAATTATAAAGTTGACCCTCCTATGTTAAATGAAAGGAAGTAAGTGAGAAAGGAAATAGTGGCGCAAAAGAGGGTAGCAAGAGATGAAAAGTTAGAGTTGATGTTGTCCAAAGGAAGTGAAGTTTGTAATTTTTTGCTCTACAATATTCACATACCATCGTAGTTGGGTATTTGGGTTGGAGTAGGGACGGAGCTTTTTGAAGATCCAAAAAAAAAAAAAAATGTCCCAAATTTTTAATACAAATTGGATTTTTTTTTATTTTATTTTTATACATTTAGCCTAAAAATTTATATATTTAATCCAAAAATTTAGACATTTGGCCTCTCAAATATTTTTTGTAAAAAAAAAATTAGTCAATGAGTATACATTTGGCTCCCCCAAATATTTCTTCCAAGCTCCGCCATTGGGTTGGAGGGAGGTGAATTAGGCATGTCCATGGACCAGACTAGACCGGGTTGGGGGTCAACCCGGAGTGCAGTCCCGGGGAGGGACCTGGACAATCCGGTCCCGAGGGTCGGTCCAGTCCCGGCTCATTTCGGCCAGTGGACCAAACCCGTCCCGGGGATCGCTACTGGACAGTCCAGCGATCCGGGGACCAATTTTTTGTTTAAAAAAAAATATTTTCCTACTTCCAGAATAATAATTAAATCAATGAAACACCTGCGGGACAATAAATAAACATGCAAACATCTTAAATCCAATCTTAAACCCATAATAATCTCCAACAACATGTCATTGAACAAGAATACAATATAAAATAGTGGCATGCTTTTATAAAGCCAAGTAAATTTTATAAGCCAAACCACAAATCAATGCGGAGGGAAAGGAGTAAAATCACAAATTTGGCTAGTGCGCCCAATGAGAGATTGATGCAATGGATTTTTTATATAATTTTTTTTTTTAAAAAAAACACTTTCGGCCGACCGGACAGTCCATAGGATCTGAATCCCTGGACCGAAGTCCGGTCCGACCCGACCAGACCAGTCTGGTCTGTGTAAATGGTCTCGGACCGGACCGGGCCGAGCCACCCGGACCACCGGGTTTTTTGGACATCCCTAAGGTGAATGTTGATGATGGGTGAAGATGGGAGGAGGTTGCGATGGTACGTGTGGTGAGTTTGAGGTTTGAGGGTGAATTTTATAGGAAATCAGTTATTTGAAGTTGAGAAGCCCTAATGCGAATTTGTGAAACATTGCAGTGGGCATTTAATTTTGTTTCTCTGAACTGATGGAATAGAAAAATTTGTGAACGGATATTTTGCTGACTTATTTGTTGTAGGGCACTTAACAAAATGAATGGAAATATTGGGTCAAGTTGTGCAAATGAGTTATTTTGTTATTTTCATGTAGGGGAAAATTTGCAACTAATAATGAAGGTGAAGTTAAATATATTGGAGGTAGTGTGACGGTCAAAATGATAAAAAATGGGATAAAACTCAAAGATTTAATGTAAATCATGTCAAGATGTACAGGTCATGAGGGAGTAGTTGTGACATTACTACGAGGCCTAATATTTTTGTGTATATTTACTTTGGTCTTACCCATGTTTTTTTGGTTGTAGGGATGAGGTAGATAGGGAATCATATTTTGTAACTAATATATAAGGTGATGTCAATGATAAAGGAACATTAAGAGAAACCACTATTGTCCACTTGTCATTGAAAATGATAAAACAATCTTACTACTTATTGGTTTTTGGGTACTGTCATGACTATAATGTATAGGGTGGAAGAACAATGATATTGTCTACTTGTCACTTGTCAGTGAATATGATGATACAATTATATTGCCATGGCCTAATGTTGCTCTCTAGATAAGAAAGTTGCGAAGGTATCGAAGCAACTAGTGAAATTTTTATTGGAACTTGTGAAAACCTAATCCTAAATTGACAAACGCTTATATGAATTTGGGAAAACTAATTTAAGGTATGTGGAATTTGGATTGCAGGTCGAGAAATTAGTGAAACAACTTGTGAACTTCTTATCACAACATGGGGAAATCTAATTATAAATTGACAAACGTTTATCTGAATTTGGGAAAACTAGTTTAATGTGCGGGGAATTTGGATTGCAAGTTGAAAATTAGTGAAGCAACCTGTGAAATTCTTATTAGAACTTAAGAAAATATAATCATAAATTGACAAATCCTTATTTGAATTTGGGAAAACTAGTTTAATGTATGGGGAATTTAGATTGTAAGTTGAGAAATTAATGAAGCAATCTATGAAATTCTTATCAGAACTTGAGAAAATATAATTCTAAATCGACAAATGTTTATCTAAATTTTGGAAAACCAGTTTAATGTCTAGGGAATTTGGATTGCAAGTTGAAAATTAGTGAAACAACATGTGAAATTCTTATTAAAACTCACAAAAATCTAATCTTAAATTGACAAAGGCTTATATGAATTTAGGAAAACCATTTTAATATATGGGGAATGTGGATTGCAAGTTGAGAAATTAATTAAGCAACATGTGAAATTCTTATCAGAACTTGGGAAAATATAATCATAAATTGACAAACGTTTATCGAATTTGAGAAAACTAGTTTAATGTCTGGGGAATTTGAATCAACCTATGAAAGTTGAGAAATTAGTGAAGCAACCTATGAATTTCTTATCAAAACTTGCAAAAATCTAATCCTAAATTGACAAACGTTTATCCGAATTTGCAAATAGTGAAATTACTGAAGGAATCTAGGAAATTATTATGACAACTTGCAAAAACCAAATCCTTATTTGACAAACTTTTATCATAACTTGGGAAACACATTTCAGATGTTAAGAAATCATCTTTTACAATCATAGGCATCTATAAATCTAACAAGGGTACAAAAATATGAAGATTCTAACATCAAAATACACATAAACATAATAAGTGTTTACATAATAAAGAAGAAAACTTCTCCTTCACACTTGCCCCTAGTAACAACTAGGACAAATTAACCACGTCTTTTGGTGGTGTTTTCTGGACGCTGTATGAGCTTCAACGTAGTCTCACAACATGAATTCAACGGATGATTAACTAACCACCGCATTATGTCATTCCTTAATTGCTTAGTATCAACCTGTAAATCACTCAAACCTCAACATGTGCTTACACTTGAAGGAAAAAAAATTCAGAATCATACATTTCTATATTTATCAATTTTTTGGGGAAAATGACATTCGGTCCCAATTAAAAAATTGATATAAAAAAAAGTTTCAAAACTTATCAATGATAGCATTTCCACTTGTCAATGGTTGTTCTTTTACTTGTCATTGACAATCTATAAGACTTTTCTGATATTATTATTTTTTAAATTAATTAGAACCTTAGTGTGATTTTCCGAAAATATGTAAACCCATCAACTTCACCGGAAGTGCCGAACACCAATTTCACTGGAAGTGTCAAACGCTTTTGTGTGCCAACCCAAAATAAGGCAAGATCCCAATTCAATGTGCACCGATCCACGCCTTTCCTTCTCCTCAAATCGACGAAATCAACTTCCCACCCAATCTCCGTTTTCATTTAGACCAATCACACTACTCATGATGACAATTTCATCCTTCAATAACCGGCAACTAGGAAATAAGAGTGTTCGGTAATTAGGACTATTTTTAGTACTGGGAGAGGCCGATAAAGCGTCTCCCTCTCTATTTTATTTTTTGAAGTCCAAGGGTTAATTACGTCTTTTCCTTTTAATTTTAAAAAAATGGTCCAAATCCTAACACTTCTTTAAAACTATGTATATCCGAATCACCTTCTTATCTTTTTATAATTGAGAAGTTCTTTTTTCCTAGTATTATTTATTGCCGTCCTAGGTCAGGATAATTAAAACGCAGATACTTTTCACACGCATATTTATTCATTATTGTACGAAATACTTATAAAAATATTAAGTAGTTTTGTAATCAAGGAGAAGCTGCGAGCTGGAAGATCTCACTTCTTCATTTTCGAGAAGCATAGGTGCCAGACCATAGCTGACACCTTTCGTGTTTACGTCGGTCGTTGAATTTTTAATTATTTAAATATATAAAAATTGCAAAACAAAGGAAAAAAATCTAACATAATTACTGTGACATAATTTTTTCTTTATTATGTTTGCAAAGCAAGCTAGGTAATTTGACCCAAAAAAAAAAAAAAAAGCAAGCTAGGTAATAAATAATTTCACATGTTAGGCTGTTAGAGACATGTATCTGTAAATTTATTTTCCATTTTATAAAATGTGTGGATGCGAAGCTGTGGTTTTGATTTGATCAATAAGGGCCCGTTTGGATCTGAGCTTCTCCTTCGTTGAGAAAAATTTAGAAAAAAATTATTGAAATAAAGATAGAAATGAATCAGTTATTAGCTGCCATTCTTCCTGTCACCCATTGTTATTCCTCCCAAATCTCTTCTTTTGATTTCGCTTGGTTGATCTTCCCCTCGTACCTCTTTCAATTCCCTATGTAAAGCTTCCATTTTGAAATTCTTTACCATTTTTCGTCTTTGTGAGCATTCCATTATACGTCCAGAATATTACTGGCAATTTGCAGTTTCTCTTCTTGAACTGAAAATTGTTCGATCTGTTTATTAGGAATCGCGCTGAGTTTGAGTGAGGATCAGCGGCTCGTAGGCGATAGCAAATAGCTGCCACAGCCCCAAACAGCTGAGGGCGGTGGTAGTGATGGTGGTGATTCTGGTAGGACATGGTGGGGGATGAGGAGCTGTATTGATGAAGGGAGCTCGATGATTTTAACACTTTTTGGAAGATAATGCTGTATTTGAAGCAGCCTACTGTTAAGGATACGAGTTTATATTTGAGCTGTGGACATTATGGCTCAAATTAGGCGATTCTAAATTTTGTAATTTCTTAGCTTTGCATGCCGTTTTGATATTTCCCCTGAGCCAGAGGCTCGGGGATCTGAGTTTTGAAAGAAAAAAGGGAAAAAAAAAATCATGGGGTCATCAGAGAACGAGTCTTCTCACTCTCCTTCTGCCGCAGGCGAACCCCGTCCTCCAGCACATGCCTCTATGCAGAAATTTAGGCTCTATGAGACTCGATCGGTATGCCTTATCTTTGTCGTCTTTTATTTTTTTGATAACTGAAGTTGGAGGTTCTACTGCAATTTTTAGGGAGATCTATTTGATTTTGTCGTCATCGTTATTTCATCTGAAAACATTGTGTTTTATGTTTTTCTGCAAAATAATTTTACAGCATTGTTAATTTTGTACTTTTCATATCATTACATTCCCTTAACAGTGATTTTATTCATAAATTAGCTCCTTCTGTGCCGTGGAAAAATATATTTCATTGTTTTGTTTCCTACATCTGACCAAATGTGGGACTATAGTAATCCTCTCTGAAGATCATATGATCAACGCACCCTTTTATCTTGCTCATGTTAACATATTCAATGATGAGATATAATTGCGTGGGGTCTTAAACACGCCAGTGCATTTGTTCTCCTAGCTACTCACCACTCACGTATATCATTAATGACTCAACTTGCAGTGTTGAACTTTTCTAGAAAAACCACGAGACTAACTGGTGATCCGATGTATTTTCCTACATTCATTTTATTACTATCAAACTATATAAAATTTAGTTTGGCTAAGGAGGCAGAATTACTCACATTCATGATCCTATTTCATGTTTTGATTGAACTCTAAAATATTTCCCCACTGGAATTTTAAATGCCCCCCACCCCCACCCCCCAAACAAAAAAAAGGCCGCTGCATGGATCTTCTGTCTCTTTGCATGTGGAATACCAATGTGGATGCTTTTTACCTAGTTCAGTTCCACCTTCATTGAGTTTTTCCTTCCTTGAATCTGGGGCTGGCCTTCCACCAGCTCAAGTTCATGCTTTAGACTGTTTGCATTATGAATCATAATGCCAGTATCTTTGGTGCATATTAAGTCGGGTGAACTTGTTTGTGCAATATCATGTTGCAAGATTGGACTGTCAAAAATTGCAATATTTATTCTGTGATGTATTTTTACCCTGTGCATTTGTTTATTTTCATGTCACAGAACTTTTACATGATAGGAAGGGACAAGAGCAGGACATATTGGAGAGTGCTGAAGATTGACCGTCTAGAGCCTTCTGAGCTAAACCTTTGTGAAGACTCTACGACATATACAGAAGAGCAATGTTCTGACTTGTTGAGGCGAATACATGAAGGGAACAAGTCCACAGGTGGACTGAAATTTGTTACAACTTGTTATGGAATTGTTGGTAAGTTGATTCATGATGTCTTGTTCAGTTGTTCCTGACAAACTTTCACTTCTTAACTTATTCAGCTTCTCTGCTTCTAGGGTTCATCAAGTTTTTAGGGCCATACTACATGCTGCTCATCACAAAAAGAAGGCAAATCGGTGCAATCTGTGGTCACACAGTATATGCTGTATCAGAGAGTAGGATGATACCACTTCCAAATTATTCAGTTCAATCTAGCATTGCCGATTCTAAAGATGAAAACAGGTTGCTACAAACTCACATGTGTTACCATTTCTTTTTTAATAGCAAAAGAACTTATGTTAAGGGAAGATCAAAATTCTAAAACGTACAAGGGAGATAAGAAATCCTCCCTATAAAACACTGATACTGAAAAAAGTACTAAAATCTACAAATATGCATTGCTAATGATCTTCACAATTTCTCAACCTTTGACTGATTCTAGATTAATCCACTTCACTGCTTCTTTTAATATACCAAGATAAGATAAATGAGTATTCTCTTATTAACAACTGCTTATCTTCTGTTTGACTGGAAGTCTGGAACATAAAAATCTTTTGTTAAGAGGTTCATAGATTTGTTGATGAATTACTGGTTTTTATTGGAATTTAACAACGATGAAACAGTGCTCAACTTAATGAGTAGGCAGTGTTATTCTAAATGCCTGTTACTATTTTTTTAGCCTTGTGTCAATTTTATTGTTACATGCTTTGTCAGTTTTGTTTTAATTGTATCCTTTTGTATTGGCATTTTAGATACAAGAAGCTCCTATGCATGGTCGACCTTACGAAGGACTTCTTTTTCAGCTACTCATACCACATTATGCGTGGTCTTCAAAACAACTTATGTCATAACGATACAGGTCATGTACTTTATGAGACCATGTTTGTTTGGAATGAGTTCTTGACTAGGGGAATCAGGAACCATCTCCAAAATACTCTTTGGACAGTTGCATTAGTGTATGGCTTTTTTAAACAGGTGAGAAAGGATATCTCTTGAGCCTCTGACACTGAGTAATATGATAATCATAATCTTGTTGAAGTCGCAAAAGTGTAATAAATTCTACTTTTTGGTTATCAATGCAATACACCAAGTTGAACTTTCTTCTGAGATTATCATTATCATTTTGAATTCCATACTGTTTTTGTTCATTGACTAAATTCTGTACTATTATTTACTGCTTGATCGAAGTAGCTGTATTGTAATTCCAAGATTGAACATCTTGTGTTTATTTGGTGGCTGTGTTAGGGCACATTTACAGTATCTGGACGAGAGTTCATACTCACCCTCATTTCAAGACGTTCACGCCATTATGCTGGCACTAGGTATAGAAATTTCATCCTAATATCTCTCTAAACGCTTCAAGTTCAATTTTCTGATATCAATTGTGAATTATGTTGTTTGCTAATATGATTTTGGGGTGCATATGCTTCAGTTGAATATTGATTATGTAGCTGTACAAAGTTTCGTAGTCCTTGCAGTAGCCCCTCTGATGATTTATCTTTGTGTTGAGGATGCTCAGTCCTTGTGTTCCTACCATATCTTAAAATTGCAATTTCTTGCACTTGTTTTACTTTGTTTGAATATAGAACAAGCATAATATAAAATGATACTTGAAATCAGTTTCTAATTTTTGTTTAGATGGATTTTTCTATGTGAAGGATAATTTCTCTCTCTAGATTTTGACCCTATTAGTTAGTTTTGAGCTCTGACTACTGACATCATCTAAAATGGTAGCAAAAGCTGGAGGCTTGCCTTGGGTGAAAATTAGGGCTTAGTTCTAGAAGTGTTTTCTATAATCTCTTTCTTGGGTGAAAAGTCAGCTCGATAGCAAAGTTTTCTTGAGAAAAAATTTAAAGAAAATCAAGCACAGTGTGTTGTCTTCATGGTTCATGATACTCTGTTAGATACAATGCCTGTATTAGCAAAGTATTCTTGACCACTACAAATATTACTACTCAAACTTTCAACACAAAGATTCTAATCCTTGTCTAAATATTTATTATTTGAGTTTCAATTAGACCAAATAAAAACAACGTATACATATTTGCAGTGTTATGTGTGCAGTTGCTGGCTTCATTTGGTTATTTTATGTAGGTATTTGAGGCGAGGTGTTAATGAGAAGGGCAGAGTAGCTAATGATGTTGAGACAGAACAAATTGTGTCTGAGGATGTTCCTGAAGGTCTTCCTGTCCAAATAAGTTCTGTTGTCCAGAACCGTGGTTCAATCCCTCTTTTCTGGTCGCAGGAAACTTCACGATTAAATCTTAAACCTGATATTATATGTATGTCTTCTGTAATTATTGCGGAGTTATTTTATGTCTTATCTTTTCTACTTTGTTGAGCATCAGTGCATGGTATCTATTTGTTTGCCCATTGAGCCGCTTGTTCTTCTTTTTGCAGTGTCAAAGAAAGATCAGAATTACCAAGCCACTAGACTGCACTTCGAGAATCTTGTCAAAAGATATGGGAATCCCATAATAATTTTGAATTTAATAAAGGTAATGTTCCTCTTTTTAAAAGGAAATGGTTCTGTTTCCGTAATTTATTCGAAATGTCATCGCCCTATTCCCTCAAGATGAAATTTGCTTCTATGTTGGTTATCAACTCATCATCATATGTACAGAAGTTGTTGACATATATTTTAATCTCTTGGAATGGTTTCCTCATGACAGAGTGCAAGTTCTGCTCATGGGATGTACTATCAAACATTTGTATGTTTCATTTTTATAAGAATCTTTGTTGATTGATATTGCATATTTTATCGGACAGACCCATGAAAAGAAGCCTCGTGAGTCCAAACTCCGTTCAGAGTTTGCTAATGCAATTGATTTCATCAACAAAGATTTATCTGAGGAGAACCAGCTTAGATTCCTTCACTGGGATCTGCACAAACATTTTCAGAGGTAGATGTCTTTTATATGTGTGTGTGTACTGATTGTCCTCTGAAAAATCATGTGCACTCTTAGGTGGTTGATTCAGAATTTTTTTTTCTCTCTCCTCCCAGCAAATCTGCAGATGTCTTGCTACTTCTGGGAAAAGTGGCTGCATATGTGTTGTCTTTAACGGGTTTTCTTTATTGCCAAGTGACACCAACCTTGAGACCTGAGGAATCTTTAAGACGCCCATCTATAGAGTGAGTTCATGTGATTACAATGACTTTCTTCTCACCATTTCTAAATTTTGCTTCATTTAGACTTGAACTTCTAAAACAGCTTGAGAAAAAGATAAGAATAAACAATGATGTGAATTTTTTTCATTGAACTTGAGCAATGTTAATAACAAGTAATGTTTTGTGGAGGCGTATGTTAGAATATTATGGATTATTTAGATTAATCATTTTTTATATTTATTATATCTTAGGATTAGATATTATTTTCATTGAACTGGAGCAATGTTAATAACAAGTAATGTTTCGTGGAGGTGCATGTTAGAATATTATGGATTATTTAGATTAATCATTATCTTATTATTTTGATATTTATTATATCTTAGGATTAGATATTATATTATATCAAAATAATAAGATAATGATTAATCTAAATAATCCATAATATTCTATTAGTGTAGTACCTCAGGTTTTTGTCATTGTTGTCTCTTTTTACTGACTTTAAGGTTTACATCCAGCAAAATTGGTATGGGAAGTGCTTCACCAAGACTTTTTGACAATTGTAATGAGGATGCTGATAATTTAGAGAGAAAACCTAGTGAAGGAATTAATGTTGCTAATGGAAATCATTCTGTCAAAGCCCCCATGTTTCAGAGGGGAGTGCTCAGGACTAATTGCATAGACTGTTTAGACCGCACTAATGTTGCACAATATGCATATGGGTTGGCCGCCCTTGGCCACCAGCTCCATGCTCTGGGAATTATTGAAAACCCAAAAATTGACCTTAATGACCCAGTAGCTGATGGCTTGATGCGGTTTTATGAGCGGATGGGTGACATACTTGCACATCAGTATGGCGGTTCTGCAGCGCACAACAAGGTGATCTTGCAATAGCTTCAATTATATATTACTCTATTTTCATAATTACCTTTGTGATGTGTGCGTTGATCCTTGAACTTAATGGCTTGACAAAGGAATTTTGTTCTTTTGGGATAAATGAAGGAAATTGTAGTAGAAGAAAGAAAGGGATACAAAAAGGAAGTCCTCTTTATTCATCTCCAATTGAATTTATATTGGGATTAACCAGATTTTCTTAACTAATTATGTTGTATAAGATAGGTGCTTTTGTTGTGTTAGCTTCTTCACATTACTTTGGTAGCGGATTCATGCAGGTTTGTTTGATTATCATTTCTAAGAATGTTAGCTCATTAGGCAAGTTACTCCCACAGATGACAAATAATAATACATTATATTTTCACCTTATGTCATCCAGCAGCATGATGTAGGACATTCGAGTTAACTTAGTTTTCATGAGGACAAGGTGACCTCACTTGCAGTGGCCAATCTTTTGGTTTTTCTTTGTTTCTGGTTTCTCATTCCTGATACCACTTCACATTTTAATGGGCAGAGCGGCAGTGGTGAAGGGAATTTTATATTGAGAGTTGTGATCAAATTGGTTTCCTCATTCTTGTCTGTCATGCCTCTTTACCATTTATTGGGCAGGGCAGTGTTGATAATGGAGAATTTTTGTTGAGCATTTGTTTAGAATTGGTTTGCACATTTTTGTCTATCATACCACTTTACCATTTAATAGGCTGAGAAGCTTTGGTCATGGGGTCCTATTGTTGAGAATTGCTATCGATTTGACTTGCATGTTGTTTAGTTTCAATTTGCCTTGTGATAATATTTGCGTTTTTTTTTTTTTTTTGCCTTCTAGATATTCTCTGAGAGGAGGGGCCAGTGGAGAGCTGCGACACAATCTCAAGAGTTTTTTAGGACTCTTCAGCGCTATTACAGCAATGCATACATGGATGCTGAGAAACAAGATGCAATCAATGTGTATGTGTAAAGTTATTTTTTCCTTTGATTTCTTTGGTGCCCCCTTGTTATATTATTTCTCAAGCTTGGATTTATTTACAGCATGTCTTTCATCTAGCTTGTTCTTTTCTTTCCCTTTCTCTGTCTCTCTTGAGGTTTTTAAATATGAAAAACAAAGAAAAATTCATATTAGAAGGAAAAAGATAAAAGGCTTGGCATGCACTTGCGCAGATCTTAATTCACTTTCAAGTGAGTATTTCAAGTACAAACAGCTTAAGGTATATTTCTGAGTGTTTTATTTGAAAGCAACTGCAGGCAGTAGAATGACAGGTCTATTTTTTATGATAAAACCTTTTCCTATTGTTTAGGTCTATTCTTTATACTTACATCATTAAAAACTACCTATCCCAAGATGCCGAGCCTCCAAGAGCTATATATATATAAAGCTATGCAAAAGCAAAATAGGGATTAAACGATTTTGATAGGAAAGTTCTTCACTCTGCTTGTTTGTCAAGGGAAACCATGTTTAGACCATCAAGGAGAAGCCACAAAATAGTCTTTCCAAAGTAAGTGTATGGACAGATAACCTCCTTCAGCATTGTGCTTCAATCATAGACCCTCAAGGATGGCAATAGTTTGTCAATGCCATAAAGCTTTTTCCCTCTTTGCTGCTGGCTAACATATGCAATTAATCAAATCATAAGAAATTGCTCCTATTTTTGCCATTTTCATCTGTAAATTGCTCCTTCAGCATTGTGCTTCAATCATAGACCCTTAAGGATGGCAATAGTTTGTCAATGCCATAAAGCTTTTTCCCTCTTTGCTGCTGGCTAACATATGCAATTAATCAAATCATAAGAAATTGCTCCTATTTTTGCCATTTTCATCTGTAAATTGCAAGACCGACAATTTAGTTGATGTCATCTCAAACCTTTTAAAAGTCTGTCTCTCAACTTACCTATAGATCACAGCTTAGAAGATTTTTCACTTGATCTTGGACGAACTTGTAGTCTAACTAATTACATTGATGGAGAAAGTGGCTGTTAAAACTCTGGACCAATTCTCAAGCCTCTAAAAATCCATCTCTCTAATTGCCCACTTAGTTCTCTGATTTCTTTTGCACTCTAATTGGATCTTAATGGGTGGTTTTTAAGTCATTGTAGCAGCTTTTGTCAAACATTAGCAGCTGATATTTTGTGATGTAATCTTTTTTTGGTGTGGGTTTAAAGTTGTCTGTACACAAACCGTAATATGGCTTGTCTGTTTTGTTGGAACAGATTCCTGGGACACTTTCAACCGCAACAGGGTAAGCCTGCTCTTTGGGAGTTAGATTCAGATCAGCACTATGATTCCGGGAAAGGGGGAGATGAAGATGGAAGGTATTTGAATCTAGTTTATATGGATTGATATACCTTTGCTGTATTTATACTTCTAAAATTGCCCCATGATTGAAAATCCCTTGGGTTAGGGGGTCTCCGTCTGGAACTTCCATTTTCAACCTTCACAAACAAATTGCTGTATCATATTTTTCTTCTGATGGCATTCTTAGAAATTTCTAAGCAGGCTATTTTCACTTAACTGGCATGTTTAGTTTTTTTCTCCCATTTGATATGGTTTGCCATTATAGCGTCTAGCATGATAGTAGTTTGTCTAATTTCATTTTATACTAGAGTCTAGTCTATGAATTGATGACGAAAACTTTCCTTTTTGGGTGATGGGATTTGAGTTTAGGGGATGCAAACAAGGAAATAACGAGTAGGTTGACCATCCAATAAGCTCAAGGGTTTTACTCAACACACTTTGACTTCTCGTCTGTCTCACTCATTGGTGTACTTAAGCTATACCTAATGTTTAAGTTTATCTCTTCATCATGGTAATATGTATGCTTTATCTGAAGTTTAGGAGTCACAGTTTGCTTGTTTTGGTGGCAAAAGACATGAACGCTAGAAAGATTGCTATAGCATCCTAGAATGTAAAAGATCCTTCTTGTTTCTCATTTTCACTTGAAGTTGTTCAATCAAATATTTGTTTTGTTTAAATGTTCAAATATAGTAGTAGTCCGTGCCTCCCAATGCTGGTGAAGATGCCTTCCTATCTTGAGTTTCCCTGGACTTCTCTCCCACGGATATACAGTTTACTGCATCCAGTGTTTTCTTAAAATTGGAGAATTGAAAAACAGCTTATGTAAAGAAAGAGTACCCGAATTATGACTGCTAAAACCATTATGTCAGCATTGGTTATTATTGTCCTGAATGAAGGAAATTTTGGATTTATATTCTTGATTACACCTTTCTAAAGAAATAGATATTATTAGAATAGAATCGTGTTTTTTATCTTTTTATCCTTAGTGAGATTTTTCCTCGTGTAATGCACAGGATAAATAATAATTTATAGAAACTTTTTTTTATTGATAGATGTATTGATTTGAACAAAATTCTAGGTGATAAATTAAAAATAAAGTTCAAATACTAAAATAGTAGAGATAATAGATAAATAAATAAAAATAACAACGATAAAGTAAAGAGAGGCATAGAGCCCAATGCAAGATGTACCATCTCTAGCAGCAATATCAAACTGACTCCTTACTCATATTCTTTAACAACTTCTGACAATTCAATCCAGTAATCACGTGTATCAGAATATATGTGAAAATTTATTTCTTTTACATTTCATCTGTACTTCCTCCATTCCTTTATATAGGTTGCTTTATAGAAATTTTATGGTTCTAAATATGTCATTTTGCAAGAGTTTGTGGAGCATTACTTGCTGTATTTGAAAAATGCCCTTGTTAATTTCCAATAAGGTGATAGAAAGAGTATATGTTTTTTTTTAATATATGGTAATTATTAGTGACAAAGATGGAAACGTGAGCAATTTTTAGACAATTTTAATTATGCAATCAACTTTTCTGGTGGGTTCTTGCTAGGTAGTTAAAAGTGAGTTATATTACAGATTGGAGGGAGTATTATAATATAGAAGACCAACAAGAATCCTTTATGTCAATTCCAAACTTATCCATGGTGGTTTTGGAGATAGTCCTCTAATTTTCTATTTTTGTCTAAGATGGAGGGTTGCAGTCTACAAATCCAAGAGTTTAGGTGTGAAAACCATAGGGTATGAGCAGAAGTTCGTTTGGCATGGTCTGTTATCTGCTGTTGAGGGAGGAGTGAAAAAGGGCTTAGAAATGGCATGATTTGTAGAATTACTTATTACTACTCAACTCGTATCATGGACTTGCTCAAGACATCATGATGACATAAAGCATTATATATATATATATATCAAAATTGATTGTTGATGCAACTTGTACGATAACATTAAAATTTGGTATTTTAGGACAATTTTCAAGAGATCCTTGTCAGATGGGAGCATTCTTCGTGGCAGTTCTGCATCTATGTCTACTCCAAGTTCCAAGCTGGAAAATTTCTCTATACCAATTTTGCCTCACGGATCAGAAGGAAACAAGGCTCATTCTGAGTCTTCTCCTGAAATAACTTCTGAGAGTGACATAGCCTTTTCAAGGTCTGCCTCTATTAATGTGTGCGCAAATTGTAATTCATGTCAAGGCATGCTTGATGGGATAAAAATATCCATTTTATTTCCTATCATTTTTACTCTAGTTATCATATTGTACAGAATTTGATGTCTTCTTGTGACAGACCTTTCTGGATGAGAACACTAGGCAAGTAACTAAAGTCATTCTGAAAAATATATTTAGGAGGGTGCAGAAACCTAATAGTCCTCTTTTTAGTATCCTCTGCTGTGATTGTGTGTGCAATTATCCAATATCAAAACACGTGAATAGTAATCTAAATGGTTAATCACCTTGTATACCATGCCAATACAAGTTAGAAACTTACGGTGCTCACTTGCATGATGACACATTCAGCTAGTTGCTGTTTCATTTTGTCTGTCTAATGATTTTGTGATTTGTTCTAATATTGTATGTGTAGGTGTAGGTATACTCCTTTGATGCCTCAAAGACAGTTTTTTGGTGTCATGCAAAGAGAGCGCTGCCTTGAAAGTGATCATATTTACTATTCTGAGCATGGGGATTCCTTGAGTTGCTCCAACTTTGTTGACCTGGACTGGCTATCTTCTTCAGGAAATTCATGCGATGAGAGGTGAGTAATATAATAATAGAAAATGACAATTATTCGTGGGTGTCTGTCTGCAATTATGATGTGCATGTGCTTGTACTGTACCTTCTGTATTCTTAAGTGTCCCCTTGTTTTATTTGAAGATCTATATGCATGGATGCAGGTCATCAATTACTAACTCTCCGGTAGCTGGGCGTTCGTCAGAAAATGTCAATGGAATGACGGGAGAAACAACTCCATCCTCCAGTGAAAATGGTTCCAACACAAAGGTACCACTCCTATATAGTTACTAGTTACGACAATATTGCTCAGGCAGCTCCTAAATTTTTCCGAGATAGTTATTGTTCCAGTGACATGGCATGGCATATTTTCTTATCTTCATGGGTCTGGGTTCACTCTGCATAATTTAAATTTTTGCGGGTTGGGTTTTGAATTATTTTTTCCTATGAGTAGAGGGAGGGGGAAAACGTTCTTTGATGATGTGCCTAAGGTTTATGTTTATGTCATGTACGAAGCACCAATATGTTCCCCAGTAGTTGAAGTCTTTCTTAAAGACTTCGTCCTTATATGAAAAGCTAATTCCGCATAATGTTATCAGGGAAGGGAGCACACTCGATCAGAGTTATCCTATGGTAATTCACGGCCCAATGTTTTAGAGGAATTTCCAGATAGTTTTGTACAGTGGGTGACTTATGGACAAACCCTTTGCCATTGAATTTTGGCACAATGATCATTTGCACTAATATATAATCTACAGCTAGTTGACTTGGGTTTGATCAAAAGAAGCTGCTAAGTAGAGAATCTAGACAGTTTATTGTGAGGGAGCGGTTACTGTTAGAGCCTTGGAGGAAACATAGAAGCAGAGGCATTCAAGTGGACTTCTCTGTGACAGTAAGATATGCTGGTTCAAGAAGAAATCCTTCAGGCTTTTAGTCTATTGACTTGCAGCATTAACTCTTGTGAAAATCTCAATTTATATATGAAAACATGGTAGAGCAGAGTAAATAGCAAAGGGTTGTTATAAAAAAAAAAAAAAAAAAACTACTTTTTTCTCTTTGCTGGAGATCATTGTCTCGGTTTTCATTCTTCTGTTAACTGGTTAACGATCTTGGTAGGTGCACTTTTGTAAATAGAAACCATGCCCGTTGGGGCTCTACTTTTTAGATTTGCAGATTATTGATTCTTTTAAAATAATATTACTTTCTGTAACTGCTCTGTGGGTTTTGCCTATGGCAGTGATTTCTGAGCTATTTCTAGTTTTTGAGTCTTTAAGAGTGGGAGTGATCAATTCCTTTGAACTTGCTGATCCCCTTTCTGGTCATGTTCTGTGTGACTATATAAAATTAAGAGTAATAATGGAGGACAATTTTAAACATTTTACTCATTTACTTTAAGTATGCATCCAATATTAAATTTTGTGCAGTGTTTTTCTTCAACGTATGAGAGCGTGATAAGGAAAAATAACTCTCTCTGGGTGATATATTCTGATTTTTTTTCACCAAAAAATATTTATCAAAATATCTTTATTATTTTTGCATTGGTAAATGAAGAAAATTTTGGTTTTAAAAAATAATAATTTATATTAAAAGTATCATGATCACCGTAAATGATTTTCTTATTCTCTGCAGTGATTTTATTATATCAAAATAGAGAAGCATCAGCTAATTGTTGTCCTACCTTCGTTTTCACAACGAATAAATACCTATTTTTCCAATACCAAAAAAATTAGGTAAATTTAGTAATAAACTTTAAATAGATAGATTTCTTTAAAAGAAACAAATGTCATTCGTTGGGAAAATCCCTCCTCTTTAATAAGTGCACATCTGAAAAATTGTAATTTGTTATAAAACTGAAGAAAATGTATAGAAAAGTAGAGAGAAGTCGGAGAGAATTTTAGAGAGATGGAAGAATTCTTATTTCAAGTAAACTTCGGAATGTTTTACACAAGCACTCTATTTATAGGCCTTCGAGGGTTCTTATCGATGATAGACATCCACATAATACATATATTTATAACACTCCCCTGGATGTCCATTATGAATATCCTCATTAAAAACTTTTACTAGGAAAAAAGGTGGGATAAAACCTAAAGCTAAAAAAAAGAGTAGACATCATCCATCGATACACTTTCTTATGTTGCCTCATTAAAAACCTTTCTAGGAAAACTGAAAGGTGGACAAAAACCAGATAAGGGAAAAAAAGACAACGATGTATACGCTTCCCCTCTTAATTACATCGATATTCTAATCTTTGCGCTCATTAAAAACCTTTCTAGGAAAACCCTACGGTGGACAAAAACGCAGATAAGGGAAAAAGAGTCAGGTCGTACATCAATTGCTCTACTAAAATACATTAGATTTACTCCCCCTGATGACTACATTACTTCTAATGTCTTTGTGTTGGTGAAGAATTATCTCATGCTAAGCATGATACATAAGTGTCATTCTTCAACTTCTTTGCTTGAGGTTGAAATTGTTCTTTATCCACCTGCAAATACTTTAAAATATATAATTGATATTACTTATCCATATAAAATAAATCTAGCACCTCCTTTTGTATAAACAAAAGATCTCATTCTTTAGGTATTAAATCTGTAATCCAATACAAAATTTCGTTCTTCTCAAGTCATGAATTATTTCTAATTCTTTCTTTAAACAATTAATTCTTTATTGAAGCTTTTTTAGCGTTTCAATAATGTTGATATCATCAACATGACTTGCAATTAAAACATTCACATCTAGATCTTTTCATAAAGATGCATGGGCATATTGATTTATTTTCTTTATACCCTTCTTTCAACATATATTTCTTGAGAAGATTATACCATAAATGCTCTAATTGATTTAAGTCATACAAAAACTTCTCCCCTTTATTGTTCTCAATAACTTTAATTAGATGCTTTTAGCATCCTAAGTCCTTCGGACTCGTCTTACAGCACATTAAATCCTTTGATCTTCTGACCTTAAATCCTTTGATCTTGGCACCTTAAATCCTTTGATGCTTCCTGGCACCTTAAATCATTCGGGGACGTGTCTTCCGGCGACCTTAAGTCTTTTCAGGGGACACGTGTCTTCTCGCACATTAAGTCTTTTGCGACAGGACATGTCTTCCAAGACCTTAAGTCTACCTTACCACATTAAGTCCTTTTGAGGACATGTGCTACTAAGACTTTTTGATCCTTTGAAAATTCTTACGTAATCTTCATAATTTAGTAAGCCTTATGCATAGCTATATAACAATATCTAATAGACGCATAATTTTCTTTCTTTCATAAATTGCAGGATTAACAATATATATACAAAATTATTGTATCCACCACAAAATCATATATCACATCATAATCATATTATATTAGACTTTGTGAAAATCTTTATTCTCACATAAACATTCATATATTTCAATTTGGACTTTGGTCCATAACTATCATAATATGATTATAATTGAGTCATTTTCAATTTCATTTATCCTCTTGGCCAATAATCTATATGTCAACTTCTTGTGACATATCTTTATATAATATCCTCATTTGATCACGTGATATCATCATCAAAAATTGTTGTCGACAATTTCATCTTTTTGTTCAATTTTCCAATTCGACATAACTTATCAATATCAATATAATTCGGTCGAACCTCTCTTGAGGTTTTTACAATTAGTTATGTCTCGATACTCTTCGACGGAGTATCTAGTTCCTTTTCGGCATGTCCATCTATACTCATGTATTCAAGCTACACCCAAGAGTACAATCGTTTCTCCCCATATTTCAAAGCGGATAGAGTTGTATAGTCAAAGTATAACTCTAAGACATAGTATTAGATGACATCCTACTTTAATATGATCATCTAAATTATTGCTCCAATTTATTCATAATATTGGAACCGAATAGTTACTCATGCTTCGGGCATGTCACAAATTGGAGCATTTTTATCTTTGGAATATGAGATTTAATAAATCTCATTTAGGTCGATAATATTATCGGCAAATAATTCATGAATGCATAATCGATGAACCCTCGGTTCATACAACATTATTCGAGGATATATACTTTGCTATAATGCATTCCATATATTGTCTTTTCCAGCTATCCAATTTATCCCCCTCATGGTAAAAACAATGTCAAACGACAATTGACTAATCACGCAAAGTATAAGTCTCCTAAATCCATTTGTTTCCTTTAGAAACATCTTTCATTTTCATATAGAGACAAACAAGAAATAGAAGGTACTTATACAACATTTATCTCAAATATCTTTCTATATCCATCTATGTGCATTGTGGTGGGTTAATAATCATTGCACATTCAACCATTTTAAGATGAAAATTTGTCCGGCTTCGACCAAAAGCCATTTTTAAGGGAGAATTTTGTTGGCTTATATAAGCACCGCTATATAACATCAAATATATTAACATAAAATTTTGTTCTCATAAGCATTCATCCAAATTTTATTTATGGAGGCTTTAATTATGATTCTTAAATCATATCATCCGGAAAATTGCGCTTAATTTATTCAAACATCAAACATTATTTCAAACTTCATATTGCAATCTCTTTTGCAAACTTCATGTTGCAATTATTTCGCAAACATCATGTTGCAAGCAAATAATCTCACATGTAACCATCTTATAGATGCATCTATGGTTTACATGTTATTTCAATGGGCCCATATAAATCTGTTTGATATATTTCAGAGATCCATTATTACCAATTATGACCTATGACATTTTCATAGTCATCTATATTTGAGAACAAGCGACTATTCATGAAGAATTTTCGATTCTTCAATGGATGTCAATACAAATTCTTATTTGTATTATATATGACTTGGATGATCAAACAAGTCATGCCAACAAATAGTAAACTTCTAGTTTCTTTGTAACATATATCTCATCTCGAAAACTTACGGTTTCATCGTAACATTATGATCCACAATCATAATTTATCATTCATTTTTGGGAGATCATATTTGTCATTATGTGGGAAGTATGAGTATGACTTTCTACAAATTAGCTCACACTCGCATACTAACAATCTCCCCTCAAGTGTGAGACAGAACATTCCCCTTAAAATTCATGGACTTTGTTCTTCATAAGAGAGGCTTAATGTATGAAGTATATAATTCTTCAAAATTTCACTCACACTTGTATTCTAGAAATCTCCCCCTCAAGTGTGAGTCCTTTAAAAATACTTCACAAACACTTATGGATTTCAATCCAAACGTGGGTTTTCACTTTCAAATCCTTTTATTCATTATCAAATGAAATTAACACCCATCATATATTCTTATCCTCCTTTGAGGACTATATTAGTGCATTATAATAGTGCTACGGGCACTTCGCACACCCAATGGAAAATATCTCAAATATCTCCTCCTTGTATCGCTCTAGAAAAATGAAGATTCATTTTCAATTTTTCTTGTTGTTGGTCATGGATTTATAATATTTGTTTACACATTAAGATATGAATTCTCAATAATTTTTCATATCTTTATTAATCACTTATGACCTCACTAGTCATATTGTAAACCACGGTTTACAATGAGCATGTGGTTCAATACTTTTCTATATGATATCCATTTTCGTAGATATCTTTGAAACTCAACAAGTTTCTTTCATATCGAAGGGAATAAAATGCATATTTAATACATAATTTTGTTCCTTCAAGAAACAATACATTAATTTCTTCAAGAGCCTTAAAACAAATTTATACTACCAAATATAGTGCGAACATTGGTCTTTCAAATGAAGTGGGTAAACTATGCTAATTAGTCTCCAAGACTATTAGCCTTTAAAATTATTACTCATGTGGCATAATTTCTATGCAAAATATTTGTCTTTAAGACAATAACTTAAAACTCTTTATATCATTCAATATTTGATACATATACTTTCAGGGTCTTTATATAATAATTTATAAAATTTTCTTGCCATGCCATTTCTTTAAACCAATATTGTTCTTTTATAAAAGAACAATTATAGAAATTGATAAATTTCTTAAACATCAAATAATAAGTTTATGGCAATAAAAATGATAAATTTCCTTGTCATAAAATCATAATATTATGACTACTTCTTGCTATAAAAACATAATATTATGGCTACATGCCATTCAAAAATATCAGTTTTTTTTTTTGATTTTTTTTTTCGTGAATAGTAAATACTATTCATAAAATAATAAAATAATATAAAAATGTGGGTAGGCCAAAAATTTCTCCTGCCTTCACGTGGAAGCATTGAAAAATTTGCTTGGGAAAAATTACATAACTTGACCCCAAATTCTATGAATGTTATTTTACTACCACGTAAAATTATAAAATAATACCCAAATATTTAAAATTCCAAATTGGTCCTATTTTCCGAAAATCAACGCCTCATACTTTTGAAATTGATTTTGAGGCTGATTTACATATAATAATTATCTTATCGGATAATTTATATCAAATATTTGACCTTTAACAAATATATTATGGCATATAATAAATACAAAACTAATGACCCTTGCCACCACAACAATAACATGAATTACTATCATGTTTATTATACCCAATAATATCTCTTATTATGGTTCTTATCAATAATCTTTTCCTCACTTAGGTGAGAATTTGAACCACCATAATTACAACCATATCCATATGTAAACAAATTTACACACATATCCACAACCACAATTAATTCATTACTACATTCACTTCGGGAATGTAGTTCGTCTGTTGGAGGAAATTCATGATCCTTAAAACAAAAACTCAATGTTTTGTTTGATCACGACAAGAAATTAAATCAAAATATTTCTTGATTTTTTCACAATATCGCTACTCGGGAGCAAATTGAATATTCCCATATATAATAAACTTTTAGAAGAACAACCATCTTGGTGGTCATACATTCCTATTAATTTATTCTAAAGAACAAAAGAATCTTTTAATGCCAAATATATAATTTTGAGACTTTCATACAAATGATACCATACAAAAATTATGGATCGGCCATGTCTCATAATTTCAAAAGCAAATTTATCTCTTTGCTTCAGGCCAATATGTCTCACAAAGATCAGGCCAAATTATCATTTGGCCAGGCCAAATTACGCTCTTCTTGGCTTCTTGACAATTTACGCCTTCTCTTGGCTTGTCTAAATTATACCTCTTCCGCTTCTTGCCAACTTTTAGCTTCATATCACAATATGGCTTTAAACCATTTATCTTCGGATAAACTTATATATATGGTTTAAAGCCATTATATATGACGCCGATCATATAATAAGAAATATACTAATAATAATAATAATGAAAATAATAATAATAAAATGACAAATAATAAATAAAACATAAACAATAAATGTTATGTTAGAAACAATAACATAAATGTTATGTTAGCAAACATAAAAGTAATTATTATGTTAGTTAACATAAAAGTAAATGTTATGTTAGCAAACATAAAAGTAAATGTTATGTTAGTTAACATAAAAATAAATGTTATGTTAGCAAACATAAATGTAAATGTTATGTTAGTTAACATAAAAATAAATGTTATGTTAGCAAACATAAATGTAAATGTTAAATATTAAATCTAGACTTCCGGTTAGGAGGTTTAACCCCAAGTAGGTGTCGAAATTAATAATAATTATAAAATATAAATAAATAAACATAAATAAATGCTAACATAAAAATAAATACTTAAATATAAATATGTTAGCAATAATAAAAATAAAATGCTGAATATAAATATGTTAGTAAATAAACATAAATAAATGCTAACAAAACAATAAATGATTAAACATAAATATATTAACAACAATAAAAGTAAAATATTAAAACTTAAATTTAAATAATAAAAATATCAAAAAAAAAATTGTGAATAGTATTTTACTATTCATAATAATAAAATAATATAAAATGTGCAAATAGTAAATTTTCTAAAAATCTGCCGACAAATTTTTTTTTTTTAAATTTACTATTCAAATAGTAATTATAATAATAAAATATTAAAAACACATGGGGCCCACAGACAATTTTTTTCAAACCTAACGACAGATGATTTTTTTTTTGAATTTACTATGCAAATAGTAAAAATAATAATAAAATATTAAAAAAAAACACGTGGGACCCACAATTTTGTTTTTCACTTCGTCTTCCTCCTCTGCGTCTGCAACCTTCGATTCTTCATCCTTTTTCATTCACAACATCATATATCATAAATCAACCATCTAAACTTTATAGAAAACATACTGTGTGAAAAGAAATCATTTTCACCGATCCAAAATCAATCTTTGAAACGCCTCCTTTTGAAAGAATTTAAAATCTTCTCTCGCCATGAAAGTGAACAACGGTGATGATGGTTAACACAAGAAGGAGGCTCGTTGATTAGAGCCTCGTCGATAACGTGTTATAAAGCGAAGAAAATGTATAGAAAAGTAGAGAGAAGTCGAGAGAAATTTTAGAGAGATGGAAGAATACACTTATTTCAAGTAAGCTAACGAATGTTTACACAAGCAATCTATTTATAGACCTTGAGGTTACTACGCAACGCACATCCACATAATACATATATTTATAACATAATTAATGTTTTAACCGAAGACTAACTATTTTCTATAAATAGGAACAAAATTAGCTTCCAGAACTCTTTAATGGGAACAAAACATAATAGGGGGAGTATCAAGTAAGAGCACTTAATTCATTTTTCTGATTTTCTTTCAATATATTTTCATTCAACCACCCATAACCTTAAAATATGGGAATCCCAATCCAAATTTATATCAGAAAACAAGTTATGAGTAAAGATCAATCTGAAATACGTTGCATTAGCAATTGAATTATTATTTTTTTCTCAAAAGAAATTGAATTATTTGATTAAAATAAAACTGCATATTCACAATTTGTCACTAGTAGAAGTTTTTCTAACATGATTTACGGTATGAGTTAAATATGTGATAGGAATTGTCTCAGTTGTGTGAGCGTGCTTTACTAACGCTAACTCAAACAAGTCCTAAGTGCTTCTTTGAAATAGCGATTAGAACCTTCAAAAACAATTTTTCAATGGTGATTTACGATATACAAGATAAAAATATAGGAGTTTTACCTCATCTTACATAAACAAACATTTTGGGTTCTACCAACGTTCAGTGAATCATTCATGAAAGTACAATAATCATTAGTACAGCAACTAAAATAAATGCTCGGTCACTGACAAAAAGCTGTCCACTATCATCAAACTTACGCATCTAAGAGGAAAAGAGACAGCAAGATGTAGCCACAGCTAATATCATTCAAAAATCTCCATCGGGAAAGAAAATCAGGAGGCATCGAGAGAGAGCCGCAGTGACAACGGATGACAAATGGAGGAGCTAAAACCACTGAAAACTGCTCAACAGAGTTTGATTAGTGTCAT
Organism: Acacia melanoxylon; assembly: GCA_019022615.1. Classification (NCBI taxonomy): domain Eukaryota; kingdom Viridiplantae; phylum Streptophyta; class Magnoliopsida; order Fabales; family Fabaceae; genus Acacia; species Acacia melanoxylon. Next base: position 11,122,466 of record JAFJYJ010000011.1, read on the forward strand.
TGGGCAGATCCACAGACACCTCATCCCAGAATAGGGAAAATGCGTGTAATTTGCTCCAATGGCACACTGTCTGCAGCATTTCTCTTCGATGCAGGGTCATTAAATTCATTTTTTGGTATGACAATGAGCTGACCCTTGCCATGGCCTTTCTCAATGATCCAACCACTGTTGGCTACTTGGTGTTCAAGGAATTTGTCCAAGGCCAAGCCTTCTATGTTGATGGCCTGCGAGAGATTGACACGTAGTTAATTATTTTATACTTGAGACTAATGAGAAAACCATGCCATCTTTCATGCTCAAATAAAGAGTCTAAATCAGAAAAAACACAATTTAGCGGAACCCTGCCGCACCTCCCCCCCCAAAAAAAAACAAAAAACAAAACTATTTCAATCAGTCTTGATCATATGGTTTTGTTAACAAAGAGAAAAATGAATTAATGATGCACCACATCAAACGAGTGACTCAAAATGAGCAAAAATGAACTGAGCCATGTGACAGAAACTACAACAAGGACAAAGAAAATTCCAACAACTAATAAATTAAAGGTTCAAAAGGGCAAATTACAACCCACCTCAGCCAGCACAGATCTAGGAACTTTTTGGTAAGTTAATGAGAGGACATGAATTGCATAACCTTGAATTGCTTGCTCAAAACCTGCAGTTGATAGCTTTTCAGACTCATGTACAGGCATGCGTATAAATGAAAATACAGAAGCTAGAAGGCTGTATCAGTTTCAAGTGTCAACACCAAAAATAAATTATCTATTCATATGTAAGGATGTCTCATCACCTGGCACAGCTTCAACTATATGACGACTCTTTGCTGCTTCATCCCAAAACTGGCGAAATCTTCCTGTCTGATGAATGAAGAAACACATTAATACTTAATTCTTGGGTAAATGATTGGATAATGAGGACCCAATGCATACCTCCAAATAGTGAGATAAAACAATCAGTGTCTTGAATTGCTCCTCCATTTGCTATGAAAGATAATAAACAATTATTACAACAAAACTATTTTTTGATCTTAAAAAGAACAACAAAAAGAATGATTTGACAGAATAATACCACACGTTCTGGAATCAGAAAGAGACAAAGGCTGAAGTCTGGAGCTGGCATTGCCATGAGGGCCTGCTCAATTGAAGGTAAAACATCAACCCGATATTCAATCCACTGGTCATACATACTCCTCTAGATGAAAAGAAAAATACAGCCATAAATTGCCTAACCAGACCTTAACCAATATGCGGGCTACAATCTGAGAACTCATTCTCTCCGGTTCAAACTGTAATGATAGAAAAACTTATCAGTAACCTACTCACCATTCTGTCAGTTTGAGCAAAATACTATCTTACAGCCAATACTGAAAGAGAGAACAAGAAGGAAAAGGAGAAAGTAAGATGGCTAAAATGATTGCTAATTACAAAAGAAAAGAACGTTTGATGACAGAGAAGAACTAGACTTCCTCCTAGGGTAAGAGAAGTGCCTGCCTATTACTCTCATAATGATGCAAGCAATATACCTGATAGAGGCGAAGAAGGCATAGATTTGCATCCAAGCTGTATGTTTGTGATGAAACCTGGTTTAGAAAAAAACAGAAGTAAAGAAAATTTAAGTTGGCATGCAGACGTACAGCTCACAAGATACACAAGTTCAAAATACGCGTACAAACTACTCCTCCAGTCCTTAATATAAGACATATTTAGAGAGTTGATCTTGGCCTTAAATATAAGACAAAGTTTTCATATTTGTCAATCTTTTCCTATTTTACCCAAGGGAAAGAGGGAATTACAGAAGGTGACTAGGTATAACAAATGTGATATTAACTAACTTATACAGGTTCTTTAATCTAATCAAATTAGGTAAAATATGTCTTGACATTAAGGACCAAATGAGTAGTTGAGTACCAATTAGGCTGTAAACTAGTGGGATGGGGGAAGCCGCGGTAACTTTTTACATGTTCTCCTATGCATTTGCCTAGAGCAGCAGAGCTGTTATAGTATGACTTGTAAGAGTACTAATACACACGCAGAGAGAAAGACAGAGAGATGAAAACAAGAATAAAATGAACCACTCCATGTTCTCACTATAAACAAGCAAGAGAAATAAAAACAATTTCCAACCCTAACAAAACACCAACTGTAAAATATTACAAATTCATGCTTCTCTATTGTGTACCTCCTCATTCTCAAATTACCTGCCAATCACATTCTCAGTAATGCCGGGGACTAAGAAGAACGGCATCATCAGATAATAGTTGAAAATACATGCGTATTTTCAAAAAATCAAAAAAAGTGTTTCTCCCCGTTGATGCCATGAATGAAAGTCTAGGATGATTCCACAGGTGTGAATGCCAAGACCATATTGTCTTTCTGAAGTAAATGACAAATTACTTAAACTTTTATATGCTTTCAAGTCTATAGATTAGTTTTGCTGCAATGGTTGGGTTGCTTGTTCGGTAAATATACGGCATCTCCCCATTCTCCTATGGAGATGGAGAGAATAGCATAAAATAAATGGATGGGAAGAGGCATAACATTCACGTACCTAATCAGGTGTAATGGATTTCAACAATAAAAAAAACAAAAATTCGTCAAGTACCTGCTCGTTAACATGGTTTTCAAGATCGGGAAGGATGTCAGGATTATAGCGGTTAACGGCTACAAGCTGCTCCGCGTATCCCACCTGTTGCTGCTGCTGCTTCGGCACCCCCATCCTCTTCCCCTCTCACTCTCTTTTTCTGGGTCTCCTTTGTTTCGCGGCTATCGGCACCAACAGTGAACAATTGCGAGTGAAGCCCTAGCTTCTTTTTTTCACCAGAATGCTAGATTAAGCTTTCGAAGCTCGGTTTTTTTTTTTTTTTTTTTTTGAAAATGGGGCCAAATAACAAAAAAATACCCAAAGATTCTGTAAATTCCAAAAAAGACCTCAAAAGTTTTTCGATATAATTTCATTAAAACATTAGTTGTTAACGGGCTAATATAGTTGTTAATGGGTAAGTTATTAACAAATACAAATCAAGATCATTAACAACTATATCTAACAACTATATCCATTAACAACTATATCATATCGTTAACAACTAACATTTTAATGAAATTATACAAAAAAAGGCGCGGCGTCTTTTTTGATTTTGAGAATCTTTAAACTTTTTTAGGTTTTCTTTGTTATTTGAGTCCATCTGGATTTTCCTTTTCTTTTTTTCAGCGAGCTCTGGTTATTATTATTATTATTTATAGAAAATATACTTTTAATTCGCTAATACCATAACGCTAAATTTTGACTTTAATTTGAAGTTTTATTTACTTTTTTGAATTCTATAATTACTTAAATTCAAAAATATAATGTGAATTTATTTGCTATAGATAACTTAAATTATTTTTATACTTGTTAAATAAATGGATGGTATTGGAGGGAAAAAAATTACTCTTAAGGATATTTATTATGTATGGGATAAAAATGTAAGTTGAGTTTTGTGTGGTGCTTTTAATAAGTGCTTCATTAATAAGTCAAAGAGATTTTTAAAACTTAAAAATAGCCCTTCCACTAAACAAGCCTTTATTACATATAAAAAAAAAAAAAAATCTGACATTCAAAAAAATTCCGTTCATCTGTTAAGCACGTGACATGGGGGCCCAAAATATTAAAAATGAATATTTGATGTAAAACATGAGCCTCAAGCCCAATCACTATTAGTTTCTTCATTTTGGGCGTCTCATTTCCCATTACGTATTTGCTTTCTCCATGAAATTTCCAGTTAGGCCGATAACATTCAGTTTCAGAGGATAAGGGGAAAATGGTTTTAATAAACCTTTCTTTTTCTTTTGTTTTTTTTACAAGTCCCTTTCAATCCTTACTAAATTTGTGTCAAAGAAGCATGAATAGCTACGTTCCATAGCTCAAAACACCAATATAACTCCAAAACATTCTTGTTTTAATCTCACGTTATATCCATAGCATGTATGTATACATAAAAAAATAACAACCGAAGCTTATGATTAAAAAAGAGAAGAAGAAAATTACTCTTTCCGATCCTAAATACTACCTCCGGTCCTAATTATAAGACATAGTTGACTTTGTTTGGAGAGATTAAGGAAACTAAATAAGTTACTTGATCATTTTATATGTTGTGTATCTTTAGATTATATATTAGTTTATTAATCAAACTAATTACTTTGAAAAAAAAATACAAATAAAAATATTCTAAAGTAATTTAATTAAATTTTCCTTAATTTCCCCAAAAAAAGTTAACTATGCCTTATAATTAACCTGGAGGGAGTATAAGATAAAATTGATTTTTTTAGAGAAATTAAATAATCTAATTAAATTATTTTAGAATATATATATATATATATATATATATATATATATATATATAATCTTAGGATACACATCATATGATATAATTAAATAACTTATTTAACTTTATTAATATATTAAAAAAAAAGTCAATTATATCTTATATTTAGAATCAAAAAATCCCAGAAGAATTTGGAGTCGCTTGTGTTTTGGATTGCATTTAGACCGCATGCGAGGTGACATGCATTAAGGTGCATTCTCATTTATTTAATTTTGTGTACAATTAAATTTTAATAAAATAATGTTTTGGTTGAGTCCACCACGTCTATCCATTGAATAGGAGCTTACTTTTAACTTCTTCTTTTTATTTGTCTCAACTCTTATGAATCACAAAATGATGATGATGTAGTTATAAAATATAGGTGCATGATGGTTAAATTAAGTCACGCATGATTGTGTTAATATAATATCTGTTTTATTTATCATAATTGTGACAAAAAAAAAAATCTGACATGAGCTATCACACATGGTGTCAACCATGTTTTAATTCAAACAGCATGCGTTATCCAATACTCTCTTTTATCCTAAATATAATACTACATCCGGTCATAATTAAAAGAACACTTTTATAATACAATTTACACTATAAAAGTGTTCTTATAATTAGGACTGGAGGGAGTAGTTAGCTTGGGAGTTCATTAATACTCAGTCTGATATTTAATATAAGACATATTTAGCTAACTTGATTAGACTAAAGAAGTTAGTTTGGTTCATTAATAAGATATGTATTTTCTAAAATGACCTAATCATCTTCATCAATTCCTTCATTCCCTGATCACTTCTTTGATTATTGTTGAGGGAGCATTAATAGAGGTAATTTAAGAAAATGTTGACAACTATAAAAACTTTGTCTTATATTTAGAACCATGATCAACTCTCTAAATATGTCTTATATTAAGGATATGAGGAGTATTAGTATAATTTCAATAATGTGACCTTTTCAGTATTATTATTTCATTATAATATAGTATTTCACCGTAAAAGACTTTCAGGTGATTCTTACGTAATAAGCTGAATTTTATAAAACGCCTCTAAAGAGCTCATTGGCCCTTTGTACGCACATAAACGCATTCATATAATTTCCTTATCTACTTATTTATATTCCTTTTAGGTGTTTTGCAAATCCTTGCTTCCTAACTACAAAACGGCTCAAACCATCCTTTAAAGTCTAAAATATTCATTGACTAAAACCAATGCACCAAAAAAAAATCGACTTGATCCTCAATATTAAATTTATCTTTGTTATTATTACTAACTTTTAATGTTATGTTATTCTATTCAAATTCTTTTATTAATATTATGGAAGCCATGCACCTCTATTTTTCTATTCTAAAATGATATGACTATGGCGTAAGCCATACACTTCGTTTTCCTATTTTAAAATTATATTAATGAAGTCAAATTACTTTAATTTCTTATTTTATGGCGGAAAGCCATATAAATTCTCATTATGAGAAATAAATGACCCGAAGCCATAAAGGTTTAATTTTTATATCTTTAATTTTATTGTTTTTAATTTTATATTCTTTGATTTATTATTATATGGCATGCATATTCTTTTAATTTTCTAGTATAAATTATAAGATTTGGATGGGTGTTTACATTTCCTAGTTCTTCGCCCACTATATATTTTAATATCCCCTCTTTTCATTATGGGTCGTTCGTTGAATGAATTACATGTGAGCACCAAATTGAAGAGGAACAAAACGTTTGAAGTAGGTAGGGAATTGAAATATTTATATCTCGTGGACTCACATGTTTTATATTATATTATTTATAAATATTATTGAAGGAGCAATAAGTCAATTATTTAATTATATTATTATTATTTCTTCTTTTGACAAAAGGATGAAAACGAAGAAGGAAATGGTGATGCATACATGCTTTTATATATATATATATATAATATTATTAAACTGTCATGTTGATAGTCTTGAATTATGCACATGTATCCACCGAAAATTTGGATCCTTGACTATATGTAGAAGAAATTTGAAAAAGACCAAATTGGCTGTAGCCATAAGGAGACATAAATTGGCCTGAAGCGATTTAGATCCATAAAGTTGAATATTTGGCCGAAGTTACAAGGCAAATTAAAGTGAAGCCAGATTCATGTTAAATATTTGGCATTAAAAGACTTTCTTGTTCTTTAGAAAAAATTAAAGGGATCGTATAACCACTAGAAGATGGTTGTTCTTCTAATAGATTCTTTATAAACGGCAAGATTCAATTTGCTTCCGCAGCAGCAATATTGTGAAAGAGGTCTTAAGAAATATTATGAATTAATTTCATTGACCTCGATGAATTAAACAAAACAATGAGTTACAATAATTATGAATATTGATCGCTTAACTTCAATCCCGTGAATGAATTATGGCCATGGACATGTATGTAAATATGACCGAGTATTGTCATTATTATTGTGATCATAATTGATCTAAGTTCCCACCAGAAGTGGAGAAATTTTTGTTATAAATTACAAACAAACGAGATCCTTGTTTATAAAAAAATAAAAAAATAAAAAATAAAAAAAATTGTCTGTTTACTATTTGCACAGTAACCATGCGGGGCCCACGTCAAATATTTCTTCCCCCGGATGCGTTTTCACGTGAAGAGTTGAAAAAATCTGGTGGGCCCCACATACGTATTCATGAATAGTGTCATATGGTACTATTCATAGATACGACACTATTCATCAATACGGTATTTTTATGAATACTTTTTATCCGTGCTAGGTGCTTCAAAACCAAAATTTTCATGGTAAAATTAGTATTTATTCCTTAATATTAAGGCGCGAAGGCTTATGTTTTCGAATATTGTATGATACATATTTTAATAGTTTTGGAAAAGTATTGTCCGAAAACAATAAATTGCGTAAATTTATGTTATAATATGTATACGGGTTAATAGTCCCAAACTAATTAGCATATTTTGAGGAACTAATGTTTAGACTATATATCTTTATGACAAAGATAAAATGCATTTTACTATAAAGTATATGTTTTATTATTAGCTTAGTTTCAATGATATTTTACTAATGTTATAGAAGTAGATATCATGTATAAAATACATGTTACTTAAACCATAAGTTTACAAATAATAATACAAATTGGAAGTTTACAAGAAACTAGAAAGTTTACCAATAGTCAAGAGATTGGAATTGTAAACCGGAAGTTTACAAATGTAGCAAATCAAAAGGTTGCTAATACAAATCAAATTTTTACCATTGTAAACTAGAAGTTTACTACCAATGAGATATTCAAGAGGAAATGAGCTACAGAGATTTATTGAAGCCAAGGCTCAACATAAAGAATAAACCTACAAGGTAATACGACGTTTAAATTTGTTGTTATTATTATTTAAATTTATTATAATTACGTATCATAAATTTATTGTCATGAAAATTTTCTCGCTAAAAAATTATCATGTGTGCCTTTAAACTGTGTAATTCTAAAGTTATTTTAACATGAACATCTTCACATGTGATAGACGCATATATTTTATGCATATATAAATTAATTGAAGCATATTAGACTAGTGATGCAATATTATATGTTTATTCCTCGAAGAAGAATTAACATAAATTTTTCTTTTCAAAATTTAAGATGCAATATTATATGTTTATTCTGAAGAATTAACATAAATTTTTCCTTTCAAAGTTTAAAGAATTTGAAAGTGATTTTGAAATACAAATATAAAGAAAGTATGTTTATATAACTCACACTCGGGGGAGATCGCTTTAAAAACAAGTGTGAGTTGTATGAGTTAGAATATAAGTGTGATCCAATATTTGAAAAGTTATATAGTTTCACATGAAGTTTGATCTCCCAAAATGCATGTCGGATTTTGATCGATATGTTATTGAAATTGAAAAATTTATGATTATTTGAAATATTATGTTAGAGTAAACTAGAAGTTTACTGATCCAAATAAATGTATTGTTGGCATGACTTGTTTGATCATCCGAAGTCATATAAGAACGAGAAGATTCTTCAATAACCAACATATTATTCAAGAATAATTATGTCTTCGCTTTGTTCTCAAATAAAACGACTATGTGAATATCATAGATCATGATTGGTAATAGATCTCGGAAATATATCAAACAAATTTATATGGGCCCATTACAACCAGAAGTTTGTAAGAACGCAACTCGAAGTTGCAATAATGTTTGAATTAATCAACAGCGTTATTTCAGATTATATGATCCTTAAATCATGAATGCTTATGAGAACAAAGTTTTCTATATTGGTATATTTGATTATTGCAGCATTTATATAAGCCAACAAAATTCTCCCTATAAAATGGCTTTTGGTCGGCAGAGACAATTCCATCTGGAAAGTTTTTGAATGTGCAATGCTTATAAATCTACCACAATGCACATAAATGGATATAGAAAGAAAGTTGAGATAAATGTTGTGTAAGGACCTCCTTCTTCTTGTTTGTCTCTAAATAGAAACGAATAATGTTTTAAAGGTAACAAATGGATTTAGGAAACTTACATCGCATGATTAGTCAATTGTGATTTGACATTATTTTCCCAATATGAGGGGAGAAAATAGGCGGTTGGGTAAAGAGATTAAGCTATAATAAATTATCATTGGCTCATTTTGATCCTCGTATAAAACAATGTTTGGAAGTTCAAAAGATAATTCATTCTGAGAATTTAGCTAATTAAATGCCGAAGCATTTACTGACCCAAAAGAAAGTGAAAAAGTCATATGTCATTACCGCTAATGCTCCTATTGATGTCCTGAAGGACAACCTATTATAAATGAAGTGATAACATGCAAGCGTGGTAGGTCCATCGGTTCCAAAGAAAATTCTCGAAAGAAAAAGGAGCTAAGAATATAGATGATCAAGTTGAATAATCAAGATAAATTAGTAGCTCGTAAGAGCCATCTCTGAAGAGATATTATCTCCGGAAGAGAATGTTGTAAGTCGAGAAAAGAGACCAAGATACTTGAAATATGTGAAAATTATGAGATCTCAATAAATTGTTATGAATAGAATCCGATGGGGCCAAAATGAAGTCAACGTTGACGACATCTTTGCTTATAATATAGCATATGATGTAATGAATGATATGAGGATCATGAGCCACAATCCATTAGTGAGTGTCAACAAGTGAAAGTATTTACTTTATGGAAAGATGTCATTATTGCAAAATTAAAATATTGGCAAAACGAAAAGTATTTGGACGTGATCCATACAACTTATAATGAAAGGCTAGTGATGCAAAACCAGGTTGGATACAAATAAGTTTTTGTATGAGAAGAAATGAAAAGGGTGAAATCACAAGATATAAGGTACGTCATGTGTAGTTCAAGGTTTTAAACAAAGACGACATTGATTTTGAAGAAACATATGTGGATGCAAATACTTTTGTTATTTGGTAAGCCTAGCAAGTAAATGAAGGGCTTGTCGCATCTAGTGGATGTTGTAAATTGTAACGTCTATTTATATAATTCACTTGATAGTGATATTTATATGAAAAGTCCGCGAAGGACTCGTGGTCTAGAAAGACATGTCCCGAAGGACTTAAGGTGCCGTAAGCACATATCCCGAAAGATTTAATGTTCCGTAAGCACAAATCTCGAAAGATTCAAGAAGTTAGAAACATTTGATTCAAGTTCTCAAGAACAATACTTAATTAAGTTAAATACGTCCTTGGCCTGAAGCTATTAGGGCGCATATGGTATAATTGTTTCAAAGAATATCGATGAGAGAAGCACATCAGGTTAATCTGATCTGTAATATGATTTTTAGTGATATAATTAAGTACAATAAATCAATTACTTTCACGTTTGAACAACGGGAAGAAAATTTCTTTTAAGTCCTAAAGGATCAAAAAAATGTTTAAGAAATTTTATGGAAAATTCAAATGTTAGAAAAGTCTCATTAATAACTATTTCTGTGGGATTAACAACTCTTTATAACTTTTTTAACATTTGAGTTTCTTTTAGAACTTTTTTAATATTTTCTCAACCTCTTGGAACCTGAAAGAAATATTCCCTAATTTCAAGGCTACACATAAAAGACAATAATGCATTACCAATACTTCATCTTTTCAGTGCTTCTAAGCATGTTTTTTTTAATATTGTCGCTGGTTCTAATTATAAGACCAAATTTATAATGTAAATTGCACTACAAACTTGATTTTATAATTAAAAGCAGAAGTAGTAACCTTTTGAGCACCCATGTTGGGCATTTTTCTTATATTCTATTAGGTATCAGGAGACTAATTTGGATCTAGGCTTTGCAATAAAGATACCTTCCCCGATCTCTCTTTTAAATGAGGTGAGATCCTCACTCAATTCGGCCTCATCATGATCTAGTTGGTCCACCGCTAGTGCTTCTAGGCCTATAATATTTTTATTTTTGGGGCAAACAATAATACTTAAATATATTTAAATTATTTTTCTTATTTATTTTCATATTTACTCCGAATAGTAATTGGGGCATCTAATGATAGCAACACTCACTCTGGGATTAACGTCAGCTTAACACACAAAACTAAAGGCATTTGCCTAACCAGATTTATCAAGTACTAATTTAATTCAAATTGCCTGCTTTTATAAACTAGAAATAGTATTGTTACCACATAGCACTCCACTAAAGAATCTTTTTCCCCAATGCATACAAAACAAAAAAGACAAATTAGTTTAAGTAACCAGACAAGTCTAGTGCTCTCCCCTAATTATGTATATTGTACTCGTTTTGTCTTTTAATATAAGATATATTTACCTAATTTGATTATATTAAGAAAATTTATTAATATGACTTGTATTTTTTTAAATACTGTAGTTACTTTTTTTTAATTCATTCATTCCTACTTCTCCTTAATTATTGTTGATGAAACATCAATATGGGTAAATTAGGAAAAATTTGACAATTAAGAAAACTTTGTCTTATATTTAGAACCAATATCAATATGGAGGAGAATGGAGTATGTTTTTTTTATACTGCATACTAGTATATGTAGTTTGAAAGTGATTTAAACTTACAATTTTTATGATGGCTAGCCAATATGAATATAAAATATAAAAACTCATATCAAATTATATTCAGATACAGATATACATTTTAGTATACATATATTTATAATGTCACATCGAAACCATGTACACTAGTTGACTTATTGTATTAAAGTATTGATGCTCTGTCTAAACTAGTTTTTTAAGAGAAAGTTCAACAAATGAAATACTGCAAAATATAGTCATCAAATGATATATTAATTAGAAAATTGTATATTATATGAATTCATAATAATAATTAATTACAATATCCGTAGTTACCTATAATTTATAAATTATACAACTTATTAACATTTAATTATATTAAATGTGTAAGATAATAAACCTAAAAGTATATAAAATTCCTAAATCAAGTTTTTGCCTTTTCTTAATGAGCCTACCTGATCCCAAAAAAGAAGAAGGAGCCCATCATTGCCCCCATATGATTGGATTCTTTTTTCTTTATATATATATATATATATATAATCGGCCGGCCTTCCAATTCATCAGTGCCAAGAATAAATTATGTAAAATTAAGGTCTCCCTGAGTGCGATTCTCCAGTTTTTATGTCTTTCAAGATTTTTTTGGGTCAAATTATGTCTTTCAAGATTGAAGTTACATGGGAAATAAAATTTAAAAATGAGAAGTCAAGTATTCGTCTGTGACCAATTGCAAAGAGTCACATCATTGAGTGTTTACTTAGTTCTGAGCCAACCAATTGGGTAGCATTCCACTTTCTAATATTTGATTGCTCCTTACGCTGTAACACACACACCAACTTGGATTATCCTAAAAAGAGAGAACAAAAAAAAAATTGTTCCATCTATTGAAAAGAGGAAAAAAAAAACAATAAGAAAAAGAAAATAATGAGAAAGTTGAATTGTGAAACTTATCAAACAATACTCAAACATATGAAATGGGTCCACAATGAACGATTGAACCATCTTTGCTTGGTTTTAAGACATCTTTTAAAAACAAACGAGCATCCAAAGATTATGTAGATCGATTACCATATGCATTACACTAATCTTTTTGGTCGTTGGTTGTTAGTTAGGAAGTTTAATTTAATTAGTTATAAATGCAAAACTTTAATACTCCCTTAGGTCCTAATTATAAGACATAGTTGACTTTTTTGGAGAGATTAAGGAAGCTAATTAAATTACTTTAAAGTTTTTTTTTTCAAACTAATTAGTTTGACTAATAAACTAATATATAATCTAAGGATACATAACATATGAAATGATTAAGTAACTTATTTAGCTTCATTAATCTCTTCAAAAAAAATCAACTATGTCTTATAATTGTGAATAGGAGGTAGTACCTTTTATTTCTTAAATTTGTATTTTTTTCTCAAACGATTCATGTTGATTGTATGTATTAAGAATGTTTATATCAAGGGATAGTTCTTGACTTCTTGTATAAATGATTAGAGAATATATTTTTAAAAGATTAATATACATTTTTTACAAATAATTAGCTTAACTAATTTTATTAGTGTACACACATATTAGTTATTTAGTCATTACATTAATAAACCGTATATTAGGTAGTTTAGTTTATTCAAAAATTTATTCAATTACTGTGTTTGATTTCTTAAAAACATGATTGTCACATGTAAATTGAGTAGAGAATGTAAAGAAAAGGAAGGCAAATTGACTGCTAAAGAAGAAAAAACGTGCAAGTAGGCCTCCTCGAGTTGTAGTGTTTGATACAAAAGAAACCAAAATGAGCTCATGGATGATGTTGGATTCCATAAATATATTTTACAACATTATTTAGTATTAATTATTTTTTTAAAATAAGAATATTAATTATTAATGTGAACTCGGGGATTATGCTTCTGAAAACTTTTTCATATAATTAATTGTTTGATTGGGAAAGATTGAACCATCCAGCACCTAACACGAATGTAAGATATTAAAAAACACACGCACACAGTACATTTTGCAATTATAAGTCTAAATAAATTTAATGTTTTTGTAGTTCTATATATGCAGCTTTGTACCAAAAAGGAAAAAAAAAAAAATCTATTGTTGGGGTCAAGTGGGCTGTGAGCCAAACAAGTCTTAAATTGCTAGGAAAAGTTTATATACTATATTACTACTATAAGAGAGGTATATATGAGAAAACAATTCATTAGTTTAATGGTTATAAGTTTTGAATCAGCAGGAATATATTAAACTGCTATGCTTTAAAATAACTCAATAAATAAATATCTTCAGTGTTTGACGCTTTTTTATTTTACATTTTTATTTACTTCCTTGATTTTTAATTTGTCCATGATAAAAGGTGTATGTGTCTATATATATGTCTATATATATATATATATATATATATATATATATATATATATATATATATATTTGGAGCCGTTTTTTAATAGTTAGACATTTTTATATTTCCGGGCCTTTTACTAAAGAGCCAAAAATTGTGTAAAGGAGTGGAGAATATTGATAAGTGATAATAGTAATTATGTTTTATTTCTTTTACTCAATAGATGCAAAGAATAGATACTACTATACTTGAAAATGCCTTATAATAATTATCATAAGGGTGTTTAATGTATTAGTCATGCGCTTATAACCCAATTGACCCTAAAGCTTAATTTTTAAGTATAAGATTGAGTCTAAACTCTCTACCCCTCTCTCTTTCGAATTAAAGAGGAAAGTCGTAGGCTTGTGATTTACAAAAGTGTATGCTAATTAGACTAGACGATACCATGACATGTCACTACATTCTGAAACACCTAGATCCAGACAAACAACAAGCTAATCCAATAAAATCATGTAATTAATCTTGATTTATTACATGAGCTAGTGAAGCATTAGAAATTTGATACATCTAATGTCTTCCTTGTATGAATGAATAATCTCTATATCCCAATTTTACAAAATGAAGGGATCTCAAATCTTATATCACATCACTTAGAGGATGTGAGGGCCACAATTAACTAATAATAAATGAAATGTCTCTCCAATAATGAATGAGTGTAAAACTCATAATGTTAACAATCTTCAAGTGTTTACAATCTTGTATACTCCTATAAATATAGTATGGATTTCTGTAGCACTTAAGAAGATATATCCTAACTTTTGTTAAAATCTTTGTATTGATCGCTTCTATCAACTTGTATCAATCCTTTACAACCTACACGTCCTCTCTTATTAAGAGAACCATCCACATCTACACCACATTCTCAATCTGTGGAGGGCTCCATTGTGTATTTACACACTCTAGTGCCTGCAAAAATTTATGATGAAAATACCCATGAGTTCAAACTCTTTATGAAGGATACAATGGATAATGTGAGTTATAGAAAGGAAAAAAGTTGAGTATTTGCTTGATCCAAGACACTTTTCTTGAACTCTAATACGTATAAATCATGCTGATTCTTGTAATACTCAACTTTGTTTATTATTTTTTTCCTTTTTTACTTTATTGCATGTGATTAACTTGTGAGAAATAGACAGCATATATAGAGATCTCTGCAGTGATCATGAAGGGAAAGTGACTCTTGGAGTGCAAAAGAAGTCATGAAAGGACCACACTTAAATTAATTAACGGGCCTCTTGAAAAGCCATGATCTCTCCTATATCTGAAATAATCATGCCCCCACTAACACAGCCTTTTGATTAATTAAGTGACCCTCTCCCACTGTTTATGTTTCTTCTGACTTTAATAATAAACAACATCAATATTTGCTAATTAGGATCGCTTTTGCCATTGTTTCCATTTAATTAACTTGCTGCTCAACCAACTCATATGCTCGATATGCTATCCTTGTTATCATATAATACTATTTTGATCCTTAATATAAGATCTTGTGTAAAACGATATTTTGTGTTAAGAACTCGAGGTAACTATGCTATATGCTTAATCGACAACAATGAATTACATACTAATTTTGTGATTAATAAACAAAGTATTTTATCTATTTCAAAATAAACAAGATCTTGTATTAAGAACCGGAAGTAGTCTTGTTATATGCTTAATCGTAATCCACATCAGTGACTTATGTACTAGTTCACTGATTAAAAAACAAAGTATTTTGTCTGTTTCAAACTAATTTTCTCTGTCAGGTTTTATTAATTTTTGCGTGCATATAAATCTGAATATTAATTCAGATATTATAGGCCCACCTTCCTTGCATTTTACATCAACAAAATATCCCACATTTCATCTGCTTCAAGTGCACGCAGTCGCAGAGGCATGAGAGCTGATGAGTACTTATTGCTCCTTTAATTTATATTCCCCTAGATATTTAATTTAAAAAATTTGTTCTTGTTATAAAACTAAAAAGATCATAAGGTAAATAAAGAAGAATAAGAGTAGAGAGATTCTAGAGAGAGAGAGGAGAGAAGTTCTTCATTGTTCGAATGTTTTACGGGAGACGTCTATTTATAAAAGGAAAATGGGTCCTTAAGTGTAATTATTCCACCTGGGTCATTAGCTTTAATTTTCCCCAAAAATCATAATTATTCAACATCTTTGCGCAGCCTGCAGCTTCTGGAGATTGTGAGAAAGTGGTGTGGGCCCCACATGAATAGTAGTCATATACGTGAATAGTAACCGTATATGTGAATAGTAAAATACGTATACGTGAACAGTACTTCCGTATGAACAGTAAATCCGTATACAAATAATATTGAGGATTAAGAGTCAATGGACATCCACATAATTAGTATATTCATAACACTCCCCTTGGATGTCCATTTATGAATGTGCGTTCGTTAAAAACTTTAACTAGGAAAACCCAGTGGGACAAAAACCTAGCCAAAGAAAAGAGTACATCATTCATTGATACACTTTCCAATCTTTGTCTCATTAAAAACCTTTCTAGGAAAACCAGTGGGACAAAACCTAGATAAGGGAAAAAGAGTACAAGCGATGTATCGACTCCACTCTTAATGACATCGGTTTTACTCCTCCCCGATGACAATATCAATCTTGCTCTTTTTTCGATGCCAACATTGCTTCCAATGTCTTTGTGTTGAAGAAGAATTGTATCTTGCTAATAAGCATGATATATTAATACTCCAATAGTATTAAGATATGGTACTTCGGACCAAGTAGTTTTTCAATAATTAATTATCTTTTGAAATTCTTCGGGAGTTATAGTGATGTTGATATCATCAACATAAAGCGCAATTATAACAAATTCATTTCTGGATCTTTTCATAAAAATGCATGGGTATATTGGGTTATTTTTGTACCCTTCTTTTCATCGATATTCTTTGAAACAATTATACCACATGCTACTCTAATAGCTTCGTGCCAAGGGACGTATTTAACTTAATTGAGTATTGTTCTTGAGAACTTGAATCAGATGCTTCTAACATCTTGAATCTTTCGGTTGGATTTGTACTTCGCACATTAAGTCTTTCGGGATATGTCTTACGGCACCTTAAGTCCTTCGGGACATGTGCTTCTAGCACCATGAGTCCTTCAGGGACTTTTCATATAATTATCACTATCAAGTGAATTATACAAATAAACGAGTTACAATTTACAACATCCACTAGATGCAGATCAAACCCTTCATTTTATCTAGGCTTATCAAATAACAAAAGTATTTGCAACAACATATGTTTCTTCAAAATCAATGTCGGTCTTTGTTTAAAACCTTGAACTATATGACGTACCTTATATCTTGTGATTTCACCCTTTTCATTTCTTCTCGTACAAAAACCTTTTTGTATCCAACAGTTTTATATCACCGATATTACATCATCGTTGTATGAACTTTGCCAATATTTTATTCCGCATCAATGGCACCTTTCCATAGGGGCCAATACTTTTCTCGTTGGCACTCACTAATGAATTGTGGCTCATGATCCTCATCATCATTCATTACATCATATGCTATATCATAAGCAAAGATGTCGTCAACGTTGACTTCATTTCGGTCCCATCGGATTCTATTCATAACAATTTATTGAGATCTCATTATTTACACATATTTCATGTACCTTGGTCTCTTTTGGGACTTACAACATTCTCTTCTGGAGATATCTCTACTGGAGATAATATCTCTTCAGGAGATGGCTCTTACGGAACTACTAATTTATCTTGATTATTTTCAACTTAATCATCTATATTCTTAGCTCATTTTCTCTTTCGAGAATTTTTTTGGAACCGATGGACCTATCACTCTTCAAAGCGTGCTATCAATTCATTTATCATAGATCGTCCTTCGGGGACATCAATAGGAGCATTAGCGAGATGGTACATATGACTTTGTCACTTTCTTTGGATCATTAAATGCTTTCGTCATTCGATTAGCTAAACTCGTACATGAGTTATCTTTTGAACTTCCGGTTCACATTATTTTGTATGAGGATCAAAATGAGCCAATGATAATTTATTATAGCTAATCTCTTTACTCATCTCGCTTATTTTCTCCCCTCATATTGGGAAAACAATGTCAAATCACAATTGACTAATCATGCAGGTGTAAGTTTCCTAAATCCATTTGTTATCTTTAGAAACATCATTCTCTTCTATTTAGAGACAAACAAGAAGAAGGAGGTTCTTGCACAACATTTATCCCAACTTTCTTTCTATATCCATTTATGTGCATTGTGGTGGATTTATAAGCATTGCACATTCAAAAACTTTCCGGATGGAATTGTCTCGGCCCCGACCAAAAGACATTTTATAGGGAGAATTTTGTTGGCTTATATAAATGCTGCAATAATCAAATATACCAACATAGAAAACTTTGTTCTCATAAGCATTCATGATTTACGGATCATATAATCCGGAAATAGCGCTTAATTTATTCAAACATTATTGCAACTTCGGGTTGCGTTCTTACAAACTTCCTGGTTGTAATGGGCCCATATAAATCTGTTTGATATATTTCCAGAGATCTATTACCAATCATGATCTATGATATTCACATAGTCATTTTTATTTGAGAACAAGCAAGACATAATTATTCTTGAACAATATGTTGGTTATTTATGAAGAATCTTTCGGTTCTTATATGACTCGGATGATCAAACAAGTCATGCCAACAATACATTTATTTGGATCAAGAAACTTCGGTTTCTTCGTAACATATATTTCAAACAATCATAAATTTTTCAATTTCAATAACATATCGATCAAAATCCGACATGCATTTTGGGAGATCAAACTTTATGTGAAAACTATATAACTTTTCAAATATTAACTCACACTTATTTTTCCGGCAATCTCCCCTCAAGTGTGAGTTATGTAAACATACTTTCTTTATATTTGTATTTCAAAATCACTTTCAAATTCTTTAGACTTTGAAAGGAAAAATTTATGTTAATTCTTGAGGAATAAACATATAATATTGCATCACTAGTCTCATGATTCATGATTAATATGCTTCAATTAATTTATATATGCATAAACTATATGCAAGTCTATCACATGTGAAGATATTCATGTTGAAATGACATAGAATTACACAGATTTAGAGTCATACATATGATAATTTTCTAGCGAGAAAATGTTCATGACAATAAATGTATGATATGTAATCATAATAAATGTAAATAATAATAACAACAAATTTAAACATCGTATTACCTTGTAGGTTTATTCTTTATGTTGAGCCCTGGCTTCAATAAATCTCTATAGCTCATTTCCTCTTGAATATTTCATTGGTAGTAAACTTCTAGTTTACATTGGTAAAAATTTGATTTGTATTAGCAACCTTTTGATTTGCTACAATTGTAAACTCGGTTTACAATTCCAATCTCTTGATTATCTCGTAAACTTTCTAGTTTTTCGTAAACTTCCAATTTGCATTATTATTTGTAAACTTATGGTTTACGGTAACATGTATTTTATACATGATATATACTTCTATAACATCAGTAAAATATCATTGAAACTAAGCTAATAATAAAACATATACTTTATAGTAACATGCATTTTATACTGTCATATAGATATATAGTCTAAACATTAGTTCCTCAAAATATGCTAATTAGTTTGCAGGACTATTAGCCTATATACATATTATAACATAAATCTCGCAATTTATTGTCTTCTCTGGACAATACTTTTCCAAAACTATTAAAATATGTATCATACAATATTCGAAACATAAGCCTTCAGGGCCTTAATATTAAGGAATAAATACTAATTTTACCATGAAAATTTTGGTTTTGAAGCACCTAGCACAGATAAAAAGTATTCATAAAAATACCGTATTCATGAATAGTATCGTATCTATGAATAGTACCATACGACACTATTCATGAAATAGTGCCCGTAAATAGTAAACATAATCAGATTTAATACGTGGGGCCCACCAGAATTTTTTTTCCAACTCTTCACGTGAAAACGCATCTGGGGGAAGAAATATTTGACGTGGGCCCCGCATGGTTACTGTGCAAATAGTAAAATGCTCAATTTTTTTTTTCCTCATAAACAAGGATCTCGTTTGTTTTGTAATTTATAACAAAAATTTCTCCACTTCACGGTGGGAACTTAGATCAATTATGATCACAATAATAATGACAATACTCGGTCATATTTACATACATGTCCATGGCCATAATTCATTCACTTGGGAATGAAGTTAAGTCGATACAATATTCATAATTATTGTAACATTTTGTTTGACTACCGAGGTCAATAAAATTAATTCATAATATTTCTTAAGACCTCTTTTCATAATATTCTTCTTCGATGAAAGCAAATTAGATACACCGATTTATAATAAACTTTTAGTGGAACAACCATCTTCTTGTGGTTATATAATCCCTTTAATTTGTTCTAATTTGTCTCATGACTTGCGCCAAATTATCACTTTGCTTCAGGCAAATTTGTGTCTCCTCATAGGACTAAGCCAATTTGTGTCATCTCATAAGCTTCAGGCTAATTTGTCTCATTTTGGCTTCAAAATAAATGTGATATTCTCTCGCCGAACACTCGCATAAATTTGCTCCATCACGTGAGTCAAGATACATACATAGAAATGAAAGAAGAGCACCAAACTCGTTTGAATTTAAGAACCAAATGAATCCAAAAGCTTCCATCTTTTCTTTTCAACATACAGTAAAAACAATATAATATTATAACACAATATGTCCATGGATTGATGCATCATAAAAAGCATCAGTGAAAAACATATGAACCCAAAGTCAAAAGAATAATAATAATGCTCCTGGTGACATTTTATTATTATGATTGAATTAAAATTAGAAGAAAAGGTGAATGAAATAAATACACACATGTGTATATATATATATATATATATATATATATATATATGAATTAATATATATATATACCAGAGATAATAAAATATATTAAAATAATGATATATGCACACATAACTGACATAAGTATAAGAATTAAAATTTTATGGCTTCGGACATTTTAGTTCTCATAATGAGAAATTAAATTTATATGGTTTCTAATCATAAAATTAAGAAACTAAAATGATATGACTTTCCCGGTCATATAATATTAGAATAGGAAAACAGTGGTGTATGGCTTCTGGCCATAATATTAATAAAATAATTTGTATAGAATAACATAATATTAAAAATTAGCAACAATAAAATGCTACAAAACTAGACTTCCAAGTTGGAGTCGAATAAATAATAAAAGTAAATGCTTAAAATAAATGTTATGTTAAAGTTAGTAATCTAAACTTTCATGTAGGAGGTAGAACCATCCATGTAGAAGTCAAATTAAAACAATAATAAAATGTTAGCAATAAAATTAAACTTTGAAAGTAGAACCATCCATATAGGAGGTAACAACAATATATATATTGTTCATAAGCATAAAATATTATGTAAAATAATTGGATCAAAAATAAATAGTAAATAATCTCCAATCTTTAACCATGGAACCCGATGTTCAAAACAATCGGTAAAAGTATATCAATAATTCCATATAGTGGTTAAGATTATCCCAGATTGATATAATGAACATGTAGAAGAAGATGAGAAAATCATTCCTCTCTTAGAGTTCTCGTGCTGATAACGTGTTATAAAACTAAAAAGATCATAAGGTAAATAAAGAAGAATAAGAGTAGAGAGATTCTAGAGAGAGAGAGAGAGGAGAGAAGTTCATTCAAGCCAAAGTGTGTTCGAATGTTCTGGGAGACGTCTATTTATAGAAGGAAAATGGGTCCTTAAGTGTAATTATTCCACCTGGGTCATTAGCTTTAATTTTCCCCAAAAATCATAATTATTCAACATCTTCTGCGCAGCCTGCAGCTTCTGGAGATTGTGAGAAAGTGGTGTGTGGGCCCCACATGAATAGTAGTCATATACGTGAAGTAAAGATCTATTTAGTATTAACAAGAACAGTATACAAATAATATTGAGGATTAAGAGTCAATGGACATCCACATAATTAGTATATTCATAACAGTTCTCCATTTATTTATTTTATCAAGAATTAGGCAAATGAAATTCAGAATTAGCCCATGCAGGTTGATGTAAGCAAGCCTAACAAAAAGACTTGCTGGTCATAACAAATTTAAAAATATTATTGTTCTATATTTTAATCGCGTTTATTTGAAGAATGACAAATGACCATACAATACTGGGGCCTACACAGTCGATTTATTGCGGATGACCCTCCTTGTTATCGAAAATATTTAGTGGGCCCGCTGTTCTCAATGCTTTCCCTTCGTTGGATGGTGGTCGCTTTGGTCCTGATTATAGGATATATTTATCTAATTTTAAAGAGATTAAGGATAATAATTAAATTAATTAATTATTATTGTTTTTCTAAAATGCTCTTATTTAAAATTTAAAATAACATCTAGTTACTTTGATTCTCTACTCTTTGTTAGACCTCACACACGACTTCTCCGAACTCTCGCACAACCCGGCTTCGTCAATCTCTCTCAACAACTTCTAGCCTACTCTTGGAGGTTAGAAGTGTAATTTAATAATCATGCCATTATTAAATATGAAAAAATTTCTCAAGATTATTTGATGAAAAAAATGCAAAGTAAAATTGAGGTGTAGATGACATTAATGAGTTACAGACATTACTTACTTTATAGAATATATAAGTGTATTATTAAATTATTATTGACAAAGTAACAATAAGGTTATTTTGGAAAAAAATTGACAAAAAATTATAATTTTTTCATATAATTAAGACTAAGATCAACTCTTAAATGTTTTCCTATAATTAGAACCGAAAGAATATATTTTACTAACTTTACTCATAATAAGTTTTACTGTCCCCTTAATCTTAGCCAAAATGCCGAGAAAGGTATAGAATTTATAGGAGAGTTTTTATTATATAGCTATATATAATTGAGTTAGATTCAAATATCATTGGATCTAATTGGAGATAAAAATTTTAAAAGTACTTTCTGCATTTACATAGATTAAAATTTAAACCCTTATATTTAAACGACCAAAACTCATTCCATTAAAACTAATGCCTACGCGTATTTACACAAGAACTGTTATTTGGCTCTAAATATGAAGTTTTGATTTCTCTTATCTCTGGTTTTTTATTTGCAATACCCTTTAATTTCTGTGTGTTAACTTTTAATTATTATTTGTTACGGATCTACATTAGTTCCAATAACTGGACAGCCTAACAATGAATATATTACATGTTAGGATCTACCTATAATAAAGGGAAATAATATCTCATCTATAATTAAGGGAGATCTATCTTATCCAAAGATAGATTTGACGGTTATGATACTAGGGCCGTGGATTACGAGGTCCATACTATCCCACCTGAGGTACACTCTATAAATACAAAGTTCAAACCCTAAGATGCAGATAGACTACTCTTATTGGAGCATACACACCACCCCTTTGGCTAAACGCCATGTGTGTCTTCGAACTACGTGACTTTGATCCTCTACGCAGACGTAGGCGCAGGAATCGTTCTGCAAGTCAAATCCGCTCCAACCAACATCAAATGCGCTAGTCCATTGTAAATTTAGCCACATCTAGTTCTACACCAGAATATTATTGAATGGTAATTTTTTTTTTAAAAAAAAAGTATTACAAATTCTCTATCTATTAATTATAAATAAGTAATATATATTTTTTATTTTACGTGAGTCAATAATACCTTGTATTTATAAGGGATATAGTAGTTGTTTTTAGGGAAAATTTCATTTAAATATCAGATGAATTTGCAAAACCCCCAGAGGTCTTTCGAATTTGTAAAAAGACCGAGAGTACCAAGGAACTATAAAAGGGATATGCAAATTCGCGTGAAATTACCTTTCTACCCTTACTTTTAAATAAATTTTAAAAAAATAAAATAAAAAACCCCACCCACCCAGAGGTCCTCTACCCTTACTTTTTTATTTATTTAAAAGTAAGGGTAAAAATGTAATTTCACGCGAATTTGCATATCCCTCATGGTCCTGGTACCTCTCGCCTTTTTACAAATTTCGGGATGATCTCCGGGGGTTTTACAAATTGATCCAGTATTTAAATGAAATTTTCCCTTTTTTTACCTGATAAGGGATATAGCGGTTTGAAGTTAAAACGAATTATATTTTATTACATTGATATAAATTTTGAGAAAAAAAAAAACTAAGACAATGCATATCACTCACTTGATGGAACCAATTTTCCTGTCTATCCAAAAGGATAAGCATGTGGAGCTTGGCCTGAGCCCTTCAGATTAAAACTTTTTATCTGTTGAATTTTAAATTAAAAGAAAAAAATTAAACAAATATTAGATTCTCTTTTCATTAAAATAATTTTTTAAAATAAAAAATTTAAAACTATACCCGATATCCAATTAAGCGAGAGGCAGAAACGGGTTTCCTCTGAGTTGACATGACACATATATAATATATTTCAATGATGCTGAGCTATAAGGAGTTGTAATAAATTAACGTCATGACACATATATAATATATTTCAATGATGCTGAGCTGTAAGGAGTTGTAGTAAATTAACGTCATAACATTTAGTCTTACTACTTGTTATAAATCCAAATATGTACTGCTCTTACCATTGAATTTATTTTGTTAAAAACATCAATCAATCACATGAGCTCCCTTGTGAGGAAACTTTAATTTACTTCAGAATTTAGCTTCCGTTCAAATTGAATTTTTATTTTCCTTACCCTAAACATGAGAAATTCTAACTCTTTCTTTATTTATAGGACATCCATAGATCGACAACATAAGGTTATGAACCAGTACAACCTCGCTTTTACAATTACGATTTTATACTACTATTAGGAAGTGTTGGTCTAATAAAATGAGTTAGCATCTTACATCATTACAACGTAGAGAACTAATGTTTGAATTTTTATTGCCACGGTTACGTTGTCTTAAAACCAGTTCATACTATTAAGTTACAAAATCATTGTGAGAAATTGAAATTATGGTAGATCCATTCCAAACCAGCTGGTCATTATTATTATGTGTTGCTTTCTCAAGTTTTGCTGATTAGACTAAATGTACAAGTCAAGACCCATGATGTAACAGAAAAATTAAATAAGAGCGTCGCATTCTAATAATCAGCAACACGTAAGCGAAAATGACCATGATAGCTGGTATTTCTATTTAGAGTTGAGTTTTCCCCATCTAGTTATATTTAAAAACTTAGTATGTGTATATATATAATAATTATAATAATCCAAATTCTGGGTTGATCTAACCTTTCAACACATCTTAGGTTTAGAAAAAAAGAAAAGACCTTCAACACATCCCTGCATGCTCTCATGCGTGCTGACTTTATTTTTACGACGTTGCTATTTTTCTTCGTGAAGCACAGTAGTGAATCATTACGAAATATTTCTAATCAAACTACCAAGTCGATCAAGTGGAATGTGAGCATGATTTTTTGTTTTTGTTGGTTTTTAGGAGAAAAATATACAAGAATCTCACACCAAGATGAATTACAGATTTACAGAATCATAAATTAGTTCGAGCTTGCAAAGGACGAGGCACGAGCAAGTGGGTTGACGAGTACCGTTAACAATCAAATGGACGAAATATCCAAAATAAATTTACCTTAATAAAATTACTACAAATACCTCATAATTTTTATAAAATTACCAGATTAGGACAATCTTGCAAAATTTAATTTGAATTCACCAGAGATAATCAGTCAATGCACGTTTGTTTCTTAATTAATTTTTTAAGGCGAACACTTGTGTCTTAATTTTTGAACTGCAGAAACAGCCTTAAACAGGAAATTAAAGAAGTCGTCCACGTTTGTCTCAAATTGATCTTCAAATGGCGTCACCCTTAAACAGAAACTTCAAAAAGTATATGGCTTTATTACAATTTCTGCTTCTTTTTTTGGTATAATACAATTTGTGCTTTTGATCAGTGCTTTGTGATTTTCAGCAAAAAATCTCATCCACAATCTTTTCCCACATGGTTTTTCTTTTTCCACAGAAAGAAAAATAACACACACACACATTTAAAAAATAGGAAATGATACATATTTTTTTTTGGATAATATAGGCGAGCCGAAGCTTGAAAATGTGAAATATGAACTAGATTATAAGACTCTAGCCTCTAATAAAACAAGTAGAAAGATATATACTAGGAGTGTGGGAGGATCGCTGATCCTTTAAAACTATATCCAAGCAACCTTTCGGGATAGTTGGAATCATAACCATATCAACACCAATGGCAACATTATGACCCTCATCGGTAATGTAATCAAGACAAGAGATATTTTATCTCGAGGAGTATGATGATGCTTCCACGTCCCAGCTTTCGTAACAAAAGATCTCTAATCTCTCCAATAATATCTTTGAGAGGATGAGCAAATACGCACACATGACATATATAGTATAAAAGAATACATCTAAGATTGTCCATAGAAAAGTTGCTTGCTCTTGACGGAGGTAATTTCAAGAGCCCTACAAGTTGCCATATGTCATAGGAAATCTTTTATCATGCTCTTTTTGTATGAGGAGATTAGGTTCACTAAAATACAAAATAGAATTAAAAAAATAAAAAGGAAAATAACTGTGAGGCGTCGTCAATAAAGGAATGTTATCATTAAAAAGCTACAATAACAAATGATCAGCAAGAAACTACCTTCTTTTCCTGAATATATCAAAACTTGTTATTAAATATTATTTATTTGTTTTGAGCAATTACATTATTTTCTTGAGATTGACAATTATTCTTCCAAAATTATAAAACATATATGTATTTTTAAAAATATTTATTCAAAGTTTATAAATAATACAAATTGTTATAAGTTCAAAATATAAAATTTTTATACGTTTCTTAAGGCTTCGATCTGGCCTCCAGTATTTTTTAGAATTTAATTATGTAGGATTAGAGACTCAAATGAAAGATACCTCGTATTTATACAATACGTACGATTTAATACTAGATGTGGTAGTTTTGTTTGTGTTTGCAGTTGGCACATGTCGCAATCTTTTTCATGGATGAGGGATGCAAGAAAATAATGCGGAGCGAAAAAAAAAAAAAGGGGAAAAAAGGGGGATTCGGGGTTGGGATTTCGTAGGTGAGAAGGATAAGAAGAAGGGAACAAAAGATACCTGACGGCCCATTGGCTCTTACATTGCATTCTTCACGTGATGTGCGTACGGATTTGCCTTATCAGTTATCACCTCTCTTTATCTTCACACTTGCATGAAAAAAGTTACTCATTACTCATTACTGCCAATAGGCCAATATGAATGTATGCGCCTGCCTTTTATAAATATACGGCCCACTCCCATCCTAATCTCTATTATTGTTCAGTTTTTGAATATATATTTATTTAATTTGATTATATTAAAAAATTAGTTTAGTTAGTTTATATGTGT
This sequence comes from Acacia melanoxylon, assembly GCA_019022615.1. Lineage (NCBI taxonomy): Eukaryota > Viridiplantae > Streptophyta > Magnoliopsida > Fabales > Fabaceae > Acacia > Acacia melanoxylon. The sequence goes on from JAFJYJ010000011.1 coordinate 11,149,594, forward strand.
TTTCTAAAACATTTGAGTAATCTTCTTTCATTCTCTCATCCTCTTTTTTTTATTGATTATTGTTAAGAGAGCATCAATAAGAATAAATTATAAAAATATTAATAAATACAAAAAACATATTTCAATTTAGGAGTTAAAATCAAGTCAACTCCTCAAATATGTCCTATATTAAAAATTGAAGGGAGTAACTTGTTAATTCAAGGAATTAAAGAAATATGAACTAAAAAATTAGTCAATTTTTTTTTAAAAAAAAGATTAAAATGATAGTTGAATTAGTTTTTTTTTTTTTAATATAATCTATTATATACAGTGAAAATAGATATTAACAAAAACATCTTTAATATGTGTACTTTTTTGGGCATTTTTTTAATATGTGTAATTAATAAGGATTTTTTTTTAAAAAAAAATGAATTGTTGTCTTATATCATATGTTGTGAGATAAAAAATAAATTTCATAATTAGTTATTACATGTAGAATTAAATTAATTATTATTATTATTTTGGGGGGGGATTTTGATAAATTATACTCCATGCAATATGAAATATGACAATTTCACGTATATCTTTAGAACCAAAAAAAGTGGTCAACGAATTTTTAAATTTCTCTTTAATCGGGAAAAAACTAACTTTGACCCTATCAAAAAATGTAAATTTAAAATAATAAATTCAACAAGTCATTTTTAAGTAAAAATTGTAATGAGAAAATTCATGAATAAATATTAATTACTCTCTAATTCATTTATCATATCATACATTAACAAAATTATTATAAAATAACACTGATATTTGGGAAGGAAGAAATCAAAATCCGGGGGCCACGGAATACAAGAAACTAGATCTAGATTTGGGGGTGGAATTGAATTCCAGGATGAGAAAGTGAGACCAGCCGTTGGATTGTCACGTGGTGGTCAAATCCTGCACCTGAATTCTCATCATTACTCCTTCCCTCTTCTTCAATTTAATATATATTTTACCAGCTGTCTGGCGTCTATCAAGTTTCTTCTTTTTTGACTTTCCCACAATTTACTGGAACTCCTCCAATCCCACAAATCAAACCCATTTGCTGGGAACCATATGCTCAAACCTAATGTGTCTGTTTGGATTTATCTTGCTTTTTCGACGTGATTTAAGATTTATGAAGTAAATATATGAGATTAGTTTTATTTTACTTTATATAAATATGTTTTCTATGCTATCTCAAACAGGGACACAACTTTCCTCCTTTTTCGGTTTTCCCTTAACGTCCACGTATAAAACTATGCTCTTTTGTTTTGGCGCAAAATACTGAAGTTGGTGACTTGTTTTTTTTTAAAAAAAAATAATATTCACCATCCAAAAGTATTTTTTTCAGATCGTCAATACCCTAAAATATTTTTTCAGTATTTTTTTAAAATAATTTTTTCAATATGATCCTTAAAATATTTTTTCAATATTCTAAAATAATTTTTTAGATCCTAAAATAATTTTTTAAGACAGTGAAGTATTTTTTTCAGTGTCTGAAATGTTTGAAAATGACATCTTTCACGGTTGGCTATCTTTTAATTCTAGGGCGAAGTAAATATATATCCTAAACTATCTTTTTAGCATCAGTCAGTATTTTGAAATATTTTTTCAAGATCTTAAAATAACTTTTCAAGATCATGAAATATTTTTTCAATAGATCCTGAAATATCTTTTTCTTATCATTCAATGCCTTAAAATATTTTTTCAAGATCAAAGATTATAAAAAAAATACTTCCTGATGGTAAATGCTATTTAAAAAAAAAAAAAGAAAAAAAGTCACCAACTTTAATATTTTACGCCAAAACGGCATAAGAGGCCGCTTCTTGTCAAACACCCATTAAATGAAAGATGGACCCTACATTTTTTCCTTTGGTGTCAACATGTTAAACTCTTCATCAGTTCATGGATGCTCAAGAATATTCTGTATGCAAGATGTCCGGAATAATGTCCTCTCCACGCTAGCTCGATCTTCCTCCTCATACTTTTCAAAACTTGCGTTGGATGGAATCGAAACTCGAAAACGTTCACGCTTATCCAATACAGTCATTCTAGAAACTCGTGGGTCAAAATGGGTTACAAGAAGTGAATTTCATTCATTGATTAAATGGGAATAGGGTGCTTTTTTTTCCCCCCAAAAAAAGAACGATTGGTCAATAAAATTGGGTCATGATGAAAATAAAGTCATTCGGCAAAAGTTTTGAATTGGCAGCTTCATTTCATTCATCTGTTCAAACCTGGCAACGTGCTGGCCCTTTTAACTTTACTTTTATCAAACTGGGGGCAGGATTCAACAAGGTCGATGGGTTAATTCATGGAACTCTCCGAATGATTAGGACTATTTATAAACATTGAAAAGCAACATATCGCCCAGAAACACAAGACGTGACAATAATGTTAAAGTGGTGCCGTTTCAAAATATGCCAACGAATATCCTATAAAGTGGGCTGTGAGATCCAATACAAAACATTGCTTCTGTATTTAATACTACTACTAAGTACCGCTGTCATTCTCTAGCTTTTACCTACCAAAACAAGACTCTCCTCCTGCGTGGGACACGAAACTATATTTTGATGATAAAAAACTCAATGTGAGCTGGGTTTGGAACTCGCCAAGAGCATATATTTCCAAACTCAAAACCCTCAATGAAGCATTTCTAGATAATAAGGTTTTTATCTCAATAGTACTACCTCTGGTCCTAATTATAAGACATAGTTGACTTTTTTGGAGAGATTAAGGGTTTAAATAAGTTCTTAATCATTTTATATGTTGTATATCTTTAGATTATATATTAGTTTATTAGTCAAACTAATTACTTTGAAGAAAAAAATAAAAATAAAAATACCTTTTTAAAGTAATTTAATTAAATTTTCCTTAATTTCTCAAAAAAAAATTCAACTATATCTTATAATTGTGAGAGGAGGGAGTAAGATTTAAATTCACAACATTATATATGAGAAGTCAACTACTTACAGCTGGGGCAGTTTTAAAAGTACTCCGTATTAACTTTGTAGTTTATATAGTTTTAACTCGTTCTCTAAATCCGAGAGGGATGATTTGATATGGTCTGAAGGTACCCGAATTGTGAGAAGATGGCTATTCAAGACCTAATCTTTAAATGTTACCAATGACTGTCATCGCAAGGTGGAGTGAATTCATCCAACATAGTGTGACACGTAGGGTTTATTATGAAATTGTAACCTGGCTAGGGGCATGTACACTCCTTTATAAGTAAGAGATAACATATTTCATCACACTTATATAATCCCAGTCATTAGTACCTCCCCTCTATTAAAAAACCATAAAGTTTCCATGGAATATGTTTCAAACCTGTAAAAAAAGTGAATATAAATAAAAAAAAATTGGGTAAAAGTTGAATATAATAGAGAACAGAAAGTATATTGAGCAGGACCCGCGTGGGACCCTATCCACCAGAAAATTATCCACACCACCGACCACCGTTCCAGGCTATCCTTATCGGTCAAGCCAACCCTTCATTTTCATTTTTCTTAGTTTTTTCTCAGGACGACACCTAATAATTTTCTTCTTAATTACTGGCCCATGACGTCGGGTTGATTTCACATTTTACGTCTAAAAGAGGTAACGTCCAAAAAATACAAAATTTTTCTTGCACACTTATCATACACTGTTAATTACATTAGAAAATTAGTTTTTATCACTAATCTAAATATATATTTACTCATTTTCGACCTTGGTTTAATATCCGAGTTGTTTGTATTTGTCATCGTGAACTAAACACCAGTACTCTACAATTCAGGTAAGAAAAAAACATTACCCTACAAAAATGAATGCTCCACACGTATCCACGTATAACTATAAATCCTATCCATCTTTGATTTAGATTTTTTAAATATCCATTTTATAAAATTAAAAATTGGAGGAATTCTTTTCCACGATCGATGTAGGTTAATTGTAACGTGAAAGGTATGGAAAGACGACAGTGGGTGAGGATTGAAAGTCGGGTATGCCCGTGAGTGACCGTTAAGAGATAAAGGGCGCGTAGGTGCACGCATGTACGGCCGATGCAGTTTGGGCAGGCTTGCCCAGCCACATCTATCTATACCATAAGCAAAATATCTGACTATGTTAATTTGTTAGTCTTTGGTTTTATCGTCGTTTTCAGATCTACTCTTTGTGGATTAATTAATCCCCTACCCCTCTCACCTAATCCTTAATGGATAAACATGGTACTCTTCATCTCTTTCCTCTGAGTGGTCCTACGTTGTATCATCATCCGTGAAAACGGAAAACAGTACTATCACTTTTATAAGTATATGTAAAATTGGTAAATGATAATTAATAGCTCACAAAATATGTAGAAAATAAGTGCTTGAGAGGTAATGTAACCAATGAAAGTTGAAATTATTTTGTTGGAAAAAGTGTTAACATTTAATTTTCAATAATATGGAGTAATATTAATGGGAAAAAGAGAGAGAAGAGATGATGTCCGTGATAATTGCCACGTCAGACATGGGGAGGTCCGCCCGAGTGCTCCTTAAAAGGGGGAAAACGTCTTTCTTTCCCACCGGTCAGAATGTGAGTGTGACGTGACGGCCCTACAATGGGGGCCATGCAAAATTGAAAAATAAGAACAAAATGTAATAGGCTAAGGGGTCTGCTGTTACGTCGAAGAGTTGAGAAACATCCAATAGGAAAACGCCATGTCATAGGAGGGGAAGATCTGATGAGAGAGAAGGGACGCTTACCTGTCTATTTTCCGACATCAAAAATAAATAGACACTACTAGATCATGCCCTCCCGCCTCCACCGTATGCTACGTACGCACCTGCTGCTCTCTACTTTCTCTTTCCTCCCCAACGGCTTCCTCAAAGTAGTCTCCTTGTGTTAATCCTATATACTTATAAATTTAGATAATCAAATTATGTAAAATTAAAACTTAAAAGTGGCTTAGAATTAGTTAAAGCTACAGTATTTGAAGTGGGGAGATTCAAACAAGAAGAAGGAGTCAAATTTGAAAGGAGGCACATAGAAACCAAAGGGGGGGTCATTAAACAAATGCATTATTGTTATATACGGACGCCACCTGAACACTAACACACTGTGGATAATAAATTGTTATAATATTCCCATGCTGACTCAGACACACAAATGCTAATCCCTTTGGATCATATTTTAAGCCTTTTTTATTAATTTCTAAAATCAACTCACTTTTATTTCTAATTCCTGTGCACCTCATTCGTTCCCTACCTAACATTTCACCTTCTTTTTTTAATAATTAATCTAAAATTTCACTTGATCCACCCACTATTTAGCGTTTGTTGTAAATGACTACACTTTTGCTTCTTTTTTCTTTCTATTTTTGTGTTTTTGGATATATATACATTTTGAGTTGGAGATTGCATTGTATCTTCCTCCGGGCTGGGTCTGGCAGTTCAGAGATCGAATTCAAGCTAGGCAAGTTGTCATTTAAAAAAAAAGAAATTATGTTTATAATTAAACAAAGAGAGAGTGGCTGGCTTATTAGGATTATGTAGAGTATAAGTTACAACGTCAATTATTGATAATTTCGATATAGCATGGGGTTACACTGTCCTATGTATGCTTATTATTAGATCTCTCACATATTTAATTAATTGTTTCCGGCTCATTCTTTCTAGATCTTCCTCACGCTCACTCCTTATTTAATTATTCTTATATAATAATAAATCCAGATTTTGTTTTTGGAATTTTTGTTCTCCCATTAAATTAATAACAAATTTTTCAGTAATTTCGTATGAATTACATTAAGTGGTTTATTTTGTGTGGGATTTGTCTCGTATTTGGCATGACTAATTCAAATTCTAAAATTGAATATCTATCTAAAAAACACTTGCAGTGGAAGTTCCAATTCATCATGACCTTACACGGAGATTTATATAATTTCCTCACTTATCCGGCAATAAGTGTAATCAGTAAGAATGTGGCACATGATTTATAAGTTTATGAATTTAACATTTGGAAGCTTAAATGTGCATCTCAACCGTCAAAAAGTCACTTTTTCATTTTTTGATGTTTAGATTTTTTTTTTTCAATTCAACGTTTGAAGAAAAGACTACTTTGAATTATAAGGCCACATTTTATACTTGTTTTTTACGGTATAAAGAGAAGAAGTTTCTATCATAAAGAGAGAATAAATTAAATATCTCATAGAAAAAAGTTAGATTGAGAAAAAAAATCATTTATACTATCGTTATTCCAAACAAACTCTAATTCTATAAGTCATAGGATTTTGTTGATAAGCAATTTGTAGCTGTTCTTTGTAGACATTTACGGACTTTGTTAAACCCTCACAATCTAATGCATCCAATTTTTTTCCCTTATATATATACTTTGTTAAATCTTTATTACTCCATCCGGTCTTAATCATAGGAACACTTTTATAGTTTAAATTACACTACAAAAATATTTCTATAATTAGTATAAGACACCTTTAAATACGTTATCACAATTTATAAGGGGTGGTTAGATCACCTTTTTTTGTCTTGAAACGGAACAAATTTTAATTGTATCCATCTAATTAAGTAGAAAATTTTCAGATTTATATTACATTATCTATCATAATTAATGACTTTAAATATGGGTGGTATTGGAAAATTGTAACCTCATTTCTTAATAAGGATGACCTTAGAAAAAGGCTTATGATAAGAACCTAAATAAACAAAAAAAACTCCCTTATCAGCTCAATCTACCTGGTTGGATGGGTTTTGGTAAGAAAATTTCATCATCATTTATAGTGGTGATTAATAGTCACAAAATTAGATCAAAAATATCTATCCAACCATAAAATGGAATAATTCATCAATCTTGTCTTGCAAAACAAGTTTGACAAAAATCCTAGTCTAATCAAAATATTATTCTAGAGGCACTCTGCTTTTGAATTTTTATTTTGCCCCTTAATTTGACGTTTTGATTTAATTTGGCTTGGACTATAATTCAGGTAACAAAGGGTTGGTGAAAGCTACTAGTCCAAATAACGCTTCTCTTACCCATACGATACGACGGACTTTTTTTAAAATCTTACAAATATCGGGAACCTCCTTTATCTCAGGCTCAAAATAAAATCAATATACATTAATTAAGAATGCATCCGATTCACACGGGATATTTTTGATATTATCATTCAGTATTTGATTTATTATGAGAATCGTGACTGTCTCAGGTTATCAAACTCGTAACAGTGACATAAAATTTTAAGAGTTTACTTTTACTAATAAATATGTACTACTAAGTATATAATTAAATAATTTAAATATAAAAAGACAACATTTTAATTTAAATAATTGAAATTAAATCAATCAACAATAAAAATTTATCATATTTAATATAAAAAAATTCTATAAAATTTATATAAAAAATTGTTAAATATGATCAAATCAAATAAGTTAATACAGTTTAAGGTGGATTAATACGGTTTTGTAAATAATAGCTACCCCGCCTAAAATGAATGTCTCCTTTTAGACTCTAATTCAAAACCGCAGAATGATGTAACCAAACCTCACATCACTCGACTAATGATGATTCACATTGAATTTTACTACAACATTATCACGACAAGTTGTCGATTTTACAAGTTAAAAATTATAAATATATTGTTACCATTGGGAAATTTATCACTATTAAAATTTTAAATCTATAAAGGTTCGGGTTATTTCATATTTTTCATTTACAAAAAAAAATCCTTGTCCGCTAATCTCTCGGTGGGGTAAGAAGACGAGTGGCAACTGGAGAGAGAAAAAGATTTTTGACCTTTTGTGAATCTCTACTGCAACTTAAAAAAATTAAAATTAAAATTAAAAAAAATTAAAATTAAAATATTATTAAATTACTATAATTAAGAAATTTCTGTGGGCTTCTCTTTCTATAAATTGGCCGTTCCCCCTCCTCTGTTTCCATTCATTCATTCCTCCTTCTTCTACACCGTATCGTTTTTTGCGTTTACTCTGTTTCTGTACGTTCTCTTTCTCTTTAGCTCTTTTCTTTTTCCTTTTTCTTTTTCTTCCTTGTTTCTCTACTGTTATTATGCCTATTTCTTTTCTCTCTCTGTTGTTATGCTCTTGCTTTGAGCTAGCTTCCTTAATGGAAGATCTGCCTTCTCTGCATGTTCGTTATACAGTGTTCGCTACTGGATCAGAGTCAGAAGCTCTGTTCCCAGGATTTAGCTCAGTTGATGAGAGAGGCGTTACTCTGCCTCATCATTCTGACTTAGATTCTCTTTAATAGCACCATGCTGGCGAAATTTTGAATGTATTATTACAGAAGGAGGGAATGCGCTCTTGAATTCTTCGATCCTGATTTACTCAGGAAAAATTAAAAAGGAAAAAAAAAATCTAAACTGACCCTGGGCCTGTCTCTAGAATTTTTGATGGGGGTGTTCTGTTACTCTGCCTCTGTTCTGGCATGCTGATTTTGTTCATTTCACATTGGGTTCGATGTTTTTGTGAATGAATTTATGTTTCCGGGTATGCCCTTCTGTCGGTCGCAATTGTTTTTTGTCCAAAGTCTCAACCTTTTCCTGAGAAAAGAAAATCACTCCGTGTTGTCATCTTTCACCCAATAACTCTAAACCTTATCTTCTTCTTCAACAGCCTGACCAGAACAAAGAACTCATTTGTTGGTTTTTCATATGAATAGATCAGAGCAAGGCTGTTTCTGCAGAATTTGTTTTTAACCGAAGTCCAGACACTTTACATCTGGCATCCACTGTGCTTGCTCTTGGAATTATAATCAAAGAAAATCAATTCTTATTTTTTTTAATAAAAATATAAACATGTTAATGCTTCACAAAGAAACTGCATCTAGCAATTATTCTCCTCCAATATATAAGGCAGAAGTCTCAGTTCATAAAAATAATACATAAAGAAGTCTGCAATTAATTTATACACTGGTAGTTGGTGAGTGCGGTGGTAGGTCTTTGAAATCTGATCAAGTTAGATTTTGCTTTTCTTCTTGTTTTCCACTCATTGTTCTTGTTTGACTTTCTGTAGCAGCTCTCTCACTGTGGTTACTCTGGATCTGGTTTTTTTATTTGCAGAAATGGCTTCCGATCGCTTGACTCGCGTTCACAGTCTCCGCGAGAGGCTCGATGAGACTCTCACAGCGCACAGGAACGAAATCTTGGCCCTCCTCTCAAGGTATTCATGAGCTCTTGTCTTTCATCGTTTCCAAACGCTGGTATGTGATCAGATCATAGTTTAACTCGGAAAAAAAAATCTTTTTGGGTACTGAAGGATCGAAGCCAAGGGTAAGGGGATTCTTCAACATCACCAGATCATTGCTGAGTTCGAGGAGATCCCTGAAGAGAACAGATTGAAGCTAATTGACGGAGCTTTCGGAGAAGTCCTCAGATCCACCCAGGTTAGTTTTCAAAATCATTTTCAGATGCTCTTTTTCTTTCTTTCTTTCTCTGTTTTAGATAATTTGTGTCTTATCATAATTCTTACTTGTTTGATTTTAGGAAGCCATAGTTCTGCCACCATGGGTTGCCTTGGCTGTTCGCCCCAGGCCTGGTGTTTGGGAGTACCTGCGCGTGAATGTGCACGCCCTGGTCGTCGAAGAGCTTCGTGTGGCAGAGTTCCTGCGCTTCAAGGAGGAGCTTGTTGACGGAAGGTAAGGATCTAAATGATTGCTGGTCCCGTAAGTAATTAATTTGCATGATAGAGTTTTAAGGAAGATGTTTGTGTTGCTCTGAAATCCAGTGCTAATGGAAACTTTGTGCTTGAGTTGGACTTCGAACCATTCACCGCATCATTCCCCCGACCAACTCTGAACAAATCCATCGGAAATGGTGTTGAGTTCCTCAACCGTCACCTTTCAGCCAAGATGTTCCATGACAAAGAAAGCATGCACCCACTGCTTGAATTCCTCAGGCTTCACAGCGTGAAGGGGCAGGTACTATATTCAATTCAACATGTTTTGCTGATTTCTGCGGCCATTTCTTCTGTTTTACTAAGGAATCCGTGTGTTTGTTTGCAGACTTTGATGTTGAACGACAGAATCCAGAACCTAAACTCCCTCCAACATGTTCTGAGGAAAGCCGAGGATTATCTCCGTACAGTTCCTCCCCAGACACCCTACTCCGAATTTGAACACAAATTCCAGGAGATCGGTTTGGAAAGAGGTTGGGGTGACAACGCCGAGCGTGTTCTTGAGATGATCCAGCTTCTGTTGGATCTTCTTGAGGCACCTGATCCCTGCACTCTTGAGACATTCCTCGGAAGAATCCCCATGGTGTTCAACGTTGTCATCCTTTCTCCCCATGGTTACTTTGCACAGGACAATGTCTTGGGTTACCCCGACACCGGCGGTCAGGTTAGTTTCTCCATCAATCCTCTCCCTTAATGGGAGTGATATTTTCCTACTAATTAGCTTTGCCTAATGGTATTCTTGTTTTGATCTTTCGCGATCAGGTCGTGTACATCTTGGATCAAGTCCGTGCCTTGGAGAACGAGATGCTTCAACGCATTAAGCATCAAGGCCTTGATATCATTCCCCGTATTCTCATTGTATGTTGTTCTTGTCCGTTTTATGTTCAGTTAAATGAGATGATGGTGGAAATTTCTTGATGTTGTTGTGTTGTTTAGATCACACGTCTGCTCCCAGACGCAGCAGGAACCACCTGTGGGCAACGTTTGGAGAAGGTTTACGGAACAGAGCACTGCCATATTCTTCGTGTTCCCTTCAGAGACGAGAAAGGCATGGTTCGCAAGTGGATCTCCAGATTCGAGGTCTGGCCATATTTGGAAACCTACACCGAGGATGTTGCTCATGAGCTTACCAAAGAGTTGCAAGGCAAGCCAGATCTCATCATTGGAAATTACAGTGATGGAAACATTGTCGCCTCTTTGTTGGCTCATAAATTGGGTGTTACTCAGGTTCGTCTAACTTCATACATATCATGCATCTGGTTCCAGCTTTTAATATTCTCTTTCAACTAAAACTCTTACATATTTGTTGTGCCTAATGCAGTGCACAATTGCTCACGCACTTGAGAAGACCAAGTACCCAGATTCTGACATTTACTGGAAGAAATTTGAAGACAAATATCACTTCTCTTGCCAATTCACAGCCGATCTCTTCGCAATGAACCACACTGACTTCATCATCACCAGTACCTTCCAGGAGATTGCTGGAAGGTAATCATCATCACTTGACCTGATTCCCTCAATTCCTTATGTCCTTGTACACTTTATCTTTTAAATTTGGTCACTGAGATTCTTGTAACTTCACAGCAAGGACACTGTTGGACAGTATGAGAGCCACACTGCTTTCACCCTTCCCGGACTCTACAGGGTGGTTCACGGTATCGATGTGTTCGATCCCAAGTTCAACATTGTCTCTCCCGGCGCTGACATGGACATCTACTTCCCGTTCACTGAAACTAAGCGCCGATTGACTTCTTTCCAACCTGAGATCGAAGAGCTTCTCTACAGCTCCGTCGAGAATGAAGAACACATCTGTGTGTTGAAGGACCGGAGCAAGCCAATTATCTTCACCATGGCTAGATTGGACCGTGTGAAGAACATTACCGGACTGGTTGAGTGGTACGGCAAAAACGCCCGCCTCCGTGAGCTAGTGAACCTCGTGGTTGTCGCCGGTGACAGGAGAAAGGAATCGAAGGATCTAGAAGAGAAGGCTGAGATGAAGAAAATGTACGGTCTGATTGAGACCTACAAGTTGAACGGCCAATTCAGGTGGATCTCGTCTCAGATGAACAGAGTGAGGAACGGTGAGCTGTACCGTGTGATCGGTGACACCAGGGGAGCTTTCGTGCAGCCTGCTCTGTATGAGGCCTTCGGGCTCACCGTCGTTGAGGCCATGACCTGTGGTCTGCCGACTTTCGCCACCTGTAATGGTGGTCCGGCTGAGATAATCGTTAACGGCAAATCTGGATTCCACATTGATCCATACCACGGAGACCGTGCCGCCGAGATCCTTGTGGACTTCTTTGAGAAGTGCAAGGTCGATCCAAGTCACTGGGACACCATCTCCCAGGGCGGTCTCAAGCGTATTCACGAGAAGTAAGCAGCGAAGAAAGATCGAGCACATTTAATGTATATATAAATTTTTGAATGTGGGAATGAGACTGATTTGTTTAATTGGCTTCTTCAGGTACACATGGCAGATTTACTCTCAGAGGCTTCTCACTCTCACCGGCGTCTATGGGTTCTGGAAGCACGTCTCCAACCTTGACCGCCTTGAGAGCCGCCGATACCTCGAGATGTTCTACGCCCTCAAGTACCGCAAATTGGTATGAAAATCTCTTGCATTATTTTGACCTTCAATGTCCTTTTTTTTTTTTGAAATGACTAAATTATTGCGGTGTGATTTTTGCAGGCCGAGTCTGTGCCACTTGCTATTGAGTAAAGAAAGAGAGTGAGTTAGATGAAGAGATTGAAGAATCGGCTTTTGCTCATTTGGAGTTTTCAGAGAGTTTTTATAAATAATAATATCATTGTTTGATATCGTTCTTAGGATTTAAGCTTAAGAAAAAAAAAAGTTTTTTCTTTTCCTCTCTTTTTTTACTTTCTGGTCCAGTTATTGTATGCGATTGCAAATCCATCAATTCAATTTTAAGCCGTGCCTTCTTTCCTTGCAAGTCCCTTTAAATCAAATCGCAGTTCTATTTTTATAATCTTTCAACATTTGAAGAATTATTATCCCAATTCCAGAGGCTAATTACAAAAGAGACCTTCATTAATCGATGTAACCAAAAGCAGAAGCCAATGTCAGACATAGATCATTCTACACTTTAGAATTATTTTCTTAGGTAAAAAATTTTAGAGACGGATTGGTCTTGCCGACCTGTTGAGCGCAGGGCTTCTTTTAGTTATTAGCTGTGGTAGATTATTAATCATATGGTAATTAGTAATTACTCCCTCCCTCCCTCCCAATATATAATAACTTTTTTTTTTTTAAAAATGGGTTTGTAAAATAAATTTTAATTTTGTTTGTAAAATCTTTTTTAATTTTATCTCTAATTTTTTTTCTCATCTTACTCTCAATTAATTATTATACCGCATTCATTCTCTTTTATCATTCTCTCTCATTTATTTATAAATAGGGGCATATTTAAAAAAATATAAAATTTCTTACATAATTATTAAATTTAACTGTTTTTTAAAATCTCATAATTTAGTTAAAAGACTCTTTTATATAGGTAATGACGGAGTAACTTCTAATTTTATGCCTTGATGTTTCCTATAACGTTTTTGGTGAGCTTGTCCAAATTTTATGCTTTATCTAAGGGGTTCTCATTTCATACATTTCTTTTAGGAGCTTGTGAGGTATTTATCCCTCTAATTTGGGGGTGTTAGCATTTATATATATATATATATATATATATATTATTTATTTAGATTAAGTTATATGCTGCATCCTAAAATATTTTTTTTTACCAAGTATCTCAATAATTAATTTCTAAGATACTGGTGTTACAGAAAAAATATTTCTAAATACATAATTAAAAATTAATTAATTTAAGATACTATATATAAAAAATTATATCAAGATCTGCATATAATTTAATCTAAATAAATAAAAAGTCTACACCCTTAAATTAAGAGGATAAACACTTAACAAACACCTTTAAAAAAAAGCATGGAACGAGAATCTCATCAAAGCTGTACAAATGAAAAAAGAAAATGGTCATATTTTGAAGGTTGGAAACAGCATTTTGAGCACAGTGTACGCGTTGGGTCGTACTTGTTCCACGTCTATTCAAGTTCTTTTGAGATAAAATGCCATATATTCTTGAACAAGATATAATATCATAATAAGAAATAAAGAATAAAAATTTGTGAGATTTGATGCCGCTCATAAAAAATCGGAAAAGTGAAATAAAATCGAATAGAGTCAGTCCAACTTATAATGAATAGCAGCCATATATGATAAGTAATGCAGCTTTTTTAAGGTATCAAGACTCAAGAGGCCAATTATAATGGAAATCCAGCTTTCATATTCTGGCCAAGTTGAACAATGAGGGTCAATCAAAAGTAGTAAAACGGCGTCGTAAATTCGCAGTCTTGTACTCTTGTTTATGCTTCGTTCTTTTGAGACACACGGAGTGGGAGAATCTCTTCTCTTGGGCCTTTTCTGGTTCTTGTTTTTATTCAGATAGGTGCATTTGAAAATGATTAAAGCAAAGAGGTCTTCACAGAGAGAAGAGAAGATAAATATGAATATGGATTTGGGTTTTGCATGTTGTGCTCAAAGGCATTTTTTGGTTTTTGGATAAGATTTTATGTGATCTGCACAATTAGGAAGTGGGACCCCCAATGATGTTGTGAGCAAAAAAATTCATGGTTTTGTTGATGTCTTTTTTTGGAATATAGAAAACTATTGTTCTCTCTTTGGGATATATAAGAATACCTGCTCTCCCTCATTATTCTGTTTGATTAATTAATGGGTTCTTCATAATAACTGCAAAAATATTGAGAAGTTCGGTTAAAAGTTATTGTTTGAAAACTTTATTGATTTTATACTTAAAAAACATCAATATTCTCATGCAAGTTTTTCTAACCAAACGATTTATAAGTACGTGTTTTTTGAGCGTGTTTTTGAGAACTGTCCTACTTTAGTAGTTCAAGGTCTACATCACTAAACTTTTTTTATATATATAAAAAATCTTTCAATAAATATTTTTCAATAATTTTTCTTAAATTTTTCATCTAATTTTAGTCTGATAGCTGAAAATCATGAGTGGTGATGTAATATAAAATTCTGTTTTTTAACAAAATATTAGTATTTTTTATTTTTACTAAGATCAATAGTATTTATTTTGAGTGTATAATGGTTTTTTAGGAACATGGAAGGATAAAAGTGACTTTTTAACCAATGGCGATGGGTTTACCCAAAGTAGTAGCGCCTTACAACTAGAGCCGTAAGCGGGATAGGCCGTCCATCGGGCGCGGCGTTTAAGTCTGGCCTTTAAATGTCGGATTTGAAAAATAGAAGAGATATTTGAAATTAGGCTCTTGAGGGCCTTGACGGGTCTCGGGTTTAAACCGGCGTCTGGAGGCCTCGGACCGGCCCTGCGCCCTTTTCACTGAGCCTTTTTCTTTTTTTTCCTTTTAAAATTTATTAATTTATATATATTTTGTATTTGTTATAGAGTTATTTATCCATTTAACTACAAATATATAATAACTATACTCTAATTTTATGATTTGATTTATTATTTGTTGCAAATAAAGATTATGGATATGTTCATGATGCGGGAGAAGAGTTTCATGATATTCTTACTCATGAAAGGCAGGCGCTACTACTCAAAGTGAAGAACAATCAAATGTCGTTAAAATCAATGATAGTGATGAAGATGACGACAATAATAATAGTCATCGTCTTAACGTCGCTTAGTGATATGTTTTTTTATGTTTTATGTGAGTTATTTGTGAACATAGTTTGCTTTTGATTATGAATTAGTGATTTGTCTTTATTTATTGGATGATTCGTGTTGTAATTTACTAATTATATATTTTTAAAAAAAAAAAGTGGAGGAAAAATAATTAAAATTGGAATAGTAATTTAAAATTTTTGGCCCCGGTATAGTCTTGGATCGGGATAAAAAAACATGGTTTTTTTTACTCCGACCAAAAAGGCCGGCACGATTACACTCTACTTACAACATAATGAACCCATATTTAAATATTCATTAGAAGAAAAAACATGTATTTAACATTCGACAGTACTTTGGATACAATGACTTTCAATTATATATATATATATATGTGTATGTGGGGTTTTAAAAAGATAAAAGTAACTTTTTAAGGGGAAAGTTGATAGAAAATGGAGGATTAAAGTAAAGGAATAAAAAATGAATATGCTTTGTCATGTGAAAGGTTCTGAATTTGAACATGAAAATACGACAAGAAGCCTATGGAATTGCCTCCTTCACGCCAATGAACTCTCATTGATTTACGCATCTGCTTGACTTGCAACTGCCAAACCTGCATGCAACACGCTCCCCCATTTTTTTTTTTTTTTTTTTTTAAAAAAAAAACCCACCTCATGTTTAAATCATATTTTAATGGGTTATATAAATCTTATGATTCTTCCAAATGCACTTACAAAATTCTACCTACTTGTTTACCTGCCATTCATTATTAAAAAAAAAAAAAAAATGGATGTTACTAGAAAACACAAAAAAGTAAGTTCTTATTAATTGCTTTTTGACAATGGGATTTGGGGAAAAAAACGTACCTTTTTATTTTTGGAGCTTTAATCACCAACCACCATTGTGCATTTGTGCCACCACTTTTTCTTTGAAATTGGTAGTTGGGTTAGGTGGGGAAAAATCTGATTATGAACAATAAGTGGTTTTATAAACAATAATGCAGATTGGGTACTGTAAAGCTTCATAATTTTTATGAAAAATGTAAATATAAATTAATTAATTTCGATAATAATATACTTATTTTGAAGGATGACATACACAAATGGACAGAAGCATTTCCTTTCACTTGCACATTGCATCCACTAATATGATTTGGGCCTGGGGCCCAACACACACACATTATATATATATATATATATAAAATGTGTGTGAGTGTATAGATTTTTTTTTTTTGATAAGAAAAAAGTTTTGGAGGGGTTCGACATCGTCTCACTGTCGAAGACGGCCGAACATGAATGACTTGCGTGGGACTTACGAGATCGCTTACCAAAGTCGAGTCCCAAATGACGGCAGAGGGGATCGAACCCACGACCCAAGAGCCTAATCCTGAATCCCTTACCATCTATGCCAACTCACATTGGTCAGGGAATGTACTACCAGCCTTTGAATGTTGGACTAAAGTCATGTATTAAAATTAGGCCTGGGCCAATGGGCTGGCCCATTTTCAAATGCTGAATGGCATTAAAGCATTTACTTGGGCTGCCTCCCAGAGTCACTTATTTCCCTTAGTCACCTAGTAAGCATTTAGTCATTAAAATGTATAATTCAACCAATATGTTAAATCTAGTGAAATGGGCTAATCATTCAAAACATGATAAACCAAAGTTTGAATCTCATAAAAAAAAAGTGAGTTGTAAGAATATCTAGTTGTAAAGGGTTGGGGTTAGTCGTTGTTTACAGTATGGCGAATTAAAGTTTGATTCACCGTTGAGAGAAGTGAGTTATAAAAATACCTAGTTGTAAAGTATTGCACTTAGGGACAAATTTAAATCCAAAAATATTTTAAGTCCAGATCAAATATGTTTTTTGTGTGTGGAAGAATTTGACTTTAATCTCGACTTTTCGCTTCAAACCTTAAAAATTTGGAAATAGATAGACTTAATCCTGACCTTATACCCCAAAATGCACAGAATTTGGAATAGGTGGAATTGAAGTTTAAAACTGAAATTTAAAATAATCTTTAATGCTAAATTGTGGTTATGCAAGTATTGTAACTAATTAATAAATATAAAAAATAAAAGTATAAGAAATTGTACTATTCATAATTTATGAATAATATAATAAGTTAATAACCCATTTACTGTTTAAAACGGCGGCACTAATTTTTGTTTTGAGGTTGTTTATAATTACCAGTTATTTCAAAATCAATTTAACAAAATACAGTTTTTTTTTATATAAAAAATACAACTTTAAATTTGGAGTGAATTGAGTTATAAGATAATAAGATACAGAATAAGTGATATACTCGAATGAAAAGAGTTGAACAAGACATGTTGGATAAAGATTGGTGAGGTTTCCGTAACGTTTACGGTTCTAATCATTCTGATGTTCATAAAGTTGGATATGATATAGAAAGAAAAAGAAATTTCATAATTATAGAATGTGATAGAACATAAAAAAGAAACTGTGACAAACAATTTAACGAAAGAAAAATTGTCATACATCGACTAACACTTTGCCAGTTATCATCGTGCTGTATTATATGTCTCGTATTTTTTGTTTTTAACATGACCCAAATAAAAAGAATCTTTTTCAAAGAACACTTTGTTACGAGACAAAAAATAATTTTCACAGCAAAAATATTCTTAATTTTTTTTTTTTTTTTTTATAAACCACGTATTTCGATCTACATAAAATACTAGATGAATTCTTTGCGGAGACAACCGATGAGAGCAAACATGAATGGTGTCCATACTTTTCTGAATACGGTTCAATCGATAAATTCAATAAAATATAATTATTCGTGTGTGTGTGAGTGTGTGTATTCATGCTTAATTATAATTAAACATAATAATCGCCGAAGACAACATTGTCGTATTCTGACAATATATCTAAGTTATGATTGGTGATTAGTGTGGCATACACAATAAATTAAGATATCATTTGCTCTCTCAGCTGCTGAATTATATGTTGTGTCGGCTATTTGTCTTGCACCTTAAAAAATATTAAGCACAACAACGACCCTAAAATAATTAATCGTATAAACCATAAACTCATGATAGGCTTTTCAAAATACAAATATACGTGCGAGCACGTTGTCTTGGTTCTATACTTTCTTCGTGTCATAACTTGGTTAAACATCACACAGTTACTGAATATTTTCTTTATTTTTTAATTACCAGATCATGTTAATACACATATATTTTATTAATCAGGCGGACAGAGCGAGGGCCGAATCTACGAGGGTGATCTGGTTTCACATTATAAAATAAATTAAATTAGTTAAGTGTATAAAATGTGTGTTGGTTGATCTAAAATACTTATTTAACTCTTTTGTATTGAAAATAATATCCCTTAATGGGAATCCCTTTATATATATAATCAATAAGGATAATTTACGAAAAATATTATAGACTTTTGAGAAATGAATGGAGTTAGATCTTAAATTTAGAGTTAAATTAAAGTATTCCTCTGATCTTAAATATATGACAAAGTTTGTAAGTATAAATTGCATTAAAAACTTTATCTTATATGTATGACGCCGAAGGTAGTATAATATAATGTAGGGGTAGGAAAGAAAAAGGCAAGCAAAACAAAAAAAAACGAAAGGTGACATTTGTGAAAGAAAACAAAAAGGAGGAAAGGATAGGATAAACGAGGTGTGGATATGAATACAAGGAATAGAGAATATAATTCAAGACAAGGAACAAATCAAATTTTAAAAAACCTTAAAAATGGATTGATTGTTGGATTAATGATGGACGGAGGTACGTGAATGAATAGAGCATCATTGTTGGATTAAGATCCCCTTCTTCTTCTTCCCATGTGCCTCTTCATCTGTCGGGTATACCTTGTACACTGCATTAATGTCTCACCACCCTCATGGGAAATCAAATCATATTGATCAATACACGAATCACCCATTATTAACATAACATACCAGATATTGTAAACATCCATCCTTCTCTCTTTGGATTCCCCATACATACATTGATATCACACAACCTTGAGCTATTATTTTTCTTGTTTATCAATTTGAACATTAATCCTGAAAATGGCGTAAAGGTTGTCACCATGTGATTAGGAGATCATGACTTCAATTCTTGGAAATAGCCTATTCGATTATGAAGGTAAGATTCCAATGACGGAAGCACGTTGTGTTGGCCCTAGCTGGCCTTCTTTTATCTTATGTATTTATATATATGTATTATATAATATTTTATTTTGGCCAATAATTTGGCCCCAACTAAGTATTTATTCTACGTATTTTACTCTTTCTAATGAGAGTAATATTGTGTTAATTAGTGAAAATTTTGAGATCATGATTTTGGGAGAGTCTTGAGTTTTGACAATAGATGACTATATATATATATATAAATGATGATTAATGGCTAATTTTAATCAGTTTGGATTTATTATTTGGTTGTCGTATGATTTTATAATGAATTTATCTTTTAAAAAATAGATTATAATAGGTTTTTTGCTTAGTTGAAATTAAATCAAATCTTTATGGTTTTTTAAAATATTTTTGGGGTTCATATTATATTTCTTTTATTTATGCAATTATTTTGTTTTGAGGTAGGTGGAATACGTATTTAAGTGTTAATTTTATTAAATTTTATTATATATATTATTATTATGATTGTGTTTGTGATATTTTTAGGATAGTGTTTGGTTCATTACTCATTGACGGTAAGAGGAAAGTAAAATTCTTGTTTGAGATACCTACTGAAAATATTATCATATTATATCTTATTTTGATTTATAATTGTCGGTTATTATTTATTTGTATTTTTAATGTTATGCAATATTATTTAGTAAATAGTTCAACATGTTTATTTTTTGGCCCGGGCTAAAAATATTTTCTGGTTCCGCCACTGTAAGACTTTGTACATCTATCTCCTTTCAGACCCTATATGGTGGAAGCTTTGTGCACTTAGTGACTCCTTTTTTATCAATAAAACACTAGTAATCCATTCTTTAATTTAGTGCCTTATAATTCATTCTGAGGTGTTTAATGGATATTGAGATTTTGAAATCCGTAAGGGAGAAGGTTTTGCAACAGTCAACACAAA
The DNA here is from genome assembly GCA_019022615.1 of Acacia melanoxylon. Taxonomy (NCBI): domain Eukaryota; kingdom Viridiplantae; phylum Streptophyta; class Magnoliopsida; order Fabales; family Fabaceae; genus Acacia; species Acacia melanoxylon. Next base: position 11,170,021 of record JAFJYJ010000011.1, read on the forward strand.
GCTATAGACATAGAGGTAGTAAGTTATTTTTCTCTCAGAAGTGCAACCGTGTTGTCAATCAAAATTTTGGCTGGACATGCATTATGCGGGTAAGGGGTGTTCCTCAAGTAGGTAGTATGGATCAATAGGATCAATTTCAAGCTATGCTTGCCCAATGTAAAAAAAAAAAAAGAGTCGAGAAGTGATGTGAAATATGGGATCAAGTTGATAATTTCGGCTTAAATTTGGAGGGTGTGTTAAATAAAAAGAGAGGGACGACAGGGAAGGATCTACTTGGGAGGGCACGTGCTGGTCACATGGGCTTGCCCCCGTCATGACTCTTGTCTCTCTTCTCTCGTGTACGTGGTCGTTGCTTTCAGTGACCCGTCCCTTATATACACTACCAACACTATACTTGATGATGATATATAACACCCGGTTTCATTTATTCTTATTAATTACAAATTGATTTCTAAAATTACTTCGAGTCACTCAAATATTAAAGAAACTTTTTTGTTATTGCTCAAACGTATTAATACTGCAAAGTGATACACTATGGGAAAACAAACTAAAAATAGAATATAAACAAAGCTAAAGCAAATATAACAAAACAAACCAAAAAGGAAAACCAATCACCACCCATTGAAGAGTTGAGAATAGAAATAGAATTTGTTTATTTTTTTGTCAAAAGAATAGAAGTATAATCATTGACCACACCGGCCTCCTGGACATCGAAGGTTAGAAGTGATATGAAAGAAAGCATTAGTTGCAAAACCCACCCTATAGGATACATCTCTTTATAAGCATCAGCTGTAATTAGAGCAGCTACACAGTTGCCCTATCTTGGGGTAAAGATCATAGAAAACCCAACCTCAAAAGAAAGAAGACTAATGATATCCTGAAGAACACTTCTGCTCTTCTGTTCAAAAAAATCTAGTGACGTCGACCACACACCGAACAACACCTCTTGATGCTGCCTATGACTAACAATGGTCGTTTGATAGGTAAAGCATATAGCAGCAGCGACCATCGACAAAACCTTTCCCTCGAGAACGTGAATCCGAGCCACTAGGTGAGGATCAGATCTATTAACGTTCAAACAACCATTCAACCAAGAGGAGTCATAATCAGATCTCACATATCTATCTATTACCTGAGAAACAGAAAATACCACCACTAAAACCCAACACCACAAAAAAAGAAAGAAGAAAGGACAGACTTTCCTTCCATCGACGGAGACTGTCGGAGAGGGAGATGCTGTAACAGCAGCTCTCACAAAGGCAAGCAAGAGAGTTCTCACCGCCTCGAGAAAGATATGGAGAAGGAGAGGAAAAGCTCGCCCCAGAGGCGAGAGAAGACCACAACCAACAAAAATCAGAGGGAAGAGGCTGTAGCTAAAAGATCTAAGCTCCGATCTACCTTTCTGACGCAGTTGTAGTTGAAGATGATACTCGCTGGCGGCATGTGATGGTGAAACAATGTCGTCAGCGAGAGAGAGTCGAAGGGATGAGTTCACGAGGCAGAGAGCTGTGAGAGAGAAAAAAAATAAATGATAAAGATAAGATAAATATTAAAGAAACAACACATTAAGTTTGGCGTCATTTTTAAGAAATAAATCCGTGATTATTAATGTTAAAAAGGAATTGGAGACATAAAAAAATGAGGAGAAGATAGCCTAAATTAACGGAAGAAGCACGTTGGGGTTGTTTTGAGAGACAAGGACAGGACTCTATTATAGTTGGGAGGTCAGGGCTCAGCATGACCCATTCCATATTCACAGCCATTACTCATTCCACACAAATTCAAACCTCTTGCTAAAATTCAACATACCTAGCTCTCTCTCTCTCTCCCCCCACCTTCTTTTTTTAATTAAGCATACAATACATGTCACTGCTCTTTTACTCGATCCTTTTGTCTTTATTTAACCATCACATTCACATTCATTGTATCCTATTCTTATTTTCACAACTTATTATTATTTATTCCGTCAAGTCTATATAACGACTAGCTACCCCTCTACAGAGTTGCTGTTGAATATAATATCACCACACTTTTTATTCTTTGAATAAGACAAAATGGTGTATATATAGTGGGAAATGTTGAAAGGTTACTACTAGTCCTAATTATAAGACCTAATTGCCTTTTTTTGGAGAGATTAAAGAAGCCAAATAAGTTACTTAATCATTTCATATGTTGTGTTTTCTTAGATTATATATTAGTTTATTAGTCAAACTATTTAGTTTAAAGAAAAAAATAAAAATACTCCAAGCTAATTTAATTAGCTTCCTTAATCTCTCCAAAAAAGTCAACTAGGTCTTATAATTAGGATCGGAGGGAGTATAAGACAAGAGCAGATCATATAAACTTCTTTATATAAATAAGAAAAGAAGGCATGGAAATAACATTGACAAAGTAAGTAGAGAAATTTGTTAAAAGAGATATCATCTACCAAAGAGGGCTGGGTCGTAGAAATGAGAATAAATCTTTTCCTGAATGCAAGAGATTGAGAGCACAAACTTTGAAGCCACATCGAGAAGGTCTGAGTTATGAATCCATAGCAAATACAGTCTACAATCACTGCACAAATGCTAGGTTACATAATGCAATTTATGCTCTTTTTTTCTTAATCTAACTATTGTCATTTCAAGTTCGCTGACAATAAAGAAAAAAAAAATTCAAATACGGCATTACATTTCAATGTGTCTGCCTATAACACACTTTGGTCGAGATTATAGTGATTCTTGAAGGTTTGGAGCCAAAGACACCGAAAAGTTGTTATCTTTAGTGATACAATAAAAGAGTTGCGTGTTATCAATGCGAGCGCATTCTCGATCGTTAATATTTACTTATTGGAAGTTGGATCAGCAAAAAGCATTCATTTTCAATGCAGGATTGAATTGTCATCTTAGACCATTAATTAAGAGAAGTAAATCGTTATACAGACTGATTGGCTCACCATAGTCACCAACTTGATGTTGAAGCCTTTTATATGGATGGTGTTCTTATAGAGTGTACTCTAGACCATCTTTTGCGTTATAATTAGCTTGGAGTCTTCGATCACACACACTTTGGTGGCTATCATATCGTATTAAAAAATTATACGTAACATGAGAAGAGGAATATGAATGGTGTTGAGTAGTTTGAATTGAGATTGAATTTTGTGAAAGGTGTAAAGGATGAGAGGTAGTAATCATGCATGAATGGATTTTGGTTAAGATTTTGATGCTTTTTTTTATAGATTTTGTGTTTCAAGTGTGCACGTGTGTGGGGTTTAATTTTCTTCTTCAAGTTCGAACATCTCAGCCTTTGTACAGTTCCTATTGTCACCAAACATCACACCCTCCACAATTTGTTCTTTGCCAAGTCCCATCACCTCGTCTTCTTTGCTTATAATTAATTTAAACCCTAATTAAAAGTGTTGCTGGTCTTGATGATCAACAAATTATTTATCTAATTAAACTCACACTGATTGCCGCTTTCGCCACTTTACATTCTTCTTCTCAACTCATTTATCTAAACTTAATAATTAAATATCTGCATCTAGCTTCTCTATATATAGCTACCTCCCCCCAAATCATATCCCCCCCCCAAAAAAAAAAAAAAAAAACTTGAAAAAAATTAATTAATTTCTACCTCTGACTATACCTAGCTCCTTCGTTTACTCACGATTAATAAAAAATCTTAATATTATATTTTTTAATAAATATATATTATATAAAATTATATGTCAACTCGTTCATGATTACTTATGTCCCTTTTAGTTGAAGGAGTCAAAGAAAGAATAATACCTTGATAAATTTTAACGTGTATTTACAGAATATAAAAAATATAGTAAAAAATTATAGAATCAGCTAAGTGAACAACAATCGTTATTATGTAGTATATTTTATGTCTATACAGCTCAATGACATTTTTATTGTTAATTTGTAATATAAATTGATAACATTAGTTTTATGTAGAGAGACATATGGTCTCTCCTGTTTTTTTAATTTTAATTTCTGCTACTTGACAAGGAATATCAAGTAGTTCCCATTTGACAATTCTACTTGTGGAAGACAATCATTTTTCCATGAATTTTCACACACACACACACACACATATATATATATGATTGGAAAAGTATTTAACTTAGAAATTAGAAGAGTGATAAATAGTGTTTTTTTATTTTTATATATTTCATTTCATTAAACTCCATATAATTTGTTATATTTTTAATTTTTTTTACACATTTCATTATTTTAAAATGAATAAAACAAATATAATATTTTTTAAAAATAAAATTAAGATATGAAAAATAATTAAGCATATTCCCTAGAAATTTTCAGGCTATTTATATTTTGTACAGTAAAAAAATATCTAAAATGTCACACAAATCGTTTCGCCCTCATTTTGCAAATTGCATGAATTTTCCTGAACTTGATCTGACCAATTTGCCCCTACCTCTCACCTTTAAATTCGAATCTTCCTTTGCCTTTCTCACTCCCTCATTGTGCTTCTCTCTTTCATTCATTCCTCTGCTTCTTCTTCAAGCTCTTACCAGTACCTCTCTTCGACCTCACATGGCAAAAGGCGGGAAGCTCACGAAGCTCAAGTCAGTGCTCAAGAAATGGAACTCATTCAGTAACAAACAGAGCCGCTCCACCAGCATCAGCTCCGTTGCCGCCGACGATGAATCCTCCTCTGTCTGCAGGTCGGACCACCACCCCGTCTACGTCGGAAAATCCCGAAGACGATACCTCGTCAGCTCCGATGTCGTAGACCACCCTCTCTTCCGAGAACTGGTGGAGAGGTCCCGTGATTCCGACGATGACACCATCAATGTCTCATGCGAGGTTGTCCTGTTCGAACATTTGCTCTGGATGCTCGAGAACGCCGACCCGCAACCCGAATCTCTGGATGAGCTAGTCGAATTCTACGATTGCTAGCTCAGAAATGTTCATCAATCAGACAGATAAACACACACACGCTCCCATATTCGATCCTGTAATTGACTAAGTAATAATCAAAGTCATGTTTGATTTCAATGCTGCACATTTTTTTTCCAAAGAGCTTGTCCATATTTTTATTACTTTCTTAGAAATAACATTGTTGATTTTGAAAGTTGAGCATTTGAATGAGAATAAAAAGAATGAAGAATCTGCACTGGATTGTTAGCAATATTGTAAGTGATTGTTCATGTTCATCCGCATTTCTTTTACAAGGGTTAATATGATGATACTGTCTACTCCATAAATCTATCGGATGAAACTGAAAATGGCAATAATGCCACGAGTATGCCTTTCAGTTAAAGCTTGAATTTTTATTTTTATTTTTTCTGGGGACTTGCTCATTACAAAAAGGGTATTATAAGAATTATCCCAAATTTCGTTCCGAACTGTCTCATTACAGTGCTTAACAGTATTAAATGAAAGCTGGCCCTTAAGGGGACTGTGTTAAATGACACAGCACATTGCCTCAGCTTATGGACTCCTAGTTTATATCACCTACAGTTACTAACCATAAAACAAGTAACATGGGCCAACTAGTTGTTGTAAATAATGGAGTTTGCTGCTGGTAATAATAATGGCATCTGGTTTTTATTAGTATCAACTAGTTCAGTTACACAGGGAGATTATTAATGAGAAAGTCCATACACAGGAAAATAGAATGAAAAAAAAAAAAAAGCAAACTAAACATCTCAAGCTGTTGTTTTTTTGTTTTTTTGGTAGAGGCATTTACTACTAATAAACCAGAAACTTCAGAGGTTGGTGTGGTCAAGTAAATAAATTAACTCTGGTTGTTAGTCCGCCTGAATTTGCTACTGTTTTTGAGCCACACATGGTACTGAAAAAACTCAACACACACAATTAAACCTCAGCATGATAGATTTATATCAGTAATGTCTGAGAAGACCCCAACCATAATTTAAGGGGGCCCCAAAAAAAAAGAGAGAAGAAGAAGAGAGTAGAAAAAGAACCATATAGTAGGTAGATACAAAAAAGTCCACAATGGAAGACAGCAGGGGAGTCAACAGCTTTTAAGGGAAGAGGCACACCAGAAAGCAAAGCTTCTCTGCATAATATGAATAAAGCAGAAAAGATTATATTGTAAAGCTGTGCCTAATTAAAGTATATATATTACTGATAACGCTCCTCTCTAAAGGCAATAGAAATGTATAGTGTATGATACTAATGATGAGGTAGTTAAGAGATTCTCTGGGCCAAACATATCCCACGCTCTCTGTATGTGAAAATAAAATTTAAAAAAAACAGAGAGAGAGAGAGAGAGAGCTTGTGGTTAAGCTGAATAATGAAGATAGCTTAAACCTTAAAGTGGGTGACACGAAAAGTTGTTCAGTACACGCATGGGTATCGATCTCGTGCTGTATTATTATTTATTATGGATTCTGCTACGCGTTGCCAAGCTAGCTTCCATTGCCAACCTTGCGAAGGTGATATTGCTTACTTCCACACCACAACAATGGCGGCGTTTTCTTTTCTTTTTGGTTAGGTTTGGATCAGAATAAGATACTTAATAGAGTGTATGCTGGAAGTTTTTGACAAGGGGGTTTTGCAAATGATTGAAGAAACCATAAAGTTTCATATGCTTGTGTCTGATCCTCTGTCGTTTCTTTGGTTTCTTACGATGTTACTTTTTTGTCTGATGATGACAAGGTACATTTACATTAAAAATTTAAAATTGGTCTGTTTGGTGATTTGTATACTCAACGAATGAATGAAAGGTTGGGTTTGAACATACAAAAGGATAAATGGTACAACTTTGCCAGCTATGGTTTATCTTTTGTATCTTGGAATTTTTAGGAGTAACCACCCCCACCAGACACACTGACGACTAGCACAAAGAGAAAGGAAAAGGAATGAAGAATTATTTTAAAAAACAAAAACAAAGAAAGAAGATTGTATGAAGTATATAATAAAGAGAGAGCATAAGGCCGGAGGGTTGGGAAAGAAATGATTTTTTTCACTTGAACTGGGGAAGGAAATTATTTTGTAAAATGATGGTGTGTTTCCTAGAGTGGGGTCAAGTTTAAATGAATAATTTTGTTTATAGGTTCACTTTTTCTTCTCTTATTTTATTGTGTCTGAGAAACAACTTTTTTTTTTTTTAAAAAAAAAATGAGGATTTGTCTTTTCCCATGCTGATAATTTGAGTTGAAGCAGGGGAAAAAAGGCTTTAATAATGTAGAGTTTACATGAAGAGTATATATAGTTGCTCCCTTGTATTTATTATAAAACACTTCTAACCACCTCATCAAAATTAAGGAGAGAGGATTGAGTCATTAGTTAGGTTTAATTTGAAAGTGAAATAAAATTTTAAATGTACCCTTATTTAATATTATAAATTACATGCAAAAAGCATAGAAGGTGAAAAAAACATGGGGATATAGTTTTTGATAACTTGTAATAATAATTGGTGAAATTTATGAGATTTTACATGGGGATATAGTTTTTGAAAAATATAATTAATACTCCACTCGAATTTTTTTATTAAATATAATAACTTGTAATTTAATAATTTGATTTAAAATATATTTAAATATTTTCATTTTTTATATTTTAATTATTTAATTATACACTATTAATAGAAAATGAATTAAGCGATGATCATGCCTCCAAATTCCTCTTTCCGCCATACTTAGAAAGTGTGAATGACAAGTCTTGGGTTTATAAGGATTTTTTTTTTTATTTAAAAAAAGGAATGAAATTTTGGAAATTTAAACGGCACTTGACAATTATCACTTAACTTTAAGTTTGAAATAATAGAGTCTAGAGTAAATACCTTTTTTGCCCCGATTAAAAACAATGATCAGGACTAAAATGACTTTTTTATGGATTTAAAAAAAGCTTTTTGGAAATTTGCGAGTGACCAAAATGTTCACCAATCGATCCTTATTAAATTCTTTTCGAGACTAAAAAGGGTATTTTTGTGTGGATTTAAAATGGGGTCCGTATTTTTTTCCGGGGCCAAAAGGTATTTACTCTAGAGTCTAAAGTATCTTAAGAGACTTTTTGCATATATATATATATATATAACTTCATCTCAAAGTGGCAATTTTTTTCTTCTTCTATTTTTTTCCTCTTGGATTGCAAATTAACAGACTTCGTGCTCTCTTTACACGACTGTGCGCAGCTTCTTCTCCTTTTATCAGTAACTTTCAGAAAACTTTAAACATGCGAGGCAATGTATATAATAATCAATGTCAAATTTATAGTAATAGTAGTAACATTCATGGCTGGTCTTTTTTCTTCCAAATTCCACAGGAAAGCAAAATTAATTTTGTTGGGGCATATTAAAAAAAAACAGAGAGAGAGATGAAGATTGCAGGAGACGGAAGCAGGGCACATCAGCTCAGCACTACAAAAATATGATAGGAAGAGCGTCTGAGGGTAATTCTGTCTTTCCACCAGTAGTGGGTCAAGCATCAAGTGGGTAGGGTATTGGTCTTTGAATCGGCCTGAAGTCTTCTCGGTCTTCGACTTGAGGGGCCTGCCTGCCAGCCCACGTTGTGTTTGTGGATTTATCATTTGTATTTCCAAAGTTTAAAAAAAAAAAGCCGAAAATATTTCTCTATTTGTTTTCATCAATTTTTTTAACAAAAGTATTAATTATATTTTTCAATTGATAAATTTTATATAAATTTTAATTTTTTTTTTACATATTTTCATAATTATATGAAAATCCATTAAAATATAAAAGAAGATTATGGTCAAATAGGATCTCTTTTTATGGTTAGGTTGATGCTTTCCAACCTCAACTAAGTCTTCCAAGACTAAAAAAGAAAGGAAAAAGAAAAGGTGTGTGATTATGTTTGAACTTAAATATTCCTTTTGACTTGGAGTTTTTCAATTTGAACGTGTGGTGGAAGTTCATCGTGTATGATTTTTGTTTGGGTGCAGGAATTAATCAGTGTTATAATTATTCAATAGCCCCCCCAGTAAGTATTATTATCAAAATATATGTTAGAGATTTGACATTTTTTTTTTAATGGCTAATGAATTAAATGGTTTTTTAAGTAGGGTTTGAAAACCTGGGAATATAAAACACGGTGAAAAGAGTGACAATGAATTGAATGGAGATTGCCTGATGTGTTATGCTGTGATAAAGAACACGGCATCAACAAGAAAGTTGTTTCAAAGACAACGCCACCAGTTAAGTCTGACGTGCTTGTATGCACTTTCAAAAACAAAGTTAATACAATTACTTTTTTATATTGTTATCTAATAATCGGTTCGGCATTCGGCGAGCAATTATGTGTTGGTATGTTAGTACCATTGATAGTCTTTACATTCTAATCGAATTTTGATCATACAGTTTTTAGGGTCAAGTTTTCTTTTATCATCCCTTATAATTTTTAAATCATGTTCGTCCAATCAATTTAAAATGTCACATCATCAAGTTATACTCTTTTGATTTTTTTTTTCTCATTTTCTCAATCAATGGCTCATATGAACTCATGAATGGATGAGGAAATGATCTCCTCCCCAGTTTCTAATAGTTGGTTTTTATATCTATAATTTCATAAGAATTTGATATGCTTTCAACAGATAATTCGTATACGAATTTTAGTTTTGCTCTCTATAATTGCAGGCTTAAGTGTCGCTAAATATGGTACGTGAATAAACTCTGGTCCGATGTGGGCCTAAGCCCAACGATAATTGATCATAGAACCGTATTTGAAGTTTTCATGAAAAACTCCAAACTCTTCCCCTCATGACGATGGGCCCAAGCCCAACATTTGCTTCCATTTACTCGTATCTTTCTTTCACACCTCCATTTTCTTTAAAGGGATAAATACCATTTTTGTCATGGAAGTATTGGTAAGATAAGACCATCACCCGAAAAGTTTTTTTTTTTGTATCGTTTTTTTGCCTCAGAAGTTTACAAAAAAGAGCAAAATATACGCTGGAAGTTTTATTTTAGGAGCAAATTTTCCCTAAAAGTTTATAAAGAGAGTAACGATCCAACGGTCAAGATCAACCGATCGGCAAGATTACTATGTTTGTAAACTTCCGGGGCAAAAATGATACCAAAAAAACTTCTAGGTGTTGAGTGCCCCTTTACCAATACTTTCATGGTAAAATTGGTAATTAACCTTTCTTTTTAAATGTGAGTTCTTCTTATCTCAGAATTTGATACTTGTTTCGACATGTTGTGACTTGTGAGTCACTACATCAGTATATTCATTACAAATTGTAAAGAATTCACCCTACTATAAATTTTATGTAGTACAGTATTATATATTAATGCTTAGCTAGCATATATTTTTCAAAAAATATGTGATATTTATTATACGGTAAGATTGCACTATTCATAAGTTGTGTCACTTAGTTGAGGTGACAGCGCTAGATAATATAGTTTTATTTCATTTTTTTCTCAACAAACATAGTTTTAAAAATCCTGAGTATAATTCTCCCTGCAATCAAAACATAACAAATTGGTAAATTGCAAATTATTTAATTATGAACAAGCTAAATATCGCTGTCATTTTAAGTTATATGAATGATTCAATCAGTACCTAATCAGCGTGAATTTTGTATATTGTATAAAAATTGAAGAACAAGTCACACTCTCTATTATTAATAAATAATGAGTTTATTAGAGTTTATATGATATGTAAATTTAGATATGTTAGACATTGAAATTCTCTATAAAAAATGCTCCCTCCAATCCTTAAATTCATATATTCATATATGTTATAAATGAATAATTTATTTAACTTATTTAATCTCTTTTTTTTAAAAAAATCAATTGTATCTTATATTAAAGACAAAAGGAAGTACTGGGTTAGATTTGGATTGGTCATGGCGAAGATTTGGAGGCAACAAAAAAAGAAGAAAAAAAAGACAGAAGGAAGTAATATCTGGCATGTGAACAAAGAATGTTGATAGCGGACGTGATCTGCATCGTTACAAGTAATAAAGTAATGAGAACAAGATCGTCACGATAATAAGACTCAAATCACTAATTCGTTATTTTGCTTTAGATGGATGAATGAGTAATATGAGGTGAGTTTGATAAGTATAAGAATTTAAAGAATTAATGAAGAATGAGAATTCAAAATCAAGAAATTCAAGAAAATGTTTAGAGAATACGAGTAATTAAGAAAAACGCATTTAGAAATTTGAAAATCCCCTATGTTCATCTAAGTATTTAAATTGAATTCCTAATTGATTATTATTTCTACGATCGACGATCAATTCTCTAAAAGTTAGACTAAGTCCCAATGCCTTGATCTTTACCTTAGTCCAGTTATCTTTGAAAACAACCTAATGTCTTAGTTTTGTTTGGAAAGATCATATTTATAAATCGAATTATTAGATCGCATAAACTCGTAAGCCTATGTCTAGGTCATGCAATTCTATGATGAATTAACGGTTCTAGTTAGATGCACCAACATCTCTATTGTCATACATCAACCTATGAACAATCTAAAAGGTGATCAATCTTCAAGAAAGCATTACATACAGATAATTCATTCAATCAAGAAAATAACAATAAATTAAGAATCAAATCAAATATTTTAAATTCGCATAGGGTTCATCCTCGCCCTAACTACTAAAAGAAAACTAGCCTAGCATGGCTATAATAAACTCCATAAAATCAATAAAAGCCAGGTTTAAAATAAGACAAGAAAAGAAAAGAAAAGAGAAATAAAGACTCTAGAGAATCCTCGTAGCTTCTTCGAATTCTTGAATTGTTTCTTGATTTGCGTCCTCCGAGTCTTTGCGTCTCTGCGTAGTGCGTCGTGCGTCTTTTTTTTTTTTTTTTTTTTCTGTTTTCTTTGCGTCTTCATATATATAATACTTCTTGCATGGGCCCACGTCGCATCTATCTGATCCAGAGTCATATCTCCTTTTCTAATATAATTCAAAAAGATAAGATCTTTTCTATGCGTGGTACGCGTTTTTTTAAATCATCCTGGGTAGTATATTATAATAATATAATCTATTATATCTTTTTTTTATATAATATAATATAATAATATATTATATTATATCCTTTTGAATTTAATTTGTTGTCTCTCTTAGATCACATAATATCTCCTACAAAATAAAATAGGATATCAATAGATTTTACGTTATAATATTCTTTTATCCTATATTTAATTAAAAGATAGATAAGTACATAAAGATAATTAAATAAGTACAAAATATTAATAAATTCAACTCAATATATCTCGAATCTATACTTATTTAATCATAAAATATCTACTTATCAAACTCCCCCACACTTAAACATTTGTTTGTCCTCAAGCAAAGGAAATAGAATTCATTATCACGAACGAACATTTCATGAAATTCCTAACAAAAAGCAATAAACCACCACACCTAGATCATATCATCAAGTTTTATTTAAGTTAATCTCGATAAGAATAGATCACTAAGCCAATAGCCTTAAACACTTGTAATAATCTCTTAACATCCCATGATCAAATGATCGGTACGCAATAAATTCAACAATAAGATTAGTAAAAGAATATTACGCTACTCAATTTCTCCAAAAAAATTCAAATTCCCCCACTAAACCAAGCTTTTTATTTTTTTTAGGGATCCTCAGGTAAAACATAGCTCTCTTTTTTTTTTTTTTTTTTTTTTCAATTTGTTTTTTTTTCTTGAGCCGTTGTAGGTCCCTTTTTGACGCGACCCTACACATGGGTGATGCAAAGACCGATTCTTCAGTTCTCCAACGGGCACCTCAAGAGGCTTTTAGCCCAACTCATAACCCTCTTGGACTTTACCGTTTGACGCGACCCCTACGCATGGGTGATGCAAAGACCAGGTTCTAAGTGCGATCTAGAGAAGTCATTGGAGTTGTGTTTCTTTTTCTTTTCTTTTCTTTTTTCCTTTTTTTTTTTTTTTTTTTGCACGAGTCATTTCCCGATACAAAAGTTTTACTTAGCTAGCAAAGATCATCATCTAATTTTCTAAAGAAATCATGTCGCAAAATATTCATAAACTAATAACATTGACCATACTACAAACTAATCTCTACTCTCATAGTTAATTTCAAGATCGCTACAAAAATTCAAGGCTTAGAGGCTTAATTGAAACATTCTTTTCTATTTTAATGTTTGACTTGATAATATTCTCTAAGATGGGGAAAGCTCAAAGTTAAGGTCAATCCTAAACAATGCAAAAATCTCAAATATTAAATTCTTAAAAAATAAAATAAAATAAGGACAAGCATCACCAAAGAAATAAATTATATCCCTCCCCCACACTTAAATCAAACATTATCCTCAATGTTGCAAAAATATAAAGAGGGAAAGAAACTAGTACTCCCCTGGTTTAGGCTTCTAATTCGATGTGGAGTGCTTCTTCTGGTACCATCCATGATGTTTCAAATTTTAAAAGAGGAAAGAGTGCACAAGCTAGACTTTGCAGCTACAAGAGGAGTGATTATCTTCAAACCTGAATAAAACTAAAACAAAAGAAAAACATAATAATAATAAATAATGAAAGCGAGAACCCTTGGGTTGCCTCCCAAGAAAGCGCTTGGTTTATAGTCTTGACCGACTATGTCGCTTAATTCTCGGCTTCCAATGCCACGAGGTTCTTCCTCCGTCAATGTCTCCACCATGGTAAGGCTTTAATCTCGCCCATTCACCTTAAAAGCTTCATCTCGAACCTATTGGTGCAATGACAATTGCACCAAAAGGTGTGACTTCTTTGACTACAAAAGGTCGACCATCTAGATTTCAATTTACCCGGAAAAAGTTTCAAACGAGAATTATAAAGTAGTACTTGCTGTCCTGGATGAAACTCTTTAGGAATAATCCTTCTGTCATGCCATCTCTTGGTTCTTTCCTTGTAGAGGCTAGCACTCTCATATGCAAAAATTCTGAATTCATCAAGCTCATTCAACTGAAGTAACCTCTTTTCATTAGCAGATTTAGCATCAAAATTCAGCAGCTTAGTTGCCCAAAGCGCCTTATGCTCAAGCTCCACTGGAAGGTGGCAAGACTTACCATATAGTAGCTGGAACGGTGACATGCCAATAGGAGTTTTGAATGCCGTTCGGTACGCCCATAAAGCATCATCAAGCTTCTTAGACCAATCCTTCCTTGACTTCCCAACAGTCTTCTCCAGAATTTGCTTCAATTCTCGTTAGACATCTCCACTTGCCCACTAGTTTGTGGGTGATATGGAGTAGTGACACGATGAGTGACACCATATTTGCTAAGCACCGATTGAAACGTCGGTTACAAAAGTGAGTTCCTCCATCACCGATAATGGCCCTAGGTACCCCAAACCTCGTTGAATATATTCTTTTTGAGAAAAGATACCACCACCTTAGCTTCATTAGTGGGAAGAGCAATTGCCTCTACCCACTTTGAGACATAGTCCACAGCTACAAGAATGTACTTGTTGTTAAAAGAACTTGGGAATGGCCCTATAAAATCAATCCCCCACACATCAAATATCTCAATAACAAGAATGTTGTTAAGGGGCATCTCATGTCTCCTAGAGATATTCCGGTTCTTTGGCAACGATCACAACGCTCCACAAACTTCCTAGCATCCTTGTACGGTGTAGGCCAATAAAAACCACTTTGTAATACCTTAGCGGCGGTGCGTTCTCCCGCAAAATGTCCACCATAATCGAACCATGACAATGCCGGAGGACCTTATGAGTTTCCTCCTCCGGGATACGCCGGAGCACTCCATCTCGCACTTTGAAAAACAAGAAAGGCTCATCCCGGATATAACGCCGAACATCATGCATGAACTTCTTCCTCTCGCCGCCATGTTAGTCCTCCGGGTATCATCCCAATTGCCTTATAATTAGCAATATCGGCGAACCAAGGTACATTGTTGATTGCCAAGACATACTCAAATGGGAATTCATCCCGAATCTCCATCTACGAATCATCCCGCAACTCCTTATCCCGTATCCTAGATAAGTGATCGGCTACCACATTCTCCACCCCTTTCTTGTCTCGATTTTAATATCAAACTCTTGGAGTAGCAAGATCCAACGGAGAAGCCTTGGCTTAGCGTCTTGCTTAGTCAAGAGGTATTTTAGAGCAAAGCATGATCCTTAAAAATAATCACCTTGGAACCAATCAAATATTTGTCTAAACTTATCTAATGCATAAATAATTGCAAGCATCTCCTTCTCGGTTGTTGCATAGTTCGGTTGTGCCTCATTCGAACTTTACTCGCGTAGTAAATAACATGCAACAACTTATTCTTCCTTTGCCCCAACATAGCCCCTATAGCATAGTCACCGGCATCACACATCACTCAAACGGTAACTCCCAATCGAGCGCGTCGAATAGGTGCGGTGGTCAATCTCTCCTTCAACAAGTTAAATGCCACTAGACAATTATTGTTAAAGTTAAAGTCTTCATCTTTGACCAACAACCGACTAAGTGGTTTGGCTATCTTGGAAAAATCCTTGATAAACCTCCGATAAAAACCTGCGTGACCAAGAAAGCGCGAACGCTACGCACATTGGTGGGAGGAGGTAAGTCTTTGATGATTATAATCTTGGCTCTATCCACTTCTATCCCCTTATCAGATATTTTATGACCCAAGACTATCCCATCTTTGACCATAAAGTGGCACTTTTCCCAATTAAGCACCAAGTTACTCTCTTGACATCTTTGGAGCACACAAGACAAATTAGCCAAGCAAGTATCATAAGAAGTGCCAAAAGCAGAGAAATCATCCATAAATACCTCAATAAATCTCTCGGTCATGTCGAGAAGATAGACAACATGCCTACGAAAAGTAGTGGGGCATTGCGCAGACCGAAGGGCATCCGTCTATAAGCAAAAATCCCAAAGGGACAAGTGAAAGCTGTCTTCTCTTGATCCTCCGGAGCCACTTGCTATTTGATTGTAATCGGAATAGCCATCTAAGAAACTTGATAATAAGAGTGACCTGCAAGCCTCTCAAGCATCTGATCCATGAATGACAAAGGAAAGTTGTCCTTGCGAGTGGCATCATTCAACCTCCTATAATCCACACACATTCTCCAGCCCGTAACAGTTCTAGTGGGTATCAATTCATTATTCTCATTCGCACTACGGTGATTCCACCCTTCTTCGGTACTACATGTCTTGGACTAACCCACTTTGAATCGGAGATAGGATAAATCATACCGCATCTAACGGTTCACCACCTCCTTTCTCACCACTTCCTTCATAGTCGGGTTAAGTCTCCTCTGGGGCTGCCTTATTGGTTTTACATAGTCCTCCATAAGAATTTTATGAGTGCAAAATGAAGGACTAATCCCCTTTAAATCAGATATAGACCACCCTATTGCAGTCTTGTGGGTGGTCAAAACTTTCAGCAACTTCTCTTCGTCGGTAGGTGACAACTCAGCACTAATAATAATGGGATAAGTGTCATCCTTCCCTAGAAAAACATACTTTAGATTAGAAGGGAGCTCCTTTAGTTCCACCTTAGGAGTAACAGTGGCGCATCATAATCCCTCTTCTTCGACTCCTCAACTCCGTAAATCGAATTCTCATCTGCGAAACCTCTTCTTCCACTTGTAACAATTGAGCAAGATCATCCTCCATAGACTCATTTGAACCTTCTTGAAAAAGCTCTTCATGAATGGCCTCATCAACTACATCAATTCTGAAGCAGTCACTATTATCAGTTGGGTATTTCATGGATTGAAACACATTGTAAGTGACTTTCTCATCATTCATTTGGAACTCCATTTTTCCTGCAGCTACATCAATTACCGCTCTAGCAGTAGCCAAGAAGGGTCTTCCCAAAAGCAACGGAAGTTCAGCATCTTCCTCCATGTTAAGAACCACAAAATCCACATAGGGAAGATGAATTTGTCCACTTTCACAAGCACATCCTCAATGACACCTTCGGCTTCTTAATAGACCTATCCGCCAACCGTAACGACATCATAGTAGGCTTCATCTCTTTAATGCCGAGAGCTTTCGAAAAGATAAGGGCATTAAATTTATACTAGCTCCCGGATCACAAAGTGCTCGCCCATATTGACGTTCCCTATTGCACAAGGAATGCTAAAGCATGCGGATCTTTAAGCTTTGGTGGCAACTTTGTTTGAATAATGGCACTACACCTTCTTTGAGTCAATGCCTTTGTTTCGGCCTTTTGCAACTTATGCTTCTTGGAAAACAAATCTTTCATGAACTTTTCATAATTAGGCATATTTTCAAGAGCTTCTGCAAAAGGAATGTTAATCTGCAGTTTCTTTAAAATATCCAAGAACTTGGCATACTGTTGCTTCTGAATCTGCTGCTTCAACCTTTGGGGGTAAGGAGGTTTTGCATAAGAAGGAGTGGGAGACTTCTTTGTAGCTATCTCCTTTGGAACCTGCTGCACATCATCATTCTCAGCCTTTTCCTCCTCTTTTTCTAAAGCCTTTTTATGTTCTTCCACCCCTTTTTCAGATTTTTCCTTCACCGGAATAGATTTCTCAACTGGCTGAATCACTATACCACTCCTTGTAGATATGGCCTTGCAATGCTCCTTTGGATTGACCACAGTATCACTAGGGAATGACCCTTGGCTCCTCTCTGCTATTTGCTTTGATAACTGACCAATCTGATTCTCCAAGTTCCGGATTGAAGCCTCCTGATTTTTGAGAGAAGACTTTGTTTCATTTCGGAAAGCTTCTGAACCTTGTATGTATTCAGTGCTGGTATGGGTGAACTGTGTCAAAGCCTTTTCCAGATCAGTAATAGTGGTGGTGGTTTGGTGGAAGCTATTTGAGGTCTTTGCTTGGGGTTTATAGGAAAAGTTTGGGTGAGATTTCCGGCCCGGGATTGTACGTGTTGCTATACGGATTAAAGCGATTCCTAGGAGGATTACTCATGTAATTAACCTCACTGTTTCTCCGTACTACCCGGCTTCACAATCTCCATTAGCGTGTTCCCCTTTGCAAAATCACAAAGCAAAGGAGGCTGAGAAGTGATGGATGAGACCTGAGAAGAGGCAAGCTGTTTAGTGAGGGCAACTAACTGCTGTTGGATCACCCTGTTTTGTTGGAAAAGGTTCTCATTGTTGGCCAAAATTGTATTGTAAGAATCTAGATGAAGAACTCCCATCTTTGGTTGTGGAGTAACAGTTTCATTCTCAAGGGACCCCATAGCCTCAAACAACTCCAATGCTTCCTCCGGAGTTTTGTTTCTCATCTTACCACTTTCTTTGCAGCGTTAATCATCATCCTAGAAGACAGAAACATCCCATTGAAGAATATTCTCGCCTGATCATAGTCTTGCAGCTCATGTTGTGGACACTTCCTAAGCAACTCCTTAAACCTTTCCCAAGCTTCATAGAATGATTCCACATTGCCTTGAGTAAAGCAACTAATATCTGACATCAGCTTTGTATACTTAGAAGAAGGGAAAAATTTCTCAAGGAACTTTGTGGTGATAATTTCCCAAGTGGTGAGACTTCCGGAAGGACAAGAACGAAGCCAAGCTCTTGCTTTCCCGTCGAGAGAAAGGAAACTTGAGTCTCACACGAAGAGCATCTTCGGGAACCCCATTCATCTTGATGGTATCACAAATCTGCAGAAAAGTCTCGATATGCTGATTAGGATCCTCTAAATCACTCCCACTAAAAGAACCTTGTTGAACCAAGCTTATGAGGGATGGCTTGATTTCAAAATTATTCGCATTCACAACAGGATTGACAATGCTAGTTGCAGTCCTAGCAGGATTAAGTGTCATGTAGTCGCCCATGGTCCTTTTTGGAGGAGGAGGGGGAGGATCTGTACCATTTTCTGCCATTATAACCAGTTCAGTCCCGTACTAGAGCTAACAACCTTTCCTTTTCTCGTTTAGCAAGTTTCCGGTTTCTCCTTGCTTTGTCTTCTCGATTTCGGGATCAAAGCTGCAGCGAATTTACGTCGGTGGTACCTCGCATAAACAGAGTAAAATATCAAAAGAAAAAGAAAAATCCAATCTAGAGTTTCAATAACTACTCTTAGTGTTGAAATAAAACTATTCCCCGGCAACGGCGCCAAAAACTTGATAGCGACTTCGGCAAGTGCACCGGTCGTTACAAGTAATAAAGTAATGAGAACAAGATCGTCCCACGAGGAATAGTACTCAATCACTAATTCGTTATTTTTGCTTTAGATGGATGAATGAGTAATATGAGGTGAGTTTGATAAGTATAAGAATTTAAAGAATTAATGAAGAATGAGAATTCAAAATCAAGAAATTCAAGAAAATGTTTAGAGAATACGAGTAATTAAGAAAAACGCGGTAGGGTGAGAATCCCCCTATGTTCCTCTAAGTATTTAAATTGAATTCCTAATTGATTATTATTTCTACGATTGACGATCAATTCTCTAAAGTTAGACTAAGTCCCAATGTCTTGATGCTACCTTAGTCACGTTATCTTTGAAAACAACCTAATGTCTTAGTTTTGTTTGGAAAGATCATATTTATAAATCAGAATTATTAGATCGCATAAACTCGTAAGCCTATGTCTAGGTCATGCAATTCTATGATGAATTAACGGTTCTAGTTAGATGCACCAACATCTCTATTGTCATACATCAACCTATGAACAATCTAAAAGGTGATCAATCTTCAAGAAAGCATTACGCACAAATAATTCATTCAATCAAGAAAATAACAATAAATTAAGAATCAAATCAAATATTTTAAATTCGCATAGGGTTCATCCTCGCCCTAACTACTAAAAGAAAACTAGCCTAGCATGGCTATAATAAACTCCATAAAATCAATAAAAGCCAGGTTTAAAATAAGACAGGAAAAGAAAAGAAAAGAGAAATAAAGACTCTAGAGAATCCTCAGTCTCAGTACTGCGATCCTTCCTGATTCTCCAAGTCTCCTCCTCGTAGCTTCTTCGAATTCTTGAATTGTTTCTTGATTTGCGTCCTCCGAGTCTTTGCGTCTCTCGCATAGTGCGTCGTGCGTCTTTTTTTTTTTTTTTTTTTTTTTTCGTTTTCTTTGCGTCTTCATATATATAATACTTCTTGCATGGGCCCACGTTTGCATCTATCTGATCCCGAGTCATATCTCCTTTTCTAATATAATTCAAAAAGATAAGATCTTTTCTATGCGTGGTACGTTTTTTAAATCATCCTGGGTAGTATATTATAATAATATAATCTATTATATCTTTTTTATATATAATATAATATATTATATTATATCCTTTTGAATTTATTTTGTTGTCTCTCTTAGATCACATAATATCTCCTACAAAATAAAATAGGATATCAATAGATTTTCTGTTATAATATTCTTTTATCCTATATTTAATTAAAAGATAGATAAATACATAAAGATAATTAAATAAGTACAAAATATTAATAAATTCAACTCAATATATCTCAGAATCTATACTTATTTAATCATAAAATATCTACTTATCAAATGTAATGAGAATTAGATTAAACACTCAAGATTGTATATGTAATCTATTTAGCCGTTCAAGAACTAGCCCTGCGCTTATGTAATTTTTATTATTATCTCAAATTGCCCAAATAATTAAGGTAATATTCCCATAAGGTCCTAAAGGATAAAAAAAATAAATGTTAAAAAAGTTTCATAGAAAATTCTAATGTCGAAAAAGCCTTATTGCAACTCTTTCAGTAGGTGATTAACAACTCCATCGATAAGGTTTTAACAACTCTTTGAGACTTTTTTGACATCAGAAATTTTTGTAGGATTTTTTAAACATTTTCTTGGTTTCTTGTAATTAAGAGATTTTCTTGCAATAGATTTTTAATAAATTTAAAGGGATTTTTCCAATAATTAAGAGGAGGGCTTAGAAGCCAAAATCAATTTATTTTTAAAAATAAATTTATAAGTTGAATTTCATTTTTATTTTTCTTTTGAAATAAACATTTCATGCAATAGATTTTCACCCATGACATATATCTTGCATTCATATATACTTTATCACAAAACAAACTCCAAGTGTTTTGTGTTGTTATCCTCACGCAATTGCAGAAATTATACTTTGACAAGACGCAAGAAATTCTTGTTAAGAGGTACAAAAAGGTCAAGTCTCTTACAGAGATTAAGTTGCACTTATAGTAATAAGTGTAATGATTAATTCGTTAGTGATTGATCCTATAATTACTTGGGGTTAGTGGAAGACACAAACACTACAACTATAATATTATATATATATATATATATATATATATATATATATTACATATATCTTTATCTCAACTTACAATTTCCATTACTTCTCAAAGACTTGTTCTTTTTACTTTTAAATGTATGAATCAGTTTAGGTGTTTGTACGTACGTGTGGAGAAACATAAGATCATGTCATTTTCTAAAAATCAACACAGTCAATTTCTTCAAGAAATACGGAGAATCTAAATTAATTATATATATGCTCGTTCGAATTGCATAAGTAGGCGAGATGACTAATCGATTTGTGTATACCTAATGAGGATTAAGAAATTAACCACCCATTATTTATTTAGAACGAAACTCATAGAAGCACGTAAACATATATGGATAAGAAATTAATAAGCATGCTTGCTGATCCGATCCGCCATTAAAGACTATGAGAGAGAGATAAAGAGTGAGACATCCAAAATCTAAAATGTTCTTTATTTCACTTTGGTCTTTCTAATTCATTTTTCTTTTCCATGCATGTTCCTTTTGCCTGTATAATTATAAAAGCTAGGTCTCTATATAGGAAGCAAATAAATTGTTACTTTTCTTCTGTTGCTGGAAAAAATAATTATTATTTTTTCTAGAAATATGAAAAACTTAATTTAATTTGGTATGCCATTTTAAATATTTGGGAAAAAAAAAAGTATGCCTTTTTAAATCTCTTGTTTGCATTTTTATCGATCTCAACTATCGATCAGAGTAATACGTAACTTTTCCATGTAATAAGCTATGCAACAAAAATTAAGATTATCTGATAAACTTATAATAACTAGACATTAAAATTGAAAAATGTCAATTACATATTTTGAACATAACAACAACAACATATGTTGTTTGTAAAAATTATATACTTGATAAATAGGCGTAAACTTATGGAGGGTTGTGCTATACTGCTACGTCACCAATGGCACCAAGCTAATGTAATTAAACATGCTTTTTTTTTTTTTTTTTAAAGACACTCCCACCTGTGCTAAATATAAGATAAAGTTGACTCTTTTTGGAAAGATTAAAGAAACTAAATAAATTACTTAATCATATCATATTTTGTGGATTATTAGATTATATATCATTTTATATGTTACGCAAAATAGTTTTGAGAGAAAACGATAAATATAACTATTTTAAAGTGATTTAATTAGCTTTCTTATCATCTCAAAGAAAAATCAACTTTAATTTATCTTATATTTAAGACTGGAGGGAGTACTATAGTAAGAGAAACAATACTTTCAAATAATATGATAATGTTTTTTTTTTTTTTTTTTTGCAATCACGTACAATACGATAATGTTCACTGCATGCGCGCACACATACTAGTCAAGGGATCCCTCGTTTGATTCATATTCCGATCAAAAACATTATTTCTTATCTTAAAAGGGTTTAATCCTTTACCTCTCAACGAAGAATTCGAAGAATAATATACATTATCGTAATTTATATTAAAAAAGAATCAATTCGAAATTGACAAATTGAATTATGAAATTACAAAAACATAAGTTTTTTGAATTGGATCAATACTCCCAATTTTTTGAGTATGAGTAAAGGATCCATGGAAAAAGATATAGAAAGTGTATACACATGATTAGGAGGCTATGAGCCGACTAAGGTTCTGAAACCCGGATTGGTCATTAAACCGGTCGGGGCTAAGTTAAGGGTCAGTGGATCATCAGAAAGTAAACTAAAACTGGCGGGAATAAACCGGTGAGAAATTAAAGATTTCATGGTAATTAATATGAAATTCTAAAGAAAAATTTAAGAAAATCAATTAAAAAAAAATATTGGACTAGGTTGATGCCCATACCAAACGGTTCACCGGTTTCTTCTAATTAGGCTGGTCCGGTTTGGGTTTCAGAACAATGCTAAAGACATCCATTTGCAAGACCTTTGCTAATTTATTTAAACGTTGACTTAATCTTTGTTTCATATATATGGATTGTTTCTTTTTGATGAACTTTGTTCACCAACTTCACTAATCTGGGTTGGCGGCTAGCTATCTGATCTTCAATTAACCCTCATTGTTTTTCTTTTTCCAAATATGTTTTCCCAATCTTTTCGTGCCTATCACATTCAATAAAATTTGGGAAATTTGGGGAAAATCCCTCATTAAAAATTTTGATAGTGAAAACTGAAAATGACTTGATAAGTTTTTATACACATAAAACATTAAAACTTTGCAAAACTATACACACACACACATCAATACCTGATTTATGTCCTTCTCACATATAAAATTTTTGACGCCCCAGTTTTCTCTAAAATTTAGCTTTATCACAACGTCAATATATATATCGCTGTACGTGTGAGCAAATGGGAAGATCAGTACTAGTAATTGTATTATGATTAAATATGGACTGTGGAATTAATGCTTGAGTTTCATATATATATATATATATGTACGTTAATTTTTTGTTTTTTTGCCATGACATATATGTACGTTAATTATAAGATCATAACTTAAAGTCATGCAAATGCATGTCTAATAAAACTAAGCGCGTAAATCTTTTAATTAAAATATTTTGGAACGAGAAAATGTGATGCAACTAACTCCTCCTAATTTACCTTTTACCAGTCAATCTACCTATGTCTTATTCACCTAACGTTACACTTGGACCTGTTCCACGTCCATAGACATAAATATTAATTCATTATATATTTTTGTTTCATTATAATTTTTTTGCAATAATAATTACACGAACGGTTAATTAAAATCCACATTTCAATATGCTTTTAAGACAAAATTGAAAACTCAACTTAATCTGATTTTGGGAATTAAGAGCTAGTTTGACTCCCGAAGGTTTGAGTATGCTAAATAAACATTGTTGACAATAGTGTTATCGAATAAATTGGAAAATCTTATGTTGTTTTGAACTAATATGCCTCCTAAGTTATGTTTTATCTCCTATATATATTAACTCTTCAATTTTGAAATTGACATCGTTTTAACATGAGAAAACACACACACATATGTATTAGAATGTGTAGACATGTATATAACCCACTTGACGCTAAGATTGTGTGAAATAAGTACTGGAAAAAATTATAATTAAAAAAAATAAATCGAAGGGTTGGTTCGACAATGAGGAAAGTGTGCTCCTTCCATTAACAGCTGGAATTTTAACAGTAGTACGCAGCCAATATTATATTTTTCACTTTCCCAAATAAACATTCCTCCGATCTTTAATATAAGACATTTATTTAATTTCATTATATTAAGAAAGTTAGTTAACTTAGATAATAACATATATATTCTAAAACACCATAATTAGTATTTAGTAATCTTCCTTAATTCTTTCATTCCCTCTTCTGATTGATTATTTTTGGGGAGCATCAATAAGGGTAAATAAAGAATATATTGACAAATATGAAAACCAGATTTTATATTTAGGATTAAGATCCACTTCCCAGATATGTCTTATATTAAGGACGGAAGGAGTAGTTCTGAATAAGAGGTAACTAATATATAAGCTTTAAGTGCCACAAATAATCATTTCTTATCGGCTAACTAGGATTTGTGTGTGTGTCAATATATATATATATATATATATATATATATGGATATTAATTAATGAATTATTAAAGGAATCAATAATTATAACAGTAAAATGTAACATGATTATGAAAATGTATAATAATAATAATATACTGGATATATGAGTATTATTATTATATATATACATATAGACACACAGACTTGGGTAGATGTGAATAGAAGAGTTTCAAGCAAAGTGAACAAAATATGATTTGCTAGTAATTAAAGTAAAGGATAGTTAAATTTCCACACCTAGCTAGCTACTTGAGTTAGAGGAAGATACAAGTAAATGTGAGAATGAAATAGAAATGGGTTGCCAATCCATTCCTACCTACTAATGAAGAGGCGATCGTATATTAGTAATGAAAGGCTGAATGGCGTGTATGTAAATTGGTTGGGAGGCGTTGCTCTTGTTTTCCACTTTCCTTCTCTTTATATTTCACACCCACCCTCCTTTTCCCTTCTCCAACTCTTACCTCTCGCCCAAACACTACCACGCACATTGCCCTACACTGCTTCCATGTCGTTTGGAAGCAGCAGCTCCAACAAAACTAATGCCGACTCACCACCGCCTGCCCACGGGAAACAATCGGTGGAAGTCGCATTAGAGCTCTCCAATGGCGGCAGTCCCACTACTACATCCGCCGATGAACCCGCTCCTGCTCGGATTCTCTCCGCCGCGTCCAGTTTCCGGAGGATACTGTCCTGGTCCAGATCCTCCTCGTCCCTTTCTGTAGTCGTCGTCGAAGATCCTGCCATAACCGCTCGAAATGCCCGAAGGATGAAGGCCGAACTTGAACGGACGAGATCGAGCGCTCGTGCAGCCCTCGAGGGGCTCAGATTCATCAGTGAGGCCGCCGACGCCAGCAATGAGCTATGGAGAAAAGTTGAGGGAAGGTTCGAGTTACTTGCTAAGAACGGAATGCTTGCGAGAGAAGATTTTGGTGAATGCATCGGTATGAATGTATATCATTTAATTTTTGTTTCGACGCCTATAAAGAGTAGGGAATTGATTAATTCTTCGATTTTGAAAAAGGGATGCAGGATTCCAAGGAATTTGCGGTGGGGATATTTGATGCATTGGCGAGAAGAAAGAAGCAGAAAGTGACGAAAATAAGCAAACAAGAGCTCTACGACTTTTGGTTGCAGATCACGGACCAGAGCTTTGACGCTCGTCTTCAGATTTTCTTCAACATGTAAGTTCCTTCCTTCATGCCAAATTCCTGATCCTGGGACCCCACCCTTTATTCAAAATCTCTTTCAGTATTAATAATATAGTTGTTTATCGCTCTTTTGCATAATTAATTAATCAGTACACGCAGTACGTTTTTGGATTTTTATAAAACATTCCTTTTTCAAGATCGATGAATTTTTTTTTTATGAGATAATGTGAATATTTTTATCTAAAGTTTATATTATTTTTAAAATATTGAACATATAAAATATAGTTACATGAAGCTTTATTTTTTTTAGGATTTATGAATAGTGGGCTTTTTTAGATTTTATATTGATTGATATTAATTATATGAAAAATCCCGCCTTACAAGTTAAGAAATTTTCAACCATAACTTGAGTTTTAAAAAATTCAGACAGCCCAGTTCCACAAGCAGTACCACCTTCCCAAAAAAAACTTCCAACCAATTGAAATTAATATTAGTATTTTAATTATTATTTAATCCTATCTGCTGCCAGCTATGATTGGGGCTGATCACAAAGAGGAGGGTAGTTTTTTGTATATTCAACTTTGAAGTAATTAACCTTACCAATATTAATTTATTTCAGGGCGGACAGCAATGAAGATGGAAAGATTACTAGGGAGGAGGTGCAAGAGGTAAGATTTGAAATTGAGATGATAAGAAACTTTTTTTTTTTTTTAGGAAAGAAAATCATTGTGATGTATGTATGTTAAAAATAATTACACTGAAATAGTGGACGTTAACATCCATTTCTCGAGTTAAATGAAAATGTTAAAAATTGTTAGTGCTGAAGGTTTACGTAAAAAATAAGTAAATAACTTCCATAATACTTAATATTTTTCTTCGAAGTTTTACTTTTACATTGGCATTGCACAAAATAATTCTACATTGGTTATGAATTAAACAAATGCATGTATATTTATTAGTTTATTGTTGATAGATTATTTTCTTAACAAATAGACAGAATGGGATTCAGTCTGATAAACCTCGATTAAATTAATAATTAATCACAGACTAATTAATTCAGTCTGAAAGTGTGAAACCCATAGTTAATATTTTAGTTTGAAGGAATGCTATCGAGAAATATTTCAGATACAACAAAAAATAGCGGTCCGTGGAGTCAGATCCAAGGTTTGGAAAATTATATTTTTATTTCCTTTAAAATATTACTCCCTCCCTTCCTAATTATAAGAATACTTTTATAGTACAAATTGCACTACAAAAATGTTTCTATAATTAGAACTGGAGGTAGTATTATATAATATATTACCCAATTAAAATGTTTCTTTTCTCATATGAATGTTTCATTTAAAAGTGACTTATTAAAAAACAATTTTTTTGAGTTGCTATATATGAG
The DNA here is from genome assembly GCA_019022615.1 of Acacia melanoxylon. Lineage (NCBI taxonomy): Eukaryota > Viridiplantae > Streptophyta > Magnoliopsida > Fabales > Fabaceae > Acacia > Acacia melanoxylon. Next base: position 11,197,202 of record JAFJYJ010000011.1, read on the forward strand.
GTATACTACATTCATTGTATTAGAATGTAGTACTAAGTACTGACCATTTAAGACACGATGAAAAGAACTCAAACGTTTGATTTGTTAGAAAAGAATTCTGAATCAAATTAAGAAACACGGACGGAGATACTCCAGCGAGCCTGCATTTATGGATAAGGATGTTACATTAATTGAAAACACATATATTATGTCAAGCTCAGATTCAGACTCTCCATTCTCAACTTTGATTGGCAGCTCATAATGCTCAGTGCTTCAGCAAACAAACTATCGAAACTAAAAGAACAAGCCGAAGGATACGCAGCTTTGATAATGGAAGAGCTAGACCCAGAAAACCTGGGTTACATTGAGGTAAGTCAGGGAAAATGAGAACAACCAGATAGATGTTGGAGTTCAATTATGAATTCTTGTCTTTGTTGTTCAGCTGTGGCAGTTAGAAATGTTGCTCCTACAAAAAGATAACTACATGAAAAGTAGTAGCAGACAACTGAGCAGCAACCCAAGTACAAGGTGGAGTCAGAATCAGAGCAATTTGAGGCACAAGAACGTGATCCAAAGGATATACAGAACACTGGTTTGTCTGGTAATAGAGCATTGGCAGAGGGGTTGGATCTCGTTGCTGTGGTTAGCTTCCATTGCTTGTCTTTTCACCTGGAAATTTTATCAGTACAGAAACAGAGCAGCTTTTCAGGTCACTGGCTATTGCTTACCCATTGCCAAAGGTGCTGCTGAGACCCTTAAACTCAATATGGCTCTCATCCTCTTACCAGTTTGCCGTAACACTTTGACTTGGCTTCGTTCCACCAGAGCCAGGTCATTTGTTCCCTTCGACGACAACATTAACTTCCACAAGGTATGACTACACAGTGCACATAATCACACCCGAGCAGAGCGTTTCTTCAAGTTTGGTCTTGACGTGCTCTGTTTTTTCCGCTGTTTTTACAGATTATTGCGTGTGCCATAGCTATTGGAGTCGTTGTTCATGCAGGCAATCATCTGGCCTGCGATTTCCCCTTCCTTATTAACTCACCGCCGGAGAAATTTGCTCTGATATCTTCAGATTTTGATAACAAAAGGCCTACTTATAAAACACTCTTGACCGGTGTCGAAGGCGTCACAGGAATTTCAATGACTGTTTTAATGATAATCTCTTTTACCCTAGCAACTCACTATTTCCGAAGAAATGTGGTCAGGCTATCCCCACCGTTCAACAAATTGACAGGCTTTAATGCATTCTGGTATTCACACCACCTTCTTTGTCTCGTCTATGTCCTGCTGTTCATCCATGGAAGTTGCTTGTACTTGACTCACAAGTGGCATCAGAAATCGGTAAGAACTAACTTTTGATCTACATGAACCTGGCAAGTCCATATTATCAGAAATAGTTGCTTAGATAGAACTGAGAACACTCCAGTTCGTTTCAGACTTGGATGTACATCTCTGTTCCCATGTTGCTGTACACAGCCGAGCGGACTCTGCGAACTTGTAGGTCAAAACATTATTCCGTTAAAATACTGAAGGTAATGCACTCATACTTTCATTTTATCGTCTACTTTAAGCCGCGGGGTAATCATTTGGCTAAAGTTAGTACGAGTAATTTACTTGGCGTATAATGTTGAGGGTTGTGATTAAAATGGATCCTCTTAAACCGAGATTAGTAAATTTGGATAATTTATTATATTTTCATTTGAGAGAATGGTTGTAATAATTTCAGGAAACACCTTTTCCCACGACTTAATGTTCCACCTAAATCTTTGCAGGTTTCGATGCTACCAGGAAACGTCTTCAGTTTAATCATGTCTAAGCCAAATGGATTTATGTACAAAAGTGGACAGTGCCTATTTTTGAAGTGCCCAAAAATCTCTCCGTTTGAGTGGTGAGTCTAATTCTGGTTCTCAAGTCTATTCGTCCCTCCGATCTTTGAGATAAGACCTGTTTACCTAACATAGGATTAAAATTCACTCTTTAAATAAATATTATATTAAGGACCAGACTTCGGAGGAAGTATTACTTAATTTTCATCAATATTATTGCATATCTAGACATCTAAATAACCATTACTCTTACATTTAGGCACCCATTCTCCATCACTTCAGCACCAGGAGACGATTACCTGAGCGTTCACATTCGTACAGTAGGAGACTGGACGCAAGAATTGAAATTATTGCTCACCGACGATGATACATTATCATCATCTAATGGACAAGCCAAATTTGGTCACCTAACGCCAATGGATCAGAGAGGGTAATTATCTATTAGATTATTAACTAGTTGTAGTTCATGCTTGACTTTTATGGATTATGAAAAACATATTTTTGAGTTTTAACATGCAGACAGCCGAGACTGCTTGTCGATGGTCCCTATGGAGCTCCTGCGCAAGATTACCAGAGTTATGATGTACTGCTTCTCATAGGATTGGGAATCGGAGCAACCCCTTTCATTAGCATTCTCAAGGATCTTCTTAATGACACAAGAATAAATGAAGAACAAACGGTAAAATTATGGACCGAAATGCCTTTTTACAGAGTTGGTATATTCTTTTATTTCTTAATCCTTGCAGAAATTGATCTTGATAAGCTGAACGTAGGAGTCAAACACAGAAACTACCACATCAGATGAGAGCTACAATAGCTTTACATCTTCAAATTTCATGTCAGGTGGAAATAAGAGAATACACAGGACTACAAATGCTTATTTCTACTGGGTTACCAGGGAAGCTGGGTCTTTTGAATGGTTTAAAGGAGTGATGAATGAAGTTGCAGAATTGGATCTCAAAGTAATAAATGTTATTTCTTGATGTTTCTCCACCTCAAGTATAACTGTTATTTTACCATTACCATTACTGAAAGGCAGAAAAATAAGAGTTTACTGTCGCAAAGCAGATTATTGACTATAATCCTTCTTATTTCCAAAATGTACCATGATTCAGGATCAAATTGAGCTACACAACTATCTCACGAGCGTCTATGAAGAAGGGGATGCAAGGTCAACCTTAATCACAATGGTCCAAGCTCTCAACCATGCCAAACACGGTGTTGATATCCTTTCAGGCACTCGAGTAAGATTCTCTGTAGTCAAAACTTCTGGTATTATGTAAAAGGAGAAGAAAAAAGAAAAAGAAAAACTTCTGGTTTGGCAAGTAAAACTTAAACTATCACATGAGTAAACAATTTTCCCCCTCTTGCAGGTAAGGACCCACTTTGCAAGGCCAAATTGGAAAGATGTTTTCACCAGGATAGCCTCTAGACATCCATATTCTACAGTAGGTAAATTTCTTGCCACAAAATGCCGCATCATTTATCACAATGGAGATTCAATTTTTCCTCTATTTCTCTCCTACAGTGATCTTCAATGATAAGTAAGCCGTATGGGCCAGAAGGGGATAGAACCATCACTCTTATGGCTCGGGCTAAACACAATTACTATACTTACAATCCTAGTGATTAATTAATTCATTTTGAAAGAAGAGAGTTGGCTTAATAGTGGGTGATGCAGAAACTAATTAAATGTAAGCGCAACTTACATACACTAGCTTTCATTAGCCAAGTAAGAGAACAAGGATCAGAATGTTCCTATGAAAACAATATCATTTCAAACAACTATGCACATCTACAACTTGTCATAGTTGGTTGTAAAGAGGTTACAAAAATACATCCTGTCTAAAAATTTCACAGACTACATTCAAAATACAGATGTTATAGTAATAATTCAATTTTTTTTAAAATAGCAACAACCTTCTATAACAAGCGAAACAACCCTTCTCACATATGAAGCATGGGCAAAATGGCAAAAGGGGAGGGGGCATGGGAGATAAACTGTTTATCTAACAATGGAAGTTTGACAAGAAAATGGTGCAAAAATTTTGCAGGGGTATTCTACTGCGGGATGCCATTGTTGGCAAAAGAACTAAAGAAGCTGTCACATGAGCTGAGCCGCAAGACAAATACTCGCTTCGATTTTCATAAGGAGTACTTTTGACATGACAAACTAATGTTTAAGTTCCAGCCTCTACAATTATTTATTCTTCTGGAGTCACCAATTTTATAGTTCAAAAGGAAAAGTAATAAACGTTTAGGTTATTAGTAGGGCAGGAAGGTGTAATTATAGTATTTGCTATATAAATTCTGCACAATACAAAATGTAATGAATAGGAAGATATGTACATATTTCAATACAACAAAAATACTATTCTAACATGTTTTGAACACCACAAAATCTCGTTTGATGAGTAGACATATGTATTGCATACACAGTTCTGACTGAAAAATAATCTGCTTTGCCTTTGTGGGGAATAAGAAGAAGTTTAAACCTAATTACTAAACCCTAATTACTAAGGCTAATGAACTGATTTTCTATGCTCCTTGAACACCCCCTGAGACTAAAAGCAAGCTATCATACCCCCCAACACAGTAACCATCTCTTCCATTTTGTCAAATCTGCATTGAATCTGGATATGAAAGGTAAAGATAAATTAAACTTAAGAAGAGTGTATGGAAAATAGAGGCTGAATTTGGGAATCAAGATTCAATTTCTTTAGATAACGTTTTCCATCCAAATATACTGCTCAAAGGGAACCTTTTTACAGATTATAATTGAAGGTTCTTAAAATGGATCTTGGGCAGTGGTAGAAAAAGCACAACATAGATCGTTGATAAGATATTATGTCCCACATTCAACAGAAAACTGAAAATATACAGGCCCATTAAAAGCAAAAAATAACAGAACATTACAGCACATATCGTTGAGATACAATACTAAAAATATATCATAAAAGGATAAGATGTACCAAAACAACTTCCACAATTTTAGTAAGTGGTTGTATATGTTAATGCCAATGATATACTCATCTCAAAATCCACAAAATGAAATCAGGAAGTACAAGTAATGCCATCCAATGATGAGGTGGAAGTGATGTTTCTTCAGCTAAAATTTAAATGAAATTCAAGTCTTACCAAATTAGAACAGCAATGAAGCAAAACTATTCTTTCAGGTACTTAAGAATTTTGGAAGCCCATCGCTTGACACGCCGCTTTAGTGTGTAACCAAAAATTACTCCAGCAACAAAGCAAATTGCGCACAGTTTTGAGCATGTCAGCAAAGACACACATTGTCTGCCAAATAATAATAAAAAGAAATCTCAAACTTAGAAGCCAAACACTGACCTAAAATCCATCAATAGTACCTATGTTTTAGGGTTTTCCTTACATCTTTACCAACTTATAAGAAAATTAAAGAAAATCAACAGCATATAACACAGAAGCTCCCAATATAACTGAAAAGGCATCACTTCAGAATTCAAAGGAACACCTTCAAGATTATTATGCGCAGCCAAAGAACTCTTTTATGCCAGCAAAACTAGACAAGTGAGAACATCCACTATAGTTGCCACAAGATACTTCACATTAATAGTATGCATAATTAGACAAAATAAAGCATATAAAATAATATATCATACTAAGATCAACATTGGCATATATCCACACAATTTTATAATCGATAGCCATTGGAGAACAGATGAAGTTAAAAAATATATCTATTTTTGAAGGTAATGTATTAAGTTTAAAAAAAAAATTCATGGTAAACGAGGAGAAAGGATTCCATTTGCTTCAATCACTAATTTATTAGTTTCCAAAATTTTGACCCACTGCTCCCTCCCAACATCTGAAAAACCATTAGCTAACTCTCATCTCTTCCGTGTGTTGATTGAGTAGTAGTGTCATTTCACTTCCAATACCAGAACAAAAATGACAGATTTTCTCAACGTTCAACAACAATCCATATCATCCGTAGACAACTTGGTTTGAGCTAGGAGATGGGACAATACGCTGTTAGACCGGGAGTTTCAGTTTCAAACTGAGATTTTAGAAACCAGCAAAATCCCACTCTAAAATGCCATCATATAAAAGGTCAAAAGAGTGAAATGCAAGACAAGGAAAGCTAAGAACCAGAAAGCAATGAAGAAATGGTAGGGCAAACCTGGGAGGTCTACTAGCCAGAGCAAGGGAAGGAGGCGATGAAGAAGAAGAAGAAACAGCAACACTCTCTACTGCTCCTCCGCCACTCGCGTTCAAGGTTTCCACAGGGGTGAGCACCGAAGAAGATCTCTCGCCCGAGCTCCTACGAACAACATTCCGTAAACCTTCCATGCGTCCAATTCGATTTTGGGCGTTTTGGTGAAGGTTCTCCGACTAATTTGTCAAACTACCAAGAAATAACAAACCCTTGTAAAATCGCAGGCCCCGAAAAACGTAACTTGTCAGATATTAATATTGTAATACAAAATGAGCTACTGTAAACTGATTTTAGTCGTTTTCCTATGGACTGAAATATTACGAAGATTTTGATCAACACAAAGTTAAGAACATTTATATATAACATGATTAACGTCTGTCATTAATCATCAAATAATGCATATTAAATTATTTAAGTAACATTTTTTTCATCGATTTCTTGTTTTTTTAGCGATTTTTTTTCTTACAGAGAATCAAAATAAATCTAACAGCTATTCTATTTCTCATCCAAATTGCACTCTTTTAAACTAAAAATGCTAAAGGACGATGATACTACCATACGTGTAAATATTTCATTTTTGGTTAACACTTTTCTTGATTCAATAGAGTGAAAATTTGTTGAAATTGAATTTTAGATAGGGAAAATCTCATATAAATACTAGTTGAATTTGCAAAACCCCTAAAAGCCCATCGAATTTGTAAAAAGATTGAGAAGTAACTAGGATCTATGAGGGATATGCAAATTCAGGTGAAAAGTCCACACTGCACTTAAGTAACTTTATGAAGACACTGAAGGGAGTAAGGCCACTCCATCCTCATGCAAAATCCATTTCTCATTCAACCGCCCTAGTAAAACGTCCCCCATTTTAATTACCTTAAGTACTATATAACAGTTTGATTAATAACTTAATAATGCTTCAACATGTATCAAAATATCCAAAACAAACTAGAGTATGCAAAATGAACCCTAACGTGACAATATACAATTATCCAACATAAATTAAAAAGTAAAAAAGCGCTACTTTTAGCAGAAGTAGCCTAAGCTTCCAAGGTCTTCCCTGATGAACCCGCACGAGAACTATCACCTGAAAAATGTGGTAACCATCAATCCAACTTATTACAAATACTGATATGTGCTAGTGAGGTGCCAAGTGGAACAATTTATATAACAAGGTATTCAAAATATAATTTACCAATATCCACATCACAAAATTTCATATCATAAATTATGTATAAAAAATTATGTATCACAGTTTTCATTAACACAATTTCCAAGATGTCTCCCATCAATCCAACCGAACTGCCTTATTTCCTCCGACTAGACCCATGGACTAAGTTACATCCATATTATGGTTACTTTCGAAAGCTCATTGGTCATGTGATGAGGACCGCCAAAATCCTCAGAAGCATGTCCTGCAGGACGGGTCTTTTCCTCTCATTGAATTAGTGGGGTGTCGTAAGCCCTCATTGAACTAGTGGGTCAATCCCTTATTGAACAGGTGAGACAATAGAAAACTAACCATTGTGCACCAATGGAGGCCTAACCACGTGGTGGAATAAATTACTCTATTTCTTCCCAATTTAACCATTTCCATAATTATCATAATAAATAACTTAATAGGAATTTTTCCAAGATTTTCCCGTTCATATCATGTATTTAAAATCATTCTCATATATATATAAATAAATATAAATAAAGTTCCGCAAGGCAATTTCTATTAAGATATTCATAATTATTGCACAAAATACTCACAAAACAACATACTAATACACATAACAAATGAAAAGTGGTTACCTCTCGCCAAAACTAATTATTATCACACTGCTCTTAATCCAAGAGCTCAAACACACGCTAAAAATCAATCTACCACAACCAATTTACTAACCATTAATAACTCTTCTAAAACTCCATATAATCAAGATTATGATTTATAATTTCATAAAATTAAAATATACAAATTTTAATACTAATATATTTGGAATGCTTGAAATTGGCACATTATGACGGGACTGAAAAAAAATCAATGAAACCATTATAGCTATCAATACTCTTTCTGTTTATTAATAATACCCTTTTCTATTAAATAATATAGTAAATACCATTTTGGGTCCTTGGAAAAAAACACAGACCCCATTTTGGTTCCTCATACAAAGAAATGTCCTTTTAGTTCCTGAAAAGGACGAATAAGGGTCGATTGGTGAACATTTTAGTCCTTCGCAAATTTCCAAAAAGCCCTTTTTAGTCCATAAAAAAGTCTCATTTTAGTCTCCAGGGACTAAAATGGGGTCTGTGTTTTTTGTCGAGGACCCAAAAGGGTATTTACTCTAAATAATACTACTATTGTTTATTATTATTTTTTCTATAATTAGGTTTAAACTCTCAGACTATTCCAATATCACATATGTCATCAATGCTTTAAACTAAGAGTTTAATACCATTTCCTCTTCAGCCCATCCATTGACACTATAATAACGGGTTTTTGACCAAAATAGTGTTTTTTTTTTTAAAAAAAAAAATTACCGGACTAAAGCATGTTGGAAAGTATTTCCCAATCTAATGTTAACGTCTTTGAAGGCGCATGGGGGTTGAGCGTGACTAGGCTGTGGCGCAGGGGGAGGTAACGACTTTGGACCGATGGCGTGGAACTAATGAACGCCGCCATGTGGCGTGAAATGGTTTCACGCTACGGGTGGCGTGCAAAAGATCCACGCAACCAGTAGCGTGAAACAATTTCACGCCACATGGTTGCCACATCAGCGGCTCCTTGTGGCGTTCCATTATTTCACGCCACAAGGCACCTTGTGGCGTGAAATAATTTCACGCTACAAGGTAACTTCCTGCACCACCCTGCTCTGCCCACCTGTGCCTACCCTGCGCCCTCGCCATCCCCCCAAAGACTTTGACCCGACACCCCCCCACATTTTTCCTTTCACTCGTCTCTCCCACTCTTCATTCTTTCACTCTTCCTTCCATCTTCACTCACTCCTTCACTCGCCCCCCCCCATATTTTTCTTCATTCTTTCACTCTTCCTTCCATCTTCACTCTCTCACTCTCATTTTCCTTCCCTCATCCATTTTTTTCATTCACTCGAGCCTCACCCACCGTTGCATTTTCTTTCTTTTTCTTTCACTCACCCACACATTCACTCTTTCCCTCTCTCCCTCATCATACAAAAACTCATCTTCATTATTTTTAACTCCTGCACTCTCCCACATTCACACACACAGATTACCTCCTCATCGTTCCTTAGCTGAAAAGACATTGAAGGGGTTGAGAAATTTTAAGACCAAGAGAAGAGAAAGAAGGGGGAGGAATTTTATGTCTGGATTTCACGTTTGCACAGGTAACATTTAATATTTTTTGTTATGTTTATTGTTAAATAATAGGATTTAACTTTTAATTAAATACAAGACCTTTATTATAGATGCTTAATATATGTATAATAAAGTAGGATAGAATTTTTTTGTAATCTTTATTGTTTAATAATAGTATTTAACTTGTAATTATATACATTAAATTATTATAGATAAATGTATAACGGTATGATAGATGTTTTTATTTAATTTTTTTTGTTAAGTTTATTGTTTAATAATAGGATTGAACTTGTAATTATATACATTAATTTATACATATGCTTAATAAATGTATAACAAAGAAAGAAATTAAAAAAATAATATAAATTTAAAAAATTCAAAAAAAATAAAAATTCGTTGTTACCTCACGGGGTACTTTAAAAAAAATTTAAAAAATAAAAATTAAATGTGACGGACTAGCTCGTGAGGTTCTTTGAAAAAAAAGGTCAAACAATATAATATATATATAAAAAATAGCTGTGACCTCGTGAGGTTTGTTGGATTTTTTTTTTTGTCAAATGAATGACCAACGCGCCCGCAATATTGATCCCGGCTCCAAAGAGTGGGGAGTTCTTAATGAGGAGGTGCAACGGTTACACCGATCACAAGTTGTGTGGAACAGAGAAGATTGCAATTTGTTAAGGGTCAGGCGAGCCTCACAGGGGTTTGGTGCAGATATCCATGACCCAGATCTCATCCCACTAGATTTGTAGCAGCACCTTATGCGTGCAGGTTTCTGGCATGTGTCTCGCATGAAGAGACTCCCTGTATGTTTTAAAATTCTTTATGTAATTAATTATATGCATTTAGTGGGTTGTACATGATACGGATAATATAAGACCTTTAAATATTTGTTCTCTACTTTTTTGTTGGTGCAGATTGACAGATACCTTATTACTGCTTTGGTTGAGAGGTGGAGGCCGGAGACTCACACCTTCCATATGCCGGTTGGTGAGATGACTATTATTCTACAGGATGTAGAGGGCATTTTAGGTTTATCCATTGAGGGTCGAGTAGTTTTCGGTTGGACGTATGGCAACTGGGCAGCAATTATGTATCAATACATGGGTGTGACTCCACTTGAATCTGACATTATTGGCAGAAACATCAATATGGGTTGGTTTGACCGTCATTGGGGCCACTGGGAGGAGCACTCAACTGCGGTTAAGGGTCAGCTTTTGTACACACGTGCTTACCTCATGCACCTTTTCGGTGGATTTTTGTTGTGTGATAAGTCGAGCCACGAGGTCCCTTGCCGATACATAACATTATTGGGTGGTGACCTTGCAGAGACTGCTGCATACAGTTGGGGGTCAGCAGTACTCGCCACACTGTATCACGAGCTATGTCAGGCCACGTCAGCTTCAGCTAAAGACATGGGGGTTGTTTGTTGTTATTGCAGATATGGGCGTGGTCCAGATTTCCTGCCATATCACCTCCCATTCCACTGCCCAGTGAAGCAGGCGATCATTACGGACGCAGGTATGGAAGCAGTATGAAATGATGAATTATTTGAACTGGTTGTCGTAGTTGAACGATTATGTTATTATTTGCAGGCTGTTTCATGACCGATTTTGAATTACATATTGCAGGTTCAACAATGTCGAATTGAAGTTATTGCGACGTCAGCTAAAGACATATCGGATAGAGCTTGATCAGATTGGTCGAGACGATGTATGTATAATAAATTTGACATTATGGAACAAAAAGAGTAAACTAATTCGCATTTGTTGACATGTACAGGTGAAGTGGGAGCCATATAGGGACGTCGGATATGAGTTTATGGGTGCAGAGGTTCACTTGCAAGACAGGTGGAGGGCGGTGACACCCGTACTTTGTTTCCATATTGTCGAGATGCCCCAGCCCGATCGCTGCATGCGGCAATTTGGCATGCAGCAACATGATCTTACCCTGCTGCATAGCTTAAGGGTGCACATGATCTTACCTTGCGTGGTAAGATCGCAGATGATTGGGAGGCCAAGATGGATCAATTTATTCAGGTGTGGAACACGCGACATTTGCACATCGAGACTACAGAGCCATCTGAGGGGCCAATTTCTCCAAACTCCGAGTACATGACTTGGTTCTTCACACACACCAGACGGTTTATGACGAGGCAGGTCGCCAGGATCGGGCACGTGGTACGTATTGATCTTGCTTCCACTTTGCATGTTACATATTTCATCTTATCATCCGTAACTTATTTTTACTGATGTTATGTAGGTGGATGGTTTAGAGTGGATTTGGTGGCAGAATTCTCCACCATTTTTTGACAGAGCTCAATACAACAATATGGATGTTAACGAGGTTTGTGACCATTTACTGGGAGCACTTAGAGAGATTGGCCGAGTTGCGGAGCCTGGTCCCAGCGCACCCAGCGGACGCTTAGACAGTGTACCAGATCCTGCTTTAGAGGTCTCTCCCCGTGCAAAGGAAGGATGAGGATTGGGTCAACGACGACCACGGCACGAGATGGAGGCATATGAGATACCCCAGCCCGTGGTGGAGGTTTATATCGACCACTCATGTGGAACAATATGACCTATACTGAGTTTACGTGGTACCCAGAGGAGATGGCACCAGAGGTGCGTCCAGAGATACATGTACCGAGGCCTTCTTACCCACAGCCACAGACGATGTTTGCTACGCAGACACAGGTTCCTTACTCATATGAGTGACAATCACAAAATTCCCAGACCGGCTTTGCTACATCCACTTCTTACCAGACCGGACGGGGTTTTCCGGGATTCAGTGCCTATCAGCCTCAATATGGCTTTCCCGGCTTCTGTGCCTATCAGCCTCAACAGGGTTTTGTTGCCTTTAGTTCCTCCCAGCATGGACACAGTTTTACTGAGGCAGGATCTAGTAATAGTCCGTACCAGTCAGGCCACCACGCATCTGATGACACAGGTGACCATGGCAATGACTTTTTACGGACAGCTATTGAGGATTTCGATTTTAGGTAGACTCTTGATGGACAGCGTGGACCTGATGGCGTTCGTAGGAACTCTGAACGTGATACGCGTTCGAGACCGTGGCCTACATATACTCCACCCTGAGCGTATCGTTTTACTAGTGTCTATCTTATATTTGCATGGATTACTGTATTATGGCCGATTTGCACGGATTACTGTATTATGACTTATTTGCATGGATTACTGTATTAGCTTATATTGACATGGATTACTGTATTATGACATATTTGTTTCAGTTGCCAGCGAACGTGTAGCTAATCAACTTTAAAAATCAAATTATAAATCAAGTGAAACTATAACCACATAAGTATTAAAGCCATCAAATAAAATTATGCGAACGCGAAGGTTAATATTTCATTGAAATTACATCTCATTCGAAGGCACATATGGGGGCAAATGTAAAAGCAAATTTCATCTAATTTGCTATACGTGTCATTGGACATGAACGCCTATTATGTCCAAATTGTTTACATATACTACATCTTATTCGACTGGAGCTAGGTTGGACCTCCACCTCATCCATTTCATTGCGAATGCGTGTGGATTTAGGGCACCCCGCACCACGCAATTTCGATTGATCGGGGATAAGCTTTGGTCCGGGAGCGGGCGGTATTCCTTGTTCACTGCCGATCGACTGAAACGATGAAGAGTAGACGTTCCTAATGTTGTAGATTGAGAATACCGGATCCACGTACTGTTCAACATAATGAGATACCACCGAACATGCAGCAATTACATGACTACATGGGAATTTGAATGCCTGAAACTTGCTACATTGGCATTTCCCCTGAGTCAAGTTCACCGAGTATGTATCATCTACATCATCAACTTTGAATGTTGTACGCGCCACATCAAACTCCCGAACACGCATCGATGTAGCCCGTTCTCCATTCTTTGTTAGAGCTTCTCCAATTACACTCGAAAAATATTTTCCGGTCATTGCATCTTGTTGTGCTTTGGTCCCTCTGTTGACCCAGTAATGAACAAGTCGACTATAAGTGCATTTGACCAACGCTGTTATGGGCATGTTCCTCGCTCCCCTAAAAACCTTATTGATTGATTCGGACAAATTGGTCGTCATATGACCATATCTTCGTCCGTCAGCATCATAACTCCGACACCATTGTTCTTTTGGAATTCGTTCAATCCATGCAGCCAACTCACGACCATACCTGCAGAACTAGGCATATGCAGCATCGAAGTGTATTTTTCTTGGAACATATGCTGTAAAAAAGACAAAAATACACAATAGTATAAGGTTGTAGTAATGAAAAGAATGAACGTCACTACACATCAGTTGGACTATATTACCTAATCTCGTTAATCTTTTCTTCAGCTCCTGGTCCTTGAAGCAGGTATTAAAATTGCTCGCAACGTGACTAATGCAAAACACATGGTACGCATAAGGAGGCTGCCAACCAGTCATCTCATTGCCGACCACTGATATTATGCTTTTGTGACGATCAGATATAAGACATAGACCACTCTTATTTGTAACATACAGTTGTATGGAAGACAAAAAATACTCTCATGCTTCCTTAGTCTCACCTTCAACAATTGCAAACGCAATCGGAAGGATCTCATTATTTCCATCTTGGGCGGTGGCAATCAATAATGTCCCCTTATACTTACCATATAAATGCGTTCCGTCAACCTGTATGACTGGTTTGCACCATTGGAACGCCTCACGACATTGACGGAAGGTCCAAAATGTACGTTGAAAAACACAAATCCCATTAACAACCCGCCGATCAACAATATACAGTCCATGTTGAATATGATAAATAGACCCCGGGGAAAATTTCAACATGTGTTCAAACCATCTTGGCAGGAACGCATATGACTCGTCCCAATCACCGTAGATCTTAGCAATTGCTTTTTGTTTTGCCTTCCATGCCTTCCTATAAGAAATATGGTAACCAAACATTCCGGTCACCCTTTATTGTATCAGAATAACAGGTACCAAAGGTGTTTCCTTGACCATGTCTGCAAAACCAATCATAAAAGTGTTTGTGATCCTTTCTTGTACACTAGGAATGTTATTTATGTTCACTGATAAACACAAATAAATTCACAAATTATCAAACGGTATTGTGCATCATACCTATTATGGCCTCAGAAATAACCGCCGAATCAAGTTGTTTGTGATCTTGAGAGAGATTTTGGTTCACACAACTATGATTTCCAGCCCATTTAGTTACCACCCAAGTGTTGCTGTTCTTCGATCTAATTGCTCTTACTCTCCAATCGCAACCTTGTTCATGATTCCGACATCTCATTACATACTTGGCTGTAGTACTCTCAACCACTTGAGCTTCATGATGTTCCTTCATGCAATAATGTTTTATTGCGGCTTGCAATTCGTTTTTGGACTCGAACTCTTGTTTCACATATAATCCATCTCCTCTTGCCCATGCACCCCGGCCCAAGCCTTCCACATCCAGTATATCCTCATGCTGGTAATCTTCATTTCTGACCTCATAATGTGGAATATCATTCCAAAACGGTGTAACATCTGCATGTTCACACATAATACATTTTTTGCAAAAATATGGTAACCAATAAAAAATATATATAATAAATACCTCGATGTTCGTCATTTACATCACTATCATTTTGATCTTGGTCATTATCCAATAAAGTGTCTTCATCTTCTTCCTCTCGCTCTTCCACATTGTCAGGTTCATCTACCATATACTCGTTTTCTTCTCCATACACAACGGTTGATTGTCTTGGCTGATAGGTACTAGCCATATAATGTGACTGATGGAGGCTATGAGTCGGTATTGGTACGCCCTCCTCTGACGTCTCAATATCCACATATAACTCAGTGAATTGGGACGTAGGGTTTTCGTCGAATGTTTGCACAAAAACATCCACATCCTCATTATCAAATATCTCCAAACCCGCATATTTGCGGTTTCCACAAGGCACTCTACCCGTCACTAAAGATATTACTTGATTTTGTTGCAGCTTTAACTTTCGATGGATCTTTTCATGTAACTCTTCAGCGGACATGCCTCGAACAATATACATTCCTCTTTTTTCACCTTCAAAGCTCAATCCGTTTGGACCTATATTTTTAGAACCATTATAATATACAAATGAACTAATTTGACTCATTTTTTCCCCTTATTTTATATTATGAAAAAGAAGATTCAATTATAGATAAATCAAAATAACAACACAAATTAACTAGGCAGAAGAAGAAACACAATGTATAAGTGGAATTAAAGAAAAAGAATCCAAGAAACAAAATGAAGCAGATGGAGGAAAGAGTAAATATGGTGATGACGGAGGGAGTTTTCGGATGAGTCAATGAATGAATGATAAGAGAGAAAGAAGGAATGAATGATCAAGAGATAAAGAAATGGAGTCACGGATGAGATATGAACAAAGGGCTAAAGAAGTGAATTTTATAGAGAGGGGAGGAGTCACGGGGGGTAAAAACGCGTAGTAGGGGTCAGAAAAGCTGAGCTCTGACCCTTAGAGGCGTGGGTGTGACCTACGCTACTAGTAGCGTGAGGCCACCCCACGCCACTAGGTGTACTACGGGTAAGCTTTGTTGACTCCGCTGACACCTAGTGGCGTGGGGTTGACCCACGCCACTAGTAGTGGGACCACCCCACGGCGTGGGGTGAGGGGAACCCACGCCACCGGTGGCGTGGGTGGGACCACGCGATTGGCTAGACTTGTCATCGTCACGTAAACCTTTTCAGTGCTTCTGAAACCGCAAGTCTGCCATGCGTCTCAAACAGCATTACTCCGGTAATTAGTTTGGCAAGTGCATCATTTTGGTAAGTTTTTTTAAAATGGACAGTATTTTGGTGCTTTTGCCCTATAATAACCTTATTATGCCTTTATAAAATATATTATCAATTTGAGCAACGTTTTCTAATAGTGGCCTATGGGTGTTTGTGTTCTCTTCCTTCATTATAATTTATCAACTAACTCTCAACCATATATATACCTTTCTTCTCATTAATTTAATTTCATACAGTCGTGGTTGATTAAATTGCAAGGGAAAGGATTTTGTTCCTTTATA
The DNA here is from genome assembly GCA_019022615.1 of Acacia melanoxylon. Lineage (NCBI taxonomy): Eukaryota > Viridiplantae > Streptophyta > Magnoliopsida > Fabales > Fabaceae > Acacia > Acacia melanoxylon. The sequence continues at coordinate 11,213,585 of JAFJYJ010000011.1, forward strand.
TTTTGGTTGGTTAAGGTACAGTTGAATAAAGTATGGAACTTTCTTATAAATTACACTTTCTCCTCAATATACCTTAGCTTAAAATGGGTTCATGGTACACACACACACATATCAGCATGCATCAAATCTTTTATTTATAAACATATCTACATAGCAAGCAAAGCTTTTGGTTCTTTGATAACCAATCTGAATACACTAACTCATGCATGAAATATTCAAGCTTTACCCATACTCTGTTTTGGTACCCACAACCAGAGGATGACCTGCTAAAGCTTCCTCTTTTCAACTTCATAAAATAGAGAGTCCTTATGCTGAACCCACGTGCAGCAGAACCAAAAAAATTAACATGCAGAAATTTTTAGAAGCTTGAAAGAATAAGCTCAAAGACTCACCTTGGTTCCACGTCGTTCTCTCTCTCTCTCTCGCTCTAACTTTCTGTTTTGCTGTCTTCTTTCTCTCACTCTCAACGAGTTTATATTTTCCTTCTCTGTTCTTTGGGGATTAAAACAGAGCACACACACAATAAGAACAAAAGGCAATGGCTATATATAACGAACCAAAAATCTGGTCCAAGAGAGAAGAAGACGCTGGTTCATGGCGCTGGGCTCAAGAAGCAAGGGGTTGAGCTGCTGTGATGTGAGAAGCATGGAGTTGAGCTGCTGCTTCTCCTTCCCATAAACGACGCTGTTACTGTGTTTCGTGTTTCAGTTTTTAGCTGCTGATCCTTTACTGTCAACAACTCCTCTGACCGAAGATGAGTTAATCATATGCTCCCTAATTTTTCTTTCATTCCTTTTCTCTTCTCAGCGTGTTCTGGGCGTGAGATATAATGGGTTGCAAGTATGAATTAATGGTCCATTTGGTTTCAAGAATGGAGTATCCAAATATATATATTGTTGCTCTCCCATGACTCACGTGTTGGGCTGTGTTGAGAAAAGGAATAAATGAAAATAATGGGTCCGATCCTCTCTCACAGTGGGCCCTCTCCCCATCCCTCATCCCTCACAGTCCCATCTGGACCGTCCAAATCTTGATCCAACGGTTATATTTTTTTTAAAAAAATATTATTATTTTTTAAAAAATATTTTGGACGGACGACATCTCGGCCGTCCAAATCTAGATCGGAGACAGGCGAGATCTGGCCAGACAGAGGAGGATGAGGAGAGCCGGCATGTGAGAGGATCCCCTCCCTGAAAATAATGGGTTTGGGGGTTTATCTTATTCATGGGGATCCAGATTACCTGCTCATATTTGGGACGAGTTCGGTACCGTCGATGACGGCTCAGATTTTTTTTTTTAAATTTTTCGTTTTTATTTTTTTCTACATAAAAAAATCAATTTTTGAAAAAATATTAGTTCAAAGATCAACTTTATTTTAGGTTCTCTACTCATTAAAATTATTTTTTATTAAAAATAAAATAATAAAAATAATAATATCTGGACCGTCAGATCTCAGATCTGACGGTTGGGAGCTCGTCCCTGCTCGTCCAAAGGACGAGCAGGTAAACTGGTTCCTATTCATGGGCCGTGTCATGGTGAGAGCAAGATCCAAAATAATTATATATATATAAAATAATTATATATATATATGAAAAACAATGAGAGAGGTATGTTTATTATGGGAATACTAAAATAATCCCACTCGATCCTCTACGAGGATCTTATTTGTAATTAGGCTCATTACTTAAATAATTGTAATTATTGGAAAATAAATTAATCCTTAATTTCATATAAGGATTTTTCTTTCTCAATTAATTCTTCTAGGCCATATAATATCAACTCTATAACTTTTAGGCCTAAATTATCCCTTATTTGAATTATTTTTTTCCCTAAAATAAATTAAGGGAAAAATAAGTCTAAATTTCCAATAATTATTCTCATAATTATTTTAAGCCAAAATTTCATAATTAATTTCCATATGTTTATTCCACTTTAAAATTCCAAATATTAATTTTAACATTTATTCAGGCTAAGTTTCCCATAATTAATTCCACCATAATATTGCCATATCCTCGAAATATTATTTCATAATCTTCCCAAATTTTTAAGGTAAAAAATAATTTTAATAATTATCTTAAGTTTTTCCTCATAATAAGTTTAAGATTTTTGGACTCTACTGGCTAGAAGCCTTCTTATCTTAGTTTTATTTCCAACCTTCTGGTCCAAAAATTTGGGATGTTATACCTAGCGCGTTCTTCATCATCTTCCTTGCGATGCCATGAATCCCTTAAGAAAAATCAGGTTTGATTTTCTGAAATTTTAATCGTTTGGGATGTGGTAGTTGTTGGGGCTGGACTTGATCCATGGTTGGAAGGTGAAGGAAGGAGAGATAAAAAAAAAGCGAAAAGTAAAACGAGCTCAGAAGGCTGAAAAATCCAGTAATGAGCCGTAAATGCGTTTGAGGAAGAAGGTGAACAGTAAATATGGACTTTTAACAAAATTCATGATGGGATTAACAAGTTTAGTAATGACTTAACTTTCAACGACTATTTTTGTATAAACCGTCGTTGAAAGTTAAGTAAAAAAGAAGAAGAAGAAGAAGTTACAATGACTGTTTTTAAGAAAAACAATCGTTGAAAGTACTTTTAATGACTTTTTTTTTTAAAAAAAAAGTCATAAAAACAGTACTTTTAATGACCATTTGTTTTCTTAAAAATAGTCATCAAAAGTTTTTGTTGATGTCATCAAAAGTTTTTTACGATTGTTTTTGAAAAATAGTCATTAAAAATACTTTCCATAACTGTTTTTCTTAAAAACAGTCATTGTAACTTTTTCCCCCCCTTAACTTTCAACGATGGTTTATACGAAAATAGTCGTTGAAAGTTAAGCCATTACCGAACTTGTTAATCACATTACGAATTTTGTTAAAAGTCCATATTTACTGTTCACCTCCTTCCTCAAACGCATTTACTGTTCATTACTGGATTTTTCAGCCTTCTGAGCTCGTTTTACTATTCACCCTTTTCTTTATCTCTCCTTCCTTCACCTTCCAACAATGGATCAAGTCCAGCCCCAATAATCACCACATCCCAAACGATTAAAATTTCAGAAAATCAAACCTGATTTTTCTTAAGGGATTCATGCCGTCGTGAGGAAGACGATGAAAAACGCGCTAGGGCAGTCGAATGAGAAATGGATTTTGAATAAGAATGGAGTGGCTTTACTCCCTCCAAGGTGTCTTCATAAAGTTCTTAAGGCAATGTGACTTTTCACTGAATTTGCGTATATCCCTCATGCGCCCATCACTTCTCAGTTTTTTTACAAATTCGGTGGGTTTCTGGGGGTTTTACAAATTTAACTGGTATTTTAATAATGGAAAATTTAAACTAACAAGTATAAATCAAAGTTATGGAAAATAAATTAAATTCAGTATATCCTTGTTTAAGATCATGATGAAGAGTTGCCCATAAGTGACCAATTGTGCCTTAAATTAAATTATCTATAGGAGGATACCTGTAGCATATTAAAAAGGGAAAATCATAGATTATTTATACAAGGAACTTATACGACAACATGGATTATGATACATTTCCATAGCTAACCATACTCATATAAGTTTTTCACTAACAAGATCTATTTTATAAAGTTCATGTCTTCATGATCCAGTGTCTATATAGTCTCATGATCCAGTGTCTATATAGTCTTTTACAGTTTGCTTAGATACCCCTTCATTTTGCAAAATTTCAAATGAATTCCATTTTTTTGGGGGGGGGGTCAACGTTAGAGTTTCAACATAAAAAAATAATATCTTAAAAAGTCTCGTAAACTGTAATAATATCTTAAAAAGTCTCGTAACTTTCACCCCTCGTTGAGAAGGACTTTTAAGATATCATTGTGATCGTCAAGACATGGCTGAGTTTTGAAGAGAGTAGAGGTTGTAAGTGAGGAAGCTTGGGTGAATGCAGAATGAGAATAAATAGGGGTTGGGGCCAGCAATCGTCCACGCCATAAAGCCAATCTCATCCTTCTCTCCCCCAATCACCTGTTACCTCTTCTTATCCTTCTCTCTCTCCCCCCTCCCCCCTCCCATTCTCATCGCTAAAGCCTCCTTCAGAGAGATCTCACTGTCAATCTCTCACATGGCTTCCCTCTCTGTCCCCAGTCACTCTCTTCCCACCTTGCTCCACTCTGAAATTCCCACTCACTCTTCTCAAACTTTCCTTTCTCTCCCCAGATCCTCCCATTCCCAATTTTGTGGCCTCCAATTATCTCATTCCTCCTCTCCCCCCCTCCCTCGCCCTCCTACTTATTCTTCCATTAAAGGTTCCATTTTTGCTAAGGTACATTTGTTCATTAACAAGCCTGCCTGCCTCTTTTAATTTCAACGCTGTTTCTTCTCATTGATTAAAACCCACAAGTCCGCATGTTTTGTTTGTGCTGTGTTTGAATTGGTTGGCAGGTGAGCACAGGTTCGAAGCCTCCTCAGTTCACACTGAAGGATCAGGATGGGAAGCCTGTAAACCTCAGCAAATTCAAAGGGAAGCCCGTGGTTGTCTATTTCTACCCTGCTGATGAGACCCCTGGCTGTACCAAACAGGTATTCATCCAATGTAGCTCCTCTTTGCTCTTGCCCTTGCGCTGCAGATGCCAATTTACAATACAAATTACAAATGTGTGTTTTCTCGTTTTCTTCTTCTGAGCATTTCAAGTGAGATCCTGCAATAATCATTGTTATTCCAGAAAAACAGATGTTTGGCACATTCTATATAAGCTTAACTTCAATTTTTGCGCACGTTTCCAGAATGTGTGTGATACGATCATTCATTTATCCAGTTTTAAATAGTTGCTTCCTTGGCAAATGAAAACAAGTCGTTCAAGACCAAAAGAGAAGGATAACATGGCGAATTCCAAAAATTTCCTCTTCTTCCTCCTTCCAATAAAATTGACATGCAATTACAAAAACAACAAAGCCTTGTTCTACTAGATGGGTGGATTACATAATTCGTTCTACGTTATTATCTTCTATTTTTTAGATAGATTATTAATTAAAATATCTCGTTTGATTGAGTATTCGCTTCAATCTTTCTTTACTTTATTTAGAGGACTCTCTATACTATTTGATCAACCTTCCTCACCGGCACACTCAATAGCCTTAATTCAACATGTCCGAACTACATGAAACGATTTTCTACCATGTTGTCCTTAATAGATACCATTCAAACTGTTATTTTTTCTTTTATGACCATATATCCCTTTTAGCATCCTCATCTTAGCTACCCTCACATTATGTCCATGTTGTCCCTTTAAAGCCCAAAATTAGCATACAATTATTAAAAAAATTTGATGTAATGCTGTTAACTTACACTATTTATTCATGTTGTTTATAAAATAAAAGTAATGCAGAAATAATACAACATATCAATTAAAACTGTTCCCAGAACAAAGTTGTTGTTCATACTTGTTGCTGGAATATGAAGAACTACGACATGATTATCAACCTCTAATAGTGAAATTTAGATTCATACAGACGCTTATTGTGCTTCACAAAGTTGTTCTGCTAATTCGGTTTAGCTGCTTGACTTCCTATGATTGCAGGCTTGTGCTTTCAGGGATTCTTATGAGAAATTCAAAAAAGCAGGAGCTGAGGTTATTGGGATAAGCGGGGATGATTCTTCCTCTCACAAGGTAATTAAAATTAAAAAAAAAATCATTACATGTAGTTCGCATCCAATCCAATTGATTATTATGCTGAACATGTGTGGAATTTCCAGGCTTTTGCTAAGAAATACAGACTTCCATTTACTCTGCTAAGTGACGAGGGTAACAAGGTGAGGAAAGAGTGGGGAGTTAAGGGTGATTTCTTTGGAGCATTGCCTGGGAGAGAAACCTACGTCCTTGACAAAAATGGAGTGGTTCAGCTCATCTACAACAATCAGTTCCAGCCAGAAAAGCACATTGACGAGACTCTGAAACTACTTCAGAGCCTTTAAAATATCCAGTTTTATTGTTCTTTTCTTGCTCTGCCTGTCTCAAAGTTAGCCAAGCATGTGACTACAAACTGTCATGTAATCGCCATGTAACTATGATAGCTATAGCTGATATTCTGGACTGCTTGTTCATAGGGAGATGAAAAGATATATACTTATTGTACTGACATGATTTTTGCCTGGTATGAGAAAGTAAGTCCACTTATAGTGCGTCTCTTAGTAAATTTTGATATTTGAAATTTCAAGGTTCATCGTACATCGATATAAATTCAAAATCTTATAACTACATAAGATTCCTCAAACATGATCTGCAACTTATCACCACACATCACACATTATTTATCTTATTAACCTAGTACTGTTAACGCATACCCGACTATAATTTATTTAGTCCTCCTTCTTGTAGTCTGCACCGCGATAAGGGCTGAGTACTTCGGATATCCAGCTCTTCTTCCTCCAAGAACTCCACCCCATGTCTTCGCATAATCCATCGCTGTGCTTGATGCTGTAAGTTGAAATGCAGTGCCTTTTGTAGAATCTAGTAGACCTCTTCATCACCTCCATCTCCTCAAGTGTGTGTGAAAGCATCTTCTCAATACTTGGGAGCTTGAACTTATCGTCTACCAGTTGAGACAGCCACATGGAACGTAGCTCAGATGAGTGAAGGTTTGCAACGCTTTCGACGTATCCCACAAAAGCCATGTTTGGAATCAATGGATGAATGGTTCCCCTGCCACAAACAGATTGATTCAAACATTACTTCTCTAATACTTGTGGCGTCTGATAGAAGTACAAAGTGGGTGTTTTAAAGTATTGGGCTTAGGAGTGGCTATATAAAAAAGGGTTAAAGGACAAATTTGTCCCCAAAGTTTATGCTAAGGAGCAATATTGCGCCGGAAGTTTTTTTTAAGTTCCATATCACCATAGAAATTTCAAAACGTAGTAATGTTGCCTCAAACCATTGAAAAATTAATGCTGACCGTCAACTTTTAAACGGTAAGGTAATGAGGCAATATTGCTCCATTTTAATACTTTTGAGGCAACATTAAACCTAAAAAATCTTTTGGGTAATATTGCTCCTTCCTGAAAACTTTCGGGACAATTTTGCATCTTATTTCTATATTTAAAAAAAAAAAAAAAGCCTTTCTTTACCTGTATAATGGCATAATTCCAGAAGGGTACTCCAAGAGGCTTCGGAAAGGTTCTGGTAAAATGGTCGTAATCTTCTTCTTCCCATCAAAACCAGTAGCTAAAATCACCACATCAGCCTCCAATTTAGTGTTGTCTTCAAATTCAATTCCTCCATTCCAGAACCACCACTTGCCGGGTGATTTCTTAAAGACAATGTTACCCTTATCAGCTTCAGAGAAGAATTTCTCTGGCACTATAGCCATCTGACATGATGCGTAGTCCTCCTCAAATGAGTGTTCTGGTTTAAGTCCATACTTGTCCAGAGGAAGCTTCCATGCTATGTAGGATTCAATGAATTTCGAAATCCCATGCCTCTGTTCATGTTCATTAAGTAGCAATAATGAATTATTAGCTTCAACATTTATTTAGAGCTGTATGTGTATCATGTACTAGGTAATTCCATAGAGAGCATCAATTCTATAGACAGATAAGGCTCTCTACAGAATCATCCTTGTATTAGTTAATATGAAACTGGATAATGTGAAATCACCATGGGAGATAAGAGGAGACAGAGAAGGGTTTTGAAGAAGCCTTGGTTAGGTCTTTCATGGAGGAACTGAGAAGCTCTTGTGGAATAGAACAAGAAAAATGGCAATCCCCAAATCCTGTAATGAGGAACCATCCAATGCAGAGTCCTTACCACCATTGTGCAGGGTTGACCTTCAGGTCCTATTTCAGAACAAATCAGCAGAAAACTATTAATTGTTAAGAGAAAGATGAACAACAAAACAATGATAGCAATTGTTCAGATGTAGTAACAATCTTTACATGCCTTTTATTAGTATGTTTTAAACTCTGTTTGAGATTTCAAAAAAAAAAAAAAATAGTTGGCTCTTTTTAATCAGTGATGCTATTTGAAGTTGATACCTAGGTAATTAAACCTGGATTGGACCGGCCAGTTCGGCCCGGAAACTGGTAAACTGGTCCGGTCAAGGTATCAATCTGGTTCACCTTTCTTTTTAATTTTTTTTTTAACAAAAAAATCGATTTTTTTAATTTTTTTTTTTATAATCTCATATTAATAATGACATCTTTATTTTTTTACCGATTAGCTCTAATATGACTTATCGAATTGGCAAGATCTAAGTCTTCTGCGTAGGTTTAGTGGTGTCCAGGTTTAATAACCTTGGTTGATAGTTATTACATTAAATTTGACTTGAATCACTTAAAGTTCTCTTGTCACGCTAGAATTTTATATTCAGCTTAAATAATGAGTAAAGGTTTGTAAAGTGACTAATTATGAAGCTAACTAATAGACAAATATAAGAACATTGGAAATTCAAATACAACCTTATGTCAACTCCTTTTATTTTTGGATTGAACCTTGTGTCAAACCTTAATAAAAGCCATATTATGTGTTGACATGAGTTTGGCTGACGCAAGATAGTTTAAATAAAAGCCGAGAACAATATGTGTAAATTAAATTAAATTAAATCTCTCAACATAATTAATTCATCATGAATGACTTATTACGTTGACAATGTTAACATTTTTCTTTCACCTCCATTGGCATGGTTTTTAGTTGGAATGTTTCTCCAATAAATCACCGCCAAATGTGAGGTCGAATTTTAAGAAAGCATCAAGCAAAAGAAAAGTCATTTTCTTTGATATTTTATAAGATCATGCTTTAATTTTCTTTTATTAGAAGAAAAGAAATCGACATGGTATGCTAGCATCTAAGTTGAGAAAACTTAATTAGTCAAAGCCACGTGGTTTCTTGACAATAATTAGTTAATAGATAATAAGTGTCTGTGTGTCGTTTTCGGGGAGATTGCCAGGGATTTAGGTTGTTCACTCATTACTACAAATTTGATCATCTGTTTTGATTGGCAAAAGGCAATAATAAAATAGGATGCAAAATGAGAATACATTTTTAATTATAAATAAAAAATATTAATCAAAACCTAAATTGTTCGAACAATCATTTATGTGGTTGATGTTGAAGACCCATTATATATATAGGTTTAATATTTGTGCAGCAATTGCAGAAACATTAAACCCTATATATATATATAAATGGTTTATATGATTTTAAAAGTAAAAAATGATTTTGGAATTCTAAATCATGTGAATGATCGGAGACGCATCCAATATGATACCAAATAAATTCAAAAGGGCAAGTTTTTGGAGTCAACAAGTCAATGCATCTTCCAGCAGTATGCAATCAAACCATACAAATTATGACTTGGAAAATAGAAAAGGCGTGGGTGCGCGCGCACACACATATATATATACACACACACGTGGCAAATAAAAGTCAAAAGCCCGTAAAGAAATTAATCATCATTCATATTTCAAGTAATTAATCTTCAAGTAAAATATGTCGACAATATGAGCAACAAATACTAGTGTAGATATGTCAAAACTAATAATCTATGTAAATTTTCTTCTTGATATCTAATTAATATGCTTACATAACTTCTCTTCTTTTTTTATTGTTTTTGTTCAATTAAGTAGACTGGATTGATCTAAAAAAGCTACACCACTAAAAATTATATGCATAAGCGGGAAACCGTGTAAACCAATTTCCTTCTTTTAGGGGGGGAAAAAAACGAAAATGATGAGAACATTCATTAATTTGGGTGTCCCATGTATGTTGGTTGGGCTGTATATGAATGCAATTTTGTCGCAACCCGTAATAGGAAAAAAGTTAGAAAAGAGTCTGCAAAAAAGGGCATAAAAATCGTGACACACAACACAACACATACAATTGCTTTGACATTCGTCAAACGAATAAATAATGTGCCTTTGAACATAGAATATATATGTGAAAAGTAAGACTGTTAGCAATAGGAGGAATTAAGATTCATCACGAGTTTTTTACGGGGTCGCGATTCAATAATATATCATGTGTTTCAAATCGAAAACTTTACTGTATGAATGTTATGAAAGTTAAGAGAGAGAGAGAGAGAGAGAGAAAAGTCAAGTTAATAATTGTACTATAAACTAAAATCTTATATATATCAAAGATTAAAGGTAGTATAATTTACCTTGGTTAGCCTCTGCGCATTCGAGGGCTAAATCGATGGCTGACTTTTTGAAACCAACGACAACAACTTTCTTTCCCTTGAGAAGTTGAGTAGCAGCTTCGTGGTCAAGTTTACAGTAATCAAGTGTATGAAGAAGCTTTCCTTCAAACACCTCTGCTCCCTTGTTTGTCGGAAAACTTGGCATCTTTCCTATGTCTCCATATTTTCCGTTGCACATCACTAGAAACTCGAAACCATACCACTGTAAAACCAAGTACCATAATTCTCGATGTCATCATGATTGTTTAAACTATAAATTTGGTGATTTTACTGAATTGATTGTATGAAAGATGATACTCCACTAGTTCTCTAGTTGTTAATATAAGACAATTTTACCTAATTTGATTAAATTAAGGAAGTTGATTAAGTTAGTTAATATCACCTTCTTTAATTCTCACGTTCCTTATCCTCTTTGATTATTGTTTGATTATTGTTGAGAGAGTATTAATATAAGTAAATTATAAAAACATTACTAAATGTGAACTTATATGTATAACCCAAGGAGTATCCGTCAAAGTAGTATCATGCATCTCCACAGTCTTGGAAACCCTAATTCCAAGCTAACAAGATGTGACCTAATTTCAAGTCTATATATCAGGATATCTCATATTTGAGACATCCCCCAGCTAATTATGATGCCAAAATAAGAAGGACGAAAGAGAAAATTAATTGGTGAAGAGTTAAGAAGCTACGCTAAGCACCTGAATGGTGTCAGATTCCTTAGTTTGAACAGCGACTTCCCACACAGGCTGACCAGGAAGCAGGCTTCCATAGTCACCACCAACGTTCACCCCTGCGGTGATATCCGTGTTATCCCGGTCGCCAGAGCCGCCACCAACAAACAGAATTTCCACCACCCTAGAGTTGAACCTTATGTGCTTGAGCACATCAAAGTGCTCAGCATAAGATTTCAGATAATTCAGAATCTCCAAATGGGTGGGAAATTCAGAGCAGTCTCTGCCAGGCCATGGGAAATCAGAGAACTCGTAGTCACGTCGGTGTGACTGAAGCCTGGTGGAGTTGTAGGAACAGTGCTTCCAAACTCCTCCAATGGAACCTGAGGCTTCAAACACTATAGGGTTATGGCGGGAAAGCTGTTTTGCAGCAGCAATGCCGCTACATCCAGCACCTACGATGCCGATTTTCGAAACAATCAAAGGAAGGTTTTGGCAGGAATCCATAGTTTGTAGAAATTAAGAAGCTAAGCAAAGAAATTTTTTGAAGGAATGGGTAGTGCTGTGAAATGTGAGGGTTTGAGAGGGTTTATATAGGAAATTGGATTGCATGAATTCGTCACGCTGAGGGCACGTAATTTGGACTTTTGATGCCTGTGAAAGACAGATCATTTTTCCAAGGCTTTACATATATTAAATGTCCAATATTTCTATATTATTATACTCCCTCTGATACAGTATAACAAAAGAAGTGTTCTAGAAGTAAGTTTTGATCAAAAATATAAGATGTTGAAAACTATCTAATGGTTATTTTCCACTTTAACCATGTACAGGTTAGTTAGAAAAAGAGGTGACAGATTTTAAATGTAAACTTGAAAATTCATTCTTTTCCAAAGGTAAAATAGGTAAATTTTATTAATTTAAGACATATTAAATGACTTAGCCAATATTCTTAAGCTTGTATGAATTAGTTAATAACATTTTATATTTTGGACGGAGGGAGTATAGCTAATTAAGCTTCCCAAAAAGCTCCCACTCCTACGAGATTCATTTCTCAAGTTGAAGAAATTTCTTGTCAATTTTATGAATATGCCTACCTCGTGTAATATGGCAGTAGTTGAAATAATCCTTTGCACCTAATAATGAATATTCCTTCTTTTGCAACTTTAATATAATGTACCTCTAACACAAATTATATATATATATTCTTATATGTTAGTTTGTTATTTGCAGAATTATTTATCATTGGCTTAATTTCTACTCAGCCTCACTGAAAATGTCGGGAAAACAGGAGAATTATAAAATACAGTGGGTTTAATATCATAAGATTGAATAGATAGTTTGAACAACGAGACTAGACCATGCATTGAATTGTTGAATGTATAAGTTTTCTCTCTTCAATTTCAAACGTGAAGCTGCGCACATTAACTTGGTCAGAGAGCCCTTGTTTTTCTTCCCAATAAAAAAAATGTACACACACGCAGACACTTTTCTTCTTATTTTCTTCGATTTCCCATCTCTCTGCTGTATGACTATATATTTTTATTCAAGGTCTTAAATTGCAAGCTAGGAACAATTTTAACGAACTTGACTTGTTAATTATTTAAAATTTAGACTCGAAATTAATGATTCTTTAACAGATAGTAGGTGGGTATGTAATGTATGATCCTTCAAACAAGTAAGAGATATTTGTCAAAATATAAATTAAGAAATAAAAAAAGGGTTTGAAGAGAAGCGGTTTTCTTTTGTATTGACCCATGCAACACACACTTTGATCAGCTTGAGTTGTATCAAGTTTTTGAGACTCTTGTACCAAACAATTCAATATTCCCACATGAAGTCGGCTGAAAATTGTGAGTACGTGCACGCTAGCTATGATCAACGTTTAACGAAAAGGTTTTGAATAAATTAAGCATGCACTGTATCGGTCAATAAATTAACTATATTAAATTTTAATTGGCTAATTAATAGTTAATATAATTGAGAAGGAATACAGATAAGTGGAAATTTTCAAATGACTAATATAAGATCTGTCATATTGTGGTATACCTCTCTTCAATTGCATATGTAAGAAAGCCATCATAGAGCACATAATTGAATGAATTAGATTTGGGTCACATCTAGGATTTGTTTTAATTAAAGTGAGAGATAGAAGAAGAACTATGCATGCATCTCTCATATTCAAGAATGTCAAGGCATGATGTGTCCTTGTTGCTTTTGGAAAAGAAAACTTCCGAGCGAAGCACCCACGAATTTATCAAGGAAGTTTGCTGGAAGTGAGGCACCTGGAATTATAACTACTCGTCAATCTTAATTACATCTTCCCCAAACATGCATAGAAAATTTAACATAATGAAATAAAATATATATAATACTACAACGGCGGCTCTGGAGTCTGGTGACCTATGTAAGTTTCAATATTGATATATAAATTTATACTTATGTACCTTGCATGATATTGTATGCAGGAGTCCTTTAATTATAAACAAGTAATATAATTTTGAGTTACATACATAAAAATTAATGGTGTTAGATTGGCCTGTTGAACGTAGTTTATATAATAAGTTGTATTGTCTGTGATCAATCAGGGTGTACCAAGTTTGAATTTTCGCTGAATAAGGTGTTCACATTTAGTATTTAAAAAAGTCTCGAATAAGATTAATAAGATTACCTCTACATGGAGGATACTTGTCATCCCTAACAAGTTGTATTGTCTATGCATAACGAGATTTCTCATAAATTTCAAATACTTTATATTGATGATGGTACTTTACAATTGGATGGTTAGCACTTTAATTGGAACAAAAACTTACATAAATGGACCGTATTCATGAATCAATATTAAAAATAGAATTAAAATTGACTGTGATATAAGCAAGTGGCTAGCTAGCTAGAAGATCAAAACACCGATTATATTAAGTTGACAAGTTTATTCAAACTTGTGACCAAGAAACAAATATGTTCAAAGTGAAAAGTAACCAACTCTACCACACCCCCCTCCCCAAAGAACAAATTACCCAGCCAACTAGAATTGACTGATCTTACTCTTATTTATAACAAATAATATTTACTTACAACTAAATGAACTAGGGCCAAACCTAAAAGCCTAAGCCACAAACAACAATAAATCAGTACAATAGTACCTAATACAAAATCATATTCTAACACCCCCTTCAAATGGGGAACTAAACAAATTTGTACGTAGTACCCAACTTGCGAACCAATTATCATGATTCTCTCAACCAAGTGGCTTTGTCAACACATCTGCCAACTGATTTTTAGAAGCTACATGCAGTAAATCAATAATACATGTTGTAGATTTTCACATACGAGGTGACAATCTATTTCGATGTGCTTCTTACGTTCGTGAAATAGAGGTTTGTAGCAATATATACGGCTGCCTTATTATCACAATGAACCTTAACCGGTTCCAATCCTTTTACATCAAGATCATTCAATAATCTAGTAACCCAAACTATTTCTTTCATTTTGTGTGGTAAAGAGCCATGCTCTCATCAGATGTCATGACTGGTGTTCGAAGAACTGTCGAGAATGGTAGAGAAAGAACTGGAAGTCTTAAAGAACTGGCGAGAATGGAAAAGGAAATGGTAGAGAACCTGAGAGAGAGAAAATATCTTGGGTGGCAAGAACTTCAAGAATTGAATTGATCTTATGGTGAAAAATCAATATCCACTCTTGATACACACTCTGATGTCAGGACTCAATTTTGACGGTGGTGATTGAATCTTCACATTTCAAGATCAATCAATCATGGTACATTTGGGCTTCAATGGGCATATATGGACTCTTAGGGTGGACAACTTGTGCTCTAGTACTATGAAAAGTAACTAACTATACACCTAAATAAAATGAACAAATTACTCAACCAACTAAAATTGACTGGTCTTACTCTTATTTATAGCAAATAGTATATACTTAAAACTAAATAGGCTAGGACCAAACCTATAAGACCAAACCACACACAACAATAAATCAGTCCAATAAAACCTAATACAAAATCATATTCTAACACAAAGCCTCGGAGATTCAACTAGGAAAAAAATAGAGATTGTGTGAAACATGGACGCGAGTTTGCATGTATTTGAATGTCTGAACACAAGAAGAAAACAAGTTGGCGGTAAGTAAATCCTAACGGTGGTTTGTAATTAGAAGTGGTTATTATTATACTAATATATGATATATGATGTGTTACGTTGTTGTCTGCTTCTAAGGTTTTAGTTATATATTGCTTTGGAATTCCAATCTCATTTCAAGTGGCAACCAAGTATTTGCTGTTTTGTCATTTTCATTGTCAGCTTTAACTAATTTTCTATTAATATTTTCTAATCAACTCAGTATTATTAAAAAGGAAAAAAAAAAAAGAAGGAAAAAGAGCTCTGCGTTTTGAACAGGTCACAAATCGTCGCCCGCGCCAATGACTTGAACTTAATTATGAGAACTTTTCCTACTGAAATTTAATTTTAAGGGCTATGGCCTCGGTATTAGCTAACAATTAAACTTGATGAGGCACTGTTTTTTTTTTTTAAAAAAAAATTAGTTAAGAGGGATCTGCATGTATCCTAAATGATTAATAATCATTAGTATATTGACAGAAAATACTCCTAGCTAGTCCCAAAAAAAACTAAAGTGCAATTTTTAAACATTTCAACAAAACTTTTTACCATGACATTTGATATTATCAATTTTTTAGGCCTAATTTATATATGTATTTGAAAACCCCTACTAGTAAAAAAACAAACAAACAATAGTATTGACCAAAATGTTTTGATAAAGTTAGTATGTGAGAGTATTTTGTTTCAAAAGTTGTAAAAGCTTATTTCTAACATGTTTCTTTTGTTGACCTTATTACTAACATGTTTCCAAACATTACTTATAGATTAAAATTCTTTGATAAGATTTTGACAAAAGGTTTTTAATGTCTACTGTACGTGATTCAATCTATAGAAACTATACGTGTGTGCGTGCACCATATAATCTTGAGATAATGTAATAGGGAATTGCATATAAAAAAGCTGATCATTTATAAAAACAAGAAAACTAATGTAAATGAGGTTACCCAAAAAAAAAAAAAAAGGGGGGGGGGGGGGGGGGCGGGGGAGCCTATGGTAAAAGAAAAGGACAAAGTTTGAAAAATAGTGGATGCAGCCAGAGGAGAATATACACGTACTCTCTCGTGTTTTTATTATAGGACGATTCTTTGATCCAAATGCAAGCCATTTGGATAGTTATCAATACTTATTTATCAATTTTGTTTACATAATTAATACATAAATATGATTGTTGGTATTTTTCTATGAAAAAAGGAGAAAAAAAATGCTGTCAAAATTGGTAAGAAATAAATAAGTACATTGAATTTCAATAATTCAAAAAAACTGATTTAAAGTTTTGAATTTTAGATGTGTGGAAAATTACCTAATTAACAACCCTCACTTTTTTAAAATAAAAAATCCTCACACACCCCTTGTCGATCACCAGAGCTCTGGCACCGGTGACCGGAGGCTGCAGCAGTCATCGGAGCTCCAATGACCTTGCCAGCTGCCGAAGCTCTAACAGTTTCATTTTTTTTTCTCAAACAAAAGTCGTTAATATTGATATTAAAGTTGTCAATAAACATAATAAAGTTGTAAATAAGGTTCACTGAAGCTCCGGCGGTCTCATATATTTTTGAATTTCTCAAACAAAAGTCGTTAATATAGATATTTGAGTTGTTAAAATAAATGCTAAAGTTGTAAATAAAATCAATCGGAGCTCCAACAATCTCATCTCTTTTTGAATTTCTCAAGTAAAAATTCATCAATATAAATTTAATATAAATACTAAAGTTGTAAATAAGGTTGACCAAAGTTACGCGGTCTTATATATTTTTTACTACTTTAGTATCTACATTAATAACTCAAGTATCTATATTGACGAATTTCTCTTGAAAAATTCAAAAAATATATGAGATCGTCGGAGTTCCAGTCGACCTTATTTACAACTTTAGTATCTATATTAACAACTCAACTATCTATATTGAAGACTTTTGTTTGAAAAATTCAAAAAAAAATATGAGATCGCCGAAGCTCCCGTGAACTTTATTATCTATATTAACAATTTCAATATCTATATTAACGACTTTTGCTTGAGATTTTTTTTTTAAAAAAAAAAAAATATGTGACCGCCTAAGTTCCAGTTAACCTTATTTACAATTTTAGTATCTATATTAACAACTCAAGTATCTATATTAACGAATTTTGCTTGAGAAATTCCAAAAAAAAAAAATAGAGGTCGCCACAACTCATTGGAGCTCTGGTGATGGCCGCCACCTCCAGTCACCGGTGCTAGAGCTCTAGCAACTTGCAAGGGGTGTGTGAGGATTTTTTATTTAAAAAAAAGTGAGGGTTAGGTAATTCCCGCATTTATCTAAAATTCAAAATTTAAAATCAGTCCCTTTGGAATTATTGAAATTCAACATACTTATTTATCTTTAATCAATTTTGACCGTATTTTTTATCTTTTCCTTTTTATCTCTCCTTTAAAACCTCATTAACTAGAATAAAGTTGAAAGAATTTTATTAATTTAAAATATAATTAAATAGTTAACTATCATTTCTTAAATATCTGTGTGAATTAGTTGAAAGTGTTATACTTTTTTGAGTTTAGACGGCAAGCATATTACTTAAGGTGTGGATTGAATCCCAAATATGGTGCGACAAAGAGTACATCTTATATAACTAAATCCAAGATTATGTGGTGTTAAAAGTGACATCTAACAAGATAGCAAGAGTAATTAATGCTTCATCCTGTCTTTTTTTTAAAAGTTGGATAGCCTTAATTGTGTGGATTGAATAAAAATCTAATAAAAGTACATTTAACATCTAAATATTTTTTTTTATGTGGTGTTCATTAATTATATCTAATAAGACAAAATGTGATGGATAATTAATGCTTCATCCTTTCTTTTTATAAATAAAAAAGCATATTTTTTTTTAAAAAAATTATTCAAGACATACTTATTAAATCATATAGTTTAATTATCAAATTCTTATAAATAGGTTGCAACTTTGAGCAAAAAAAACATATATTAACCAACGGGTCGATGGCTTCCACACCTGACCATGACACTGGAGGAATTTGGAATCGCGAGACAGAGACTTCCTAAAGAATGCCCTCTCTGTCCCTCTCTCATCTCCTCTTCAGTTTTCCACTGTACATCAATTTCAACATTTTTTTTTTTAAAAAAATTGTTCATTTAATTAAATGTTAAATCTAAGTCCTTTTCTTCTGTAGTCTGCACTCTCCACATCTCTGTCTTACTTTATACATTAATCAGTCTCCACATTTACTGCTCAGCTCTCCATCTTCGTATGAGTTTCCTTTAGGCGCTTTTCAATTTCAATGATCGAACGTTGTTGTGTTGTGAACTGTATGAAGACATGCATAAAGGCACAACACAACACGCACACTCTCTTGTTTTTGGTATGAAATGATGATCCACGTGCCTCACGTACAGAGGCCAATGAATGAGAGCCTATCCCCGTGGACTACGTACGTCAAGTGTAAGAAACTTACTCGTCCTATTTATAAGTTTATTTTAACTAAATTATATATCAATAAGCAAGTATGGAGGCAGGGGTGTTAGGAGTGGCCCCTACCCACCCTAAAATTATAGATAACAACTCAAATTTTTAGAAAATTATATTTCAGCCTCAATTTTTTTTTCAATATTTTTACTTTAATCCCTATTATTTGTTTCGTGAAAGGATCAAAATGAAAATATTGAAATTTTTTGGGTTGAAATGTAATTTCATAAACACTTGGGGTCATATTCTGTAATTTTCACCCCCGTAATTGCAATTTTTGACTTCACCTTTACTAATAAAAAAGGTATGATTATAGTAAATTTTCAACTTTAATTATTATAGAGTAAATTTTTACTTTGCGGCGAATAAGGTCCATCGCTTGAGCCTCGCAAATCACCGCTTTTTCCCTCGCAAAATTTTGAATTTTTCCTCACAAATGATGAAATTTGCGAGGGGAAAGTTTTTCCTCGCAAATTCGGGATTTTCCTTTTCCTTCTCAAAATCCAATTTATTTTAAAAATAAAAAAAAATCAGAAAAAAAAGTAATTTCATAAAAAAAATATTAAAAATTAATATGAATAAAATTATGAACAAAATTTGTCACAATCTTATTTATTATACCTGAAAAAGGATTTATAAATAGGACCAATTTTTTTTTTTAATGAAAATAGATTTATAAATAAAATCAGAATCATACCATATCACAGTTGATATCATCAATAGTTACATAAATGCATGAGACTGACATGAATTTGGAAAAACATGCTCCTTTTGGTGGATGCATTTGCCAGCCCAATGTGACCAAAAAGACTATCTCTCACTTGTTCCCTGTCTTTTCTTACATGTTCTTCTGACTTGTCTCCAATTATTTTGGCTCTCTACTTTCCCGGAAGCTCATCCTGCAGCCAAAGGTGACCAATCTACATACTCACGTACTCCTTTTGATCTACTCCTTCACTCTTTAATATAATATATATTTATCTAATCTAAATAGATTAAAGAAGTTAGTTAATATGATATATATATATATTTTTTAAAACATCTAAGACATCTTCATTCATTCTCTTATTCCTTCTCTTGCTTGATTATCAATGAGAACATCAATAGAGGTAAATTAGGAAAACATTGACAAATATGAAAACTATTCTTATATTTAAAATCAAAATCAACTCAACAATTATGTCTTATATTAAAAACGAGAGGAAAGTACCATTTAAGATACTCATAGATTTTTTTCATACAATACTTAATTATAGAAAAATTGTTTCAATTCATAATATAAATTATTTGAAGAGCAATGAATGTTTTTTTTTTTATCAATTTTTCCCTATAATAATGCTTAAATATAATGCAACTCCATAGATTTCTCTCTCTCATTCATCAAAGTATCATTATGAGTAAAGTTAGCAAAAAAAAGGTATTCAATTTAAGACAAATTGAATGAATTAACTGTTATTTCTTAACTCTAACAAATAAGTTGAAGTGACTAATACTATTTTGGACCTAAGTGAGTACATAACCATCCCAATCTATAATATAAGTCACTCTAGATAATTCACTGGAACCAAGAAATAATAGTTGACTCATTTAATATATTCTATTTTTTTTTTTTTTAAGTTTTTTCAATTTTACCCATATTAAATGAGGTCTTGAAGGAGAGAGAAAAATATAAGTAGACACATCTGAGCATTAATTATACAAAGGTAAAATTAACAAATTAAGTATTAATTATTCTCCAAATGACCTATATTATGTATCAAAAAATTCTTCAAAAAGTGACTTATATTAAACTCTCTTATACTTTTTAAGGAACAACAACTAAAATCACATGGTTCAAAATGTTAGTTGAAAATAATAAATGTGTAAGACATTTATTTTTCTTTCCAATTATACCAACATTTGGTTATAAAGGGTGTTCATGAGAGATAATTAGTTAAAATTTATTGCAGATAGATAATAAGTGTATATATTTAATGGAGTAAAAATGAAAAGATCAATTTAAAATTTAAGACAAACTGAATTTGTTCGTTATAGTAAAGACTACCATACGAGAGATTATTCCTTATAAAAAAGAAAATGACGGAGTAGATTGGAAGGAGCGTTTAGGATATATGAGTCAACAAGGTAAAGTCGCACACAAAAGTTGTTATGTGACAGTTTAGTGATTTACTGAGTGAACTTTAGCTGTATGCATTTGAATATTACACCCTACTTTTTCTCAAGATTTTTTTGGCCCCGAATCTGTATGAATTACTTTACTTTTTGAAAAAGAATGACCGGTTACCCCATTAATGTGAAGACTCCCGGCAAGTTATTACAAGAAAACGATGTGTGGTTTGATTAGCGATCAACTTTAATTTTTTGGTCATCAGTTATATATGGGTACGAGATAATTTAACGTTTCCACATCCACTGTTCACTTTGGAATGGTAATTATTATATTGGTAGTATATCACATTTCAACCACCATGAGATTGCTTTCACATATATATATGTGCAGGCATTTACAAAATTCACTGCTATTAATGGGATTCAAATTTCTACCTGTAAACTGCGTGGAAGCTACTTGTAGCTCCCTTGTTATTATCAAAGACCAACATATATCAAAGTGACCTGCATTAGACTAATAAACTCTTAGCAAGCTCTCAAATTACTACACACACACATTCACACACACGCACATCACATCATCATCATCAAATCAATTTGCATCATCTTTGGGACGCAACTTCTTCTGACTTGTCTCTGCTGTCTGGAACTTCTGGTTATGATTCTTACGTTGTCTTCATGTATGCACATCTTTCGTGCATTTTCCTTCACCCACCTTATCATAACTCAAGGTTCAGTTCTAATATGGACAAAAATTACAATTCATTATATTTTAATTTGTTTATTTAAAAGAAACATTGGTAGTGTGAAAATTACCAAATGTTTGTTGGAAATCAAACAAGATAGGTTAATGTCTCCATTATATCAATACCACTCTAGTCCAGTCCTTATGAGTCACGCTCCAACCATTTCATTCATAAATTAAACCAACGTGGTTGAGTTCTTAATATTGCTTGAAAAATGAAAACAAAAATTCTAAATTTACTCTTATTTAAAAGGATCCAGTAATGATGCTCATCACAAAGTGAAGAGCACCAAATATAAATTAGTCATGGCCTGTCCAAATTTAGTTTTTTGTTTTATTTTTAAAAACAATACTTTAATGGTACATAATCTAAAATAAGGATAATCTTCTAATTTTAAATTTTTCTGTTTTTATTTAAAAATCATCAGTTGAGATTTTTTAAAATATATCGTTGAAAATGTATGTGTCATTTAGCTTACCACAAGCGTATGGGTCGCAAGTAATAGTATAGTGATAAAAAGAGTGAATTGTAATTAACCGTGTTCTTAACTAGGTTGAATGAAAACATTTGAAATTGAGTAAGTCAAATAAGGAATTTTGATTAAAACAAAAAAGTTTAGCAACGGAAAATTGTTTCTAACTTCAAGAGATTAAAGGCTTATAACTTTTTTACAAGATTGAGAAAAAAACATGTCGTTCTTGAAATTGTTATGAACTTGACCGGTATTGGAAATGTCGTGTAGCGTGGTAATAAAATGGGTCATAGTTGGATGAATCGTTGAGAACTAGTGAAGAATATGAGAATGAGGTGGAAGAGTTTATTGAATTTTGCTAGAAGGAATGTGGCTACAAAAAATGGGATGTATTACTTTGTCCATGTGTTAATTGTTTAAATGGGAGTCGAAGGGATATTGCTGATATGCGGATCACCTTCTTTGTGATGGAATACACCTTCGATACACAACGGGATATGGCATAGTGAGGAAGTAAGTAGGTGCATCCAAGAAACGAAGTTGAGGTAGATGATGATGGAATGGAGAAAATGATTCATGATGTTGGTGCTTAATCTTTTGCACACCGGGTGAATATGAAGCGTGCGGAGTGATGCGCGGGAGACACTTTTGTTCCTGGGTGTACTAAGTATACAGTTGATCGGGACCTTACATTTGGTCAACTTAAAGGCAACTTGTGGGTGGACCGATAAGCAGGTTTCAACGTCGGCGTTTGAATTGTTGTGTGATATGTTGCCGAGATGATAATGTACTTCCAAATCGTATGTATGAGGCCAAGAAAATCTTGTCGATGGGTATGGAGTATAAAAAGATACACGGTTCCTAATATCGCATATTGTACAGAAATGAGTACGAAGGCCTCAGTAATTGTCCGAAGTGTAAAACTTCACGATACAAAGTGAAGAAAGTTAGTGTTTCTGGAGAGCAGACAACAAAAAGGCAACCTTTGAAGGCCTTGTGGTATCTTCCAATAATTCCGCGGTTTAAGCGTACGGTTTACTAGTGAAGCAACGACGAAGAACTTGAGATGGCATTCGATGAGAGAATATCCATGGAAAATATCTTGGCACCCTAACACTCTCCGCATGGAAGAAAATAGATGAAATGTTCCCTTCAATTTGGTGAGCCAAAGGAAACCGGGAGTACTGGGCTTTGTCTGAGATGGTTTTCCAACCCGTATCGAACTCTTAGCAAGACCTATAGCGCATGGCCTAGGTTCTCCTTGTAATATACAACTTACCTCCCTAGCTATGTATGAAACGAAGTATGTGATGCTACATGATGATTCCTGGACCAAACAACCCGGGAACAATATCGGGATGTGTACTTGGCGCCTTTGGTTGAGTGTTTGAAGAAGTTGTGGGAGGAAGGCGTAGATGTGTTTGATGCATATAAGAAATGAGTCTTTCAAGTTGCGTGCAATGATTTTTACCACGATAAACGACTTTCCCGCATACGGAAATTTGTCGAGTACGGTGTGAAGGGGCATAAGCAAAGTCCAATATGTGAAGCGGAGACACAAACTTCCATCAACTAAAGCACGAAAAACGGTCTACTCCTCGGTCATAGGAGGTTTCTTCCTGTTCCACGCATATCGTAAGTTAAGAAAGCTTTAACGGCTTACCTGAGCGTAGCACGCGCCTCCAAAGGCATTAACCGTGAGAGGACGTTTTATAGCCTGAAGTAAAACATATCAATGTTATATTGGGTAAGCGGCAAAGGAAGGTGAGCGAGAAGAATATATGGAAGAAGAGATCAATTTTCTTTGATCTTCCATATTGGCGTAGTCTTGATGTGAGACACGATCTTGATGTGATGCATGTGGAGAAAACGCGTTTGTGATAGCCTTGTCGGTACTCTTTTGCACATACCGGGGAAGACTAAGGATGGAATTAGTGCGAGACTAGATCTGGTTGATATGGGAATAAGAGAACGGTTACATCCACGAGTAATGGAAGATGGTAAGAGGGCATACATGGAGCAAAGAACTCATACACTATCAAAAGCGAGAGAAGAAAAGTTTGTGTGGATGTCTATATGAAATTAAGGTGCCACAAGGATATTCTTCTAATTTGAGAAGGTGTGTCTCAATGAACGATTTGAAGTTAGTGGGAATGAAGTCCATGATTATCATGTGTTGATGCAACAACTACTACCAATAGCTATTAGAGGCATTATGAAAGATGAAGTGCGATCCACTATAACAAGATTGAGTATTTTCTTCAATGCTATACGCAACAAAGTCATTGACATTGAAAAGTTGGATGAATTGGAAAATGAGGGTTATATTATTTTGTCCCAACTAGAGATGCATTTCCCTCCGCTTTTTTGATATCATGGTGCACTTGATAGTGCACTTGGTAAGGAGGTAAGACTCGCGGTCCGGTTTACCTAAGGTGGATGTACCCTTTCGAGCGATACATGAAGATCTTAAAAGGGTATTCTAAAAACCCTTATCGGGAAGCCTCAATAGTTGAGAGATATGTAGTTGAAGAGGCTATGAAGTTCGCAAAGATTATCTATCGGGGCGACGATACAATCTCGGCATGACGAGGGGATAAGCGAGGAACTCGAGGAATCAAGGCGAAGAATAAGCCTCGTGAAGAGGTGTTGCAAGCACACTTGTACATCTTGAATAATACGGAAGAAGTTATGAAGGAAGCTTCCCAATCTCGATCCTTCCACCGCTATCCGGGCCCCGAGCGACCTCCGTCACAAAAAATGGAAAGTCTGCGAGAATGAAGGGTGACAAATACATCAATGAAGATGTTTTGAGGTTGCCTCAAAGATTGTAAGTAGTTAAATTAGAAGTATTGAATAGCCTCAGTTGTTTCATACTATATAAGAGTTTAGTTATTATTTATGAAAAATCTTATGGTACAGGATTCACTTGAGCAGCAGAGCAGCCAAGGCTCATTCACGCCAGGTACACGGCAGGACATTTTGTCAACGGCGATTGGGAAGCCGGATTACCTTGATGCTGTTCGAGGGGAGACAAGGGGAGTGAGTGTCGCAAAATATTTCGGACGGCGTTCACGTTTGTATGACGAAGAGAGCCATAAGGAGCTTGAAGCCAGAATTCGAGCGAACCTCGTAGATGAGGTTATGGCACAACTACTGGGTGAAATGAAAGCTATGGTACAACAGCAACGTACAACCGACGAATCCCCGAAGATCCCCAGCAGCAAAGGTAGTTTTCAGCCTCTAGAGGTTTCTAGTGGCGGACCTTTTCCCCCTCCAGAGGTACCTATTGGCGAGCCGTCTCACACTCCACAGGGAGGTATACCTTGCACTCTATACTTGGATGACCCACACCGGCGGATTGTTGCCGATGGTCTTGTTTACCCAGAACAAGACAAACACCACGGCAAGCAAATTTCAGAAGACCAACGTCGGGTGACTGTGAAAAGTGTGCGAGAGGGGGAAGAAGAGATAGCCGTCCCGATTGATGATGAGGAGGTTACCATACTAAGCGCTGCCATCACATGGTTCATCCTTTGGCCGGATCATCTTATTGAGATGGGGACGACACCTTCGATGGTAGGAAATACATTTCGATGATTGATGATGAGTAGTTTCGATTGATTTTCATTGCTAACCCACTAACAATGATATGATTTTTATTTTTTCATAGCATGAACAAGCTGCGAGCTTATTTCCCTACTTAGCACAGTTGCGAGAGTTGTACAAGGACATCGACCTTATAAGCTTGGAGATGCCTCCGGGCATAGTCGGTGCAGAAAAGACATATCCAATAACGATTGACAAGAAAGATTTGAAAGAGTTTATGCACATGGATTGTTTAGATATACAGTTTCTTCAACTTGCAATCCTGTAAGTTTTTTTAACCATTTAATTATATGTCAGTACTCTTTTTTTTGTTTAATATATTCAATAACATTTATCGTTTTATTTCATTTCATATTGTCTGCCGCGAAATATGCGCCAACACAAAGCGAGCGGATTCGTATGGATACTTATGTCCTGGATGCACGGCTTCGGCTTGCAATAAGTTACCCAGAAGGTCAATTTATGTTGGTTTAACAATGGGCGACGGAGGCAAGTCTTGTTATCTAGCGCCAATACATGAAAGGTGCGTACTTTTGTTTTGTGTCTATATAATATTTTTGTGAATAAATTGCTTTCTTATCTTAATTTAATATTAATACGTATATGTTGTAGTGGTCATTGGACCCTATGTGTAGTTTGTCCCGCCAAGAACGCATGTTATTGGTTTGATTCCGTAGATGGCAATCCAAACGAGGATATCAAAACCATGTTTGCCGAGTAAGTAAATTTTTGTCTAAATCATCGATTCTTCTTTTAAATGAATGGTTTAACATGTCTCGTTAATTTCCATTTTAATGATAGGGGCCTCAAGACGTATAGACAGCTTGTTGGAACAAAAGAGCAGGGTGGACCGAAGTGGTTTAAGCCGAAGGTAAGTAGTTTCAATTCAAGTTATTTCATTGACACAGTTGATTTCGATGTGCTTTAATTCGTTTTAACAATTTGCTTTTGATTTATAGTGCCATCAACAACCAGGGAACACCGAGTGCGGATACTACGTTATCGGTTGGATGCACTCCATCGTTACGGACGGACGTATTCAAGGTTTTCAAACTGTACGTAATCGCTCTGTGATCCTCAAATGATGATATTTTTGTTGTTGTACTTGAGTTGTTAATTATTTCATTAACTTCTTTACCTTGTTTTCCAATTTACAGTTTTTGGGGACTGCGGATCCGTACTTGCAGGATGGCATCGATTCTATTCGAGACAAGTTGGCTGGACATCTTCTTCAACACATAGCCTAGTTAGTAGTGAGCATGATTAATATGTTATTATATTGTGTTAGTGATTCTTTGCTACGGTTGGTCGTTTGTATCTTGTTTGGTGTTATTATCATGTTCAAAATCGCAAGTTTGGTGTTATTGTGTTAGTATGTTATTGTGTTAGTGATTCTTGTGTTGCTTGGTGGGTTTCGGGTGATGCAAACTTGGTAGATATCCCATTGTTGTAATCTCATTGATAGTTTGTGTCTTTTAAAGTTTGGTCTTATTGTGGGTTTGCGATTCAAATTAGGCGATGCAAAACTTGGTAGATATGTTGCTATCTCATTGTTAGGTTAGTCTTTGCACCATCATTTTCGAGTATATATAGCATTATTTAAAAAAAAAAAAAAAAAAAAAAACTCAACAAAGGCGTCCTGATTATGTAATCAGGACGCCTTTATTCTTAATAAGGCGACCTGATTATAAATCAGGTCGCCTTAAATAAGGCGACTCCGATTTATAAATAAGGTCGCCTTAATTAAGGCGACGATGTTTAATTAGGTCGCTAAAGCCCAAAATTTCCACTACCCTCCCAAGACGTCCCTCGTAAAGGGACGTTAAAATGGATTACTCGTTTTTTAAACATTTTTTATATTTCATGAAACTATGCAATTAAATCACTTATGCTAGTTGAATGAGTCTATATGCAAGTCAAAGATTCCAAAATCATCAACCAAGCTCTCTTAAATCAAGATTGATTTTTAATATTCATTAAAAATATTCAATCTCGTGTTTATAATTAAAGAAAACCATCTTTCCAAAACAATTTTTTATTACACTATGCTAGGTTGTTATATATATATTATATTAACAACAAATCATCCATTTAATCCATAAACTTTAAGTCTAACATTATTTTTCTCAAGTTCTACAATCAAAATAGTTGTCTCAAGCATCATTCAATTAAAGTAATCTAATCATGTGGTGATCAAACACAAGATAGCCACTAAGCATTAAAAAAATCAGTATATATTCTCAGTAACTAGCAAAAGCAAAAAATCTAGTAGTTCAAATCTATACAATGGGTAAAAGTAATCCTAAATGACAAATTTAGCTAGACATAATGTGAAATGAACTAAAGATAACAATAAAACTCATGTTCATAGGAAGATTCAACAGAAAAATAGAGAAGGTGGGGAAAACTAAAGAAAGCTCTTAAAATCTTCAAAATTTTCCTCCATGCCCTCAAATATAATCTTCCTTCAATCCCTCTTCCAAGATGTTTTCTCTTGTGTCCAGCCTCTCTTGAGCATAGAATTCCTCTTAGGTTAAAAAAGCCCCAAATGCGTCACTTTTTCAAAACGTGCCGCATTAGTTTCGTAACTTCGCTTTTGCTTCACTAAAGTTAAGCAACAACCACCACTGTCAGAAAGGCATATTTTTGTGGTGTATTTGCTTTTGCTTCATTGTAGCGAGGCAACATCAAATGTGCATAGAAAGGTCCATTTTTTAGGTGTTTTCACTTTTGCCTTGTTGTAACGAAGCAAAAGTGACTGTGAATATCTTCAAGTTACTTCTTTAATCTTCCTCTTGATTTTTTGTTCTTCTTTTCCCCACTTCCAATAATACTTGAAAGCTTCTACAACTTGTCTTCATTCTCCTACAAAGAGAGGAGTCTATGAGCTTTCTAATTTCTTCAACTTAATTAATCAAAACTTCTACACATTTAGCTCAAAATTTGATAATTGCCAAAGCATTTTCATCACATCACATTTTTCTTCATTAGTATAAATTTTATGCACAATTTGAGTTCAAAACCAAAAAATGTATAAGAAAAATGTGATGAATATAAGAATTTCTAGAAAATAACAATATGAACGTTCCATCTCACTAGAGTGATGAGCATCACCCTAATGAGCATGGAAATTATTGGGTCACACTTAAACCATGAATCACATCATGAAAATTGAAAAATAAAATTATTACATCAAGCTTTTTTCATTTGACCATGAGATTTCTTTTTTGAGGTTTAGAGTGTCTCTCCCAATAAATGTGTTTTCTGAAATTCAAACTTGTGTTTTCTTCTCTATGGGGTGAATCCGCTTACCATCTTAGCTAACAACTTGTTAGTTGTATCAAGCTTTAAAAAGGAACAATCTTGAAACAATACACCCACTTTTAGTGATTTATAATAAGGATGGTGCACACTTTCTAGAAAGTGACTTCTAATGAATACCAAAGTGAAATTCTATACCATTAGATAAGAGGTATAAAAGTAATAAAGACTTACTCTTAATCTTTTGATGAGGGTAGGATAGTATAGGGGAGTTCACTTTCATTAATTTTATGTCGAATCATGAGATAAGTTTGTTAGAGGTGTTTGGTGTAAAAGTGTAAGAGTAGTATTTTCCCATGGTATGCTTGTGTGCTTTCCTCTTTCATGCCCTCATGTGCCCGAGGATCCAATAAAAAAAAAAAAAATTTGGCTGCCATTTCAAATTTACGGTTGTGTTTGATATGATGGACTAATTCTTTAGGAAAAATGGTGTAGGGGAATAGAAAGGGACTTTCATGAAAGGGTTATTTTAAAGTCAAATATTTGTTTTGGAGGTATATATGAAATTATTTTAAAAAAATTTGTGTTGGAAATTTGGCATATGTCATGAGTACCCCCATACTTATTAGATATCCAAATTAAATCTTCGTAGCAAGTAAAGGAACATGTGCGCATTGGCACTTTTTTTTTTATATCACCCAATATTCGGTTGGGGGTTCATGACCGTCCCTCTTAATATAAGTAACTCATTTGTGACTCGAACTCAATACTCAAAGAATTTAGTATGGCTGCTAGACTAATTATATACTGATACATTGACACTATTTTAGTAATTTATAATAAAAGGCTCATATTTGATATTTCTTGGGAGAACTGCGATATTTAGATGTTTATATGAAACATATAATATTTTGGCAGTTTCTAAAAATTAAATACTTAAAATTATTGGCTTTACTCTATAGAATTGTAATTAGTTTATTTTATGTTATCGTTCATTCATTTTTCTTAAAGCCTTCCATGACACTTGATAGAGACGTAGCCCGCATGCATATAGAGTCCGTTTGAGTTAATCGTGAGATAAGTGATTTATTTTTTATTTGATTTTTGTAGAAATAAGATAAGATAAAAATTAGATTGTAAATATTTTTTAAAACTGAAACGTGTTTGAATTATTATTATTAAAAAGCCCGTTGAGATGAAAATGACAAAAAAAATGGCATGAACCTTATTGAATATTATACACATACATGTATATTAGTTATATATATTGTGATAACTTAATATAAAAAATTATATTTGATAAAAAAATTAAATTATTATTAAAAAAATTAAAACAACAATAAAGTACTTAATTAAATATATTTAATGGATAAATCGTATATAAATTAGAATGCATAAAAATTTATATGAACATGTTGATAGTAAATAATAGTACATTGCTTATTAAATTACCTATCCTAAAAAAGTCGGTTTCTGATTTTATCATGAACATAATTTATTTAACCCAATTTTGCTGATGTGGGTGGCACATGTTTTACCATGTCATGATATTTTATTTTTTTTGAAAGTGATGATTTATTTGCTACAATATTACGCCCTCTGTTTAAAACTCTTTTAGTCTCTATTATTTTCAAAGATTTCCACATCCAACTACCCTTAATTTATTTGAAAGCCGAGGTGATAAGAGAAATAAAGGAAGAGAGAGAGAAATTTCATAATCCCATATTCCAAAAATTCTAGAGAGTTCTTCATCTTCCTCTTCGCCGTCTTCCTCCTCTTTCTCTTCGATGCTACTCTGACTCCTCTGGTCCCAACAAACCTTCCAATCGCCTCCAGTCGCGTCTTCTTTTCTCCAACTCGATGATGAAGACGATCCGACTCCTCTAGTTCTACCACCTCGCTCCAGATCTCGATCAACCATAAAATTATGAAAGATGTGGAGTTGATGAGGACTTAAATTGAGAGAAGGAGGAGAAATTTTCGGTCACCAATGCAACACTCTCTAGAAACTAAAATTTGGAGCTCCGGAAAAGCTAATGGTCGCCGCCAACGCTCTCCATAAGCCCAATGGAGGAAAAGCTAACCCAAACACCTCTAACCGGGCTTTTTTTACACTGATGCTTCCACTAGGATTTTTTCCTCTCAAACGCTCACTCCCAACACGTTCCCAAACGTTGTGTCAACGATTCACAGGTGCCGGAGCTAACACTCTGATCTTAATGTACAACTTGTTGGCAAAAAAAAAACACACACACACACACATATATATATATATATTATTATACAACTATATAATTAATTTAATTAATAAAAATTAGTTAAGTTGGTTATTGATAAGAAAAGTGTGTTGATTTTCTTAAAATGGCTATTTAATCATTTGCATTGAAAACCTAACTATTTGTTGGTGGAAATTTTTTAATATGTGTAATTAACAAGGTTATTAAACCCGAACCAGCCACTAAACCAGTCGAGGTACTGGGTCAAGAGTTAGTGGGTCAGACGGAAGTCAAACAAGAGTTAACCCAGATTCAAACATATGAGAAAGTGAAAATTTTAAGGTTATTAGTATGAAATTCTAAAGAAAATGAAGAAATCGATTTTAGGATCGGGTTGATGCTTGAATCAAACCGGTTCGCTAGTTTTCAAGCCGAACCGGCCAACCTATTTTAGATTTAATAACACTAATAATTAATGGGACAGTATAAAAAAGTTAGAAATCTAAAAATAAAGTGGATTGAATATTCTATTTATAAGCAAAATACTCACAAATTTTTCAGCTAGATCATATATTTATAACAGGAAGGACTAAGGAGTACTAAAATATAAATGATATATTGTGTTATCCTTTTCTTTTTCTTTAAACAAAAACTAAACATGTCAGGGTAAGGTTTCCCTCTTCTTCCTTTACTTTTAAGCGCTTTTTTTTCATGTATATCGTTCAAGAGGTTACATGTTGATGAGACTTAATTGCAATCTTGTTTGAGATATTGTCAAACATTAAATATGGACATCTCTTTCAATAAAGATTTCAACCTTGATTCACTATATTGTGAGTGGCTAACTTTTTCCACTAGATCCAGCTCTGTTGGTAAAAGTGCTACAGTTTTTGTTGTGCGTCCTTGGGTTTCATCTAATTTTGTTGTGGATTACTATTACAAAAAACAAGAGGGGCCAACTCCACCGGTGTGTTTTTAGCCCAAAAGGCCCATAAAATAATTTAGCCAAACCCAACGTCCCATTCATAACAACATAAGCGTCTACTAGTAGTGCAGTGATATTGAGATTCATTTCTCCCCCCTAGGTCCTAGGTTCGATCCCCCTCCCCTATCGTCTTGTATCAAAAAAAAATAAAGAAAATGTTTCTTCCGGCACAAATAAAACTAGAAACAAAGGAACCGGGTGGGCAACCAAAAAAAAAAAAACTAGAAACAAAGTTTTCCCCAAAAAAATAAAAATATAAAGTGCCATATTATGTGATAATGTGATATCCTTGGGTTTCGTACTTTCATTTTTGGGAAAATTATACCAAAAAGACGTGTTGAGCAGAGAACAGAATGGCGAGGAGGGAGGGAAGCCAATGCGGTGCTTGAGCAACCAATGTTGCTTGAGAATGCTGGGTACAGAGGACGGAGGAGAGGTGTTGGTATTGGGGTCGGTGTCAAGGTTCTTCGAGAAGAGAGATATTTAGATAAATCAGGCAAGGCGAGGGTGTTGACGGGCGGATTCGCAGAGAGGATGACTCCGACTATTTTCGTGCGAGAACATTGTTGCCTATGAGGTGGGAAGCATGGAAAATGACTCCGACTTCGATTTGGAGTCAGAGTCGGAGGCATTTTCCGACGAGGAAGAGGAGGAGTCGGTGGAAGGTCAAAACGATGGGCAAGAACAATAGGAGGAGGAGATAAACGAAGGGACGGGAAGGTAAAGCCGGAAGAGAAAGAGGAAAGCGGCGGAGGTGACGGTGACGGTGGTGCTGCAGGACGGAGGGAAGAGCGCGTGGGAGAAGAAGAAACTCGTTAAAGTATTCCAGCCAGTTTAATTTTATTACTTTATGAGAGTTGTCTATAAATTAGAGATTGTAACTGATCTTTCTATTATATTTTGTCTTACTTAAAACTTTAAAACTTCAGTGTATTTTCCCTTCATTTTTTGTTTTGCCAGAAACAAAAGTGATAATGTGATATATGTCACACACACAATTTTCTAGGATTCAATAGCTTAAAGTGAAAAACCTTAAAAGACTTCACTGTTCCGAAGTAATTCTACTTCAGAATGTGACCATATTATTACAAGTTATTGATCCTTCTTTAGCTGAGTTTATAGAATATATCGAACCCATCTGATCGATATCCAACACAGATTCGGGTTCTTCTGTTTCAAAATCAAGACTCAAAAGTTTCACGCCAAACAATTTAATGTCGAGCCTGCGCACGACAACAAAAAAAATTGCAAGTGAAGCTTGGAATGACATTTAACATTTTCGTGTATGTGAATTTAAAAATAAAGTGAAAGCGGAAAACATAGAACATACGCGTATTTTGAAATTTTGAACAACATTCAAGAAATTAAAAAATGTGGAGATCTTCAAGAAAAGACGAAAATCAAGCAGTTGGAGCATACGTTGTGGTAGCTTCTGTTGAAAGTTTGGGGTTTGACCATAAGAACATGGCAACAGAAGTGGAACGTCAGATGTAAATAATGTGAAAACTAGTATGGAATTATTTAGTCCGCATATAAATGTAATTAGACAACCCCTATCAAGGAGCCATGTGTTCAATGCAAATATATGAATTCTTGTATGAATCTGATTTCTGATGTTATTTATGATCTAGCTAATTAAAATATTACAACTTAGATGCTGATTCAGCACTTCCTAAATATTAACTGGTATATTAATAAAATCAAAAGATTCTATAAGAGTGATTTTTCATCACTTGCGAAATCTTAATTAAGATATTCATTTCTTAAAGAAAAAAAAAATATGAAATACATGAGCAGCCAATTAAGATCAATGTTAATTGAGTTGTTGTATTTTAACTCGTTCAGACCACAAATAACGTGACAAATCTGTTTCACACAAAAAATTCTCCATTAATTTATACAGCCCTATCTTTCTTTGCATTTGGATTGTCTGAAATATGAAGCTGGTTTTTATCTCATTTACAATTATTTAGAATATTTTTTTGAGATTGTATTCTGATAAAATAGTATAAATTTTTAAAATAATAATATAAAAAAGAGATACGGCACCACGTGAATTTCATATTTTATGATAAAATATTTTGATAATATCTCAATTCAAATTATCATTTATTATAGTACATATATGAAAACACAAGTGTGGAAGTCAGAAGAAAATGAAGTTGAACCTCCTTTTTGAAATAGGATATGATGGGCTGTGTGTGAAGCACGTGGGAGGTTGGACTTCACTTTGGATTGTCCGCTTCATCTCATATGCGTAAATTGCCTCTTTATGATCCTTGACTCTTGACTTTGCCCATTTCAACCCTTTTCCATTTCTGAATCAATTCGTACCTGAACACCCCACTGTTAATTATTTGTTTGGAAAATTGCAATTAAGAATTGGCATTAGATCAATTATATAAATAATTTATAAATACCTATGAACTCGGCGGTGTGGACACATAAAAATATTGAACTACGTATACTCGCATAACAACTATCATCATCATAATTTAATTACATCATGCTTCTAAATGAGCTCGATTGCTTTAATTTAGCCATGAGAAGACAATGAATGAATGAACAAACGTTACAAATCAAATCATTTCAATTCCAATCATAGTTAATTAAGTTGAAGAATGATTTAAAAGGGTGAATATTGACATATTTGTTGGAAAACTCAACCTGATAATCTTGGATCAGGATTATGCAACAAGGCAGAGAAAAGATGAAAATCTTCTTATTCATCAATATGGAAGTTTTACACCACCTTCAATAATGTGCCGTGTGGAAACTATATATAGCCAATTACAAATACAATCAGTATATATATAATCAGAATATTACCTATATTTTAATATTACCTATTTATATATTTATATATTCTAACACTCCCCCTCAAGTTGGGGGCGCAAATATGTCAATAGACCCTAACTTACTCAATAACTTGCGTTGGACGTCTCCTGACACTGGTTTCGTTAACAAATCAGCATCTTACTCATGAGAACGAACATGCAGAAGGTCTATCACTTTCTCTCGCCATTTATCACGAATAAAGTGGCAATCCACTTCAATGTGCTTCGTTCGCTCATGAAAAATTGGATTTGCAGCGATGTGTATTGTTGCAATATGTCACAGTAGATCGGCACTGGTTGTATTTGTGGAATCTGCAAGTCACGAAGCAGTCCACGTGCCCAAACTATTTCAGATGTGGCCATACTGAGTGCCCTATATTCAGCCTCTGCAGATGACTTTGAAACCGTGGTTTGCTTCTTTGTCTTCCACATCACAAGAGATCCTCCAAATTTCAGCAAATATCCAGTGACCGAGCGCCGTGTAATTCCACAAGAAGCCCAATCTGAATCACAAAAACATTCTAGATTAGAATTTCCATCAGAACTCAACTTTATACCAAGTCCAACGGTACCCTTTAGATATCTAAGAACATTTCTAGCTGCTGCCATGTGTGACTTAGTCGGTTTTTGCATAAACTGGCCTAATGTCTGCACACAAAAACAAATGTCAGGTCTAGTCATGGTTAGGTAAATCAATTTACCAATCAAGCAACGATACTGTTCTGCATTCTTATACAGATCCTGTACATTGTGTTTTCCTTCCTGAAAAGGCATTAATTTCAAATTTTGTGCCATCGGAATACTTAATGGTTTACATCCACTCATGCCTGTGTCAGATAACAAATCCAATACAAACTTTCGTTGAGACAAAACCACACCTGCTTCAGATTTAGCTATATCTATACCAAGGAAGTATTTCATATGTCCTAAATCTTTAATCCTGAAATTATCATGCAGCATATTCTTGGTATAACTAATACCTTCTTCAGAGCTACCAGTAATTAATAAATCATCTACATATACTAAGACAAATACCACACAATTATCCCAATCCATAGTAAACAGAGAGTAATCACTTTTACTTTGTACAAAACCACCCTTAATAAGGGCTTGAGATAGTTTTTGATTCCATTGGCGGGAAGCATGTTTAAATCCATAAAGGGGCTTCTTTAGCTTACAAACCACATGCTCCCCCTTACCTTCGAAACCTTGAGGCAATCTCATATATACCTCTTCTTGGATATCACCCTGCAAAAAAAGCATTATATACATCCATTTGATAAAGATTCCAAGAATACATGGCTGCCAATTTCAATACTAGCCTAACTGTAAACATTTTCACAACAGGTGAAAAGGTTTCATGGTAGTCAATGCCTTCTCTTTGACTATATCCCTTGGCAACTAACCTAGCCTTATATTTATCTACGTTCCCATCAGAATTATATTTGACTTTATATACCCACTTACAACCAATTGGCTTTTTATCTTTGGGTAACTGCACCAGCTCCCATGTTTGATTTTCTTCCAAAGCCTGCATTTCAGCCTTCATAGCTTCTACCCATTTAGGGTTGGTAACTGCCTGTTTGTAGGTAGAAGGCTCAGGAATTGTATCAATACAAGACAAAAAAGCCAAATGATCAGCAGAAATAGCATCATAAGAAACAAACTGATTTATAGGATAGGGACATTTTGTTACATGTGATGAATTGGTTTCAGAAGTTAAAAGTGTGCACACATAATCACTAGACCAAATCGGTGGTCGCCTATCCCTTACAGGACGTGACTGATCTAAATCATTTGAACAGTCAGCAATCTGATCAGAAATTTCTTGATTTGATTGTTGTGTATCCTGTATGTGTGGAAGATCATACTTATCCTGTGTTAAATCAGATTGTACACAAGGAGTTTCTGACTCAAACCAGAACATCTCTCTTAGGATCGGATGCATTCCTTGTGGCTGCTGCGAGTGTGTATTCCTGAAAGGAAATATTTGTTCTGCAAAACTGACATGACGACTTACAAACAGCATGTTAGATTTAAGATTTAATAGCAAATAACCTTTCTGACTTTCTGGGTAACCTAGAAACACACAGGGAATAGCACGAAGTTGAAGTTTATCATGAATCTTAAGGTCTGTGGCATAGGCAAGAGACCCAAATACCTTCATATGTTTGAGGTCCGGTTTCTCCCCATAGACCCTTTCAAATGGCGTCTGAAAATCAAGAACTTTAGAAGGCAATCTATTAATTAAATATGCTACAGCCTTTACACATTCACCCCAGTATTGAACTGGAAGGTTTGACTGTAACATTAAACTCCTCGTTACCTGCATAATAGTCCTATGCTTACGTTCTACAACTCCATTTTGCTGAGGAGTATAAGGACATGTAGTTTCATGCACAATACTTTTTTCTTGAATAAGCATCTTAAAGGAATTACTTAGAAACTCACTCCCATTATCACTCCTAATTCTCTTAATTTTCACATTGAATTGAGTCATAGCATAAGCAATAAAATGACAAACATAAGTAATTAAATCAGATTTATGTCTCATCAACAAAAGCCATGTGGCTCTAGAATAGTCATCCACTATTGTAAGAAAATATGTAAATCCTTGATGAGTGGGCGTCCTATATGGACCCCATATATCTATGTGCATTAGCTCAAAACAATGAGTAGTCTTAATACAGGAAGAGGAAAAAGGAAACTTGGTTTGCTTGGATTGAGCACATATATCACATTTGTGATTTATCAATTCAGTGTCATCAATTGCAAAACTCAAACGTTTCATTACAGAAAAAGGGGCATGGCCTAATCTCCTATGCCACAAACATACATCAGCAAATTTCAAATTATTATTGTGTTTGTGTTTTTGTGTAACATTTAATACATGAGAAATGTGGGGAACTTTAAGGATGTATAATCCATCTATCATTCTACCGGTCATCTTCGTCCTTCCATGTAGAAGGTCCTGAAAAACACAATGATCAGGAAAGAATACAGTACACCATTTAATGTAATGTTAGGGGCTATTTTAACTGAACCTACATGTGTAACAGGGATTCCCTGGCCATCTGGAATTTTAATTGACTTAACAGGTCCATTATATGCATCACATTTATCTAATAGAGATATATCACTAACTAAATGTGTAGTTTTGCCTGAGTCTAGAATCCAATATGAGTGGACAGAATTTAAAGAGGGAGATATAGCCAAACCTGTACCAGTCAACGCGTGCACAGTTGAGTCCTCATCCTTCTGCAACATGACAAGAAGACGCTCATATTTTTCTTTGGACAAAGAAGTAGTCACTGTGCTTGTGGTGTTGACGTGTAGGTCTGCATCACCACTCGATTCCATCCCTAATTGACCATGCGCCTTTAGCTGTGGTTTATTTCTTTTGAAGCTAGGTGGATAGCCGACTAACTGAAAGCACTGTTCACGTAAATGGCCCTTTTTGTTGCAGTAGGTACACTCAACGGTGGGATCCCCACGGCCTCTGCCTTTCCCACGACCCCTGCCTTTGCTGAGCATAGTGATCCCCTCTGTTGGGTGGCCACAATCAGATATGGACCTTTGAGTTTCGTCCTGGATGACCATAGAATAAGCTTCATTAACAGAAGGGAGCAGAGTCATAAGGAGGATCTGTCCTCTAGCCTGATTGTAGGACTCGTTGAGTCCCATTAAGAACTGCAAAAGTTTCTGTTCTTGTATCAATTCAGAATAAGCCTTGGATGTGTTACAGGTACATAACGGTAAGGTGATTAATGCAGATTGTTCCTCCCACAATTCCTTCAGTTTCGAAAAGTAAGTGGAGACTGAAGAAGTACCCTGGTAGTGGAGAGAAATTTCACGATGGAGACCAAAAATCCTAGCCCCATTCTTCTTATCAAATCGCTCTTGAAGGTCTGTCCAGACGCGATGTGCATCTTGGAAGAAAATGACCCCATTAGCCAATTCCTTGGAGAGCAAATTCAAGAGCCAGGAAAGAACAACCGCATTACATCTATCCCATTGGGGTTGGAGATTCATATCTTGGTCTTCTTTCCTACAGGTCCCGTCAATGAGACCAAGCTTATGTTTGCCAAGCAGAGCAATTCTCAGGGCTCGACTCCAGACGGTGTAATTTTCAAAACCAGTGAGCGTGTGTGGAATGATGGAAAGCCCTTGTGTATCATATGGATGGAGATATAATGGATGTGAGAAGGGAATGGAACCTGGAGTAGTCTTCGCAGATGCGTCTTTCTCAGCCATGGGAATGTTGGCGGAAGTGACGGTGGTCGTGAGAGATGCGGAAGTAACGGTGGGTGAAGTAGTGAGATCAGGGGTCAAAAGGAGACTTACGGTGGAGCTTGAATCGCACAACGGATGACGGATTCAAGAATCACAAGAAATCCGGCCACCAAGAAGAGGGTTTCCGTGAGAGCTGGATGCCAAGAATGTCTAGAAATCGCCTATCGAGCTCCTATCACAGGGTCGCCGTGAGAGCTAGGTCGAAGAACGTCTGGATATGTTGTCGTGAGAGCTGGGTGCCAAGAACGTCTGGAAATCACCTATTGAGCTCCTATCACAGGGTCGCCGTGAGAGCTAGGTCGAAGAACGTCTGGATCGCGAGGCTCGTATCACTGCCAATTTCACGCCTGGGTAGTTGGGTCGGGTGAAACACGGGTAATTCATATCATACAATGCTCCACGGATCTTGGTTGAGCAGAAGGAGGATCTTGGGCCAATTCTTGACAATTGGGCCGTGATCACTTAAAAACCAAGAGAAACCATGGAGGATTGGAGTGGCTCTGGTACCATGTTGGAAAACTCAACCTGATAATCTTGGATTAGGATTATGCAACAAGGCAGAGAAAAGATGAAAATCTTCTTATTCATCAATATGGAAGTTTTACACCACCTTCAATAATGTGCCGCGTGGAAACTATATATAGCCAATTACAAATACAATCAGTATATATACAATCAGAATATTACCTATATTTTAATATTACCTATTTATATATTTATATATTCTAACAATATTCACTAACAATACAATACAACAACAATTGCTTTTCAAGCTCGGCCCTCACGTTAAAAAGAACGATGGACGACACAGTTAGGCCCCAATCAGAAGCTATCTGGCTGAATTCGCTAACCATTGCTCTCAGTTCTTAATATTTATATTACCAAAAAACACTAGTAAAAACGGTCTCTTTTAATTAAAGATAAAAGATAAAAAAAAAAAATACTATTTAAACTTTAAAATTTCAAATTAATTTTGTTGTCCGGCTAAACTTGTGTAGCAATTGATAACCCTTTTTATTAGGAAATCATTAATTTGTGATTTTAAAATTAAAGTGATATTTTCTTACTTTTTTTCCTTTTATTAATTTCTCTCTCTCTCTCTCTTTCAAATGTATGAAATTGAAGTATTATATAAAAAAAGTATACGCGGCTTATGTTTTTAAAAAAGTGATATCGAAAACGAAAAACTAATTTGGCAATTTTCTGTCGATTTTTTTAATAATATGAAGTAAAAAGGGGTTTTTAAGCTAAGGGAGGACAAAATAATTATGAGTTTAACCCTTATCCTCATCATAGGCAAGAATGAAGTGGCATATCAATCACATCCATGAGGCTGCACCAACCATTCCCTCCACCTAAACCTCTCTCAGGCAATCACAATCCCTTGCACATAAGCTCCACGGTACGCTTCCATACACCCTCTCACACCCTTTTACTTTGACAACGCAGTATCAAGTCATGGATATACATAATATAATAGGGTGTGTTTGAGGGTATTTATTGTTGATTTTGGCTTTTTTTATGATTTTTATTGGGTTTTTGGGGAAAAAATCATTTTAACCTATAAGTCAAAATTTATTGTTTTTTATTTTTTCATTATGGGGAGGGAAAACTAGTTTATGAAAGAAAAATATTGGGTCCTTTTTTTTTTAATTAAAATACTATTATGGTTCTTACTATAAATCTTTATAGATAAATTTTTTTATCCTAAATATAAATTTGTTTAAAAGTTAATAATCATGATAGCACTCTAGGTTAGGTCCATAAGATATTTAATTGGTGAGAATTACTTAATAATTTTTTATATAAAGATAATGACAATACTTTTTTGATTTAGATCATTCTCATCAATTAAATTTTTAGTATACTTTCCTCCAATTTTCTTAAAAAAAATAAGTAATTTAGTATTGTAAAATGTTTCTCAATAATACATTACCTATTTTTATTTTTATAGAATTTATGTCTTTTTAAAATCTTTTATCTTTAAGCTTGCTTTTCCATTAATCATGACAATTTTCTGTATTTTTCACAATACACACACATAATATATATGCATTATTTAACACAATTCATGTCATTTTTCATCTAAAGTTGCTTTTCAAAATAATCATCCAAACATATTTCAGTTTCAGAAAAACCACTTATGTTACTGTTAATCAAAACATAAATCACATTATATAATCTGACTTTTACTCAATCTTAAGTTTGCATAACTCAGATTGTAAATAAGTCATTTTTCTCACCGCTATTATAAACACACACATAATACTCTCTCTTATATTAAATATAAAATAAAATTTGTAGTGTAAACTTTACTATCACCTGTTTATGATGGTATATTTAGTACCGATGTATAAATATATAGTTGAAGTTAAAGCAAGCTAAACGTGATCGCTTGTCCTTGAAACCTTGTAATTACCGTTGATTCTGAACCTTACACGTGTAAAAATGAGGACCGGGTGTAACATGCGGATCTACCATCAGACAATATGCCAATATGGGCAATTAGCATCTTAGCTCTCGATTCTCGGCATCTTCCTTCAGATACCCGCGATACCTTCCCTTTCTCTCACCCTTAAATTCTCACTCTCCTCGCACCACCACTAACCAAATCGCCACCATGAACGCCCTCCATTCCCCTCTCGATGCTCTCGCTTTCGACTACGCCGCCTTCGGCTTCTTTACCCTCGTCAACAACCATTGGACCTGGTTCGCCCTCCTCACCGCCGCCCTCAGCCTTTGGAAGATCCGCGCCAAACCCCACTCGCCTCTTCCTCCCACTCCTCCACCTCCACCGTCCAGTGATAAGAAATTAGATGGGTGTCTCTCCACGGGAGATGAGCGACCGGTGGGAAAATTTGTTCTACATGAGTCCCCCACTGGGACGAGCGCGGCTGTTTTCTCTGCCGGCGACGGTGATGGGCTGATCAAGGGAAAGTTTACTGTGTACTACGAGGAGGACAGGGAATGCGAGCCGGATGAGGAGTTTACGGAGATGGAGACGGAGACGGCGGCGTTCTGTGACGGTGGTTGCGATTTGCAATCGGAGTGGTGTGAGAAATGGGATAAAATGTTAGAGATTAGGATGGGAGTGAATGGGTGGTACATGGACCAGGATTTAACCGATCTCAACGGTAACGTCGTGAGATTCTGGGATTAATAGAAATAGCAGATTTGTAGAACAAGTGATGTACAGCTCAAGCTGTATGGTCGGGTAGATTCAGAGATGTTACTCTAAGATTTAGATATGTATATATAATTTGATAAATTGGGTTAAATTAGTGGTAGTTTGGATGACGAAATAGAACAAGGATCATCCACTTATTGAGCCTCAATTTGCAAAAGCGAAAATGTAATGAAGTATTGTTCTTTTCCGTGAGTTTTTTTTATCTCTTGCTCGTCTTTGCCC
The DNA here is from genome assembly GCA_019022615.1 of Acacia melanoxylon. Lineage (NCBI taxonomy): Eukaryota > Viridiplantae > Streptophyta > Magnoliopsida > Fabales > Fabaceae > Acacia > Acacia melanoxylon. The sequence continues at coordinate 11,255,926 of JAFJYJ010000011.1, forward strand.
TGTACCTATAATAAATCAAGTTCTCTATTTTTCTGAATTGTATGTTCTACTTGCAATACAATTCCACCTTAAAGATATTGCCAGAATTGAGAAACAACAAAAACTGAAAGGACATGAGATTATGTGAGATGTAAACACAAGATATTAATTGAGCTTGGAATCGTCTGATGACTAGCATGGTGGAAATAATGAAGTTACGTAGGACAGGAGAATATGAATAATATAAACAAAGAAATAATGGAAGAGTATTGGGTGAATGCAACAGGAAAAGGCTATCGACCCCACTTTGAGATGGGGAAGGCCATAGCCATAAGTGTGAGTCACTGTCTGAGTGGTTATGTATATTGAAATTGTACTGAGAAAGTGGACGCTGTTTTTCTTTTAATTTGGTTCTTTACTCCAAAATTTCACGAGAGTGAGGGTTATATAATGAGGTCTTTACTGTGTCTAAATATTCTGGATATGAGTATATCTGTGGAATATGCCAAAAGCTCAATAATTGCTCTTCCCATTTTTAATCAAGGGAGGGACCAAAAAGTAGGAACAGGGCAACATCGGAATCTTCAAATGAACGACATTGTTAATTAGGAATGTTGATTTAATAGTCACTACAGTTATAAATATAATATTAAGTTTATAATATAAAATTTATATTTTATCCTATATTTAAAACTGAAATTAGTATATAGGAGAGTGTGATATTATAGCCATTTATAGCTATCAAGGGTTGGTGATTGGTTCGCTCGACCCCGTCCACTCATAATTGATGTCTGAAATCAACATATTCGGGTGCCCCCGTTTTCTTTCATCCAATACAATAGAGTCATCAACTTTTAATTAATGTTATATATATAATTAATAAAAGGTGTAAATAAAAAAAATTATTAAACGTTGAGACAACTTTTATCGGATTCTTATAAAAAGGACAACGACATTTCAAATTTTAGACTTTTATAAAAAAGATCAAGGGAGTATAACACTACCCAAAAAAAAAAATCTCAAATTACCTATGGAATTACTAACATAATTATTACCTATGGAATTCCATAGGTAATTTCCGACGAAATTTTTTCCGTCGGTAATTCCATAGGTAATTTAAGGTTTTTTTTTTTGGTAGTGTAATGATAAAAGTGTCACAGTTGTTAGTGTCCATGTTCAACTTGGCATCTTAGCTAGTAGAATCTCGAAGCTGTGTATCATACTATCATGTTTCGAGCCTCTGGTTCTATTTAAAATCTTTTTTAATCAAAAAATTTGATTTTATTTATAAGTCCCTTTTAAGGATAATAAATAAGATTTTGATAACTTTATTCATATTAATTAATTGTATCAATGAAAATAAAGAGAGAAGAAAAGACTGAAAGATACTCATTCATAAATAAGGGCAAAGTTAAAAACTTATCTTATAATCATAGAGCTAATTACCTCTTCTTGATATATGTGAATTAGTTAAAAGATATTTATAAATAGATCGAGTGATATAATATAAACAAAAAAAAACAAAAACAAAACAGATATTTTGAGATCATAAAATCATTAAAATATGGTAGGAGCAGCCAAAGAGAGGCCATATTAATATGTTATGGGATAAACAATATACATGGTCGCAACACAATATCAACATATGGCCATGTACGTATCTTGTTCTTGTTGATTATAATGATATAAAACTAGCGATAGCTTTCTGATACATGAAGAAGAGGGAGTGATAGCTTCACCAAATCACAGCCGTCCACTTGGATATTTGGATATATCCTTGTCTTTCTAGTTTCCATGGTTCTGGCTCCTGAGGGCGCCGTTCAAACACGAACTTGTGATTTTAGTTGTTGCTATTATATTTGGAAGTTCAGAGCAAAAAAAAATTATATTTGGAAGTTACTGGAGCCAGGGGGGGTGATCAGTGATGTATATATGTAACCGCCGCCACTTTCTCTGTATGTCACATAAATTCGACTTAATTTATAATAATCTCTTACCTAGTATCATGGAATATTCTTGGTTTAATTCGCGCCAATCATTCATGAGCTGGGCTCAGCAACTTGGAAGTCGGAATTTATTATTCACGCCAATTTTAATACTTATTATATGAAAAGGTAACACATCTATTATTATTCGTGTTACTTTTTTCATCAACGCATATTAATATATATAATTATTTAACTATATCTTTTAAAAGTGCACGTTAATTAGGATATACGTACATGTTTCACATTTGTTGGGTCTCATTTGCCAGAGAGGGAGGAAAATAAAACATTTAGATATAAACACATTAATTAATGAGTGTCATGCGCAAATATAATTAAATAAATAAAATCAGATGTACGAGAGTTTTCATATTTTATAGTCAACGTACATACTGGACTTACGTATGCCAATGATTCATTGATAACTATTGATACTAGCTAAACCTTGCATTTTAATTTAAAATTGTGATAACTTTCTTCAATTGGTGTTTGCAACGAAACATGGTTTACAAGGTCGCATTATGTAAAATGAACACCAATTAAATTCATAATAACTTGGAAAGTTACGTGCGTGTCTACGAATATTTATGAAAAGTTACAAAACCAGATTAGATTAAAGCAGGCTGCGTCCATTGAATAGACACGGTTATGGGTGTTGAACAATTGAATAAATAGTAAAACCAGAGGATTAAGACTCCATCTTTGGCTTGCGGCCACCAAAGTCTTCGCATGCTGAATTCGTCTCTTGCCTTCGATCACTTTCACCTTCTAATTGATTCATTTTAATGAAACTGCAAGGATATATATGTGTGGTATACATGTGTGGAAGAAATATAGATTACTTGAGCTTGTGTGTTTAATATACTTGTTTATTCATCACTTATTCTATAACTAACTTTCGTTATAATCACTTTTAGCTTTAATTAGTACCTAATTCAATTTTCCACTATGTAACTTTTATTCACCATTTTGGTTATATAAAAAAACCATTTATTCACCACGTTCATCAATCATGCCATTTATTTTATATATGGTGGGCGTGTATCTCATCATCCATTGTCTCATGAGCTCATCTAAGTCGTTGATTAGAAATAAGAGAGAAAAATTCATGGAGTATAACTTGATAATATGACATTTTAGATTGATTAGACAGACATGATTTAAAAATTATGAGGGCTGATAAGAAAATGGATAATGAGAGAAACTTGAACCCTTCTCTGTCTAGTCAATTTATTCAAGCCCTTTAATTATAACCAGAGTATCTAATAACCCAGAATTAAAACATTAATAGAAGATCAAGGTGTTGACTGATAATAATAATCAGTGGAGAGCGATGATATCGTGGGAATCTCAATCAATATATAATAATCAGTAAATTATGAGTAAATAATAATATTTTGTGTATTGTCTTGTTATATAAATGATGTTGATACGATTTTATATATATAGCATTAATCTCAATCATTGAAACTTGATCAATGGTGGAGGTATTCATCAGTGGAGAGAGAGATTCCTCTCCGGAGGGTGTCATTATATTAATGAAGCTTCCCCGGGATTGCAGGATTAAGTGCATCAAAAATCATGTTCTTCTTCCAATGTTTGTGCATTACGGTACTTTAAGCAACACCAAATCATATACTTTGATTCAATAATTTTAATGTACTCCTACTTCTTCGACTCTATAATTTTTTTAAAAAAAATTATGAACCAAGAAGCTAGCAACTTAAAAGTTCAGGCTAACTGTGATATATTTAATTAAATACTTATTATAGTCTTAATTAAATGTATGGACTTATAAAAGGGTTTATAAGAATATATAGGTGGACATGCCATGCAACTCCACAGGTGGCAACTGTATGTGGTTGTACACTTGTACATGGTTTGTCACCATCTGTATGTATATGTTTACTCATCTTGAGGCTGTGCTTGAATGAGACCAATATGAACTCCCACGCACCATCTCATCCACAAATAATTAATTCATATTACTTCCGGTCCTAATTATAAGAACACTTTTGTAGTATAATTTGCACTACGAAAGTGTTCATATAATTAGGACCAGAGAAAGTAAATATCATTCTCTAAAATCATTCGCGTCCATAAATTAGTTACATGACAGTTAATACTTTCTGTTTTCACAATTTTGTAACTAAATTATTTTAAAATATAATTATAATTAAATTTAAATATGTTTGGAATCGTCTGATGACTAGCATGGTGGAAATAATGAAGTGATGAGGACAGGAGAATATGAATAATATAAACAAATAAATAATGGAAGAGTATTGGGTGAATGCCCCAAAAGGCCAACAGGAAAAAGCTATCGACCCCACTTTGAGCTGGGGATAAAGGCCATAGCCATTCACTCTCTGAGTGGTCATGTACATTGAAATTGTACTGAGAAAGTGGATGGTGTTTTTCCTTTAATTTGGTTATTTTCTACTCAGAGTCTGAGAACTCCAAAATTTCACGAGAGTGAGGGTTATATAATGAGGTCTTTATTATGTCTAAATATTCTGGATATGAGTATATACGTGGAATATGCCAAAAGCTCAATAATTGCTCTTCGCATTTTTAATCGAGGGAGGGACCAAAAAGTAGGAACAGGGCAACATCGGAATCTTCAAATGAACGAAATTGTTAACTAGGGATTTCGCATGTTGATTTAATAGTCACTCCAGTTATAAATATAATATTAAGTTTACTATAAATTTTATCCTATATTTAAAACTAGAATTATTACATAGGAGTGGGTGATATTATAGCCATTTATAGCTATCAAGGGTTGGTGGTTAGTTCGCTTGACCCCGTTCCACTCATATTTGATGTCTGTGCCCTCTAAAATCAACATATTCGGGTGCCACCTTTTTCTTTCATCCCAATTCAATAGAGTTAACATGAATATCATCAACTTTTAATTAATGTCCCATATATAATTAATAAAGGGTGTAAATAAAAAAAGTTATTAAACGTAAAAGGCAACTTTTATCATACTCTTATAAAAAAGACAATGACAGTTCAAATTTTGGACTTTATAAAAAATACTGAAAGGAGTATAATGATAAATTTTATATAAAAAAACATTTCTAACCACTATTTATGATGAATGATTTTTCATACATCATGTCGTATATGTATGAGCTGAAATCATTCAATGAGCTTAGTTCAATTTAAAACACAAATAATATTATCATATACATACTAGTTCATAAAAAACAAATTTTTTGACCCCAAATTAGGGTATTATTATAACAGAAATTAATCAAACAGAGAGAAATATAAATGCAAGTTGCAATTGATGTAGGTATGTGTCACAGTTGTTAGTGTCCACATGTTCAACTCGGTACCTTAGCCAGTGGAATCTCAAAGCTGTGTATCATGTTTCGAGGCCTGTGGCATATAGTATAGACAAAAAATGCAGATATTTTGAGATAAAAAAATCATTAAAATATGGTAGGACCAGCAAATGAGAGGCCATATTAATATTTTACGGGATAAACAATATACATGGTCCCAACACAATATTAAGTATTAACATATGGCCATGTATGTATCTCGTTCTTGTTGATTATAATAATATAAAACTAGCGGTAGCTTTCTGTCTGATATATGAAGAAGAGGGAGGGATAGCTTCACCAAATCACAGCCGTCCACTGTTATGAGTCCCATATCGGGAAGCCAAACTCTTAGAGTGAGGTTTATAAGTCGTGGGTTCTCTCCTCATGCGCCACAATGATTTGACTTTTTTGGGGCCATTACATTACATTTGTGTCAATTACGTTAGTCTTTTGTTGAGGGCGATGTTCGGGGAAAGAGTACTGCGGAGGTTTTTTTGACCGGATAAGCCGAGTGAAGTCTTGTGGAGTGGGCGTAGGGACGTTGATTTCTTGAGGGTATTTATGTTATGAGTCGCGTCGGAGGCCCGGCATCGTGAGGTTTATAAGTGGCGCATTGGGTTACGTTATCAAGACAACGTTCCCTCCCCACATTTGTTTTTGGAGAGACGCCTCTCTTTGCTTTCCCGATGTGGGACTCATAACATCCACTTGGATATTTGGATACATCCATGTCTTTCTTTTTTCTATGGTTCTGGCTCCTGAGGGCGCCGTTGAAATACAAACTTGTGATTGTATTTGTTGCCATTATCATATTTGGAAGTTACTGGAGCTGGGGGGTGATGATGTATATATGTAACCGCTACGTTCTCTGTATGTCACATAAATTCAACTTAATTTATAATAATCTCTTACCTAGTATCATGGAATATTCTTGGTTTAATTCGCCAATCATTCATGAGGGCTCAGCAACTTGGAAATGAGAATTTACTATTCAGGCCAATTTTAATACTTATTTATATGAACAGGTAACCCATCTATTATTATTCGTGTTACTTTTTTCATCAACGCATGTTAATATATATAATTATTTAACTATCTTTTGAAAGTGCACGTTAATTAGTATATATATATATATATATATATACATATATATATATTATGGGTGTGGAACAACTGAATAAATGGTGAAACCAGAGGAATAAGACTCCAACTTTTTCTTGCGGACCACAAAAGTCTTCGAATGCTGACGCATTATAGTTTAATTCGTCTCTTATTGCCTTCGCTTTCACCTTCTAAAGTTCTAACTGATTGCATTTTAATGAAACTGCAAGGATATATGCATGTGGATGTGGTATACATGTATGGAAGAAAATATAGATTACTTGAGCTTGTGTATTTAATATACTTGTTTATTCATCACTTATTCTATAACTAACTTTTGTTATAAACACTTTTAGCTTTAATTAGTACCTAATTCAATTTTCTCCTATGTAATCTTTATTCACCATTTTGGTTTTAAAAAAAAAAAAACTTTATTCACCACGTTCATCAATCATGCCATTTATATATAGTGGGCGCGTGTTCTCTGTCTAGTCAATTCATTCAAGTCCTCCCTTTAATTATAACCCGCAGAGGACCTAATAACCCAGAATTAAAATGCTTAAAGGGGACATTAATGGAAGATCAAAGTGTTGACTCATAATAATAATCAGCGGAGAGCGATGATATTTTGGGAATCTCAATCAATATATAATAATCAAAAATCATGTTGTTCTTCCAATGTTTGTGGATTACGGTACTTTAAGCAACAGCAATCATATACATTGATTCAATAATTTTAATGTATTCCTACTTCTTCGACTCTATAATGCTAGCAAACTTAAAAGTTTATGGCTAGCTGTGACATATTTAATTAAATACTTATTATAGTCTTAATTAAATGTATGGACTTATAAAAGGGTTTATAAGAATAGGTGGACATGTAACTCCACAGGTGGCAACTGTATGTGGTTGTGGTTTGTCACCATCTGTATGTTTATGTTTACTCATCTTGAGGCTGTTTGAATGAGACAAATATGAACTCCCATGCACCATCTCGTCCACAAATAATTAATTCATAAATATTATTCTCTAAAATCATTCGCATCCATAAATTAGTTAATTACAGTAAATAGATAAATTATTTTAAAACATGATTATAATTAAATTTAAATATGTTTAAGAACCAAAGGTCATGCGACCAATAATATTTTACTGAGCATGCATGTGCAGTAAAATATCCCAGTGAAGGATGGGTTCACATTACATGCTTATAATTATAAGTTTATTATGTGCTTATACCTCTAATTAGAGGTATAAGCATATTTTTTAATTTTTTTTAATTTTTATATATTGTATTTATTTAGTTTAAATTATATCTTTCTTTTTTACGAGATTTTTTTTTTTAGGTTTCTCAAATTAATTAATTTTCATATCTTTGGTGTTACAAACAAATGCGAACTGAAAATTAATTAATTTGAGAAATTGGGTGCAAAAAAATCTCGAGAAGCGGCATATAATTTAAATCTAAATAAATACAATATATAAAAAAATTAAAAAAAATTAAAAAAAATATGCTTATACTCTAATTAGAGGTATAAGCACCTAATAAGCTTATAATTATAAGCATGTAATGTGGATTCGTGAAGGATCTGGTATGGCCGATCGAGGACAGCTGACGTGGACGTAGTATTGGTCAAGGGAGCCAGTGAGGAGTTGTTTCAACATTTTGGTTTTTGTTTATATGTACGTGTGATTCTTCCAGACTCCTAAGGTCGTATTTATTGGATACAATGGAGAGAGGGAAGTTTGCCAGGGTTAGTGTCGAAGTAGACTTGAAGCAAGCTCGAAATCTAGGTTTGTTATTAGATCTACTATTTATACTTGTGGAATACGAGGGCTTGACCGATCTGTTTTAAATGTGGCAAGTATGGACATTCTCAAGAGAAGTGCCCGCTATCTCGAAACACAGGGGAGGATTTTCCAGAGAAACCTCTTCCAGAAACGAACATAAGCCACAATTCAAAAAACCCAAACTATTGCCTTGCTCATCTTAAGCCTCTTGTAAAGCGTTCGGGAATTAACTCGACGAAGAATTTGGCTCATGGATGATAGCAAAGAGATACTCCAGGAAAAGAATCCATAACCTAGAGCGAGATAGGAAGTTTAGGAAAATGCCCGAGAATAATAAGTCAATTTGGAAAGGAGAAGAAATCTGCAGGTTCAAGGTTTGATGTGTTGCAAGAGGTGAAAGATCCTATCTATTTGAAAGGGGTGGATCGACTCAAAAGACCGAAATAACTACGTCTACATGGAGAAGGAAGAGGGTGAACCCTACCTTCCATAAAGGAAGGAGGCATTGTGTCTAAAAGAGAATAGAATCATCTAAAGAGAGCGGAAATAAGGGAGATGTGGTCGACCACATTGAAAAGGAAAAGTTGATTCTTGCGCGGATGGGAAAGGTCCTTTGGTGATTGAGGAGCCTCCACTAGAGCCTTCGCAAGGGAGAAAAGGAAGAGAAGGTGATGAAAGTGAAAGAAAAGAGGGGCAAGCCATCCAATGTTCTCGTGGGACAATCGAGTCATTCTACTCACGATTACAATCTAAGGCCCAACGGTTTATCCTACGTGCGTAATAAGAAGAAAGCGGCTAGGGCACACAATGTTGTCTTTGGATCCACCAAGGCAATTGAAATCTCGAAATCCAGGAAACGAAGGAGCATGCGGGGAAAAAGAAGACTAATGAAGAGAAGGAAATAGTGTCATGCAACCACGACATCGCGAATTCTTCTACCAAAAATGGGAAGAATGATGATGTTGATAAAGGAATTGAAGACCCCAGTTGTTGTGCCGTCATCTCTATCTCTGCGAGTTGATCAATCATATTGCAGATGATGCAGATTTTATGGAGGGGCAAGAATAATTCGTTGCAGAAACCCAGTTTGATCTTGGACGGGAGCTAGACGTCGGGCAGGCCAAGTAAGTCTTTGCTTCCCTTCTTTTTAAGTATATCTATTTAATGATTATAGCCTCATGGAGCTGTAGGGGAGCCGGTAAACGGACCTTCCCAATTGATGTTAAAGATATTGTCGAAAAATATAACATTGATATTCTCTACGCATACCGGAGCCTCGAATTAGTGGCACTAGAGGCGATATTGTTTGTCGAAAGCTTGGTTTTAGTAATTGGATTCGTGTGGAATCTAGTGGCTTTTCTGGGGGTATATGGCTATTGTGGGATAGAGAAAATTTTGATATTACTTATATATCATCTACCACCCAAATGCTCCACTGTCAAGTTTACAATCAGGTAAGTAATTTTTCGTGCCTTATCACTTTGGTTTATGGTGAAACTAACTCTATTGGCAGGCATATGTTATGGGAATCCCTGCGTCTCTTAGCCAATAGCTCTACCCTTCCTTGGCTAGTCCTTGGCGATTTTAATGCATATCTATCCCCTTTGGACAAATTGGGAGGGGCAACCCCTTCACGAACCTCAATGCAACAGTTTAGAGATTGTATTGATGATACAGGACTTATTGAAGTTAGGTTTCATGGGGAGAAGTTTACTTGGGAAAAGAGGGCCTAAAGGAAAGATTGGATTGGGTCTTCACCAACTTCTCTTGGCTTTCCTGCTTACCTAACTCCACTGTTCTTCATGAGCTAAAATTTAAATCGATCATAGGATTGTGGTCATCAATTCCAACATCTCTCCCCGTTGCTATCGTTTTCAGAAATCCTTCTCCTATCAGATTGCTTGGTCTCTTGAGAAAGATTTCAAAGACATCACCACTGAAGCTTGGCGGGATAATAATTGGCTAGACGGTCTTCACAACTTCAGAGAATCAGCTATGGAATGGAATGAGATCCGTGTGGGAAACTTCACCAGCAAGAAAAAACAGTTGCTGAGGCGCTTAGAGGGCATTGACAAAAGCAGGAAAATGAATCTCCAAACTGGTTTATTTCGCTTAGAAAGAAAGCTTTGGGATGAATACCATAAGGTGGCAACTCAGGAAGAAATTGTCTGGTTCCAAAAATCCAGAAGTAAATGGCTTCAGGGAGGCGACAGAAATACAAGGTTTTTTCATGCCTCAACTATGGTTAAAAGGAAGAAACAGAGAATTGGAGCTGTAAAAAATGATGAAGGGGTATGGATTGATGATCACGTCACTTTGAAATTGATGACCCATGATTTCTTTAAAAAATTATATACAAGGGATGTATTAGTGAGAGATCCTGAGGGATAGTGTTCTAACTTCCCTTCCATTGATGACAATATGATTCACTTTCTATCAAGAAATGTTTGCAAAGTCGAGATAAAAATGCAGCCTTTGCAATAGGAGCTTTTAAAGCTCTAAATTCCGATGGTCTTCAAGCTCACTTTTTCCATTCTCAGTGGTCTGCAATAGGTGATAAAATCTGTGACTTCATTGAAGATTGCTTCAACGATCCCTCTAAGCTGTCCAGCATAAATCATTCCAAAGTCGTTCTTATTCCCAAGGTCGATAATCCAGCTACGTTGAAGGAATTTCGTCCTATCTCCCTTTGCAATGTGAGCTTCAAAATCATTACTAATCTCCTAGCTAATAGGTTAAAGGGAATCATGCCCCATCTTATTAGTCAAGAGCAGTGTAGTTTCATTGCTAATAGGTCTAGCTGTGATAATATCCTTATTGCTCAAGAAATTATCCATTCCATGAGGATGAGCGGGAGGAAGATAGGTTTTGTGGCAATCAAATTGACATGGAGAAAGCTTTTGACAGGCTAGATTGGGGGTTTATCAGAAATACCCTAGAATGTATTAACTTGGAGAACAACCTCATTGATCACATCATGGCCTGTATCTCTACCACATCTATGTCTATCCTTTGGAATGGGGATGAAACCCCGAGCTTTCACCCTTCTAGAGGTGTTCGACAGGGCGATCCCCTAAGCCCATATATTTTTGTTCTTTGCATGGAGCGCCTGAGCCATTTAATTAAAGCTGAATGTGAAGGGCGTAGGTGGAAACCCTTTCCTTTCAAGCGAGGTAGTCCCCACATCTCCCACCTTTTCTTTGCCGACGACCTCATTCTTTTCACAAAAGCTTCTAGTGATCAAATGATTGAAGTCCGAAGAGTTATACAAAGTTTCTGCGAAGTCTCGGGGCACAGAATCAACCTTGACAAATCACGAATGTTCTGTTCCAAAAAAATTAACTTCAACAGGGCTCTCGAGTGAGTCAACTCCTTGGTATTGGGATTCGCTGACCTAGGTAAATACTTGGGTGTTCCAATCATCCATAAAAGAGTTTCTCATGCTACCTTTAACCCTATTGTGCTAAGAGCAAGGAAAAGTTGTCCTCGTGGAAAAGCAAATTTTTGACTATGGCGGGACGTTCGGTTCTTATCAAGTCGTATTATCTTGGCTGCTAGCCTTGCATGCAATCCTCTCCTTCCAATTTGTACTATTAGAGAAATTGAGCGAATCTCGGGAATTTCCTTTGGTCTCGGGATGATGATGTGAGAAAAATGCATCTTATTGCAGGATAAAATTACACAAGCTAAGAAACAAGGGGGTTTGGGTTTCAAAATCTTGCCGTAAAAATAAAGCTTTTATTATGAAACTATCCGGAGTCTTTTAACAAAGAAAGATGCCCTGGGGTTCAATGTTTGTGGTCCAATATAAGCGCATGGCCTTTGTGTCCGCCTTAATATCTCCGAAAGAAAAACTCTTCCTCTCTTGGAAAGCGATTGTCGAAGTTTGGGATAATTTTCTCGGTGGTGTGGGTAAAAAGGTCAATAACGGGCGGGTACCAAGTTACGGATCGATCTGCTCCTCTTGATCAACCCATCATCTCCTTTATTCAAGTATCCTTCCCCTGGTTAACGTAGAGGAGACGGTTAGGGATCACCTTCTATCAAATGGTCGGTGGGACTATCACAGATGGTTTGGTGTTTTACCCCAGGATATTATTAAATTCATTTTACAATCGAATCCACCCTTGACAATTCCCCGGATTGTTTTACACCAGAGAAGCGACTAAGGATGGGGGTTTAATAAATGACCTATAAATTTCTCTCGACACCGTAGAAACAAGCACTAACAACGGGGCCCAAGTGTGGAAATGGCATGTTCCTGAAAAAATTAAATACTTTTTGTGGCAAGTTGGTCATGAGAGACTTGCCACCAACTCTCTTCGGGCAAGGAGGGGCCTCAACAACGATAATGGTTGCCCTTTTCAATGCAATAGTGAGGAAAGTGTGATCCACATAAGTCGAGATTGTGAACGTCTGAAGTTTATGGAAACTTAATTTAAAACCTAATTATTTCTCTCGGTTTTTTCTCGCGGCGAACACGGGTTTGGGCCGGCGGAATACCAAGACGGGAAAAGGGATATTCTGAACTTCTCATGGGTGAGAACCTTTAGCCTGGGGTCTTTGGATTCTTTGGACAACGAGATGTAAATTTTTTTTCGGGAGTGACCACGAAATAAGGGAGATGTTACGCCGTCATGACTATCTATCACACTCATGGAGAATGGAGCGAATCAAAAGCTAAACCACAAGATTTTCCAACCTGGACAAGATAGACGGAAATCTTGGACACCCCTCCCGAGAATACAGTTCGGATCGATGTGGACGGATCGGTCTTCAACAACATAAAGCTGCATGTGGGGGAGTCTTAAGAAATTCTAAGGGGAATGGTTGATGGGTTTCTATAAACATGGCATTGCTCCTTTCTGTCATTGGTGAAGTTGAAATTTATCTTTATCGTGATAGGGATGCGATTGGTCTTCGGATGGGGTTCGAGCATCGTCATTTACTCGATTCTCTTGATCGATCAATATCCTTATGAGAGATTGCATGTTTGATCATCCTACGAAAAGCATTATTGGGAGATCTAGAGACCTTTGTTAAGATTTGGGACGTGGAGCTTAAATCATCTTCCGAGAAAACATCTTGTCTTGATTATATGGCCAAGAAGGGCCGCGGTGTTCGCTTATTAGTCTTGGGTTGGTCGTGATTCCAACTACCGCGAGAGGTTGTTAGATATGGTTTCTGAAGGATCGGATCCTGCCATTTCTAGTTTCTTTTTCTGTTGTTTCGCGGTGAGTCTTATAATCAACTCCTATTTCGTGTTTTGACGACTTCGGAGCACCTTATATTTATTTGATACAATGGAGCCAATGAGGAGCCATTTTAATATGAGGCTCGTGTTTATTAATTAGTAATCGGTTCTATCATATTAATGGAAGATACTTAGAATATTCCTGAACTTGGACTGTTTCTTTCGCCATCACACATTGAGATCACATGTACTCATCGTATCATATACCTCTATCTGTGCACCTTCTTTTTTTAAAATAAATATATATATATATATGTGTGTGTGTGTGTGGCCGCCACAATCTTTGAACAATCTTCCTACTCAGAGGGAAACAAACAAATGATAGATACAATTATAGGAAAGGATGAAAGCCTAAACCAAATTTACAATCTTTTTTAAAAAATAAATCTTAAAATTTATTTATTTTTCCGAAGCCTACCAACATATATAATGGCTTAAATATATATTTCCCGCCATGTACATAATACTGGATTGCAATTTGCAACTAATAACTCCGCACGCGCCACCAATATATGGAATTCCAATTGCGATATACTCATTTCGGTCATAATTATAAGATTAAATTATTTTTTAGAAAATTAAATTAAATAATTAAATTACTTTAAAGTATTTTTTATTTTTATTTTTTCTTTAAATTAATTAGTTTGACTAATAAACTAATATATAATATAAGGATATACAACATATAATATGATTAAGTAAGTTATTTAGTTTCTTTAATCTCTCTAAATAAAAGTCAATCTAGTCTTATAATTAAGACCGGAGATTGTATATATTTTTTGTTAATTGAGGTAAATAATTGTAAAAGCTGAGTGCAGAATTTGAGAGGTGCAGGGTTTAGGCCCTGAGAATGCCTTGGGCATTCTTGAGAATGCCCAAGGCATTCTCTTTTTTTTGGAGAATGCCTAAAAGGCATTCTTAGAAAGAATGCCTAAAACGCATTCTTAGGCATTCTTTCTAAGAATGCCTTTTAGGCATTCTCGAGAAAAGAATGCCTTTTAGGCATTCTTGAGAATGTCTTGGGCATTCTCGAGAATGCCTAAGGCGAGAATGCCTTCCTGCACTCCTTTTCTTCTTCTTCTTCTTCCGCTTCCTTCACTCACTTCACGCCACTTCTTCTTCCAATTAACCTATGAATCAAAATCGTGGAGGAGCAACCAGGAACGAAGGTCATTTGATCGAATTTCGCGGTCACGCTTCTCTTCCTTTCTCCTTCGCCAAATATCTCCTCCACTACGTGGGTGTCGCCAACGACACTACCAAATCCATATCCATCGCGAGATCTCTTCCATCTCCAAACGCACTTGTTCGGACATTTTCCAGTGGGACGAAACAAAAACATAGAGAGGGAAATCGGTTAGATTTTAGCGCGGGAATAGAAAACTAGTTTGGGCTTAGTGGTGAGGATGTGATAAGGAGAAGGATGGATGAGGAGGAAGTCCAAGATAGCCAAATGGAGGGGTACGTTTAAGGGATTGGTCCCTGAACTGTTTCTTGTTGGGCTCAATAATGGGAAGAGCCCAACTGAGTATATGGGGTAAGGCAGAGGAAGCCCAAATAGAAAGAGAAAAGCTGCGGGGTCCACATAGAGGGTGAGCTAGCAATAGAGGTGAATGAAGGGGAGACATTGAAGTGCGGAGTTCGTGGAGTACCACATCATTTGCCTCTCTGGTGCACTGTCAACTGTGTCAACAAAGCCATCCATTGGGATCATGTGATTTTGACCTCTCATTTCCTGACCCCACCCCCCACCATTGTTCCTTGTTTTTTTTACTTGTCAAGTTTTCTGCGCATAACTATTAATAAAGGAATATCCATGTGAAGGGCTCAGTGATGAGAACGATGAAGGTGAGTAAGATTGATGCTCCGTTGCTTGGAGTTTTCAACATGACCTCATTCTTGTCCATTTTCAATGGTTCCACAATTACTGGTCTTCCATGTTGTGTTTTTTTCATAACATGAATCGTGAGAGTTAATGTAAAGTAACTAGGAGTCATACATTTGTACAATATATATTTGAGGAGTTGATCTTGATCATAAATATAATATATAGTTTTTATATTTGTCAATCTTTTTCTAATTTACTCTTATTGATGTTCTTCCAACCATAATTAAGAAGAGAGAGAATGAATAAATTAAGAAAAATAACTAGAATATTATAAAAAATACATATATGATCAACTAATTTAACTAACATGTGATGATATCAACTAATTTTCTTATATGCCTTGTATTATTAAGGATGCGGGGTAATATTTGGAGGGCAAGGTAAATTAGATAGGGGCATCCCCCTAGAATAGGAAGGGAGTCCAAATGCGTGTATTCACGTGGCCACTGGGCCCCCATCCACTGTTGGTATGGTTCTGGTTCATATTCACGCGAGGCTAATATTGCGGCCTTCTCCCCCTCAGCTCAACTGGCTACTTATTAGTTATTACAACATATGCTTCCTGCTCTCTGTTGCTTATTACTCATTTTTACAAGTGATTTGCTAGTTGCGTGTTGAATGAATGAATCGCAAAACTACATATTGGCGTGTCCATGCCCATTGCCCAGCCCCATGATCATGCAATTATACATGCTTTTGCCTGCCAATTACTTTTACATCTCCACCAACAACATCCACCCACTCCTCACTCCCACTCAATCACTCTCCTTATGCCTTTCCCTCTCCTCCTCCTCCTCCTCCTCTCTCCCCCTCTCTCCGCCGCCTCTACCCCCCCTCCGCCTTCCTCCGATCTCCTCCATTCCTCATGCATCCACGCCAGGTACCCCCATCTGTGCCTGCGCACCCTCTCCTCCTACGACCGCCCCTCCATCACCCCCAAAGACCTCGCTCAGGCCGCCCTCTCCGTCAGCCTCCACCACGCCCGCCACATCTCCCGCTTCCTCCACTTCCACCTTCCCTCCCACCCCCGCCCTTCCCCTCTCCATGACTGCGCCGAGCAGATTTCCGACTCCGTCGACAACCTCCACCGGAGCCTCCAGGAGCTCAAGCACCTCCGCCGGTCCACATTTCAGCTCCAGATGAGCAACGCCCAGACCTGGGTCAGCGCCGCCATGACCGACGATGACACCTGCCTCAACGGTTTCGGCCCCGTCCACGACCCAGTGGTCGGCAAGATCAAGCGCAAGGTCAATCGAGTGGCCAGGGTCACCAGCAATGCCCTCTACATGATCAACCGCCTCTGCCACAGCCGTCTAATTCATAAGTCCGAGCCCTGCTATTATTGTCGGATTTTTCTACTTGTTGCTAATCTGGTGGTATGATAATTAATGTTGTTGCTACTAGTTATGAAGTGAAAATGTACAATCGCTATATATATGTCAAACTTCTACTACATAATATTATTATCAGTCTCATACAAATCTACATGCATCTACTTATAATCTGGATCTTCCAACGTGAAGTTATTGTCCTGCGAGAAATAGGTGTATAAATTCTGCTTGTAACAAGCTATTTTATTTACGTCTCCTGTTCTCCTTTTTTTGGCCATCATTTAAGTCTCCTAATGAACAAACAATGAATTGAAAGAGAGTACGTAAAAGGCAGTCATAATTGAAAGATAGCTGCCTTTGGCTACTTGGCACACACTACAAAAAAAACAGTTTTTGCGGCGGAAAAATTCCTCGAAAAAAAGCCATTTTCCGTCGCAAAACTGATTTGCAGCGGAATTTGCGACAGAAAAAGTTCCGTCGCAAAAAACGCCCTCGCAAATCAATTTACCGTCGCAAAAATGCTATTTTCCCTCGCAAATCCTGAAATTTGCGAGGGAAGAATTTTCCCTCGCAAAATTTTGGATTTTGCGAGGGAAACTTGTTCCCTCGCAAATTTCAGCATTTTGCGAGGAACGATTTTTCCCTCGCAAAATCTGGATTTATTTTTAAAAAAAATATAAAAAATCAGAAAATATAAAATAATTACATTAAAAATTAGAAAATAAAAAAACTTGTATATTATGAAGATGGTATGTATTTTCCAAATAAAAAAACTGTCTACTTGATCTCAAGTCAAGATACTTTACAAAGTCCAAGAGCAAGGACAGAGACAAGAAATAGAGAATCTACTTACATACATAATTAGTGGTTAGCTTACTAGTATGAACATACTCCGGTGCGGCATAACCAACAGTTCCCACAACCTTTGCAAAGAGAAAAATCCATTATTCATTCCATCGTTATGATTTCACACAGTGGAAAAAAATCATTCATGAAAGAAATGAAAAGGGCTATTCTAATGTGTTCTAATGAGCTACGAGAAGGCAAGTTATTCCATCATTTACATGTAATTTTATTAGATATTGAAAAGGCAATTTTAGAAGCACGATCTTAAGAATTTTCTCCAGAAGATAGACACTTTCTTACAGATGTAGAAACATGACCAAATCCTTATGAGGGTCCTTGCCTAGCAAGTCCGAAATCAGAAAGCTTTGCATTGAAGTCCTCATCCAGCAGGACATTGGATGTCTTGAAATCCTGAAAAATAAGCTGTACAAGTGAAAAAGAGAATTTCATATAAACAACGATTTACCAACGAAAGCTGATGCAACAAGCTATATATAGGCTAGAAGCCATCCAGAACAGTAAAAAGAATACAATCATGAAGTACAGGAGGACATTGGTCTAGTCCACACAAACTTTCAAGTAGCAAAGTTGAGGAGACGGGTATATAACTTTGATGGTTTTGTCAATGGAAGACATGTATATAGATCGTGTGTCTTTCTGCAATACATTAAGTGGCTTCCAAACATGAGGTTCAGAAATGCTGTCAACAAAAATCTGACACAATAAGAATACTCTTCAAAGGATGGAAAAACATAATTTACCTGAAAATCCATTTCTTCATGCAGATATGCCAATCCCCGGGTAGCATCCTGAGCAATTTTTAACTCACTTTTCCAAGTAAATGGAAGGAAATGATGCCAAGTAGCAGAAATCTTCAACAAAATATTGAATTTGAAAAGGAAAAGGAAAACCATGATCCACTTTCTAGTACAAAAAGGATTTTGTTTATTGTTGAAACAATGTGAAAGAAGTTTGATTTCAATATAGGCAAACTTAAAATAGAGTTGAAACTGCTCCACATTTATCCTTGGAAGTTGGAATGAAGGTCCATAAATCACCTGATACATTATTGGAACTTTAAAGTATTTGAATGTTAGGACAAAGACAAAGAGATTATCTACTGATAGACTCTGCTCCAATACCTGAAAAAAGTGGGCACAATTATCCACCCAGGACAAAATGCAAGAAAGTGATGGTGTTGTCAAAATTTTATTTAGGAAAGCCATAAGCCCGGTGGAAACATTTATGTCCAAAAATAATTTTCTAAATGTAACAGCAGAAGCAATAATGCTTCCTTGTTCCCTGGTATTTTTCATCGCTTCTGAAAGACATTAATTGATCAGTACGCTGGTGGGGACTTTGCAAGTTATTTGTTTTTGACTGATCCTAAATATTGGAACCAATTAACTAGACCCACAAAACTGCCAATAGCTAAATTTATAGTTTTCAAAATAATCATTCTGCATACCCTGCAAAGAACTCAGATGCCTTGTCAACACCTTCTTTAAAGCCCACACCCACACCAAATGCCACAGCAGTGCCCACCTACAAGAAATACAACTGGTCTGATGTAAAGGTAAAGAATCCTGACAATTGGAGAAAATGTAAAGAAAGCATTAGAATCATATTCATTTGAGATCTGCCCACCCATAGTGCAGCTGTTCTAATAGAGGACGTGTAAGCTTCATTTCCATGAGATTCCTTTGTATTATCAACTGATGTGTGCGCCTGAGGTGTCTCAATGTTGTCAATGCCATCACGTGGCTGAGCACTAACCCTCTTCCCTTAAAAATTATCATCAATACGACGCAATTAAAGAAATATTAAAAAAAAAGTTAGAAGCAAGAAAGCTAACAAGTTTAAGATAACATCATTAAATTGAATAGCCAAGTCTCCAATAACAGATGTGGTTTTTCGTGCAGGAGATGATTGGGCTTTTAAATTTTGAGAACAATGCAAGCCATGATTGTAGCCATTTTTTAGTTATATGTTTGATTACAAATATGAAAACAAAATGTCTATTTAGTGCATTGATAAAGGGTAGTTAACAAAAGCATAAAGAGCTCGAACTTCGAACTTCTAACTTCGGTGTTGTTTCACCAAATGCTCAAGAGTCAAGAATATGGGTTCACATGGATGTGGAGCTAGTGAAGAGATCAGATAACAGAATTTAAAGGGTTGAGCAGACATCTGAAGCAAGAAATACTGCTAAATTGAGCCGCAACACAATGCCAAAAGTGGAAAAATGGTGAATTTGATATAAATTGTACTGATAACGTCATTAGAACACAATATTTCAATTATGAAAGCTCATTTTGCCCGTTCTCTTGGGGTGCTGGGCAGCTACCTGATGCAGATAAATCATCGTCATGGTCAGTCCCTTTGGAGCACGAAATCGGAACACAATAAGCCCGACGACAATGACAACCTGCCATCCAAAATCCGTCAGAAGTAAGAATTTACATATACCAAGTATAAAAAATATAGTGGTTGAGCAAAGGGGAGAAAGAGACCTGAGTAAAAGCGAGAGGCATGAGAGTGGACCCCAGACCATTTCGCAGCTGGAACTCGCTGCCAAACACTGGGCAAACCAAGATCAGAATTGGTTGGAATTCGCACACCGTGGTGAAAAAAAGAAGCAAATCCCATAGTTTTTCAGCTCTGAGATAGCGGGGGGAACATAAATCTTCAAGGATAAAGATATGCAAAGGAGGTTGATGCTATCCGCAGAAACTCAGTTGGCCGTATAAGGAAGAGCCTGCAGAAAGTGGGCTATAATCAGCAAGATAAGTTGTTTTCTAGTTGGCGTTTGAATTGGCCAGTAATGGTCATGTGCACGAGAGTGGTTCACACTTCGCGAACTTCCTGTCAATTACGAACCATTCGTGTAGGGCCTTCGTCGATTATTGTTCGCAAGGTTCCATCCTGAGCTTAACTCCTTTTAATGGCAGCGGCCTGAGGGAGAAGAAGCGCACAATCGACGGCGTACCATGGGAGAGAAAGAGGCGGACGGATCTGGCGGACCGAAGGAGAGAAAGTGGTGGACTTGAAGCAATCTGACGCCTAACAAGAAGAGAGTCGCGAACTAGGGTTAAGAATCACAACTTTTGCGGCGGAACAAAATTTCCCCGCAAAATAAAGTAATTTTGTAATTTTGCGAGGGAAACCATTTTCCCTCGCAAATTGACTTGATTTTGCGAGGGAAAATTGTTTCCCTCGCAAAATTACTTCATTTTGCGAGGGAAACCATTTTCCCTCGCAAAATTGCTGGATTTGCGAGGGAAAAATTTTCCCTCACAAATTCCGTCGCAATTTTTGAATTTTCTAGTAGTGACAGACACTGGAAAAAGGCACAGGAATGGATCGCGGAAGTGGCAGGGGAGAAATGATGAAGTAGTGCCTTTGCTCTCAAAATTAAAGTTGGATCTATCTGTTTCCATTTAACTCAACATATCTTTCTTACTTATATTAATACTTATATCAAAAGTTACATCAAAACATAACAATTACAAATGAAATAAAATAAACTAGAACAATTACAACTGAAATAAATAAACCAGAACAAGAACACATAAAACAGTATACAAACCAAATGAAAGAGAAACTAATAACCAAAATCATTGAAGAGGTAGGAATAAGTAGCCTCAGAGACTGCACCAGTTTTCTGGACATCCAAGGTTAGAAGTGACAAGAAAGAAGGTATTGGTTGCAAAACTCACTCTACAGGGCACACCTTCTTATAAGGATAAGCTGCAAATAGATCAACTACACAAATACCCCGATATGGGGTAAGAATCAGAAAAAAAAAAAAAAAAAAAAAAAAACCCCAACCTCAGAAAGAAAACAAATGAAGTCCTTAAGAATACTTCTTCTCTTCCAATCAAGTAAATCTGGCAAACACCTATCGAACAAACTAAGGTTAACACTAGTGATTTGGATTCGCCACCATTGAACAATCCTAACAACGGCCCTTTGAGAAGTAAAACATATAGCAACAAAGACCATCAACACAACCCGATCCCCAACAACGCGAATTTGAACCACAACAAAAAACACCACCATTAAAAACCAAAAACACAAATAACTTAGTAAATGACCTTCCCCTTTGCCGGAAACCGCGGGGTCGTCGGAAACCACCTGGACGCTGGAAAACGCCGGGTCGCAGAAAAACGCCGGGGAGGAAGAGGCCGTTACCACCACTCTCACAACGAGAAAAAAGACTCACACCGCCTCAAGAAAGATTTGGAAAGGGAGAGAAAAGACTCGCCCTAGAGACGAGAAAGGGCCACCGTGGCAAAGCGAGATCAGGCAAAGAAACATAGGAGGGCTGGTGTCGAAGAAGATGGAAGCTTGACGCAGAGCGGCTTATCTGATTGATATTTAACTCAACATATCAATCATTGTTCATATCAGAAAGAGATAGAGCATGCCACCAACGTTATGCATATTTTGCATCTCAAACTCCCGTTAATTTAAAGCAATGTGAGAAGGCAGGATGCGCCTGAGGTGTTGTGCTACTGTTGCCCCTCAATTTTGGGGTCCTTCCTAAATATTATTTCTATTATTCTTTTGATTATTAAATTCTACATTAAATGAGTGACATTAATATCTTATAGATAAAAAATGGAAGTTATTTTTAATTTTTTACGGCTTTTCAAAGATTTAAGAGAAACTATATAATTTTAGACTCTTAAATATTTTAAAAAAATCATAATAAATTGAGAATAACCCCATTTTTTACTCATAAAATATCAAAATGTCATTCATTTCATATAGAATCTAATGATCTAAAGAACCATAAAAAAATATTTTAGAATGAGCCCAAAATTGGGCATATTTGGTAATAAAAACCTAAGGCGCTATAATCTAATGATCTAAAGAACCATAAAAAAATATCTGAAAATGAGCACCCTATTCGGAAGTATGTATATAGCCTCTCGCGCATAACCAAAAGTTGAAATATCCCCTGAATGATGTCCCAATCATGCAGACCTAATGGGCATCGAAACCAACCAAGCTCTGGGAAATCGGCATGAAAATGAAGAAATGGGTTTCAGACTCATAATTGGTTATGGCAAAAGAAACAAACATCCAAAATATATACAGTTTGATGGAGAAGTGACCACCAAGTAGGCAAGATATATAGACCTTAGTATCCTCCATGATATAGCATTCTAATTTGGGCATCAACATTGATCTTCCAAATCTTTGGCCATATAGATTTGATTGAATGTTCCTTGATTAATTTTACCCTATAAACACCATTGAGATTGCCAATTCTATCCACTCCTACAAATAACATTTTTAACGCTCATTTTTAAGTCCTTCCAACATCCGTTTTCAGGGGGACACGAGTGTGAGGGACGTAAAATGTTTGGAAACGACATCTGTTAAAAAAATGAACATTACAAGCCAATTACGGCGTCCGTTTTTGGAAAAACTTACGCCTTAAGTGTGCCACTTTATGAATGGTATTAACGAGAACATTGGCGCGTCTGTGGGAAACGTTAAAATTTGATTCCTGTGACCAACGATGGTTCAACCAAGAAGCTGCAATAATTGCTGCCCTTTATCGTCCAAATATGGAGCACCTGCTAAATCAATGCTCTAGTCCTTGCTGCTCTCAACCAAAGTTCCAAAGCTTCAAGCGTATATGCTGTGGAACTGAAAGGCGAACATGGTATGAGGGATCAAAGACCAACTGAGCGAAACTACTTGGAGACATGAAGCCTTCATAGAGTGCTCTTTTAGTATCACGGTTACGGCTATGAGGAGAACAATAGACCGTGGCAATTTTTAATCCCATCCGGGTTGCAAACGCCTCGAGATCCAAAGTTAGAGTGCCTCAGTTTGACGCCGAGATGCAAATACCAAATTGGATGGCTGAGATCGCTACCAAGCGTGATAGAGGATCCAGTGGCATGGGATAGAAATTACACGTGTAATTGCTTTGCGTGGCATCCACGTGATTATGGCTGTGAAGAATGTTGTTACTAATTACTTTGCAAGAAGCAGCGTTTTGAAGGCCCTTGCCGGAGATGGTCCCCGCCATACTGTCATCCCAACAACCTGAAGTTATGGGACGACGATGAAGGCAGTTGCTTTGATGAGTCAACGTTCTAGCATGAAGGATTCCACGCCATGCCTCAAATATCCCCCGGGCTTGGATTGGAGCGAGATAACAGAGCACTGGTGCAAAGCCATCTCGAACGCAAACTCCAAGTCGGTTTGCAAGAATGTGGACGAGATGGTTAAAAACCTTCAGCAGTTTCCTCCTTCATCGTCACACCAAGAAGGTGGACGAGACTCGCGGGATGTGGCGTGTTCTTTGGGTTTTAATTTTGATGAAGTGGGAAGCTGCGATTTGCAATCCTCTTAACATCGGAGCTAAGATCTTGAAATGCCGAGATGATGAGCCGGTGAGATAACGAGGCCGAGATCATTAAAACTGGCGTGCAATGAACAACGGCAGTATCATCATCGCTGAGATGTAGATTTCCGAGATGGTAGTAGGATGAGGTTGATCAAGACACGTGGCGTTTTGACTCATCGTGTTAACCGAGTTTGGCTCTTCTGACACCTCTCTAAATTTTAATCCGACAAGAGGAAAATCACCCAAAATCTTCATGATGATGTGAAGATGTGTATGCCAAGGTGCATGCCGAGTGGCAGAAGTTGAAGAATGTCGAGATTGAGGAGGAACGAGTAAGATGACCGCTTAGTTGATGATCTTCTTTCATCCATTAATGGTGAGATGGAGATATGAAGGGAACTAAAGCAAGTAAGAATAAAAAGAGCCCGAACCTGAGCGTCAAGACCACTCTGAAGGAAAAACATGAGAGGCCTTGGGTATGAACGAACTTTGTTGTTCTGATCGGGTAGCCTCAAACAGCCTTGGAATTGTGGGAAGCACAAGAATTTTAGTGTAAAGGCTATTAAAGGTGAAACAAAGATGTTCATTGGCAAGGGAATTTCCTAATCTAAAAATTCCTCAAACCCCGAGATAAATGCCTTTGTGAAAGTCGGCATCGAACTTTGACGTCCACAAGGTCAACGACCCCGGAGACCGGAGTGCATGCAAACCCGAGACATGCGAAGGTCCGCGAGGGAGGACCATGCATGCTCGTCCGAGATGCTTTCGATGCGTGGTGATGTCCGACGCGTGTGGGAGGGCGAGATTGACTAAGACCCGTGGCGTATTTGACTCGTTGCAATAGCGAGGGTTACACGGAATAATGCGAGATCCCATTGGTGCCGAGATATTTGACTCAGGATTTAATTCCGGGATGCCTTCATTTTGCTTAAGAGCAATCATGGAGTTCAAAGTTATCACGTCATCATCATTCACGGATATGTGCGCCGAGTTAGACTCTTGCCACGTGAAGAAGATGATGCCAAAGACTGGTTTAAGCGAAAAGAGGCTGTTATATCTGCAGTTTTGGGATCCACTCTGTTGCCTAGATAGATACCTCCATAAAAGCCGAGGTAAATGCAAAACGGACACCAAGATAGATGCGAAATATCAAGAACCTTGGCCGAGATTCATACCAAAGTGAGTAGAGGAGAGAGGTTAGACGGTGAAGAAGAGTCCGATCTGAACCCCTGCGGTGATCTGGTCTGCCATCATTTATGTTGTATCTTGCGACAGTGCTGTCTACGTCTTCTGCTCAAGCTCTCTCTCTCTCTCTCTCGGTGAAGATGGTCCGCCGGGGATATAGCAAGAGGAAGGTCGAAGATTTCCCAAGGAGCGAAGCTCCTCTCCTTGTTCGCGGTGCGAGGTAGACATCAGTTCTCTGTCTCGTGTGTAGTCTCTGTCTCGTGTGTAGCTCCTGAAACTAACCTAAGAAGCCTGGTCAAAACGCAAGTTTTGACCAGGGACCTTTTTGCAAAGTCAAAAAGTTTCGTTGAGGGACTAAAGTGTGAATTTACAAACTTTGAAGCGGGCATATCGCACTTTAGAAAGTGTCTTGTTTATTTGCATAGTGCATATGTTTCTACGAAGAAACCGGACAATGGAATGACATTATGATAAATGGTCTTGGCAAGATTAGATCCATAATCCCTTTCATAGTTTCATTCCTTCACCAACAATTGGTTACGGATGTTAAAGAGAAAAAGGAAACTGATGGAACCCGTGTTCATGGTGGTTGTGATAAGTACTAAGGTAGGTTGATGCTGCAAAACTTTATTTGAAGAATTTGCATTAGCTTTCTTCAGATATATGTTCAATCAACTCCAAATTCAAAAGAGAAGCCAAGAAATAGAATTATTGAAGCATTCTCTCCTTCTTATTCACAAATGTCTCATGAAGATTTTCTCCTCTTTATTCGCAAATGGAGGAGTATTTGATTTCTTCAGAAATTTTTCATTGACCATGGGAATATTTTGCTGATGGTAATATTTCAAAGTGACGCCATGGCTGCTGATACAATATGTTGCTAGAAGAAAAAAAAAAGTTTTCCATCTGCGAAATGGGAAAACTTCAACAATAAACTGCAGTCTTTCATTAAAGGCTGACCAATTAGAGATATTTTCTCCTGAAGTCAAAGCTAATGACCCACATGCAAGCAAAAAGTTTGTTGATTCTCTAAAGAACGTGGGCATAAGAGTTTAGCTGATTTTATATAAAGGAAAAACACATACAGATTTGTTTCTCCAAGATCCATTCCCAGAGATAAGTTATGAAGCCGGACCCGGTTCAATTGAATCTAGTTGAAATTCGGGATCCGTGTAAAGTTTCAAAGGCGGACTCGGTAAAACTGAATCTAGTTTAAATCTGAGATCTATGTGGAGTCCATTCCTACGAAAGGGATGAAGGCAGAGACCCGTTTAAACTGAATCTAGTTTAAGTCTGGGATCCATGTAAACATGTAGGAATCTGAGGCATAAAAACCCGTTTCCAAAAATCATGTACAATATAAACATGTAGGAATCAGAGGTACATAAACCCGTTTCTGAAAATCATGTCCGAGTTAAACATGTAGGAATCTGAGGCATAAAAATCTGTTTCCAAAAATCATGTACAATATAAACATGTAGGAATCAGAGGTACATAAACTCGTTTCTGAAAATCATGTCCGAGTTAAACATGTAGGAATCCGAGGTATATAAACCTGTTTCCGAAAATCATGTACAAATTAAACATGTTGGAATCAGAGGTACAAAAACCCGTTTCCAAAAATCATGTACAAATTAAACATGTAGGAATCAGAGGTACAAAAACTCGTTTCCGAAAACCATGTACAAGTTAAACATGTAGGAATCCGAGGTACATAAACCCATTTCCAAAAATCATGTTCGAGTTATACATGCATGAATCCGAGGTACACAAACCCGTTTTCATGAATCATGTCGGAGTTAAACATGTAGGAATCTGAGGTACATAAACCGGTTTCCAAAACTCATGTATAAAATAAACATGTAGGAATCCGAGGTACATAAACCGGTTTCCGAAAATCATGTATAAAATAAACATGTAGGAATTCGAGGTACATATACCCGTTTCCAAAAATCATGTTGAAGTTAAACATGTAGGAATCAGAGGTGCATAAACTCGTTTCCAAAAATCATGTACAATATAAACATGTAGGAATCAGAGGTACATAAACATGTTTCCGAAAATCATGTCCGAGTTAAACATGTAGGAATCAGAGGTACATAAACTGTTTCCAAAAATCATGTTGAAGTTAAACATGTAGGAATCAGAGGTACATAAACCCGTTTCCAAAAATCATGTACAATATAAACATGTAGGAATCAGAGGTACATAAACCCGTTTCCGAAAATCATGTCCGAGTTAAACATGTAGGAATCCGAGGTATATAAACCTGTTTCCGAAAATCATGTTCGAGTTAAACATGTAGGAATCCGAGGTATATAAACCTGTTTCCGAAAATCATGTCCGATTTAAACATGTAGGAATCCGAGGTACATAAACTCGTTTCCAAAAATCATGTATAAAGTTAACATGCATGAATCCGAGGTACACAAACCCGTTTTCATGAATCATGTCAAGTTTAAGCTTTAACCGGATTGGGGGCGATTAATTTTAATGTCAACCCCGGGGGCGATTAATTTTAATGTCAACCCGGATTGGAAGGCGATTCATTTTAATGTTAACCCGGATTGGGGGGCGATTAACTTTAATGTCAACCCGGATTGAGGGGCGATTAATTTTAATGTCAACCCAGATTGGAGGGCGATTCATTTTAAATGTCAACCCGGATTGGGGGGCAAGTTCATAAATGCATATACATGCCGATGTTGAATTCTTGGTAAAGAAACCAATTTCCCAAAATCATGTACAACGGAAAGCCTAAACATGTAGGAATCATAAAGGAAAGACGGCCGCCAAGTCTATTTAAAGTCCTTTATCGGATTAAATGCTATGGCAAGGCCAACAAGTCTATCTTAAATTCGTATAAGGAAAAGAAAGCGGATCCCGGTTTAAACCGAATTTAGTTAAAATTAGGGCTCGTGAGAATTTTTGAAGCGGACCGGTTTAAAGCGAATCTAGTTTAAATTAGGGATCCGTGCAAAGTTTTGAAGTCGGACTACGGTTAAAATCCGAGCTTCTATGTAAAGTCAAAACCCGAGTTAGTGTGGAGAGCCAAGTTAAATTATCAATGCATCGGCAGCCGAGAGACTGAACCACCGTGGCCGGGGGCAACATGGGTTGTTAGTGGAAAAGCATGATTTTCATCTTTCACCAAAATTAACATGAACATATATGAGATCTTAGAGACAGATCGATTCAAATACTCAAAAATCAATAAACGAGAGAAAAAGAGCAGAAGTGATACTTTACAACAACGATACCAGCCAT
This sequence comes from Acacia melanoxylon, assembly GCA_019022615.1. Taxonomy (NCBI): domain Eukaryota; kingdom Viridiplantae; phylum Streptophyta; class Magnoliopsida; order Fabales; family Fabaceae; genus Acacia; species Acacia melanoxylon. The sequence goes on from JAFJYJ010000011.1 coordinate 11,284,264, forward strand.
TAAAGGAAATAGGCTCGCAAGAACCCCATATCAATAGGTACCTTATCTCCAACCATAAGCTCAATGATATCACCAGGCACAAAATCCTTCGCCAGCAAGTTTGGAACGAGGCCATGACGGAGAGGAATCGCAAACTAGGCTAGAGTGACAAAGAGGAAACACCAACGAGGGAGGTAGAGACGGAGTGTTGGATTTAGGGCTTTTTAAATTTACTTTTGGAGTCCGTTTTCTTGAAATGTATAGTACACCAAAAGCTGTTTATGGCATCCCTTTTCTCTAAACAAACGCCAAAAGCCTTGGCAAGACCAAGGCTTTTGGCATATATTTTGAGATAACAAACGTCAAAAACACATTTTGGTGTCCATTCACCGAAACAGATGCCAAAAGTTGTGCAGAAAATTGAAAAAATGTCACTGCCTTTGTTTTAATGTCCATTTTTCTAAAAAAGACATAAAAGACATTAATGATGGATGTTAAATCTTTCCTCTGTAGTAGTGATCTGAGTTGATCCTTAGCTGGAAATTTAGAAATAGGGATCTTCCCTCTTATTTAATTACTGATATGTATGTGTTCATGTTGCTGCTTGTACATCTGATTTTCTCTTCATTTCTTATCTTATTATTTCATAATTTCATATTGTTTTATGTTTCTTTTGCAGAAAAGAAAATATATCGGTTTCTTGACTCTTATAGGAAGCACTGAATATATATTACTCAATGTTTCACATATTTAAAGAGTTGATTTTTGTTTTAAATATAAGATAAAGTTTTCATATTTGTCAATTTTTTCTTTATTTATTCCTATTTATGCTCCCTCAACAAAATCAAGGAGGATAGGGAACGAGAGAATTCATCAAGGAAAGTGATTAAAGTGTTTTAGAAAATACATGTCATATTAACTAATTTGACCAATATCCTTAATCTAATCAAATTAGGTAACTATGTCTTACATTAAGAACCGAAGGAGTATACTTCTTTGATCTTAGTTATCATTCATTTCCAACATGTTTCACTGGAACCAAGAATGACCTTAAATATAACAAAAATAAAATTGAATAACTTTCTAACTTTACTCATATTTAATATACATGACAGCTCATGAGAACAAAGTCTATATAATAATAAAATTATACATTTACATTTATATGAAATATATAATGAAATGACCTATAAATATGACAAAAAAAAAATCTTAATTTTCTGCTTATAAACAGGACAAGACGACTATGTTTCAATGATGTGCGAGACAATTAACCAAGAAAAAAAAAAAGGACAGAAAGAAAGCGGTCCTCTCAAACTGAGGAGGATGACTATATATGTAAGTCTTAAAAAAAGAACTCAAAGCTCACATAATTTTCCACATTTTGCTTTCTTACAGTGAGTCCATATTAATAATTTAATGTCAACCATGCACGGCAAATTTATGAGAGCACTAATTATACCCAACCAATAAAACACAGAAACTGCAGCACGATACCCTGCAAGTAGAAATGAAAATAGAAATCATAACAAAATGTATTAATGACACCAAGAAAACACACCCACATTAGAATGGAACGATAAAAATGAGTAAATGACCATATTTAGTATTTCCAGCACATGTTTGGTTGAAATGCTGTCATCGTGGCATAGTATTCATTGCACATGATTGAATATTGTACAGTACTCATCTGTCTTATTTATATATCACTCGGAACAAGTTTCATCATAATTAAAAAAATCTTAAACTTAATTCCGTCTTATAATTTAATAACTTTCTAATTTTACTTAGCTTTATGAAGGATTGAATGACATTTGAGAAGTTCAGGAGTGATAAAATAGAAGCAAAATTGTACACTTACGTGATAAAATTTAATGAGATGGTTTATATTAACAGAAAAGAAAGTTATTATCCCTTTATCCTCTATGGACAGGACCAGAGAAGTATGTTGTCTTCTTTTCTTTTTCATTTTAGGTATTATTTGATATCCAGTTTTCTTAGTTTGGATTTGAGCACGATAAATCTAAATACAAGTAGCTTTATATAACACTTTTTTAATAAGATTTGAACTCATGATTCGATTTATTAAATGACATCTGAGTTTTTTTGTTTTTTTTTTTATAAAAATTTTAGGAGAGAGGTAGGGCTCACCCATAATCCAAGCGGAGGAACGCTTGGGCCCACTCCGCAGGAATTTAGGATAAGAAAGACACACATGTCTCCACCTTAGCCTAAGATTCTTGTTGTTCTTGATCCTAGGATCCTCCCGCCGCCTTGACCAACTCTAAGATCGAACCCCCTCCATTTTGATGAGAGTGTTCGACCCCTTTGCTAGTTGAACCCAAGAATAAGGGGTACACCTGAGTTTGTTTTTGTTTTTGTTTTTTGTTTTTTAATAAGATAATGGTGGCAAAGTGTGCAACCATTCTAAGATTTTATCAGGCGCCGAAGCGGAAACCTCTCCTAGGGAAGTTTTTTGCATTCACAATGGCTCAAAACCGAGATTTCTTGTTTAAGCGCCCAAAACCCCTTCCACTCAAGCCAACTTCCGTTGGTTACATCTAAGTTTGTTATTTAGGCGAACAAAAACAAATACCGGTCATATGTGGTTGTCAAATTCAGTGACACGGTGCCAATCTTTTTTTCTTTTTTGCTATGCAAATTTTAGGAAAGGGTTAGGGCCACCATGATACCCAAGTCAGAGGGACGCTGGAGCGTCCACGGGGATCTTGTGGGAGAAGACACACGTCTTCCACCTCTACGGTGTTACCACTACTTCCTGATTCCCAGGATCTCCCCGCGCTTCGTGATTAACGCAAGGATCGGACCCCCTCCCTTAAGGTGAGGAAGACCGACTTCCACGCCAGTTAAACCCAAAGACGAGGGGTACGCAGTGCCAATCTTCTTCACGTGACTCTAAACTTCATGTCACCCAAAAGCCCAAAGGATGAGGAAAAGCCCAGCCTTATTCAGTCTCCACACTCAATTGGGCTGGGCTTAGGATCAATAAAGAATTTCATATGTTATTATCTTGTGATTACTTTACTATGCTTCCAAACAGAATGTTTTATAATTTAGTTCCTAACTTACAGTAGGGAGAGTTTCTAAATTTAGGTTTACATGAAAATATCATCTCCAGTGAATATTACATATTTGTTTTGGATTGAATTCAGTAGTATTGATGTGTTTATATCGCATATAATATATGAAATCAAAAAATGTAATTTAAAAAATCAAATATTTACATTTACTATTGAGGATATTGTCTTCGTTTTATGAAAAATGTAATTTTACGATGTTGTTTGGATTGTGGATGATTATAAGAAGAATTTATTTATTTTTTTATTCTACACTGAATTTAGGTAACAATTGTAGAAGTGTGATCCACCAGAGTTTAATCATTTGTCAGGAAATGTTGGTAGTTTGGTTGCATCTAACTTAATCCACGGATGGAGGATATCTCTCTCAGGTAATGATGGTACGGGATTAGGTAGGTAGGTTATTAACTTTGATTAACAATCATATTTAAACCTCACAAACTCAATCTCGTTTTTAACTTTCATTCACCAAACCTTTAAAACCAGACTCATAATACGTACCACTCTGGTCCTATTTATAAGTCCTTTTTGACCAAAAAATTTGGTCATATTTATAAGTCCTGTTTTAGGTAATAAATGAGATTGTGACAATTTTGCCTATATTAATTGTACCAATGAAAATAGAAAGAGAATAAAGAGTTGAAAAATACCCAATGAAAAATAGAGAGAGGAGAAAAAGTTGAAAGATACCCATTCATAAATGAAGGTAAATTTGAAAATTTATCTCATAATTATTAGGCTAACTAACTCTCTTTGGTATGTGTGTTTTAGTCAAAATGGACTTATAAATATGACCAAAGTGGTAACATAATATGAAACTTATTCAACCATCCCACACATCCACAAAACTTATTTAAAGATTATGGACCCAATTTCAAACTAATCCGTTTTTTTTTTTTTTTGTGGATCCAAATTTTAAATTCCCATCATAAATGCGCGTATTTTAATCATATCTATCTACGATGCGGAGTGTGTGTTTAGCAAACCGTGTGTGTTTAGCAAACCACGAAACTGTGGTTTTAGAAGCTTTTTTTCGTAAGCTGAGATAAAACTCCCCTCATATACATACCTTATAAATAGTAAAAATTATTTTCCAAAAGCTAATAACAGGCAGACCCACCATCCTTGACAGCACAAAACCCTTGCGTTTTAACCTCTGAAGAAAAACTCTCTTACTTTGCATTATTCTCCTCACCGTTGAAAACATCTTATTAACGACTTCAGAGGAATCAAAATACAGGATACCACACAAAAACAGTAATTAATACATTTTTCACCATCTAAGTCAACTCTAATCGGCTTTCAGCTTTAAAACACTTGCGAGTGTACAAAGAAAATTGAAATTCTATAGCACCCCTATGACAATAGAAGGGCTTTTTTCCGCCATTTTAGATTAGATTTGTTTCTTCTTTATGGCTAAAAAGTACAGCAAAGATGATATCCTCGTAAAGATTTAAGTCACCTCAGTGAAACGTGTATCCTAATTGAAAAGGCAGCTCAAGAAATACTACAAATTGGCTATGTTCGTGTCTAGTTGTACATGGTGAAAGAAACAAAAGTTCATTTCCTCATCAAAGAGGTTGTTTGAGGAGTTACATCAAAGTGGGTCACCTACACTAACCATTCATGGTGAATACGGTTCCGGTTGTGGATAGAATCTACTCCATCTCACCCAACAAATCTTTGGACGTTCCCGTTCTACTTCCTAAGCATCGTCCCTTCAAAAAAATTAAATCCACACAAGACATACATTTTCACTTTGGCAAGGTGCAGACTAGGAACGTCCGGCTACTCAACATCTGCAAACTCAAAAGCATTTGTTTAGGTCTTAAAATAATTTTGGATTGTAGATAAGAAAAAAGCAAGATCCAGAGGTCACAATTCTTCCAACAATGGAAGAAGCTGCATCACTCGGGCCACATAAGAATTCACCTAACTATTCTGTTAGCGCCACTCAGTGTGTATAAAATTTTTATTGAAGAGAATGAGACATTGTCATACCTTTTTCCTAATTACAGGAAGGGAGGCCATGAAAAGTGTTTTCACTTGTACGGAGCAAATATGATTGAAGAATTGTGGCCGCCAAAACCAAATGAATTGGACAAGGCTGCTTTGATATCCAACCTCTCTTTGTTTGGGCCCACAAGAACTCTCGGGTCCTGAATCGTTTCCAATTAATTAAATTAGATAATTTTGTCTCCCATAAGTGATAACTGAACATATACTCTCAGAGAAAAGATAAGAATGAAGCAACAAGCAACATACCACTCCCTCATCTGGGTTTTCGAGGTTAATATTGGGATGAACCCACCCAGTTCGTATGGCCTACAGAAGAAATTAAACCAAAGCTCTAAACTTTTCAGATGTAAAAAATATTAACTACAAATTTAATTAAGATGGTTTCACTACGAACCTGTACTGCTGCCACAGCTTCCACACCTCCAGCAGCCCCTAGCAGGTGACCAATCATAGATTTTGTAGAATTCACTTTGAGCTGTGCACAAAGGGATCTTGGTTAGCATGTATAAAATATGTTAAGTGGGAGCATAAATAAAAACAACCAAAAAAGAGAAATAAAATTAACTTGCATTTAGTAAACAAGAGAACAAGAGTTATAGTAACATCTAAAAGAAAACTGACCTCAGGATTTTGGCCAAAACAATGAAGAAGAGCCTGGTACTCCTTAAGATCTCCAGCTGGCGTGGATGTCGCATGTGCATTTATGTAATTCACATCCTCTTTAGATACTCCAGACTGAGCCAATGCCTTTTCAATGCAGAGTATAACGCCAACTCCTGTTTAAGACAGAATAATAGGACATGCAAGCTTAAGCGATAATCATCAGCAGGTATGAATGGTTTTTTTTGGACATGCATGGATGGTTACAGCACACTGTCATATATTCATTCTTGATTCAGGTATCACCACTCACCATTCATTATTAATGTGATAAATAATCAAAGGCAATTGCAACATGACAAATTCTTTTCATTAATGAGGGGTGTGAGATTATAGAAGATTAATTCTACTTTTTTGCAATTGTTACAGTGCTATGCAATCATTGACTATTTATGCCATAAGATGATGAGATGACAGGGATTATGGAAGCTGTTCACGCACTTCTGTCTCAACATGTCAGTTGATTTTATGCATGATGGTCAATGTGCATCATGAAGAGAATATATGAAGAGACAAAGTAACAACAGAATTTTTTTAAAAAAAAAAAACCAAAAAAATTATGGTACAACAGTCAAAACTGTAATTTATATGCTATCTGAAACTTTAGTTTAGATCCTCTACAGTGGGGCTGTGATGCAGCGAGAGGGAGTAATACTAAGAAATAGGAATGTAAGAGACTCTTGGTTTATTTAAACACATTCCAAAGTTTTTGCTTTCTACCTCTTTTTAACAACACTGTGTGCAGTAAATTATTTCGTGCAGAGGATTTGAACTCTTGAAACTTACATTGTTAGCTCCAAAAATTTATGGGGAAAAAGGCAAGGTCCACCATTTCGGGGATAACCATATTGTTCAATAAAGATCCATCAGTGAAAGTCACCGTGTTCATTTTGGCTAGAAGTATAGTATGGAATTCAAGACAAAAAAAATATGCCAGAATCAACAATATTGAAAAAAAAAAAACAAAAAAAACAAAGAATCATGAGCTGGTGTCTGACATTCAATCAAAATAAACACGTTACTAATCCAGAATCCATTGGAAAAACTTCAAGAAATTTAAAGGCACCAACAAGAGTTCTCTTCAGACTAATGACCGGGGGGGGGGATGAGTTTTTCCCCCCTTTTCTTTTAACCAAGACTGAATCAAACTAGATGCTCGATTTTGAGTATTTTAATTTGAGTGTATGTGCTTCTTGAACACAAAGCTGAAGACAACTTTCCATATACCAAAATTCTTCAAGTGATCTGATAGTAGGTGCCATTTTCAATCAGCTATCTTATCGGCTTCAATCATATGGAAAACTGCATCCTTGTGGAGCCAATAATGCGATCATGGGTTGGAAAGCCTCCCAAACTTTGATAGGATGGGCGCAAAACAGATATAAACCCAGATAAAAAATGCTCAAAAATATGAGCGCACTAAAAAACATAAAAAAGGTCTAGCTCAGGCCTTTTCCAACCTAGTCTGAACAATTATTTTTATTATTTCATTCTAATATTTTAAAATTACTTCTGGATTTTTCTAACTTTCCTTCATCCTTTCTCCACTAATGCAATTTGAAGAAAGGCGGCAATTTTCAGTGTTAGTATCAATATAGTTAAAACTTGTGGCCATTGTAAGTTTTAACAGAAAGGGAGCCCTGCAGGTCTAGAACTTTTGACAATACCCTTTCTCAGGTCCTAACTAATGAGAGAACCTCTTAGGCCCTAGCAATAGGAAATTAGGAATAAAGATAATCTCGTAAGACAGTAGTAGCAAAATTTACCATCAGGACGAGGCTCAGTCACATGATATGCGTCACATGTGAAGCTTCCACCAAGAAACTCAGCATATATGTTTGCACCTCTTTTCTGCAATATCAAAAGTTAGATCAAAACATACAATCGTTTGATTCATTTAACAAAAAAATTATCTCATTCTTTGGTATTGCAATGTTGTGAATCTGAAAAAAGAATATACTGATGGAATAAGAAACAACAGGCATAGGCAATGACAATGACAATGAGGAGTAACAAAAAAGAGAATGAAGGTTCTATAATGTGTTTTGGTACTCCTTTAACAGACTAATGAGAGAAAAGCAATAGATTACAATGTGTGAGCGTGCTTGTGTGTGTGTGTGTACATTGCAGTAAGATACTACATTATGATCTGTCACTCTTTAAGATGAGTTGAATCCTCAATTGCAGTCAAATCAAAATTACCTTAGCATGCTCCAGCTCTTCTATAAGCAAAACACCAGCACCTTCCCCCATCACAAATCCATCGCGATTCTGAAATGACAAAGGAATTCAGGTGATTAGTAAGAGACACAAGTGCAGGAAAGGCAACGCCATCAAAGAAATGAAGAGAATGATACAGAAACTGAAATTTCTATAACTTTTGGAATCATTTTCAATAGAAACGCATAAGTCTATTAAAATGTCAAAAGTGTTCCAACCTGAGGAGTATTGTCACTGATACTGCAAACTTAGCTCGTTTTTATGATAGAGCAAAATTTCCCATTGTTGTTCCATTAAATTCTTTCACATTTTCTTTGTTAGAATTTCTCTTCACTCCTAATGGATGGTTTTCTGAATGAGATAACCAGCATTTCAGATCTTGGTGGGTTCGTTAGTATCCTATTTGTATCTAAATGACAACTTTTGGTGTTTTCTGACAGATTAATATCTGATTATTTTTTTTTTTTGGGGGGGGGTTGTTCAGGAAATTTCAATCACTCAACTCAAAGTTGAGTTGTGAGCGTTCCTATCATTAGAAACATTGGTGAAAGTAAGATCCATTAATTATTACAGAATATAAGATATATCCAACCGTCAATAGGAGTTTATACCCTATAGTTCTCTGTAATTTAATGAAAGCTCAGAAATGAAAATGGAGAAAATAAACAAGAAATCAATAGATAGTGGATTTCTTTGTATTACAGTATCCCAAGGCCGTGAAGCTTTGGTAGGATCACCGTTCCTCTGTGAAAGTGCTCTGCATGCCACAAAGCCTCCCAAACCTGAAACAACCAATTATCGTTGGATAATTAGCAGCTTTTTGCCAATGTAAGTTCCTACAAGCAAAGGCAATGAGACACGAGAAAGAAACATAAATACCAATAGGTATAATAGCAGCATCAGAACCACCACAAAGCATCACATCCTGCAGATAAATCACATAATTAAGCAAATTTTTTAATGAAATATAATCCCTTTCACTAAAATGACCATATCATTAAAGTATTAAATACTCTTTATGTCAGAAAGAGATAGAAAAGTTGGGGAAGAAAACCAGAAATGGAACAATCCAATGAACAAGCAAAAGACTCACAGCTTCCCCTCGAATAATATGGTTTGCTGCATTCAGTATGCAAAAGTTACTAGTGGCACAAGCTGTAGAGATTGAATAATTGGGGCCCATCCATCCCTAGAATCATAAAATGAGTCAGTTAATAAAAGCTTGACAAGAACCAAGACACCCATTTATGGTGTCCAGATAATGCGCACCAAATTTAATATAACCAAACCAGATCCATTGCAAGCATGGCAGAACCCATATTTGTAGTAGCAAAAGGTACACAAAAAGGATTCATCTTCTTATATGAGATTCGTAATGCTTCAATGGCATCATTAAAGACCTGTTCAAAAAAGAATAAATCAATTCAAAGAAATAGCACAATACATATGGCTACATCTTGGATTGCATTAAACAATAAAATCAGCAGATATCAGTCTTCCTACAAATGATAAGACACATCTAAGTAGAAAATCAAAATCTCAATATGACAGCACTGTTCCATTTTTTTCAAATGTACAATTTCAACTTGAATCAAAGTTACGATTACCTTCATGCCACCCATAGCTGAGCCAATCAAGACTCCACATTTTTCTTTATTTAACTCATCCATTACATCATCAGTAATCCCACCATCAACCAGGGCCTTTTTTCCAGCTGTTAGTAAATAGAGCATGAATTTATCCATTCTCTTTGAAAGTTTAGGTGCTACCCAGCCATCACTTGAGAAAGACTTAATCTCACCAGCAATCCTCTGGAGACACTAAACAATGAGAACAAAAGCAACGGTAGGAAGCAACTGAAAATACAATCATAGGAAATATAACATACCGTTGGATATTCAGCGCAGTCAAAAGTCTCGATCTCGCTTATGCCACTAACACCATCAAGTAGATTGTTATAGAAGGTGTCCGGATCATGACCTAGTGGTGTGACCACACCCATTCCAGTCACGACTACTCGTCTTTGCTTAATAGAAGGTTTTTTCATTGTTGTAATCTCTTGGGCAGGCTGCACAGCTACCGCCATAGCTTTCCCTACAAATGTAAATTGCAATATGTATGTTGGCAAGTATAAGATGAAATATAAATCATTAGCTACTAGAACGATTTAAAAGATCAATATCCTTCTGCACCGTATTGTGTTTGGATGGCTACCACCTAATAAAGTAAAGGCCTATCACTAGCACATACAAAAAGTAATTGACAAGTATTCTTTTCTATGGATAGGAAATTTAAATTTTAAAAATGTAAATAAATGATGAGTAGAGTATGTAACCTTCTAAGTAAGATAACCTTAACTTTAAGCAAAGAACTTCTACCCATTGAGTTTAAAGGATGATAACAAGATCACCAACTAAGGGCAAGCAAGACAACACAATAGAAATAGCAACAGACATGCAAGAAGTGCACAGGTATGCAAGAAAAATTCACAATATTGAAAAACTAAAAGCAAAACTACTTTTCTGCCTTACAAGTTTGTGACTAGTGTAAGTTTATGTCATTCATCCTCAATATGCAACAATTATCATCCCTTCAGGAGTGTATTAACATACAGCTCAAATGGCAGACGCATACATTACTTCTAATAAGATGATAAAAAAGAGATGGAAGACCAGGTGGATTTACGTTCCACCTCTAGAACAATACAAGTGGAAATATTATTTCCAAGAAAACAGTACAAAAAACTCTTTCTCATGCAACGTAACTCGCTCTAAAATGATGAACAGCCTTCATGATACCCCAAGGCGTTTAACAAATTTTTATTTCTCCGATATACCACGAATTTGATGTTTAACTGTAACAGTGCATGAGAAACCGCTGTGAAGTCTAAATCGTTTTAGTACGCTCAGTAAGGCGAACCTGTGGCCCCTATAAACAATACAGATTCATCTAAAATGAGACAATAACAAACAAGGTGCAAACTAAAGAAACAGACCAGTGGGATTCTTGAACAATAATCAATGAAGGGTACAGAGTACTGTATGAATAATCACCAGTTTCTCTAATTCCTGGCCTCAAGTTCTGATTAGATTATAAAATTACAAAAAACAAACAAAATTACCGGATTGGACCGCTCGATTCACACGCCTCTGCCTGCGATTGATATTACGAGTATTCGATCTGAACAGAGAGGAGAACCCATTGTCACCAAAGAACCCCAAAGAAGAAAGACTTTTGGAGCTGCTGTACTCATCGCAGGGCTCAAAGGCGAGACACGAGCTCATTAGACCTTGAATGCTGGATCCATAAGAAGACGAAATTGCGCCCCTGTTGAATTCGGAACTTCCACTGGCACATTTAGACCCGACCTTCCTCCGACGAGAGCACCTGATCATTTTCTTGGAACACTGGAATGAGTACGGGCTTCTGGAACGGTCAGCCTCGCAGCCGAGGGACATGCAAGCAGCCACCAGCCAAGTGCAAAGAGGAGAAGCCATAGAAGAGGTAGCCATGGAAGAGCAAGAAGCTAAAATCAAAAACCACAGGGGACGAAGGCAAGTATGGGATCCTAATCTAAGCAAAGAAAGAAACGAAGACGAGATTGAGAGAACAAGGCAAATGGCAAATGAACATGGGTAAGGGTAAAGGGGACGTTAAGAAAGAAAAAGAAATACTGCAATGAAACTGAGAAAGGGCCTGAAATGAAATCAAAGGCGCGGCATTCGATGTTTCTTTATATACTGAAGGCGCCTCTCAGATGCAGGTTTTGCGCAATCTGAGTCTTGAGTTCGCCCGGAAGAAGAGACTCTCTTCGTGGAGTTCATCACTTTAAGGACGAGACGACAGAAGAATAAAATAAAAAAGGTATCCATAAGAAAATTAAAAAAAAATTATAACCAGAAAAAAACGAAAATATTGAAATAAATTATCAATATCGGCCACTGCCTTCTGCAGTAGCAGTTCTGCCTAGCATTTATTAAAAATTTACAGCCAGATATCAGTATCAACGTATAACGTTGGCTGAAAATGTTAATATCAATATATAAATCCAAAACTTCGTATAACGTTGGGATTTTTATATTTATAGTTTAAATTTTAATATATTTTACTAGCATTTATACAGTAAAAACTATATATATTTTTTAAATTTAATTTTTTTCCGCTTGACTATTATTTTTCTCCATTTATATGGTAAACGTCAAGGCTTGTGCCTGAATGGAATGTAGATCAAGGCACGTAGAGTTGGGAAATCGGGTTGAATTGTCGTCAAATGGATCTATTTGCTTCGACCTTTCAATGGCTAGGATTATAAAATAGAGCCTTCAAATAAAATTGGGTCCAAAATGGTTAGTCCTGTAAAGTCGAGGGCTTAAAAGAACCAACCTTACAAAGCCAAGGGCCGACCCGTTAGGCCCGTTATTTTTATTATTATTATTTCTTTTAGTGTCAATTGAATTTGTTGTGTGTCTAGCTAGTATTTACTTGGATGTTTTGTAATGATGTAGGATTATCAAAATATTTATGCGAGTATGGATCATTCTTCCATGAATAAGTCTGAATTGGAAACTTATTTAGAAGAACCAATACTGGAGCCTGATAATTGGAAAAAATTTGATGACTTAAACTGGTGAAAGAATAATCAACAACGATTTCCAATTCTTTCAAAGATGACAACTGATATTTTGAGCATTCCAATTACTATTGTAGGCTGTAGCCCATGAATCAGCTTTAGTATTGGTTCATGTGTTTTAACAAAATAGTTAAGTTTCATTCTTTCATGTAATGTTCAAGCTTTTATTTGTACTCGCAACTAGATGCATAGATTCGCATATGATGATAATTTACTAATTTATATATATTTTGTTTTTGTTATAGAGTTATTTATCCATTTAGTTACTAATACATAATAACTATACTATGATTTTATGATTTGATTTATTATTTGTCAGATATAAAGAATATGGATGTATTTATAATGCGGAGAAGAAAGTCTTGATATTTTTACCCATGAAGAAAGCCTACTACTGAAGTGAAGACAATCAAATGTTTTTAAACTGATGATAGTAGCGAAGAAGATGAAAATAATAGTCATTATACTCATATTGTTTAGTAGTAAGTTTTTATGTGTTGTGTGAATTATTGATGGACAATAATTTACTCTTGATTATGAATTAGTGACTGTGTTTGTTTGTTATATGATGCGTGTTGTTTATATCTTAATATTGACAATATTTATTTAATAAATTAAAATTTTAATTGTTGTAATTTACTAATTATATTTTTTTGAAGAATACACAAATTTTTTTTCTAAAATTTAGAAAAATAGCTTTTGACCCTGGCATGCATGCTTTTAGACCTGGCGTTGAAAAATATATATATTTCTTATCCAAAAAAAAGCGCCGACTTTCGAGGGTTAAACTTGTAAAGTCAAATTTACTACTTGATTCCTAACTTTATAGACGTGGTATAATGTTGAGGCTTTGGTCTTTTTTGGATTTACATTTTTGCCCTTTTTCCGAAACCGATTGGTACTTATCTTTGTCATTTGCAAATACATAAAATAAAATAATCCATGTAAAAGATAAGATGTGAACTTTGCATATACTTATCTTTTCCATTAGTGTATATATATATATATATTAAAAAAGGTGATATGATATTCAATAAGTTTATTAAAATTTTATGTTTCGCTTTTGTTTAACATATGAATTTTTATTTATTTTTATTGAATTTTTATTTTTTGTTGAGCTAAATAAAAGTTTTACATTAACATCGAAACACATAAAGTTCTACATACATCCTTCAAACTAATTATTTTAACTATCTACATCAAGCTCTCTTTTTGTTTTTGTTGGTGCAAACTCAATGACCAAATGATGCTGAACAATAAATAAATAAACAAACTACAATAATTCGTACCTATTATATTTTTCCCGAATGCCAACAACAGTGCTTTATACTATAAGTCCATAACACAATAAAAAAGCATGCATCAGCTAGTTAAAAAACAAATCAATATAATAATATTTTTTAAAGGGAGACCTTGTACCACGATTGTTCCATTTCAAACATGTTATTTATTAATTTTTGTATGCCCTTTAAGTAACACTAGTCCTGGACGGGGCGGGTAAAATGTCATGTATTTATTAATAAGATGTTACATAAAAAGTCTTTAAGGAAATAATAAAAATGTTAAAAATATTTATAAAATATTTTTTATCTACTACTCTTATTATTAAGTTACAAAATATTGTGTAACAATTGTTCCCATTATGTCGCATGAGTGAGAGGTCAGGTATTTATTATTGTGTTGTTATATAAAAATCACTTAGATCTCTAAGGGAATAATCAAAATATTAAATTAAATATTTTGTACATATCCCTCTCATTATTAATTTACAAAATATTGTGTAACTACTTTCCCTATTATATTGTGCGAGTGAGAGGTTAAGTATTTATTAATACGTTGTTATGTAAAAAATCACTAAAATCTCTAAGGGAATAATCAAAATATTTACTAAATATTTTATACCTAGCTCCCCATAGGTCCTTTGTACCTCTCAGTCTTTTTACAAATTCGGAAGACTTCTAGGGGTTTTACAAATTGAAAAGGTATTTTATTGGAATTTTCCTTAAATATTTTGTACCTACCTCCCCATTATTAATTTTACCAAATATTGTTTAACTACTTTCACTATTATCTATCTTTCATAACCGCCTTTGAGTCTGCCATTTTGTTGATGGGTTAGGGAGATGCTTACTGTTCTACTTTTATACTCTAAGGGAATAATCAAAATATTAAATTAAATATTTACTAAATATTTTGTACCCACTTCCCCCATTGCATTGTTAATTTACAAAAGATTGTGTAACTACTTTCCCCATTATCCATATTTTATAACCTCCTCGTTTTTTTGTTTCTTTTTTAGTGTTTTGATCGAGTTCGCCATTTTGCTGATATGACGGTTCGTTTTTTTTGTTTCTTTTTCAGTGTTTTGATCGAGTTCGCCATTTTGCTGATGTGACGGTTAGAGAGACGCTTATTGTTATACTTTTGTACTGGGAATAATCAAAATATTAAATTAAATAGTTATTAAATATGTTGTACCTACCTCCCCCATTATTAATTTACAAAATAATGAAAATATTATGTAACTACTTTCCCCGCGTTGTAAAAAATCACTTAGATCTTTAAGGGAATAATCAAATATTAAATTAAATATTTACTAAATGGGAGAAGTATTTCTCCAACCATCGTAGATAAGTTTATCTCCGAACCTCTAAAACTACGTCGTTTTGAATTAATGAAGGGTGTGTTTGTAATTTTAGGTGAATTTATGAAGGGTATTTTGGTAAATTTATATGATAAAAAAGTAAATAAAATTACGGAAAACACTCTTCATTGATCCAAAATGACGTAGTTTTGAGAGTCACTGGAGATAACTTATCTCCAGTGACTGGAGAAATCCTTTATCCTTATTAAATATTTACTGATGTGTGTGATCTTATTATCATCCTTCAAACTCAACGAATAAAAATTCTTTGCTTAAAATTAAGGTTATCTTACTTGGAAGGTTACATAATCTACTTATCATTTATTTACACTTTTAAATTTAATCTACTTATCATTTATTTACACTTTTAAATTTTGAATTTCCTATCCATAAGGTTACATACTCTGCTCATCATTGATTTACATTTTTAAAATTTGAATTTCTTATCCATAGAAAAGAATATTGTCAATTACTTTTTCTATATGCTAGTGAGAGGCCTTTACTTTCTTGTTTGGTAGCCATCCAAACGCAACTGTGCAGAAGGGATTGATCTTTTAAATTGGTCTTGTAGCTATGTATTGCAATTTACATTTGTAGCGAAAGTTATGGCCGTAGCTGTGCAGTCTGAGAGATTACAAAAATGAAAAAACCCTCTATTAAGCAAAGACGAGTCCAACGGTATGTTATATTTCCTATGATTGTATTTTCAGTTGCTTCCTACTGTTGCTGTGTATGGCTGTGTAGTGTCTCGAGAAGATTGCTGGTTAGATAAAGTCTTTCTTAAATGATGGCTGGATAGCACTTAAACTTTTAAAGAGGATGGATAAATTCATGCTCTATTTACTAACAGAGGGAAAAAAGGTTTTTTTTTTTATTGAGATATGAAATACATGTTTGTGCTACAAGTAGCAGGTAGATCATAGATGTTTATATATGCGGTTGCCATCAGTGCAAAGTCCAAGAGTTATATATATTTGTGATAATCTTCATTGGACACTTGGAACTTAACCATGCATCCATGTTTGATTTAGGGTTGGATTTGTGTGTATATAGTAGATGTATATATGATTCTAATGGGAGATATACTACAAACCCTATCAGTAATTTGATCAAGTAGCTCAAAAATATTAGGATAGAAAAATGATAATCCTCTAATCCTAACCGTAAGACCTAGTTTGAGGGTGAATTTTGGTTTTGAATGTAAATTTTTTTCTTTCTCTCTTATATTTATAATTTTTCTCATAATTAATTTATCTAATTTATAAATTAATAAATAATACAATATTACACGAAAATATTTTAGAGAAATCATGTCACATATATTATAATATTACTAAATGTTTTGGACCTATCTCACCATTATTAATTTACAAAATATTGTGTAATTACTTTCCTCATCATGAGATGTCGATATTTATTAATGTGCTTATATGTAAAAAATCATTTAGATCTATAAGAGAATAATCAAATTAAATATTTACTAAATAATGTTTTGTACCCATCTCCCCATTATTAATTTATAAATATTTTGTAACTACTTTCGCTATTATATCGCACGGGTCAGAGGTCAAGTATTTATTAATAGAGTAAAATACTATGACCTCCCTTGCATTTTGCCTTAATTATACTGGGACTTCCCTTCTATTTTGAAAACATACACTTAAATCCAAACCATTAAATCATTAAGTATTTTTACTTTTTAAATAAATTTTATTTAAAATAAATTTTATTTACTAATTTACCCCTCATCATTAGTAATTCACTAATTTTGGCTAGAATTGTTTAAATAATGTGAGACTATTTTCTTTTCCTTAATTTATCTTCTACTTTTGCAAATAGTTATCTGTTAAATTTTTCTATATTGATATAAAGACTTAATTAATTAATATAGACGTATAAAACTTAATCAAAAATATGATTAATTCTTTTAATAGATGCATACTTAAATAAATGTGTTTATAAATATTTTTGAAAAACATATTTAAGAAATTAAAATTTAAAATTAATATAAGTTATATAATATCTCAAATTTTCACTATTAATAACATATGAGAAATAAAAATATGCATGTCAAGTATGTTTTCAATCATGATGTTGTGGCAAAAAACAGAAAGAAAGAAATATGTTTTTTTTAGTCATTTAAAAGAATATTAAATAAACAAGTTTCAATAAATATGATAAAAATTTAAATGTTCTAATATAATAAAAATTAATAAATTTGATAATATATTGAAAATTTTGGACATATATGTATTATAATTTTTTTTTGTATAAAAAAATTATTTTAAGCAAATATAAATGGTTATTCGTTTGTTGAAAAATAAGGGTATTTTGGTCAAAGAAATATATAATAGTCAAACTTAACAGTTAACTAACGGTTGGGTGGATGTAAATGAAATCTCAAAAATGTAACGGAGGTTTCTATAACATGCATTTCAAATTCAAGGGAGGTCTATATATGTTTTCAATATAGATGAGGATTTGTGTAATTTTGGTAAAATAGAGGGATAGCCAATGTAATTTTACTCTTATTAATATGATGTTATGTAAAAAATCATTTATATTTTTAAGGGAATAATCAAAATATTAAATTAAATATTTACTAGATATTTTGTACCTACCTCTCCCATTATTAATTTACAAAATATTGTGTAACCTTTCCCATGATATCGTTTGGTGAGATGCCATGTATTTATTGTATTGTTATGTAAAAAATCACTTATATCTCTAAAGGAATAATCGAAATATTAAATTAAATATTTACTAAATAGTGTGTATCTCTCTCCTTCATTATTAATTTATAAAATATTGTGTAACTATTCCCCCATTATATTGCGTGGTAAAACTTAGATATCTAAAGGGAATAATTAAAATATTAAATTAAATATTAACTAAATATTCTGTACTTACCTCCCCTATTGTTAATTTATAAAATATTGTGTAACTATTCTCCGCATTATCCATCTTTTCTAACTGTCTCGATTTTTTTTTTCTAGTGGTTTGAGTCTATCATTTTGCTAATGTTTCGATTTGAGAGACTACTTACTGCTCTAATTTTATACTCTAAGGTAATAATCAAAATATTAAATTAAATGTTTACCAAATATTTTGGAGCTACCTCCCCCATTATTAATTTATAAAATATTGAAAACTACTTTCCCCATTACATCACACGGTTAAAAATCATTTAGATCTCTAAAGGAATATTCAAAATATTAAATTGAATATTTTGTACCTACCTCCTCATTGTTAATTTACAAAATATTGTGTAACTACCCTCCTCATTATTCATTTTTCATAGTTGCCTCGCTTTATTTTTTTTTCTTTTTCAGTGTTTTGAGTCTCCTATTTTGTTGACGTGTCTGTCGTGGAGATGCTTACTACTATACTTTTGTATAGTTAAGATTTGCTTCTATATCATATTTCTTTTAGTGTACGTGTGTGTGTATATTATTAAGAAAAAAATAGGAAAACGTAAAGTTATTTTAAAAAGTAAATCAATTAAAATGTCATCACACACATACTTATATAGTTTTCATCCCTTTCAAAACCTATGTTAATGTGTTTCCCGTGTGCCCTTGTACTCTAGTCCATATCTATGCGTCTCACGTTTTATTTTAATTTTTTTTTTTTATAAACTATAACTACATTAATTAATACTCCCTCCCCTACTTTTTATAATTTAATTTTTTTTAATAGGGTGAGTTATTTTTATAAGTTAAACTTTTTATTTATATGTTCGACCAAAAACTTTGTATTTATATGAAAAACTAATTCGCTTTTTTATTTTTATCCCAATTAATTATATATCTCTTATATCTTTTTATCACCTATCATCTTTTATATCTCTTCCTACTAATTTTCTCTTCCTCATCCTCTCTATAAATAATCAATTTTTACTTATTTATTATATAATCAATTTTTATCTATATAATATAATTTTATTATTTATTTCTTGTAAGAGGAATTGAGGGAGTAATTAATTTATGTAAAAAAAAAAAAAAAAAGCAAGCGCATAAGTATCTTGATCGGATCCCTCCCGTGATTTGTTTCATCATCCACGTGTGCCTCGTATTTATCGGAAAATTGACATAATCCAAGATATAGCGAAAATTCCACATAAATGTTTTTTGAATCTAGAAAACCCTAAAATGTCTGTTAAATATGTAAAATGACCAAAAGATGATAGATGATTAATTTATGATTTTAAAATGTTAGTGATTTTATAATAATAACCCTCAATTTTTTGATTAAAAAATAAAAAGAGCCCCTCACTAGAACACTACCGTTAGACTGTCGCCAGAGCTTCGACATCAATGACTATTTTTTTGGATGCGTGCACGCGCACCCACATACACATACACAAAGAGACATATGTATAATACAAATACAAATAAAGGTGTAATGATATTTGACTAAATGACTAATGAAAATAACTAAAGATGTAATTATACTGACTAAAGACATAAATGTATAAACTAAATGAGTAATTATGCTAACAAAAGGCATAAAAGTATTAACTAATTGGGTAATGTAAATAACTAAATGAGTAATGATATTGGCTAAAAATGTAAATGTGTTGACTAAATGAGTAGTGATATTAACTATAGGCGTAATGATATTTGTGCAAATTTTATTTACTAAATGTGTAATAGTATTGACTAAAGGCGAAATGATATTTGATTAAATAAGTAAGGGTATTGGCTAAAGGCATAATAGTATTGACTAAAAGCCTAAACCTAAAAAAAGGCTTAAATGTATTAATATCATTACACATTTAGTCAATACCATTACTCATTTAATGAATACTATTATGTCTTTAGGGTCTGTTTGGTAGGAGGGAAAGGGAGGGGAAGGAAAACTTTTATAAGTTAAATTGAAAAAGTGGGGTTATAAAATTTTAATAAAGATAAGATGTAAAAAAAAGAGTAAGAAAAGTTAATTTAAAACTTTCAACCCCACTCTTCTCTAATATTTTAAAATCAGATCCAAGTCCTAATTTTTTTTTTTCCCCCTTCCCTTCCTTCCAAATCCCTCGATCTCTTAGTTAATAACATTATTCATTTAGTTAATTATTTATTTAGTTAATGTGACTATGCTTCTAGGATAGGAGGGAGTATTATCACAAGTTTCTCTGTAGTTTTTTTATTTACCTTGACAAGTTTCTCTGTGTGAGTCGTTTGAAAAGATAATTATCACTTTACAAGTATGCGTTATAACTTATAACTCATGCTTGTTATCACAAGTTCAAAGGCAACGTAACTACTCATGAGAGAACCAACTTCTTTGTTCCGCTCTGATGAAGATCTATATACGTTTGAGGTATGTAAACTGAAATACAAACATAATTAACCTAATAAGTTTTCTTACCGACAGCGCCTAGTGAACGAATAGAGGAAGAAGGAAATCATTAAAAAATATATATATGTAACAATTCAGGTGAAATTGCATGACGTGCATCTCACGTAAGAAGCAAACTTTGGGTACACAAATAAAAACTTAAAAGAAACGAAAATAAAATGAAGCAATTCCATTGATCAATCGTGCAGTTTAGACAAGTTTGCACGCTATATCGATAATTTAATCTGCACCAAGTTACAATTAGTTGTTGATATTGCAAATATTACACTCCTCTAGTATTCAACGTTTGACCTAATTAATAACTAGGGAGTTGATCTTAATCATAAATATAACATTTATTTCCTATGTTCCTTCAACAATAATCAAATAAGAGGGGAAGGGAGAGAATTGAGAAAAATGATTATGATGTTTTAAAATGAACTAACTTAATTAACTCTATTAATCTAATTAATTAAATTAGATAAATAAAATTAAAAGTAATGAGATGGAAGGAAGAAGTGTGAACAGAAAGGAAGGACTTGGGTGAAGAGGGACCAACAACATCGCATGAATCCAAGAAAAGAGGAATGAGAATCTGCCACGAAAACAAGCTGCAACAACCAAAACCACATGAATTTGCCATATCTTTCCCTATTCAACGCAGGTTGTTACCCAATAATGCAACCATCCCACGACATTTTATGAACCATCTCTCCCACATCTTAACTACTACCTCCTCTCCCTAATACAAAAATTTCCGGGGTTATATTTGTCCAAAATATATATAAGATCAAAATCTACTTTATTCCCCCTTGTATTCATCATGTTTTCTCAATTCAATTTATTTATCTTATAAACTGATATATGATCTAATTAATATTGCATGGGATATTTTAGGATCAAATCAACCAATTTGTTCCCTTTACTTAATTAGTATATTAAAGACTCTAGGAAGTATTTACCAAACCAATTTAATATATTAAAGCATGCCTACGACTACCTTTTAGTATTTATCATGGCACACGTACATACCTTTTTTTATTAAAAAAATATAATAATTAACATACATGTATCTTTTTAGCGTTAATTAACCATGCACCTTTATGCTGCATATGAAGATTAAATTAGGAAATAAGTCGTATTTTGATTACATAAATGAGTCACGTTAAATAATTGGGTAGCACAATCCATGCTTCATATGAAACAAATTATATTGTTGATGATTTATGAATACATATAGCAAGGGCGTTCACATATTTAGGGCAGATTAACCTGGACCCTCACTTAATTAATGTCCGAACGCAAGAACGCCAGGGACCGACGAGCAAAAACCAAGTCAGTATATGTTTCAAATCTTGGGCACAAGCACTTACATTATTATAAAAAAAGTTGTTTAGATGGATTGAAATTGGTCATTTATTAAGACTAAGTTTAGATCCGGTTTTATATCAACCAGTTTAAAAATCAATACTTTTTATACCAGTTGTGCGACCGATTTGAAAAGTTTACTTTTTAAAGATATGTTCTATTTTAAAACAGGTCTGGAAAGCCCACTTTTTTTGAGTGGAAAGGAATTCATTAATAAAATTATGAATGTACAGTGAAAGCAAAGCAACACTGAGGATTACAAAAGAAGGCTAAATTTAGCAAAACAATTCTGCGTATGAACTACTAAGGATCTAACTTGAGCTACAAGCCCATCAGCAGTGAAACAATCCTCGGTAAAAATTCTTCTATTTCGGGCATCCCATAACTTCCAACAGTTATGCGAGATGCCAATCTTCCATGAAGTATCAATAGACAATGACCTAGGATGATTAAAGATAACCATGATTGAATATCCATCCCGAAGAAATCGAACCGAGATCTAGAGGTAGGACTTTCTTCCAAACCGATGACGCTAAAGGGCAATCTTTGAATACATGATTCAAATTTTCAGGTCCGCCAAGGCAAAGGGAGCAATTCTTTGTCCGAGGAAAGTTTCACGATAAATCTTTGCTCATTAGATAGCGATTTCCCCTTCAAAAGGAGCCGGTGAAAGTGCGAATCCTTTGTGCCATTGGTAGTTTCCACATCTTGACCAAGTGTTGTCATAGTCATTCCAGTTGAGGGATTCCGGCTGTATATGCCGACTTTGTGGAAAATTCCCACTTTTGGTCGTTCCGAGACATAGACGGGTAGATCTTTGAATAGAAATTGAAGAGATAGCGCAGAGCACATCGGGAGGTAATAGATGATGGAATAAATTCCATCTCCATGAGCCATCGTCATTAACATAGTCATCAACCGATTTTTGAAGGTTCTCCTTAGGGATTGGAGAGAAAGACAGATTCATTAGGGGGCCATGATCGCCCACCCAAAAATCGACCAAAAGCTGTCCACGTTTCCCATCACCAGGTTTCCATTTTATGTGGGAGTGGGTGTCATCCCATAGTTTTAGCGAGATGCCTCCATAGGAAAGATATACGGGCACGTCGAACCACCCTACCAGTCGAAACTCCATATTTTTGCCTCGAACTTGAACCCATAGAGCATTCGGGTGTGAGTGGATTTTGAAGATTAATTTCATTAGAAATGCCTTGTTTTGTGATTCAAGGCAAAGCAAACCACAACCACCATGTTTGGTTGGTTGGCATAATTCATGCCATTTAACTAGGCCGATTCCACGCCTATCCGTGAGTGACCCCAAATAAATTTCCTTATGATTCTCTCAACCTTGCCAATGCACACCGAAGGGAGAACCGTGCTCGCATGGTGTAGAGAGGAATGGCCGCCAAAACCGATTTAGCAAGGGTAATACGACCGGATAGCGAGAGACACTTACTCTTCCACCCGCCTAACTTGGCTTGAACTCATCCCGTAATGTACTCGTAAGTAGAAGAAGTAACTCGTCCGGTCAACAAAGGGACTCCTAGATACTTCCCAAGGGAGGAAGTCCTTTTGTAACCCAACATGTCTGATTTCCTTGCTTGTTCGAGATCCCACATTCCTTGAGAAATATATCTTTGTTTTCGATGACCGATCTCGTGCCCCGATGAGCAGAATTCTTGCATGGTCGCATTGATTATAGCGACCTTGAGTAGTTGCATGACCAAATAAGATTAAGTCGTCGGCGAAAAACAAGTGAGAGAGGTGTACACCTTTTTGACCCACCTTGATTGTTTCCCAACTCCCTGATTTAACTTTAGCTTCAATGAGCTGGAAAGCCCACTTTTTAGATCAACTATAAATTACATTTTTAGACGGTTGTAGATTACAAACAATTTATAAAGTACTCGCTCTGATCCTTATTATAAGGCACCAACTAACTTTTCTCACAAACCAATAAATTTAGTTAAAGTTAATAAAGTTGTCCTAGAATCTAAGTAATTTCCAATACTACCCTTACTAATTGCACTAAACTCTAATATTATATTAATTATTACTCTCACCCACTACCCTTATTAATTATGGGCAGACATGGAAAAAAATAATTAATGCTCATTGGGAACAAGCAAGTGTCTTATAAAAAGAACCAAATAAACTTACTAGTTGATGTCTTATAATAAGGATCAGAGGAAGTAACATTTTTAATATATATATATTTTTAATATATATATATATATTTATTTATTTTTTTTCCTGGGATTGGAGGTCCCAAAAATGCCATATTTATATGGGTTTATCGTTTGTCATGTCATTTGATATAATGTTATGTTTTTTACCAAAAAAAATAATATAAGGTTATGTCAAGTCACCCCAAAACTACGTCGTTTTGGGGTTAAGGGAATTAATTAAGGGTGTTTTGGTATTTTTTGTTTTTGTATTTATTATATGAATTTTACTAAAAGATCTTTCATTAATTCCCCTAACCCTAAAACTAAGTCATTTTGGGAGTTAAGGGAATTAATGAAAGGTGTTTTGGTATTTTTATTTTTATTTTTATTATATGAATTTGACTAAAACACCTTTCATTAATTCCCCTAACTCCCAAAATGACGTAATTTTGGGGTGACTTAACATAACCTTACGTCAAGTGACGTGACAAACGATAAACCCTATTTATTTTCCATCA
Organism: Acacia melanoxylon; assembly: GCA_019022615.1. Taxonomy (NCBI): domain Eukaryota; kingdom Viridiplantae; phylum Streptophyta; class Magnoliopsida; order Fabales; family Fabaceae; genus Acacia; species Acacia melanoxylon. The sequence goes on from JAFJYJ010000011.1 coordinate 11,308,908, forward strand.
CCACATAAATTTAAAAATAAGGTTAAGGTGCAAAAATGTACATGTGCTTTATCTCAAAAAGCGTCTAACACCTGATATTTTTTTAGGTGCAAAAATGCATATGTCTTTACCTCAAGAAGCGCCTAACACCTGGTATTTTTTTAGGTGCAAAAGTGTACATGTAGTTACAAATTAGGTGTAAAAATATCATTTGACCGTTAAGTTTGACTTTTTTTGTTGATTGGACGATGACGTGACTTTCAAAAATGTAAAAATATATATGTTGTTTGGAAAAAAGAGCACCTAACATCAATTTTTTTTTTTTAATTTAATAATTTTATTTAAATTAAAGAAAAATTATTATTTCTCTAGGTATGATTATTAGAAGGCCAAATTTTTTATTTCCATAATTTTTTTAAAAATCCCTATTAAATTTTCTATTTAATAATTAATAAATGAGTATTTATGCATTTAAAATTTGATATTATAAATACTATATTTAATTAAAAATAATTTGAATTTCTTGATCTAACAAATTGAACTAGAAATTTTTTAAATAATTTTTCAATCAAATTGAACCAGAAATTTGATATTTTTTGGAGACAGTATGTATTACTATTATATAACCCTTAGCTTGTTGTTGGACGAGGAAGCCCCTGCTTTGCTTTTCTATCTGAAGTCTAAACCAGAGACGAGGTAAAAGGTTTCCCTACATCTGTACTTGGCAATTTTTTCCCTTTTGCATCCACCTGACAAATGTGAAAATATAACACGCAAGGTACACTCCTGGATGAAAAATAACCACGCGTTTATTAAGGAAGTTAGACATGTTTGCCGCTGGCCAAAAGAAAAAAAAAAGAAGATATGTTTGCCATACATTGTTCTGAGTTAAATTTTAATTATAAATAGAATTTTTTTGTAAATAGACCCGAAAGTAGGGTTACGATTTAAATTATTTATAATATCAAATTTCAAATATATAAATACTCATTTATTACTTATTAATTAGAAAATTTTATAGGGATTTTTTTTTGGAAATAAAAAATTTGGCCTTCCAAGAACTATACCAAGAGAAAAAATAATTTTCCTTTAATTGAAATAAAATTATTAAATAAATAAATAAACCTGGTGTTGGACACTCTTTTTTCCAAACCACATGTATATTTTTGCACCTTTGAAAGTCACGTCATCGTGCAGTTAGTAAAAAAAGGCAAACTTAACGGTCAAACGGTATTTTTGCACCTAATTTGTAACCACGTGTGCATTTTTGCACCCAAAAAAAATATTTAGTGTTGGACGCTCCTAGGGAAAAAGAACGCGTATGCATTTTTACACCTTAACCTTTTAAATAAGCTATAAGGAAGGTAAATAAGTCATAAAAGTCACAAATTACAATCACAAAAACATCTTGACAATGATTCATAAAAAATATTTTAGCATCTTTGTCACTATATCAAAACAAACATAGAAGATTTAAATCTTCCATACAATGCCACAAAGCTTAAGTGAGGGTAACAATATAATTAAATTATCTTACAATATATCCTACCAAAAAATTTATCTTATAATATGGTCTTGTAAGGTTTCAAGTTGCATCTACTTCACACCTGGAGTGGTATATAAGTTGTTTGGAAATAAAACAATCATAAAATAAGTTATTTACATGCTAAGACATTGCATTTCCAGTAGCTTATAAAAGAAATGAACATTCATAAAACTAAGTAGTAATCAATTAAGCCGATACTTATGAGAATAGTTATAAAGAAAACAAGAAACTCTAGCTTTATAAAGGGCCAAGCAAGCTAAAGGAATGGAAATTGTAAAGAACTCCAATTTCTACACTTTACATGCCACACAATACAGATTTAGGAGACAAAGAATACAATATATTTTCATCTTCCAACCTTAAAAAAAAGCATAATTTGAGGTATACCAATATTCCAATTAATACACTAAATTAAATTAAACTCATAATTAGGAGGAGAGCTTACCAATGAAATCAATACATGCTAAGATATTGCATTACCAACACACAGAATTACATCTCCCATGTAGTTTCTGTCAATAAAAAACACTGACAAAACAATAAACTATGAACAAATGAATTAGAGAATAACTTAAGCACAAATGAGAGTTGGACTTATGAGTTATGATTGTGTTTTATATAAGATACATGATATTAGTTTATATATATAATATAAAGACTTACAGATGAGTTCGTTGCAACCCCAATTTTCTAAGGGATGATATAGAGTGTAGCAAGGGTTTTGAGACTGCAAAAGGAGGATTACAAAGTTAGAACAATCATAACATTGATGTTTTTGAAGTGGCATTTTTGAAAGAAAGCTGGGTGCAAAAGAAATTTATAGATGATTTAGTCTCATGTTCTAAAATATACCATACAAATAGAATTAAAGTTTTAAGCTATGAATTATAACCCATATAGAAAAATTCAACCACACAAATGATCACCATTATATTCTCGGCTAAAGATATAAATCAATATGAAGATAAAACATATATATAAACTTACAACATCATAACTGCAAAAGGGGCAACAAATCGCAAGACTTCCCCAATTCCTTTGAAAAGCTCCATGTAAATCATTTCAACAAGCTATAAAGAAAAACAAATATATTAATGAGCTAGAAGAATTTGATATGTATTTGTAACTAAAAATCTGCAAGCTAATGTTTAGTCGTGCTATATTTCAATGCTAAGGCAATTAGACAACAACACCAACATTCTAAGCGTTTGGTGGGAAAAAATAATTGTAATGTTTATAAAGCATTTTAAAAAGAGGAAATTCTTATTAAAAAAATAATTGATACCCCTTCAAGCTGTTTTTACTTAGCTTCTACATATGAAGTATCCTTGCAAATAGAAATATTTAATTGCATGAATCTTTAATATAGCACATCACGGTCCAGAAAGATTTAACTACATGAATCTTCAAATGGTGAAAGAAAGATAAAATAAAGAGGAGAAACAAAACCTTGCATTGAGAGAACAAGTCATGGTCAAGAATCTTATTCAAGGTTGTGATGCTAAATGCATCAAAACATCCATTCTCTTTTAGTATATTTTCCCGAGCATGTTTGGAACTTCTGAGCTCCATCAACCAAAGCTAAAAGTTTTCAAAAGAGAACAAAGGAGCTAAAAATACCAAAAAAAAAAAATCCCTCACTATGAACACTATTTCTCTTACATTAGGCCTTCAAACAACAATCCCACCATTGAAAATAATGAACCATATATGCGTCAAACCAGCTGACCGAATTTTATTTTGATCCAACGGTTAATGAATGCACAAACTCCAATTTACCAAAACTACCTTGTTAAGCTACGTTTTTCGCTTTATCTTTTCTTTTCTCTCATATGGATGTATACTCTTTTTTTTGGATAATACAGGCAAGCCGAAGCTTGATAAGATAAATCATGAACAAGACTATGAGAATCTAGCCCTTAATACAATAAAATAGAAATAAACTAGAAGTGGCATGACCGTTGATCCCTCAAAACCATATCAAGGCATCCTCTAGGAATTGTTGAAATCATAACCACATCTGCACCAATAGGAACACCATGACCTTCTTTGGCCATATAATCAGTACATGAGATGCTTTCTCTTTGAGTATGATGTAACTTCACGTCCCAGTCCTAGAACAAAAGATCTCTAGTTTCCCCAATAATGTCTTTAAGAGGATAAATTGTAGGGCAGTCTCTCATAAAGATATTCATGGCATCTAGAGAATCAGAATAGAGAACTATTCTCTGTAACCACATCTAAAGACTGATTTTTAATCCTATTATGATAACAAAAATTTTAGCTTCAATAACAGTATGTAGGCTATGGGATTTATAGAAGCATGTCAACCATTCTCTCTAAGCATTTCTTATCACTCCCCCACAAACTACTTGTGTTGGTGGCGCACTGATCCATCCACGTCAATGCAGACCGCATTTGCAGGAGGGGGTTCACGATCTCTCCTTTATCTTGTCGAGTTGGAAAATATGATGATTTAGCTTTTGATTTGCACTATTTTCCATGAGAAGGTAATTGCACTAGTGTAGCATGTCCCTGGTATCTATACTCTTTCCTCAAGTTGCACTCTTATGGATGTATAATTTGATCTAGGATACGACACAAGGAAAAAAGTAGAACTAGATTTAACCAAACACCAAAAGAAAATTGGAAAAGGAAAAAGAAACAAAAGGTCACCTTATCTTCGTTGAAGTCCATGGGAACAAAGAGCATTGGATCACAATGATTGCTCTATCAGATTTTCTCAAAGGAATTGTGTGAGAGTGAAATCGATGACGGTCCCACAGTAGGAGTCTTCGATTCTAGTACCAGCAAACACTACTACAAAAAGTGGATATTATTTCTCTAAAAGACGTCCATATTTTAAAAAAGGAAGCAAAAAGTATAGGCGGTGGCATTTTCATAATTATTTGGCTGAATTTTGAGACTTAGACGTCCTAAATATAATTTTAGGACGCCTAAAAAAATTTAGACGTCCTAAAATTAACCGAGAAAATTTTTTGGCGTCCTAAAATTTAAATCGAACACCAAAATTAAATTTTACTCAAATCAAAGAAATCGAAAATAATCAAATCAAATCAAAGAAATCGAAACTTTTACTAATCAAATCAAAAAATTGAAAAAATAATCAAATCAAAAAATCAAATCTAATCAAATCAAAAAATAATACTAATCAAATTAAAGAAATTGAAAATTTTAATCAAATAAACAAATCAAAGAAATTGAAAATAATCAAATCAAATCAAAAAATCCAAACTTTTACTAAACAAATCAAAGAAATTGAAAATAATCCAATCAAATCAAAGAAATCCAAAATTTTACTAATCAAATCAAAGAAATCGAAAATAATACTAATCAAAAAAAAAAAAGATGCCTTAAAGGGAAATTTTTTGGCGCCTAGGTAATTTTTTTAAACAATTTGACGATAGAGTATTTTTTGGCGTCCTGAAATTTGTTTTAGGACGCCACAAATATTATTTTTGTATTTATCATCGAACTAGCTATTCGATCTCTCACGGTGCGCTACACAGTCGATCTCCCACACACAACGCTAAAACTCCTCTCCTCTTCCACTCATCTCGCGCCTCGTCCTCCCTCCATCTTCCCTCCCCCGATCATCCGCTCCTCCTTTGATTCAGGTCGTCATTAATTAGTTTTGTCCACCTCTTCCTGCCATGAGAAGTTCAGAGGAAAATAGATCTGAGTTTCCCCTCGTCGCCGGGATCTGAAACCCAGCGACACCAGATGCTGCCGTAGATGAATGCCGTAGTCGATTTCGTTGCAGATCTATTCAAGTGGGTTTGTTCTAGGTTTTTTTTTTAAAAGATAACTTTATCGTTTATCGCAGTACCTGACTTCTTTTTTATTTTTGATTTTTTTTTGGATTTGCTTCCTGGCATGTTTGATTTTCTGGGTTCAGTTGTTTTCTAGATTTGCTCCATGACATTTTTTATATTCTGGATTTGCTCCTTGGCATGTTTCTCGGATTTCAAATCTGCTCTTCCTCTGCCCAAATCGTGGCTTGTTGTCTTCGATCCGCTTGGCTCACTAGCTAGCTCCCCGAACCTGAGGTTTGGGGTTTTTTTTTAATTTAAAAAAAAAGTAATAAGGCGTCTTGAATACAATTCAGGACGCCTTACATGAGGCGTCTTGAATATAATTCAGGACGCCAAAAATCACAAAATAGCTACCCCATCGAGACGTCCCTCTAAAAAGGGACGTTAATTGGGTCTTATTTAGGTCGTTTTTTTTGAGTTTTTTGTGGTAGTGAAGGGAGAAGAGGAGTTGGGAGGAGAGAGAGCCAACGGGTCCTAGTTGTTGAAAAATATGCTCTTTGGTCACTTAAGCCCAATTGGGCTTAAGTGAGACTACAGCCCAAGAGCCCTATGGCCCTTAGGGTTTAGGGTTAGGTCTTGGTATAGTAGTATATAAACCTACTTTCACCCATTGAGAAACCTAATTCACTAGGAGGCTCTCATCGAAATAAATCCCTAGAGGCGACGTTCATCATCCGAACGGTTGCCACACAACCATCCTATCCCCCTCGAGAGATAGTATGGAAGATCGATCATAGAGCGGACTTGAACTGATTCGTGACTTGATCATTCGAGAAGAGGCTTTTAGATCGCTCATCTTTCCAGTAATCAAAACGATGAAGGTTGTAACTTTCTCCTACATCGTGTCGGTACGATTTGCTTCCGCGTTTCTGGTGAGATTCCTACAATTGGCATCAGAGCCGGTTCGCGATGAAGAAAAGAACCAGTTTTGATTTAGTTTATGCGATCAAATCTCGATTTTTTAAAATATTATTTTTTGAAAAATATGGCATCTATTTCTATATTTGTTATTGATTTCATGAGTATTATTCGTTTATAATTCAGATTTAATATTAGTTTTAATTTTAATCGGTTAATCGCTTTAATCCATGGTTAGATTTTCTCGTGTATTTCTTGATTTGTAACAAGGAGGCTAATCCCATATGATTAGGTTTCCTCCTTGCTTGTTCTTATGTTTTTTTGAAATTTCTATGTATTTTTCCAAATTTCTGTAAAAGTTCGAGATCAAGAAACTTCAAGAATATGAACATTCGACGTTTGTACGACACGTTTCGTGGACTTTGGACCTTGGATTTGGACGAACCATATATGGTTGGAAAGAGGACGGAAAGACGAACAAAGTGGGAGTTGGACCGACGCCAGGGGAGCTGGCACGTGACCCCACCCGCCGCCACAAGCCCTGAGAGTGGACTTCACGCGCCGGCAAAGAAGCAGCGCGTGAGGGCGCGTGGGGACACCTTTCGGGGTGGTTCCGGCGGCCGTGTGATCGACTCCCCATGGCGGTCCTTCCCCTGGAGTTTCGTGCTGATATGACTTCGGCTGACGGCGCGACAGTACTGACGGCTAGGGTTTCTCTTTTGCATCCTAGGGTTTCTAGCCAAAAAGTGGGTCTTTGGGCTTTTGGGCGTATACACCCTAAAGGGGCTTGAGACAGATACTATAATTTTGGACAAAAGAGAAATTTCAAAGTTGTAATTTTCTATTTTATTTTAAATAGGAAAACCATGGATTAAAGTTATTTGTTTAATTTAATGCTTTTATTGAATTGTATGAATTATATGTGCGATTAACATGATTTTAGAAATAACATGCCATATAGAATAGGAAGATGTCATATTGTTGCATAATCACATGTCATAAATGCATAGTAGCTATTATGTCTTGAATCGACTAGTATGATAGTTATTATGTGAGATTATTTAGGTTATCCACTAAACTAATTATAAATTATTATGATTTTATATTAAAATCTAGAATAATAATTGGATTAATTAATTGTGTAATTAAAAATCTAGACAAATAATCCAGGATATTTCCTATGAGAATTTTATATTTAAGAGTGATTTAAAAATACTCTAAATTGAACAACTTTTGGAAATTAAAAATTAAAAATTTAAAAATTATTGAATGAGTGAAGGTTTTAAATTAAGCAATTAATTTTAAAACCTACGGGCCCCAATTGTGGGTTTATTAGTGAAATGGTTATCGTTGAAGCCCCATCGGATAAGGATAATCGGATTTCGCTAGATTAAACCCTAATATTTTCAAAATTTTAGTAAAGTTTTGTACGGCCCATCGTCAGCAACACTTAGACACTAAAGATAATTTTGAAAGTAAACAATGGTTAAATACATTCAACTTTGGTAAAATTGTTAACCCTCCCATCGAGGCTCTGGCAATGGAACTGAAGGCCCAAAAATAACAATATTAGTTTTACAAGTATCTTGCCCATCGTAAGCCTTGTAGAGATAACTAATGGATTTTTAAACAATAAACGAATAGTAGTTACTAGAATCTACTAGCGCAATATCGTTTGTTGTTAATTATAGTTTGTGATTAGTGTTTTTTCTTTTTCCTTATTTTCAGAAAAATGTCTTTCAATTCTTTAGCTACAATCCCGAGCCAAAAACCTATGGATGGTACAAACTACAAACAATGGAAAACAAATTTGGATATTGTTCTTCAATATGAAAAGCTCAACTTTGTTCTAACTACCCCTATGCCCGGCGCAACCTGTCAAGATGCGTCACGTGGCAATCCGACAAAATTTCAGCAAGAGAAGGAAAAATGGGAGAAGGCGAATGTGGCGGTTCATTGCTATATTTTAGCCGATCTCGCCGATCACCTTCGGGGAGCAAGTGAGCATGATTGAGAGTGGAGCAACAATGCTCCGGACTCTTGATGGCATGTTTGCTATGTCTAGCGGCTACGCTAGGCAAAATGCGCGAATTTAGTCACCAAGACGGTGATGTCTGGAGGAAGTGTGCGAGATCATTGTCTAACAATGATAGCAAACTTCAAGAAGGCTGAAGGTCATGGTGTCAAATTTGAACAAGAAGTAAAAGTTGACCTTCTATTGCAATCACTGCCTGATTACTTCAATCATTTCAAGATGAATTATAATATGAATAAGATGAATCTTGATCTCACTCAACTGATGCATGAGCTTGAGAGTGCTGAATAGTCTCTAGTCAAGCGGCGATAAAGTGCATTATTTGCTAGTGAAAGTTCGTGAAACCTAAGGGGAAACCCAAAGGAAAGAACAAGAACAAGAAAAAGAAGAAATCGGGTATTCCAGTTGCCAAAAACAGTTGCAATGAAGCGCCAAAAGGCAAGTGCTTCAAGTGCGGACAAAAGGGGCATTGGAAGAAAAATTGCCCACGTATGAATCAACCAGGTATGGGTAATTTACATGTGATTGAGGCTTGTTTAGTGGAGAATCACGATGAAAAATGGATCGTTGATTTAGGAGCCACTAACCATGTTTGTTACTCTTTGCAGTGGTTCAAACATAGCTTGCTTGTAAGTGAAGGACAAAGAGTTTTGAAGCTTGGAACTGTGGAGCTTGTGTCTGTACTAGCAATGGGACAAGTTATTTTATCTTTTGATAATTGCAGGACTTTGGTTTTAGAAGACTGTTTATTTATTCCAGAATTTAAGAGGAATTTAATTTTTGTTAGTTGTTTGGAAAAACATGGTTTGATGGTTCGGTTTAATTCCTCGTTTCAATAAGAAGTAAATCTTCTTTTATTTGTTTTGGTGTAATGATTAATGGTCTTTATTTCCTTAATCATGTTCCCGTGAAGTTAATCATGTTGAATTAAGAGATGTTGAGCATATAAATTCATCAAAGAAAAGAAAAGTTTCCAATGAAACTTATCTTTGGCATTTGAGGTTAGGTCATATTAATTCTAACAGGATACAAGGTTTGGTCAAAAGTGGGATTTTAAAATCCCTAAACTTTGAACCGATACCAGTATGTGAATCTTGTTTAGAGGGTAAAATAACCAAGAGATCCTTCAAGGCCAAGGGAAAACGTGCCACACTTCATCTGGAATTGGTACATACTGATGTATGTGGACCAATAAATGTCCAAGCCAGAGGAGGGTATCAGTATTTCATCACATTTATTGATGATTACTCTAGATTTGGACATGTGTACTTGATGCGTCACAAGTCTGAAGCTTTTGGAAAATTCCAAGAGTTCAAGGTCGAGGCGAAAAGCATCTTGGTGTTTAAATTAAGACCCTTCGATCTGATCGAGGGGGTGAATACCTATCTGGAGAGTTCAGGTCTTACCTAATCAAAGAGGGGATAGTTTCACAATTATCCTCTCCAAAAGAAAATAAGGTCATAGTAAGCACACACACGACTTTCTTAGAGGAGGACTATATGGCAAATTATAAGCCAAGGAGTAAGGTTATTCTTGATGAGCTAGTCTCAGATCAAGTTTCACCACCACCTCCTCAGACGGTTCCATCATTTATTCCTGTGGTTGTTCAAAGAGGGAAAATATGGAAAATATACCCGAACATACAGGGAACTAGAAATAGAACGAAGTTCAGCATAATGATGAACATATGGAAGAACAAAATCACGAATTGGTTAATCCACCTAATGAGGGTCCTCATCAAGAAATTGTTAACCCACAAAATATGGACCCTCCTGTAGATGCACAACATCAAGTACGACAAAGTCGTAGTGGGAGATTGATTCGTAAACCTACAAGATTTCTCTTGTTGAGAGAGTCATATCAGGATGTCATCATTGATGAAGATGATGACCCCAAGAGTTATGACATGGCACTAGGAGATGTTGATGCTCAGGAATGACTTGAGGCTATGAATCGTGAAATGGATTCTATGTATTCCAACTCAGTTTGGTCTCTTGTAGATGCACCTAAAGGGGTAAAACTCATTGGGTGTAAGTGGATTTACAAGAGAAAGAGAGGATCGGATGGGAAGGTTGAAACCTTCAAAGCTAGATTGGTAGAGAAAGGGTACCCCAAATAGAACATGTGGATTATGAAGAAACTTTTCGTCGGTTGCCATGCTTAAGTCCATCCGGATTCTCTTAGTACATTGCAAACAAATCTTGATTATTAGATTTGGCAAATGGATGTCAAAACTGCTTTTCTAAATGGAAATTTGGAAGAGGAAATCTATATGCAGCAACCAAAATGGTTTATAGCCAAAGGGCAAGAAAACTGGTATGCAAGTTGCAAAGGTCCATTTATGGACTTAAGCAAGCGTCCGATCATGGAACATCGATTTGATCAAGTCATTAAGTCTTATGGTTTTGAGAAACATCCGATGAGCCGTGTGTGTATAAAAGGATCCAAGGTAGTGCAATGTCTTTTCTGGTACTTTATGTGGATGATATACTCCTTATCGGAAATGATACAGAGGTATTGTTAGGCATAAAGACCTGGCTAAGCAAAAATTTTGATATGAAGGACCTGGGGGAAGCCAATTATATTATTGGTATTAAACTCTTAAGAGACCGGAAGAATAGGGTTTTGGCTTTATCCCAGGCTAAATACATTGACAAAATTCTTGCCAGGTTTAGCATGGAGAATTCCAAGAGGGGAATGATACCCTTCAGGCATGGGATTCATCTCTCTAAGGAGCAATCTCCTAAAACTCCTGAGCAGAGAGAACGCATGAGTAGGATACCTTATGCATCAGCTGTAGGTAGTCTCATGTATGCTATGCTTTGTACCAAACCAGATATCTGTTATGCAGTGGGAGTAGTAAGCCGGTACCAATCTAATCCTGGAGAGGAACAATGGGTAGCGGTTAAACATATACTCAAGTACCTACGGAGAACGAGAGATTATATGTTGGTCTATTTTAGTGGGAGTCTTGAAACCATTGGTTATACAGACTCAGATTTCCAAGGAGATATTGACTCAAGTAAATCCACCTCGGGATATGTGTACACCCTTAATGGCGGTGCCATTTGTTGGATAAGTGTAAAACAATCATGTGTGGCTGACTTTGCCACAGAGGCTGAGTATGTAGCTGCTTCTGAGGCTGCAAAGGAAGCTGCATGGTTAAAGAAGTTCCTAACGGACCTTCGGGTGATTCCGGTGTTAATTGTCCTATCACACTTTACCGTGACAACGGTGGGCAAAAGAGTACACGGTCCAAGGAACCAAGGTTTCACAAGAGACAAAAACACATACGGAGGAAGTACCACTTGATCCGAGAAATAGTTGAAAGAGGAGATACATTGGTAGCAAAGATAGCATCGAAGAGAACCTTGCGACCCTTTTACTAAGAGTTTGCACGAACGTGTGTTCGAGAGGCATGTTACATCTATGGGTCTTAGGAAGATTCCAAATTTGCTATAGCTTTAGGTAGTTGAAATTTCATTTTGTTATTTTGTGCTTTTTCAAAGCAAGACATTATGACATTGCATTTTTACGAATAGTATAAATGAGATGTTTTTCATTTATTTTCGCACACTATTTGAGACTCTAAGGTCCGGATCAATTGTGGAGTATATGATCATATGGATACGTTCATAGAGGACATGGTCATAGGTTCTCACAATTGATGAATATGTTCGACTATTAAATTAAGTTGGGCACTTTATTTAGGCCGCAATATTTTATGAAATGGTTTTGTCCGAATCATTATAAAATATTGGTGTGAGTAAATACTTACATTGAATGGATCAATGAGAGATTTGATTAAGGTTGCTCTTTCTGTCATAAGGAATCAAATCTCCAAATAACTATAGTCATGTAGTTGCTCTTAATCCTGAGTTTATTTTAAATAGGTAGTCGAATAGTTTTCATTCTTTGATTTACCAACAGGTGAGGTTTGATCTATATGACGGCCAATAACTTGGTATTTTGGGATTGAAACTTTTTGGTTATCAGTGTTTATGAGAAAAACAATATGGAATTTATAGGAAATGTCCACTTGATATGTTTCGGTACTTGGATATTGAAGACACGCGGCCGGCATGTAATCCATTAGAGAAACTATCACAGTCAAGGGAATAAATAATTGATTGAGTTATAGAAAACTGGTCAATCAAATTATAGACATTCTATAAAGGGGTAATGCATATTCGTGTTATAACTGTCATTAATCTTGGAGTTCACATTCGGGCTTTTAGTGGAGTAGCACCGAACTAGATAATCTTCAAACAGATTATCATGAGCCTTGATAAATGACAAATGATAGATCCCCGTGCTAACTCGAAACAAGGGATGGGGTAAATTATCGATGATGATGGTTTATGGGCTACATGGTCTTGGGTTTACGAACTCAAGTTTGTATCTCAAAGAGCAAGTGGAGATTGTTGGAAAATATGATCTTTGGTCACTTAAGCCCAATTGGGCTTAAGTGAGACTACGCCCAAGAGCCCGCATGCCCTTAGGATTTAGGGTTAGGTCTTGGTGTAGTAGTATATAAACCTACTTTCACCCATTGAGAAACCTAATTCACAAGGAGGCTCTCATCGAAATAAATCCCTAGAGGCGACGTTCATCATCCGAACGGTTGCCCACACAACCATCCTATCCCCTCGAGAGATAGTCCGGAAGATCGATCATAGAGCGGACTTGGACTGTTCATGACTTGGACTGTTCGAGAAGAGGCTTTTAGATCGCTCATCTTTCCAGGTAATCAAAATGATGAAGGTTGTAACTTTCTCCTACATCGTGTCGGTACGATTCGCTTCCGCGTTTTTGGTGAGATTCCTACACTAGTAAGAGCAAGAGTTTAGAGGCTGCAAGAACAAATATTATATGTATTTGAGGGTTAGTAACAAATTATTTTTTATACAAAATAAAAGATATTAAATTTTGTAGAGTTGATGTGAAAAACATCCGATCAAAATTAAATCTTTTAGAGCTCATCTTCTGTGACCAATCTAAAAATACATTTTAAATGTTATTTTTTTTAAAATTTATTTTTATTACTTTTTAGATTGGTTGTAAAAGCAACATATTTAGAAAGTATATTTTAGACTGGTTGTAAGCGGAACCGGTCTAAAGTTTTACATATATTTACAAAAATACAATCAGTCACATTTTTATACCGTTTCCGCCTAGAAAAGTCTAGATGTGGCAGTCTTATAAGCCTTTTTTTAGTAGTCTTAATAAATGTCTCAATATGACTATATATGATAAGAAGGACTATGTGTAATTAAAAGGGATAATAATTAATGTTACGCTTAAAATTTCAAGGGAGAATTTATGAAAAATCATCCATTTGCAAAATTTATTGTCCAAAGTACCTAATGATCCAAGCCTCGCTCTTAGTAGGTTCAGATTTTCTCCAACTGTATACAACGTGTCTACATCTATATGTAAATATATTTCATTTTTCATATGATTGAATTGAAGTTACACAGTGAAGTAGAGTTGCACTTGCTGAATACATATTGTAGTTGAGTTGTTAAAACAAATTTTAGGCACCTTCGGCTAATAAATGTCGCAATGTGGGATTTTTCATCAATTTTCTTAAATTCTAAAACAACAAAAATAAGTAGAAATAATTTTGAAAAATAAAAAGAAGTGTTTTGTCATTGAAGAAAGGATGGATGGGTGAGGCAAAAAAAATATGGCCCCAAGTCATTGTTCAGGTGTTTAGTTGGTTGAGAGAACAATTTCTTTGCCACACGTCACAAGTTCGAACAAACATGGTAAAGCAAGAATTAAGCCTTCGTTATACACGATGTTGATTGTGTGTTCTCTTCTAGTTGCATTTATACACAGAAAGACACGTAATTGAATTATAACACTTGTAAATTGACCTAACATACTCATCAACTTTGCCACACAGATGTCCAAATGCTCTTCTTCGTCTGGGTCACTCTTCTTCAACGCTCACACCTCGCCTTCCTCCCTCCTTCTCAACAGATAAACATAATACAGTAGTTTTAGATGCTACTATCTCGATGTTAAATATAAGATATAGTTTATATTACAATTTATACTTCAAACTATGTTCTATATTTAGAACCGAAGATAAGTAAAGCTGTCAAAATGGGTTGGACCTTACGGGTCAGCCCATTAAGCCCGATTTTTAACTCCATTATTTTCAGCCCCCATAAGATGAAGTTATTTTTTGCCCAGCCCAAAACAACCCCCACTCCTATGGGACTGGCTAGCGTCCGCTGCTCTTGCGGTCCGCTGCCATCCTCTTCTTGAAACTGCACCGTTTTGGTGCAGTTTCAAGTGAACATCTGTTTTTTAAAAAAAAAAAAAAAATCAGGGTATTAAAACGATATCTTGCGCTATTTGACGTGATTTAAAAAAATACTTGCGATTTTAAAAAATTATTTTAGGATCTTAAAAAAATATCTTAAAGTATATTTTTAGTACCATTCAGTAGCTTGAAATTTCTTTTTAGTACTAGTCAGTACCCTGAAATATTTTTTCAAGATCCTAAAATAATTTTTCAATATCAAGAAGTATTTTTTTTAGTGTCATTCAATATCCTGAAGTATATTTTTAGTACCAGTCAATACCCTGAAATATTTTTTCAAGATCCTAAAATAATTTTTCAAAATTATGAAATATTTTTTCAGTCTCTTAAAGTATATTTTTAATATCATTTAGTACCTTAAAATAATTTTTGAAGATCATAAATTTTTTTTTCTAGTACCAGTCAATATCCTGAAGTATATTTTTAGTACCAGTCAGTACCCTGAAATATTTTTTCAAGATCCTAAAATATTTTTTAAAGATCATGAAGTATTCTTTTATGTATTCTAAAGTATATTTTTAGTACCTAAAATAATTTTTTAAGATCATGAAGTATTTTTTTACATCAACAAGATGCAAGATTATTTTAATACCCTGATTTTTTTTAAAAAAAAAAAAAAAACAGATGTTCACTTGAAACTGCACCAAAACGGTGCAGTTTCAAGAAGAGGATGGCAGCGGACTGCAAGAGCAGCGGACGCTAGCCAGTCCCCACTCCTATTGGGTTATGATAGGGCCAACCTAATTTTTTAATATCCGAATTTCTCTCTTACAGCCACTGCCACCACCAGCGGGTCCACCCTTCAATGCTTCTGTATCTACCTCACATTAATTTCCGTTATCTAACATTTTTAAATGATCATTAATCTTTCAAAATATAATACTCCGTACTATGTAAATTGTAATTTTTCAGTGGTTTTTTTTTAAGAGACACAAGTACGAAATATTAATATTTAAATGGTTTACTTCATTTTTATATAATTATTTAATATCCAATACAATTAATTAATTTAAGTCTGGTCATTATCTATCATGCCTCTCGGATTTATTTATTTTTTTTCAAAATTTAAATTTCGCGTCTAGGTAAATTACTTCAAGCTAAAAAGGTAAGAATATAAAATTAAATGAACACGTAGTTTGCGTCATTCTTTTTTAGAGGGTGTTTTTAAAATCTATATTCAATTATTTGAAAAACAATATGCGGTTAATATAATGATATAAGATTATTTCTCGTGACTTTAATTACTTCAAACTAAAAAATGTAGGAAAATAATTAAATGTACATGCAATTTTTGTTTTTATAGAAGTATATGTTTGAAGTTTATACGGTAAGTATTTCCTTTTTTTGAAAAACGACATGTTATTAATTATAAAATGATTTTTGGCCTGCAGGCTAACCCTAACCCATTGGGTTATATAATTTTTTGGCCCGTATAAATTGTTTAACATACGAACTTTTTGACCCTAGCCCACGCGGGTTAGGGCTTAACGGACCGGGGTGACCCGTTTTGACGGTTCTACAAAGAAGTATATATTATCATCCAATATCTCACATATTAATGTCCTTGATCACATTCATAAAGTCATGGTATTTTTGTAAAAGTACCCCACGTGTCGAATCCCCATTTATTGTCAAAAGAATTCATAATTGGTCCATGTATGGTCGCGTCCTTATTTAATTCATTGATCCCTCTATTTATTTTGGATGTAATTACTCAACTACATTCATGCATGTGATTTGAGTGTGTGTTTTAGGTACACTTCCAAACACATGTATATGTTCATAAATATTTTTGTTGAGGTAGTGTATTATAAATGTGTATATGCAAAACACACATTTTTAACGATAGGTGGGAATTTGTTTTAAATATAATATAGGGGTAAACCATGTATTATTGAGTTGAGCTTAACCAATTACCTAATTTTGAGATTTAGTCTATTGATCTCCACCAGCCCTACCTAAGGACAGCTCATATTGACTAACGTTATTTTATTAGAGGAAATTTAAAAATCATTTAACAATATAATTAACAAATTTAATTTGTTTATTCAGTGACTTTCGAGAACTGAACCTTTTTTTTTTTTTTTTTTGCTGTTGTGATTTTAATGTATTCAGACTACTAAACCAGAGCCTAGGGAATTCCGGATGGAGTGAGTGAGTGACGTTGTATCACATATAATTTTCTCAACGGAAAAAGACTGAACGAGACATTGTGGGTGAGCTAGTGGGTGGATTATTCTTACAAGATACGATTACATTAATTAAAATCATTTTAACAATTAACAAAAGTGTTTATTCAGAGACTTTTGAGAGGTTAACCAACTACAGTACTATTTTTTTTACTATTACGTAACTTTAATGTATCTTTAGACCAAACCTAAACCTAGACAGGGAATTCCATATGGAGTGATAGTGGAATTCCAAACAGAGAGACTGGACGAGACAATGTGGGGTGTGACTACTGTTCTTGCAAAGCAATATATAGTAGTATTAATTAATATTAAATAGATTCGCCATCCATATATTATAGGGTTAAGGTAAAACAGCATCTATGATAAAATATCTTGTTAGTTTTTTAAGATAAAAGTAGTTTCAATATGTTTATTTTTTGTAGGTGTGTTTTTTTTTTTTTTTTTTTTGATTCCGCCATTGTAAGTAGCTTTAATGTACCTTTTCACCAAACCAAAACCTAGCCAGGGTTATGGTGCAAATGCATCTTGATTTTTTTTTCGTGCATCAAAGTACACATAAAATATTTTGTTTTTTTCCTTGAAGTATACATCCATCACCTTAAAGTATTTTTTTGTGCAATTGTGTACTTAAAATTTAGATAATTTAGGATATTGGATACGCCTGAAAAATACTTCAAGGCCATGAACCAAAAAAATAATTTATGGTAGTTGAGTGTTTACTTAAAAAATACTTTAAGATACTAATACATTTAAAAAGCATTTCAGTGTGCTAGAAGCACATACATTTACCCTATATTTTAAACAAAAAAATTACTCATTAAGTCTTAAATAAAAAATTAAATACAAAACATCCCAGTGTTTTTTTGGTATATATTATCATGACATAACTTCTAAATATGAAAATTTGACTAATTATAAATTATTATTAAATTTGACTTGTGGCTAATATATCACATAAGTCGACTTGTAGATATGAAACTTGAACTTATAAATGTAAATATAAAGTTTTTTAAACTTATCTGTTTTTTATTTTCTTACCAAAGAGGCAAACCCATTATAATAATTTTTTTTTGAACATATAATTTGTCATAATTATATATATCAATACACATAGGAATTTTCAATTCTAACTATTGGATTCTCAAGAAAACGAACAAAATGACAGACTGAATTGTTAAGTTTCATAAGTTCCTGACCCCCAAATCCTCTTCGAGCGCTGGCTGATGCTGATATAATGTAGATTAATTAGAGACGGTGGATAGTTTCATCAAAGAAGTTGACTGTTTTATTTTTAAAGTTTATTCATTTTTTTGACAAAAAGAAAGTATTCATTCATATCATATATAGAAACTAATAAATATAAACAACAAATAACTTTTTTGGGTCATAACTCATATCTTTCGCATAAGTTTTGAATTCACAAACACTTCAAAAGGCCTTAAGAAAAGTATGTTTAATGTTATTTGAGTTACAAGGCTCCAACAACAATTAACCTCTTTTTATTACTATCTTTATTTTATTTTTTTTATGAAAATATGATAACATGTTTTGCATCCTGCGAATAGGTGGAGACTTAAAAGACTTAAAAGACTTAAAAATTGGGAAAACAACATATAAATACCATTTGAATTAAGAAAACTTTAAAAAGTTATTAATATATGGAAATGACAAATAGGTCTCAAATGACTATTCTGAAATTTTGAAATGTTGTACTTTTACCAAAATGCCCTCAAGTTTTTTTTTCCCAAAAAAGAAAGAACTCTCACCAGTGTCGGAGCTCCGCCGTCGGAGTTTTGACGGGCCGGGCACCACCCTGCTAGCGGAGCTCTAGCGACAACATAAGTAATAATGAGATTGACTACTTGAACTCCCTAAGCTCTATCAAGCGTCGTTGACAAGTTGAATAAAAACAATGACAACTAATTGAGTATAGCCATTAACAACCTCAGGAGTGCAAGTTGTAATCAATTATTATACTCGTCATTGTCTTTATCAACTTGTCAACGACACCGATAAAGCTTACGGTTTTCGAATCAATCTCAAATCTCATTACTCAAGTTATGTTTCTTTTTTTAAAAAAAAAAAAAAAATTTGAGAGACATTTTTTTAATTTCAAAAAAAAACATTTTGGTAAAAAGACAACATTTTAAAATTTTTAAAAATATTATATTGTGATTAAAAAATATTTTACTGAAATATATTGGACGAGGCGTTTCAACAAGAAGTTTGGTGATATGTAACTATTTTGAGCGTATATAAAATGGCCGAACCCTCAATTTAAATCATGATCATTGTTTAAATGGTATTTATTGCGTCGCAAAAATTTTTCTTTAAAAGTTTTATATGTGATTAAAAAATATTTTACTGAAATATATGTGGACGAGGCATTGAGGCCCAACAAGAAGTTTGGTGATGTGTAACTATCATGAGCATATATAAAATGGCCGAACCCTCAATTTAATCGTGTTCAAATTCAAAAATATCTCACTAGTAATAATGGCAAGGGCCGACCCTGATTAATTATAAATATAGCAAAATTTTATGAGTTGATCGAATTTCTAATATAATAGTCATACAAACAACATAAATATTCAATTTCATTAAAATAAAGCTGGGGTCAACGGCATCTTGTTCCAATACCCACTTTGCTTACTGCTTAAATAAGTTCACAGGCTTGTTTGAGCCTAGTGTTGATTTGTCTTGTGTGCATAAATTATTGGGTTAAGGTATAAAGATACCCATAAGCTTTTATTAAAAAGGTGTTCAACACCATTCACGTACGTATGCCTTGAGGTTACCAGGAAACGAGACGCACGACCTCCCATTTATACAAGAGCTCTTATACTACTAGACAGCAGGGCGTGGGATAGTATTTTTGTACCTCAATCCTAACTTGGTCAAAACGGTTAAAACTATGTGTGAAACACATGATTTTCTATTCAAACATACAAATTAATGGGAGGAAAACAAATATTTATGGTCATAGGGCTCCACGATGAATTCTTATCCAATGTCTAGTTGGCGGAAAACAATAAAACGTGAAGTTCGTGCCAATTCAAATTCAAAGACATATACCAGAAAACGGAACCATCGCTCTTTTTCTTTTCTTTTTTTAAAGGAGAAAAATGAAACTTTCTAATATTTGATTTGGAAAACCTAACTAGACGTGACAGTTTTCAAATATCCCTCCGGCCCTTAATATAAAATATATTAAAGATACATTTGGCCATTTATATTTACCTTCGCAGATCATTTTAATCCTTTAAGTTTGTAAAGTCGCACATTTGGCCCCTTATCGTTAACACGTTAGTGATTTAACGAAAATACTGATCAACAATTTTAAAGCGATGATCGCGATTAAATCGATCAAGCGTCTTTATATGTTAAGTATTTTAATAAATTAATATTTTAAATCTTATTAATTGAAAAAAAAATCTTTATAGACTGTTTTGTGGTTTTTCACAATTTGTGAAGATTAAATATATATTTTTTGTCAAAGAAAATTAAATATTTTTCAATTAATAGGATTTAAAATATTAATTTAATAAAATACTAACATATAAGATGTTTAGTCAAAGATTTAATTGTATAATCATCGCTTAAAATGAGTTAAGATTTTCCGTTTTCGACTAATGTTAAGATTAAGGACCAAACGCACTTTACAAACTTAAGTGACTAAAATGATACAGGATTTAAACATAAAAGATCAAATGATATTTACTTTAGCCTAAAATATTTTAAAAAGTTCATCCTAGTCTTAAATATAAAATATAGTTTTCATATTTATCAATCTTTTTCGAATTTACCTTATTAATACTCCATCAACAATAATCAAGAAAAAGAAGTAATGAGGGAATTA
The DNA here is from genome assembly GCA_019022615.1 of Acacia melanoxylon. Classification (NCBI taxonomy): domain Eukaryota; kingdom Viridiplantae; phylum Streptophyta; class Magnoliopsida; order Fabales; family Fabaceae; genus Acacia; species Acacia melanoxylon. Next base: position 11,329,550 of record JAFJYJ010000011.1, read on the forward strand.
AGAAAGATCATCAAGATGTTTAGAAAATACATTTCATATTAACTAACTAACTTAATTTAATCAAATTAGATAAAATATGGCTTATATTAAGGACCCCAAATGCGTATTAGATTAGACAATACTCGGGACTAAATTCATCACAGTGATAAGCAGCTAATTTCCCATCATTATGCTGAATTTTCAACAGTTTTAGATATAAAGGGTTCAAATTTAAATGGGAAATTCTATTTAAATATCACATGAAATTCCAAAACCCTCAAATGTTTGTTAAACATTGTAAAGGACTTAAAGGTGAGGTGACAAAGACCAAATTGAGATTTTTAAATTCGGGTGAATTTACCCTTTTGCTTTCAGTTTTTAAATAAATAAATAAATAATAAAAATGACCCTCGTCGAAGGGCCACCGTGGCCGGCCTGCAACCGCCAGCAGCATAGGCTTTTTTTTTTAACCGCGCAGCCACCGGTGGCCTGAGATCCGGCGAGGGTTTTTCTTTTAGAGTGGGGTTGATTTTTTTAATTTTTAAAAAGATTGAATGAAAGTGAGAAGGTGAGGTTGGAAACCACCCCACCTTCATGGGGTCTATTGGGCCACTTGGTTCCTTTGATACACACACACACACATATATATATATATATGTATATATATATGTATGTATGCATGCATGCATTAACAAATATATATATATATATATATATTTTTCTTAACATTTTTTCCATAAAAAAACACTATTGTAAATCTTATTACTGAATTTGTAAATACCATTAACTAATTGATAATTCTCATTACAATACTTGTTATAATTGACCCTTATTTGTTGTTTCATGAGAGACACTTGTGAAAAACCTGACGATAATTACCATTACGGAACTTGTAAATACCATTAACGAATTAGTAATTCTCATTACAATATTTGTTATAATTGACCCTTATTTGTTGTTTCATGAGAAACACTTGTAAAAAACCTAACGAAAACACAAGTAATTACCATTACTAAACTGGTAGATACCATTAACGAATTAGTAATTCTCATTACATGATTTGTTATAAATCATTTACTTTTTGTTAATACCATACCCTTCATTGACAATAACATTCTTAATTTACAAACGCATATTATTCAATATTGTGAATCCCATTATATATAAATATATATTTATATTATATATTTAGATATTTTATATAATATAAATTGTTCAGTGTTGTGAATCTCATTATATAAATATTATATAATAAATATATATTTATATATTATGTATATAATATAGATATATGTATACACATATGTGTGTATTATATAACATATAAATATAAATATGTTATGTTATATGGAGATATATATATATATATATATAATGGAATTCACAAGACAAAACGAAATTATTAATAGGAATAACAAGTTCATTGATGAGATTTACAAGTTTAGAGATTTATAAGAGTGTTTCTTGATAGAAAAAATGTTGAGAAGAAGATATATATTTGTTCACGTATATATATATATATATATATATCAAAAGAACCAAGTGACTAAATGGTTGGGCCACTTGGCCCCCATAAAGGTGGGGTAGGTTCGAATACCACCTTCTCACTTTCAATCAAACTTTTTTTTTTTTTTTTAAAAAAAAAAGATTCAACCCCTCCCCCCAAAAAAAAAAACCTCGCTAGATCTTTGGCCGCCGACGGCCGGATCCCGTGCCGCCGGGCGGTTGCGTGTCTCTTCTAGCCCTTTGGCGATGGTCATTTTCCTTTTTATTTATTTATTTAAAAATTGAAGGCAAAAGCGTAAATTCACCTGAATTTGAAAATCTCAATTTAGTCTTTGTCATCTTTAAGTCCTTTACAAAATTTTAACAAACATTTAGGAGTTTTGAAATTTTATTTGATATTTAAATAGAATTTTCCTAATTTATAATTTGTGATTTTTTAAATGATAAATTCATTTTTATGAAAATTTATAATTATAAAATTATCTTTATTTTTAATTGTGCATGTAATATATAAAATAAAAATTTATTTAACATATAAAAATTAAATTAAATCTAGACCATTCAAAATCAATCTAATAATAAAAATAAGTGATGATCGTATTATTTGATGAGCATAAAATGTGCTCGTGCTAAGATATTTTCCTACAAGATCATTTACCGTGCTACTTATATGTATTTATAAATGGTCGGAATAAGCTTTATGAACATATATATATTAATGTAGTAGGACTATTATTGTATGGCTGCATAATTTAACATTCAGATTTTGAAACTTATTTTGATTGTATATCGGAAAATTTTCTTGTTAGAGCCAGAACTAGAGGGGCAAAGAGGTCTGAAAATATCAAAGTATTGTCTATATTGAGATATGTGGACCCATTACACCTGCGGCTATGTGCGTACGAGGAAGGCAATAATGAGTGGTATATAATTCTGAAGTTTTTTTTTTTTTTTTTTTTTTTTTTTTGAGTATTGCAAACAAAAATGTTAATTTTTTGTAAATAAAATTAAAAGATATTTGAATGGTTTTTTTAGAGAGCAATAGTAGGATTGATGCCATGTCATTTAGAGATGAGTGGTTTCTTGTAAAAGTAAATCAATTTCATTTCATGCCTCTTTAATAAAAGTCTTATGTATTAAGCTACCTTTTTATTTAAATATGTCTTTTCAATGAAATTATTTTAAAATAGATCGTAAAAGATAAATACTTGCGATTCTAAAGCTCTTGTCCTCTACTTGATATCATTGGTCCTTTGGCCGATTTTGCTTATCCGAACGACATTGATGCAATATTGGGAAAAAAAAAATATTTCTTCAAATTTGGTTAATAGGATAGTAATATCAAAACTCTTATATAAATGAGAAGTTGTGAGTTTAATTTCTACACATCTATAACCACGTTAGTGACTATTTATATATATATTTAAAAAAAAAAAACACGGAATAGAGAAGAGACGAGGGTCCCTCTCTGATGCCTGTTGGTTCATTTGAGGCTTACAAAATACAAAGAAGATAGAGCAGCTTATCAAGTCCCTGACACTGGTCCCTGCGTCACATATACACTTCACAACTAAACACACGACGTGTCTAACAAAAGTTTACAACAGAATTGATGCTGTAACACGTCACTATCTATCTCTGTTAATTTTTTTAAATGGACTGACGGTCTCTCTCTTTAAATGCTCTAATCGTCTAAAGGTGGTTTGTAGTGATAAATATAAGATAATATAACAGAGAGAAAATAGGAGAATGAAATTGGATGGATTTATCACTAAAAGGGAGTCTATAAATAGGCAAATGCTTTGTAAATTAAATGATAAAATAATAATCCACTATTAAAATAAATAAGACACGATAAACATTAATCAATGGAATTGCATAACAATCTTGAAAGTACAGAGAGAGAGAGAATCAAACTGAAATTAAGCCAAAATAAATAAACATAGGATAATGGAATTTCAAAATTCAAACTGGAGATATCTTAAGTAACCAATTAGAGTGACACCACAATGTGGCACCATCAGAATTTTTCTAGCAAACATTAAATTTAATAGTGTAAGGATTTGAGTCAAACCCTCCCTTGAACAAAATCTTATATAGAACATACTCCAAGCATTTGTCTAAGCTTCAATAACAGAGCCTACTTGAGCAGTTTAGTCATAATGTCAGCCACTTGATCTTTACTTTTGCAAAATACAAAATCAATAACACCATTATTGCAAAGGTTGTGCAAAAAAGGATATCTTACATCAATACCACTTGGTTCTATTTATAAATTCAATTTGACCAAATCTCACATATCAAGGAGAGGTAGTTGACTCAATGATTACAAGGGATAAATTTTTAACTTTGCTCTTATTTATGATTGGATATTTTTTAATTGTTTCTTCTCTCTCTTACTTTATGAGAACAATTAATATGGGTAAAATTATCACAATCTTATTTATTACATGAAACTTGACTTATAAATAAAACCAAATTTTTTCAAAGTTTGATTTATAAATAACCAGAGTGGTATGTTTGCTACATTCATGCAAAGTTGGATTTTTGAAAATTTTAATTATTGAAACATTGTCACAATAAATTGTTGTTGCACCTTTTTCTTGACTTTGAAGTGCTCCAAACAATCCTTCTTAACCATATAGCTTGACAAGAACAAGCTGCAGTAGCTACAAATTCAACTTCTATAGTTGACAAAGTAATAACAGGAAGTTTCTTTAAAGACAAAGAGGTAGTTCCATCACTAATCATAAAAACAAATCCTGATGTGTTTTTTCTATCATCCACATCTCCAGCATACAGTCATTATTAGAAACGCCATAAAATTTTCCTTTTGGATTAGCCTTATAAAAAATTCCAAAATCAATGAAACTTTTCAAATAATGAAAAATTCTCTTTGCAACTATGAGATAAGTCTCAGTTGAATTTTCCATGTACTGACTTATACAACTAACAGTAAATGTATAATGTGCCTTGTAGAATAAAGGCGTTTTTTTTAAAAAAAAAACCTTTTTTGCAGACACAGGCATATAAGTTTTTACTTTTTAGGCTGCCTTTCTCGTTTTGTTTGTTTGTCAGCAATGATGATTTTGTTTGTAGGTTGATTTGGTAATGCTTTTTTCCTCCTCATGTGTGAAATGAATCCGTTTAACCGGCCTAAAAAAGACCAGAACGGCTTATCTCTGGCTTCACACAAGAACAGCACACCTTACCAAGAGTTTTTTTTTTTTTATACATATCTTACGAAGAGTTTTGATTTGTCCCATGTTTATTGGGTCATACGTCAATGAGGCATTCATCAGGCCAACAATTGGGCCAACGTATGGCCTATTCCTGCTTACTGGGCCGATCTGGGCTAGACTCAGCCCATAAGTTCACCAAGCTGACTGATCTTCCGTCTTAATGGCTCCACCTACTCACCCATCAAAATTCTTTATGGAAAAAAAGGAGAAGAGGAATAAGAATAACGAGAAAAATTCAGAATTTCAGACTTCAGGGAGAAGATACTTGTGCTCTTTCATTCACTGCAAGACTCTGGACTCAGTAATCCCTTCTGATTTTACATCCCTATTTTAGCTGAAGCCGCACAAGTTTTTCAGCACTGCTGCTCCATATTCTTCTTCTGTTTTTCCCCCTTCTTATGGTCGCTGACTGCAAGCGCCCTGATCCCTCTCAACATGCGACGGTTCTTTTTGTTAATTAGCATCTGAATTTTCCATCTCCGGGCTGTTTATATCTTTAGGATGAAGCTCAAGTTCATATCTCTGCAATTTTTTCTACTTTTGGTGGCGCTTCTTGGTTTCAATGCACGGGCCTCCAATGTGGTTAGAAAATAAAATTCTGTTATTTTGAATTTCTGAATTAGAGTTTAGAAATTTAGTTGGCGTACTTTGTGAACCCCTGTATTGAGGCTTCTTTTGTTTTTAGACAGTAAATGAGACGACTTGTGGTTCCTTAAGCGGTCCTCAGAGTAGAGAAAGTGGAGGTTTGCTTTCTACTTCCTTTCAGTTTTTTCCCATGTTCATCTAAATTTCTCTTATTCACATCTATTTTCCCAGAGTGTCGTCGTTGTCGTCAATTTCTCTCATAATTAAATATGCTGTGCATGTAGTGCGACAACATGAAAAGTTAACTGGCTTGGGAGATCAACGTACGACATTGACACACATTTTATGTTATTCATTGATCCTCCGTCAGGATTTAGCGAGTGGATTGATTTGGATAAACATAGTTCTTTTCTTCTTTATTTGTATGGGTTTCCATAGTCTTCTCATTCGGGGGAAAATGAACGAAGAGGGAGATTAACACTTTATCCTAATGCATTACCTCGTTCATACTCAAAAGTCAAAACAGTTTCTATATGAATTATATTGGTGCTTAATCGCAGGCATAACAGCTAAACAATCAAATAATGGTTAAGAAATCTAGAGAATGGTGCTTTAGATTATACTGTAGGGTACCTTTAATTTTTTAATGATATATTTGTTCCATAACATGTATTCTTTAGCATGCATTTCATCTGAAGGTGAATGAATTCACATTTTGATAACTTTATTTTCAATATGTTGACATTGACTCTGTAAACATACTGTCTTAGTCGTTTCTGATTGCTTGTGCTTCAGTGTTTAAATGCCTTTTCTTTTTCCCACCCCTGTTCAGATCCATGCCCAGCTGGTTGGGTTGTTGGCCCTAATAAAGCCAGGTGCTTTTACCATGTGAGAAATCCTCAATCTTGGAATGAATCAGAGACCCATTGTAATAAATGTGGCGGACATTTAGCTTCTTTGATATCTCTTCCAGAACTACACTTTGCTCAGAGTCTATGTGGTGACAGTTGCTGGGTTGGAGGAAGAAGAATTAACTCCACAGCTGGTTATGAGTGGGTGTGGTCTGACAAATCTCTGTGGAATGAGTCTATGTTTCCTTTGTCGCTTGATCAAACTAATTGTACTGGATTATTCTGCAACACGAAAGGTGCAGTCAATACATGTACTATAATGACTAATCATTCATATTCTCTTGTGAGTGATACATGCGACAGACTGAATGCTTCAGTGTGTGTACTTGATATAGGTATGTCCTTCCAGTGTATATAACTCCTAGTGCTCTTTTGTTTTTTACATCCATTTAGAATTCTGTGTTATGATTCTCCAACCTTTTCATTTACTCCCAAAAAGATTGTTTTCCCCTATTTATTGAGAAATACGTTGCTTGTACTACTTTTATTATTCTTCTATATTGCTTGAATTTGCTCTAATCTTTTTTATCAATTATGTTGACTATTGACTATATTTTTACTTTCGATTGGTCTCAGATAAAAAATGTTACCACATGCGCTGCCACAGGGAATATCTGATCATCCTTGCAGGGGTGAGTGCATTGATCCTCTGCACAATGTCAGCTGTTGTGATATGGCTTCTTGCACATAAACGGAGCAAGAAGAGTAAACGATCCAGAAAAGTATCTAATCCAGCTGCTTCTCAGTCAGTTCCTCCCTCATGGAAAGTTTTTACCAAAGAGGAATTAAGATCAATTACAAAGAACTTTAGTGAAGGTAACCGCCTTATTGGGGATGCCAAGACTGGTGGTACATATAGTGCAGCCCTACCTGATGGCTCAAAGGTTGCAGTCAAGAGATTGAAGAAGTCAACTTTTCAGAGGAAAAAGGAGTTCTATTCTGAAATTGGTAGGGTTGCAAGACTTCGTCATCCTAATTTAGTGGCTGTGAAGGGATGCTGCTATGATCACGGTGACCGCTACATTGTTTATGAGTTTGTAGTTAATGGCCCCTTAGACAAATGGCTACATCATATACCAAGGGGAGGTCGCAGCTTAGATTGGACTATGAGAATGAAAATCGCCACAACACTTGCTCAAGGAATTGCGTATGTACCCAAAACTCTTATTCTTGCCTAATCTTATCATTCACCTTGTCAATTTAGAATATATTTTATCATTTCTAAGACACATTTCATTTTTTTGGCCGATGACACACATTCTCAGTGGAAAAACCAAAATCTTACAGCATTGCACTGTTTGGGCTGTAACTAACTTTTTCTTTGGATGGGAAGAAAAGAGGAGAGAAAATAATTTTTCCCTTGTTTGAATGGGGAGAAAGAATAAGAGGGAAAGAAAAATGAGGGTGAAAAACATGTGGGACCTTCTTGTTTTGTAGAGAAAATCTTTGCTCCAAAGTTGCCCCCCTAATTGCATCCTACAAGCACCAGAAGCCTTTCTGCTGAGTTCCTTTTTTGTTTTGGTCAGTGTCGAGTTTGTTTTCTTCCTCTTCTCGCCACCACAGTTCTACGTCTTCTCTTCGCCATTACAGCCTCTCCTCTCTGTCTCCTCTAAATGTGTGTTATATATGGGATGCGAAAAGAAGGATTCATATGCGTGCACACATTTATTATCAGATCATGTATCTGGGTTGATTAGTAAACCAGTTAATTAAATTTTGACCAGATTGCAAATATCTAGAAAATCACAATTAACAAACAGATAAAACATAATAAACTTTATTGAGCATCAGTATATATGGCATGGGTCAAAAACTGACTAAAAATGCAACACCACTAAGAATTAGTTTTTTACTCGTGTACTTTTATAATAAGTATTTTGATTTTAAAATAAAAAATTTGAATTTTATTTTAAATTGACTTTAATTCTACGTTTTTGTAATGTTAATTTTTATTTGAATTTAATTTTCAAGGTATTGCCATAGAAAATTTGACAAGAGTTCAATAAGGATATTATTGTCATTATGAAAATTGTCCTTTTCTCTTCCCTCTATTTTCTTCTATCCATCCAAGCATAAGGAGAGCTAATATTATCTTCGCATTTCCCTTCATTTTCTCTACTCCCATTTTCTCTTCTCCCAACTTTTGTCTTCATCCAAACAGAGCATAACTGTGGACATCAAGTCTCTGTGATATTGTCCCTTGTTTGCATCCATCATAATTCATGCTGCATTCCTATTTAATGGTCTTCCTTTTGCTAAATTTGTATGCAGGCTGCTATTTTCAGTTATTGTAGTAGTTTAGCTTTTACTCCCTCCGGTCCTAATTATAGGACAACATGTGAGAGTTGGTTTTGGTCCTAATTATAGGACAACATTTTAATTTTTGTCAATTTCTTCATAAAATACCCATGTTTTATTCTCTCAAGTGTGTTTAGTTTTTGGTGAGTATATGTATGTAGGTGTGTAGACTCTTCCAGTCAATAAAACACTTAAATTATTGGATTTTAATTTATTTATCGATCAACTGACGTTAATTTGCCAATATATATACATAGACACACATATATACACACACATAGATATGTGTGTGTGTGTGTGTCTACACACAAATATATATAGACGTATACACACACATATACATATATGTGTATCTGTGTATATATGTGTGTCAGTGTGTGTGTCTGTGTCTGTCAATATATATGTGTGTGTGTTTATATGTGTACACACACACATATATATATATCTATATATATATACATATATGTATATATAGTAAGACCATTATTTCAACTAGAAAGTGTGTGGAAAGGAAAATTTATATAGGGGCATTTTAGGAAAATGAGTAAAATTAACTAATTTAACTCATCTCCTTAATCTCCCCAAAATCGGTTAAATATGTCTTATAATTAGGTCCGGAGGGAGTATTTGGGAACATTTAATGCTGGGTTGTGCTCTAATTCTCTATATTTTGTTGCTTTATTTTTATTTTTTAATAATATCACTGCCGTGATGGGTTATCAAATCTGGATAATGAACCACTGTGTTTTCCACTATGGGTTGCTAAAAAATGAAACCACTGAATAAGCCACTGGGTACTTGCATTCTCATTGTTACATTTTCATAGCAGTAAGCATCATCGTTCAGTCTCCAATGAACATTTAAGATAACCAAGTCCAAATTGTAGGCGAAATAGTATGTTCATATCTGTCCATGTGATTTGCTGCTGACAGTGAGCACAAAATTTAATGTCAGAATTTTAGGGTAGCTGCTCAGAAAAGTCCAATTGTTGAAGGGACATAGTTAAATGCTTGTGGATACTGGTATTGAATACTTTCATCAAGAGATGATTAGGAATTTCTTTTTCATCTTTGTTTTGGGAGAAAAATGATTAATTTATTTTCTCATTGCAATCTATCATCACGCATTTTCGTTTAGTAATATGAAAGATATGGAGATTATTTATGCATCTAGCCTTTAAGAGATCACTTCATTTAGTCAATAATTCACTCCATTAGCACCACCCCTTCAACGAATTTCTTCTGGAAGGATAGATAAATTTACAACATTACCTTTTCCAGCTCAATTGTCCTTGGTAATGGATTGCATCTGCTGGTTCATGACTGTGTATTAGAACTTGTCGTTCTTTCAGTGTATGCTGGTAATGGCCTGGTATGCTTGAAACTTGAAAGAATAGCCATTCAGTATTATTGATGGTGATTTTTTGTTTTCATTCCTTTTAATTGCAAAGATAGTTTTTTCTTAAGATACTTGTTTGTTCCTTTGTTTCAACAGTTTTCTGCATGACAAGGTGAAGCCACATGTTGTTCATCGGGATATACGGGCCAGTAATGTGCTTCTAGATGAGGAGTTTGGAGCCCACCTTATGGGATTTGGTCTATCTAAGTTCGTGCCATACGAAGCGATGCATGAGAGGACTGTGATGGCAGGTGGAACTTACGGATATCTTGCTCCAGAGTATGTGTATAGAAATGAGCTCACAACGAAGAGTGATGTTTACAGTTTCGGTGTGCTGTTACTTGAGATAGTGAGTGGGCGTAGACCTGCACAGGCAGTGGATTCGGTGGGTTGGCAGAGCATATTCGAGTGGGCGACCCCACTAGTGCAAGCTCATCGCTATCCTGAACTCTTGGATCCTCATATAACTTCGTCGTCATCGTCATCTAGTATCCCCGAGGCTAGTACAATCCAGAAGGTGGTTGACCTTGTCTATTCATGCACACAGCATGTCCCATCTATGCGTCCTAGAATGTCCCATGTTGTCCATCAGCTCCAACAATTGGCTAACCCACCAACCAAGTGAAGCCAACATGATAATACAAGCTTTAGCTCGAGTTGTTCTATGTATCATATGCCTGTTTAATTAAGGGGCCCAGATTGTTAGCTTTTGTGAAATGATACAAAATGAGCTATTGATAAATTAGTCAGGTTCTTAGGACCGACTGCCATTCAATCATACATGTAATGTGATTAAGAAGTGCTCTCTAGATGCAGTTGTACCGCCATCATTGTCATCCTTTAACGAAGGAAGTACTAACAAGGAAGATTGTTTAGGAATGTGTCTCTCTGCATGCCCTATTGTTGGTGTTTCAAGTTATTCTTTTTTGGGTTAAGGGACATTTCCTGGAAGTTTTCGTGACAATTTTGTCTTGAAAGTTTTTTAGGGACAGTTTTGTCCTGAAAATTTTCAAGATGGAGCAATTTTTCTTTGACTGTTATCTCGTTAATTTTGACCGTTAGTTGACCAAATATGTTAAGATAACAGTCTGTATGTCATCCACGTTATTTTTGTTAAGGTGTAAAATTTGCCTGAGAAGTTTTAAATCTAATTCTGAAAAAAGATGAAGTAGATGACACGTAGATTTCCGACGCAAATTTGTAGGTTGTCATCTCAGTATGTTTGGTCAACTAACGATCAAAATTAATTATGATAACGTTAACAAAATTGTTCCTTTTTCAATGTTTTCGGGATAAAATTGTCCCTTAACCCTTCTCTCTCTCTTTTGGCCACAATGGTGTTTTTAAGTTATTTCCCGGGAAGAAGGAAATTGTTAATTCTTAGAGAATGCAGTTTCATGCTTATAAAACTTGCGCTGCCAGAAGGTTGTTAGATGGTATTTGGTTGAATGCCTTATATTACCTTTGGTTCTTAATATATAGGTAAGTTGATTTTTTTTTTTTTTTTAAAAGAGAGTATAGAAGTTAATTAAGTGACATTAAAGTATTTATATTTATTAGTTTTCTTTAAACTAATTTTGCTTAATTTATAAACTGATATATAATCTAATACTCCTCATAATCCTAAATATAAAACAAAGTTAACTTTTTTTGGAGAGATTAAGAAAGTTAACTAAATTACTTTAGAATATTTTTATTTTTTCTCCAAATTAATTAGTTTAACTATTAAACTGATATATAATTTAAGGATTCACAATATATGATATGATTAAGTAACTTATTTAACTTCCTTAATCTCTCTAAAATAAAAGTCAACAAGTATTTATATTATAAGAGTATTATTTTTCCCAGGAGGAGGAAAGAAAAGGCGCTATGGGTGGGAGATTGCAGGATATAAGATAAAGTGAACAATTATAGCAGTATATGTGCATTCACAACAAGTTTTTCTTTTCTTTTTCTTTGTTTTTTTTTGGGGTTTGGGAATCAAGATAGGAGTACATCTTTTTCCCTGAGGAGAACAGACACAGTTCAAAGCTTAGACGCTAAAACAAAAACAAAAAATAGCTATCTTCGCATAGGGTGCCAATTCGTGTGCTTCAAGGGAACGCTAAGAAAGTATCACTGATGTTGATGAACAGCTCTGGAAGAGGTCATGAAAAAGGAATATGCTCAATTCCTGCACCAAAACAAAATAAATAAATAAAAACCCTGGCTCAGTTTAAATTTCAAAATCGGGTATTTTCCCCTCCTTAGATATCTTTAAGATCGCCATGCATATGAATGTGCGGGTTCATGAAAACAAAACCAAATAATCAGGTGTATTTATGACATAATTAGATTTCAAATATGCAGCGGCCACATTATATGACGACTGTGTTCATGTACTAGATCAATTTCATATAATTTTGTATCGGTTAAATATAAGTCAAAACCATATATAGCCCATCAAAAGATCGGGGAAAATGAAAGACAAAAATAATTTCTAAGAAAACCACAATGTTTTCCAGCTTATAAAAAAATAGCCATTACTAAAACTGCAGACGAATCCTGTGGAGCAGAAGCAGGATGCATGCTTACTGAAATATTAGCCGTCTTGATAAATCAACAATCCAACATAATGCAACAATCACCCTACGAAAATAAGGATTATTTACAACAAGTCAACTGACCTCAATCAATGGATTCTGTTGTTTGAGATTGTTGCTCCTCGACTAATGCCTGTATTCTCTGTAGTATACATTAAAACCTAGTGCTTAGGCAAAGAAATAAGTTGACCCTGGAATTATACAAGGAACTAAATCTTTTTGCTTTCCCCCACTAATTATTATGATCTCTCACAGGGTAGTTAAATCAGATTTTTTCATCCAAACGTTAGCATGATATAATTGATCTTCGACAAATAAAACTACCTTAACAGAGCTTCCAACTTCCTCTAGTTTTTGCAGCAGCAGATCCCCTGAAGGAGTGGAATCATGCCTAAGTGACTTTGACGGAGACATCTACAAGGACAAAGGAAACACCAAGTCACCAACATGATCACTTGGAGTTTTAATCCATCGTCATATTTAAACCCTCTGAGTTTTCCTTATTTCATGGCCACCACTATTATTGGTCATTCAGAATCCAAAAAATAAAAAAGAAGTAAGCATTTTCCCACCACATAGGCTTATAGTAATACCGTAAATCTGGTGCATGACCTACCATCAGATGTGGAACATCTTCTATCGTAGAAACCTGTCTCGATGCAATTTCATTTCTCATACTTGATACGCGCATCATAACAGCCTGAAAAGTATCAAGGGGTACAAAAAGAAATCCCATTCAAATAATTCATCGCAGCATCTTAAAATGGCAGCAAAAAGGAGGAAAGCATATTACTAGGGTGAGGCACACATTACAGAATACCTTCCTGAAAGCATTAGGATTTGCAATGCCATGAATTTTAACATCATCGCTGGGTGGTCTTCTTACACCAACGTTTTCGATTCTAAGAGAATAGACACCAAAAAGGGATTGCAAATATCCTAAAAGTAAATATAATCATATCTCAGTTTACAACCACACGAATATATGGGAAAAAATTTCAGGATTAAAAGCCTTGAGGAAGAAATCAATCCTGCCAAAAAGACAGTGGGAAACAGAGAAAATGGCCCAAATTTAGGATAACAAATAACAAAACTGCACCTTGTTCAACCACAACATCTGCCACAGAACGCAAGAGAACATGCTTTTCTTTCTTTAGCACCCCAAAACATGGAAATGGCACTGGCCTGGTGACCTGAAGTAAATAAAAATATAACAATTCGTGGTATCCATGCATGCACTCTTATGTAATAACATGTGATCGAAAGAACTTACACCCAAAATCAAATACATAATCTTGCCGCCTATTTTAAAGGGATAAACATGTGATACGGCAAACTTTTATAATCTATACAATATTACAATTGAAGAAAGATTGCTGCCTTACCTTGTAAACAATAGCATTTGGAGTGAGAAAGAGCTTTCTCGAGCGAATATCCTTCCTAAGTATATGCCTCCGGACTGGCAGATACAGCAGCATGAGCAGCCCAATGCCCCATGCTAAGATCAATAACAGTGAATAAAGAACCCATTGTGCTGTTTGATGCTTCACGAAGTTTTCTTCCATCTCTTCAAAAGATGCAGTATACAAAACTGTTTCATCATCTTTAGTTTCACTCTCTTCTTGGGAGCCAGTCTCCAACAGACTTTTCTCCAACTGACCTACATCCACAACCTCCTCCCTCGTCCTCATATTGGGTGTCTCAGGTATCCCCGGATAGCTTCATCGAAGAAAATTAACCCGAGTTACTCAAAAGTTAGCCGCTCTGCAAAACCCTAGGCCGGAATATTGCATATATCTTCGTTAATTTATCAAAATTATGCACACATAATTTTATTGCAAAATCCTAAACCCGTAAAGGAATTCATTTCTATCGAGCTTACAGAGTTTGAAGCTTTCGTCTTCTTCCTGAGCCAAGGTTTCAAATCCGCCTTCCAGAGTTCCGCAATGCAATTAGTTCTGGAAGCAACCCAGAATTTAAATGTCAAATTAATGAAATTATCAAGGAAATAATACTAATTTGCGCTCATGAACACTAACGAGTCCCAATCCGATAGCTGAAAATTTCTGGGATCAAAACCAAAAAAGAAAATTACAAGACAACGCAGGCAGACGATCCACCCCACAAGCATTGACTGGGCGATGAGGAAATGATCCCCGGACTCGATAGCCCACCTAAATATTTGAACTTCCCGAGCCACGCCGTTTATTTTTAGGCCACGTGAAGCTTCGAATTAATTCTTAGACATGTTAATTGATTTCTCTATTCCCATGAGTTTAATTAGTAGCTTCATATTCTGCCAAAAAAAGAAGAAGAAGAAAGTAGCTTCATATGTCTGCGGATATTATCAAGGGAAAGTAACATAGTAATGAAGGAATTAATTATAAAAATTCAAATCATCAAATTCCCAGGCCCCATACGCATTAATTATTTATTATTTGTTTAACAACAGGAAACGATATATTAACAAAGGAAAATTATTTACAACAACTTTTGACCATTTACAACGAAAGTATATAATTAATATAATAACAACATTTAAACACGGATTTTAACATAATCATTTACAAAAAAAATAGATTACAACTAACAGGAAATGTTGCATTTGCAACAAAATTTAAAAATGGTACCATTTACAATAGAAAAACTTTATTTACAACAACTTTTAAAAACGTGGATTTTATTTCCATACAAATAATTACACAAGTCTGGCAAAATTTATTTACAATCGTAAATGCATGTATTTACATTGTTAAACGTGTATTAACAACAACATTTAAAAATTCCATACAAATAATTACTGGCGTAATTTGATGACGACTTTTTTATAATAAATATGAAATTTTCCCTATTATCAAGTTAGTAACATAACTAACTTTGACCAAAAAAAAAAAGTAACATAACTAACAGTGGTTGGAAAAATTACGGTATGGAACTGTAAAAATAATAATACTACTATCTCCTGTTCATGATAAAAAGGAGTTGGGTTCTGCGCCTATTGGTCGCTAAGCGGTATCGTTTTTGGCTTAAATTGATGACTTGATCCCTTTTTTTAAAAAAAAAAAATAAAAATAAAAAAAATCAAGCTACTACTACCAAATAGTAAAAATATAATTCTGGATACTGAATAATACAGAAAAATTCTTCATGATTTTTAAAAAAATTATTTTAGGATTTTGAATTTTTTTTTAGAAGATCAAGCTAAGATCTACTTAAAAAAATATTTCGCAGTATTAGTGGATACTAAAAAAATACTTTTAGAATATTGAAAAAATAATTCATGATCTTAAAAAAATTATTTTAGGATCTTGAAAAAAATCATAAAGTATATTTTTAGTGACAGTAAGTACCTAAGATTTTTTTTCAAGATCCAAAAATAATTTTTTTAAGATCATGAATTATTTTATCGCATAATCAATCAAGATCTTTTTTAATACCAACAAGATCTCTCAAATTTTTTTTTAAGATCATGAAGAATTTTTCTGCATCATTCAGTATCAGAATTATCTTTTTACTATCCGGTATACCTTGATTTTTTTTATAAGGGGATCAGGTCCTCAATTTAAGCCAAAAATGACACCGCTTCGCATGAGGATGGCAAGGACCATTAGACGCAGAGGATGTAAGCCAACTCCGATAAAAAGAGCCGTTAACCTTTTTTTTTTCTAAAGTTGATTAAGTAAGTTAAATAAGTTATTTTTGGGGAAAAAAAGTTATATGAGTTATTGAATCATAAAGTATGTGGTGAATTATTAGATTTTATATCAATTTATAAATTTGATAAATTGGTTTGAACAAAAAAGATTAATAAAAATATTTTAACTTATTTAGTTTCTTTAATCTTTCTAAATAAAAGCCAACTGACTGTAAATTAGCACAATAGTACTAATTTTAGTATAATACTCTTTTGGTTCTTAATAAAATACATAATTAAATTTTTTTTAAAAGAGTTTAAGAAAACTAAATAAATTACTTTAAAGATCTTGATATTTATTTTTTTATACTAAATTATTATTTTTACTTATAAACTAATATATAATAAAATGATTAACTACCTTGCTCTTTAATGTCTAAGAAAAAAGACAACTATGTTTTATATGAAAGATAGTAAAATACCAAGAAAAGTATAAAATAGTAATTTTAATATGGAAAAAAATCTTATCTATTAGTTGGGCCTGGAAATTAGCAAAAAATTAGTACTGATGGGTATGATGAATGGGTCCAGTGAGAAGGGGCTATTAGGGCTTTCATTGGGGTTTTCGTGAATACTGATCCAGCCCAATAAGACTCTCGCTCACAAATCACAATAAACTAGAATGTTGGAGCCGCGCAGAAACAAGAACGAGGAGGGGGATGTATTGTTCAACTGAATTTCTTGATCATAAAAAGTGAAAGAAGAGGGAAGGATGGGGGCGAAAAGAAGCGCGAATTCAAGTGAAGCAACTACGGGAAAGAAGATTAAGATGAAGGAGGCCGTGAACAATGAAAGCAAAGACGGCACTATTTTTGCCTCTTGCTCTTTCTCAAGCCTGGGACTGCATCCTACCATATGCGACGAGCTCCTTGGTATTTCACTTTTTCTCTCATGCGCTTTCTAAATTTTACTGCCACTGCCCAGGAGTATTCCAGATAGAAAACTTTAAACTTGTATGGATATAAACCCAAAATTTGGTTTTGGAAGCTGTCACGCTTTTCATATTTTCCTGGATATTTTGGAGTTGTTTTAATGGCCTCTTAGGAAACCTTGCTTGAATTTTGTTTGCAGGAAGAATGGGTTTTGAAGTTCCAACCTCTGTACAAGCCCAAGCCATTCCTGTTATTCTCTCAGGGTCTCATGTGTATCCTTCCCTTTAAATTTTATTTTCTTTCTTTTTTTTAAATGGTTATTTGGATGTATTCTTCCGTTCGCGCTTTATTAGTGTGAATTTGTTTTCTTTAATAAGAAATCAGTCTTGTTAATGCTGCCACGGGTACCGGGAAGACTGTGGCATACTTGGCTCCAATTATTCACCATTTGCAGAACTTTGATGGTAGAATCCAACGATCTGATGGAACATATGGTGTGTGTATAATGTTGACTTTCTCACTCAATCTTTAGCGCATTACTGATCTTGTCAAGTATTTGTTACCAAGGCCATTTGTTGGGTTTTTTTAGAAGAAAAAGGATGTTAAATTTTTCAATAGTTTGTCATAAAGAAAAAAAGGTTTTGAACTTTGTCTTGTATCATACACGCTTTTGTCACTGAAAATAACTCTTTACCGGCCTGCATTTTTTCCCCACGGTGAAAGTGAGGCAAGCTATCAACTTTACATTTTTGTGGTCCTAAGAAGCATGATATGTCGTTCTAGTTATCAAACGTTAAAATCATATGAACTACACTAAAGAGTTAATTGATTTATTGGCAATAGCGTTGGTTCTTGTGCCAACGCGGGAGCTATGTTTGCAGGTTTATGAAATTCTTCAAAAGTTATTGCATCGATTCCACTGGATTGTTCCTGGATATGTAATGGGTGGTGAAAGTAGGTCAAAAGAAAAGGCCAGGTTGCGCAAAGGTAAGAATCATGTTAGTGGTAACATGCTCATGTCATGTTACATTTCCTATCTAGTCTGAGTAGGTAATAAAATCGGGAAACAATAATCAAATGCAAAATTTATTATCTATTTATATACAGCTAGACATGTTTTCACCTGTATTGCAAAAAGCTTGACGTATGAGTCACATTTTTTTATGGCTGACGAATGGTGCAGTTTACTAATAAATTTTATCGTACACATTAATATATCCCCACCCCCCCCCCCCCCCCAAAAAAAAATAAATAAATAAATAAACAAAGGAAAAAGTTGGGAAGGGGGAGAGGATTAAACTAAAATATATGAATTGACCAACTAAACCAAGAAAAAGAAAACGGTTGAATCTCTTGATAGATTTGTGGGATGAAAGTTTGAAACCGTGTATATTGTTGGAATAAGCCACATCATAACATATGAGGAGTCCTTTGTTTCTGATGAAGCTCAAAGCTTGAGTATCCTAATTAAGTGTATTTATAACCTTTGTTCCTATTTTAGGCATATCGATTCTTGTAGCAACTCCTGGGCGCCTTTTAGATCACTTGAAGAATACATCATCATTCCTGTACCCCAATTTGCGTTGGATAATCTTTGATGAAGCTGATAGGTATGGTTTTCAATCCATGACTTCTATCATAGGTACCATATGTTGTCATAAGAAATCTGGTACTGTTTTTAGAATCTCTTCTATGTTTGTCATGCTTGAGTTAGCTTAATGCATGCTTTTTGACAGGATTTTGGAATTAGGATTCGGAAAAGAAATAAAGGAAATACTAGATCATTTAGATACTAAAACAGGTTGTGCTAACCAAGAGAATGCAGTTTCAAGGCACTCTCGAGCTCTGAGACAGAATTTGCTCTTATCAGCTACTTTAAATGAAAAGGTGAATCATCTAGCTAAAATTAGTCTAGAGAATCCAGTGATGATTGGTATCGATTGCAAAGAGACAGAACCAATTTCAACGAACCTCAGTTCTTCAGAATCTGATGAGGAGAGTGAAGGCAATGAAGAGAAGTATCCCAGCAACATGCTGCATACAACTGCTGGAGATTATAAAGTTCCCACACAATTGATTCAGAGATATGTTAAAGGTATATTGTAGTTCGAGGTTTGTGATAATTAATTTCCTCAAGTTATCACAGCATGTGAAGGTCCTTATTGAATTACATTACAGTACCTTGCGGCGCCCGTCTTGCAGTTCTTCTTTCAATTTTGAAGTATCTTTCTGAAAGGGAAGCTTCACCAAAGGTTCGGCTTAATCTCCAGCCCTCTTATTCTGCCATCACACTTCCTCTGTATCATTTTACTGGTTCTTCACATCCTTGGTTTGGAATTTTGATCCCTAAAATTCATCTTAATGCATGATTTGGGCAACAACTATATATTAAGTTGGGTTATACATGAAATAAACTTGCCTTAATATTGTCAAGGCAGAGACAAAAACTCTTGTGGAGTTGGCATTTCTATTTTTTTTGTTAACAATATATATATATATATATATATATATATATATCATATTGGGTGTTTGAAGTAACGTTCAGCATAATAAATTATAGCTTTTCACTGTTGTATATTTTATTAAAGCTTTTGCTGCTCCAGCCACGTAATTAACTTACTCATTTTACAGATTGTGGTATTCTTTTCGACATGTGATGCAGTAGACTTTCACTTTTTACTGTTAAGTGAATTCCAGTTTTCTTATCCACAATCAGAAGCAGATGCTAGACAGATTTTTCTGGGGGGCAAAGTGTTTCGTTTGCATGGGAACATGGACCAGGAGGACCGGAGGAAAACTTTTCAGACTTTTAAGACAGAGAAATCAGCTCTGCTGTTTTCCACTGATGTAGCTGCTAGAGGACTGGATTTTCCAAAAGTCAGATGCATCATACAATATGATTCTCCAGGGGAAGCCACTGAATATGTGCATAGGTATCTAGTTATCATTCCATTTCAGCTTCTTTTATGTTATCCCCCCTACCCTTAAGATTTTGGGGGATGCCAGTGTTCTTTTCTGTAGTTGTTGTACAATCTTAGTTATGCGTGCTTGCACCATGTCTATTTTATTGCTTTCCTTCAGCAAAATTTTATGTAAGAAAGGAAATCCAATTTACGTTTGTCTGTTGTAAGTATGAGGTTTGAGTTTGACTAACATCTTATCTTGATTAGGAATCTAGTTGTACTTAAATCTTCATGGTTGGTTAAGTATGCTGTTCCGAGAGAATGACAAGAAAACTCAGACCTATAAAGCCAACAGAGAGTCAGATTGTACTCAATTGGCTTAACACCGTCTAATTTTTGATATTTCATGATGCAGAGTTGGTAGAACTGCTCGGCTGGGTGAAAGAGGAGAGTCATTGTTATTTCTGCAGCCAGTTGAAATTGATTATTTACAGGACTTGGAAAAACACGGTGCATCACTAACAGAGTATCCTCTCCTCAAAGTGTTGGATAGTTTCCCACTATATGGTCAAAAGAAGCACACCAAGAATTTTGTTGCCATAGAGTCACATCCCTGGGTCCTTTGTCTCCAGAAGGCACTTGAATCCTTCGTCACGTCTAAGGTGATCATTATCAGTTCTCTTATATAATTTTATTATCAATTATATTTACTCCTAGGAGAAAACCTTTTGCGCCCAACCCAAGAATGTAGGGGACTTAGTTTTCTGTGTTTTGTGGCACAGGTTTCTATTAACAATAGACTATTACGCTTAACGGGTACAATTGAAAGGAAACTGTAATGAGGAAGTCTGTTTTAACAAAGTGAATGAATGACCACTGGGGATCTTTGCATGCGATTCCTTTTGCCTCTAAATTTGATTTTTTTTTTTTTTTTTTTCAATAAAAGTGGCTGATAAACATTTTTCACATTTTTATAGTAATATATTCCTGTGGTTTAGATTTGCTTTTGTACCTTAAAAACTAACTACTGCCTTGTCATTCTCAGCCCAAAATTGATAAACTTGCCAAGAGTGGATTTTGCTCTTGGGTCCGTGCCTACACAACCCATCGTGGTGAGTTGAAAAAGATATTTATGATCAAGAAACTCCACTTGGGGCATGTAGCAAAAAGCTTTGCACTTAAACAACAACCTTCCTTAGTTGCAAAGTCATACAAGAAGCAAGCCAAGAGGAAGAGGTTTCAGAAGCCAATCGGGCAGGCTAAAAAGAGAAAGATCACCGGGGTGACATAAGACCGACCTTGGAAGTGATTTATTATAGAAGCTGAAGATAACAGTATCTGAATCTTGTTCATTCAAGTGACTGATGAATAATGATGACAAAATGATGATGGCAAATGTATCTTATGAGGCCAGAATTTTGACCCGATTTGATTGGAGCTGGCCTTCTGAAGTTTTGGAGAAATTTACACTGTCAAATTTGGAGAAAGATATTAATTATAGGGTGCATCATTGATGGATCTCACTTAGTTTCTGATTGAGGGTTCTGAATCATCATCTCTTGTAATCATCCCAATCCCCCAACTTATCACGCATGCATATTGATGAGGCCTTTATGATGTCTCAGGATGATTTCTGTCAGCTGATATGTATGTTTTAAGTTCAGATCATACCTATCAATGTAATTGTAAAATCCAGGTCAATATTACTTTACTTACACATTGGCTTTTGCACATTTTGTCTTTTCTTGTTTAATGCAAGGGGGTTATTCTGTCGCTTTTTTTTCTGATGGTGATGCTGTTGAGAGCCAAATTGAACGGAAAATAATTTTGTTCCTATGTTTTGGATTTAATCACTGGCCAAGTCGTGACTTTGTTCGTTGACGATTTTTGAAAAGCCAAGATCTTAAGTTTCACATGGTTTCTATAAATAAAGTGATAACAAAAGGGGTCTTATTTGAGTGCCTTCAAACATTACCAGAAGAATAAGCCATAAAACTAAGCCTGAAATAGAAGAGAAACCTGAAGACTTGCTCTTGGACCCAAGCTTAAATGTCAGTCCAAAGGCCAATGAGCTTTGATTCACATGGCATCTACCTCTCCTTTGGTTTTTTTTTTTGGGGGGGGGGGGGGGGTGTCATAGGTCGTTCAAACATGTGGAAATGTGTGCGAACATGATTGTGTGCTAATATAATGTGTATGCTCTTCATTTGATCCCATAAAAAAAAAGATACTCTCCTTATCTTTTTTCTCATTTTCTCTCCTTGGCCCTATCTGGGTCATTGATTGGAAAAATGAAAGAAAAATTAAAATAATCTTATATTGATTGACGGGAGATGTGATTTAGAGATTATAAGGGATAATAAGAAAAGGATGATGAGAGAAACCCAACCCATAAAAAAATGTCAATTCAAAAGGTTGCTTCTGCAACTTCAGGTTTCTTATCCTAGGAAGCATTGAGCTTATGATATGGGCAATTTTGGATTAACGGTAGTAAAAGTAGCTTTTATTTCATCTGACTTTTGGAAACTTAAGTTGAGATAAAAGTCAGATAATGTAATGTGATTTTTGTTTGGATAGATTTTTGTTAAAAAGTCATCTGGTGTAATATGATTAATGTTTAGATAGGTTTTTGAAAAACAGAGTTAAATACAAAATGACATGATTCATGTGATTCATCTTTTTTTAAAATAAAGTAATCAGAACCTCATTATGTCTTTTTCTATCTCATCTATTCCTCTCTCTCCACAGCAGCGATGGACTTTTTTTTAAAGCAACCATAAACCTGTTTTGAACGTAATGGCCCAAAATGCCACGTTAGGATGGTTGAAATGCCATCCGAAACAAACACATACTTTAGTGACATAAAATTTTCTTATAAATCAAAGGTCATGGATTCAATTCCGCTCATAACCTTAATAAGTTAGTGCATTCCTCTCTCATTCAAAGAAAAGAAAGAAAAAAAAAACCTTAGGCCCCATTTGGATTTTTTAAAAAAAAGATAGAAATGTAAAAGAATGGAAATAAAAATATTTTATCTCTATGCTTTTGCTTCAAAAAAGGAAATTGGTTAATAGGAAAAAATTTGTTTGGTTGGAAGAAAATAAACTAAAAAAATGAGGCAAAATACCATTTTAATCTCTAAAAAAACATTATTTTAAATTGTGTGTGTGCACTTCGAGTGTATAGTGTGCACTGCATACACACTCGAGTGTGCATTTCAAGTGCACACTCAAATTTTTGCACTTCTCTTTCTCCTTTCTTCGTCAAAGCTCCAATGATCGTTGACTTTCTTCCATTTCCGTCACCTCCGGTTTGACGGATCTGTAGCGACAAAGAGGCCACCGTCGACGGCTACTTCTTCCTCCTTCCACGATGTTTTCCAGCGTCACTCTCTTCCTCTCCCCGGCAGCACTCTCCTCTCTCTCTTCCTCTCCCCAGCATTGAGAAGGGTAAGTTAGTGTTCTCCCATTTTCTTTATCCGCCGGAAAATGGGTTCCACCAAAATAGGTGAGAACCAATTTTTACACGTTTAAAGGAAAATTCACCCGCCACCGAAAACAATTTCACAGGAAAATGTGAACCAAACAGACAAGTGCGATGGAAAAACCCATTTTTCTTATCCTTCCCCCAATTTTCTTCAAACGGGGCTTAGACACACATAATAAATGTGAGAATTTAGATATTGAAATCGTTACAACAATACTGATTTTTTTTCCGAAAGAATCTTAGACACGTAATGAATTTGAGAATTTACACATTGAAATCGTTAGCAACATTCAATTTCCCACTAATGACTACAGCAGTACAGATACTTTTTCCTGGAAGAAGGTACTAATAGATATAGTGATTGTATATCAAAACTGACGCTTTTTGTGGCTGAAGTAGTTGTTTGTTTCTAAACAGTAATAATTTCCTACTGAATTATTGGCCTTTCTGTTGACATGTGACTGTAAAAGAATTAATTTGAAGTACAATAATACCAAATGCAGTTTCATTTGAAAGATAAGTACATGATGACATTGGGTGAAATAAAACTGGCTGTGTTGTGTGACTGAAGCGTGCAAGGAAAATTGAGGCAGGTATGAAGATTTCTTGTATGCTACGAAAGAAGGGCAATGAAGAATGAGGAAACTGAACCACCCATATTATTGAAGCACTTCAATTTGAACTCTTTCAGCTCAGAATCGCAGACATTATAGTACTCTATTTTAGATCTACCTTATTCATTGTCTCCCTCTTGCACATGGCTTCCCTCTCTCTGCTTTTGTTGGCCATTATTGTCCCTTCACCTCCCTCATTTATTTTATCATTATTCATCCACCTTCCAGATTCCTTCATTTTTTCTTTCATAATAAAATAATAATAATCTTGTTTTGAATCAATCTTCATCTCCATCTTCGTCTATAATACACCTTGACCATCAAATATGACCCCACGTATTAGGCATTTGAATTGAAGGTGTTATTTGTAATATGACCCCACGTATTAGGCATTTGAATTGAAGGTGTTATTACAAATATATGAAAAGAGTTTTGTATGCGAACACATAAAAATGAGTGCTTGTTGTGAATCCAATGGGAAAGAAACTGAATTACAAATCAGAAGCAGAATAGGGTCATAGTTGCCACGCGTTGACGAAGGAACGGCCACAAGCAGGAGGAGGTCCACGTCATCTGAAATTAGCATCCCACGGTTGGGTTGTCAAATGGGCCCACTCTATTGGACCGAATCTTAGGCCTATGAGGCCCACTCCACGTCCCTCTTGTCGGACGTCCCTTCTTCCATTTTCCATTCATGCCCCCACTTTCCGGGTGGGGTTTTTCTCTTAATCATTTTTTCATTATCCCTTATCATCTTTGAATCATATCCGTCCAATCAATCACAATATTACTTTAACCTCTTTCTCTTATTTTCAATCAACGACCAGATGAACCGATGAGAGAAAATGAGAAAAATGATTATGCGAAAATCCTCTCCTCCCACTTCCACTAGTGTAGTGTAAAAAGCGGCCAGTAAATATATAGAATACTTTTAAGATAGGACTATAAAATATGCGGTCTTAAAAATATGACCGCGTAATTTCGTAAATATTGTGAAGAAGACGCTAATAAGAGATAGTCGAGAACGCGATGATTTATTCCTTCGCTTAATTGGAATTATATACTGAGATCTTAATAAGTAAATAATCTTTTGACCTGAAAAGTAGTTCCAATAATCTAGGGATTACAATCAGGAATATAATTACGAAATTCAAAAAACCATGATCTCGCTAACTTAATTCCTAAAATCTCTCTAACAACTTAATTAAGATGATTACAAATCGTGAATTTAATTACGAAATTCAAAAAACCATGATCGCTAACTTAATTCCTAAAATCTCTAACAACTTAGTTAAGATGACAATCAAGAATTTAATTACAAAATTCAAAAAATCATGATCTGCTAACTTAAAATCCGCTTGTTTCAAAAAACAGTCTTAAAAATATCTTTTAAGACCGATTGTTTCAAACCCCCACTTCCCCTTCTATGATGCCAGCTTTCCCTTCTTGTATCTCTTTTTCTCTCTCTCTCTCTCTCTTTTTTTCTCTTCCCACTAGGTACACACCCTAAAGTAGCAAAACCTATATTATTTTGATATTTTCTTGACTTTTATATTCTCAAAATAAATAAATAAATATTTGAGTTTTGATAAACTTGACGATGCCAAAGGTGCTGTTCCGAAATGGAGTGTGGAGAGAGAGTAAAAGAAAAGGAGACACAATTTCTATGATGATTACTACTTTGCATGCACCTGTAATCATTGATTATTCCATTTCTCTTAAAATAAATGAACAATTAGAAATATAATAGTAGTGGTTTATACATAGTACTTTCTTTGTTATCGTTCTTAAACAAGCAAACTTCACTTAATTTTTATTTCCTTAGGATCTTCGGGGTGACTTTTTTCAGGTATTTTGGTAATGGCGACTAGTGAGGTTGTTTCATAAAATATTAAGCATATGAAGTTTCCTAATAATCCAGTATATGCACATGGAGTACCATTCTTTATTCTCTCTGTTTTTTTTTTTTTTTAAAAAAAAAAAAAAAACACATAAATGTCATGAGTCATGACAAGATTAGGTTTATTAAGAACCGAAACAAAGCATACATATACCCCTGGGCTATACGTTTTTAAGCTCTAAATAAAGTCAATGTGACTAACGATTTATGATGATGTTCCTCATAATAGGTTATGATCTTGGGCTAATTAATTCATTGGGAAATTAAATACAAGGTTTTGAGTGAACATCATTAACAAATCAGACATAAATGCCTTTTAACTGTAACCTTTAACGAACATTATAATGACTCAGAAATTATTACTAATATCTCATATAGACACACAAATCGCTAGATAAATTAAAATAATTATAGAGTTCAGGTGCAACCAGCAATAATGGTACGTATTTCACTACTCTTGAGAATTAGCTCCCTTTGTAAAATGTGAGAGACTGAGAAATTGTCAATCTACAAACATAAAATACGATTAAAATAGTAGTTGAAGAAGAGGTTTTGAATTTGTTAGATTGGATGTAAATGCACTATAAAGACTAGTTCAGGGTTGAAATTGTACGAGAAAAAAAAACTTTAGGATCTCTCCTAATTACCTTTCATTCACTTAATCAAATGATATAGCTTCTTCATGTGCTTCAAAAGAGTCAAATTTAATTCACTTTTATAGGTCGAATAATGACATTTTTGTTTGAAATGAATGCCGACAGAAAACAAGAAAGCCACTATTTTAAATTAATATAATTAGGCCTATGCACAGTGCCTGAAGTATGAGAATTAAGCTATAAATTGTGTGGTCCAAGTTGTGAGTGTGAAAGGTACAACATCTAGTCTCTGATTATAAGATCAGATTAACTTTTTTGGAGAGATTAAAAAAACTAAATAAATTATTTAATTATATTATATGTTGTGTATCTTTAGATTATACATTATTACCTCCGATCCTAATTATAATTAGGACTGGAGGGAGTAGTTCAAACTAGTTAGTTTGGAGAAAAAGTAAATAAAAATATTCTAAATTAATTTAATTAGCTTTCTTAATTTCTCTAAAAAATCAACTTGATCTTATAATTATGACCGGATGGAGTAATATAGAGAGGGATGGGAGAAGCATGAATGTAGAAGGAGCTTTCATTATCAAAGGGGTTTGGTCTCTCCTTTTCTCATAATACCACATATGGCTTTGTGACATGTATATCTGAACGTTGAAAATAATGAATCTAAGAAAATGTGGCCAAGTACACTTAGCTTGATCATCATATACATGGAATTATTAAATTGTGATCATTTTAGTTTGATGCCACATTCTACCTATATATCTAACCCCACATTTTTCGTCTTTCATAGTCATAGACTCATGGACCCGCAAATATATTGTCACCCTCCTGATGTATACTAAACAATGATCTTAGAATCATCTGGTTATGACCAAAATATATTATAGATATACATTCATTTTGCAAGGGGGAAAAGGAAGTAATTAAATAACCCGCTTATCATTATATTTTCCAATTACAATCTTATTATTACCCGTCTGGAAATTTGATCTACTAAAATATGAAACGAAACTATGAAGCCACTGACCCCCTTTTTTTTGGCAATTGAGTTCATTAACAAATTGCCAACCTAAATGAATATTTAGGAAGGATCAGCATATTTACATAATTAACTTCACTGCGAAAAGAAAAGGCAAGAAAATCATTTGTGAGTCATTATTTTTTGTGGTTGAGAATAGAAGGCAGACAAGAAATTTCTAAGGAACATGTAAGGATATTGGAGACTTAGATAACAGAAAACCAAACTGGAACTGCCCAGCTGGAGTAAAGTTAATTAAAGCCCTAGTTTCTACGGATATACTGCCCTCAAGGTCCATAACCTTTTTATAAGATATTTTTAATCTTTCTACACACACCAATAAAAGATAATTATTCAATCAATATGGTATAAAAACAAGCCTAAAGCACCTTTAATTTGGAAGCGCTATTTAAACCTTTAGGCATACCCCAGTTATGGTGAACCTCCAAAATTCAACTCACCTAAACTCTAAACTTTGTTGTATATTAAAAAAAAAAAACAACATTCCATTTCTGCCTTAATTCATTAATAAATAATTGTTTTCTAAAGTGTAATTAATATTTTACACAACCTTCAAGTAGCTAGAGATAAAATGACTTGACTGCATAAAAAACTTATACAACCTCTTGTATATATTTAGAACAAAAAAGAACTTTTAAAAACCTGTTATGAAAAGGGAAGGAAAGAGTATTTCATTAGCTAATTAGAACAAGTAATAATGGCATTATATACCGTATACTCTTCTCGTTCTATTTATAAGTCGGAGAGAGTGAAGGTTTTTGTCCTATCTCTAAGTGGCAGGAGCTCTTGTCCTTTACCTTTATAAACCAAATTAATAAGGGTTTACTCATTGTCCATATATATTAGTACGTACTTAAGAAAGATTAGTCTCAGTTTCTTTTTCTTTTTCTTTGGTCTTGAAATTAAAGGGTGGGGAGAGGAATAGAAAAAAGAATGGTGGGGAGAAAGAGGGAAGGGAAAGGGGACGTGCAATAATTGAAGGGAAGACATTAAAAACGGAGCAATAATTATGAAAAAAAAAGCATAATGAGGTGAATCTCAATAATAGCACACGCCATTAAATACGTTATTATCATTGCATTTCCCCAGTATACCTAGAGCCTTAAGGAATCGTAATATAGTATTGAAACCCCAATAAGCTCTCTGTTGCTGCTAGCTGCTACTACATTATTCATCACTATCCTTGTTGTTATTTCTAGCTTACCACCCTACACAGTCATTGTCGGTGTTCCAATTATTAAATTATGTCTCCACCCTTTTTCTTTTGCGTCTTTGCTTCTTCTTCCTCTTTGGTGGCTCTTGACATTTTTAGGCAACCCTAACGTGGCTCTGTGTCTCGTTCACCGGACACAACTAGAGGACGTGTTCCGTCCTTCTATGCCCTCAATTTTCTTTTAGTACTATTATACTTCCATCATATTTTTGTGTGCTTAGTTTTGTGTTTTTCAAGATGGAATCTTTCTATTTTAATGATCTTTTTTTTTTCCCCAATTTAATTGTATGGACAGAACACAGTGTAGGGAAATAGGGCGAAAACAGTTATATGTGCCGTGAATCTTGGTTTTTGCTTGCTTCTGAGGGCTCCATTGGTTCATTTGTACTCCAAGTTCACTGTACACTCTTTGCAAGTTCCACATTTCTTCCTTATAATATACTATGTATAAATTTGTGTGTCAACGTTTTTATAATCAAAATCTCTTGCCCTTACAGCAGTCATAAAATTGAATAAATGTAATATATTTAAAGGGCCGAGGACTCTGATGAGTCAGGCTTCTATTGGTATATATTCAGTGACATTCTTCATGACAAAACTGGAATTATTATTACCTCGAATTTCTAAATTACTATATTTGTGGTAAAAAAGAGTGCATGACAAGAAAAAATGAAGGTAATGAATAAATAGAATATACATGTGTGTGTATAATCATATTATTTTGTGCCGTTATATTCTATTTTTTACACATATATATGTTGTATGATTTAAAAATATAAGTATGTATTCCATAATATGAGACACTTTAACTAATTCATCAAACCCAAGAAATAGTAATTAACTACTTAAATATGCCTTAAATTAAATTTTAATTCAACTACTTTATCCCTATTAAATTAGGTTTAATTTCAAATGAGAAAAAACATACGAAAAGTCATATTTAAATATTTACTATATGATAAAATTAACAAATAAACATTAACCTCCAAGTTAAATGACTTGATTATATTGTCAACAAATACATTCTTCAATAGATGATTTATATTATGGACGGAGGGAGTAATTCATACATCAATCTAGAATTCCTTATAATGTGGCTCGGACAGAGAAGAAAAAAGAAAGCATTAATTGTGGACAGGTTCCATTGGGCGAGTTCTGTTTGCGGTGGATCTCACTGACTGGTTCATATCGTACATAGATGAATGTGTGCGACTCCGACTATTATAATAAATTTTGAACAGCTCATATATCAGAAAATAGTTAGACAGTCTTAATTAATTACTCACAACCAATGAAATTGAAAATATTTTAAAAAGAAAAAAAAATCCCAGAAATGAAAGCAAAATTTCTCCATCAAGTCGCTTTCAGTGTCACAGGTGGAGGACTACTGTAGCTACGAAGAATAAGATGTGTTACTTAAAATTATTACAAAAACAAAAAAGGCAATTAAGACGTTCGTGCATGCATGTGGATGAAGGCTGATTCCACATACACTTCAACACCCAGGTCTGCATCAGTATCTCCCTTAATATTGAAATAAAGTAAAACCAAACACGTAGAAGATAATTTTTTTAAAAAAAGAAGGAAGACGGTGGTACATAATCAAAGGGCTTGAAGGGTGGTCAGTTTGATGAATAATGAAGGACAGGTAAAGCGTCACATTGAAACAAACAGAGAGAGAGAGAGGGATGAGAATATCAAAAGAAATGGTCGGAGTAGAGAGAAGAATTGAAGATGGATGTTAATGAAGGACCGTCAAAATCGAAGGGTCTTTGTCTTCAAGTTGGGGATTGATGGATTGAACCCCACCTTATTAATGGTGCCAATGTGGCATTGAAGTGCCTCTACTGATTTATGACCCCACTTTTGTTTTGTGTGTGTTTAATTTGTTGTGAGTCCTATCAGTGTGAGAGTGTGCGTCTATTGAGGGTACTACTCTCTAATTTCCCAAGTGGATAATACCAAAGCAACTTACTACTATAATTTAGAGTCCCATGTTCAAGATATGGCTGAATCGCCTGGAAATGCTGACCTTTTGTGGATCCGTGTATGTACGTCTTTTTCATCTCCCTCCTCTCTCTCTATCACATGTCTTGTTTTTTTATTGCCCAGTCTCTAAACATTATTTTTCACTCCCTCTCCTCAAACTGAACATATCATAATTATAACAATTCAAACTGTGATACTATATGCTATGATGTAGTTGTGTGTGTGGCCAGAAAGATATCAAGTAATTCAACTTATATGAACATGCCCAATGTTTACTTGGGAAGCACAAAAAATGCTTTTTTTAAACAATTCTCAGACAAAATCTTTTCACATAATTACTTAAATATCGTAAAAATACTTCTAAAAATTAAAACAAACAGAAGTTTAGATGAACTCTCATATTGAATCATGTTACAAGACTATAATAAACAAGTACGCATGAAAATAAACTTGATAGCAAATCGGGACGTTAACAAGTATGTACGTATGAAAATAAACTTGATAGCAAATAAAAACGATGTGGTGTTAGCTTTCATTTTTAGTATTCTCGAGATGAGATCGTAATATCAGATATACAAATACAAATTAATACTCCTCTTATATTTAATATAAATCATATTTATCTAATTTAATCAATTTAAGGTAGTTAGTTAATACATGTATATTCTATAAAACTTGTGAGTCATCTTCTTCCCTGATTTCCTTCTAACATTTAATTTCTAAAATGTCTTAGTCATCTTTTCTAATTTCCTTCTTCCTTCTTTTCTCGATTATTGTTGAGGGGGACATCAATAAGAATAAATTAAAAAATATTTAAATATATAAAATATATATATTATATTTAAGACTAAGACCAACTCTTTAAATATATTATATATTTAGGATAGGAGGGAAGTAGTAATCAGTCTTTAGTTATACTCCATTTGACATTACAGTAGAAAGTTGCAGAGCTAATATTTTTAAATATTATAAAAATTATTCAGGTATTTAGATTTTTGTTAGCCTGAGATGACACATAGGAAACAGTAATTTACAACATCAAATAATACCGTATCTTAGTCGATCTATTAAAGATAAACAATTTCTATATTTTTTAATATTTGAGATATTAAGATGAAAATCACATTCGCGTACAATTTAGATTTACACATAATTAATTTAAGATTTTGAAATATAGTTTGATTTGACTCTAGATGATGATCTATCATCACTAAATAATTGAACATGTAATACACCACAATATATAAAATAAATTAATCTCATGTCTTCATTAGGATTTTCTTCAAATATTCGAAATTTTTTCTTGTCATATCGATCAATTTTCGTTGTTTGAAGCAACTAACAATAAGCTCGCTATATATTAGTCAGAGAGTATTATCATATTACAGGCTGGTTTTAGGAATTGGGACAGCTAGCGAGCATCACTATGTATTGTCACCCCCTAATCATCCATGAAACAATACAAAAACCATAAATACTCCAAACCCCACCACACACACAATATCATATATATATATATATATATATATAATACAATTATACGACTAAATTATAGGATTAAATTTATTTATAATTATCAAACTTTATCTTATATCCTCTATGATCGATGCATGCTAAATTTGCATTACAAACTTTATCTTATAATTAACTATCGAAGTATTATGTACCCCACCCTCTCTCTCTCTTTCTGTTTCTCTCTCACACATCCTCTATGATCGATGCATGCTAAATACCACAGATCGATCGATAACAGATTAAAGTGTCGTACGCGCTAAACGGAGTGGTTAGAGGGCATCCATCTCACAGATATTCATGTCTTGTCATTGGCTATACCAGTACTGATTAATTAACATCATCCCACCCATTAAAAAAAAACTCTTATCGCGTTTGTGAAAAACTTGATGATGATGAGGATTAAACTTTTGTTTAGTGGAGAATCATCCCCATGATTAGCTTAATCAAAGACATTCCTCTTCTCAAAACAAAAGTAGCTTTATATATAAAGAAAGACAACACACACATACCTAATGATGTTTAGTTAAGTATCCAGCAGCTTAATTAATCTCTCACTTTTATATCCACTTTCTTGACATTTTGATGACCTCTCGTGGGGCACTAAGGGCACACCCATCTGCGTGTGTGCCTTGCTAACATGCATCGATCATGATATTATTCCCTTCGCGTGCCCAGTGCCTGATGCAACGGAATTTTATAGAGATCTCCATTCTCTTCAATTGCTTCTCCAAATCAAGCTTCATTACACTATTAATAATAATAATTTTCTTATTCGAGCAGGTTCTGCCAAAGATCCATCGTTATAAGCGTTCCTTAACATTATTAATTCATTTATCTCGTTTTTAGTGAAAATAAAACAGACCATTTACGTCTGATTCTATTAGGGCTTGAAAAATTAAGAAAGATAGAGAGTCTCTCCCCGTGAAAGACTCATTTGGTTAACCATGATTATTAAACACAGACCGTCCATTAGACCGGTCAGAGTAGTGGATTAAGGGTTATTGGATCATTTCGGAATCAAACCGGAGCTAACTCAGGGATAGACTAGTGAGAATGTATGTGAAGATTATTAATATGAAATTCTGAATAATTTTTTTTTTTTAAAAAAAAATATTATTGAACCAGTCAGATCGGGTTGGTTATTTGACCGGTTCGCCTGTTTTCAGCTCAAACCAGCTAGGCCGGTCCGTTTTAATAACTATGTGGTTAACCAATGTTTTCATTAAATAATATCAAGATACTAACCAACAAGCTCTTACTCGAGGTGATAAACAACCTAATCCTATAAAAAAGATACTACAAGTTTGAATTTTGAAAGACGTATTTGTTGAGAGAGATAAAAACCCTTTGCATGGTAGGCTTTGAAAGATATCAGTATCAAATATAAAGTGACTTGGGGATACCTGATTAAAAAAAACGAATATACCAGGTTGCTTAATTTCACTCATCGAGTAACAAAAAGAGTCCATTTACACCATAATTATATTTTAGAAATTAGAACAGAGAAGACGTATGAGAGAGCTATAAAGGTGATGAAGATTGAAAGGTTGTCACTTTGTTGGGAAGATACGAAGCTAGGGTAAGCACTAAGTAGAGAGAGGGGTGAAATGGAATAGAAGTGACAATATAAGAGGAAGAGAGGATCTTGTTCTTTGACAGGATTGAACAAAGGGTGGTGGCATGTGGGGTTGATTTTAGTAATGGCGGACAAAAAATGATTTCTGAATCGGATTATAAATGTTTGGGTGTCTGTGGCTGTAACATAAAGTGGTTCGTCCCAATTGGTAAAATAGCCATCCATGTACTATTATTCCTAGCTAAGCTACCTTAGCTTGCTTCATTTGAGACGCAATATCCATCACATTCTTCTGCCCACCCATCTCGTGTTCTTGTTTTCTTTCACGTCATCGATCTATCTCTTTTATTCTTCCTACCTTTCATTATGATTCCATACACATATATGTGTGTCATTTATGATTTACGTCAGATCCCACATAATATATACCCCAGTGTTACGTTAATCCTCATGTGTATGTATATATATATATAACTTTAAATATAATCAATTTTTAAACATAATTAAATTTATGAGATGTAGTGTTTTTAGTCTATGTGCATGTTTCTAAGCAAAAGACAAGGTAATTAACCTCATTATTGTATTAGTATCCATATTTAATCATATGGCGGGATTTTCGATGAGATTACTAATTAATTAAGGTTCTATATATTGTGTTTCACAAGAAATAAAAATCTGAGGATGGCATAATATAGAATTAAAGACGCGAACTTTTGAATAAAGCGAAAGATAAGGTGCGAATTATAGGATATGATGGTGCATATTCTCCTTTTAATTTAGTTTAATTAAATATGAAGGAACTTAAGTATATATGATGAATATGGAAAAGTGTCCGCTGAAGGATAATTAATTAAGATCACAATTAGGGTCGCACTCTTTTCTTTCTGCTTTATCTCTCTCTATATATACATACCTCTTTTCTTAATTTTAAGGATATTCTTTTGGAATTTCCATGAATTATAATTATTTCTGCCAGTCATAGCCAAATTCAAGAATATATGTTGGAAATAGATCGAATCTGATTCTTACTTATCCCATATAACTATATAGAGATTGCGTTTGAATCTAAAGAGTTATTCTACGGTGGACAGTATTCGTATTTGATTAATCATAGCGATAACTCATCGTCGTGTATATATATATTTATATAGCGCCGTAATTATTCTAATTAATTATATTACTAAGTGATTATTAGTATACCTAAAACACTAATAAAGTATGGATTCAGTAAACAAATAGTGAGCCGATCCAGACTTTAAAAAGAAAATAAAGTGTAACATATAAAAAAAAAATACACACATCAACACTACGTAATTATGTACTCAACAAATTAAAGTTGTTCATCACGATACATCTCATGATTTAAGATTGATTTTCATTACACCTTCTTTTCCGGCGAATATATTGATTTCTTTTTTTTAAATAAAACAAAAAACTTAAAAGGAAAGGGTGAGAGTGGACCCATAACCATCGTCATGATGCTAACTTGCATTATATTCGCATGTAGCAGGAAATATTTTTTTATTTTGCTTAAAGAACGTTTTTTCCCCCTTTTAGTTGGTGAGGAAATTTCCTGACTTAAATCAGAGTTATAATCTATGAAGCACCGATTCCGACATGACGATTCCAATACATTCTGATACAAGACGTCGATACGTTACTTCAATTAATATTGGCTTAATTTCGACACAGTGTTTTCGATGTTTTTGATACGTGTGTCCGATACATTAGAATTTTTTTTTCCAACTTATCAGTGCTTCATAGGTCATGATAATGGAACGAGAGGGATTAGTTAAGAAAGGAGCGTACGTAATTGACTCGTTTCAAAAATATCCCTTTACAGAATTCCAGGCGTGCAAAACAGGGATTAAGAGATGCATGTGGGTTCCATTTATATGAAACCCACCTTTTTTTTTCTTTCTATATTGTATATTTGTATATACTCTTTTATAATTTATAAAAAAAATCATATTATTAATAAGTTGTCAATAATGTAATATTGCCTATACTAGCATGAGACTCATATTAATTAATACAATTCCATAATCAAGCAAACGGAATTTTCGACAAAATGATACAATTAATGTTCATTATATATTATGGCCCGAACGTTTTGGCCCTCCAGTGTCTTTCTATTTATCTATTGTATTATATTTTGCATGCAGAGATTGACCACTTGACCTAGTTCTTCATCGAAGAGGTAACAAAGACTTCTCTAGAAGACCACTTGATTTAAAAATTGTTTAAGCATTAGATTCAAATAATTTATTTTTTAAATAATTGAATAAAATTCGCAAAACAGAGGTTTCAGTACTAAATTAATTAAAAATCTTAATTTGGGAATACCAATAATTAACTTGATGAAACAAGAAAATTAAACTTAACGACTAAATAGTTTATTCTTCTTTTTGCCAACTACGTACTGTTTTTTTTATATAACTTGATGAATTAAATACGCAGTGAAATTCTTTATGCTCACAAATTCACTATACATGTATTTATTTTGTTATGTGAATAATAAATTTCTTATTTTATGATAACTTATGTTCCCTATTTTCTTTACCTTCGTTGAAGAAATAAATTCTCTATCTAGACTTAGTAATAATGCTCAATTTTTTTTCCTCATCACCTACTTAAGAATGTACTTAATGCCAGTTAAGCCAAGTGACTCCCATAGTAATTAATAATGCTCAAATAAAAAGTTGTTGAAAATACTAAATATTAAGGAAAGCTTACTCTATACCTTGACGAGGTGATGAATGAATAAACGGGGAATGTAATGTGGACAATTTTACTTTGGTGAATTTAATGTATCAATTTATTTGCACAATTTTAGAAAGTTAAGATAGTAATATTATACTAATAATTGAATAAATTAACATAAATCAATGTGCACTTGACATATTTATGTTTTTTTTAAGCAAAGTGACATATTTATGCTAAATAGTACTAAGATTTAAACATGCATGGTTCCTCAATAATTTTTGCCTATGTTATAGAACCTACCTCGATAATCCCATACGGCAAGTGGGAAGAAACTTATCAACATTGACACACTGAATAACGTCAAACTCGTGAGTTAATTTTTTGAATTTATCTTCATATTTTGCTAAATCAAGTTGAGTTATAGGTAAACCCATGTCAGTTATAAACTTAGTTAAATTCATGAGTTTGCATACCGAACTTACCATTTTTACGTTTCTAACTTACAAAACCGTGTTAACTAACTATTAAACTTATGTTAATTTTTTTATTTGATCATGTTCAAAGGCTTTATATATGAATTTTATAATTTTTTTGATTAAATATAACAAATTATGAATGTTAATATATTTAATTTAAATTATATTTAAATAATTTTTTTGTAATTTTTATATTTTAATTATTTATTTATATTCTATTAATATATATTTAATAATAAAGATGAACTCTTACCAATTTATATTACGAGTTACATCACTCATGAATTTGTTTGAACTCATGACTTTTGAGTTTTGACAACCTCAATGAACATCATAAATTTAAACCGTATTTGACATAACGTCTATTTCTATCCCAAACGAGTAGTCTTCATTTAATTCTTTTTCAATGAAAAAGTTCAATATGGGATGGAAAATATCGTGTAGTTTCCTCAATAAACTTTTATGAGTTCAACCAAACACACAAATTTCAAGAATCTAAAGGATCTGATATCTTTAGACTCTGAGTTTATTTTATTTTACTTTTATCTTTTGCTTTATTGACTTCAATTTCTTGAAAATCCTGGGCCTCTTTCAGTCTTGCGTAACAAAAAAGAGAACAACAATAACGCGTAATTTTATGAGTGTATATATATATATATATATATATATATATATATGTGTGTGTGTGTGTCCATACAAGGTTTTATTGCCAAAAATGCTTGGATATAAATCAAACAAACAAAAAAATTATACTTTTCATGTGCGCACGCATGAGTTCAGATTCTTTACAATTTGTTATCAATAAAAATTAGGAAGGAAAAATAAATAAATGAATAATTACGCAAGCTTAATAAAATTACAAATAATTAAATGAGGGTGTCTTTAATTTAATAAAACAAGGGAAAATTATAATGAAGGACCTGGAGGAAAATATATTTATTAAGAAAAACCATAAAAATTGTAATTACTTAGAAGGACCAAACATCATAGTATAAATTTAAAATTACTAAATTATCCTTAGTCAAACCTCTTACATTATCACTTGTATTCATAATTAAAAATAATAATAAGTGAAATTAAAATAAAACCACCCATTATTCATATGTAATATAATAATATCTAATTTTAATTTGTATTTTTCACCATGTTTAATACTCATGTAATATTAATATACTATTTAATTAACTATACGGTTCAAACTCATATTTTTTAAATTTTAATTTTCAACAGGTTCCATATTCATATAATCAATAGATAATTTAATTAACAAATATATTATCAAGTTGACATATTTATATTATCAAGTATCAACGTTAATATCAATTAAGATCTTTTTATAAAAATAAAAACTAAACTCATTTCACATTTTTTTCAAGATATAATAGATATTTTTTATTTTATTAACATTAAATGAATTTTTAGCCCACACAAATTTCTTCTAAAATAAAAATAAATCATATAAATTTTTTTAGTTTAACAGATATAATAAAATATAAAATACCTTGAATTTTATTAAAATTATATAAATATATTTTTAATTATTTTTTTTGTTGATTCTAACAAATTATAATTTTGAAAAAATTAAAGAGTGTGTAATTTTTTTCATAAATATTATACAAGTTGTGAAAAATGAAAATTTGAGAAAATTTTTATTTAATTTAGTGAAATTTAGAAATTTGTATTAGTTTTAAAAATAGAATAAGAGAGAGAATGTAGGGAGGAAATGCAGAAAATTTATTTAAAGGCATTTAAGTATGTTTAATTTTATAATTTTATTTTCTTCTAAATAATTACAATTTTTATGATTCTTCTCAATAAATATTTTTTTTCCATCCTTCATTCTAATTTTCTCATTAAAACAATGGCAAATCGCAAGCAGGTGAAAGCAAACCTGTGACATGTGAAGATTTCCTGTTTTTGCGGCTAGTGGCCGTCCTAGCGTGTATATAAAAATTCTGCTTTCTTTTTCTTTGGACACTTTTTTTACGGGTCAAGAATCAAATACTACTACTTTACATAATACAACATCAACAGAAATTTCAACTTTATTTGGTGGGGATAAAGCACAGTATATTATTAATACAGGATCTCTTAATTCATGGAAGAACATAAAATAAAATAAAAAATACTTGAATTATAGTAATTGTGGGCATTAACTACTATTATCATCTAAATTATTCCCTTAACCTAATCCAACTTTTGGAAATGTTTGGGCCTAAGAGAATCATTAAAATCATGTTCACATCTGCCTTTTCTCACTCTTGTGGGTCCAAACATCCGAGAGGAATCCCCACAAACAAAGGCTGAATAAAATATTATTTTTTTAAAAAAATTATTAACAAAATTATCGCCACGTCCAAGAACACCATCACAAGGGTGATAAAAAAAATAAAATAATATTAAAGGTGTACTAATCCCAAGTTCATGTACCAGATCTCCAAAAAACTCTGTTACCATAAAAGGTAAATTCTATCATCCAACGGCCTAGTGTCAATTGACTCCAGGTCACAAGCTTTTCTTTTTCATTTCATATTTCACAAATCACAATTTCACCCCACCATTGAAAATCAGCACGAAATGCGAATTTTAGTGGAATCTGAGGTGAATTTGGGGCCCAGGTTTCTAACCATGGGGAATTCTATCTAATAAATGACCATGATGTCTTATAATTATTTTAAAGAACGTTAGTATTAATATGCTCTTGCTTTTTTTTATTTTTTTTGACCACCCTACTTCTTTAATGAGTTCTTTTAACCATGCCTGTCTGATTGATTGCTTCGGGCCTATATTTGATGTCGGCTTGTTCACTTAAAGGAAAAAGCTGTCTTGCTTTTTGTTCAGCCTCTGGTTTCCCGGCGACAAGTCAGTTTTCTCACAA
The DNA here is from genome assembly GCA_019022615.1 of Acacia melanoxylon. Taxonomy (NCBI): domain Eukaryota; kingdom Viridiplantae; phylum Streptophyta; class Magnoliopsida; order Fabales; family Fabaceae; genus Acacia; species Acacia melanoxylon. The sequence goes on from JAFJYJ010000011.1 coordinate 11,369,523, forward strand.
CTCTGATCCCGGCGACAATATTCTGCTACCTTAGTCCTCGGAAACAGAACTGACTACCCATTTCCTGTTTCTTCCATTCCAGTTTACTTCCCCGTTTCTCCACCGACGGTGACTGATATGGTGGCCGGAGGCTGATTCTAAAACTCATATTTTCATCTGGGTGCCAAAATATTGATGTGGGTTTCTTTTCCTTTTTATGGGTTCCTTTGTCAATTGGAATAGCTATTAAAGTGGTTCTGTGGTATTTTGGCTTTTTGGGCACCAACAGCAGTTTTTACTTGCTTTTACATGCTTTGTTGATGCCGATGTTTCAGCTGCAAAGTTCTGGTTTTGGCGTTTTCATATTAGCCGCAGAAGTCCATTCTTTTGGAATTTACTCTTAATCGAGACTGCTCCTACTGAAAAAGGGGGTCCGTGTTGAGTTTCTTATACACCTCTTTAAACATTTCTGGTGAAAAGGGTCAGCTTTTTGTTGATTTTACCCGATGTTATTGGACAACTCTGTAGCAGAAAGTAAAGGAGATTCTTCATCTTGGCGGTCGTTTTTAGAGAATTTTCTATCTGTGAAGAGTTTGGTGAGCAAGGTGAAATCTTGGTAAAGAACACCAAGGCTTGAATTCGTTTGGGGTTATCATATTCATAGGTCGTCATGAAGCCTTTACCGAATGGCTACTTGCCTAATTCTGGCGAAGGTGTGTTATCTGATGGCTCATTGTCTCATGCTTTCAGTTCTCCTGTCTCTGATCACGCTGTTATAATTTTTGATGCACAGACCCACCTCAGTGACTTAATGGATTATTGATTTCAAGGGAAAATATTTCTAATATTTCTGGATTAGTTTTATTTCATTTTAGATCCAGTGATTATCACAAGTTCGTGATAGTCCATGTTCAAGAAATAGGTAGCTGTTACTACATGCAATAATTGGGAAATTTATCTTCGGATAAATGCTAACAGGGTCAGAGGAAACTGGAATGGGAGCGGGTGATTCATTTTTTTCTTTATTTAGCGGATACTTTGTTGTTCGTTGATATTAACTAAATTAATATGTTAGGGTGGCTTATCATCTTCTCTTTAATATGTAGGATGTGTCTCCTTTTTAATCTTTTCCCCTTCTACTAAGTTTTAGACTTCTTTCGATTAGCCCTCGACTCTTCAGTTCGAATGTGTCTTTGACATATTTTGTTTGTGAATTGTTCACAAACTTCTGGAAATCTGCGTTTTTGATTTGTTGCAACTGTTACCTTTGAGAGTTTGTTTGGACAGTTGGTGAATCATCCTTCTTTTTTTTTTTTATCATTTTGGTGAAAGGAGGTTTTCTAATATTGTTTGTATCTCCTCTATACTTGATGGCATTAGTAGTCCCATCGCTTCTCTGTTTTTCAACAAAATCAAATGCGATGATATTCTGACCTTTGTAGCTGAGGGCGTTAGTTGATGGTTGTATCATGATTTAGTGCAGTTTTCCGTACAATCAGTTAGAGTAAATATATTGGCGGTAGTGAATCTAATCTACAGATAACAGGATCAGGAGAATAGAGAAAGAGTTCTGGCAATGAAAATGTCTTGGCAGTATTTTAAGTTACTATCCAGTGAGGCATAACGCCTGTTAAGGAATTTTCGATTAACCTTTTGAAGCTCTGCACTCTGACCATGTTTTCATAAACAATTTCTTTTCTGCTCTATGAATAAACATGTGCTTAAACGTTGCCCTCCAAATATTTATTGGGCTTTTCTGTTATATTCAGGTCCAGGATATAGAATTTTTATTTTCTATTGCAAGAAACTATTGTTTCATGTTGTTGAATATTCTTTTAAGTACTTGATGCTTATGTTATGCTCCAAAAAACAATATGAATCTGATTCTTGAGCATTATTTTCTAATACTGTAATGAGAGCCTTTAAAGCAAGTCTTGACTCTTTACTAGTTTCACTCAAAATAATATCCTGAACCAGAGCCTCAAATCAAGTTTTCTGTTTCAGTGAACTCCAAAAGCATGATGTATTTATTGTCTTTTATAATGTGTTTGGGGTTTCTTCCTTATTTATTTCTACTGTTATAATCATATGATAAAGCATTCTGAGAAATGTTGAACATTTATTTCTCCTTTTTCTATTGAATGGAGTAACAGCATGTCTGTTTTGGTAACAGGAGAAAGAAAAACAATCAACTCAGAGTTATGGCATGCATGTGCTGGACCCCTGGTTTCCTTACCTCCTGTTGGAAGTCTTGTTGTTTATTTTCCTCAAGGACACAGTGAGCAAGTATGGTGCTTATGTCTTGATTTTAGAGTATGATTATTCTTCATTTTGGTGTCCCAAGTCTGATGGAGATTATTTTGCCCACTATGACTTTCAGGTTGCAGCATCCATGCAAAAGGAGGCTGATTTCATACCCAGTTATCCTAACCTTCCATCCAAGTTAATTTGCATGCTTCACAATGTTGCACTACATGTATGTGGATTGGGCTTTCATTGTTACGATTTATTAAAACTTTGTAGAGAAAATTTTATAATTTTGCAGAAAGAAATTATATATATACTTTTATGTGAGATGTATTTTCCTCAAGTATAAAACTAATTCTTGAGGTTCTCGTGGAAATTTTTGGATCATCCATGGTTATCTGGATAGTAGATATACTAGTCTACCAGGATGATTTTTTTGATTTTTTTTAAATTGACATTCTGGATGAACATATATCCATAATTTATATTTGTTATCAGTTGACACATCATGGATTCAGTATCCTTAATTCCTAATCTTATTGATGGCCAATTTTTTCTTCTCTGACGGTATGCTCCTTTGTTTTTCTTTTTTAATGCATCAAAAGATGCCTGATCAAGAAAGTCAATATATGCCTCCCTGGTGTAAAGTTGGGAGCGAGTGATTCAACATTAGTTTCCGAAGCATTTGATATAATGTCCTATATATTTTTCTTGAATAGGTTATATATATATATATATATATATATTAATGTTCTTTCATATTTTGGATCAGGCCGATCCAGAAACTGATGAGGTCTATGCACAGATGACCCTTCAACCTGTTAACAAAGTAGGTCAGCTGTTCAATCTGATTATCTGATAATTTATTGATTTGTATCTATTCTTTTGCCCATCTTTTTTATCTTAACATTAATAAGAAACTTCATCAAGAATTGTTTGATGTGCTTGTTCTTCAGTATGACAAGGAAGCAATACTGGCATCAGACATGGGTCTGAAGCAAAGTCGACAACCTGCTGAATTCTTCTGCAAAACTCTCACAGCTAGTGACACAAGCACTCATGGTGGATTTTCTGTACCTCGCAGAGCAGCAGAGAAAATATTTCCCCCTCTGGTGTGTACAACTTTCTGATTGATTGTGGCAAGATCTGGAAGAATTAATGTAGTCCCCATTGGAGTATACCCTTTCAATACTAATGAAAAATGTTTCTATAGGATTTTTCAATGCAACCTCCTGCTCAGGAGATTATTGCCAAGGATTTGCATGACAATACCTGGACATTCAGACATATTTACCGCGGTACTTCAATTTCACATTTTCTTGATGTTGTCTTCCTTTAATGAATTGTTTTTGGGAATTATCTTGTTAGTGTATAATCAGAGTCTTTAATTTTATCAAAAACAAAGGCATCAATTTTTTTGTCAGTCGGCATATTCTGGTTATGATAAAACACATTAAAAACTAAAATTTTGAAGACCAATACTCTCTATAATATTTCTTATCCTTGGAATCACAGCAGGAGTGCTTCAACCAAATTAGGAATGTGGATGATCTGTTATTGATATTTTGAACACTTAAATGCTAAATACGTTAAAACGTGAACTGCAGGACAACCGAAGAGACATCTGCTGACTACAGGTTGGAGTGTCTTTGTCAGCACTAAAAGACTATTTGCTGGAGATTCTGTTCTTTTCATTAGGTAAGAAATATACTTATTTTGTGTTTATCAAATATGAATTTATCTATTTTTGAAATTTTTAGAAATATGTTGCTCCTCTCTTGCTGATCATTTTTTGTTATAGAGATGGAAAACAGCAGCTTCTTGTGGGTACAAGGCGTGCTAATAGATTGCAGCCTGCTCTCTCTTCATCAGTCATATCCAGTGACAGCATGCATATAGGCATTCTTGCTGCCGCAGCTCATGCCGCTGCAAATAACAGCCCATTTACCATATTTTACAATCCGAGGTACCACATCATCACATTAGATTATAAGATGAGATGGCATGTTTTGAATATCTGTAACAGCCTCTTATAGTCTTGGTTAATCCAACAGAGCTAGCCCTGCTGAATTTGTGATTCCATTGGCCAAGTATAATAAAGCCATGTACACCCAAGTCTCCCTTGGAATGAGGTTTAGAATGATGTTTGAGACTGAGGAGTCAGGAGTTCGTCGATACATGGGTACGATTACAGGGATCAGTGACTTGGATCCTGTGCGGTGGAAAAATTCACAATGGCGCAATCTTCAGGTTTTATTAAAATATCTATGTTCTGTGGAGAAATAATTTATATCTATTTAGTTGAATGTCCTCTCTGTCTCTGTCTCCTATATATTTTGCTTTGCTGAATAAAATATTGAACCTCCGTCTTAGCAATTTAGCTTATAAAGCAGTCAAATTTTTAACTTTTGATAGGTCGGATGGGATGAATCAACAGCTGGTGAGCGCCCTAGCAGAGTATCAATTTGGGACATTGAACCGGTAGTTACTCCTTTCTATATTTGCCCGCCGCCTTTCTTCAGGCCTAGGTTCCCCAAGCAACCAGGAATGCCAGGTAGAAACCTCCCTACAATCCATGTAAATGTGGAACTTCTAATAATATCTTTTTTACATTGCACTCTTCAGTGAATTTATAATCTATTGTCTAGGTATACTGATGAAACACATGAATTAGGTTCAAGTCCTGGGGAATTGTGATTAGCATCAATAAAATGCATGATATAGAAGCTAAGTTGTAGATCAAATAATTCGGTATCAGTATTAAAGCTGTGGGCCTTTTAGAAAAGAGAAAATTGGCCACAATCTGACTTCATGTGAACTTGCTAGCACGTCCTTTTACTACCATTTTGCAAATGAAATAATATTTCTTATTTCTTGCTTCATGAGTAATTTCCTTATAGGAAAATGATATAGTTACCTCTTACCTCTATTATATTCTGAGTCTTGTTGCTTTTCTGGTGCCAAAAACTAGCATTTCAAAACGTCTTTATGACATTCTTTTCCTTTCTTGAGTCCATCAATTTGGATGTTGTGTACAGTAATGGTGTTGATCATCTGTTCGATATCTTTTGCAGATGATGAGTTTGACATGGAAAATGCATTCAAGAGAGCTATGCCCTGGCTTGGAGATGACTTTGGCATGAAAGATGCCTCAAGTTCAATGTTTCCTGGTTTGAGTTTAGTTCAGTGGATGAGCATGCAGCAGAATAACCAGTTATCTGCTGCACAATCAGGAATGGTCCCATCTGTGCTTTCATCCAATTCCCTTCATAATAACCTCGGCACTGATGATCCATCCAAATTATTGAGTTTTCAAAACCCTGTCCTCTCTGCATCAAATCTTCAATTTAACAGGCCAAATTTACCGAACCAAGTCAACCAATTGCAACAAGCCCCAACATCATGGCCTCAGCAGCAGCAACAGCCGCAGCAGCAGCAGATGCAATCCTTGTTGCAAGCACCTGTAAACCAGCTCCGGCAGCAAAGGCAGCAGCCGCAGCAGCAGCAGCAGCTTCTTGAGCCACAAAATCTGACACAGCAGCAGCAGCAGCCCCAATTGCAGCAACAGCGAGCACAACAACCGCAGCAGCAGCAGCAGCAGCAGCCATGCCAACAGGCCATTATAAACAATGGGGTGATTGGGTCTAGCCAGATTCCAAATCAGAATGTGCAACAATCAATAGCCTACTCTCAGCTTCAGCAGCAGCAGCAGCAGTTACTCTCAGCTAGCATGCCACTTCAGCAAAATATTCAATCAGCCAGCAAGAATACATTCCCCCTCACAAACTTACCACAAGATTCACAGTTTCAGCCACAGATAGACCAGCAAGCCACTCTCTTGCAGAGGCAGCAGCAGCAAAATCAATTGCAGATATTGCAACAAAGCTTGTCACAGAGGGCCCCTCAACAACCACAAGTGGCTCAATTGCCTCAACAAAACCTGTCAGAACAACAGTTGCAGTTGCAGTTGCTGCAAAAATTGCAGCAGCAGCAGCAATTTCTTTCTCCATCTAGTTCACTTATGCAGCCTCAGGTGCTACAGCAACAGCAAGCACACCTACAAAACCAACAACTACCACAACTGCCTCTATCTCAGCATCAGCCTCAGCAGCTCAGCAACAATGCATTATCTGCAGAGAAGCTTCTGGGCAGCAACAGCTTTTCTTCTTCACCTCTGATACAACCACAACAGCTTCCTTTGAACCCAGCCCAGAATACACCGAAACCACTTACAACTACCAGAGCTCCTTCCAATCTTACAGATGGAGATGCCCCATCATGTTCAACCTCGCCATCAACTAATAACTGCCAGGTATCTCCACCAAATCTCCTGAAGAGAAATCAACAAGTGCCAGCAACATTTGGGGGGAGCTTAGTAGTTGAACCCACTAATAATCTGGTACAGGAGCTTCAGGGCAAGTCTGATATCCAGATTAAACATGAGTTGCCAGGTGTAAAAGGGCCTGACCAGCTAAAGTATAAAGGGACAATAACTGATCAATTGGAAGCCTCCTCTTCTGGAACATCTTACTGCCTTGATCCTTGCAGTGTGCAGCCCAACTTCCCCCTTCCCAATTTCTGCATGGATGGGGATGTCCAATCGCATCCTAGGAATAGTCTTCCATTTGCCTCTAATCTTGATGGGTTGACGCCTGATACTTTGCTCTCGAGAGGGTATGACTCACAAAAAGATCTTCAAAATCTGCTCTCTAACTATGGTGGTGCTCCAAGAGATATAGAAACTGAGCTGTCAACTGCTGCTATCAGCTCACAGTCATTTGGTGTGCCAAGTATGCCCTTTAAGCCTGGCTGCTCAAGTGATGTTGCCATCAATGAAACTGGGGTTTTGAATAATAGCTTGTGGGCTAACCAGACTCAACGAATGCGAACATATACTAAGGTTTGTCAATTTTCACAAGTGCATATAAGTTCTTGATTTAGCATATTTGCTGAATTCACTCCTCAATTTTCATTGCAATTTATATAAGTAGTACTATCATGCAATTCAAAGAAGATGCATATTGAGCGGAGTAGAGATCTTTTTTGTTCTTTTGATTTTAATAGGTCTTTATATAATTCAAATATATATTCACTTAAGGTTTGATGGCTAACTAATCTTGTTTCTCCGTTTCATTTTTTGTTGTTGTTGTATTTCTCACTCAATCGTTAATGTTTATCATCCATGCATGTCATGAATTTTTTCATTGCTAAGTTCAAGTCTATGAGGATTAATTTTAACTTTAGTTTTGATGATTTAAATTATACAATAGTAGCCCTGTCTTGGCCTTCATTATTCTTGTAATATCCAGATGCAGTGCCCCCTAAATCACTCTCTGCATCTTGCATTTTTTTATTTATACTTTTGATAGTACGTTCAAAAGCTTAATGCTGCTTGAAATTGCAGGTTCAAAAACGTGGCTCTGTTGGAAGGTGCATTGATGTCACTCGTTACAAGGGATATGATGAACTCAGACATGACTTGGCTCGTATGTTTGGGATTGAGGGGCAACTGGAAGATCCTCAAAGGACTGACTGGAAACTAGTATATGTAGATAATGAAAATGACATTCTTCTTGTTGGGGATGACCCTTGGGAGTAAGTAGCTAATGCCTCCTAGTTTGTTCTATCATACTTTTTCAGCCCTCCTGGTTTGTTTCCTCAACTGTTCAATTTATAATTCTTTGCAGAGAATTTGTAAGCTGTGTTCAGAGCATAAAGATACTGTCATCTGCTGAAGTGCAGCAGATGAGCTTAGACGGGGATTTGGGTAATGTTCCAATATCCAATCAAGCTTGTAGTGGGACAGATAGTGGTAATGCATGGAGAGGACAATACGACGATAACTCGGCCGCCTCATTTAATCGATGAGGATGTCAGAGCAGTCTATTTGTATATTTTGGAAGCCGGAGGACCAACTCTGTCCTTGACAGTTCTGCTCATTGTCTTACTTCTCTTGACAGAAAAAAGGAGCCATAATCATTTCAAGTGAAGCAGATGATTAGGTATAGTAGAAGATTGTTGTCCAAATGGATTTTAATGGGAAAGAAGTTTAGGATCTTAGATGTCGAAGTAGCAGATTCGGTTATTGTTTAAATGTTGTTACAGACCTTACCTTGAATCTGCTTTTCTCGTGGCTGTTTTTTTAGGAATTTTTTTTCCCTTTTCGGCGAAATGCAGCAGTATAGGCGAAGTAGTGTATAATAGATGGTTCTGATATGAAATTTTTTTTGGTTTACACTTCATATCTCTGTAAATCATGTGGTAAAAGTTAAAAGTGCAAAAATGTTGTAACCATAGTGATAACTCGGACTATTGGCAATGGTTAAAATTTCTAACATTTTTTAGCGGCGACCAGGCTGTTTCCTTGGCGTCAAATATTGGAGAAGTGCATTGTGGATGAGGAAAAGCTGGTCGTTTTTGGCCCATTTTTGTCTTTTGGGTGTTGTGTGCTTTCATTTTGCAGCTGACTTCATTTATGTAGAAGATATATCTCAGACGGACTGCTTAGTAGCTGCGCTCAAATGTATCTTTCTCTGTTATATAGTCATGTATCTTTCTCTACTTTTATGAAGAGTAAATTTTTAGTCTCAACAGTTTTGTTTTTAAGCAGTGGCTTGTAAGTGGGGTCACTTTATGTTGACCGAATTGATTAGCTGGTGATGTTTCTCCAGGACCAGAATAATTTGTTTATTCTCGAATCTGGGAATCATCGAAAGGAATCATGCCAATGGCAATGACGTCTGTTCACCACAGATTCTTAGAACATGATCAATGAGTAGGGATGTCATATTCATGGTTCATTGCGTTGTAAGTTACAGCTGTTGCTTATCTTACGATTTTATTGTAGTCTTATTTTGTAATAACAATTTTAGTTTATTTTTAAATATAGAAAATCCATTTATTTATTAAGATATTATAATAATATCCCTTTTAATTGAGTTTAAACTTCATAGGAAAGACGAATTCTTTTTTTTTTTTAAGTGAAAAATAATCAATTTTGAATTAGATCCATGCTGTTTTTGTTTAAATTAAGTCCTTATAATTTGATCAATTATATGCTTTCATCTTAGTAAATAAATCATTTCAAATCACCAATTTTAATTCATAAAATTATAGGGATTTTTATGAAATTCATTTATTGTGCATTTTTATATATGAAATTCTATGAAGTCTATAAATTAAAAGTAACTGCCCAATTCAAATAAAATAAACTATCGAAACCTGATTTCAAAGTTAAAGTATACTGTAAAGATGTGCGGATTATTATTATTTTAATTAAGAAGACAGTATCTTTTTTATCCAAACACTAACATAATTCCACTGCTTTTTTAACTATATATATATATATAGAAATTTTTTAACAAATGTAATTGAAGAAAAATCATGTATTATTACAAAAGAGCAACATGCTCAAATAACCCTTATGATTATCTCTAAAATCTCCCGAACCTATTAGGATAATCTTAAAGGAAGATCAAGTTAACTCTCTTTTAGAGGAAGACTAAGTTAACTCATTTCTATATATGGTGAGGATTCCACATCAACACACACTAAACCATAATAATTAGAACCTTCATATAGAATGGGCCTTAACCAACTATTTAACTAATCACTTTATATTTCTAACATTATTCTCTTTAATTATAACTTTGTTATACGAGTATTATGTTCAGTTCATCAGTTGGATGATAGATAGTATTTTGTTATATTATGTATTAAAATCATAATTAACTTCTAATTTAAGAAATGAATATACTTTTTTCTCCGTTATCAAACTCATTCAAATTCTAAGTAGTACTTATTTTTTTTTGCTCAAGATAGACATTAATCTAATTTTTTTATATAAGTTGATATTAATCTTATTAAAACCAACAAATGCTGTAACAAAAAAAAAAAAAAAGTTGGTGCGACTGAACAAGCTCAAATTCTGAGTGTCCCTGGGGACTATATCCATAGCGTGTTTCGCTAGGAATCTTTTGCATTCTAACATTTAAAAACTGTTGTGATTGAAAGGTAAATAGATCAGGTTGACGCTTCAATAAAGTGTGTTTAGTTTAATTTTAAGATCATGGTTTTGGCCAGACCATGGTTTTAAAAGTCAAGTAGCCAAACAACCTTTCAAAATCCAAGTTTTTAACTCTCAAAACAATAGTTTCGGTTAGATACCCAAATACTCAAATTTTCTACAATCATGGTTTTCCGAGGTTTAAAACATGGTTTTTCATAAGCTTTTTTTCCCCCCCCCGAAAGTCATTGTCTAAGAAGTAATCTAAACATGAATTAATCTAAACACAGCCAAAAAAACTACATTGTTTTGCAGGTAAGAAAAACTGCATTTAAATGTGCTTGATATGACCTATAGTACCACTAGGATCCTTATTACCCATTTTGACCAAAACTTCACCAAAAGCACAAATCTCCATTATTTTAAAATCTTAAAATAATTTTTCAAAATCATAAAATATTTTTTCAAGATCGTGAAATATCTTTTTTTTTAGTATCGTCAAAGATATCCCGAAATATTTTTTTAGTACAAATTAATATAATGAAATACTTTTTCATAAAAAAGGACACAGCCTTAAGGCCCAAAGGAAGGCGGCGGACGGGAGCTAAAAATGATCAAGGCCGGGTCCCCAAAAAAAAAAACACTTCCGTATGGGCTTTCCCAAGCCTTTGAAACACATGTTAAAGCAAAAACTGCAACAAAACGAATTCATAACAAGAAACGTTGTCCAAAAACAAGCTGCAGAATTGCAATCAACTATATTTCGAAGCCACTACAAACAAAATTCCATCTTCCTCAAGACGAATACAAAACATGAAAAAGATTATCAGGCACGAAAAGAAAACACTAGGAAACGACAGCCATGACATCTGAGGCTCTTGAGACAATGTAGACGGATCCATCCTTACCCTGGAATTCATTCCCCGCATATTTGGCGAACAGAACAGTGTTTCCAGGACTCACGGACAACGGTTTTACGTTGCCTTCCTCATCTAGAGGCCCTGGTCCAACTGCTAAGACCTGTAACATCCAAAGCAAAACAGATTATGACCTATCACTGAAAACAGATGCAGCAAGATTACATTGGAACTATTTCATTGTTCTCACTCCAAAACGTTCTTGTCTAAATTTTACCAAAACACTTGCATACCATAGAAATTTTCTTGTCATAAGTCAGAAATATCGGGTGAGGAAGCATACCGTTCCAGTAGATGGTTTCTCTTTTGATGCCTCTGTCAGTAACAGACCCCCTGCAGTTATTTCCTCAGCCTCTGCAACCTGCGTCAATATTTAGTTAGTTGACATATACCATTGTCAATGTGCCAGAAATCCTAAATATAACAGAGATGAGTATTATCAAAAGGAAACACCAGCATGAAAGATGGAAATTTCAGGTTAACAAAAGCTATGGAAAAGTTCACAATCTACAAAATGCCTAGAGAACAAAAGCATTTTCTGACAGGATAATAGATGATCCAATGTCATGCATCAATCTTCATCTCATGACAATAGACGAAATGCTCTAGACAGGGCATACCTTGATCAGCACTCTATCATTCAAAGGTTTAAGATCCTTGATCTCGTTTTTTTCAAGGATACCAATAATGTCGTCAACTTTTAGTATAAGATGCGTTGAACCATTAAACTCCACCTCAGTCCCAGCATACTTTGAATACACAACTTGTGCCCCAGCCTGTAGAACATAAATGCATAGCATCGATTAAAAATTAGAATTATCGTAAACACCCACATATCACCCAAAAGGAACAGATAGACAACAAAAGGGTTAAAGAGTTTTGTTAAAGGGACAATACCTTCACGGCAATGTCAACTTTGCTCTTCCCAACTGTCTTTCCCTCTCCAACAGCAACCACTTCCCCACCTTGAGGCTTTGTTTGAGCAGTTGTGGGAATTAAAATCCCACCTTCAGTCTTCTCTTCAAAATCCTTAATTTTTACCAGCACTCTGTCACCCAATGGCTTAATCGAGGTATGCTGCATAAAATAATTACCAATCAGCCATGTATAGCATAGATTAGGGAGAAATAAACTCTACAAACAATGCAGAGAAAAAAAATAGAAAATCATGTGCCTAAATGGTTGTGTTCCATTATAAAGGCAAACTAATTTACCACAGCATTGATTAATTGAACATATACCCAGTAAAGCTTTATTCAAATAATATTTTCTACTGGGTTCACTTCTCACAACAATTGGGTGCATAGCTGTCCTATCTCATCTACTCATTAGGGGAAAAACTGATAATAGTCTAGCAGAAATAGATTGTGTTTAAGTAGCAAGAAACGCGTGTTTATCTGCAAATTGTATCAAACAAGTAACCAAACGAGCAGCTCCATGCCTCCAGATAATTAGTAAGCTGAATCCCGACAGACTCTTTCAACAAAAGATATTAACAGGGACAGTGTCTCCTAACTAATGTTTAACATCGCAAAGCACAAGTATGATATACTAATAGTAATATGATAGTACGAGAATTATGCTGATAAAATTTGAAAACTACAAAATTGAACCACGGAAAAACGTCTGTATAAAAAGTCACAATGTAAAATTTGAGATGCCCCGTCTCTGTATGACTGGGGAAGTGTCGTAACTAGGATGAACTACACAAAGCCAATGCATCACGCAAGAAAGAATATTAACGGACGAACGGAAAACTAGAACTGTGGCCATAATTGTCCAATCAATATTTGCTTTTCTTTTCTTCTTTATTAAAGCTCTTCGAGCTTAACTTGAGGACAACAATATACCTTAGGGGCAACAACAGTTGCGGCTTTAACAACCAAACCCCGGAAGGACCTTTTAGTAAGGCCGGCTAGTCTAACGCGTCCGACAGCAGAAAACTGAACCACTGAAGGTCGAAGACCTTCGAACGAGGGCAAATTCATGGTAGAAAATGATGATGCTGTGAGCTGAGCGGTCGCCATTGGAAGGTCTACGGCGTAACTGCCCACAAAATCAGTAAAAGAACACAGGTTATCTAACACACCCAACTTAATGGAAGGAAGAAACACAGGAAAGAGCAGACAAAAAGCAAACTCGCAGCAGAAAAAAACAGATTGAATGTCGAAGTAAGTGCAAGAGCTAATTTTCCACATTTTCCCCGAAGCGAGCATATGAACCGAAAAAATAAGCACGAATCCTCGCTACGGAGGATAATAGAATAAGATGATACCTTAATCGGATGCGGACTAAGTTAGCAAGGATTCTAATTTGCGACCGAGCTCTGGGAGTGGAGGACTGAAAGCGTTGAAGAAATGAAGATAAAACCCTATACAGTGGGTGGGGTTTTTTATCAGATAGACCCTTCTAGAATTCTCAGGAGCCGAGCGGGACACTGTGACCGAGTAGGTCTCGAGGTCACTCGGGCAGGCGGGTCGCACCGTTAATTTAGGTTAACCAGTTTTTCTTTTTCTTTTTTTTTTTAAAAAAAAGGATATGACAATAAAATTTAAAATTAAAATTTGCCCCCAGAAAAATTAAAAATTAAAAATAAAACTACCATTGATTTTATATGCTGAACTTTGAAACTTGAAAGCAGTTTCTTGAGGTTATCTTATTGAGGCTCCACCTCCAATTTTATGTAATGTTATCAATTCTTATTTTCTTAATATATCATGGAAATCTAAACTCTATTCTTTAAAGGATAAAGGAGCAATTTTACGTGTGTATTTTTCGCCGTATTAAGTTTTCAGCGAAATTTTTTGCGGAGCGAAAAGACACATTGCGTGTGGTTACGTTTTGGGGCAAAAATCTGCGGCCGTTAGTTAGTTGGCCGTCGAAAGCTTGGATGGAGTGAACGATAACGTGGGTGAAATTACGCCTTTCTTTCTTAGTTTTATTTTTTTTTTTAAAAAAACTAAAATACCCCAGCCGGTGGGCCCCACCACCAGCCACCCCACGGCCGGCCGCCGGTGGTGGTCGGCCTCCCGTCGCCGACAGCGGTGGCCGGCGGTGGGGTGGCCGGTGGTGGGGCCCACCGGCGGGGGTATTTTAGTTTTTTTAAAAAAATGTAAAACTAAAGCGCAAAAAGAGTAATTTTTCACGTGTTCTTCGTTCACTCCATCCAAGTTCGACGGCCAACTAACTACGGCGCCCCCGTATTTTTTTCCCAAAACGTAACCACGTATACTTTTCTTCCGGAAAAAAAAGCTCGTGGCGTACGCAAGGCTTCCTCGAGTAAAAAACACATACGTAAAATTGCTCTTTTACCCTTCTTTAAATACTACTCATCGGCATCTTAACGTCTAATTCATTTTTTATTACACCTATAGTGCAACCTATGCAATATAGTATGGCAATTAAAAGAATTACATGTATGAGGTGAAGAGTTGTTAAGTAAACGGTCAAAATTATTTGAACATTTCAATAGCTCAACTTCACATTCAAATATATAAGTAAGGGAAAATTTCAGGAAAAAAAATCTCCAAAATTTCATTAATTTATATTACATATTAATGATTTTCCACTAAAATGAGTTATAAATTTTTTATCAAGGGTAGTCAATTGATTATCAATTATAGGAACCAAGCTTGATTTAAGATTTTGAAATTTTAGAATTTTTTTGGTATTTCTCCCAATAAGTAAATGTAATATATATATATATAGATATATATAGAATTTCAATATCCACTTCAAAAAATTTTACTCTTTTATTGATTAAAGTATGTGCATATATCATCGGGGATCGGTGTTGACTGGTGAACATGTTAAGCTTTTTCTTTTTAACCTCCTCTCGTCCACAATATGGAGCTGATATGTTTTTTCTCCTAAAAGTACTCTTGTGTGCGTGTGTGATAAATAAAAAAACATAACAGTTCAGTCCAAAAACCAAAAGCCTTAATTAAACAGAAATGAAAAACCAAATAAGTATAAACAAGAAACCAAAGGCAATCATCCAACATCTGCAGCAGAAACATAATCACCAACAATCAACTTTATAAGAGGATTTTTTTTATCCCTTTGGTGTGGAGCGAGGGGTACGGTGGTTCTGTTTTTGCTCATTGATAAGTGTCTGAATCAGTAGTAAGCAAACTGAATTCGACGTATAACATGCTGCATAGTATTCAGTAGTCTTTTTCTTTTTCTGACCAAACTTTGTTGTTCAATTATTAATATGAATAGCCTACTCAAATTATATATAATAGACTCGAGTCACTGAACAAACACTAGATAATCTTACGTTAGTTGTAAATGCTCAGTTTTCAAAATCTAGAATATCTAAGATAAATGTAAGAGTAAGACAGCTCTAAGCAAGACTAATGGACCCGATAACAGACTGTGCCAACATGTACGCCAGCTTTAATTTGCCTCTCCCGTTCTAAAGCTTGATCCGCCAAATGGTTGCAACATAGCAGCAGTCAAAGCTAGTGTTAGGAAGGAGCTCAACGGATGTTAAATCCTCCTATCATTTTCAAGAGTCTATGAAGAACAAATAAACAAGTATATAGAAGAAATTAAATGACATAAGAGACACCAAACTAAATTATTAACATAGAAAGCTTTAAAACAGGAGAGGCAATGCTGGCACATTCCATTATCGGGTCCATTAGTCTTGCTTAGAGCTGTATTACTCTTACATTTATCTTAGATATTCTATATTTTTAAAACTGAGCATTTACAACTGATGTAAAATAATATAGTGTTGGTTCAATGACTTGAGTCTCACTATATATAATTTGAGCAGGCTATTCATATTAACAATTGAACATATATACAATATTTAAGGGTTTGTTTGGTTTGAGAGGAGGAGAGGATATGTCACATTGTTTGGTTTGTTAGAAGAAAAGGGAGGGGGGAAAGATCATTTGTTTGGTTTAAGAGGGGAGTGAGAAGGTGGTTTAAGATTTTGGAGGGGGTGGTTTAAGATTTTGGCTCCCTCCCCTCCAAAATTTTAAACCAGATGAAGGGAGTGGATTATTCTTCCCTTTTATCCCTTCCCCTCAAACGAAACACAACCTAAGTGAAAGGGGGCATAGTAGGTTTTTGGGCAGAAAGGTCCCACTGAGGCTAGATAGGTCAGAAAAGTCTAAGGTTGCAACCAAAGTAGTTAATCACGCGATAGCGCTGGAGCGGCGCGGAACAGGCCCTTGTCGCCACAAAAGCTCCATTACGAAGCATTTCAAGGTCGCGCATGTAGTGCCAGTCGCAGTACGCAAAATCGCACGATGCATCATCACACAATTAGGTTTAGGCCGGTACAGTAAAAAAGCCCAACCCGAAATTATCACACTGGTCCATTCTCGAAAAAGTCCGAAACAAACCAGTCACAATCGGCGCCTCAGAGTTCAAAGGGCGAGAGCGGGATTTAATCTGCTCTGATTTATGATTGTTGTAGTTCAAAGTTTGACGAGTTCAAAGGGAGACGACGAGTTTAGTTCTGGTTTTTCAGACTTTCAGTTCGACGCATTATTCACTTATTCCTATTTCTACAGTAAAAATGTCAATGCATTATTCATGTATTCCTATTTTTACAGTAAAAAAGAGTCTAAAATTCAATGCCTCTAAGTTCTGCTTTTTAAGTTCATGCTACAGTAATAAAGAGTTGCTTATATTTATGGCCTGACTAATTTAATGTTGAATTTTTCTTATATGTTACTGTTTTGTTTATGGCTTTTAGAGGCTTCGATAATTTATTGTTTAATGATGAATATGTCTTAAATTTTGAGTACATTTTTATGTGTGAGTATTTATGTGTATATCTTCCGCGTAACAGTCATCATGCTATACCGCTATAGCGTTTTTTGAGTCGGCCATTACGTGCCGCTATCTGGGATTAACTACTTTGGTTGCAACTATGAGAGAGAGAAACATAGCTTCACAGGTCATTATCAGTAAATCAACGTTGCTTGTTGGATCGAGCTGAAATTTGGTCAGCAAGTTTAGAACATATGGTTTGTCATTTTCAACTGTGAGATCGTCGTTGGGAGGCCTGCTGTGAAAGAAAGCGTATTCACGGTCAGGGACGTTTTTTTTGATATTTTGGACTACTTTATTCTCTATTATATGTTTATAACTTTTATTGTTTGACTAGATGATTGAACGTGTTTATGTATTTGTTTAAGACTCTCTTGTATCTAGTTTTAAGCATAGTAGATTATATTTTTATTGGTATGGACAACCCGTAGTTTTTACTCTTGAGTTGAAGGACTTTCCATATTAATAATTATGTTGTCTATTGTGCCGTTTAAATTCTACCATATATTTATTTATTTGTTTTCTCATAAACTCTTGTAAGTAATAAGAAGACTTTAACATCCGCTCCACTCTTCCAAACAGCTATATACATATGCATCTTCTTAATTACTTCCTCATGTCTTTATTATAAGATATATTAAAGAGTTGGTGTTATTTCTATAAATATAGAGAGACGAAGATGCACATTTGTGGCGCATTTAGTTTGGGATTGTCCCTTTCGGCAGATACGGAGAGACGAAGAGAAAACACCGTTTGGCGTGGATGATATAGAATGTAACCATATCTGTTATTTGAGGTTGCATATAGTATAGCATTCGTATATTCCTGTATATGCAGACAAAACTTTTCTACGACCACTTTGATTGGCATGTTTAGGTTGTATATATTTGAAGTGTTGTGACACTCTGAGCGTCAGTCATATATAGAGGTTTCTGACTTCTGAGTTTGGTTGGTGATGCAGTTCGGGGTTGTTGGAGAAGATGCGAGGAAGTCGGGGTACAGCTGGATGGTGTGCTGACTAGTATGGCACACGTACGTGAGACTGGACGTGTTGAGACGTCAAAGTAAGAGCCTTTTGATGATTGAGTCAGCCAATCAACAGCTTATTCTTTGAGTTTGACCCTTCCATATCTCCCATCCTCCCACGTCATCCCTGAGTGTCATTCCCCCGTCACTTGCCTCTCCCAATAACAATTTACCCACCATGGAGCTTTAACTAAAGTATTATAATTAAAAAAAATGGTAGTTAACATATTAAATTCGTCGTAAATTAATAGAGATTTCCATCTTTACTCATATTAAAAGAGATTTAAAAAAAAAATACAAGGAGCTAGTTTTAAAGCTTAATTACAAGGACAAAATTGATAAGTAAGTATTATTTTGCTTCTAAGGCTTTGTTTGAGAGTTTCATTTTTGGAGAGAAAGAAAAGGAAAGGAAGGGTTTTGATAATCCCTCCTTTTTTGCAAAGTTTTAAAAATAAGGGGGAGGGAATCAGAGGATTTTGCAAATCCTCCAAAACCCTCATTCTTCTAAAAAAATAAAGTCCCCCAATATGAGGGGTTTTAAGAGGAAAAATAGATTAATTACTATTTTACCCCCATTCACCACCACCACCCCACCGCCACCACGGCCACCACCGCCATCGCCGCCACCACCACCTCCCGCCGCCGCCACCACCACATAAATAATTTTTTGAATATAAGATTACATAAATAATATTTTTAGAAAATTTAAATTTAAATTTATTTGTAAAGTATAATAATTATATTAATTATTAAATAAAAAGGACAAAATGGTAAAAGTAACTCATTAATCTTCCATCTTCCTCTCTTACTATTTTTTTAACTCCCAAACAAGAGGAGGAAATATCATTCATTCCCCTTCCATCCCCTCCCCTCAATTCTTCTTGCATCTCTTTCCTTCCACTTCCTTTCAAACTCCCAAACAAAGCCTAAGTGACTTATATCATAAATCAAGTTATTCTTTTTATAAGTAATTAATATTGTGGACATGATTTGGTACCAGTCAAACTTGAACAATCAAATTTTATAGACATCAAAAAAATTGCATACAGTACAATTTGAAGAGGGAAAGTTAATTTCCCAATCCTTATAGATTCTTCCCTGTGTTTTTAATAATGTCCCTATGTTATTAAGCATTTTAGATTTACTTTGTTAGATTTGGTTAATCCCTAATGTTAAAAAATCGTTTAATAAAAGCTATTAGGGTTAAGAATTCCACGAGTCAATGATGATGTTGCAACAGTTAGGCATATTTTTGTAAGTAAATATAATATTTTCGCGGTAAACGTTTTTTTTCACACTCATATAAAAGTGAGTGGCCCCAATAATATTTTCTCTCTTTTTTACTGAAATTTAATTTACTTAATTTTATGTAAAAATGATGAGAAAAAATATTTCTACAGCAAAAACAGAAACATTAAACCCATACCAATATAATTAAGTATGCGGAAAAACACATGGACACGCGAAAAGGAAGCAAAGTTGACTCTACTTGCGTAAACCAGGGATGTGAAGACGGAAGTGTAACACAAGAGCTTTACGTCAGGCTCGCCCAATCCCCTCTCTCTATTTCAATCCCTCTCTCAGCTTTAATGTGGATACAAAGAATGTACCACTCTAGTTTTATTTATAAGTTCTTTTTTAACTAAAAATTTAGTCTTATTTATAAGTTTCTTTTGACTAAATAAATAAGATTGTGACAATTTTGTCTATATTATTGTACCAATAAAAATAGAAAGAGAATAAAGAGTTGAAAATAGAAAGAGAATCAAAAGAGACTTATAAATAAGACTAGAGTGGTAGGCAAAATCATCACAGCCGAACTTCAAAAGGCTATCTGATCTTATTTATAAGTCTTTTTTGACCAAATCACACATACCAAGGAGAGGTAATTAGCACAATGATTATGGGGTGAATTTTCAACTTTACCCTCATTTATGATTGTGTACATTTAAACTCTTTCTTCTCTCTCTATTTTCATTAGTACAATTAATATGAGTAAAATTGTCACAATCTCATTTATTTAGTCAAAAAGGACTTATAAATATGACCAAATATTTTGGTCAAAAAAGACTTATAAATAGGACCAGAGTGATAACTAATAAGATAGAGGCTTTGCCACCAAAATGTCTTTCCAATGAGTTTTTTTAAGGATTAATATTCAAATTTGTCTCCTAAAGCTTTCAATCAGGAGTAATATTATTCAAAAAGTTTTTCTTGTTTTTGAGTTCAATGTTACTATGAAACTATTAAAAAAGAGCAATTTGCCTCTTATCGTTAAAAATTTAATAATCAACGTTAATTTTTTTTAACCCGTCAATGTTAGTTCTTTAACGTTGTAATATTACACTATGTTTTGAAAGTTTTAGGATAACATTGAACAAAGAAGAAAGAAACTTTCTAAGCAATATTGCTGCTTAACAAAAAATTTTAAGGTAAATTTACATCTTAACCTTAATTTTAATAAGGTGGGATCAGTTTGCTTATTTCATGGTCTAATTGGTCAATAGTATACGAAATAACTTGGGTTATTTTGATGCATAGGGTTTAGTTCAAATTTCAACCATTAGATGCTGAATTGAGTCAATTGAACTGGATAATGAATATCACTTTGATCTTATTTATGCCTATTTTGATCCAAAAAAATTGATCATATTTATAAGTTTAATTTCATAATAAATGAGATTGTGACAATTTACCTATATTAATAGTATTCAGGAAGATAGAAAGAGAGAAGAAATAGTTAAAAAATATCTAATCATAAATAAGGGATAAATTTAAAATTTATCCATAATTATTGAGTTAACTATCTCTCCTTAATATATGAGATTTGGTTAAAATAAATTTATAAATAGCACCATAATACTTATAGTAATGCTGTGTAATCATATACTCCGTATATAAATAAGGTAAGTGAGTAAGCACACGAGGATTAAAAGGCAAACGTGGTCCAATATTGTCATCTTCTACGCGTAACTAGACATCACTGCTATCATCAGCATTGGGCCACCTGAACCTTCAACGCGGCTCCCTGACTGGTCACAGGGAGTCAAACCCTTTCACTCGCTTGTGCCGAGACACGCTCAATCCCACACATATATATAAGCAGCCGCAAATTCTCATTCCTCCACAGAACAAACGCTCTCCGTCTCATCCAATATCCGCGACAAAAAAACATACCTCAGGTTCTCGATTCTAATCAATTCATATTCATAGCTTTTTAAAAAAGGACGAATACATTTGTCTTATTTAGCTTCGTTTGATTCTGAGAAAGAAATGGTGAAGCAGGTCTTCGATGAGCCCTCGGAACGAAGCGATTCTAAGTTCAGAGGGGTTCGTAAGAGGAAGTGGGGCAAGTGGGTTTCCGAAATTAGACTACCCAACAGCAGGGAGAGGATCTGGTTGGGATCTTATGACTCAGCCAAGAAGGCGGCGCTTGCCTTTGACGCCGCCATGTTTTGCTTACGTGGCCGCACCGGTAATTTTAATTTCCCCGACAACCCTCCCGACATCCCCGGTGGGAGGTCTATGTCCCCGGATCAGATTCAAGCTGCCGCGGCCCGTTTCGCCAATTCGGATCCTGGTACGGGTCAAACAGATAAGCCCGTGACCCGAGAATTGGCAGAGGAGTCTTCGTCTCGTTCGCTCTCGGAAGCGACGGTTATGCCCCTGGAGTCTCCGTCACCATCGTTTTCCGAGGTGACGGTGCAAACGGACAGTGAAATGACACTAAACGAATCGGTCCCGGATCTTTTTAAGACCATCGGATCGGGTAATTACGCGAATGAATACGGGATATTCGCGGGGTTTGATGATCTAACCAGTGGGTTCTACATACCAGAGATGCCAAGTGTGAATTACGAGGAAGAAAACATGGACGGCCTGATAATTGATGACTCATTCCTGTGGAATTTTTAAGCAGGAAATGAGTACAGTATGGTAGTGATGAGTGATGACTACAGGTTTCGGATAGTTTTATAATTTCCGGAACATTCACAAGAGAAGAGTCCCTCTGTCCCTGGATTAACTATGGAGCTAGGATTGGTCAATTTTTGAGGACCAACTCCTGCGAATGTTTGGGAAGTGGTCGTACCTTGTCTAGTTGTCTACTCGGTTATGAATTGAGGCTGTAAAGTTGGTTTAGAGAAATATTGTATTTTTTTCTGTAGCCATGAATTCAATCAATGAAATACAGTTTTTATACAAACACGAACGAACGCGTGTAAATGTGGTTATTAGGCAGTGAGTTATATATTTGCTTTCGATCGATGATTCTTTGAGGAAAATGAAAACGTGGAAAGTTAATGGTAGGATTTTTTGAAAAGGGGATAGATTCATTAGAATGAAAGAAGCGGATAAGATTGGAGATATGTACCAATCAAAGACGAGATTTATTAAATGAGATGCCACCTTTAAAGAAGTAATGACGCGATCATGGGGCCTCCGGCAGGTGGCGATGAAGACGTGGATGTAATAGCAGCGGAAGAGATGAGTTTTTACTGCTTAAGCTATACAAAAGCAAATATGTGAAAGGGTTTTTATCTGGTATTACATGAAAATATTTATTAAAACAGTTTCAAACAGCTTAGTGCTTGTTTCGGAACTGATGAAAAGTATTATTTTAAGTAATTTTTGCAAGTTTAAATTTTTTTTTTATATTTACTTCGTAAAATCACTTTAAAAAACACGAAACTGATGAAAAGTATTATTTTAAGTAATTTTTGTAAGTTTAAATATATTTTTTATATTTACTTCGTAAAATCACTTCTAAAAAATTAAAACAAAGCAATACTAACATAGGAAAAAGGACTATCTTTTAAGGGCCTGTTTTTTTTTTTTTGAACAATTTTAAGGGCATGTTTAGATCACTGAAAATCAAAAGAAGGAAATGGAAAATGAGATTTACCCACATGAGGAGCCATTTGGTTCACAATTTTCTCATAAAAATAATTTCTGGCGGAGAGGGAAAACATTTTCCCTTATATACAAGAAAATTGTTTTCCACCTATTTTAATAGAAACCCATTTTTCGATGTCCTCATAAAGTATTTGAAGACCAACTTTACCCCCTCATCAATAGCGGAAATTTACCCCTCTGCAGTGCCGGAAAGTTTTGAACAAGAAACAAAGTAGCGAAGGTGGAAGAGAACTCAACAATGGACATGGATTTGCATTGTCATCGGCGACAACTACGTATTGGAGGAGACCTTTGGCAAAGGAGGGAGGAAGAGAAGCAGGGAGGAGGAGGGAAGAGTCTCACGACAGAAGTGAACAATAAAAGGTTATGGGAGAGGACAGGCGGTCGGAGAGGTTGAAGATGAGGGTGTGGGAGCAAAATGAGGTTTGCGGTACTCATGAGATTTAAATAATATTTTTAATATATGAGTGAAACGGTATTTTGGTTAATTTTTCTATAAAAAAATTTCTAACTAATTAAATATTTTTTATCAACCCATTTTTTTTGTCCAGTGTCAACCAAACACCAGCAAAATATTTTTCATTTATTCCCGACTTTTCTTTGAACCAAAAGGACCTAAAGGCACAACAAATGGAGGGTCCCACATGTACCAAGGAAGGCACCACTTGAAGTGCATTATTAATTTATTTTGCTCGAAGGTCTCACGGGTCAATTGACACCCCTTATTTAATTTTTTGCCCATACCCATAGCCTCATATGTTTGCCATCTCAGCTGTTTTTGTTGAATTTCTAAGCATCAGAAGAGAAACACATGAACAAGTGTGGGTGTGTGTGTTCATGTTAATATATTAACACCATGAATGTTTAACACAACATTAACATGCAAGCAGTCTCCTCTCAGATTTTGTAAGACATTTATCATGAGTCGTCATGACCCACCCTATGACGCCATATGTTTTTCATATATATATATATATATATATATATAGTGTATTCATGAATTATGAATATATGTATATACATTCAGTCCTGGGTCCGCCACTCGGCAATCCAGGAGTTTCAGAAAAGATGGCAAATGTTTCCACCAAATCAAAAGCAAACCACGTCACGGCACAGTGCAGTGATCGGAATGCAGCGTCTTACATTCCCCTGGATTCCCCCGTCCTAGCAATCAATTATCAACCATGAATATCATCAGTTGGCACACAAGTTTAAATTCTTCTCGTGTCTGCCTATCGTCTTTACTCTTTAACATAAGAGTTGGTTATGGCTTCAACTTAGTTACAGGTTGAACTTGATTCAAAACATAAAATCATACTCTTATGCTCTTTAACATAAGATCCAAGTAACTTTTTTAAAGATATTAAATAAACTAAATAAATTATTCACTTTGATCCTTAATATAAGGACTTATTTACCCAATTTAATTAGATTTAAGAAAGTTAATTGAATTAATTAATATGTCATATATTTTGCCAAAACATCATATTCATCTTTCTTAATTCCCGCATTCTTTTTCCTTCTTGATTATTGTTTAGGGAGCATCAATATGGGTAAATTAGGAAAAGTTTGACAAATATGAAAAATACACCTTATATTTAGGATCAAAATTAACTCCCAAAATATGTCATATATTAAGGACGGGAGGAAAGTCTTAATCATAACATATGTTGTATATCATTATATTATATACTAATTTATAAGTGAAACAAATTATTTTATAAAAGATTGATATTTATATATATAAATACTTTAAAGTAATTTATTTAGCTTTCTATATTTATCTTTTTAATTTTCTCTAGATTTTTTCTTGTCTTCTAAACTGATATATGATGCTTGTTTTACACAAGGTTATTTTAGGGTTTAGGGATCGGAGGGAGTACTTAATCATAGCATATGTTGCATATCATTAGATTATATATCAGTTTATCCGTCTGAAAAATTAGTTCGTAAAATATTGATATTCATATATAATTCGTAAATACCTTAAAGTAATTTATTTATCTTTTTTATTTTTCCAAGATTACTTTACCCGTCTTCTAAATTGATATATATTCTCTCTGGTTCTTATTATAAGACACCAACTAACCAGTGTTTTTTGTCTTTTTTATAAAGCACTTGCCTATTTCCAAAAAACATTAAATATTTTTTTCATGTATGTCCATAATTAATAAAAGTAGTAGGTGAGAGTAATAATTAATATGATGCTAGAGTTTAGTACAATTAGTATGTACTATAATATTGGAAATTACTTAAATTTTATGATAAATTTAATGACTTTAACTTTTTTATTAGTTTGTGAGAATTATTAGTTGATGCCTTATAATAAGGACCAGAGGAAGTAAATATTTAATACTCCTTTAATTCTATTTATAGGGCACTTCCAACATTTTTCACACATATAAAAAAACTTTAAAATCTCATTAATTCTACCATAAAATTGAACAACTTTCTAACTCTACAAAATACCAAATGAAAACAAAATCAACAAAATAATAAATGAATGATTAAATTATACATTCACCTTAAAACTTTAATGAGGTACCTTATAAATAGGACAAAAAAATCTTCTATCTCTATCTTATCCACATGTTTGCTCCTTGCTTGGTCCCTTTTCCTTGGATGGAGTTTCATTTTCATTCTCAACCTCGGACTTTAGCACTTCCTATCAACGTTGTTCATCATACCTCATTTTTTGCTCCGATCACTTCATATGTCAATTTCCAATTCTTAATAGTAGAACGTGAGATCAACAGTTGATCACTCACAAACTAGTTTATTTCTCCTTCTTTTTATTGATGCGGGCTGTTGCCACATATTAATAAGTAGTTTAGAAACGGGTACCAGTTTTTTAAGAACCTGTGGGGTGATGAGCAAATCTTATCATCAATGTTTAGGGCCCAAGGCCCACAAATTTGTTAGCTATTGGGCCTCTGAATCCATCATTCAGATCTAGAACCATCGGAGGGAGAACTGAGCCTCACTGTCACCATCATGTCACATTTTATGGAATTGAAACGTGTGGATATTTGTCGCCCTTATTGCTGTGCCTGAAAACCAGAGAAGGAACGAGAAAGAACTAACCAAAGTTTCATTGTAAAGACAGCAAACAAAATCAAGAATTTTTTTAAGCAATGGAATGAGAATACATTTGACGAAGGGAGGGGGACGTACAGCATGGGCCATGAAAGTATTGGATTATCCTGCATTTGTGTTTATTACTTGTGGAAATAAAGCTGCCCAAAATCTTTACCCATCATAATAAATCATACAAATAATGATGATGCCATCAATTTTAGCTGAGAATAATGTTTACAATTTTGTCGCATGGTTTCATTTCGAGTTCCATTCAATCAGATCGGGTTTTATATATAAATTTTAGCTTTATTAAATATGATGAATGTTGATGGATTTAATTTCAATTATTTGAATTTAAAATATATTTAAATCTCATTTTTATATTTTAATTGCCTCCAACCTATTTTTACTCCCTCCTAAGTTTTTATACTCAACTTCTTTAATTCACACATATTTTCCTAAAACGAGAAAATCAATTTTAAGAACTTCTCTAAATTTGTTTTGAAGTTAAACTGACTTTATTTTTATTTCTCAAATACACACACACATTTTCCATACCAATATAGTAGAGATTCTGTAATTTTAATAAAATTTTGACAAACAAAAGTCCATATGATTATCCACTACTTGTTTTTTTTTTTTAAAAAAAAACAAATCTTGTGCAAATTTGAAAATAGAAGAAGGCTAATATATAATTGGGAAAATCCCAGAAAAGACCTCTAAAATTTCAAAATCCTAAGTCAATGATTTGTGAATTTCTATCAAATATAATCAATCCCTCATATCAATTATAGGAAACATACCTGTTTTGAGATTTTAAAATATTAGAGGTATTTTTCTCAAAATTTCCATATATTTTTAAAATAAAGGAATAGTTCTTAAGGTTTAGCAAAATTCAAGAGAAATTATTAATATTTATTTATCCTAGTTATATTCCACCAGCATGACTTTATATAAATTTAATATAATATCCCAATATCTCTCTCTCTCTCTCTCTGCTGAGCTAATGAATTGAGTAAACTGTGACTTGGTCCAATGTTGAATACGTTGATAAAATGAATAGTTGTTAATAAAAAAGAAATTACCATGAAGACATAATGTCATTCCAAGGCGAATTAGTCAATGAAGGCATGAAAAATTATAGTGATAAGAAGATTGTCAATCTATTCATGATTTGTTCTCATGCACAGGAGTCTGTTCTCATGATTTTATTTTTCAAAAATTCCCCCTATTTTAATTATCTGTATTAAAAATTATCTCCATTAATTTTATTGGAATATATCTAGTCAAGTAGGAAAATTATAGCCCATACTAATTCAAATGAATCCTCATTCCATGCTTCTCTTTTATGTGCTTCTCCTCCTAAGAAACACATAAAAAAATATTGATGGATTTTTTTAATTGTTTTAATTTTTTATATATTTAGATTAAATTATATATTACATCTTGAAATATTTTTTGTACCCTCAAATTAAATAATTTACAGGGTATTGGTGTCACACGGAAAAATATTCTAAATGCAAGACTGAAAATTAATTAATTTTATATACTGGGTGCAAAAAATATTTCAAAATACAGTATATAATTTAATCTAAATATATAAAAAAAAATCCAACAATATTTTTTTCTATGCTTCTTAGGAGGAGAAACACCTAAGAAGCACATAAAAGAGATGCATGGAATAAGGACCCAATTCAAATGGGGCTGTTATGGGAATGAGAAAAGATATGAGTTCATATAAAGAGTTTTTCTTTTTCTTTTTTTCCCTTTTTTTTGACTTGAATATAAAGAGTTTTTCTTTATAATCTTTTATGAGTTATACGTATTTATAATCTAAGAGTTATAATGCATATTCTCTTAAAATGTCTTCTTTTTATAAGAGTTATAAACTTTAGGTGTAACTTACAAAGTGTCTAATTCTTTTATTTATTCCCTAATTATTAGAATTAGACGCCGTAAGTTCAACTTACAACATTTAAGCATCGAATTAGACGCTTATAAGTGTTTTTTTTTTAAAAATAATAAAAAAAATATATATATATATATAAAATCTTACACGGTGATATATAAGATATAAGATTGAGAAAATTCGTAATATGAATAATAGCACACATAGAATAACTCTATCCTCTTATTTGAAAATTTTCTCTTATAAAAGTATTACTCTCTCCTATCTTAATTATAAGACAATATTTAGGAGTTGGTTTTAGTCTTAATTATAGAACAATTTTTTAGTTACAGTATAGTTTGGTCAGAGTCTACATTTGTACTCCAATTTCATATGAATAGCTTAGAGAGCCAATGTATTTTTGGTACAGCTGAAATCCTACAATTTTTAACTGTACTCATTAGGTCTAATTTAAGGAGAAATAAATGAAGAACATAAAAAATTAAGATCTTACATATAAACCTACATTAAATTACGTATTATGGAGGAGGGTTTATATTTTTCAAAACAATCAAGTTCTACAAAAAATAAAAAGGGGGGCGATACAAAGTCGGTGTTGTTTAGTGGGTGTTTTTGTTTAGCGCAACGAATAAAAAATTAAGAAATAATTGACTCAATAAATAGCAAATGGGGCGAAATATATATAATAATATAAACAAGGAAATGAGGACAAAACTCAACTACGTCTACGACCACGCTTTTCCATGGAACCTATAATAATTTGTGGCTTTATTATATTCGCGAGAATAATATAAAAAAGGTAATCCCAAAGAAAGAAAAATTATTAATGTCGCTGTGGCTTTGGATCTCAAGAGATTTGTTTTGCTTTATATAATATTATCCCCCACTTTTGTGTTCCTATTTTTATTTTTAATTTAATCCTTTAAAAAAAGAAAATTAGAGTGGGAGATATAATAATAATACACTGAGTGAAAGCAACACTGGGCATCACCATTTCAGTTCATATTTATTTATTTATAATCCATTTAAATTCTATCATATAATACATTATTTTTTAGAGATATTAGATTTCGTTCAATAGCAGGATAATTAATTTATGAATATTATAATAAGTTTAAAATAGCAACCCGTATTGATGGCCACTAATCGTCACACAGATTTATATAGTACGGGTGGGTGGATCACTCCAAAACACTTTTCTAAAATCCAAGAAAGTTTGTGCTTTATACTTCAAATCAACATATATATATATAACAATATGCTGTATAAAAAATAGAAGGAGCTGGTGCAATGTCCAGCTCTAATTTAATTTTAATACTAGTGGTTCTGTTTTTTTTTTTTTTATTATTTAAAAAAAAGACACGTGAATGTGAAAGCTACAAATATAGAAATCAACGGATCTCATAATGCCGTGGCACATTAAACATGTTAGCTTGTATCATGGTTCAGAGTTCCTGAATCTTTTTATTTTTTGGGGCTAACCAACGAAAAGTTGGCAACACATGTACAGCCTGATCTGATATATGGTTCTAGATTTACACATAAGAACTTGATTCCACTCAGGCTTTGATTCACAATGCCATCTTTTGGAGATGCTAGCATTTTGCATAAAATGTTAAATCATGTACACTTCTTCCCTTCTTCTTTTATAGAAAAAAGACACACAGTTGAATCAGATACCAATCCATCCAGTTTTAAATATAAGATATATTTGATTTTTTTTTGGAGAGATTGAATAAGTTAAATAAGTTAATTAATCATATCATATGTTGTGTATCATTAAATTATACATAATTAGTTTATATGTTAATAAAAATAGTTTGGAGAAATAACAACAAAAATAAGTATTTTCAAGTAATTTGATTAACTTTTTTAAATATCTTCAAAAAAGTTAACTCTGTCTTCTATTTATGATGATATATATTTTTTTTTTTTTTTTGCTTTTGATCAAATTGTTGTGGTTGGTGCCACATCACCATCAAAGAACCTAAGCTGAGACCGGGGATTGACGATGAACGACCACTGGTGGTTTGCTCTAAAAGTTATGTGCTTGTTTGGGTTAGCGGTAGAAGCTGTTTTTACAACGTTATTACGGTGTACGAAGTAAGTATGTGAAAAGAGCTTTGTCTCTGCTTACTAAAAAATGTTTCTCAAACGCTAGCTCAAAAAAGTCCATAACTTTATTTTTCCAATAGGACAGGTGTTTAATAATTTTGGGGTTATCAGACAAAATTATCAAAATAGGTATCGATATCAAAATATAATTAGGCTCTATCCTATTAGTTTCAGTATAAGTAGATTATGTGTTTGTTTGTGATTATGTTTCAAACCCCTAAAAGTGTTTATTCACCTAAATCGAAACAAAATTTATCTAACATACTTGCCTTGTATATCGTAAATCATGATTAAAAAACTACTTTTGAATACTCTGATCGCTATTTCACTAATATACCCTATCCGACTCTTATTTAAGATAATTTTTCAGGAATACCATGTTACTAGTATTATTTACAAAGAGACACTAACAGTTTATCTGAAATGCTCAGTATCGTTTCACATTTTTTACTCCATTAGTTTTTGCTAGTAATTTTTTACTTCATTATTAGTATTTGTACTATATTAATTATTCCCCCACGCCTGCTCTCTCTTTCTCATGAATACGGGCATTTTTAAAATCAAGTTGCGTTTTTTATTTTTTAACCAATTTTTATCAACATTACGTGGAGAACAAAGTCATGATGATATGTCGTATACATACGACACATCATTTGGACATAAGTTTATAGTCATATATCAAAGGGGTGAAAGAGTAATTTGGCCAACAAACTTTTACTTCAAAAACGCCCCGCACAAATAACGTTTAAGTGAACCAAAAATATTAAAAAACTTTTAAACATGTGCAGTCAACACAATACGTACCGTTAGAAAAAGATAACGTCCATTATCTAAGCAGTTAGATTAAGAACAAACTTTATTCCAAGAGCGCCAAAGACAAAAAAGTTTTCTTGAAAAGTCTTCAACACAAAATTCTAAATTTCACTAAACTACATAGATTTTTTTCTCAATTATCATTATTCAAAACTATTTGTATAGATATCTATGAAAAAAATTATTCATTCTTCAATTTTGTCAACATTATAATTTGCTAAAATAAACAAAAGTTTTAATTAAAAATATAATTATATGATTTAAAACAAACTCAAGGTGTTTTATAATTTATTATATATGTCAAACAAAAAAATTATATGATTTATTTTTATTTTAGAATAAATTTATGTGAGTATTTGTTAATTAAATGATCTATTGATTATATGAATATAGGACTTGTTGGGAAAAAAAAAAAAAAACCTAAGAGGCTTGATTAAGAACAATTTAATAATTTGTGATTTTTTTGTTGCATTCACTATTTCTAACTCCAATGTACATGGTTGGGGGTCCGGCAAGGATTTGCAACAGCACATGGACTTTTTTGTGTTAGGCGCTCCTGGAGTAAAAGTTCGTTGGTCAATTTGCATTTTAGATAACGGACATTATCTTTTTTTAACGGCGTTGTGCTGACCGCACATTTTTAAAAGTTTTTGGGTATTTTTGGTCAATTTAAAAGTTATTTGTGCTGGACGCTCCAAAAATAAAAATTCATTGCCAAATTACTCTAGCGACCCTGAAATGCTTTTAATTTGTTAATAAAACTCGTCATTCTTGTATCCTTTATCTTCCCTTTTATGCTGTTGCTTGTGAAAAATGAAAAGGGGAAAAATTAGTGTGATTAGATTTTCAGCCTATACTTGTGTACAAAATGTCAAAATCTTAAATAAGCTTATAAATAAATATAATCTGCTCTTGATAATTTTATGGGAAAAAGACGAATAAATACCATTTGAATTTGCAAAACCCCCAAAAGCCCATTGAATTTGTAAAAAGACTAAAAGGTGACAAAGACTTTTGAGGGTTATGCAAATTCATGCAAAATGACCATAATACCCATCAGAGAGAGAGAGAGAGAGAGAGGCGAACAGGGACTCCATTTACCGTAACTGCCGAAGCGCACATTGCCCTCCGCTGTTGACGTTGTACTCGCCGCCTTGGACGCCGCATCGCCTTAGACGCCGCACTAGATGAAAAAGAAAAAAAAATTGAGACCGTAAATTTTTTGATCGCGTGCGTTGAGAGTCTCGTTTTTTTTTTCCTTCCTTCCTTTTTCTTCTATGTCTCGGTTTTTTTTTCTTTTACATCGTGTCATCGGGTGCGGCGTCCAAGGCGGCGGCGGCGGGTGCGACGTCAACGGCGGAGGGTCAAGACGACGAACGCTTCGGCAGTTACGGCAAATGGAGCCTATTCACCTCTCTCTCTCTCTAAAGGGTCTCTCTCTGAAGGGGTTGAAGGGCATTATGGTCATTTTACATGAATTTGCATAACCTTCAAAAGTCTTTATCACTTCTTAGTCTTTTTACAAATTCGGTGGGCTTCTGGGGGTTTTGCAAATTCAGATGGTATTTATTTGTCTTTTTCCCTTATTTTATATCACATATCTGTAATATAAACAAATAGATTCTCTATATTTACAATTTTATTTGATCAATATTTTCAATTAGAGTGTGTTAAATAATACACTTAGCCTAAACATGTTATATTATTGATAAATAATATGCTTCTTAATTATATCTGTTATTTTTCTACATACAAAAAAACAAAATGCAACTTCAACTCTGTTTTTAATTTGATTAAGCTATCCCAAATTACGTTATACTTTGAACTATTTCTTTTTCTTGTCAAGATCTAGAATGTAAAAGTCTTTCACCTCTTTAAATAAATACACTTTTTTTTATGTGTTGAGGTTACGATTGGTAAACGTAACTTAAATTTTTATTGTTCTGGTGTAGAACAGAGATGTCTAGCCTGATGGGCTAGTAGGTTGATATTAGATCTAGATGCTCAATCTGGGTAACTATGAGGTAGATAACCAGAAAAGCGTGGGATCACTGTACACAGACTAGGCTTTCGCCCAAGGGGGTGGTAATGTGTGTGTACAGTTTGACAATATGTAAATAGTTCAGGGTTTAGAATGTGTGCACCTAAGGGTTTGACCTCTGTATTTATAGAGTATACCTTAGGTTGAGTTCAATGGGCCTTATGTGATCTATGGCCCGAGTATCATAACTGCTATATCATATCTTAAGATCTTCCTTGATTATGGGTAAGTTAGGATACCCTTCCATTGTAGATAGATCCTAGTATGTCTCATGTTCACTATTGGGCCATCCCGCTATTGGGCTCGATGTAGGTCTGTAACAGTTGCCCCCCAGCCCGGTAGTTCAAGCTTTTGAGCTGCCGGGATGTATGTTGCCCCAGACAAGCTATCCGGGCCAGACTTCTGCGAACCTTACCCTCCTGTCTATCTATCACGCATTGCCAGATTGGGTTATGTTGACCCCGTCTATCGACGTCATTTACTCACAGATCCGAGGTAATGTCTCAAAGATCCGAGGTAATAGTCAGTTACTCAAAGATCCGAGGTAATATCAGGGAGTTTACTTGATTTTGAGGTCGGGGGTCCTGCTGCTATTGCCATCATAACCAACTGATACCTGGCCACCTGCGATATCTGTGTGCATTTAATGCACCCATCACGTCGCATACGTCACCCCTACTTGGTAAATATTCGCTTTTACCCCTAACGCTTCAGTTTCGCAACGTTTATACTTCATATTTCCCTCCATTCTTCACATTTCACCATTTGTTCTCAGAATCCCCTTCTCTCCTCAAAAGACTCTGGTTTCCTATCTATCGCCATCTCTTTGCGACCGTCGGACCTTGGCACTTCTTTTCTCCTTGACTTTCATTCACACATGTATATTCTCTATTTCTTACCCTTTCCCTGTTTTCGTTTTGAAGTTCGTTGGTTTTGTAATTTCTGCTTTTCGCTGTTCATCCCTACATCGTAGATAGGCTTGTATTTGGGGTTTCTGGGTGATAATGAGAATGAGAATTTCTGTGTTAGTTTAGAGTTCTGGCTTCATTCGTAAGGCCGTTTATCCTTATGCCTAGGAGTATCCGTCGTCTAGTCTTGTTTTGGTTACCCCCTCCTTACCAATCCTTTTGTGCCTCTCTAGGTTTCCGTTCTTGGTATCAATGGGTAGGGTTAACCATCTGCCCTCTTCGAGTCAGAACATAACTCCAGAAGAGGAGGAAGCATTGCACGCACGTTATCCTAGAGCCAGTTTTTTACTATTTGGTTCTCCTCTTACTGAAGAGCAAAGGTTAACCACCTTACTTCGCGGTGGTCCTGGTAGGGGGAGTGTCGAGGAGTCTAGTCTTGCCGTTGCTAGGTCCCAGAATGCAAGGTCATCCAATGTTTTACTTGGCATCGGGAGCCAGGGTGATTCCGATGCCATCCCGGTATTTCCCATCAACTATTATGAGGGTCCCCCTCACGTAGCATCGGAATCCCTTCCTGATGGATACCTCGGCCCATGCTAGGACTGTATTGCCTCTAACTCCTATTACATTGCGTGCAGGCAAGATTCCCTTGCGAACGTTACTCTAGGCTCATGCCGTCATAGATCCTCCTCTGGCCCTATCCCGACTATTAGGACTCAGCATCACCCCGGTCCAGCCATTTTTCCCTCATCACGCAGTAGCTTGTATGAGTCAGGTAAACCTTTCATTTGCTGATTTCAACCCTTTTTTGTTTTTGTTATAGGTATTGTCGTCATCCTCTCCCCATAGTGCTCGATCTGATGCTGGGGTGTCGGGTTCGTCCAATCCTCCTAAGTTCATGACTGAAAAATATCCCTGGGTGACACACGAAGTACTAAAGACCCGTTTGTTGATGATCGATGCCGACATCGACAGATTGGGCTTAGAAGAGCTGGATGGGTGCCTCCTGACGACAACGAGCCGATCTGCACTACCTGGGAGGAGGGACGCACTAACTTTTTCTTTTTCTACAGGGACTACGTGTCCCGACTCGGTATTCGCTTCCCGTTTACTGAGTTCCAAATTGCTATGCTGAACTATCTTCACCTAGCCCCTTCTCAACTTCACCTTAACAGGTGGGCCTTCGTGATTGCATTCGAGCGTTTGTGCGGTTCCTTTCCTGAGCCCGTACCCTGCACTGTTCCCCTTTTCTTCTATTTCTTTGCCCCTTTCACTCCTCGCTCCGGTAAAAAGCCAGCCAAGTTGAAAGGGCTTACTTCCATCCGGGGCATTCCCGATAGGAAACTTTTTATCGCTTTTTCCGAATCTTTCAAACATTTCAAGAATAGCTTTTTAAAGGTAGTGGCCAAACCGAGGACACAGCCTTGGTTTTTAAAAGCGGTCGAATCTAAGTTCTGGAGTGGAGGTTCCCCTTGTACTGGACTGTCGACCATCATAAATTGACCTCCACTTCCTATCATGTTGAGCCGGATAATCTTCCGGCCGAAGAAGTTAAATCCGTGGACCTGCTGATATCTTATGTAAAAGAGCACGGCTGTAAGAGTGTGGCCTTTTTTATT
Organism: Acacia melanoxylon; assembly: GCA_019022615.1. Classification (NCBI taxonomy): domain Eukaryota; kingdom Viridiplantae; phylum Streptophyta; class Magnoliopsida; order Fabales; family Fabaceae; genus Acacia; species Acacia melanoxylon. Next base: position 11,404,890 of record JAFJYJ010000011.1, read on the forward strand.
AACCGGGCTCTCTCTAGTCGAGTCGGGGTCGGCGGCATGTATGATCACTTTGTTTACTTTGCTATACGTCTTACATTTATACCTTTGTTGAGCTATACCCAGCAGAACTCTGACATCTGTTTGTTTTTTTTTGTAGCTCAAGAAATGGAGGGACTGCCTCACTACCTATCATATGTGAACTCGAATGTGGGGGCTCCGAGTAAGAGGAATACCAGGAAGCGCTCTGCCCCCGAGTCCGGCAAGGGAAAGATCGGAGCAGCATCTTAGGCCGCTGCAGCCAAGAAAACCAAGGCCTCGACCCAACAAGGAACTCCTCCATTTCCTCCCACCGGCTCGATCTCCCAACCTACCGACCATGGTTCGAAAGGGAAAGAGGTTTCCTTCTTGGATTCACTTGCTTCTCCTTCTCCCACCAGGATTCCTACTGCTCCTCCTCCTACTCCCAAGATCCCCCGTGAGCTTGCATGGGAAAAGGGGGTCACGAAAGAACTCTACGTTGCCTTCTTACCCCCACGCCGCTTTACTGATACCGTCCCGCTAACTAATGCCGATGAGCGCATGATTCATGCTGTGCAAAATCATGCCCTGAAGGCTGTCGGGATGGTGCATGCTGCGCTTCACTTGAAGCACAAGTATGTTGGTGCCGCAGCTGGTACGGCGTATAAAGCTTGAAAGAGATGCAGCTGTGGAAGGGAAGAAAAAGGCCGAGGAGGAGCTCGATGTCCGCTGGAAAAGCAACCGAGGAGCTTCTGTTGACGAAGGAGGCTCTGGACAAAACCAGTATGAATCTTGCCGATGTGCAAGAAGCTCACACCAAGAGCATGGATGTCATGAAAGCACTGCAGGCCCAACGCAACAATCTGTCCTTGGAGCTTACTACGGTGAAGGCCGCCCTCGCTGATGAAAAGAAATCCCACGTCGATTGCGTGGAACCGCTGAAGGAGGCGGCTGCAAACTACTTCGCCATGGCCCTTGCACAGATTTTCCATCTGAACCCCGAGGTGAATTTGAACACCATCGGGTATCATTACCGAGCCTTCATTAAGGATGGTGTACTGGTCCCGCCTCCTTCATCACCTGGGGACGATTCAGAATCCTTCCAGGATGGGGACCTGGGGTGGTGATGAGGGCGAAGAAGTGCATCCCGAGGAAGAGGGAGTGCCACCGAAAGGAGCAGCCCCCCCAAGCTAAGGAATTTTGTTTGTTTTTTCTGTGCCGGTGTATTGTATCGGTTTTCTTTTAGATGTAATTGTATCCCTTGAACAAACTAATCATTAGTATTAATTTCGCTTACTTGTTTATTGAGCCAAGAATGCGTTTGCATCTTTTATTCATTGTGTTAACGATTTTTGTTTTGCGATTCACAATCTATGTTGGTAATTCTATGACCGGGCCAAGGTCTTTATTGTGCAGAATTTGCTTATGTTCTTTCGGTGCCACAGACCGGGTATCTGGGTAGGGGTTTTCAATTTAACCACGCTACTGCGTTCCGGTTCCGTTGTCCAGGATCTTAACCAGGATAAGGGCAAACAATCACATGCCAGCCGTGGTGTAGAAACGCACACTTAAACATTTTGACTTGATTAGGGTCGTGATGACAATTCACCTTCTTATCTTGGAGCCATTTTTTTATGCATCATAAAATTACAAGGGCTTGTGACAACGGTCTCGAGTAATTAAATACCCGGGCTCGTTGGCCTCGGTGTCTGTCTCTAAATCGCGCTTGGAGTATGACTGGGTTTACTAACCCGAGTCTTTGTTCATTCCTTTATATGCGATTAGCACGATGTTGGATAATCAAGGATTTGAATCTCCACTGAGGAACTCTTCATTAATCCAAGTAATAATTCGCTTCAAAGAGCTAACAACTTAAATTACATAAGCATAAAAAGAAAATCAAAATCAAAATAAACCAACTCAAACATGGTGTGCCCGCCGCACTGTGCATGCGGTAGCTAGGTCTAGCTATAGTATACTCTTAGCTTATCTGCGTTCCACGTCCTTTTGATGGGCTTTCTCCCCTGGTTTCCAGCACGTATGCTCCTTTGTCGAGCTTCTCCTTGACTCGGTAGGGACCTTCCTAATTCGCCGCTAGCTTGCCATCCTTGGCATTTTTGTTTTCGACGTCGGCTCTTCTGAGTACTAGGTCACCCCTGTCAAAGGACTGAGGCCTTACCTTTCGATTGTACTTGGCAGCAATGAGTCGCTTGGTGGCCATATCTCGACAGTGTGTCGTAACTCTGACATCGTCAACAAAATCTAGTTCGGTCATCAACGTCTCGTTATTCATTTCTTCTCCTTACCGGAGGGTATTCAACCTCCTCCATGATGGCTGACCTATCTCGATCGGGATCATCGCCTCGCACCCATAGATCAACCTGAAAGGGTTTCCTGGGTTGAAGTTTGAACATTGGTCCTATAACCCCATAGCACGCTATAGATCTGTTCGACCCAGCTGGATTCCGCGTCTTCCATCCGCTTCCTTAAGTCATCAACGATTATCTTGTTTGCTGCTTCGGATTCTCCGTTTGACTGGGGATGTTCTACAGAAGCAAAATGTTGCTCGATGTCGAGGTCCGAAATCATCTCCCGGAACCCTTTATCAACGAACTGGGTCCCATTATCCGTGACGACCTCGATAGGAATTCCAAACTGGGAAACGATGCTGTGTCGGAAGAATCACTGTATGCGAGTCGAGGTGATTGTTGTTAAGGGCTCAGCTTCTATCCACTTAGTAAAGTAATCCACAGCTACCACGAGCCATAGTAGTTGCCCTGGAGCTATTTTGAATGGTCTCAAAAGTCCATCCCCCATTTGTAGAAAGGCCACGAAGCCGAGATGCTTTTTAATTCCGAAGGAGGGAGCCAAATGATCTTGGCGTGTTTCTGGTAGCTGTCGTATCTCTTTATCGTCTCCTTGGAATCCGCTACCATGGTCGGCTAGTAATAGCCGGCCCGCAGGGATTTCCTTGCTAAAGCCTTTGCTCCCATGTGCTGGCCGTTGATTCCTTCGTGTATCTCGGCCAAAACATACTTGGCTTTGGCTGAGTTCAAACATCTCAGCATTGGAAAGTGCAAGCCTTTTCGGTACAATTGATCGTCCACCATTGTGTACATGGCGGCCTCTCGGACCAACTTCTTTGCTTCCGTACGATCTACGAGGATTATCCCTCTTTCTATGTAGTCTTCAATAGGTTTTCTCCAATCTGTGGCTGCCGATATGGTCATAATACAGCTCGGCTCCTCTAGGTTCTGTTGAATCACGGTTCTGTGGTTCCTCGAGCCCTTTGTACTAGCTAGTTTTGACAAGATATCGGCTCTAATATTTTCTCCTTGCAGGATGTGAGTGATAGTCACCTCTTTAAAGCCGGTGATCCTCTCCTTAGCTTTATTTAGGTATTTGGCCAACAAGGGACCCTTTACTTGGTAAGTCCCCTCGATCTGCGTTGCAACGAGCCGAGAGTCGGTGAAAACCTTAACTCTTTGGGCTCCATGTTTCCTTGCCTGATGCAGTCCGGCCAGCAACGCTTCATATTCTGCCTGATTATTTGAAGTTAGAAATTTGAGTTGAAGAGAGTGCTCGATTGCAATCCCCTCCGGGCTTTCGATTATGATTCCGGCCCCACTTCCCTTTGCGTTTGATGAGCCATCGACATATATTTTCCAGATTTCATGATCATCTGCTTGCTCTTTTAAGGCTGGGGTGAGCTCTCTCGCAAAATCCACTAGTGCTTGTGATTAAATCGCATGTCGGGCCTCGTATGTGATGTCGAACTCAGACAACTCTATTGCCCAATTGGTCATCCTTCCAGCCAAGTCCGGTTTATGTAGCACCTGTCAGATTGGTTGTCTAGTTCGAACAACGACCTGATGTTCCTGGAAATAAGGACGTAGTCTTCTCGCTACAGTGAGTAGGGCAAAAGTCGCTTTCTCTTGGTTTTGGTTCCTTAATTCCAAGCTCCGCAAAGCTTTGCTTACGAAGTAAATCAGTACTTGGCCATTCTCTGTCTCCCTAACCAGGGCCACACTTACCGCTTCTTCACCCACCGATAAGTAAATGAACAGTATCTCGCCGGGCTCAAGTTTAGACAAGACTAGCGGAGTTGCCAGACATTGTTTGATTTTTTTGAATGCCGCCTTGCATTCCGGGTTCCAACTCCCTTGTGCTTCTTTTTTCAGCAGTTTGAAGAAAGGAAAAGCGTTCTCAACCGATCTCGGTAAGAACCTAGTCAACGCCGCCAATCTTCCGGTGAACTGCTGGACTTCTTTCTTATTTCGTGGGGCTTTCATATCCAGCACGACCTTGCATTTGTCTGGGTTGGCTTCGATTCCACGGTTCGTTAACAAAAAACCCAGGAATTTCCCGGCTAGGACTCCAAATGCACACTTAGCCGGGTTCAAGCGGATTTGATACGCCCTTAACTTATCAAAGGCTTGTTCCAGATCTCGGATATGGTCTTTGGGGTCCTTCGACTTGACAATCATGTCATCTATATAGACCTCAACATTCTAACCAAGCTGGCTTTCAAATACTTTGTTCATAATTCTTTGGTAAGCTGGCTTCCAAAAGGCATCACGTTATAGCAATAATTGGCCTTCTCAATTATGAAGGTCGCCTTCTCTTGATCCTCTGTGTGCATCGCAATCTGGTTGTATCCGGAGTAGGCATCCATGGAGCCATAGGCTAACACATAGTCCAATAGAAACTCATTCATTTGACTGGATGGTTTCCAGCTCACCAAAACTTAAGATACACCCGGCCAAAGGTATAGAGCTTAAGTATGGACTATGGCTCCTCTCCTTAAAAGAACAACTAAGGAGGTGTCACATGTCCCACAACTCCAATGCAATCCTGGTCAGAGGAAAAACATGGAAGAAGGGCCCCTGAAAAGTACCATCCACTGTGCACCAAGTGGTGGCATAAAGAAATCTTATCATTCAAATTCCTCCTTACTCCAACCCATCACACATACAACCGCCATGATAATTATATTCAGATAAAATAAAGTATATTAAAACATGCTTCCATTTATATCATCCCAAGGAAAAATCAGCATCTCATAAACCTCATCGGACCAATCTTTCATACTTGAAAATTCAAATGACTAAATTGTCATTTTTGAAATTCGGGATTAAAGCGTCATTTTCGAAATTCGGGGCAAAACCGTAATATTCAGTTTTCATCATGATAATATCGTAATACGTATACAAATAATTTAGTCTATATAAAATATAAAATAATTTATAATCATATACAATTCACAAGTATATGGAAGAATATTAAGAGTTACCTGTTACTTTATAGTTCCTACAAATTACCGCAAGGCTTCCTTACGTTCCTTCTCTTTCTCTACCTTTCTGTGAGTCTTGAGTGTTTGTTGTTGTGAAAGAAGAGAAGGGGTGAGGTATTTATAGAGTTTTGGGTCTCAACCATTTTTCAAAAATCACATGTCTATCTACTACCCAACTACTTCAATCTACCATCTATCTACCACTCTTATGTCCATCTACCGTGTAACTACCATTCACATCTCTATCTACCATCTAACTACCATACATATGTCCATCTACCATTTAACTACCGAATACTCATCTATCGATCAAATTTCACATGCTTATCTACTACATAATCATCTACCATTCAAATTAATATATGATTTTTACTCTGATTGCAGTGAAAAATCCTGATTATCAAGAGTCTAGTAGCTTTCTTATCTGTCTTATTCCTAAACTCTATTGTTTCAAAATTTGAGATATTACTGTATTATAAAAATAATCTTAAATGGTAAATTTTAATTATCATAAATTAATTTCTTCCTAAAAAAAATTCAGAATGTTACATAGCCAGCCTGTGACAGCAAAAGTTGGGATCGATCCCAGGTATTTCTGACGACTTCCAAGCGAATAAATCTTGGTTCTTTTTCAGGAACTCCTTCAATCGGTCCTTCATCTCTGGGTTCATCGTTTTGCCAACTTTCGTGATCTGTGATGGGTCATCTCCCAGTATCAAATCATCCAACTCGCCTTCTGGCTCCGGACGTGGAATCTCGGCCTCTTCTCGCAAATCTAGCTCCACCAAGCTTACAGGTCGGCCCTGTTGCCTTCTTTTCTCTTCATTCACACTCCTTTCACCTTTTCGAATCCGAGGTGGGGATGCCAGTCCACCTTCGCCCTCCCGGACTGTTTCGAAATAACACTGCCAAGATTCCTTCTGATCTCCATTAATAGTGACAACTTTGTTCTTTGTACTTACCATCTTCAACTTCTGTTGTTGAAACTAACATATCCCAATTATGAATAGTCGGTTTTCCTAGTATGATATTGTATGGGGAAGGGAAGTCGGCCACTATGAACCTTACTCGTTCTGATTTGAAAGCTTCCTTGGTTCCCAACGTCAACTTGAGGTCGACATAACCCTTGGGAGGAGAGTGTTCTCCGTTGAACCCTATGAGGGTCATTTTGCATGGTTTCAAATCTTCCCGATCCAACTTCATCCTTTTGAAGGCGTCCCAACTAATGATGTCTGCCGAACTCCCTGCATCCACGAAAATCCTTTTTACCCGGCAGTTCACCAGGGTTCCCGTGACTACCAAACCATCCTGGTGGCCCGGAACCACATCCTTCAAATCTTCCTTTGTAAAAAGTAATGGGGGAGGTTCCGGCTTGCTGAGATCTTCTTTAAATTTTGGGAGGTCCCGCATAGAAAGGACTTCTCTCAAGTATTTCTCGTGCTGGCTAGCCATATCTCCGCCTCCACCCATGGCTCCACTGATCACATTGCAGTTGAACTCGGCTTCCAGAAAATTCATCATCATCACTAACTGGTTTTCGCTGCTTATCCTATCTCTTCCGGTCGGGGCCGAGCTAGTACTCTGGCCTCCTTGTTTGCGTTTGTTGTTCTTTCGTCCTTGAGTTTTAATTACATATTGGCGTAGTTTGCCATCTCTGACGAATTTCTCAATGGCGTCACGTAGTTCATAATAGTGATCTGTGTTATGCCCTGGTCAGTCATGAAAAGTACAAAATTTAGATTGGTCCGTATTAGCTCGGTTGCGAGGAGGCCTCGGTCTTTCGTCTTTTTTCATCTTGATCAGCGCTACCTCTCTCCAGACATGAGAACGCGTGACGTTTAAAGGAGTGTATCTGTCATACTTTGCTTTCCCTTCAAACCTTTCACCCCGAGATCTACTGTCCGGGTTCCTTGTTCGGGAATCTTCCTTTCGATTTTCAGTTTGCCCTTTACCTCTTGGAAGTGAGTTCCTCCTCCTCTCGTTTCCGATCGCATTGGCTATTTCCATCTGTTCCACCTCTAAGTATTGCTTTGAATGAGTATTGAACTCAGTGAGGGTTTCAACCCGGTTTTTGAAGATTGACTTCGCCAACCGAGATGAGGGATCTAAGCTATCGATGAGGCAGTGCACATGTACACTTTCTGGGAGTGAACGTACTTGTAGGGCCACGTCCTTGAATCTATTCAGGTACTTTTGGATGTCTCACCATGCTGCTGCTTAATCTTGCTGAGAGCGAATTGGGACTTCGGCTGCTTCTTACTAGTCGCAAAGTTCAACTCAAACTTACGTCCAAGGTCTTCAAAGTTCTGGATTGAGTTAGCCGGTAGAGTATGGAGCCATTTTTAGGCAGCTCCAGTCAAAGTGGCAGCAAAGACCCTAGGAACCACAGGTCCCAAAATTTGTCGCACAAACATCAGGAGCTCGAATGTATCGAGGTGGGACCTTTGGGTCTTGAGTTCCATCGTATTTTGGCAGGTCGGCCAAGTTGAAGTCTTCTGGATAAGGTGCGCTTGCGATTTCATTTGAGAAGGAACTACAGTTGTGTCCCATTGTGTACTTCATTTTGTATACTTTTGGAGAGCCTGGTTGTCGGTCTGCCCTCCGAAAATCTCGGCCTTCATCGTCCGAGGTCCTCTCAATTAGCAATTTTTTCAAGGCCAAGGCTATCTCTTGAGTGGTAGTGCCTATGACATGTTGCGTTGACCTCGGCTGCTTACTACAACGGGGATTATCGGCCTCTTAAGTGGTTTTTTCTTGCCTCCCACGCATATCATCCTTGTTTTCCTTGCGAGCTGATGTTTCAAACTGCTTAAAGCGATCCTCCATCATCTGCTGTATTATTTTGAGATCCTCCTGGCATTAGAGATTATTGCGTTTCTCCATATTCTCCATTCGCCTCAACATTGAGTCCATCGTTTTCTGCAGGATGAGGACGTCTGGGTTCGAAACTAGGATCTCATGAAAGAGGTCCTGTTGGGAGGCCTCTTCTGCCGCCACCTCTTGAGGATTGGCCGCTTTTGGAGGGGAGGATGTCGTGTCAGATACGTCATTCCCCTCGTTCGTGGCATTATCTTCGGGGATATCTTCAGGCTGCGGTGGGGCTTGAGCTTGCGGTTGTTGACTCGCCTCTGCTTGAATTGGATTTCCAGGCGAAGGAATCCGACTGCTGCTTCTGGTGTGAGCCATCGTTGGTCACAGGGATCAAAATTTAAGGTCCCCACGGTCGTGCGTGTTACGGTGTAGAATACGATGGATGTTTAGAACGATGGGCCAAGTAGGTTGATATTGGATCTAGATGCTCAATCTGGGTAACTATGAGATAGATAACCAGAAGAGCGTGGGATCACTATACACATACTAGGCTTTCGCCCAAGGAGGTGATGTGTGTGTATAGTGTGACAATACGTAAATAGTTCAGGGTTTAGAACGTGTGCACCTTAGGGTTTGACCTCTGTATTTATAGAGTATACCTTAGGTTGAGTTCCATGGGCCTCATGTGATCTATGGCCCGCGTATCATAATTGTCATATCATATCTTAGGATCTTCCTTGATTATGGGTAAGTTAGGATACCCCCCATTGTAGATAGATCCTGGTATGTCTCATGTTCACTATTGGGTCATCCCGCTATTGGGCCCGATGTAGGTCCGTAACACTCATCAGTTTCTTCTCCTTAAATCAGTATATCACCTAAAATTAATTAAATATTCAGTTGATCATATAATAATATTGCTAAAGATACTATTATTACCGAGCAAACAATGTGAATGATATAATTCATAATAATTGATGAATGTAGTAGGATAATGCATGAACAGCTTAAAGAAAATGACAGGAATGAATTATTAAAGTAGGATATGAGAGTAGGTTTAGTATTAAATTGTCTGATTTGTTGACGATAAAATAATAGCAAATCATAATAATGGTATTGCATTCAGTATTCACTATTCAGTCGCAACAAGACCGGGTTCAGAAGAAAGACAAAAGCCACATCGTTTTCGTGCCACCTCAAATTTCCCGCTGCTAATTAAAAGGTAAAAAAAAATAGTAGTAGTCGCGAATAATAATAATAATAATAATTGAATTCGGCGTCTATATTGAGGAGTCGCATCTGGGCCATTGTTGTCGACGAAGTCCATTGAGATGTGGACACCTGTGCGAAGCCACGTGGGCCCAGGGCCCTCTCCCTCATGCCGTGTTTTCAAACCATCTTTTCTCGTAAGGGGACCACCGTGTGCATGTTGCTTTTAGGCATCAACCTCATAATTCATATTCCCTCCCCTCCTAAATGTCATTTTTATCCTTACCCCTTTAATTTCTCTCTTTTCTTTTATTGTTTTTTCTTGTTATCAGCTATAAATCATTTCTAGTATACCACTTCATTCTCTTTATTCGCCCAGCTCACATGTTTTGAAGAAATAGGAACAGTAATAATGTTATTACTCACGTGGGCTGGGAATGATCGAGGCTTCATGGAAAACTAAAATATATCGTCTCATGTTAATAATTGTTTGAACTGACCAAAAAAAAAAGAAGAGCTGAACTGTTGTTGAAGATATTACACATTTAGTCAAAAAAATGTATTTTAATCCCTCTCTTTTGCGAATCCACATTTGGTGTTTATAGTTAAGTGCTTATTATGTGCTTATACCTCTAATTGGAGGTATTTTGTAGGTATAAGCATATTTTTTTAAATTTTTTTTTATATATATTGTATTTATTTAGATTTAAATTATATCTTTAACTTTTTGAGAAACAGCAGATTTAAGTATCTCAAATTAATTAATTTTCATAATACTTGTATCACATACAAAATAGAACTGTAAATTAATTAATTTGAGATCTTGGGGCAAAAAAACATCTCGTAAAAAACAACATATAATTTAAATCTAAATAAAAAAATATATAAAAAAATTAAAAAAAAAATATGTTTATACCTCCAATTGGAAGTTTAAGCACCTAACTATAAGCACCAAACGTGGACTCCTCTTTTGCTTGAATTTTGAAAATGCCTGGTAAGTTAGTTGATGTTGATTGTTGAATATCTAGTTACAGCTAACAGAAATGCAGTGAGGAATTTTTTGCCCCTTCACAAATTGGAGAACAGGTGAATCAAGGAATGGTTGTTTATTTTTGTTTGATAAAACTTAATTTATTTGTGGATAAAAAGCATATCATATCAAAATAAGTTTTTCTAATAAAGAGTGATAAATACATCTCTATTATTTTATTTTATTTTTGATATAAAAAAGTTTTGGAGGGTTCGACATCGATCATGCCAAGAAGACGCCGGCCATTTGGAAGATTTGACTTCTCGGGACTTACGAGATCGCTACCAAAGCGAGTCCCAAGAAGACGCGGAGGATCAACCCACCACCCGGCCAGGCTAATCCGGATTCCTTACCATCTATGCCAACTCACATTGGCAATACTTCTCTATTAGGTTAGCTCTTTTGACCAAAAACACAAAAGGTTAGCTCTTTTTGCCAACCTATTAGGTTTGCTCAGTACATGAAGTCTGACAATCCAAGCCCAAGAGACAAGGTTCTTCACCATTTATGTTAATCCAAGTCGGTTAATTATCATCAATTATTTAATACTCCCTCCATTCTTTTTTATACATTATACTATTTCTGTCCTAAATATAGGATAAAGTTTATAGTGTATTTGCACTATAAACTTTATCCTATATTTAGAATAGGAGAAAGTACTATCTTATAAACTATGTTTCAAAAACATAAGATCTCTTGTGAAAAATATTGAAATTGCATACACCACTCTGATTCTTTTTATATGTCTAGTTTTTCTTTTTTTAAAAAAAATTGGTCCTTACTTTAAATCCACATAGAAAGTAACTAATGACGAAAGAAAAAAAAATGTAATTAATGACCGTGTCACAATTTTAACCCTATTAAGTGTAATGAAGAAATGAGTTAACTCATGTTGGAAGGAGAAAGAAATAAGAGAGGGGGTTGAGAATACTATTAAAATACATCAATCTATGATATATTTAATGAGTTGATTGTCTTTTATTTTAATCTGTGAGAATTATATAAACTAACCAGTAGTATTAATTGTAGATACTCCATCTGATCTTTATTATAAGATACTAGCTAACCATTGTCATAAATCAATAAAAAAAGTTAAAATCATTAAATTTATCCTAATGTTTAAGTATTTTTCAATATTACCCATACTAGTACTAATTGCACAAAACTCTAATATTATATTAATTATTATTTTTACTCACTACTCTTATTAATTATGGACATACATAAAAAAATATTTAATGTTCGTTGGAAATAAACAAGTGTCTTATAAAAAAGATCAAATCAGTGATGGAACAGTTCTCCAAAGAACTGGGGCCTTCTAAAATTTGTTAAAATATATGTATATATTATATGATATTTTATTTTACCAATAATTTGGCTCCAATTTAATCTTCTTATCAAGCGCCTAAATTTGCTTCTAAAATTTGTTAAAATATATTTATTTATTATATAATATTTTAATCTGGCCAATAATTTAGCCCAATTAATGTCTTATCTTCTCTATAAATACACCTTCCTTTTTCTTTTCTTTTTTTACATTTTCCTTCTTCTTCTTCTTCTTTTTTATTTTTTTTTATATTTTACATTTTTCCCTCCCGCTCAGACGTTCTCCCCACACACACGCTTCCTCTTCCTCCACTCTGCTATGTCATCTATGCTCTCCAGTCTGGCAGTTTCCATCCTCTCTCGCATAGTCCGTAGACGTTCTCCAGTCTCCACACGCACATGGCACACACTTCCTCATTTCCTCTTCCTCCATCCGTGCTCTCCAATCTCCATCTGTGCTCTCCAGTTTCCCTCTTCCGTAGAGTCCGACCACCGTTCTGCCACTGCTGTCGACGTTAGTCAGAGGTTTTTTTGGAAGGTCGTTCGTCACTGTAGTGTCGGCTCACAATTAAGTATGGGATTCCTTCCGCCACTGCCTATTTTATTTTGCGTCATTTTTTTCCATAATCTAGTCTGGAGATCACTGGTCCATTCAAGAATTGCATGATAAAGGGGCTAAGGAAGGCCACGTAGAATAACATACTTCTGCTTCTGCCAGTGTTTAGGATAAGTTTGTGTAAAAATTCAAGGCCTGGTTTTCCTTTGAATATGATTGTTTGAATTCAACAAGTAAATTAATGGAAGAGATGGAACAACCAAAATCTCAACAATCACCTACAAGTGCAAGCTAGATATTTCGACTTAGAGATTCTTCCAGCATTGCTAGTTTTGTACTGCAAAACCAATTCCTACTTGAGCAAGAGTGCCAGCCCCCACACCTTTTTGCATATTGTTCTGTTTATTGTTTGAAATGAGTTATTACAACCACTCCTATCGCTCTAACGAGTTCTTGCAACCCCCTGCTCGCCATTAGAAATTGTTCATATTGGAATCGATCCAAAGTTTTTTGTGTGCTTTTAGTCAAAGTCATTTGATTTTTTTTTTTTTTGGTGTGTCCCGAATTGGCCCAAGTATGATTTTTGTATTAATAGTTTTGAGTGAAAAACATATAATCCCATATAATGCTATTAAGTGTTAATTTACATATAATCTGTCCTAAGAAAAATGAATTGTTTGCTCTATTTAGAAAAATGAAGCATACCATATTAGCAACTTGAATAGAAAAATGAATATTAATAAATAATGAACTAAACAAAATGTTTTTTTCCTGATTAATTTGATCAGTTTTATACCATCATAATGTTTTTTTATTGATCAGTCAGGTAGGTGGAATGCAGTATTTAAATGTTAGTTTTGTAGATTGATTAGTACTATAAGAATTCATATTTAGTGACAAATTTGTTGTAGGTTGAAAAAGGTAACTAAGGACAATGTTTGATTTATTATTTATTGGGCTGTAAGAGAAATGTAAAATTCGTTTTAGATACCAACTCAAAAGGTTAGTATCATCTTATATCTCGTTTCGATTTATAATCGTCGGTTATTATTTATTTTTATTTTCAATGTTATGTCATACTATTTAGTAAATAATTTAATATATTTATTTTTTGGCCCGGACTAAAACTATTTCCTGGTTCCGCAACTGAATCAAATACATTTATTAAATGATCCCTTATAATAAAAACTAGAGGGAGTAGAACCAAAAGCTAATTTCGAAATATGTGAAGAAACTTAACTAATATATAAACTCTATATGACACGGTTAACTGGTTAAGTATTGATTATAAAAAGGAACCGAACGAGTAAACCATTAAAGCACTCTTCTCAGACAAGGCGACTCGCAATTTCTAAAAAGAAAAAGCAAAAGGAGAGGAATGTAAATAGCGAATATATAATAATAATAATGCATGGGGGGGACAAAAGAACAAGGGGTAAAGAAGTAATTTGAGGGAGAAAAGGACGTTGATTAAATAGAGGAATGGGGGGCCCAAGCAAGCGGTCGATGCCAAAATGCGGGGCTTCTCTCTCCTCCGTTTCAGTGGGCTCTGTGCTTCCCATAATCATTGTCTCTCTCTCACTCCTCTCGCCACGTGTTCTTCATCCAATGGCCCTTTTTTTCTCGGAATCTTTCTTCCTCCTCCCTCCCAACGGCTCTGATCCCCACATCCCGTCTCAATCATTGTTTAAGGCCCTGGGTCCCACACAGACTACGACCCCGTTCTCCCCACGACCCCACCCTCCATACTTAAATAATCATACCCTCTAATCTCACTTTAACCCCTAATTAATATATCAATCTCAATGGAATTAATCACACCATCCTTTTATTAATCTGAATTAAAATATTAATTGCTGGCGGTTTCACTAGCAATCTTTACTTTATTCCCCGCATAATTCCAAACAAAAACCAGGGGCTTCAGTCCACCCACTCCATCTTCAATTCTATTAAACACCTCCCAGCTCTTATAAAGACGCCTCAAAATCCAACCTTTCTTCATAATCTTAAGGAACGCTCACACCTTCCTCCTCCTCCAAATTCCCAGGATGTTGGGCAACAAGCCTCGTCCGATGATCGGAAAGTTATCTGAGCTGCTGATCTCCGGCGCCCGCGCCGCCGCGCTCATGGACACCGCCGGGAGCCCGAGGGGTCCGTTGGACATGAGCTGCAAGATGCAGTCTTCGCCGAGGGGGTTGAAAAGTTACGATCTTGGTGGTGTGGGGCTCGGGATTGTGGTGGCTCTCAATAAGTCTGGCGAAGCCGGAAGGGAAATTTTACCGAAATCCGCCGTCTGCAGTCCGGGTTTAACCCGATCGGAGCCGATCCCTGTTCGGTCCGTCAAGAACCCAGCAGATGGGTTTCACGGGGGCGTGAACGAAATCGAGTTGGGAAGCTTGGAGGATTATACCTACGTGACTTGTCATCTACCTAACAAGACCTTCACTAAGGTTTACTACGATGGCGGTGAGGCCGAGAATTTGAGAATTGGATATAATGAAAATATCAAACCCAACGTATGTAATCCCAGAAGAACTAACCCAGAAAGCGTATGCGAAACAGAACCATTCTATCCCACCTCCGATTTCCTCAGTTCATGTCACTTGTGCAGAAAGAAACTCCATGGCAAAGACATCTACATGTACAGGTACTGATATCTTCCAAAAATCCTTGGGAAAAGCAACCTTAAAACAAACATGTTTCATATATGAATTCATCTTTCTTGATTATGGTTGTGACTCTTGTGTTTATGTTTGTTTACAGAGGAGAGAAAGCGTTTTGTAGCCCAGAGTGTCGTTCAAGTCAGATAATGATGGACGAGAGGAAAGAGCAGTGTAGGTCAGAAGCATCAAGGTCCGTGGAAGTTTCAAGCTCGCCATATAATAGAGACCAAATATTTTCGACTGGGATTCTGGCTCTTTAACGTTTGATATATATATATATCATATCCGTCTGTCTCTGGTGTTGGGAAGCCATGGAAGATAAACCAGAGATTGATGCTATTATATGACCATCTAAGTACATAAAATACGACTATACTAGTAAATTATCATCATCCTGAAGGGAACTGAGACGGATTGATGGTAACAATTTTTTGATCGGAAGAAATAAAATAGATTCTGATGTATTGAGAATTATGATGAGAAATTTTTATCCTATTTCAGAAACTTGTGAGCTTGAGCTCTGAGTTTCACGGGTCTTTGTTCTGTTCCTGTGTTTTCTTCCACTCCACAAAGTTTAATCATCATGAATTATGAACTACTGTGGAATCCAATGATGACACAGTGAAAGAACTCTAGGAAGTGGAGGAGCCAGTGTATGTATGTGGACGTGTTTCGGGACTCTGAAGAGAATTAAAGATGGTTAGATTAATTCAGCTATAAAAACAGAGATATTTATTCATCAGTTAGCTAGAGATTTTGAAGAGACGTGCACTTTTAAAATGGATTTCATGCATATATAAAATAAATAAATAAACCTAGTTGAGTAGAGAGAATGAAAACTAGTGAAAAATTTGATTAATCTGTGTTCTTTGTACAAATAGAAGGAGCCTGTGTGAGTTCAAACTTAAAAGTCCCTACACTAAAATCAACCAAAACTTGAATTCTGTGAAATTAAAGTAGTTTTAATAAACATGAGAAATTGAAGCTGTACTAAATCTTATGAGAGAAGTCATGGAACATAATAAGTGAGAGCATGGAAAATGGAGGACAGAAAGTGGAAAGGAGGATGGAAATAAAGAGATTGATGAAAAGGGAGCAAGTGAGTGGGGGGTTGTGGGGTCTGATGGATGAAAGCAAGAAAGTGGAGTGAGATGGGGAATCCACTATCAAGTGATGAATACAAATTTGGGTGTAAATAAATAGAGAAATTAAATTGGAATGTGAGGACTCCCCACATATATACATATTACTTTAAATTTTTGTGTGTGCGTTTGTAGTATAATTTTCTTGGGGGCATCTACTCCATCATCCCCACTTGCTCATCACATTTATTTCTACACTTCTATCACTTTC
Source organism: Acacia melanoxylon (assembly GCA_019022615.1). Taxonomy (NCBI): domain Eukaryota; kingdom Viridiplantae; phylum Streptophyta; class Magnoliopsida; order Fabales; family Fabaceae; genus Acacia; species Acacia melanoxylon. The sequence goes on from JAFJYJ010000011.1 coordinate 11,421,128, forward strand.
ATGTATAGCTCCCTCTTCCCTCACTAGTGGGCAATTTTAATTGACTCATTTGATCTTAGATATTATGTTTTGATTTTCAGCATACCCATTATAACCAATGAATATCACAACTTTCTATATGTTTGGTTATTTGTTGCTGTATGTGTGATAAATGTTTTGAAATTTCATTAATTCAGCTGATTTTATAAGTTTTTTTCATCCAATTATATTTTTAAAAAAAATCTTTTTCCTTCAATTTGTTGACGTACACACAAGATAAAATTATAACAACCAGAGATTCACATGCCACAGATACCCTTTTTTATTTATAATCAAGTTAGGATATTGGAATGACCACCTCTATTTTTTTAATTAAAAAAACTGTGTGTGTATGTGTACATCCACACTCAGTCACTCACACCATGAATCAAATCTGTTTATTTTATAGATTGAATTTTCCTTCCATGTTGATATAGTGATTTGAGTGCACTAGCTTGAAAAGTGGTGCATCAGTTTTGCAATTATAATTTATGAAATTTGGTGCTATACAGAAATATTAGGCTGTTTAAGTAACTAAATACCACTTTCCGTCTCATGAGCTCGAGTTTTTATTCCCTTAAATGGTAAACACAATATTTTCCCATTAAAGAAGAGGAATAAAGTTGTTCACGTCGAATACTTTAATTTAAGTACAATTATAGTTCATCATGTTTCATGAGTGTTGATTTTTATTGGCGGCACGATTTTTAATACAGAATTAAGATACGCTTAAGAGCATTCAATTCATGAATAAAGTGACTTTTAATTTGCTTTTCTACCATCAAAATTTGATCTCTCGCACGAACACCGAGTTTTCAAGTACTACCTCCGGTCCTAATTATAGGAGCTAGTTGACTTTTTTTGGAGAGATTAAGAAAATTTAAATAAGTTCTTAATCATTTCATATGTTGTGTTTTCTTAAATTATATATTAGTTTATTGGTCAAACTATTTAGTTTGAAAATAAAAATAAAAATAATCTAAGCTAATTTAATTAGCTTCCTTAATTTCTCCAAAAAAGTCAACTAGCTCTTATAATGAGGACCGGAGTGAGTAATATAATATGAGCCAACTTTTTTTTACGGATGAATTCTATTACACATGAATTAGAATTTCATCTTTTTCAATAACTTTATCAGAGTTTCAGATAAGTTTTTTGGAAAATTAATCTTTCGGTCCCTATAATTTTGGCTCAATTGTAACTCAGTTTCTACACGTTGACTCAGTATAACCCAATCCTTATAGTTTTGACTTGATCGGTTATAACTCAATCTCTGAATTTTGACTCATTGAAATCCGTCCTTATAGTTTCAACCATTTCATAATTTGGTTACTATATTTTAAAATATAGTAGGAATCAAGTTAAAACTATAAGGACTCAAAGATTAATTTTTACTAAGTTTTTTTTTGTTTAGAAGAGTTTTATGTAGGTTGAAAATGCACAAAAAAAAAACATTTGACAAGGGGCAAAAATCAACTTACTCTTGTATTCTATATCAATTGAGGGGCTCATTCAAGATTTTTAAATGGAACTTTTAAGTAGAACAATTAGTGAGTTACAAGTATATAAGACTCGTTTATTATCAAGATTTTTACATTCTACATGGTATTATTTTAATAATTAACAACCTTAACATGCTGTTGTGATTTGCAGCCATAAATGCTAGTGGGTCAAAATCAAGAGTGTGATGAAGTCTCCACTGTGTGGTCCTCCATGGCTGTTTCTGCACTGTCTTCTTGTGAGAAAGCATACTTCACGATGAAGGAGCAAGAAAAAGGCACATCTCATTCAATTATAAAAAAAATCAGTTCGTGTGTATTCTGGTGTACATTATTGCTCAGTGAAGTATGATATGCATTACAGGAAAATATATGGATATTTTTTCAAAAGAGTGAAGCCAGAAAGCTCAGTTTCCAACCAAATGGGCAAAGATGGAGAGCCATATCTTGGCATTAGTTAGGATATGTAAAATGCATCATGTATACAAACAAACAGACAGGATATGTAAAATTCTGTCTATTTTATGATGATAAATTAATAGGTTCTGTTAGCCACTGATGATATCTTAACAGTTTTGTGCAACGATTATAAGTCTTGGTAAAATCACACCCTAAAAGTTAATGATTAAAATCTTAGAGCTCAAAATCTTATAAGGGCCCTCTTTTAAGGTAAGATGTTGGAGGTAGAACTCATACAATTTGCCAAGCAGAATATCACAAATCCAAAACCTTTGTCTCTTTGAATCCCAACATCTTCCATGGCTCCAGCAACGTACAGAAGTAACCTGCAAGCAATTTTATTGGGATTGTTTGGGATACCGGTGGGCAATCAGACTTATGAAAAAAATCTGATTGGGTAAAAGTCAGATTGTGAAATGTGATTTATGTTTGGATTGGTGGTTGCATAAGTAGCTTTTGTGAAATTGAAACTTGTTTAGAATGACTTATGAATAAGTGACTTTTGAGATAATTATAAGAGAAAAATTAAAATCAAAATTACAAAAAATATGAAAAATGCTAGATTACAAATGTTGACAATGCTAAAATATATAATTTAATCAAATAAATATTATATAAGTAACTAGGAAATTAGGCCCGGTATGATTTGGGATCTAATTGTGTCACGAATCTAATTCATTTCAATTGAAGATAACTGATTCATTTTGGTTGAATCTTCCTCAGCAGAATCAGTTGAGGTCTTGAGGAAGATTCTTCATTTACACTAATAGTCTCATTTTAGAACGTGAAAGAAGCGTCGATTAATTTCTCCTAATAAAATTAAGAGAAATTTGAAAAAAAAAAAAAAAAAAAAAAAGCCATAAGCTCAATTTCAAATAAGCTCGATTGGCCAAAGTTAGAAAAGAAAGTTTTTCAAATAAGCTCCTTTTCACCCATAAACTCGATTGGCCAAAGTTTTCATCCAAACGAAAAATTTAAAGAGAAAACCATAAACTTGATTGGAATAATACATAAGCTCCTCAAATAAGTTGTACCAAATAAGTCCATTGTCAATCAAAATTGCCAAATAGCTAAATGTAAGCAGCTTTAACCGTACAAGAGACAGTGATCCAACAAAACTTCACACTAGAAGAAACTTGACCAAGTAAGTATGCATCCGTACGCTCACAATTCATGCACATAGCGTTTGAAACAAATTAGGCAACACTAGTCTAATCAAGAACTCATCTAACCACATCTATCTATTTAAGAAGCCAAAAATAAATTTTAAAAATAGCTAAATTGATTTACATAAGTGGTTAAAGCAAAAAAATTATCAGAAAATGATATTAGTCAATGCCTCAAGAGCAAAATCTTTATATGCGTCCAAATGGTACTGTCTTCTGCAATACCAATCTGAGGCTTTTTTTTTTTTTTTCCAAACATAGGTGAGAGAAGTTGGGAATATGTGTGGCTCACTCAAATTAAAAAAGTGTGGATACAAACACTGTTTCCAAAAAAGAAAGGAAAAAGGGAAAAAGTATGGCCTCACAGTCCCAACAAGCAACTACTCAATTGAATAGAAATGCCCTGTGTCCAAACAAATAGTCTTAACTGCACTTGGTTAAATGCATTGATTCAGCTGGACAAATTTAAATAGAATACAAATATAAATAGAAAGCAGAAAAGGAGTTGCCAACAACCCCATGAAGGATAAAGCTTGGGACTAAATTTAAAATTTGAAAAAGGAAAACAGAGCTTTGATAAATAATATATATATATATAAAAAAAGATAAAACAGAGGTTATGCACAAAGAATGGGATGATGTTAGAATCTGAAAAATTTGAATAGAAATGTCAGAATAGGGAAGAAATAGTAGAGAAGAAGAAGAACTCTAGAATAAAAAAATGAATAGGGAATTAAAAGGAAAAAGAGGGGAGGGAAGATAAAGGAGAGGAGGAACCAGAATATGACTTCTATGGAAAAAGATGAGAGATTTATCTTAATAATAACTTCATTCATTTCATAGTTTGACATAATACGAGTTTATGATATTTATAACCTAGAACAAAAACTGAAAATAACCATCTTATCATATTACTATAAAACCGATAATAATGTAACCAACATTAGACACTTGTAACAATTAACGAAATACAGATAATAAAACATAAAACGTAAATAATGGATGGTTCCTAATTTTCTATCAGGTGGTGGCAGAAGGTTGCTGCATTATAGGATATAAACTTCAATTATCAAGAGGGATTAGGCATTTCTGAAGATGTACCAGCATGATTGGCTGGATTTTGCTCCATCTTCTTTAAGCAATATTCTTTTCCAAGATTCTGAGTTAGCTAAGAATAATTGTACAAATTCGAATGGTGTAAATAACAAGGATGGGGTAGGCTAACTGATAGGAACCGGTCACTATTATAGGTACTGATTGCATTTTAGTTTTAATTTGGTAAGGTGTGTGATAGGTACTGTTAGGTTTTTTGAGAATTTTTTTGGCTTTGACTATTGGTGTGTGTAATCTTTGATTTTGGTTATTAATAGAATTGATAGTTTTGGCTAAAAAAAGAAGAAGAAGAGGGATTAGGCATTTCTGCTATACTCAAATTCCTATTTCTAGAGTTTTTTTTTAAATAACAAAATTTTAGGAGAGGGGTTAAGCTCACCCATAATCCAGAAAGAAAAGACTATGGATTTGCTTCCAAGCATATATAGGTTTGAGAAAGACATACGCCTTCACCTCTACGCTACGTTTTCAAAAATTCACATAAATGACGGATCTCCCAAAGACTCGACCAACTCCAGGATCGATCATTCTTCTTTTTGATGAAAGTGTCCGACCCCTTTACTAATTGAACCCAAATACGAGGATTCCCATTTGTAGTTTTTTTTTTTTTTTTTGATTAAAAGAAGAGGGCTCAAAGTACAAGAGAAAAACATTACATAAGAGGGGAAATAAATCTCAAACACTTTTGATTAACTCAAGATCTTAAACCAGAGGGGCATTCATAAAAAATAAACGAATCTGAAATACCTATCTTAGCCAACTCATCGGCTATTCTTAGAGACACGAATAATGGCACACAACTGAATTTCCCAATCTCGATTTAATAATTGCCTGATTTCCAAAAGTAACTGACTACCGTTGCTAAAGGACTCATCAAGGATTAACTTAACCACCTCATCACCATCAGATTCAAGAACAACTTTTCTCAAGCCCAAATCCCATGCTAAAATAAGAGCCTCAAGGATACCCATTTGTAGAGTTGAATCTTAATTTGGGAAGACGAATCCGACCACCAGCTACTCTAACATTACCCACCCCCCCCCCAAAAAAAAAAAAAACCCCCATTTTTTTCTCATATCGTTGGACCAGCCCAAAAACAACATGGGAGAAAAGTTGCAATTAGTACTTCAAAAATACCCAAACTAAACTAGCCTCTTTCATCACCAATCATCTCTGATGGAAAGATGGTACATGGGATCAAGCCCATCAATTAGTTGACGCCTCCACCTGTGTTTCTTCATTATTATTTTCTTTTGATGTGAAAATGCCTCCAAACTTAAAAACGTTTATAAAGGTATTTATAGATCAATCACTAACAAGATCCTCACATCGGTGAGATTTCATAGCACGACCTTATGATTATAAGTCAAATCCTTCACCAAATTGACCAACCTTTGTTGCTTTTTCTTCATTGTCTCTTATAGACATATTAAACAATGGCTTAGGTGTTTTTTTACCACTAGACCAACAGGAAAAACAAATTCAACTTCTTAATCTAACAACCGATAAAGGAGTTTATTTACTTTTTGATTGAGGTGACTACTAGTTCATTTGTATAAAATATTAAAAGCATTTCAATTCTTTTACGAAAATAAAAAATAAATAACCTGTGAAATTGTTTTAAAAAACTTTTGGACAGATTGTAAAATATGGTTTATTTTTTGGAAAAAAACATCAAATTTGTGAGCGGAAAGGAAGAGCTAACCAGCGAACCCCAAGAAATATTTTCTATGATTAATCAGCGATAATTATACTATTTTCTTTGGACTAAAATAGATTGAAAGGATCATACAAAGAAAAAGAAAACGTATTGAAAAGAAAGGAAACTAGTTTAGCTAATGAAATTAACTACTCATTTGTTAAAATTTCCCTTTAGCTATGAACAATGGATGGCCAAACTTGTCGAGCGTTGGAATTCAAAAACGACCCAACGATAAAACAAGACTTTGAGCTAAAAAACCTCTCCTTAAAGTTAAAGGGTTGATTAGGACCACCATCTTCATTTTGAGAGCAAGTTCATATTGCTTCTGATGAATCATTGTGAATCCTTTGTTTAGAAAAACCAAGCTCTCTGTAAATTACTCTGGAGACCCAAGATCTAATCACCATCCTTATTCCCACCACCCCATCTCTGCTTCAAGCTACTTATTATTTCGTCTGTGTTAATCAGTGTATCACTCATTTGTGTTTCATCTTGATTTAATAAGATTTGTATTCAATGATAATCTGAACCTTAAATTAAGAGTTAATATACTGTTTGGTTTTTATAGTTTGCAAACATTTTGATTTTAATTCATATAGTTTTAAACCAAGGCTTTGACTTTTTAGGGGCTAATATAGTATTGGTATTTATTAAAATATAAGGACTAAAGTTTTAGATAGGAAAAACGTGAAGACCAAAACATATGATTTGAAAGTAAAGTATAGGTAGGGGTGAGCAAATCAAAACCGAAACCGAAAACCAAACCGAATAATTCGGTGTTCGGTTTTTCGGTTCGGTTCAGTTTTTGAAGCTAGCTTAATTCGGTGTTCGGTTCGGTGGTTGCAAATTTATTTCGGTTAAAACCGAAAAACAAAAAAAAAAAAATTAATTTCTTTTTTGGTAGAAATAACTGAAATTAATTAAAACGACGATGCATATGTATGAGTCAGACCTAACCTTATGAGTCATAACCCTCTGCCCACCTCAACTGCAGACCAGTACCAAACGTCCAAACCCAACCCAATTCCTCTTTCCATCATTATTCCATGTTTTGATTTTAAAATCTACAACCTATTGTCATACAAGTGAAGATCGATATATACTAGGTGCTCTATGTAAAGTATACTATAGCCGGGTTGCACTCAATAGTCAATATTGTAGATTGATTCAGCCAAAAAAAAGAAAGTAGATTGGCCATTTTACAGAATTAACCCAAACAAGAAGGCCTACAATAAAGCCCAACTTAAACCCAAAAACCGAATTAACTACAAAACCAAACCGAAATATTTCGGTTAATTCGGTTCGGTTTTTTCGGTACTTCGGTTTTAACCAAAAACCGAATGCTCAACCCTACCTGTATAGGAGCCAAAACCAAATTGAAATCAAATTATGAAGATTAAACATTATAGATATTATCTTTTAAATTGATATCAGAATGCTCATAATTTTAGGTTTGAACGCACTTCAAAAATGGAAAAGCTGCATTATAATTTTAGGTTTGAGCAATTCAAACAATTTGCTCCTCATTCAAAGGGATGCTGCAAGCCTGCAATAATAGACCCCATAGATAATATTATTGTAGATATGTTTTGATAAAACCATGTATTGGTTTAAACAAGATTTTTGGTGAAAAAAGGTTTACAATTCAAATTAAAACAAGAAAGAAGTGGGGGATGAGAAAGATAATGATTAAAAATGAGAGGCACAGAGTGGCAGAGCCCAGTAAAAATCATATATTTCTCGTTTCTTGCAAATGGTGAATTGGAATAAAACATTAAATCGATTTTTAATGAAATTGATTTTTAACAACAACAACCAAAAAAACGTTGTACAAAATTGTCTTTTGCTTACTTTTTTTAAAATGTTTTTTTTTCCTGTGGCGAAGGACAGGAGGCAACTGGGAGAACTTATGTTGGCAATGAAATGATGAACAAGAACATGAAATGAGGATAATAAAAAATAATTTAAAAACCCAAAGTATTTTTTTTTTTTATAAGAAAAAGTTTTGAAGGGGTTCGACATCGCCTCATGCCAGCAAGCAAGACGCCCGGCCATGAAGACTTTCGGGACTTACGAGATCGCCTACCAAAGGAGTCGTGACGGCAGAGGGGATCAAACCCACGACCCAAGGGTCTAATCCTGGATCCCTTACCATCTATGCCAACTCACATTGGCAAAAACCCAAAGTATTTCAGTACAAGGAGATCTCTAGTAAAAGCAATACAATCCAATAGTCAGATCTATAAAAAGGCCCACATGAGCCCAAGTCAGTAGTATAACAAACAGTGGGCTCGCAGAAAAGCCCATCAAAGATATTCTAAAGTATACTTCTAAAATAGTCAAAATTATAAAGCCGAGACGTTCAGTTTTGTGGAGATTTAGCAGCTATGCCCAGCCATGGCATTGACTCTACTGGCTTGCTAGGCCCCACCGTGGGTTTGTTTGCTTGATATGGAGCTTTGGCAGCAATTCTGTAGAACACAAGATTAAAAAAAAACATCAAACATTTGACCCAGAACAACGTCATCAATCTACAAATCTATGATCGATTTTCTGACTTAGGAATGTTGCTTTGTATTAGATTGCTTACCTATCCTTTCTCTTCTCCAAGAACCGGTGAAGCGATGCGTTACGCATAATAGGCAGATCTGGAAAGAGAGGAAAGTGATTGATGATCAGAAACGCATCATCCCATGAAACCTAAATCTTTTTTTAAGGTTTAAACATAGTATTGATCAAAAGATTATACCGCAAGTAACAGGAATGGAAGGTGCTTGAGGACGAGGAGCGATTGAAGCGCTTCGATCAGCAGAGGCTTTGATCAAATTAGCAGGAAACGAAGGTGCGCTCTGAGCAAAAGTGTAAACAGAAGGGTTTTGACTTTGGGAATTTCCTTTGCTGGCAAAAGACATGATCTCCTTGGCTTTCTCGGCCGGAAAATCATCGAAAATTATGACTTGTCCGGCATAAAAGATTGTCAGTTGTGGAGAGTTAGAAACCTTGGGAACACTGTAATTCATGGAAGAGACCGTCGGTCAAGGTCCTGGCAATTTTCCGTACAAAATTCATGAGAAAAAACAATTGTGGAAAATCAAAGATACCTGGAATTAGAGAGTAAATCCTGTGTTGTCACAGTGTTTTCCTTAGTTGGAAATAAGTCCATGGTTGTCGCAGTCTGACCAGTTGCTTCAGTTGACCCTGTAAAGTTTTTAGACAAGAAAACATTTATGAGAAACCAACCCATTTATGATGTACCGAAAATCTTTTTGACCAATATGCAGCAATCCTCTTCTTATGCCACAGAACAAAAGTCCTAAACATTTGGGCAAAAAATATATCCCAAAAATTAAAGGACAATTTGTGCATAATTTGGACATGTGATTTTTTATTCATGAGTATGTGAAACTAGATCTCCCACTGATTTGATAAAATAAGAAGATTGAAGAGTGAAACTTGAAATATGGGTTCATGTCTGGGAACGGGGGAGCAATAAAACCGTTTTAGACGAACCAAGGGGCAAGTAATAAGTGAACATGAAGATTCAAAATCCAAATCAAAACTTTTTCCAATAACTTGCTATTCCGAGGAACCAAACAGAAAGAGTAGGAAAGTATTTCGCTGAGTGGCAGAAAATTGGGAAAAACAGAGAGAGAGAGAGAGAGAGAATGGAATCACACCAATTGCGTCGGTGCTGCACTTCATCCCAAGGGAAAGATCTCCAAAGCTACCTTTCTCCTTCAGGTACTGACTCAGCAGACTGCAAGTCTGCGAGAAAAAAGGCTTCTCCGGCAACTTGACCGGCGTCTGCCCGGAAAATTCAGAGGAGCTCGACATTTGGCGCCAAAATTAACAGAGAAAACAAGCTATTGGTGCTGAGAAAGATGCCACAGGAGGGTTTTTGCTCGGAGAATCGAAGGTGAATGACGTAGGAAAGCGTTTGAAGTTGACAAACAGGGACGAACCACGGAGAGGGAAAGAGAACGATGAAGGGTTTGAGTTTCCAATGAAGGAATCTGGTAATATAATAGGGCAGCGTGAAGGGGAATTATTATCTTAAATAAATAAAAAATTAGGAAGGGTTTTGGAAACGAGTGGGGATTTTTTTTTTTTATTATTATAATGTTATTGGCGGGGGAATTAAAGCACGAGGAATACGTGGGGGTTGTTTGGGTGTTCCTTTTCTTGCCTCCCAAATTGCAGTTGTCCAAGTCCACCTCGTAACTTTTCTTTATCTATGTTTTTTAAATTAATATATTTATTTAAATTTTGGTTGGCTGGTCCGGGCAACAAGTCACTGTGCACCGTCGACAGGACTTTATTAATTGATTCACGCCTCTCTCGTTTAGTAATCACTTAATCCACCACGTGTTCTTTGCTTCCTTCAAACGGAAACCCCCCATGTTCTTCCTACTCCATCCCTCCCCCGGCCATTGCGTGTCTTTTAAGACCTTCTTTGTTAATTATCATATTTTTAATTAACATTATGGAAAAAAAGTTTCTCAATGGCTCCGGTTTCATTCTCCTTTATACACACATTTTTAAATTCATTAGGTTCATTAATTAAATTATTTAAAAATGTTTTTATTTTCATCTTTATCCTGATAAGTGTCATAAATTTAGTAAATATATATAGTTCAACTGAGATTGTAGAAAATATAATAGATGCATGAGTTTTGACAAACAAAATATAACGATACTTTTTATATTTCTTGTGATTGACCGATGAAATTCTTGGGAAATACAATTTATTAAAGGATTAGAAGGAGTAAATCAATATTTTTTTCATTTACTTTAAATTTTTATTGTGTAGAAAAAACTTTACATACTTTGATAGGTCATTCAAAAATATTTTCATAAAAAACCTTATTTTTTGAGTTAAATAAAATATTGGGCAACCTTGTACACTGCCGAGTGATTTGTTAATAATCTATAATGTTTGATTAAATTTTGCTTCCTCTCTTGTCTAAGTTATAAGTCATGTCCAATAGGGAAAAAGTAAAACCTTAAAATTTAGTAAATTTTTAACTTTATTCTTATTCAATCTACTCTATATTCCATAAGAGCAACGTATACATGATAAATAGTAAATAGAGAGAAAAATTATTAGATTAATATGAAAAATTTAATGATGTGACTTATAAATTTAAAAAAATGATTTTCTTTCTAGTTTATAAATAATAGCGGAGGAGTTATAAAATAAGATAATTAATAGATGTTGAATAAGTGAAATGAAACGTGAAGCCAAGAAGAAAAAACAGGAAGTAAAACGGTGGTCAGTGTTTGAGGAAGACACGAGGAAACTTCGTGGCTTTGATAAACTATACCACAAAAATTCAACGGAGTTTAATTAAATGTTGGGCGCATGTGACTTAAAGACTTGGTTATAGGATTCCTCTGTTAACCTTGACAGCTATGTCATTGAATCATTTTTTTATACAAAATAAATTAACATCGAGATGTTTGACTCGTTCAATTATTTGAATTTCTCTGTTTTTTTTTATATTAGAATTTCATGTTCAAAGTAAGAAGTCTAGTGATGAAAGCCATCGCATTTTTTGCCGGAAAATTCACAACACGAAAACATGTTGCTAGGAAAAACAGTATTATATTCTCATTGCATTCAACTCTGACTTTGGTTTTCTGGCTAGAGTAATCAATTGTACGCCGTTCATGCTATTGTTAGATAATAATACTTCATACTTTAATTATAAGACATAATTGATTTTTTAAAAAAGATTAAAAAAATTGAATATATTACTTTAGAGTATTTATATTTATGATCGGAGGGAGTAATATTTTTAAATAAATATAAATATGTAGTATTTACCCTTAGATAAAATCATTTCTAATTAAGAGGGAAGGGGAGATGAGGGAGAGAAATCTTTTATCTTGTTTTGACCAGACTACCCATAATTTTTTTAAAATATTCCATAACTATATTTTCAAAAAAAAAAAAAAATCTTCTCATTAATAGTAATCTGGTAAAAGTCCTCACTCCCCTCATATCCCTTCCCTCCAATTCAAACACGTTGTTAAGGACAGAAGGAGTAGTTGACATTAATTAATTTGTGGTTTGATATGAAATTTAAACTTAAAATATATTCATGGTATAGCTGCGCTGTGGGATGCGCCGGTGGTATGTATGTATGTATGTGTTGGGTCTGTCCCCGGTTTTCATGCTTAAAAGAGGGGGGGAAATGTCCAATGAAAGTGACGTTAAGCTTATAGTAATTCAAATGCAAGCAACCCCGGGGTTAAAAAAATTATTTTTGGCCAAGGTTGTCAAGATTATTTATATTTTTTTATATACTCAGTAATATAATGTGGATAAAATCATCAACCTTTTCAGTTTTCAGTGATATTTGAATTAGTTTTTGAAAAATAACTTTTATAATTTACGAGATAAACATGTAAAAAAAATTTGTCTCGACTTGTGGAAAAATACTTCTGAAACAATGATTTTACACTTACCCAAACACCCACTAAACCCTAGCTGTGGCAAATAAATAAATATTAATCTTGTTTTGAATGACAATTAGAACTTTTAAAAACAATTTTTTAATCATGATTTACATTATATAATATAAATTTGTAACATGAGTTTTATCCCAGTTCGAGTGAAAGTACTTATGATAAACAACTCCAAATCAAATAAGAACATTGTCATTCTGATGACCACATTTTTGTTGTTGCCAGAAATGTTAGACATATAGGCGATCTAATCATACTGATCAACTAAATAGCAATTAGATCAATGCGGAATTAAATATAGGATCTACATACCTCCAGCCATTGTTTTTCCTGAAGAAGAAGCTTTCCTTATATGGATCTTCTAAGCCTTCACTCTCTCTTCTACAGATGGTGTGCGTTTTTGTGTACATGAGTGAGAGCAGACTTAGGGACCATAAAATATATAGGCATGTCTCTTACCTCTGCCCATCAAAAAGATGAGAAACAATTATGCCTAAAGGGCGATTATGAAAATGGGCGGCTGAAGCATAATGGAGATAGTGGGTGAAGTAAGTGAAGAATAATAAATCATGTGGGGACCATATAAATTCCAACATTCTCCCACTTGGTTCACACATACTATAGTGAAAAACAAAATGCATGGATCATAGCAATAGGTCCTCTTATAAACGAGTATTATCTTCCATGTATCACAATGCATTATGTCTCCCTCGCCCATATCACTTAATGAATAAACCCCATGTTTATTCTAGGTCCAAACTTCAATGATATTTCTCAAAATGAATATGTGCACAAAACTGAAATGAGAAAATATCACAAATAGAGTTTTATAAATAATATCGTTCTTACAACGAAAATTACATAAAGGAATCAAGTCTCATTCTTTCTGCATGATCCTGAAATTTCAATGTAGGCATGCATTTAGTTAAAGGATTAGCAATAATCAATTCAGTGCTCACGTGTTCAATAACCACTGATTTATTTTTAACACGCACTTTTATGGCTAAACACTCAATGTCGATAGGCTTGATTCGACTACCACCTTTATTGTTCTTAGCCATAAAAACAGCAGCTGAATTGTCACAATATTACCTCAATAGGCTAGAAATTGGATCCATAATTCTAAGCCGAGAAATGAAACTATTCATTCATACACCATGTGAGATAATCTCAAAACAAGATACAAACTCAACTTACATAGTGGAAGTAGCAATTAAAGATCGCTTTTTACTACTCCATGATACAGTTCTATTGGCTAGCATGAAAATATATCCTGAAGCGGATTTTCTTAAGTCAATGCAGCCAGCATAATCTGAATCGTAGTAACCAGTCACTTCCAAATTGTTGATTCGTTTGTACTTAAGCATGTACTCTTTAGTACCTTAAAGGTATACCAATACCTTCTTTGCAGCTTTCCAGTGGTCCATACCTGGATTACTCTAATATCTCCTTAGCATTCCAACAGCAAATGCTATGACAGGTCTTGTGTAGACCTGAGCATACATAAGACTTTCTACTGCTGAAGCTTAAGGAATGTATTTCATTTGTTCCCGCTAAAAGTTATTCTTTGGGCACTGGTCCAAATTGAACCTGTCACCTTTTCACAATAAGAGCTATACTTGGTGAACAATTCCTCATGCAAAATCTTTCCAAAACTTTTTTGATATAGGTCTCCTGAGACAAACCTAGAATATCTCAACGTCTGTCTCTATGTATCTTAATGCCAGTGACATAAGATACATCTCCCATATCCTTCAAGTCAAAGTTTTTAAAGGAATTGTTTCACCTCATATAGTAAATCATTATCATTGGTTGCAAGTAAACTATCATCCACATATAGAATAAGGAAACAAGTCTTGCTCCCAAGTAACCTTTTGGTATATACATTCATCCACAATGTTCTCTACACAACCAAATGAAGAGATAACATCATGAAATTTTAAATACCATTGATGGGAAGCTTGTTTCAATCCATATATAGATTTCTTGAGCTTGCACACCAAATGCTCATCATTATTAGAGGAAAAATCCTTCTGGTTGTTTCATATAAACCTCTTCCTCTAATTCACCATTGAAAAAGGTTGTTTTCACATCCATTTGTTGCAACTCTATGTCAAAATGTGCAACTAATGCCAGAATGATACGAAGAGAATCTTTCTTAGATAGAGGAGAAAATGTCTCCTTGTAGTCGATTCCTTCTCTTTGAGTGAATCCTTTAGCAATGAGTCTTGCTTCATATCTGTCAATGTTGCAAATTGAGTCTCTCTTTGTTTTAAAGACATATTTTCATCCAATGGCTTTTACACCATCAGGCAACTTAACAAGATCTCAGACTCTATTAGATGCCTTAGTATTCATCTTAGTCTTCATAGCATCATACCATGATCTACAGTTCATGGTTTGTGGAAACGTTCCAGGATCATTTTCAACTCCAATTATAGTCAGATTCTTGCAGATACACAATAAATTCACTAAGTATCATTGATCTTATTGTTCTAGTAGATATACTTAATGTTGTTTCATTATCTTCTTGAGAAACTTGTTGTTCAACTGGTTGCTCAACAATTTCTTATTGTTTCTCATCAACAACTTGATCTACTAGATCAATATCAGCAGGTTGTGGATCTTGAATAACTGAGTGTACAATATTCGGTTGAACCGAAGGAATATTGTTAACAATCAATCTCAAACTTGAAGTGGAAGGTTGACTATTTAAATAATATTTTTTCAAAAACAAGGTTTCAAAATTGATTGCTCCCACTAATCAAGTCATATTCAAGGAATTCTCCCATTTGCATTTTCAACCTTCCCTCCTCCTAAACACACATGGTCAAAAGTTCATTGATTAACCATTTATCCTTATGTGTGTTGTAGGATATCCTAAAAGGGTCTATATGGCCGTAGAAGAGTGTTCAAAATATAGTGTACAAAGAAAGAATCAGACATATCAACCTCAAGTGATTTAAGTTGAGCTGCAATGTCTCTCATCTGTATAATGTGCTTGCACACATCTTTTACTATAGTGAGTCTGGGGAATGAAAACTTCATAGTTATCACCCCTCAATTCGGAAATATCACATTTCATATCAAAGAAATTCGCAGGTTGTTTGACTGCATAGTATTGAACATACATGCTTATAACTAAAATTTGAGACTAATAATTTATCATGTTTTACCAATGTAAATCATGCTTAAAAAACCATGAATTTCTCGACATACAACTTGCACCGTGGGCTAAAGTTATAATTCGATTAGATCCATATATTTTATGATAAAACCATCAAATTATTTCCTTATTCTTAATTCTTGCGGGTACATTAAGAATATAATTTGATATTCTATCTCAATTAATCATATAATTATAAATTCGTATCACTAAAGTCTACCTGTGGGCAAAGACAATAGCATAGCATGAATTTATCTCGAATTGATGAAACTAGAATGCAGTTATATCCCCTAATACATGTGGGCTACTTAGAAAATATAAAGCCGTTCCATTCCACCCTAATTAAAACAATGATTATAACTATCTACCTGTGGGCAAAGATTAATTATAACCACATATTTAATTACAATGGATGTCTTTAAATCTTTGTATGATGTATTTTGTTCATTAGAACAAAATAGAGCTTATGTGCCTAGTGAGGATGTTTTGGTTACTCCTCGGTTCTATATACTCATCACAAAGACATCACACCATTGTGTATACTAATTGTACATATGACCATAATTTTGATATGGTATAGCCTTATGTGATTAAGTATGCATAACACATGTGTATAAGGATATTGTAGTTATTCCTTAAACAAATATGTATGCTAATCACTAATATCAAATATGCACAATCTAAATACCATACACAATGTCAATAGGAATCTTAATTTAATTAATTCAATCAATTAAATCATTAATGTGAATAAAATTTCATTTACTCACCTGCCAAAGATTGATACAACTAAAATCCATATGTGATTATTTATGCATGTTATAAGAGAGCGTTAGAGCTACCACTCTAACACGCAAATTAATCACAAATATCGATAATGTGCACTTAAATTTTGTATATGCACAGCTTCATGGAAGACTTAACCAATTAATTTAATCAACATAAGTGAGTTAATCACAAATATCAATAATGTGCACTTAAATTCTATATATGCACAACTTTATGGAAGACTTAACCAATTAATTTAATCAACATAAGTGACTAAATACAATCCTCCCACTCTGATTAAATTAATATTACCAATATTAATCACCAAAATTAATCTTGTGCATTTAGATTCCATATATGTATAAAATTTTTAATGAGAATTTAATTGATCAATTTAATCAAATAAATGTGATTAAATAATCATCTTAAACAAATTCTCCCACTATTTTGTGCATTCAAAATAAATCCAATATATGCATCTTAATGGAGGGGTTAATTGATTAACTAAATAATCAAATTAAAAGAAAAATCCTCCGACTTTTTTATGTGCCCAAAAAAATTGTTTAAATAACTAATTTTGGCACTTTCCATCTTAAATTAAGTTTTACAAAATTTTAAACAGTTAAATAATTGTCTAAAGTTAATTTTCTAAATATTTAGACAATTAAATAACATATAAAATAATTTTGCAAACTTTTCAAAATATGAAAGAAAAACAAAATTGCCAAAATCAAACATTTTCTTAATTTAAACAATTAAATGTGACATAATCACAACTATACATAAAACAGAAGTTAATTAGTAAACAATGAGCAAATTATTTTACCCACAATTCATTTCTGTAGATTAAAATTTCAAAGCCCAAAACACAAATGTTCTTTCAATCATTCCAGAGTCCAAAACGTGATTTTCATTTTACCTTGGCACATTTATGCCAGCCATAAAGTCATACACATAATGGAATTCAATGCACATGATTCCACTCAGAAATAATTCAAACGCATGACACTGTAAACAAATCATTTAAACTTAATAATGATTCATTTACGCCATTTAATGCACATTTATGGAATTCAATGCACATTTATGCCATACGCATGACTCATACGTTTTAGAAACAAAACGAAATAATGAGGCAAAGCATCAACTTTTAGAATATATATATTATATTATATTATTATTAAAATAATATAATATATTATTATATATTATAATAATGATTCATTTAATGGCATACTAATATTAATTCTACAATAAATACCAATTAAGTAAAACCCATACGTTGAATTATAAATATATGGGATACTAATTCATATAAATATAAGTTGAATTATATCAAATTATGCCCAAATTAATACCAAATATATTAATTTACGCCCATAAGTTTAATGCACATCATTTAATGCCATACTGCCCATACGTTTTATTTTTCAACTCCACCAAAACGTAATGTCTAGAGGTTTGAAAAATTTGATCAAGGGAAAATTATATGAAAATACCCATAAGAGAAAATTACACTTAAGGTCCCTTTTTGAATAATGGCATAATCCGGTTCAGATCATCTTTCCAGCGAGTCCAGAACTCTTTACCGGCACCTCCAATCGCCAAATCCAAAAGCGACCGGGAAGGATCCGCTACTTCCATGATCTGAGATGCCACCATGAACTGAAACACAGCCACCGGAAACAGTGCTCCATATCCAGTTTCCGGTGATCCTAATGCTGTTGTCGTCCATATTTCTTGGCAATGGAGAACTTAAATAGCCTCCAATTCCGACAAAAATAAGGGCAATTATAGTCTGTATATTAATCTTTCATATAATCACACAATTGAAATCGAAGATCAAAACAAAATCTCCATTTTCTGTCCACAGTGTTCATGAATAATCAAGCCAAATCCAGATCAAAAACATAAACAAGAATAGGAGCACAGGTCCAGATCAAAATAAAAATCATAGATCTGAACAAAAGGTTTTCAGATTCTTCCCATAAAAATGACGTGAAGAAACTCAAAAGAATCCAGGAACTCATACTAAGATTAAGAACAATTAGTTTGAAATTAAAAAAAAAAACTTCAGATTAGAGAATCAATTAACATATATATTGATTCTATAGAACAAAAGCCAGGGAAAATATTCCAGAAAATCCATATTGAAAACATATTAAAATATATAATATGTATCAAGATCAAAACCAAGGATTCAACGCTTCAAGAAACATGAACAGAGAGACAATGAAAACAATGTTGGCAATCATTAAAAAAAAAAACAAAATTGATCGCCTCTCCTGATGAAATAAGCATGCATACATTCACATAAAAAAACAGAAAAACTCCAGATTAAATATATGCATCAAATTTCTCCAAACAGTTGAAGAAAATAAAATTTCATCGGTCAAAAATCAAGGCAGAGGAATACGTGGCTCTGATACCAAATGTTAGACATATAGGCGATCTAATCATACTGATCAACTAAATAGCAAATAGATCAATGCGAAATTAAATATAAGATCTACATACCTCCAGCCATTGTTTTTCTGAAGAAGAAGCTTTCCTTATATGGATCTTCTAAGCCTTCACTCTCTCTTCTACCGATGGTGTGCGTTTTTGTGTACATGAGTGAGAGCGGACTTAGGGACCATAAAATATATAGGCATGTCTCTTACCTCTGCCCATCAAAAAGATGAGAAACAATTATGCCTAAAGGGCGGTTATGAAAATGGGCGGCTGAAGCATAATGGAGATAGTGGGTGAAGTAAGTGAAGAATAATAAATCATGTGGGGATCACATAAAATCCAACAGGAAAGTCTAACACTGTTACTATAATCAAACATAACTATACGTGCAAGTAAAGAAGGGGAAAAAAAAAAAACTACGCCTATGAGGTAACCTTAACAAGACAGAAAGGAAAAAATCATTTTCTTTCTGCCTTATTAAATTAATTTTGAATAGTAGAGAAACATAAACCATAAAGTACTTGAGTTAATTGAAATGGAATGATGAATCAATTCTATAAAGTGAGGATTCACGAAAAAATCAACGGCACAAAAACAAAAAAGAATTTTTTTTTTTTTAAAAAAAAAAGCCTAACCTACACTAAAATGGAAAAGCCTGGCACTGCTCAATGTTTATAGATAGGCATCAATAATTGCCTTTTCCCCACTCTAGATTAAATTAAAGGAAAATCAACATTAATTATTTGCAGCAGTTAATTGATCTGCGTTTGTTTATTTACTTCAGAAGTGGCACTAACCATTTCTTAGTGAGGGTTAGAAGTGTTTTTTTTCGTAAATTGAGACAAAATTCTTTTTATATATTTATTTTGTAAATCATAAAAGAAATTCTCTAAATATACGTTTAATTTGATTCGGTGACAGATTGTAAAGACGCTGTCTCTGCAACTGAGGGTTCATAGTTTTCATGGGTATATAGAGGCTTTATTATTTTTGTATACGTATTATTCTCAACCTAACTGTGTTATATCGGATTATAGCGTTCTAAAAAAGGAAAACTGTTGAGTTGAAGCAGCACGTGGTGGGGGGAACAGAACTGTGATGGTGAAGCTAAGCTTAAATGGATCCAAAATGTTAGAAACCAAGATCTGTGTCGGGTGGCAAAAAAGCGTATATGGTGTGTTCGTGGCGGGACCTAAACGGATTCATTTTGGATATATTTGTCCTCATCATGCATATCCGATCCATTTGTTGCTTCACGCGGCCGCCTTCACATATTACTCTTTCCATTTCTAGTATAAGATATATTTATCTAAATTAATTAATATAATTTATACTATCTAAAATATCATAATCATTTTTTTTAATTCCTTCTTCACTCTTTTCTTTAATTATTATTGAGGGAGCATTTAGAAAAACTGAAAATATAAAAATTATATCTTATATCTAGAACTAAGATCAACTTCCCAAATATATCTTATATTAAAAATTAGGGAGAGTATTTGTTTTAAAATAATAATAATGTTTTATATATAAAACAGAAATAAATTTAAAATGAAAAATGGTTTACTTTTATTATTTATAATAATTAATTTTATTCTTTATTTCTAAAAGTTCAAGAATCCTGAAACTTGATTGAGTTGGGTAATCCGATATTTTAAGTTTATTCAATTAAATCATCAGTCCTATAATATGAACTTGAGCTTAAAGCTTTTTAATATTGAAACGTGATTGTTTTGTGAACGTTTTTTATTCTTAAAACCAAAGGAAGAAAGTTTAGGGGCCAAAAAAAGACACGCGAGGGGAGGGAAAAGTAGTGAAGGATTGCGCGTATGGGGGATGAGTAATAATGCGACACCTGGCAGAAGCCGGTGCATGGCGTCTCTGCGTCGTGTGGAGTCCACGTTATGTGCGGAAAATGCATTTAAGGGCCTTTTTGAAGAAAAAAAAAATCTTAAAAAAGCCCAAGATTCCGAAAATCCACCTGGGATTTTAGAATCTTCGTTGACAACTAAATCAGCCACATTAACAACAAAATCAATACCCGTTAATTGTCCCTTATGGATTTTTCCTAATAATTAAGTGTCTCTTATGTGCTCATACCTCTATTAGAGGAATGAGCATTTTTTTATATATATTGTATTTATTTATATTTAAATTATATGATGCTTTCTGAAATGTGTTTTGCACCCGGTGTTGTTCATTTTATCGAAAACATTTATACTCTAATTTTTTTATAAGAATAAATATCCTTTTTACGGTCGACAAAAAACGCGATCCCCATTTTGGTCCCTTAAAAAAAAAGTCATTTTTTACTATAAAAAAGGCGAATAAGGGTCGATTGGTTGACATTTTGATCCTTCACAAATTTTCAAAAGGTCATTTTTATTCCATAAAAAGGACGAATAAGGGTCAATTTTTTTGTAAAGAACCAAAATGGGGTCCGTGTTTATTGTCAAAGACTAGAAAGGGTATTTACTCTTTTTATAATTAAGTCCGTATATACACATAAAAGAAGCCACTTACCTTAAAAGGAACGGAACAAGTATGACTGGTACCACTGGTCTCTATTTATAAGTCCAGTTTCAAGTAATAAATAAGATTATGACAATTTTACCCATGTTAATTGCACCTATGAAGATGGAAAGAGAAGAAACAGTTAAAAAATATACAATCATAAATGAGGGCAAAGTTGAAAATTTACCCCATCATCATTGTGTCAACTAACTTTCCTTGGTATGTGAGATTTGGTCAAACTGGACTTATAAATAGGATCAGAGTGGTAAGCAACAATCTTTGATTTACACGCAATGATAATTAATACACATGATACGTGTTTTATATGAAAAAAAAAAAGATACTCTCAAATTAATTAGTTTTTAGTTCTACATTCACAAATATTTGTTTGTAACACCAGTATAAAAAAACTAATTAATTTGAGATACTGGGTGCAAAACACATTTCAGAAAGTAATATATAATTTAAATATAAAAAAATAAAATAAAAAATATACTCATCCTTCTAATAGAGATATGAGTACATAAGGGGTACCTAATTATTGAGCACCTAATGTGGACTCCTCCGCGTGGGGGTCACAGTAAAGTAAGGTTATGATATTTCTTAATTCTTGGCCAATCCGAAAATTGCAGTAAATGAAAAATAGGAAAAAAAGAGTACTTGGTCCGGGCTTAAATTTTTTAGAGTTAACTTTTTTAAAGAGATTAAAGAAGCTAAATAAATTATTTAATCATATCATATATAGTGTATCATTAAATTATACATTCTTTTATAAGTTAGATAAACTAGTTTAATTTAGAGAGAAAATGATAAATATGAACACTTTAAAGTAATTTAATTAACTTCTTTAATTTTTTTTTTTTAAAAAAAATCAACCGCAGGTGGTAGTTAGGAGCAGCGTTGAATTCGAACGCGTTATGAAATATATTAGCAATAGACTAAGAAGAGAGCAGGTGAAAAGCAGCAGCTAAAGAGTAAAGACCAAGTCCAAATGAACCTTCCCTCCATCATCTTCCCATATGCCCCTGAACATAAACAATGAAACGTAGCAGTAGTGGTGTGTATAATATATGCGTGTCTAATATTAATACTAAAAGTTGAATAAAATTGATCTACCACTGAATTAACTAGATCATGAAACAACCGAACTCATGTTTGATTCTTACTTTTTTAAAAAAGACTAATGGAGAGGCATATAGATTGCCAAGAATCTATTTATATTAGTCGGTTACTCAGATAATTAGTAAAAGTGTTAAACATCAAGTGACTAAAAGTAAGGTTTTTTTTTTTTGGGGAGGAAGAACGAGGGTGATTGGGAAAAAGGAATGTAGGGGCGTAGGGTGAGTCAGGTTTCTCTACTAATCATCTCTCTGCTTATCCCTCCCCATAATCAGATCTGGTCGTCGAAATCTTGATCCAAGGATCAGAATTTTTTTCAAAAATCGCACGCGGTAAAAAATAACCACGTGCGGTTTTTTGGAAAATATTTTTAGACCCTTAGATCAAGATTTCGACGGTCAGATCTGATTATAGGGAGGGATACGCAGAGAGATGATTAGCAGAGTATCTGCTTCCGGCGGGAAACACGTTAGAAGAAAGGAGCCAGGAAGAGACGCGTGTGGAAAACGCGGGGAGGTCAGGGGGTAGTTGGGAAGGGGTTACGGTTGACCAACACGTACGATTCTTTTTTTTGAAAAAAAAATGAATGACGACAATAACGTGGGAGGTGGATATAGTTAATTATAAAGCGATTAAAAAAGGGAAAAGATTAAAAAAAACAACTTTAATTTGTAAATTTTGAAATCAGGGTTATTAAGAGTTGACAAGGAAATAATGAAATTTGATAATTAATTGACAATTCATTTTTTAAGAAAATACCTAATTTTACAAATTGAAGATTCTTTTTCCTTAAAATGAAAAAGAAAAAGAAAAAGAAAAGGGGAGGGGGCATGTGATTGTGAGGTGGATATAGAAGGAATTCATAGGTACAATAATAAAGGAAATCACGAGACAAGACGAAGGCGTAGGCAGGGATTTGATTCCCTGCTTCTTTTTATTGGGAGCGTCCCTTCCACGTGATCATCTTCATCCCATTAATGTATGGTCGTCGTCGTCGGAGTTAGGCCTCCACAACCACACCCAGGGCGGCTATTGCTAGGCTGTCCTGTCCTTTATTGCTTTCTCTGTCGTGTTGTACGTAATAATCAATTAAATTCCACTTAGGCATCATGTATTATTATTTTGTTTCTTTAACTTTTTTATTTTAACAAAAACCCACCACACAAGACCAGGAGCGCCAGGTAAATACATGTGTTGTTGAATTTGCTGCCCCTCATTTTAATTAGAGTAAATATTTTTTTGGGTTTCTGGAAAAAAATACGGACCCTATTTTTTCTTCACAAAAAAAATACCTTTTTTTCTCCCGAAAAAAAGATGAATAAGGGTCGATTGGTGAACATTTTTGGTTCGCAAATTTTAAAAAACCCTATTTTTACTATAAAAAATTTATTGGAGGTCATATTTTTTATCGGGGGCTAAAAAAAAAGTATTTACTCTTTTAATTATTACGACTGCTCTTATTAATATAATAAGGTGTTACTGTCCCAACATAGGACGGCCGATTATCAATGTGGTTCAATGCTATACATGGCTCTGAAATTAAACCACTTCCCACAAACGTTACAAGTCCTCTAGTTCTAAATGCAGAACATATTTTATAATATAAATTATGGGGTTTAAACTTCTCATGTTGCATAAGAAGAAGAAGATTCCTACACACATGAAATGATGGGACCCATATATATATATATATATAATACTAATTATATATATGTGGGCCCCACTATTTTGTGTGAATATCGAAAAAAACACTTCTCCTACAACATGAGAAGTGTTTTTCTCATAAATTATTTTATAAACTATGTCTTTATATTCCAAAGAAAATAAAAATAAAAATCAGGTAGTAGTATTTTGACTGCTACATACTGTTATTGCAATATATTCATATGGTTTACTCCGTTCTACTCTCTCTGATCCTTATTATAAGGCACTAACTAACTTTTCTCACAAACCAATAAAAGTAGTTAAAGTCAATAAAGTTGTCCTAGAATCTAAGTAATTTCCAATATTGTCCCTACTAATTACATTAAATTCTAATATTATATTAATTATTACTCTCACCCACTATCTTTATTAATTAAGTGATACATGGAAAAAAATAATCTTTTTTCATTGGAACAAAAAAGTCGCTTTATAAAAAGGACCAAATAAACTTTATTTAGTTGGTGCGCTTATAATAAGAATAGGAGGAGTATCTTTTTCCATACCACCACGACAAAGGTTTGGCGATAGGTTATACTCTTTCAGTTATGGCTTAGTTTAGAAGTGAATTTCATTTTTAAATAGAAAACCTTTTTTTAAAAAATTATTTCTTATATTTATTATTTTTCTTAAGACTGATTTATTTTACTTATAAATTGATATAAAATTTAATAATACACAATAATATTTTAGAGAGATTATGTCACCTATGTTATAATTAAGTACTACTCCCGTCCTTAATTATAGAAAGACTTTTGTAGTGAAGATTTCGCACTACAAAAGTCTTTCCTATAATTGGACCGAGGAGGTAGTAATTTATTCAATTTTTTTTAAATTAGATAAACAAGTATGATATTTAGGAGGGATGAAGTATAACTACGTTAATACTTATTACACGAGTTCCAAAATAATAAAAAAAAAAAACATAAAGGGGAAAGAGAACAGCATTGCCCTCGTTTGTATTGTGCTAAAGCATCAAACGAAATATTGAAGCTTCTAATGGGTTAGGAATCTCTCTCTCACATCACAGTTTGTCTGTATTTTTTTTTCTTTCCAGCAGAGACACTATATAATTAACTGGGAACATTAATGTTTCTAACTTTTTAATTGCTGATCACCTTTGCGTTATTGAACTTATATAGAATTGTTAATTCAAAGAAGAATCATTTCCGTACTTACAGAATACGAGCCTTTATCTTTCCTAAATCATTAAGCTCACCTCCACTAAAACAAAAACTCCATACAAGAAGCTCTTTAAATAATTTTTTTAAAAAAAAAAGTTCAATTATACTCCCCAAAGGGTGATTAAAATTAAGATATGTTTCATGATATTCCTCTCATCCAATTTTATAATTTATATCATAATTTTTTTAAATATTAATGTATTATTTTACCCTTTATTTATTATTAACTTATAATAAACATCCAACGGTCAATTTTATTCTCTAAAATACTTCATTCGTAATTTTTTTTTTATAAGAAATGTAAATATTGGATGGATATATACAGTCATGATTTTTTTTTTTTTGTTGGGAGAAAATGGATATAGAAATGTCCTATATAAAGATATTGCATTTGATAGCCAACATTGTCGGCTGGTGTGATTAAAGATCTTTGATTATTATAGATAAAAAAAGTGTGTGTGTGTGTGTATTCAAAAATTGACAGATGCCAGAATTAGGCCGGCCTCACGACTCTCGAGCGTTTTAATAGCTCAAAGTCTCAAACACAAAGATTACAATGTCGCCTGGCCATATCCCAATTTACCCATTTGAGACCACATATTCATATATCATACGAATGATTCATAGGATTTTGCGATGACTTTTACTTGGACCTGTAATTGTTGCCTTGTTTCTTTTGTCCTTTTTCAATAAATTTAGCAAAAAGAATAGAGCTCTATAGACAAGATCTTCTAGCAGCGAAGAATGTTTCAAAATGTAAATCGTTAAATATTTTGTGGCGTTACATTTTCAACGAGACAAATCACCATATAATTTCCTGGAAGACTCTTGTTTCTCTTCACCAGTCATCCTTGTTCTCTGTTTTTGTCGATCGGCTGGATTAACTTGAAGAATATTGTGAGATTTTACATTTAAAATATACTCCAAAAACCTAAATTCATGTGAAAAATATTTTGGGGTCCGGGGTCGACCTAAACCATCTAGCTAACAACAGTGATCTATATATACGGAGCGAGTGTAATCAACGATCGAGTCTATTTAATAATTTCCAGGGTATTCTAGTAAATTTAGAAATTTGAACAATGACAATTCACAAATAATGAGACACTGAGTACAACCTCATTCACTTATTTGCATAAATTTATTAGCACTTTTTATTCTAAAAATTATAATAAAATTGTCTCTTATATATATTCATGCATTTTTTTCTTTCTTTTTTCTTTGGAATCGTACATGTATTATTTTTTACAAAGTTGACTTTGAACGTAATATGTGTTAGTATTTAGGTGTCCTAAAGACAATCCGTAAAGATAGATCAGCATCTTTTTCTACGTTGTACTATTTCATAAATGAGCATATTCTATCTTTATCATATTTATGTCTCAGCTTTATTTTAAAGTAAATATGTGTTTGAAGATAAAAACCCTAGGAATAGAATATGTGTTTATCTCGAGGATCAATGATAGAGATCATGATCATGAAGACTCAAGAACTTTGTATATCTATTACAATAAAAAATAATTAAAACTTGTTCCTAGTCTTGAATCACCAAGAAAAGGCGTTGATGATCTCAATAAGACTAAGCCCCTCCAACTCATAACCTAGATCCGACATCGTCTACTTGTATAGAGATACAAGGTAGGGACCTCATGGAATACATGCATGGAGATGCCTTAGCTGATGTCGTGGGTAGATCCGTTGGAGAACAGATAGTGCCAAACAAACCCGCCGAGAGACTCCACAAAGATTCATTGTAGAGAGTATCGTTGGATATGTAAAGTCTCTCATCGTTTGGTAGTATGGATCGTCCGGATTTGAAGGATGTCATCGAACACTATGTCCTAGGGTTATATTTTTTGTACAACTCTATCCACTTTGAAAATGGGAAGAACAGGTACTTTCTTAGGTGTAACTCAAATACATGAGTATAGATGGATATGCCAAGAGGACTCACAGTCCCCTACAAAGGATTAGTTGTTCACAAGACCGGTAGAGCTTAGAAAGCTTCTAATTAACTCAGGAGTCTGTGCGCACAGCAAGTGATTATGAAGAGTCATGATCCGTTATAAAATTAATATAAGAAGATTCCTAGTTATGTGAATTAATTACATTTAGTCAATTAAGAGAGATGATACTCTATCTATGCTCTCGACTAAATGTGAATGACGATGTGAGAGATGATGCATGCACGCGTGTCCAAATATGAAAGGTAGATCACTTGATCAACTCAATTAGTTGGGGTCATAGCAGAGCATTCCTAGTGTCTTATGAGGTCATTAAATAAATTGGGCCCGTTAAAAGAGTTTTAATTGGTTCAAGTTTATTTATGTCAGTGACTAATTGAGCCTAATGAGTCACACATAAAGGTTATTCCCGATTTTTTAAAATTAGTAAACTTGGGACAATAATTGTTATTGGGCTTTATCAAGAGTAAATGTATAATTATGTTGGAGTAGGACTCCAAGCCAAATGAGAAGATTTGAATTTTAATTCAAAAGGTTAGGTTATAAAAGATAATTCCGAATTATTTAATATATATATATATATATATATATATATATATATATATATATAAAGATCCAATAATGATTGGATGAAGATAGGAGAAATAATAAATGAGAATTGATTTAAAATGATTTTTGAATTTTAGTTTTAGAGATGAATGTGATTCATCGTCTTAAATTATTATTCAATATTCAAGATATGAATTTAATTCATCATTATTTGGATTTTCGAATTCGAGTTTGGATTGGGCCTTTCTTGTGAGCACTTAGATTAAGGTTAGACTCTTATAAAGCCGATTTTTTATGTGTCCTTTTTATGAACTTTTTTGAAGAAAAAAAGGAAATAAATGTGATCCATCATCTTAAATACAATCCAACAATCAATATATGAATATGATTCATCATATTAAATTTAATCAATCAATTAAGATGTGAATTTAATGCGACTTAGTTGAAGAGTAATGGACTTGTTACCTAAAACCTCTTTCTTAGTGCATAAGCTGAAAATTCCTAAGTCAATTAGGACTAAGAATTTTTGACCCACCAAAGCTATATAAGGGGGAGGGTTGGACGATTTTTGATGGCCCTTATGCTCTCTAAATTTATGTCTTTACCAAAGGTTTAGAGAGGAAAAGACACCATCCATAAAAGGGTAAGGTTCCAACCCTGTTCATCCTATCTTTAACCTAATCCTAAGAAACCATCATCTTCTTGAAAAGATAAAAGCCAAGGAAACCAAAACTCAACGTTATCTTCGCCTAACAAGATCCAAGGAGTGGGAGGTTTCAAGAGAAAGAGTTCTCATTGCAATCGGCGGTAGCCGTGTGGATCAACGTTAGAGGACATCAACAACCTTGAAGTTTTCGAGTGATCCAAGGTAATTTTAATCTCCAATAATCGTTTTATCAAATTATCCTAAACCCCGATAGTTGTTTTAACGAGTAATCGAAACTCGCTTGAATATTATAATTTGTTATGAATTCTCATGAGAGTACCATAAAGAGTTACAGATTAATTATTAATAACTAATTAGTGTAATGAGTTAAGATTAATAATTCATGAGGACCGTAAGGAGTTACGGGTTTTCGCAACAATTAAACAAAATTTTTGTTTTCAACCTCATGAAACTTTGCATGAAAGTCATGTAATATGCAAAATTAACCAACAAGATGCACTTTTTAAAATAAAATCATTTATTTGTCTTCACAATTAGGCTAATTTATTATTTAAAACCAAATAATCTCTCACTATAATTTATTTTAACAATTATAATAGAGTAAAATATATTGACTACACTTCTGTTTTGAAAATGTATAGAAACCTCCCTTGAATTTAAAATACACGTTATAGAAACCTCCTTTACATTTCTAAGATTCTATTTTCATCTACACAACCGTTAATTTTGACTATTACATATTTTTGTTGACCAAAATACCCCTCTTTCAATAAATGAATAATCATTTTTATTTGCTTAAAAATATTTTTTTATAAAAATAAAATATAATTACAATACATAGATGTTCAAAATTTTCAATATATTATCAAGTTTATTAATCTTTATTATATTAGTAATTTTTAAATTTTGTATCATATTTATTGAAACTTTTTTATTTAATATTCTATTAAATGACTAAAAACATATTTCTTTCTTTCTTTTTTTTGCCACAACACCATGATTGAAAACATATTTTACAGAAATATTTTTATTCACCATATATTATTAATAATGTAAATTTGAGATATTATATAACTTATAGTAATTTTAAATTTTAATTTCTTAAATACATTTTCACACACATTTATTTAAGTATGCATCTATTAAAAGAATTAATCATATTTTTAATAAATTTTTCTATGTCTGCATTAATTAAATAAATTAAGTCTTTATCTCAATATGGAAAAAAAAAAATACAAATAACTATTTTCAAAAGTTAAAAATAAATTAATAAAAAAAAAAAAACTCTCAAAATATTTTTAAAAAATTAGTCAAAATTAGGGAATTAGTAATGATGAAGGGTAAATAAGTAAATAAATTTTATTTTAATATAGATTTCAATCAAAAAAGTAAAAATCCTTACGGAGTTATCAATTTAAACTTAAGTGTATGTTTTCAAAATAGAGGGAAGCTTGTGTGATTAAGGCAAAACGCAAGGGCAGTAAAAATATTTTACTCTAATTTTTACATGTTTATCTAACTGGGTCAAATTTAAGTATTATTTTTATTGCGCCCTTGCGCCTTAATTACACGAGCCTTGACACAAAAGCATTATTTGCATTCATACATACTTGAATTCATAATGCTGCCTCTGCAACGTATCAAACAAAAAAAATGCAGCCTTGGCACAAAAAATAGTCTGCAGGTGAATTTCAAAGATTTTATCAACACAGTTTAGTAGTAAGTAATTCACAAATTAAGGGGCCTTGCCCTTGGGTATACAAAAGAATAGAATAAAAAATTAATAAAATGGAGAAAAACATTAATAGATGAAAAATAACTTCATTATTATAAAAATTAAAATAAATAATCGGACATAAAAAAATAATAATAACACAAAGTGCAATAAATATCATACATAACACCGATTTTTTTGTTGTTGAAGGAAATCAAAATTTGTTCCATAATATGTTACACCAGTCAACTGGGATGTAAAATGGGTTATAAAAGGATAATGTGATGAGATTTATCATCTATCAACCTGTCAGCATTTTGTAAGGATATAAAAACGTGCCCAGACGCTGTTGTTGACTCTGGATCAAGTGTGCAGCTTCAACAAGGGACCCAACCTTTGGTCGTTCTTGGATTAAGATCTTCCACCTCTTAATTATGATTTGGTTGACTAATTAAGGATTTTAGAGGAGCGAGCCAATAATGACCATTTAATTTTTTAAATCGTAAGAGCTAATGCTACTTTTAGGCTCAGTCTTTTTTCCCACTAAATTTATGAGAAAATACAAACAAGGTAAATTTATGAAGTGATAAATCTCACTTATTGCGTCTTCTTCTTCTGTGTTTTATGAGATGCAGAGCAGAAGCTCCTGTAAAAAAATCACTAGAGGTATAAATGGATCACGCAATGATGACGAATCGGGGTACAGTGAAATCCAGATAGCTAGCTAAATGAATCACATGCAAATTTTAGTTGTTTTTGCTTGTTAGGTTTAGGATGCTGTTGAGTGTTGAGAATTCAAACATCGACACAGAGAATGAGACAATGCCAAACAGTCTAACGTCTATCGCCAGGTTTGACTGCTTGTTAGTAGTTTGCAAGTTGGTTATTTACAAGAAATATGCTACATTTTTCAAAAAAAATTATTCATCAGTGGCACTAAATTTTAAGATGTATTTATTATTCTAAACTATTTTATGATACATCGAGCATTTCAAAGTAATTTTTTAGATACGTCCATCACCTTAAAATATTTTTTTATGCAATTTTGAACCTAACAATTTAGGTAAATTAAGATGTTGAATACATTTGAAAAAATACTTTAGGGTATTGGATGCATCATAGTGAAAAAATTGCCCATAAATCCCTATTTAAAAATTTATTTGTGAAATGAGACTTATAATTTTGTAAAGGTGTGGGGTCCTTGTGTGTAAATAATTGTGATAGAAGAAATACAAAGTTACCCTTAATGAAAAAAATTCTTTTGTGCTATCTATCTTTTCTTTGTGTTCAATCTATCTTCCTTTATATACAATTCATCTTCCATTGTGTTGCAAAATTAGTCTATGATATATAAATTATATTAAGTGCAAACGATCTTTCCCTCAATGCAAATGATCTCCTTTTATGCAATCTATATCTTTCTAAGTGCAAAATATCTTTTTCTATATACAATCAATTTTTTAAGTGCAAATTATCTTTCTTTATGTGCAATTCATCTTCCATTTGGGCAAAATTAGTCTCTGATATGCAAATTACATTTTGTGCAAACCATATTCTCTTATATGCAAATGATCTTTCATTTATGCAATCCACTTCTTATGTGCAAACCATATTCTCTTTATACAATCTATCTTCCCTTTCCCTTTGTGTAATTCATCTTCCCTCATATGCAATTCATCTTCTATAAAAAAAAAAAAAAAAAAAAAAAAAAAAAGAAAAGCCGAGATTTTTCAATTCCATGACCCACAATTTATCTTTACCTCTACCCTTCTTTAAACTTGTGGACCTTTTACTTTCATGACATGCTATGAATGCAACCACCACCAACCAACCCACTCATCGACGTCGTTGCCACTATCGACGACCACCTCGATCTACTTCACCATTCACCAAGTGACCTTTGCCTCTTCCAACTTCTCCACCTCTACCTCAGCGATGGCTTCTAGTATCATGAGTCTTCAGTAAACTCAAGACATGATTTTTTGTTTTTAAATTCATTGACTATATTGGTTTGTTATTATTGATATTGATTACTTCTAGATTGAATTATGCTATGTTTGAAGATGATTATTTACTTCTATGGTTCTTTAAACTAAACCTCGTTGAGAGTTCTCTAATGAAACCGACGTAGGTGGAGGAGAATTATTTTATGATGAATGTTTGGTTTCTAGGTAAAGATCGCACAAAGACAATGTTTTAGTTAAGGACAATTTTGTCTTTTTCCTATCTCAATCATTCACACTAAAGGATCTCACACCTTTACACAGTATCATGCCGCGTTGGACAAATAAATTTTTAAAAACAGATTTATGAGAAATTTTCTTAAAAATAATTTAGGTGCAGGAAGAACATAAAAATATTTTAGGGTAATGGACGTATTTAAAAAATATATTAGAGTCTTCAATGCATCACAAAATATTTCAAGACACTAGATACACATGAAAAAATATTTTAGGATCGTGATGTACCTGAACCTTTTTAATAAAAATAATGATGGTAGTAAATGATGGAGTACTCAGTTGTTATATTTAGAGACAAGATAAACTCGTAAAATTTTTATCCGATTATAAATACAAGTTCTATTTTATTTACCATCAATATAAAATCTATTTGGCAGTTTTGGTCTGCCCTAAAATATAAAGTCACATTTTTATGCCTGCACATTAAATTTTAACCATTACTAGATGATACATATACTTTTAAAAAATATCATAAAATCTCTACATATTAATGACAACTAATTAGTTTACCTACTTTTCTGGATTTGATGAATTAATTTAAAAATCTTATATTTAGAATAGAAAGGAGGAATAACTCATTTCGAAGATGCTTTCACGAAATATAAAAGCACGTCCACTTCATGTAAATTTATTGTACTCCTCTCGCCTTTAATATAAAATATATTTATCTAATTTGATTAGATTAAGAAAGTTAGTTGAGTTAATTAATAAGACATGCATTTTCGAAAATACCCTACTCATTTTCTTTAATTCTCTTGTTCTCTCTCTTCCTTAATTATTGTTAAGGGAGCATTAATATGGGTAAATTAGAAAAATGTTGACAATTATGAAAACTTTGTTTTATATTTGTGACTAAAATTAACTCTCAAACTATATCTTATATTTAAGATCGATAGGAGTATCTATTAATGTATCCTTCCAACACATTCTTCCGAATATGTATAACTTATGGTCTGTGAGACATTAATTGATTTTTTTTTTACCGGGATTAAAAATGGTGAGATCAACCTTTATCTTTTGTTCTTTCGTAGAGCTATTTCCTTCTTGGGTTATCAGCTACAGAGCACGCCTTGAGATGAATTACAGAGATTAATATGCAAGTCATGGAAGATAAATATCAGATTCTGGATCATGTCCTTTGCCCCAATTTTTCCTATATTATATGGAACATGAAATTTAATTTGCCAACAACAGTACTCCCCCTTATTATAAACTTTAAATTTATGAAAGAGTGTGTCTCAAAATATAAACTTCATTTTATGTTTGCTTAAACATTTATTGCTTTATTTCAACTTTATTTTTTGAGGACTGTATTTATCACATTTATTTTCTGTCACTTATCCTCTTTAGGAATGAGGACATAGTTGAAAAAATAGTACTCTCTTCCGACCTAATTATAGGATCTTCCAACCTAATTCATAGGATATAGTATAATATTTGTTGCCTCCAACTTACATAAGAATGCAAAAATATGATACTGTCATAATAATACTAATACAACGGGAATTATCAGCTCATGGCCTGAAAACTTATTTCTTCCGCATAAAAATTTAAAACTAACATCAAAGAACAACATCAGGAAACGAAATAAACTCTCAGGGAATTGACGTCTGTGCATATGTTATCTCGTAAATGTTCATATAAGCAGAAAATTTTCCTTATATACAACTCCATCACATTAGAAAGCATCTATAAAATGGAGCATGAAAATGAAATTGCAGAGAGAGAGAGAGAGAGTGGAAGAGACGACTTAAACTGCTCCAATTTCCAGAAAAATGGTAACATACAGTGAAGCACCATTGATGGAAACAAAAAAGGGGAATTCAGATATCGTAGTCTATATCTGTTACATTCTGGGAGGCAGAACGTTTTACCAACTCTCCTTGCTCATTGTAACGGTCAAGGTTCTCACAGGGAGCAGGAAATATGGTTCCTATTACACGACCATGAACAAAAGCACACTGGAAGATGCGCTTCTTCTTGTATGTCGTCCCAACTGAAAAATCCCGGAATGTTACATTCCTTACTGGTATTTCTTCGCTGCCGTGAATTCGAACGGGTACACGAACCCCCTGGCCATGGACAGTGGTGAAGCTTATGTCTTTTAGCACCGGAAGTGCCTGTGGGTCATATCCTGCATCTGGGTGTTCATTGTAATCGGTTTTGATAACAACGCCCACTCGGACATTGTCAAATGTTAGATTCCGATACGTTATTTGGCGAACATAGCCACCTCTTCCAGGAGCTGTCTTGATCCTCACGGCACGTCTGGATTGCCACACAAGAACGTTCTCCACCGTCACATTGGATACACCCCCAGACATCTCACTGCCTATCGAGATTCCAGCACTGTTGCATTTCATTCAAGGTAAATCTCAATTAATCTATCATTTCATTCAATGCATCGATTCATTAATATATGGAAGCATCACTGGACGCTAGTGGATTTCATTTAGCAGGGAAGATAACCCTCTTTACCACAGTATCCTATTGTCACATCTCAACAAGGTTCAAGTTATGTGTGTATTCTTGAAAAATAAAAGATGCGGGACAAATTATGCTCATGTATGAGATGAGCTGGAAAGCTTAATTTCTTTGGGTAGAGGAAGCTTAAATATATTTACTTACACTTGGGTTTATAGATGTGCGAGAGTCTTATCCTTGAAACAATATACTACCTCCAATTTTTAATATAAAACATATTTAAGGAGTTGACCTTAGTCTTAAATATAAGACATATTTTTCATTCTTTTTCTAATTTACCCCTGTTGATGCTCCCTCAACAATAATCAAGGAGGAGAGCGATTAAAGAATTAAGGAAGATGATTAGGGTGTTTTAGAAAATATATGTTATGCTAACTAATTAACTTAACTAACTTCCTTAATCTAATCAAATTAGTTAAATATGTCTTAAATTATGGACCGGAGGGAGTAATAAGATAATAAAAAGCAAGCATTAATTACAAATGAGTTGAGTAATCGTTTACCTGACCATAGAGCGAACAACCAGGTTACGGATGACTATATTGGTGGAAGGTCTTCCATAGGCAATTCCATACTGATCCCAGCCACTTTTTATAGCTATTGCATCATCTCCAACACTAATGTAACAGTCCTCTATCAGCATATCCTCACAAGAATCTGTTTGTATCATGGAAAGTGGGGTTTGTTAAATCCTTCATATGAAGATCTACCACCAATGGAAACTTCAGTAGAAAGCAAACTAACAGACCATTTCTCAGATTGCATCCAGATAACCCGTGTCATGTAATGATAATTGAAAACCAAGCTAACTAAGCATTAACAGGATTCACATGTCAGGGTATCATTACAAGTCCATCTTGTAGGTGCATAACCAGAAAACCACATTTCACAGTTCACACAGATTATTAATAAAGGCTTGAAATTAAAATCAAATTATAGGATCCAAAATTAATCAATCTCAAACAAGATAAAATTTCTATATACTTGACTCCTTATGCATGCTTACAGATGAAGAACACTGAATCTCTTTATGCCTTATTAAACATACTCCCGCAGAAAACTCAGCTGAGACTTATAAATCCAACAAGAGAACTAGTCTACTTGGTTCACAAAATTAGATTGAGCATAAGATGGAATTCCCAAACATATAATACCAGATCCCACGGTTTCCAAGCTTCCTTTTCATGAAGCATCTTTAAGTTTGCTTATTAGGCAGCCATTAAGATGAAGCTACCCTCCCAGACCATTTAACTAATAACTTGTAGTCAGGGATGCACTAGTCAGCAAATCATGCATAAAAATATAAGTGATTAAGTTTGGGCCCAAGAAAAGGTGCTTACCCGGATCTATGCCATCAGTATTTGGAGCTTCATATACAGGAGCCAAAATTGTAACGTTTTTTATTGTCACATTCTTGCAGTCATATGGATGAAGGGTCCAAAAAGGAGAGTCACGCAAAGTTATATTGGTTATTACTATGTCACTTGACCACATGATCTGAACAAGTGGTCCTCTTGTGTGGTTAAGAAGCTTCTGACGATATTTTTTCCACCATGTTTGGCCCTGTCCATTTATTGTACCATTATGCCCTGTCCATCAGTCATAAGCCATAGCATGAAATTAGAGAAACTTAGAAGCTAAACATTACCAGAATAAATGATAAAAAGGGGTAAATTTTCCTTTCAGCCCGCTAGTTCAACTATTATCAGTGCACTGTACAATCTCATATGGTTGTATACAGAACAATAAATTAATAATATCAAAAGCAAAAAATAAAAAAAAAAAAATACTGATAGACGCATCTGGGGCCACTGAAAAATAGCCATGTTCAGTGTGATTTTATTCAACCAACCAATCTGAGAAGCATGGGTTATGTGAATGTACAACTGTACGCTATCATAGGCATTCCTTACTTGAAAAAAGGAAGTGCTGACTACAATCGCTCAATGATTTAACATACAAAGAAATAATAGAGACGGTGGACCCCTCCTCAGGAGCTACAAGCTCACATTAATGAACTACACAAGAGGTCTCAAACATGGAGGAAATTTTTTGAGATACGTAAAATTAAATACCATTGGTCTCCTCTAACTTAAAGCCTTCGGAACCAATGTTGTCGCCAAATATAACATTAAGATTCAGTCTCTACCAGTAGATACAGGCTTTAATGAGCTTACAGTGATATTAGATACCAAGTAAGTACGTTTTCCATGAAGAGAAGGGAATGATTTTGTCAATGGAAGAAAAAATAGCCTCACCTGTTATCACAACATCTTTAAGATTTTGGCCATGAATCAAACTGCCATATCGAGGTCCAATATGCTCCCTCCCATACCCATATGAAGGCAGTGGAGGCATCAGCGGCCAATGCTTTTCATCCTATCAGTCATCACACAAGAAAATAATTATAAT
Source organism: Acacia melanoxylon (assembly GCA_019022615.1). Classification (NCBI taxonomy): domain Eukaryota; kingdom Viridiplantae; phylum Streptophyta; class Magnoliopsida; order Fabales; family Fabaceae; genus Acacia; species Acacia melanoxylon. The sequence continues at coordinate 11,458,492 of JAFJYJ010000011.1, forward strand.
TTAAATGATAGCTTCAATTATGAGGGTACAAAGACAGGTTGGTGATAAGGATTATAAGAGGTTGCTTTATCTATATATTGAATTAGAAACATTAGCCCAAGAATCAAAGAGATAGATGATAAAATTTAATAAGAAATATGATGTGACTGAATTGAGACATAGAAAAGACTTTAAGCCAATTTCTCACTAATATCTAGCATATTGTTTGATATAGTACTCATGTTGCCGTATAGCCTTATAGGTGATTGCATAGTTGCATTGCTTTGAAATGAAATTTTTATTTTAGTTAATGCCACAAAATTGATCATCCCTCTGTTATTAGGTTAAAATTTATTCCTAACAGAAAATGTTCAAACCAAATCCATCAATATTGAGGTCATGATAAAAGATTGAGCCAAACAACTACAGGCAAGATAGATAGATTGATTCCAGCAGCCTACGCTAGAAGCGAGTCAAAATCATTGGTAATGATACTTGCATTTCTAATTTCTTTCTTGTTTTTCCCAATATTTTTCCTTTTCCAACTTAACAATGTAGTGCATTGGATCTTAAACTCTGACCACAATATATTTAACTCAGTAAGATTTGCATAGTCAATATGAAACAACTTATATCTAAATATACTACAAACCAATTATGTGGCGCCATGCTCAAACAGTCTAACAGAATCAATTGCATAGTCTAAAAACATTTCACTAGTTTTTACTGTTGCATTACCCTTTCTCCATCTCATACATTAGCTAAAGCCGAGTTATGGAGCATGGCAACGCTTTGCTTTGCAATCAAGATCAACAACCCCCAAAGACAATCAACACAAATTTTACTGGGAAAAGTTCCCCAAACAAGCAAATACACGAAAGTTATTACATGCACAAAATTTGAATGGAATACTTAATTGAGGTATATATATCGAGCAGGTCAATGTAATATTTGAGAATTGTACTATTTTACCATGAATCAAATATCAAAACAATCTCAGGCTTATTATACTCGTAATCAATAATCACCATGAGCATTAAATCTTCTATCACTTTCCTACGCATTATGAAGAAGTTATAACTCAGTTGGACATTTATATAAGGAGAAGTTCGACCTTGTGATCAAAGAAGAAAATGATCTAATTTCCTAGTTACAAATAAAAAAAACACACAGATATAATATGAATATGTGAAAAATGGGGTCTCAATTTCCAGTTACATTAGATCATAGCAAACAAAACGACTAAAAATATTATCTAAATTCTGAAAATTTATAGTTTCTCCAGCAACTAGTTCTTGAATTATGAAGTTCAAAAAGGAAGACAGACTTGGTATAGAGTTAACTTACTAAATTTAAAACTTCATGATTCAAACGAAACATTAATTAGCAGGCAAGAATCTTATCAAAAAAATGATACAGCAGATTAACCCACCTGAATACCAAGTATGACGGCATCTTCAGCCAAGAATAGAGTCATATGACTGGTAAGATTGAACGGTGCTGTTAGCCAACGACCTGGTGGCACATTTAGCTGCCCGCCCCCTCTCTTCCCGAACTTAGAGATAGCGGAAACAGCTCTCTCGAAAGCCTCGGTGTTTACAGTAATTCCGTCACCCACCGCTCCAAAATCTGTCAGATTGAAGGCTATGGGTCGGAGCTTCGGCATTGGCCTAACCGGGACCCGACCGAATAGAAAGAAACCATCGCTTAAGTTCCTCTGCCACAGAAAAACAGATACAAATGCAACGATCCAAAGACAAGTGAAAAGGGTCTTGTGCGAGGTCAAGAATGCTGGGATCCAACGCTTAAAATCGAGCCTCTGGTGGTGGAACCGCCCGAGCGATAAGGTTTCCACCATCATTTAAGTAAGAAAATGGGTTGGAATCAACTTGGGTTTAGCAGCTGACGGTGTAGGTATCAGGAAAAAGCCTTTGCCTGCTGAAAATGAGCATCGATTTCTTTCTTGGGTCTTGCGTTTTCAGAGAGGAACAAGCATCCCAGGGGAAATTTTAACCAAAAAAGGTGTCAATGAAGGTGGATAATTTCGTGAGTGACACAAACGCTGTTGTTAGTACTGAGCAGTCCCAGCGGTGCAAGAGATCCGTTTTGAAAATATGCAATGGAGTGAATTCAAAGGTAAGATGTGTCTTGCGATATTAGGTTGCTGCAGATGGAGACTTTGTTTAAGATGCCGGAACTGAATTTGGTTCTGGGGATAATAATGGAACAACGGGGTCCAAGAGCAAAAACATGGATCTCGAATTCAAAAGAGGCCTGGGTATTTATAAATAATGAATAATTTTTCTTCGATGTTTCATTTTTTTCCCCTTTTGACCTCGAACATGTTTTTAGGGTATTGAAAATATATAATAACAGTTACAAAGGTGGTCTAATTCATAACAATGTTGGCTTATGATTTCATAAGGTTTATAAACCGGTATTATAGCAACTCTGAGTAACTCAGTTTCAACCCACCCGAGTTGCTGACCCGATTGTTATTGTTGTTTAAAAAATAAAAAAAAAACTGTTTATGGGGTATGAGTTATAGACGACAATTTTAGTAGAAATTAATGATAATTTTTGTGTTAAGAATATTAGTTTAGTGATTCAAGAATTGTAAGTACTTATTCTAGTTCTTATTATAAGCAACAACAACTAACAATTCTCACAAACCAATAAAAACAGTTAAAGTCAATAAAGTTGTCATAAAATTTAAGTAATTTCCAATATTACCCTTACTAATTGCATTAAACTTTAATATTATATTAATTATTACTCTCATCCACTACTCTTATTAATTATAGACATATATGGAAAAATAATAATTAATCTTTCTTTGGAAACAAACAAAATGTCTTATAAAAAAATTTAAATATTCTTAGTTAGTTAGATTCTATACTAGTCTTATTATAAAGCACCAACTAACTTTTCTCACAAACCAATACAAAGCAGTTAAAGTCAATAAAGTTGTCTTACAATTTAAGTAAGTTCCAATATTACCCTACTAATTCGCACTAAACTATAATATTATATTAATTATTACTCACACATATTACCCTCATTAATTATGGGTAGACATAAAACAAATAATTAATTTCAAATTTGGGAATAAACAAGTCTTATAAAAAAGACCAAATAAACTTTATTTAGTTGGTGCGCTTATAATAAGGATCAAAAGGAGTATCTTATAATAAGGACCGAAGGGAGTATGAATATTTTGTTATCATTTATCAATTTTGATAATTTGTTAGAAATAATATTTAATTATTATTGATTATAGTGTCATTTGACAGTAAATTGATATTATGATGTCAATATCTCAAAGAAATTGTAAAGAATATTGGATAAGTATATAATTATTTTGTTATTGATTCAAGACATAAAATTGATTTTAGATGATATTATACTACGATAAGAATTTAAATTATTTTACTTTTTTATTCCTCACCGGTCTGGTCCGAGTTGATTTCAATTTGACCTACTGATCCTTAATCCAGTACCTCAACCGATTCAATGACCGGTTTGAATTTAATAACTTTGTTTATCATCCTAATGAGCATGGAAACATGTTCTCACGGAATAGTATTATCAACAGTTTTTTATAAATAAAAAAAGAGTGGATCCCACATATCACTTGTTTTCCTATTTGCATTGAAGTGAGAATTATTTTTTCAATGTAATTTACGATATAAGCTAAATATGTAAAGAGAATTTTACTCGCCCAACATGAACCAACTTTTCAAATACTAGTCAAATAGACCTATAAATTCCCTTATATGCAACCTTAAATAAGGCAAAAGACAAGCATCAAATTTATGATTAATTTATATCAGTATTAAAATTTCCACCTGCTATGCATATCATTACAACTGTTTTGTTGACAAATATCCATTGGCTTTCTCCGCTTTCTTCACCAAAACTACTGGTCAATGGATGAACTTATGAAGCTTCTTCCCCTCAATGATTTGTTTGCCAACTCTTCCTGTCTTCCATAGGAATTCATTCCCCACTATTTTATTGTGCAAGTCGAAAGAAGGTCAAAGTTAAGCATCCCTTCTCACTATAATTTTTTTATCTTTGTTCCTAACACGTTGATGCTGATAGAATTAACGCCATACATCATTGTCCCAAACAGTGCAATATTACAAAACAAGTGCAATATATTCAGAGGATTTATTAAAGTATAGCTGAACTGCTAATGAAACGTCCCTACCTGGGTATTGCGACAATATGAAGCAAATATATAATGGAGTGGGTGAGCCGGTGGCGAGTTCTTATCACAGTAAGTACAAACTTAAACTCAATCCCTCTCCGATCCAAACGTTAACATACTCACCTAACGTCTTATTAATCATCTTATTCTACAAATCTCTTCCTTAAAAATTAAATATGTCCACTATCAACCAACACAACATCAAATTTAAATATCATCATCATACCAATCATCTTCTTCACCAACAAAGTCTTAACTCCTCAATTCAGCCACAAAATGATTCCTCTGAAACATCTTCACCTGTTTAATGCTAAATTCTTGTCAAATACTATATGATCAATCATCTTTTGGGCTGAACTCCCCCGGGAATTAATTTGAAGTTGGGCTTTTATATTTTGAAATATCTATTTTGGGCTTTTGATCAGATCAAGGAAAGCAAAGCTGCTTCTCTTTGGGCCTCATCCGGGCACATATCCTAAGCACGTGCCAATTTCACATTCCATTGGCTGTTGCTTGCTCCCCTTTGTTCATAGAAAAGAAATATCCATCATCCAGTTAGCAGATAAAACTGTTGCCAGCAAAAGTAGACCCCTTGTTCTTCTGCAGATTTCAGCTTGATGATCCATGGCTTTAGCCATATCTTCCACCACACTGTCAACTTTTTCCAACAGGTCTTTCTTCAACCCCTAAAATTTTGATGGGTCTAGCCACCATTTTTAAACTATTCTTCGCTCTCATTCTGTTGTAGTTTATCTTTTGGGTACAGAGAAATACACCAGAAGATTTTCATCGGAAGAAAAGCAACAAGCCTTCCCAGAAAATTTCTCACTAATGCCACGAAAGGAGGAGTATCAAGCGTTTGTGAGCCACTTCCCCCGGATAGGCCATTATGGTTCCCTGGAAGTTCACCTCCCGAGTGGCTCGACGGCAGGTAATTAATCAACTATTCTTGAGATATATATCACGTTTGGTATCAAAGTTGCTTAATTTCATGCCAATCGCAGTCTTCCGGGGGATTTTGGCTTCGACCCTCTTGGATTAGGTACGTGTTTCAATATGCTGAATTGGGTGAGAGATTTTCCAGGATTAATTGGTTTCTTTTTAAGGTACAAATTTGCTCAGCAACAATGTCTCCTGAAAATGAAAATATTAAAATAGAGTGATGTTGTCCTTACCCTTAAAAAAAGTTAACGTCAATTTTTAACACTCAACTTTAAAAAGTTGTCGAGTAACATCGCTCCTGAACGAAAGCAAATTTGAACCTGGACCCATTAGTTTCCGCAGTTAACAAGCTTCAAATCTCTCAGGGTCGGATCCGGAGTTACTAAAATGGTTCGCTCAAGCGGAGCTGATGCATGCAAGATGGGCAATGTTGGGGGTTTCAGGAATTCTGATCCCTGAAGTACTGGAAAAGATGGGATATATTGAGAACTTTTCCTGGTACGATGCTGGTGCTCGAGAATATTTTGCTGATCCTACGACGTTGCTGGTCGTGCAATTGGGCTTGATGGGCTGGGTGGAAGGTCGGAGATGGGCCGATATGATTAACCCAGGGAGTGTGGACATTGAACCCAAGATGCCGCACAAGAAGAACCCGAAACCGGACGTGGGGTACCCGGGTGGATTATGGTTCGACCCGATGATGTGGGGACGAGGATCGCCGGAGCCGGTGATGGTGCTAAGGACGAAGGAGATCAAGAATGGTCGGCTGGCCATGCTGGCTTTTGTTGGTTTCTTGTTCCAAGCTATCTATACAGGTGAAGGCCCAATTGAAAACTTGATGGCCCATATTGCTGACCCTGGTCACGCCAACATTTTCTCGGTAATGCTCTTTCACATACTTTCATTCTAATTAGTATTTATTTTTAAATTTGTGATTGCATTAACTAAGAGAATTCAATTTAATCCTAACAGTTGAGATTATAATAGTCTGAGATAAATAAAATAAGACGATGAAATATACAAACAAAAGGGTTAGTACCATTTTTAGTTCCTTAAGTTTACTCTTATTTTGATTTTGGTTAGAAGCAGAACTAGAAATGTAATGAGGGGGGGGCAAAAAGTATAGAATAAGAATCTAGGTTTTTATAAAAGTACATTTTAACCCTATAAAAATTTCAATATTTTTATTTAAATCCCTGTACGAAACTTAGAGTGGAGACTAAAATGAAAATATTGAAATTTTTATAAAGTTGAAATGTAATTTACTAAAACTTTGGGTTCGATTATGTAATCTTGGGGGCCACCCCCAGCCCCTAAGTCCGCCTCTAGTTGTGGTCTCCAAGTTTCAAACCATTGGTTTTAGTTTCTCTAGAGGCAAAATGTTCTAGGTTTTTATCAAGTTATAGGAACCAATATTTTAAACAAAAGAAAATTTAATTGGTCAAAACCTATGGTTTAAAATTTGAATGACTAAAATTACAAATGAAGAGTGATAAAAAATATGGCTTTAACTCCATGAATTTGGTAGGTTCATTATTCAAAAAGTTTTTTTTTTAATCTTATTGGAGGATGTATATACTTAGCAAAACAAAAGAAATTAAAAAAAATAAAGTAATTATTTAAAGGGTCAAAACCTATGGTTTAAAATTTGAATGACTAAAATTACAAATGAAGAGTGATAAAAAATATGGCTTTAGCTCCATGAATTTGGTAGGTTCATTATTCAAAATGTTCATTTTTTTTTTCTTTTTTCGAGCAAAAAAAAGGAACGTTGGTAAGTTTCGATGTGTGACACTTTTTTGGTCTAACTGTATGCCACATGGCAATATTATGTACTAGATGAATTAAACTCTTTAATATATTATTATCAGTGTTATTCTTATAATACCTTCCTATTATTATTAAATAAATATTTAGTCTATTATAAAAATATGCTGACAAATTTTATGTATATGCTTAAAAATAACTTCTTCTTTTTTTTTTTTTTTTTTTTACATATATTACATAATTTCTATGGTAGGAATAGAGGAGGAAAGCTAAATCTTAAGTTTTTTGACAATTCTGAATAAACAAGTTTTATATAGATAATTATACAATCTATAATTTTTCTCTTTACGTTAATATTGATATTAGATAGCTATCTATATAAAATTTGATTATTTGGATTGAGAAAAATTATTAAGCTCTCACGAGTGTACATGAGGATTTAGTATTTAAATTTCTGTAATAGGTTAAATATTTTATTTAAATTTATTGTTCATATTTTTAATTAGTTTTAGATTTTAAAAATGAATAAAAAATTTATAATAATGTAACAAAGTGGTCCCAAATAATAATAATAATAAATAGTTTAATTTATCTAACATGGGATACTGTTAGGTGGTATTTAAGTTCTACTACTATTTAGTTATTAAATTAAATACTATGTGAATTTCAAATAACCCGTGCGTGGGAATGTATAATTTTATTAATTAGATTAATTCATAAAACTTCAAAATTTAAATTTGTTTAAATAAAACTTGATTATTTCATTAAATAAAGAGAAAATTAAAGGATAGGGTAATTGGTGGGAGGGAACGTAGGGGTTTAGTTAAAGATAGTGTTAAATTTGTATCTTCACAGTTTATCATTCTAAATAATTTGTAAGAACTCTCCAATAAGTATAATCTTCACTGAGTCATCTAACTATAATTTTCACATGTAGGCTTTCACGTCAAGTTAGTGTTAAAAGGGTGGAAGGGGCGCTCCGTATCCTTGGCGATCATGCATAATGGTTTCCACCACGACTCTTCATTTATTACAACACTGTACTCTGTTTTCTAGTTAGAGCTTCTTTGTATTGGTACTGAAAGGTTTTGAACATATGAAAGGTGGAGTCTAATGGTTATTTATTCCTTTTTTCTTTAAAAAAAGAATTAAAAACATCCAAAAAAAGCATGGTATTGGCGGCTAGCCAAATTTCTACAGCTCCATAAATGTCGGAAGCAGGGGAAGAATGACCATTAAGAGGAAGAGGCTATTGTTAGAAGGTGATGCAAATTTTGGAAGCTTCAGATTGTCCATAGCCATTCTGTATTAGATAAATTAAATTATTTGATGTACTATTATTATAATACCTTCATATAATTATGTAATCTCTAATTTTTCTCTTTAGGTTAATATTATATAATTATCTATGTAAAATTTGATTATTTAGATTGTTAAAAAATTAGGTAAGTTAGAAAAGTTATCATGATTAAAAAAATATATGTATATGAGGATCCAATATTTAAATTTTTGTAATAGTCGTTCAAATTTTTTATTAGTTTTTAGATTTTGAACATTTGAAAGGTGGTGTCTAATTGTTATTTATTGTTTTTGACAAAAAAGAATTAAAAAGATCCAAAAACACGATATTGGCGGCTAGCATGAAAGAAAGCAGAGTGGGTAAAGGACAACAACACAAAATTCATGCAGGTCCATAAATGTCGGAAGCAGGGGAAGAATGGCCATAGAGGGGAAGAATGGTCATATAGAGAAAGAGGCTATTGTTAGAGGGTGATGCAAATTTCGGAAGCTTCAGGATCAATGTGGTGTCCATGGCCAAACACTGCAAATCAAAATGACGCAATTTTCTTTGGCTTCCACTTCCATTATTCCAACAAAACAAAAAAAACCAAGTCAAACAAAACCTTCACATTGGTCCATCTCTACGAACAGCGGTACATTTCAACGCCAACAACAAAAACAACCTACATCTATACCTGTGAAATGGCCGCTGTTCAACTTCTCCACCTCTTCTTCTTCTTCTTCTTCCTCACCCTTCCTTCTCTGTCTTCTTCTTCCGACGTCGATGCCCTCCTCAAGCTTAAGCAGTCATTCAACAATACTGCTTCTCTTTCTTCATGGGTCCCTAATTCTCCCCCTTGCCGATGGGCCGGAATCATGTGCGACAACAACACTATCATTGGTCTTCATCTTTCCGACATGGGTCTTTCCGGCAACATCGACATTGACGCTGTGTTGCAGATTAAAGGCCTTCGCACCGTCAGCTTGGTGAACAATTCCTTTTCGGGTCCTATCCCAGAGTTCAACAGAGTCGGTGCTCTCAAGGCTTTATATCTATCTACCAACCAATTTTCCGGGCAGATTTCCTCGGATTACTTCTCCTCTTTAGACTCATTGAAGAAAATCTGGCTTTCTGAGAACAAATTCTCGGGACCCATCCCTGATTCTATATCCCAGCTAGATAATCTCATGGAGATTCACCTCGAGAACAACGAATTCACTGGATCCATTCCGCAACTAACGCAGAGCATCAAATCGCTGGACATGTCCAACAACAAACTCGAAGGTCCAATCCCAGAGAGCTTAACAAAATTTGGGGCTATTTCCTTCCAGGGAAACGAGGGGCTATGTGGGAAACCTCTAGACAAGGCGTGCAACCAGAAGGGTGCTAGTGAAAATTCTTCTGGCGGCGGGGGCGGCAGCACCATGTTGGTCATTTTCTTCATTGTTTGCTTGTTCATCGCGGTGTGGCTGTTTGTTTCGATCAGGTCAAGGCGCCGTCTAGACCGTGACTTCAGTGTGCTGAGCAGAGGCAGCATGGAGGAGATGGTGCAAGTGCACGTGCCGAGCTCAAGCGAAAGCACGGACTCGAGCCGGAGAGGGACGGGTTCGAAGAGAGGTGCGGCGGCGAAGAAAGAGAACGGTGGGGAACTAGTGGTGGTGAATGAGGAGAGGGGCATGATTGGGATGAAAGATTTGATGAGGGCGGCGGCGCTGATGCTTGGAAGCGGACCTTTGGGATGCACATATAAGGCGGACTTGGATAATGGGTTGAGCGTGGTGGTGAGGAGGAGTAGAGCGATCAATCAGATAGGCAGAGATATTTTCGACGCCGAGATGAGAGCCTTTGCAAGAATCAAACATGCTAACATCTTGACCATTTTGGCTTACACTTTTAGCAAAGAAGAGAAGTTCATCATCTCAGAGTACATGCCCAAAGGCAGCTTGTTATATGTTTTGCATGGTACGTAATCGCGCGCGCACAACAAATAAATTATATCAACATTACCTCATCCATCAATATAATGTTTTGACTCCATTATCATGTTTCAGGTGATCGGGGGACATCTCACGCCGATTTGACCTGGCCCGTGCGCTTGAAGATAATCAAGGGAATCGCAAAAGGCCTTCGCTTCCTTCATTCTCACTTCTCTTCCTACGATCTTCCCCACGGCAACTTGAAATCCAGCAATGTCCTCCTCACACAAGATTATGAACCACTCCTCTCTGATTACGCCTTACATACGCTTCTCAACCCTAATGCTTTCCCCGCGTTGCTTGCCTTCAAAACCCCAGATTACGTGCAGTACCAACTAATTTCCCAAAAAGCCGACATCTACTGCCTTGGAATCATCATCCTCGAGATCATCACCGGAAAATTTCCTTCTCAGTATCATAACAACAACAAGGGCGGCACCGATGTTGTGCAATGGGTCCTCGTTGCAATTTCTGAGAGAAGAGAAGCACAAGTGATTGATCCAGAAATAGCAAACACTCCTAACTCCTTAGATCAGATGTTGCAGATCCTCCAAGTGGGAGCTGCTTGCACCGAAAGTAACCCTGAACAACGGATTAACTTGAGTGAAGTCATTAGGAGGATAGAGAAGGTACAAGTCTAAAAGCTTCATTTGTCAATAGCTTAGTGCCTTAGTTCCTCAAGTTGGGTTTGCTTGCAGCGCACGTAAGGTTGTATATATATGATCAAAGCTTCAGACATTAATTCATGGTTGATTTTTTGAGCGAGGGCATAGGCAACAATTTAACACACACAAAAAAAAAAAACAGAGAAAGAGAAGGAGGTAGCTAGAGAGGGAGAAGGATGGAATATGGCCTCACAGAGATTATCTTGGCCATTCTCTGGAAGTGTACTCCATTGATACATCAGAACTAATGAAAAGGAGATGGATGCAACAGAGGATATATAAATATTGAAGCACTTGGCATGCTGTCGTTTTGAAGAGAGGCAAAATGTGGCATCTATCGGAGGCCTGTGACGAAAGAAAAACCCATGTTTCCACCCCATCATTAATCCTTACCTCCCTTTGATTATAAAAAATTAGCACCCTTTTTGTAAAATTTATTTTCTTATATATATGTTAGGTGATTCAAGTTGTTCTTATTGAATATATATTCAACTTCTTCCAAAAGTTCGTGATCAATTAAAGTTAGTAACAAATTTAAACGAATAAAAACAGCAAAATTGAACCAAAAATAAATATCTTCTTGTATTTAATTAATACTTTCCAATCCAAAATATAAGAGTTAAATAAAAAGGTTTACTTTAATCCTAAATATAATATACTAAACCACTTTGTGTATCAAACTTATAATTTTTCCCCACAACGTCCTCATTGATTGCACATATGAAATGAGTTTTCATAAGGGTACAACAGTTTTAATATATATGATTAATGATGGTACTATTGCAAAACCAATATACATTTGTTATAAGGGTTAAGGTGCAGATTTGCCAACAAACTATTATCTGAGGAGCGTCTGACATAAAAAACAATTGAAGGGACCAAATTGGCCAATGAACTATTAAAAAGTGAAAAAAAAAAAACACAATTTTGAGCAGATTCATTAACAAACTATTACTTCGTCACTATCTTGGTGTCTCCGTCTTTCCGGGATCGTATTAATGATGTCGGGCGTCGGCATCTTCAAAGCTTCCATTGTTGTTGGGTGTTCCACTCACCCTCTTAAACTCATCCAACAATCCACAGCTTTCGACCGACACGCGCTTTGCACCCTGGTTACGTCCCTCCAATGCCACAAGCAGCAACCGCCGCTGCCACAACGCCTGCTCACATGGGTCCCATCTCTGTTGGTGTTTGCCTTATCTAACAAGAAGGCTTAACCGCTCTTTTCTCCAGCGTTTTTGTCACCGTCCTATGCCAGTGCCTCATATTTTAATGTAGTCGTGATAGTTATTTTTTTAATAGTTATTTGATTTTTTTTTCACTTTTTAATAGTTCGTTGGCCAATTTGGTCCCTTCAATTGTTTTTTGTGCCAGACGCTCCTCGGGTAATAGTTCGTTGGCAAATCTGCACCTTAACCCTTGTTATAAATAAGGGAAAATTACGCGCAGGTCCCATGGAACGAAATTTTTTTACAAAAAAGTCCATTGAAATCACAAAATTACATAGAAGTCTCAAGGGACTTTTTTGATATTATTTGTATTAACAATAGGAAATGCTATATTTACAACAGGAAATGCCTATATTTACAACAACATTTAAACACTTGACTATTTACAACATAAAAAACTATATTTATAATAGGAAATGCCCATATTTAGAACAACATTTAAACACATGAATTTTGAACGTAGAGAGGTCATTTACAACAGAAAAATGCTAGATTTACAACAGTAAGTGCTGTATTAACAACAGAAAAAGCCATATTTACAATAGGAAATGTCTATATTTACAACAACATTTAAACACCTGGATTTTGAACGTAGAGAGGTCATTTACAACAAAAAAAGGCTAGATTTACAACAGTAAGTGCTGTATTAACAACAGAAAAGACCACATTTACAACAGGAAATGCCTATATTTACAACAACATTTAAACACCTGGATTTTGAACGTAGAGAGGTCATTTACAACAGGAAGTGCTGTATTTACAATAAAATTTAAAATCTGGCCATTTACAACAGAAAAAGTCATATTTACAACAGGAAATGCATGTATTTACAACAACATTTAAAAACCTGGATTTTATTTCCATACAAATAATATCAAAAAAATCCCTTGGGACTTCTGTGTAATTTTGTAATTTCAAAGGACTTTTTTTAATTTTATTTGTTTCTTGGGACCTGCGCGTAATTTTCCCTATAAATAAATAGCTGTACTAATTTGTATAATATCTAGAAATTATTTATGTAGCTCATATTAAAAGCCATAGTAGTAATCATCAAGAAATATATAATATGAAGCGCAATCAAAAGTTAATTGTTGATAAAAGATTATTCTTTACTTTGGATAATGGAAGATGTGGAAGAACTTAAAGGGTAAAAGGAAAAAAAAAATAGTGAAAATTAATTCAATACTATGAATTTCACCTCAAGTCAATTGATTTCCCCCTTATTTCTGGACTAAGAAGTTCATTGATTGATAGTATGTAATGGCCGATCACCAGCTGAACTTGAATTATGTCAACTCTTATCTTGGTTTCTTTAATTTGTAATTATAGAACATTTTAAACCGCACATTATTGAAGTTAGTAATGTCATAACTTTTTATTTGAGGTTAACTAGCAGCAAAGGTAAATTATAGTTTATCTCCTAAAACATGAATATATTTGCAGTATCTCTTAAGATATATACAGTTTTTATAGATTTTTAAAAAATTATTTATCTCTCCCATTTGAAAATCATGTTAGCCTATAATCTTGAAAGCAGGATGAATCCTCTCCAATAATTCTTTCAGACGACAAGCTCATTCAGTCCATTGCATTGCAATTTCTCTTAATGATGTATATCATTTTTTTGATTTGACTAATGGTTTTTTTTAGGCTTAGAGCGTAAAGAGTTTTTGCCTCTCTTAACTAATAAGTACAATTTCCTAATTCAATATCATAGTTTTCTCCTTATGAGCGGAGTTTGTTTACCACTTTAACGAACAACTTGTTGGTTAATAATGTAAATGTAATTAATTCCTCCTCAGTCAAAAGTTAAGTCGGACTTGGAATATTTTTCTTACATTTACTGTTTGATTTTTTGTCGTATTTAAACTTTATGAAAGTGACTTTTTAATATATAGGCTAATCAATTTTTTTTATCAAACTAACTATTTTTTAATAAAAGTTTATTTAAATATAAATCACATTACATTTATTAACTCTTACTCCAACTTCAGTTTGTAAAAATAAATTGATGGACTAAAGTTAATCCAAACAGACTCTGATATTCAAAATATACGGAGTACATTTAAGTTTATGTACTGCTGTTTATTTTGTACTGTTATGTAAAATATGAGGTTTAAATTATGTAAGAGTAAAAAGTAGTTATATTGAAGATACAAAATATATAACATCATAGAAAATGATGGCCTAATTTGTTTTTCCCAAAAGAAAGATATATCTGAGAGAGACTTTCACATGCATTCATGGAGTGTGAGAAGTTGTGGTCACTTATAGGCTGCATTCATTTATTTTGGATCATATTTAATTGGGTTAAGGTGTATTTTTACCAATAAACAATTACAGAAAGAGCATCCAGCACAAATATTAATTAAGGGTATCTTAAATACAAACAAACAATTAAAAACGCTTGATTAGTAATGAACTTTTAAAAAGGTGCAGTTAAGCATGCTTATTTGTTAGAAAAAAGTTAAGTCAGTTATCTAAGGTGCGAACTTGACCAAACTTTTATTAAAGACCAAAGACAAAAAAGTTTTCTTTCGGGAGCCCTCAACACAAAATTCTTAATTTCACTAAATTAAATTAAAAAAATTCTCAATTATCATTATTCAAAACTACTTGTATAGACATCTATGGACAAAAATTACTCATTTGCTAAAATAAACAAATTTTTTAATTAAAAATATAATTATACGATTTAAATAAAACTCAAGGTGTTTTATAATTTATTATATATGTTAAACAACAAAAATTATATGATTTATTTTTATTTTAGAAGAAATTTATGTGAGTTAAAAAATTCATTTAATGTTGATAAAATTTAAAAAATATATTATATCCGGAAAGAAATGAAATGAATTTAATTTTTATTTTTATAAAAAGAGTTTAATGGATATCAACGTTGACACTCAATAATATAAATCCGGCAACTTGATGATATTTTTGTTAATTAAATTATCTATTGATTATATCAATATGAGACTTGTTGGAAAAAAAAAATTGTCATTAATTAAGTATCTTGGAATAGCCTCAGCAAATTATTTATGAGATTTTTTTAAAAAAAAAAATCAACAAGTCTCATATTCATATAATCAATAGATCATTTAATTAACAAAAATATCATCAAATTATCGGATTTATATTATTAAGTGTCTACGTTGATATCCATTAAGTTTTTTTTTAATAAAAATAAAAATTGAACTCATTTCATTTCTTTCGGATATAATATATTTTTTTAGATTTTTTAAATTTTATTAACATTAAATGATTTTTTTAACTCACGTAAATTTATTCTAAAATAAAAATAAATCATATAATTTTTTTATTTAACATATATAATAAATTATAAAACACCTTGAGTTTTATTTAAATCATATAATTATATTTTTAATTAAAATTTTGTTTATTTTAGCAAATGAGTAATTTTTGTCCATAGATATCTATACAAGTAGTTTTGAATAATGACAATTGAGAAAAAAATTTATTTAATTTAGTGAAATTAAAAATTTTGTGTTGGGAGCTCCTGAGTAAAACTTTTTTGTCTTTGGATCTTCTTTGGAGTAAAAGTTCAGTTGGCCAATCTGCACCTTAGATAATAACCTTAACTTTTTCTAATCGGCGTTGTCTAACCGCACCTTTTTAAAGGTTCGTTTACTAATCTCGCACATTTTTAATTATTTGTTGGTATTTAAGGTACCCTTAATTAATATTTATGCTAGATGTTCTTTCTATAATTGTTTGTTGGCAAAAAATGCACCTTAACCCTATTTAATTTGTCGCCCATATAACAAATTTTGCAGAAAAAGTAAAAGAAAACACAACTTTATGTTCTTCTGTTGTTTGGTTTCATTTGAGCTAACAATATATTTTTCCATTAATCAACAAGTTCACGCATAATAAAATTTAGCTAAATTAAATTATTAGGCCAAAACTTTTTGTTAAAAATGGAAATTTAGTGCCTGGTTGATAATTTGTTAGGGCATAGTTCTCGGGGGGCGTCATTTATTAAACCAACCCATGCGCTTTCTTTTTCATCACAACCACCATTAATGTTTTCAAATACCCTTACACACACATATATATATATACACCTCCATCACTCGCATATATTTTTCAGAACAAGTCTATTATGGGCCAGGTGGCTAGCTTAACTGCACAGACAAATGTGCCCGTTTGAAAATCCTTTTTAGAGAATAATTTTTTAGATTTACGAAGTAATTTATGAGAGGAGTTTTGTCTCGGTTTGTGCAAAACAGCTTTTCAAAAGTTGTGAGAGGAGTTATAGATATTTTTAAAATTATAGTTACCCATCGTCTTTAAGTTCAACTGACAAAGAGGTCAGACATTCTCACTAAAGAGAGGAGGTTCGATCCTAGAGTTAATCAAGGTGTTTGACAAGTCATCCTAGCTCATGGGTGTTTAGGTAAAACACATTAGGGTAATAAATGTTTTACCTTGCCTAACATTGGTATACCTTAGGAGAAGGAAGACTTCGTTCTACACTCGGAGCCTTTCCTAAACCAAAAAAAAAAAAAAAAAACAGTTCAACCCTTCTCCATCCAATTCCTCTTCTCTCTTCCAATCCCAATCTTACCCATCAAGCCACCCATTTCCGCCTCCCCGCCGTCGTTGTTGCCTTTCTGTAATTTTCCAAACTACCTGGGCCCTTCTCTGTAATTTTCTCTAGTTTTCCAGTGTCAACTGGAATGAAATTTAACTAAGTCATCGTCTATGTCAGTCTTAAAAATACAAAAAAAAAAAAAACAAACTAATGGTTAATTGGTATTTTTGCTCTATATTTTGTAACCACATAGTTGATTTTACACCAAAAAAAGAACTTGATGTTAGGTGCACTTTTGAGAAAACCATATGTGTATTTTTACAATTTAACCCTTAATTATAAAACATTTTAGTCCACACATTATCATTGAAGTTAATGTTATAAAAGTAAATTATACTACTCATCCATATCTTGATGTATGCCGTATTTAGAGTGTTATTCTCCTGATTCTAAATATAATACATAATTTTTATATTTATTAATCTTTTCCTAATTTACTCATATTAATAATATTTCAATAATGATCAAGGAGGAGAGGGAAGAAAAGAAATAAAAAAATGACTAATGTATATATGTTATATTAACTAACTTTAACTTTCTTAATCTAATTAAATTAGATAAATATATTTTATATTAAGGAGTTGTGTAGGTCAGAATTGAATAATCAAGACATGAATACATTTATCTCTTCAAATTTAGACAGTTGTTTTAGACTTGAAAAAAAAAAAAAAAAAAAAAAACCACCGCACAATGAAGTGCTCAAAGTTCAAACGATGAGCTAAACCTAGCATTATTTATCTCCCCATTTAAATATCATGTTACCCTACAAAGTCAAAAAGCCATTTTGCCACCAACCCCAACATCTAATCAATACGCGAGCAAAAGAAAAAAAAAAAACCTCTAATCAATAAGGTGCCTTTTCGTGATGGTTAATGTTTTAGAACATTTTATAGTCCACACATCATCATTGAAGATTTGAAGTTAATGTTATAAAGGTAAATTATGCTACTCACTCCATTCCTGTATATTCGAAGTGCCTATTCTCCTCATTCTAAATATTAGGTATATTTTTTATATTTGTCATTCTTTTTAATTTACACATATTGATATTATTTTAACAATAATCGAAAAGAAAATGGAAGAAAAGAAATAAAAAAGATGACTAATATGTATATCATATCAACTAACTTTAACTTCCTTTATCTAATTAAATTAGATAAATTCTGTGCGAGTATATTTTATCTCAGGTCAGAATTGAATAATCAAGACATGAATACATTTATCTCTTCAAATTTAGACAGTTTTTTTAGACTCGAAAAAAAAAAAGCAACTACATACTGAAGTGTTCAAAGTTCAAACGATGAGCTAAAACAAGCATTATTGATCTCCCCATCTCCCCATTTAAATATCATCCAATTATAGCGAGTTTGATCAAAAATTTGGTGATATTTAAAGTGTAATAAATGAGCCATTTTACCTGAATGAAAACCAACCTTAAAAAAACAAGTTAAAAGGATAAAATTAAAAAACCACGCTATTCTGAACTCTTTTTTTAGTACTATGTGAGATTTGAGTGATTTATAAATACGACATGTTAGCCTACAAAAGTCCAAACAGCCTTTTACCACCAACCCCAAAAAACAAGTTACAAGTTAAAACCACGCTCTTCTGAAATCTCCTTTTGACTTCGGCGAGACACGAATGGAGTCTGGACCTCTATCGGCATCGGAGACCGCAGCCAAGTTGAATCTGCAGCCTCACCCCGAAGGCGGATTTTTCGCCGAGACTTTCCGTGATGGTTCCGTTCAACTTCTCAAGTCTCAGCTCCCACCTGAATGTATGTGCTTCAACCTATCTCACCCTTTCTAATTTCTGTATGATTATACCAATCTTTCTGTTTTTTTCTTCTCCATTCCACTTCCTTCTCTCGATTCTATCTATTTCCATTTTTTTTCTTCGTTTAGATAAAGTTGATCGGCCTGTGTCTACTTGCATATACTTTCTGCTTCCGTCGGGAAGTGTATCTCGCCTGCATCGTATACCCTGTGCTGAAACCTGGCATCATTACATAGGAGAACCTCTAACGGTACATTCTCCACTTTACTTATTAATTGCTCATTTTAAGAAATTATTTATACTGAACATGTTATATCCATTTTAAGAAATTATTTATACTGAATATGTTATATCCATTTTAAGAAATTATTTATACTGAATATGTTATATCCACAAATATTTGATGGCAAAAGCACTTAATTTTCCTTCTCTTGTTCTGTCTTTACTCAAAATATATAACCGACAAATTCAACTTGCAGTGGTATTTTGCTTTGAACTGATCTTTGAGTGCCTTTTTGTTCTTGTTTTTCTTTTATTCCCCTCTTTAAATCTTTTTGTCTCCAAATATGAGAAATTACATCTCAAGTTCAATTCTTCTGATCAAAGACCTAAAGAATTTTAACCTTTGTTGTAAGATGTATCAAGATAGTTTGACGCTAACGGCATCTTTTAACATAAGCTTATACTCTCTGCTAAATCTGTACCTAGTTTCTGATTTCATGAACTTCTCTGTGCCTTAAGTTGGAGTGTTCGCAGTCATATATTTCTATGTTTTCTTAAGCGTGTCTCTACTATATCCCTTAGCTTTGAGTAATCGGCTTACAAAATATGGAGTTAATTCTTGCATAGAAACTGAATGCATCACTTCTACTTCAAAACCCGCTTACACTTGATTACCACTTGAGCTATCATCAAATTGTTGAATTTGGATTTGGTTGGAATTACTAGGAAGTCAACATAAAAGTACTGTAGCTTTGTACTACCTCTACCTCTTGCACTACTATGTCTTTAGGACCGGAAAAGTAATCATCAAGCATCTTTCTTTGATTAAAAACACTAACCCAACTATTTAGCTTTTTATCTTGTTGGATGATTGTTCAATGTGTAGCTTTTAACTCCAATCAATCTCCTATGATTCAGCAAATTATAACAACTGAAAATATAGCTTTCTATTTAAAGGCACCCTGATTAGTTGCGAGTGATTGAGGGTAATTAAGTGTTAGCATTCTGAAAGAAACAAAACATCTTTAGAACTTATTACCTTCCACATTTAATTTGATTCTTCCTGTTCCTCTTCTCTTCATAACTTTTGTGTTTTTTCTCACAGGTTGTGGAAATAAATGATAAAGATGGAAGTGTCAAGTTTACCTGCCTGGGATCTAATCTGGCTGATAATCAGAAACCGCAGTACGCAGTTCCTCCCAATGTGTGGTTTGGTTCATTCCCAACAAAGGATTTTGATATATCTGCAGATGGGTCAGTGCAAAGAACTCCTCCTAGAGATCGTGAGAGCCATTACTCCCTAGTAGGTTGCACATGTGCCCCTGCCTTTCAATTCCAAGATTTTGAGCTTGGAAAACGTTCTGACCTCATTTCTCAGTTTCCCCATTTGGAGTCTCTCATCAATGCTCTCACCTATCCTGATTCCTGAGCCACTCACTGAGTTTGAGAATGTGTTGTTATTTGGAAAACTCTTTAAGGTTGTAATATTGGTTGCCACATATCAAACCTCTTGTTCTCGTTTGTTCCTATATATTCAGGTGTGGATTACTTCTGTATTTTGTCAAATCTGATATTTAGACCTTCGTGAGAATCAAATAATGGTTTTTCATACACCTGTTTCAATATTACAACTCTAGTTAACCTAATCCAGCAACGATGAATTCTACTTCATTTATTTCCAATGACAGGTACTCTTGTTGGAGCTGATTGGCTAAACCAACATTCAATTGAACAAGATAGACGGCGTAAACTGATTTGAATAGTCCAAAATGCTCGATTGGACAATTAAAAGATCTGCTCAGTGTTGGCGTTTGTAATTTTGAAGTTTATTTCTAAAGAATTGTTTTTGAAAACATAGACCACGCATCTGCTCTCAAAGGACCACTTATGCATGCGTGGCTTTTAAATATGTAATGCTTCTTTCAAAGCCTGGATTTTTTGTTTTGGGTGAAGATCCCTCTAAGCTTGGAATCCTTCCAAAAAGTCTGTTATTAACTTATTATTAAGAAAACCACTTAATTAGGGCTAAAATCTTCTGCAAGAAATTGTAGCATCCTTTCTGGTATGCTTGAGCTGTAAAGGCTCTTGATTTTCCCAGGTTCATCCTCTATTCTGTCGCATTTCCTTGACGTATTCACACGTTGGATAATACTGCTACAGTTCAACTTGCATTCTGCTTCAGCTATCACTTCCATAAACAGAGCTGTGCGGAATCGGAATACGAGAAGAAGCCATTTATATCTCAAGAACAATATCTGCAATAAGAAAATATACACATATAAACACTCATCAGTTACTGTCGGAAAAATATACAACTATATAGATGTTTGTGTTCAAACACCTTAAATACTCAAATCTGCACGAACAATTCAAAAAACTATGAATCATGTTTATACATGAATATAAAAGTATTGAACAATAAATAACTTACATTCAGAATCTGTCTTGACCCATTTATTTCCATCACCTGCAGCAGTATTGAACTCGTCTTCATCATTGTCAGATTTGGCCATTTGCTTGTCATTCAGGTATTTCTTTGTAACCTTTGTCGAACTTGAACCTTGGGGATATATCTTCTTATTGAGTATTGCCCTCAAAATCTGAAGTCAAAACCAGAGCAAATTAAAGTAAAAGTAAGACAATCTATCATAAACCAAGTGTCATACATACTTTTGCAAATCTAAGTTAAGGGCTAAGGAAGAGAAGAACACTGACTTTACCTTCTCCATTCTGCTCTCTGTAGCCAGTGGATCTTTGAAACTGGGAGTATGTTGAAGCCCGCTTCTGCAAACAAACATCTTCTTGAGAAGAAAAGTAAGAGATTTGTTGCCAATTGCACTCTTATTATTACTATTATCCAAACAAAGATCTTTTCCCCTGCTGGGGATCAAACTGCTGTTTGGGACTAATGTCTCTTTCTTTTCACAGTTTGAACAATTATTCGTGTGATCAGCGGAAAAAAACATGTTCAATTCATTCTGGAAATCGCCTTCTTCTTGTTCGTCAGGTGTAAGCTCTTGCACACAATCTTGAGAGCAAAATGAATCCTCTGCAATAATTCTTTCAGAATCGTCCTTCAAATTGTTGTGTCCGAAGGTCCCGATCGCAAGGAGTGCACTTGGCCAGTCACTGAACTCGTCTTTGCTGGGTTCATCCGCTACAAAACCTGGCGCGAAAAGTAATCAACAAAAGCTTAAATCTATATGCACTTTTAATTACATTGCATATATCGTCTATATATATATATATAAAAATCTGGAAACAAGATTCCTTCAATTGAGACAGATGCAATTATGGTAGAAAAGAGTGGAGAATGCTAACGGGTGCATGAACTTGAGTTTGATTTGTTCTTTGCCTTACTGCCATCTAGCTTGTTGTGCATCCAATTAAATAGCTGGAAGTGAAAGAAGAAACGAAAAATTTGGTCAAGAATTAAAAGAAGCACAACTAAATGTAACATCAAAACTTGGATACCTTCATTTTGAATTGAAGATGCAAAGTAAGGGAAAGATGATGGAGGATCGGTATCTCCAAGAGAGGAAGAGAGCGCAGATCCCATGAGAGGTGAAGCTGTGAAAGAGTATAAATAGAGAGGGAAGTGTGGTGTGTGATGAATTTTACAGCCAACAATGTCGAAGCCTCTGGTTCAAGTTCCCAAATCCATTTTCTCTTACCCTCTCCTCTCTCTCGTCATTTTCTTCGTTTTATGATCACAAATTATACAAGAGTGTTGGCAACAAATGAGGCGAGCGACGCAATAATCTCCGAGTTTGTCCTGATTTTTGAATCAGACTACAAGGTCATTCGGTTCCTTACGTCGCAGTTTCCCCTGATGATGGACATAATCAATTATTCCTCTCCCTCAAAAGTTAGGTTGGATCTGATATATATATATTTTAACACTTTTCTTTACGTTAAAACTTTCTAAAAGTAATTTTTCAATATACATTGTTATCTTGAAAGTTTTTTAATCAATAATGTCTGGAAGTTTTTAAATTTTGACAATTTTGTTTCAGTTGTTATCTAATTTAAATTTGATTATTAGTTAATCAAATATTCCACATAACATATTTGATCAAGTAACGGTCAAATTTAATTTGGATAATGGATCGCAAGCAAGATTGCCACAATTTATAAGTTTTTTAAATAAATTTGTATCTTAACAAAAATGATGGAGATGCCCGCTGACAAATTTAGTCAACTAAAATTTTATCCATCTATAAATAAAAATCAATTAGAATAAAAGTTACTCTTGTCATTGTTAATCAAGACACACCCTATAATATTTAAAATATGGGGTTCACGTATTTAAGTTTATGTAAGAGTAAAAAGTAGTTAAAATACAAAATATATAACATAAAATTAAGACATTTTCGACGTTAGAAAATGATGGCCTTAATTTGTTGTTACCATTATGAAACATTTTCAATTCAAAATTTCAAATAAAACATACAGAGTATGTCCGTTTGCATGCATATATACATGCAATTCTATATTACTCCTGGCTGAATGAGGTCATAAGCTAAATTTGATTCCCCAAGGTTTCACGAGCTTTTGTGCCAAAAAAGAAAAAAGGCTTGTAGGATGGAATGAATCTATAGTCTTTTGGTTGCTATAGAATGGGTAGTGCTATGACAATTACTCATGAACTCAGGCTACTCATGTTTTGCTTTACTTGTGGTTTCCATCTTACTTATTATCAAATTCCCACATCGCTCTATTCCATGTTGGGTGCGCTTATAGTTCCTGTTACTTTCTTTGGTGTGCTATGCTATAGGGTCTTATTCAATAGCCAAGCAATATAGAGCATAGACGTCCTGAATCATCGTATCTTCTCCATGCTTTGTAGAGATATGACTCGTTTTCTTGGTTGTTACAACTTTCACTGGCATCATGCATGGAGACGTTGTGACTATACTTGGTTCCTTTCTAGTCTTCTGTTGTTGTGCTTGTGCTTTTCCTTGTTGTAACTTTCCAAGTTTCATTTTAGTCAAAAATGCTAAATATGATTCATAGTGCAGATGAGATTAAATTTAGGCATTCGTAAGAAATTACTGAGATAAAATACAAGTGAATACGAGTAATCGTGATCGAGCGAAATTAGAATCGAACCGGTCCCTTCAGGTAAATAAAAAAGAAACTACTAAAGTGAAGTTGAAGTTTTAGTCCAAATGAAAAAGGAAGAAACTGAAGTGAAAGTAAAACTCGTACTTTGATGGAAAGCCAAATCGAGAAACCAAAACCAAATTTAGCTGGTGCTGAGCGATCATTAGATAAGATTCTTCTCCCTCGATGTCATTTGATGTTTAGTCTGAGGAATTCGAAAATCTAAGATCTGGGAAATACAAAATGGTTTTAAGTGGTGCAAACACAGACAACGAAGATGGGTGTGTTGGAGGAGATGGTGGGGCCACGTGAAGATGTCGGCGAGGAGAGTAACGGAAAACGAAGCCATGTGGGAGGTGGGAGGGGAGCCACGTGTCAAATAAAAGGCGGGGAGATAAAAACACGGGGACCAGACCAGACCAACACGTGGCCCGAAGGTGAATCTGGGGTGAGATGTTTGTCATGGAGAGAAGCGAACATGAGCATGTAAAATAGGAGAGTTCGCAGGAGATCCCGGCCCCACTGTGTGTTTATGGTGAGACTTTGATTGCTGCTCAAGATACGCTCATGTGTTGGTGTCCAATGGAACAGTACTTTTTCACTCTCTATCAAGCTATCATCACTCATTTGTGCCCTCCCTTCTCTCTTTTGTCTATGTATATTGTGAATTAATCTAACAATTATTAGAGCAATTCACATTTATTTAAGCAATAATTAGTTTCATAATTCATATTGCTCACCGAACTCTAAACCATTACAAATGATCCCACATTAATCCTTAGTCTGATTTTAGATAATTAGTTAAATTTTAAAAGGATTCGCAATTTGGTTGAATCCATCTATTACCAACACCCAACATATCACTATACATAACATGCTTGGACTTTAGTCATACCCTTAGCCATTTATGATTTCAGTTTCCATTTAAAGAATGACCTTTGTTTTTTATTTGGTGTCGGATTGAACTCGCAGATTTTATGTTTCCATCTTTTTCATTAATTTGCTTTTCTGATGATTCTCGATTTGAATTTTTGGGTTGTTCAAAGCCACAAGTTTACAATTTTTTTAAGACTAGGACTTTAAGATATAGCCTAAAATTCATATATTTTTTCATAGTGAAACCGGCCAATCAATCACTTTCATTCTATTTTCATGGTTTAGAATTTAGGCTATGCCTTACACCTTAGCTAACTGGCAATTATTGTTAGAATTTAGGATAAAATCCCATGGGTTATGAATAGGAAGAAGGATGAAAAAGAAGAAGAAGAAGGAATGTGTGTGTGGATAGAAGTCTCACATTGATTAGTTGGAGATAAGTTGGAGGGTATATAAGCCTCAACTTTGCTCCTACTAAATGGGCCCTTGAGCCAACCCACTTTTATGGAGAGGTGAGGACTTAGGTGACATTTGGTCCACCACACGCGCTGCCTGCCCGATCCGGTCCATCTAGCACGTGTGTGAAATAAAAGTAATAATTTTTTATTAATTTTTTGAATTTCCAATTTAACCTCGAACTTTTGATAACTCTGTTTTTGCCCCTTCGAGTTTTTCCAACCAGCGGCTACGTATTGCGATCCATTCGAATCGTTTGCTCCATTCTGGACACACCAGTTTGCCAGCAAGGGACGCCGGTCGCTTCTATTTGTTTCGTTCTGGTACGTCTGTTTGCACAACGCACCAGTTCACTGCAAAAGATGAGTACATCTGATCAAGTTTTTTCGTTGTCTATAAATAGGGCGCCCCAGTCACAGAATCGTATCCGATTTTTCTTATATACACTCCTCTGCATACTGCATATAAAAAACACATTTTGTGTGTTCCGAAAGTAGACTCGTCTGAATAATCCGCTCTATCCTGGGAGGCAATTGCTCAGAAACCTTCGGCATCTGTATTGAGGGAGCAAAATTGTCTTAAGAAAACAACGTACGTTGAGCCCAGATTTCTTCATAGTTCTTTACCATTTTTGGCAGTCTTGTGAGTTCGTTTATAGCTTTTTCATATTATACATACTTGTTGTATACGCTCTGTATGTACTATTTCAATAATACAGATTCTTGTTATGCTATTTGAGTAATACCGGTTTATATAGTATATTCAATTATCTACCCATTCAATACATTTTCAATAACAATTATTTAGTCCTTCCACCCTAATATCTTCCGTTTTGTTGACCCCAAAAAAAAAAAACCTTCCATTTTAAGAATTCAAATGCAAACAAGAGAATATAATTTTTTTATTTTTGATTGCCCACCCGGTTCACTGCGCTTCCCCGACCAAATCCGGATCCGACCCGTGTCGCGCACCCGCTATGGTGGGAGAGTATCTCGGTGGGGGTTTTTGCATTCACAAGCGCTCGAACCCGGACTCGCTTAGCGGCGACATGGCTCGCATTTACCACTGAACCAACCCCCGTTGGTAACAAGAGAATATATGTTTTCCCTCCATTTTCTCTACTAATTTTTTCTCCATCCAAAAACGTTTGGATGTCAATGTTAATTGGGCCACATACAATACGCACAATCTTTTGTAACCATCCCCTCATTCTTCTACAAATGAATGCTTTCTGGGTCTATTGTAAGTTTTCTGGGCTCCCTCTTCTATAAAAAGAGAGAGAGAATGTTTTCTTTCACCTACAATATAACTAACATATTTTACTTTTTTTCCCCCTATTGGCGCCACATGTTTTGTAGAAAATAACTTCTGAAACCATGGTTTTACGGTTTTCCAAACATATATTAAAACATCCACTAATGTTTTTTTTCCAAAAATTTATAACACCCATCATATCTTAAAGGATCCCAAAATAAAAATAAAAATAAAAATCAGTTCTTCCTTTGCATTTTAACTAGATTTGGATCATCTGTTACAGATATGAAGCTTGAGGCGGAGTGCATTATTTGTGACCGTAATTGGGGTATAATTATATACTATTCTGATCCTATTTATAAGTCAATTTCGATAAAAAAAATTAGTTTTATTTATAAGTCTAGTTTTAAGGTAATAAATAAGATTATGATAATTTTACACATATTAATTACACCAATAAAAATAGAAAGAAAAAAAGGAGTTGAAACATACATATTTATAAATAAGGATAAGTTAAAAATTTACTCTATAACAACCATTGATTTAACTACCACTCTTTAGTTTTAGTTTGTGTTTGTGTGATTTAGTTAGAGGGTTGAAATGTCCAATTATAAACGACATATTACGCGCGAAAAACAAAAAGAATGAAAAAGGGGACAAAGGAGGTCACAGCATTCCGCCGTACGTGTCGTCATTTTCAGGATTGAAAAGCAGAGCTTCTTCAAACGTGTCAATCCACAGCGCTCCCAAAGATTGAGAAGGAGCCTCTTCCTTTCACTCATGGTCCCCTTCCCTCCATTTATTTATTTACACTTAATTATGATGATTAAGGTTTAATATCCTATTAAAAATAAAAAAAACATATAAAATACTTTAATAAAGATACAAGGACATGAACTATTTAGATTAAATTTATTTATTTACATTTTTTGTTAATTAATATTATAAGAAATGGAAGAAAGTAGAATAGCAAGAAAAAATGGAGAGGCCCAAAAAGATCCACTTTCAATTTCCATTTTCCGAGTCATCATTCTCATGGATCACTTGGTAAACAGTTTTCGAGTTTTAAAGGGCAGAGAACTTGGCCCCACGAGTTTTCAGCAATATTTTCATCACAGGTCAGTAATATGATATCTGCTCCTTCTTTCTTGCCCCGCAGGTTTCCTTCTCTGTGCATCGATTTGTTTATGTGATTGCCCTACGCAAATCAAATCGGGATACAATTGCGCTTGTTGATAAATATCTTCTTTTTTTACGGACTGTTTGGTGTTAATTCTGTAATGGTTTCTCCTGGATTCGTTTTCCTTCTTATATTAAGCACTAACGATAGTGGAGCAAGGTGATGGTGATCAATTACGATTGAATAGCGCAAGGTTCGACTACAAGGGCGAGAGGAAAGGGTTAAAACACTGTAAGTCATTAACCTTGACATTTTCTAACTAGGAAGAGGCAAATGTCAATTGATGAACGATGAATGTGTACGCGTGGAACACTAATAAATTGGGATGTGAATCCTAATTTTTCTCTTTGACTTGATTGTTTGGAATGTTGTTGATTGTGAAGTTCATTTCGTTTTCTTTTAATGTGAATCTCACTGTGCCTTTCAAACCCCGTGAAAACTATTAGGAATAGGATTTGACGTCAAGAATTCATTTGATGACAGAATAATTTCTCATCCTATTATTGATGTTTGATGCATCATTGGAAGTAGGTGTTGTTGCATAATGGATAATCTAATAGAATTCTATCGTTTTAAAAATGTATTCCAAATACAAAAGTTAATTGAGTAAAATAATTCAATTGAACTAGTTATTAACATTTTCATTTGAATTCTTCATGTATTTGTTTCCAAACGCATCCTATGACTATGTGAATCAAGAAAGCAAGGTTCCAGTTTCATTTAACTATTCTTTTGTTTTTGGCCAAACATTTCATTGTTCAAGTATGACTCTTCCTGCCGTGAAGAGAGCAGTGGGTACACAATTGCTTCTATTTACATTTTCCAGCTTCGATGTCCTCTTAATATTTCTCTTTCTCTTTCATCTTTTGAACATATTTTTGATCCTATTCCCTTCGCATGCATTAATTTAGATGAGTAAGATAGATATAGTTAGAACTTTCTAACTAAATCAATATTATAAGAGTTCCCACAAAATAACAAGCATAGGAAATTTCTCAAATCCATTTTTAAGGTAATAGAAAGCTGTATCGCCTTGAGTTTTGATCACTTTTAACTACTTCAGGCAAGCCAATTATATTTGAGTGGAAGACTACAAGTATTCTTGTTGAAGTTGCTGCTGCATGAGCACTAATTCAGATGTAGGTGTCGAAATTGCCGATCTTTATAGTTTCCATTGAAGAAAAGCTTCCAAGTCTACAGGAAAGGAACTCGTTCTCTGGCCTGCCTAATTCTACTTTTTAAATTAAAAAAGACAGCAAGAAGAGAATGTATGAAGAATTGGCTTAATTTATATTACCGTAGAATTTCCCTTTAGGCAGTTTATTTTGGTTTCTTCATATGCTAACCAAGATTCAATATGACAGGGTGAAATCACATTACTAGCTAGGTACATAAGTTCTTATAGGAAATGGATAATTGCCACAAATGATCTCCATAACCAGCACGAGGGTATTGAAAAATGAGACTCAAAAGGTGCTTTCTGTTTCAGAAGGAAATTGTGATCATGCTATTTTTTTAGCTGACTGAAATTTAACTCCTGCTTGGTCGAATTGAATTATTTCTAATAAACATGAATGATAGAGCTGTTGGTATATGAGAAGTCCAAACAAGTAGTATTTCAGTGGCTTATAATAAGTTGTCCATCTACACTCAAGCTATATAATAAAAAATGAAGAATGTGAAATTTTTTATTTTCCTTTAAATTTAGATGGACATGTCTACTTCCAGATGGGCTTCCAAATTCCTGCCGATCTATATAATGGTGCTTCACAACTGGCTAGACTGTCATAAATGTGAACATTTGCCAAATCTTCATTAGTTCTGAAGTTCTAAGAGTCCAGCATGCTTGAGGAATGGCATCTAATTATCTATCAATCTTAGAAGGAATATATGAAGATTTTCACCAACCAGCAGAGATCATTGCGGGATGCTTTGTGGCTATAGCTTTAACACTCTCCCTTTTTCTCATCCTGCAGCATCTCAGATCATATACCAACCCTGCTGTGAGTTATTTTCCTCATTGTAATCTAAAAATTCATGTATATTTTTTATAAGTTCTTATTTTTCAATTTGTTCACCTCTGACATGCCATGAGCCATGCGTATGTTTTATGATTCTTGTTCCTTGAGGTTGTCTTCAATAATATTCAGGTGTGGAAACAGTATTTACATTTTACATACAGTTGAGACTTTTCCAAGATCATGATATGCAGTCCTTTGATTTTCACAGCTGAAAAGCCCCCAGAAAGGAAAAAAAGATACTAGGTGTTGACACATATTTATCGCTACATTGCATCTTGAGTAGGATCTTTAGGAGTTGTGGAGAAACTCTTGACTGCAAATATAGCACCAAGGCCAATTTAGTTCATGGTATATTTAATTGTCAAAAGTCTGAACCACGTGTCCCATAACTAATTGAATGATTGAATTAAGCATATTATTCTTTGACTTGGGAAATTTTAGTGGTTTTTACATATGCTAGAGTTTCTATGAACTCGAAGATTACCAGTCATAATTGGCAAGGCATTTATAATTAACTTGTTATCATGTGAAGGAAGTTTTAAAGGAATCTGAGTTGAGACATTTTACCCTCTATGCGTGGTCACAAAATCCTAAATAAAATTCTTCATAGTATATATAATCTCCTAATCCATAGTTAACTTGTATTCAGGAGCAAAAGTGGCTTGTTGCTGTCATTTTTATGGTTCCAGTTTATGCTACAGAGTCTGTAAGTTTCTGACTCTAAAAATTTTATTTCTGATTTCATTTGGACATTGTGGACCAGTGATTGGAAGGAATAACGACATGCAGATTTGAAGTTTTAAGTATCATGATGCAAACATTTGTTGATTGGTATATATTCGAGCTGTTCCAAATCTTTTGTTAGAGGAAATATTAACATCATAGATTGGTTAATTACTCTTGTACAATCCCCTAAATGTGTTGGTATATTCATCACTAAATTTGGAATTTGAAGCAACGATAGGATGGATAAGTTGAAATACCCCCCCCCCAACATAACCCCTGATTCATGAAATATATTTAAGAAGGGTTAATATAATCTTTGGCCCCTAAAGTTTGTCCTCATTTTGGTTTTGGCCTCTCAAGATTCATTTTTTTAAAAAAATATTGATCCTTATAACTCAATACAAACCCGGATCATTTTGCTCATACAGGGGCTAAAACCCGTGGTTTGAAATTTAAGGGACCAAAATGAGGGCAAACTTGAGGAACTAAAGATGGTATTGACTCATTTAAGAAACTTTACCTAAAAGAGGGATGTGAGGGGATTGACTTTGGACAACCAGTCAACCAGATATGTTGCAGCACTTAAGGCTTATGTTTGACTTCTCCAATTCTATAATTTTTAGATAAGATGTTAAATTTCTATAGTGTATTTTATTTTCAACTTCTTCGTCTAATTCATTCCTTCCTCTATCATAAGTTATTTCTCCTTTGGGAAAATTAAGGAAAAGGGGGGAAACGGTAGTCATCTGATGTCTCTAATAAATCAGCCATCTAAGTGACATCAATGATGATACAAAGCTTCATCTTTGTCTCTTGTCCTTCCAGATTATATCTTTGTGTAATCCAAGATTATCACTTGCATGCGACATTCTGAGAAACTGCTACGAAGCATTTGCCCTGTACGCTTTTGGCAGATATCTTATTGCTTGCCTCGGTAAGTTACTGTTCAACATTGCTATGTGTTTTGATGTTTTGCATATCTATATCTCATTCTCAGTTTTATTAGCATGGCACGTTTCTGAAAAGTTTCAGCGGATTCATGAAATTTTGGCTCAAAAATCCAAGAAACAAAAATGAATAATGTTTATGTTTTCTTCCCCCTTGAGTAATTTGTTCTTAGTATCTGAAAAGAAAAAAAAAAGGATGTGTATGGGTTTCTTTTATTAAAAAAAATATACAATTTGGGCTACTCAAGTCAAAGTTAAAATAGGTCATGTAGATTGTGATCTATAGATTGAGGCACGTTTCTGCTTTACAAGTGGCAGATTATATACCTGAATCCTTACTTCATCGCTACCCACCTCTTTTGCCATTAGCAAGCGTATCAGATAGTTTGGCATGACCTCACAATCATACGCTTTAGATCATTTTGCTTATTTGAATAAATTTAGGAAATATAGCTTCAATTTGATATTATCTGTTCTCTGAAATTATTGGCTCAAATTTTCGCACTACTATTTTTGTCTGAGAATTCTGTTTAGAAGAAACAACATATCATGAGTTTAAATGTCATTCTATCCTCTAAAACAAAAATTTTGTTAGGGGGTGAAAGAAGAGTTGTTGTACTACTTGAAAATGAATCGGGAAATGACCTCCGAAAATCATTGTTAGAAGGATCAGATAAAAACTCCAATGTACGGCGAAGATCATTCTACAACTTTTTTTGGCATCCTTCAGCTACTGGAAAAGATCTTCTCTCAATAGAAAAATTTGGTCTTGTCCAATATGTAAGTCACAGAAGTTTTCTTTTTATGGGCGGGACACTGTAAATTTGTAATTCTAAAAGGACACTGATTTTGCCCGGTAATAGTGCAGATGATCCTGAAGACTCTTTGTGCATTTTTAGCATTTTTGTTGGAACACTTTGGAGTTTATGGTGATGGAGAGTTCAAGTGGCACTATGGGTATGTTTCTCGTACACAGTGAGAATTCAAGAAATGTCTTGCTGCAGTACTGTATCACATAATTATTTGTCATATCTTCATATATTTCAAATATATACTTTTCTTGTCCGTTATCTATACACAGTGATAAATTTTAGCCATTACATCTTTTACAGGTACCCATATATGGCAGTTGTATTGAACTTCAGCCAGATGTGGGCATTATATTGCCTTGTGCAGTTCTATAATGTTACCCACGAATGGCTTGAACCAATAAAGCCACTTCCAAAATTTATTAGCTTTAAGGCTATTGTGTTTGCTACTTGGTGGCAAGGTGTAGGCATTGCGCTATTGTGTGAATTTGGAGTACTCTCAGCTGGGGAGAAAGGACAAAATGGATTGCAGGATTTCTTAATTTGTATAGAGGTTGGTTCCCTCGCTATGCTATGGTTTAGACTTCAAGCTATGCTTCTGTTATTAATAAAGATAAAAATTTTAAAGTGTAGGCTTCTTTAGGTATTTGTGTAAAATGCGCAAGTGAGAAAAGAAAGTTTAAATGCTTATGGGAGAGATTAAAAAAAGACTAAAAGCTTCAGGCTGTAGCTTACTAGTTTAAGCTCCCTCAAGACAAATTTCCAGTGAAAGTACCAATTGGGGATTATATTACCGAATTCCGTGACTGACAAGCTACCAGCTGATGGAGAATAGAGAAAAGAATCAGGAATGGTAACATTAATTATTTCTATAATGTGGATTGTGAATTAGGAGTTGAAGATAAATATTTATCTTTGAATCTCTATGCTGCACGACCAGCAGCCTTGTTATGGTCCAACCTTTTTTTAAACAAAAGCTTCTACTTCTGAAATGAACTTGTGAATATGCATAAATTATATATATATGGATTTAAACTGTTTGATCTATGATCCATATTGGTGCAGATGGCCATGGCGGCTGTTGCCCATACGTGTGTATTTTCCGCAAAACCATATTATTTTCTCCCTGCTTTGGCTTATGGGAAAGTCACCCAAGAAACAATAGAAGGGTCCGTGAAGTTAAATGAAGGAGAGGAAAAACCAGCTGTTCTTGAAGAGACAGAAACTCAAGTTGAGGCTCCAGGAACAAGCATCAAAGAGAGTGTCCAGGATATTGTTGTTGAAGGTGGTCAACGGGTATGTTCTTTGCATAATGATGAGCACCGAAATAAGTTTGTATCATCACTATTTGCCATTTATTTTCCCATGCGGGAGAGATTAATATCTATATACATTTTTTCAAAATGAAAAGGTTGTCAAGGATGTGGTGTTGACAATTAGTCAAGCCATAGGACCAATGGAGCAAGGGGTTATGAGAATTCAGCAAACCTTCCAGGGCAAATCAGAGGCTTCAGAGGAAGCAGATTCGGTTGTAGAAGTCAGGAAAGAGGTCACAGGAAATCTCACTGGCGATGAGAATAAAATTGACGTTTAACCTATGAGAAAAATCATTGATGTAATAATGAGGATGAAATTATAGCTTTATTGATGTTCCAAAGTTTGATTGTAACCTGAGGAATTTGAGCTGATCATGATGGAGTTTTCTTTCGACTCCTGTTCTCTACTAAACTTCTCCCTCCTCACTCTTTTTCTATGTAAGTTAAGAAATAATTAGTTAAAATTAGTTATTTCTTGTAAAATTTCAAAAGTATCCTTGAAAAATCTAAGGAGATTGGTTAATTAGTAAATTTTACAGTTGGGGCAGTAGATAGGAAAAATTAATGTTCGAGATAAAACATATAGGACGGAGTAATCTTGCATTCGAGAATCACTGAAAACGATAGATAAAGCATTTGTGGAAATTGATGTTTCAACGTTTGATTCTTTATCTGCCACCTGCCACCACATTGCTCTCATGCAACAAAAAGCATGAATGAGATGCTTTCAATCACAAGGCTCAATAAATGATTGGTCTAGTTTGAAAGAGGTTGCTTTGAGAATGAAAGTTGGGGTGTGAAGGGGGACGGGGGATTATTAAAATGTAATTCCTATCTTAATATTTTAGTTTGAGTGTTTTTAAATAGTAGAATTTATATTTTGGGATGGAAGAAGTTTGTAAATATATATTTCTTTAAAATTTACAATATTTTTCTTTATTAAGATGTAAAACAGTCAAAGATCACTAATAAATGACTTCTTAGTAAATGTGTATTTGAATTAGTTTTTGAAACATAGTTTTTATGATTTAAGAGGTAAGCATGTGGGAAAAGTTTTGTCTAAGTTTACGTAAAAAGACTTCTGAAATCATGGTTTTAGACTCACTTGATTATAGGGTAGATTTTTTCTAACTAAGTTTAAAGCATACATAAGAATTTGAAATTGAACCTCAAATCACTCATTGAAACGACAGGAATCTTGTCGTTCAATTTAACTTGAATGAGTTGAATTCTTAAAAAAAAAATACTCATAAACTACAAATTCACGCACGAAATGCATTTCATTGCAATGCATAATTTTGTTTCGAAAAAAGGAAAAATTGTTCCTAAAGTTGCAATCAATTTTAGTCAATTCTCGTAATTGTGGTGTACGCTAATTTAGAAATGTAAGTGTTACTATATGACTAACAAAATTTGGAAACGTTGAGCACTTCGATCAAAGTTGATTACAAGTATAGGGGCAACAAATTACCCTATTATTTTTTATAATGTATATTGCCCAAAATCACCCCCAAATAAAAAACACAGTACACTTTAAGTGACAACGAATTCTCTCTATCCTAAAAAGAATATACCTTTTTCCCCGTTCTTCAAATGTTCAAACAAATGAATCAAATCATAATTCGTACAAAAACCAGGGCCCCAAAACAGAACCCTTTTCTTCAGCCATACAGAAAGATCACCCTTTAACAAGCATATGGCCTGTACCTATACAAAGATATTCTTTTTCGGTATAAAAAGGTGTAGATATTGCAATATACAACGATCATGTACAATTAATCACCCGAAATTTCAGTCTTCATTCGTTGCCATGACAGCATAATTCTGAACAGCAGCTGAAGCAGCCCAAGCATCCCAAGCCAATGCATAGTTGAGTCAATGCAGTCATACACTGGTTGTTCAGCCGAGCACACGCGGTGATACAGCATGCACAACAACATTCATCGCACAAACTGCTACAACAATATTGGGCTGCCTTCACCAATTGTTCTGCTGCTTCCGGCAACTTTGTCTCTTCGGCTCCTGGACGGATATTTTCAATTGTTGCACGCAGGTCGCCGAAGCCAATGCTTAACTTTGGGAGTCTGATTGTTCTCTGCCCTTGCTCGTCGTTTAACTTCTTAGGGTGGCCTTTTTTTGAAACCTATTTTGCACAAAGACGATTAACCAATGTATATCTTTGAATCCATGTTTTTACTATACTAAATCCCCGGAGTAACTATTTTTGCATAGCCGAATGTCGAGTTTTATTTGAAAAAGAATTCATAAATGTTTGAAAATACCTCTTTGGCTCCACCTGATTGATTCACTTTCTTAAGCAACTCATCATTCTCAAGTAGTACCATACGAGTATACTCGGACATAAAGCCAGTCTCCAGGCTTAGTTTTGCAACCTGTCAATTAAATGGATGCACAAAAAAGAATTGTTTTTAAGGATCATAATTGACTGATGGGTTCCCTAGGGTCTGCAATGAAGTATGGATAGAAAGTTAACAAACCTTATCTTCTATCTGTTTATTTTGTGAGACCCACGCTTGAGCAGTGAGATACTCAATTTGTTGCTTTGCAAAAACCTAGTATTTCAGGAGGAAAATGCAGCATAATGAAGATATATATACAGAGAATGATAATATTCGCAACATTGAATTGCATAAATATTTGTAAAATAGCAGCTTATCTTTAATAATAGATTATAAAATGTTATTAAATTATAACAAATAAATGTCAGAAATATTCATCACAAGCTCAATTTTATTGAGAATTTAATTTAATTCTAAAAAAGTTATAATCATGGTTAAATAGTTTAGAAATCTGGTGTTAGTTATACCTAGAGCTTTAACCCGGTGCTTCTAATGAATTGTCTGATGATATGAATATGATCGTAGCGTGTTCTTATATTTTTTTATTTATCTAATTATATCTATTTGCCAATATAAATGAATACACATTATATTAAAATATTAATTTGGTTAAATGAATATAATAAGTAAAAGGAAATGAGATAAGGGGTCATAGAAAACGAAAATAAAGAATGGCAAGTAACTAATGCAGAATCATACCCTTTTTATGGGAATATCCTTTGCAATTTGCACCTCCAAGTTCATTGTAAAATTACTAAAATCAGCCAGGACACCTTTAACTGTTAATTTTTCAGGAAAAGTCCCCTTGTATCTGCCAGGCAACATCAATGGACCCTCTGATGAAAGATCTGGAATTTGGAATGGGTACACCTATCATATAATAATGTCATAAGATAGAAACACAATGTCAAGTTAAAGTTGGATAAAGAAGTCATATATCATAGCAACTATGCAACAAAAACATATTATCAGTCATAATCAACGGGACATGCGGGTTCAATTATTGGATCATAAAAGAGTCTTCAATTTGTATTATTGCTTAAAACAAGACACAAAGAAAACAGCGCGAAATAAAAAGTGGAGACACAACAGTAAATCACCACAAATCATCTTAGGAGTCATAACAGCATATTTTACACCGTCAGAATCACAATCAGGATTGTTAACGAAAAGTATTAAAATGTCTTACCTCAACTTCATCAAGATCATTAAGAATGTCGATGGAGATATTTGCCATAACGCAGGATGAAGTTTTATCAAATAACTTAAGCATTCGAGGTATGACAAAATCTGTCCATTTCAAAAAGGAGATTTATTAGTCGGCTTGTTGCCCTAAGGTATTTATCTTATGAAGTCAAGGAAAACTAATCACTTACCCACATCCAATGCAACATCATATTGGCCCCTACCAATCGTAGCAAGCAAGCTCAAGAAATAATGATTGCAGAACGAACCTGGGATATTCGAATAATATTGAACTCTTAAATATCAAACACAGCCCAACAAAAAATAAAGAATTTGATAATGTAAAAATGTATTGAAGGCCGCTCAAACATAACATACAGAGCGAATAGTTTGAGGAGCAGGGAACATTGGAAACCATACCTATACCAAAAGTATAAATCCGGGGGCATATTGACTCTTTATTGATCATATGCTTCTTCATAATATCACAAATATGTCTCTCATCCTCAACAGATCCATCTGTAACCAGGAAAATCATTGGAATTGAACGTTGAACTCCTGATAACATCTCCATAGCCTGAAGAGAAAAAGGAGACAAAATATAACACTCTAGCCAAAGATCATGAGCATCAATAATATCAAAGCTAGCCCAGGAATAAATAAAGAGGGAATGAATTTAGCATATTTTGATATTTTCTTTATCAGTGCAATCCCCTTGGGCAGTCATAACTTCTGCTCAATGAACTTTGTGGTCATTTTCATAGATCTACCATGGATACAAAAAATTAGATTAACCTGATAATAAATTTATTCAAAGATGGTATAAAACGTAAATTGCAGTAATTCCAAAACATGAAAACAACCCTCGCATCTTGTGTAAACGACACATAGCTTTAGGTGAGGATTTCAAACTGAAAAATTATTGAAATGTACCTTCTTTAAGGGATGCAAAATATTTGTGGCACCTTCTGCAACAAAGTTCATTTTAATCCATTCAACGGCCTTTTCAACTGTTTCCTTGGAAGCCAATTCCATTGATGTTGAAAATAGATAACTCTCTCCATTAAAAGCTATAATGCTAAATGAGTCATCAGGATCAAGCTTAGACAGGGCAACTGATAATGCAGTCTTTATGTCATCCATTAGCTTTCCTTGCATACTTCCACTAATATCAACAACAAATACTATATCTTTTTTGAAAACCTGGAGATTTAGAAGGACCAGCAATGAGAACACCAGGGGAAAATAAGAACCGTACAACATGTAACACGAACTAAAGATTTTATACCAACCTTGCTGCTCTGAATATTTCCAGGATAAAGGTACATACAGAACATGTCACTTTGGTTGAAATCACGCAGAGATGCAGGTTCCAAAAGAACACCACCATTCATATGACTTGAAGAAACCTAACAACATGTAACATGCTGATTGCTGAGTATAGCTCCTTTTGAAAGCTAAATCATAGAATAGACATGGAAATAACTAGGAAGATGAGACTTACCGCGTAAGAAAAATGAAAATCAATGCTTGACCAATCAAGAACTTCAGAATCATATAAGAGACTGATGCTCCCAACATAGCGCCTTACTTCCTGGACATTCAGAGAAAAGAATCATTTATAATGGCCACATGTAACACAATAAAGGATATCCCACAAAACTCAAACAAAAAGGAACCTTCAAGGGATGACTTATTGTCTTGCACAGCAGCTCACTTCCAACACCAGCATTCACGTTTATTTGTATCTTTTCTCTTTTAGGAATTCTCTTACCAGCAGGTTTCACAAAAGCAGGAAAGGAAAATGGCACATTCAAGGAGAACTGGCCATTGCTGTATAAAAGTTTCTGGGACCAACTAATTTTAATTGATAAATTGGAACCTCCGTCAATCTGTTACAAGCACATTCTAAGAAGACATTGTCAGAATGAATAGACATGGATATAGCAATTTAAAACGACCTATCATGTTTAAACACAGTTATGTACCTACCTCTGGTATATTTAAGGTAAGTATATTGGGTTTGATGAAACCCGCGTGTTTAGCTCCAATGGCATTTTCCTTTTCGTTGTTCTCTGGCATAAGCAGTTGAGTACGATATGATTTCCTCGGAGCACTGACCTCGACACCTAGAATTGAACCCTGTTAGCCAAACTATATCAGAACACAAAATCTGCAACATATTTGTTGTTTAAAGTTTAAGATAGTAAGCTTCATGTCTAACAGAGCAGAAAGCCTACATGACTTTTTTGGTACAGAGAAAGAAGAAACAATTAGAAAATATTGATCCTCCTCAAGGGAGAGCTTTTCAAGGAGAAAAGAAACAATAAACTGAGAAATAATCAAAGGATGAAGAAAAATTGTGTTCATTTTCCACAGTTCCAATTTGTCCAAAGCAATTGAACTTTAATCTCTTGATGAGCAAAAACAGAACAAAGAAAATAAATACATCCACTGTCGTATGGAGAAAGGGGAGTGTAGATCAGAGTATTATCAAAGGAAACAAAATTAGGGAACCAAGCCTCAATCACTCCAAGAAAACCATTTGAGATAACATTTTCAGCCCTTAATTAGCCTCTGAGTCCCAAAACAATTTGATTCCAACTTCCTTTAATGTATTTATCAAAGTCATATTCAGAAAGCAGGAACGAGTTTTCAATCATAAATTACAATAAGGAAATTTCTACGACACACGACAAAAACAAGAGGAAGAAGAAGAATACGAAACGAGAGGTTGACTTCAAAATAACCAAATACAACGCATGTGCAGTAAAATCACCTGCTCGCCCATAGGAATTGCGATGCGGCAATCACAGCTCCGGCTACCCTTGACACAGTGCACCCTCCAAACGCCATTAATCGTGATAAACGCCGTATCCAAATAACAATCCGCCTGGAGCTCAATCTCATTCATCTGAAGCGGAATAAGCGCCGGCGGGTCGCACCGGCCGTGCACGTGTGGCTGGTAGCTGGGCATATCAGGGTTATCCACGGTTCCCGGATCATAGATAACAGCATAAACCATGGGCGCGGAGGGAAGAAAAGCATGGAACGACTTGTCCATGGAGATAGGGGGCTTGGGCGGCGCGACTGCCCTGTCCTTGCCGAAATATACACGCCTGGCGAGCTTGAGGCCATCTTCAACGGCCGTAGCGAAATCCTCCGCCATGAGAGAAATTAAAAGGAAAAAAAGGCGAAGCGAAACGGAACAAAGAAGATGATGTGGATATGAACCGCTAGAAATCAATGAAGGAGAACAATATTAATGCCTTTCTTGATTCTTGATTTCTTCTGTATTGATTCTTAGCAAAAATTTCTTCTATATTGATGAAAGAGGAGAGAGATTGGAGGTGCTTGTATATGAATTCTCTTTCTTTCTCGTTAAGATCTGGACAAGTGAGGAGGCTCTCCTCCCCTGGGATGGGTGGGGCCCCCTGTGATCGGATCTGCCCGGATTTGACCGTTGGACCCTCTTGGCTTCCGTTAACACTTAACAAAAGATTATTTATTGGACATTCAGCCTTTAAAGCAGCGTGGTCAGATCCTGATATTCCCGAGGGGAATCCGCGTATTGTGACGCGTGGCATGCCATGTCGGCATTTGGAGGTGGGAGGTAGACCCCACAGGCACAGTCTTACTCACCGCCAGAATCATTGCCGAATGATTTGACCACTAACCGTATTTTTTATGCCTTCACATTCCATACTTCTTCCTTACATCCTTTTTAGGTACTTGTTTCTCTAATTAGAGATGAAAGCATTTTTTTATTTTGTTAAATTTTTTATTTATTTAGATTAAATTATATGTTGTATCTTAAAATTTTTTTTCACTCAGTATTCCAAATTAATTAATTTTTAATCCTGTATTCAGAAATATTTTTCCATAATACCAGTATATGAAAATTAATTAATTTAAGATCTTGGGTGCAAAAAAAAGGATGCATAATATAATTTAATCTAAATAAAGAAAAAAAAAATGCTTTCAACCTTCTAATTAAAAGAAGAAGCACCTAAAAAGCATGTAATGTGAATTCATTTTTTATATTTGCATTGTCTAGAGTAACCGGCCTAATGAACTTTTTCTAGTTGTAAAGTGACTCTTCGTTGTTAAGGAACGTCTCATGTTATCTCTTAAAAAAGGTTATTCTTTTATTAAGTATACTAAACCTGGTCAACGGACTGTGCCTTTAGGTATTAGGATCGTCTCAATAAGGTTAATTAATATCAAAATTAGTTGAAATATATCCTTATTATATAGGGTAAGATGTCATGTATATATATAAAACAACAAAGAGAATATCATCACCACAGAAAATCTGAATCTTTTGTTATCACCATGTAGATATATTCTGTTAATATATGTATACATGAAAAATTGAGAATCAAATCATATTATACATGATTTTGCCTTCAACCACATCCGATAAAATTGGAACGATATAAAAAAGATTAGCATGACCTCTTTGCAAGGTTGGCACACAAGAGAAGTATAATCAAGGATAGGAAACCAGACGTAAGACCTTGCATTGGACCTTTTTTCGTGAAAAAACTTAGATTGTAAATACATATCAAAACAATCAATAAGAAAACAACTTACAAACCCAAAGCATTAACAAGAGTGTGACAAACTTTCCAATTAATGAAACTATTTATGCTTCAACTTTGCTATCCGTCCCAATATCTTAAAGATAGAATAACTTTTTATCTGTCCTTTTTTTTTTTTAAAAAAAGAGAGGAACCTATCTGTCTTGTAAACTTTGCATTTATAAAGACTTGATAACGATGTTTGGCAGTAAAAAAATGTGCAAAACAATATGGAAGAACACGCGTCTCTTATTTTTTGTTTCTTTCAGAATTATATTGCACTGAATCACTAAATAAATCAAATGCATAAGAATAACGGTCATGTTCGTCCAACTTCATAAGTGGTTTATTGTGTATATTATATTGGATAAGCTGGCAATGAAAGTTTCTCGTGTAACTTGCTCCACATGATGCATTTGCCAATTGTCTGCTTAAATGTCCCTACTTCATATAATATCTATGACAAATGAAGTACTTCATCCAAAACTTATTTATTTAATTTGATTAGATTAAAAAAATTATATAATATGTTTTTTTTCCTCTTAAAACATCTTAATCATCTTCCTTAATTCCCTTTATCTTTTTCTTGCTTGATTGTTGTTGCGGAAGCATCCATAGAAATAAATTAATAAAAGATTGACAAATATAGAAAATATACCTTACATATAGGATTAAGATCAACTTCTCAATTAGATCTAAGACCGTTAGAGTATATGTTATATTGTATATAAGCGGGCAATGAAAGTTGCTCCACATGTCGTCTAGTTTGTGCGTGGCGTGACATTTAAGCAGGGAGACCATTTGACAACGTCGAGGGCTTGAGGCCAAACAATCCTTTTGGAACTGGTTCATCATTTTAGAAGGAATGAAGTTGCATGTGTAGAACCAAGCGAAAATTCCGCAACAAAACGTGAAATGTTGAGTGCAAGATAACATTCAGCTTGCTTTTTCCAACTAGTTTATAGAAATTAGAATGAAAATTATGATGCATGAAATAAAATATGTATATTTGCTTTGATGATAATACTCCTGATATAAGTCTTACAGTAAATGAGTCCTCCATCTACCTTAAGTTTTGAGCTTACCAAATATTTGTATTTGTATACGCGGTTTGATATCAAAATGGGTAGTTAAAACAGAGAAAAGCAAGCAAAGTTATTTGTCATAAAAAAGTACTGAATAAGATAAATGAAAAGTTTCATCGAACTAGTATAATTCCGGCAATATTATATGGTAGTGAATGTTAACTTTAAAGGGATAACAATATAAATTGAATAATTAAAATATAAAAAAATGATAACAATTTGATTTAAACATATTTTAAATCTAGGCTAAAGTATACTTTTAGTCCTTTAAGTTTATATGAGGTATACTTTTGGTCCTTTAAGTTTACATGAGGTATACTTTTGGTCCCTTAACTTTATAAAGTATACTTTTAGTCTTAAACAACGATTAATTTTACTAACTAAAAATGTAAACTCAGGTGATAATGGTGTAAACTTAAGTTATAACTATGTAACTAAATACTATTAATCTTAAATTTAAAATATGGATAAATTGAATTAAAATTTGTGTAATTAAAGAGAAAATGATAGAAAATCATTTGTAAAACTTAAAGGACTAAAAGTAGACTTTAGCCTTAAATCTAAATAATTGAAATTAAATATACCAACATTCATAATTTATTATATTTAATAAAGAAATTTCTATAAATTTCATATATAAAGCTATTGGACAAAATGAACAAATTAACACAATTTTAGTGATCAAATTGAGTTTAACTGAGCAATCACAACGAGCACTGTTCGATTTGTAAGGTAGAAACGCAAAAAACGGTCTTAAAACAACAATTCTTGAGATGGATATGTGGAAGAGAAAACTAAAGAAAACATTCAATGGATAGTGGTGAAATTATTGAACGGGAACTCTTAATTAATAATTTATCTAAAGATTGAGTTATTAATAGAGCACATCTATATAACCAACCCCACATACTCAGTGTGAGCAAAGACATTGTTGTGGTCCTTGGTTTGATAACAACACTCCTAAATTTCAATTTTCCATTTACTAAAACAGCTTATAGAAGTAAATTTTTCCATTACAATTTTCCGTTTACTAAAATTGTTTTTTTCTTTAAAAAAAATCATTATGTTTTTCAATTTTCATGGCGTGACAGGAGCAGATAGTCCCTAAATCACAAAAACGGTTGAGAAAGAATCTATGGAACTAAAGATCCCGCGCGATTCCCTTGATGAACTGTACTGAATTCTATAAACAAAATAAGTTTGATGGTACAACCAAAAATGAAACATCGTAAACAAAAAAATTTCTGTAAGCTAGCCCAAGATTCTTCCTTATCTCGCCTGTAACAAAGAAAAGGGGGAAGGGGTTATCTTGAGGTGCCACCTGACAAGGATTTAGATTTAGTAAGAAACAAATTCAGTGAAAAGCAGTAAAAGTCCATGCCAACCACCTAATTGTTTCCATCTTCAATCTGTAATATTATGTGACCATGAATTTTTCATTTAATAATCTTAAAATGTGACTAAAACTTAAATACATAGATTTTTGCTGCCTTTCGCTAAATAACTAGTCTCTCGCTGAATCCAAATCCGAATTCATGGTGACCATCTCCAGCAGCTTCTTTTCCTACTTAGCGTGCAAAAGGAGCAGCATAAACGTGTTATCTTATCAAACAAGACTAATATATTTCTCCCAAGAGAGCTCTCCGTTGGCCGCACCAAACAACTTTGAATCTCTCGCCATATCAGCTCAAAAGTTCATCTTTCATCCCATGACCTCCTCAAAGCCAAGGAATGGCTATAACTGGCCCTTTCAAGACCAAAGATATACACTTGACAATTTCGCTTCATCTACTGCTATATTTGTGCAAAGAGTATTTCATTCCATGTATCAGGAACACCAGGCAAACACCAATGTAGGCAATCCTGCACGCCAGGCTTGGCAGTGATGCTGAATCGCGAGATATGACCCTCATCCCTGAGCTGAGAAACTGCCGTTATGTCCAAGAGTATGACATCTGTTCCCTTCACGGCGTGAGCAGCATTTTGATCTGTAGACTCCTCATCTAATATTTCCTTTCCAATTGACATTGGGGTAGTGTTGTCGCAGCTTCCTCCTGTGTTCCATTCCCCACCAAAAAAATGCCTAGGGGAGATGGTCCGAAAGAATACCTTCAAACCAGGATACTTTGGAAGCTGTGAATTCACCCAACTAACAACACTGTGAATTGTCAGATTCTTGGCACCCCAGATCACCGCAATTTTCC
Source organism: Acacia melanoxylon (assembly GCA_019022615.1). Classification (NCBI taxonomy): domain Eukaryota; kingdom Viridiplantae; phylum Streptophyta; class Magnoliopsida; order Fabales; family Fabaceae; genus Acacia; species Acacia melanoxylon. Next base: position 11,503,269 of record JAFJYJ010000011.1, read on the forward strand.
TATCTGTGTTTGGCACACCACCCACATGCATTACCCATCTATTACCTTTGAGCTTTCCTCGATTCCAGTGGTGACCTGTGTTGAGAACCAGGACATCCAACTTGTGAATAAAATCACGTAAGAATGCTGGCGGCCGATCAAGGTGCATTGCATATTCAGTATTAGGGTTGTTTACATCAATAGGTTCAATGTCACAGAGAGTTGCCGACCAGTAGTACAGGATGGTAGTATTGGTGCTTGGGAAACGGTAAGCCCATCCACTAGGACGTGCAGCACCCTGAGTTAAAACCAACCCATACTCATTCCCCACATCTTCTACAGCTGTCTCCTTGCCACCTGTGATCATGCACATTAGAGACTGGAACTGCTGCCGGCCCAATGAATCTCCAACAAAAGCTAAAGTTTTGTTTTGCATCCTAAATACACCAAGAATATCATTAATTGACCAGACATATATAGGTTATGTTTTCAAAAGAATCCAAAAAGTTAAGCCAACTTAAAAAACATAAGTGAAGGTCAAATATGCTGTGATCAAATTTCAGCACTACTCCTACTCAGAATCATAGGTCCCTCAACTATGATTGGAAAAAGTGAAATACCTTTTCAAGAACTTGGATCCTTCAAATTCCTCCATTTGACAATCTTTTGGCTGCCATCGAAGGTTCTCATAAGCAAAATCTGTACGTTGTGTCAACCGGCAAGCCCACATTGATGACAGCCACTGCTTGCATTCAAACCCTGAATACAAAGGCCGCTTGTTGTCCGGAACCCATTTTCCTTTTGCATAGTTACAGGCTGGAGAAAGTACCAACAGGAGAATGATAATTACTTTAGCAATACTTAGGGCCTGTTTGAGTTGGTGCTCAAAAAGTACATTCACGCCAGTCGAGACGAAACTCCTCTCACATACTTACCTCATACACTATAAATCACATTGAAAAAGTGGCTTCTACCACTAATCCAAAAAGACACCTAATAATAGAAAGCTCATGAGTCTAACAATTATACACAAAATCACCACCACAGTGGCCTGTTCATCAGAGGGTGGCGCCACTGAGCAGAATTTACACATGCCGTATCAAGTTTATCATCCCAATACAAGACCATGGAAATATATAAAGTTTCCCATATACCAAACCCACTTAGAATAATAATTGAGTGCTAATAGCATGCCACTCCTAACAAATGGAAAGAACAAACAAAATGGTGGCTTTTGTCAAACCAGGATAATGACATTTGAAGGTTTTAAACCTGGTCTACAAATAACAAAAAAATTAGTTTCTCAGAAATGATTATAGATTGCAAAAACATGTATTAATTTTGGTTCAATGAACACACACATATAGATATTCAAATTAGTTTGAACATGTTAGGAACTTGACAGAGAATACAATAGTTTGATATGTTAAAGTAAAAATCTTTTACCTTTATGTTCTGTAACATTATTCCAATTGTTGTTGTCTTTTCTATCAACCAAATAGCTTCTCTCTGGAGATTGACTCAAAGCTACCAGATCTTTTCTAGCTTTTGCTTCTTTTGATGCTTCCTTCCCCTTTTCTTGATGCTTTTTTCCATTAATTTTTTCTGGACTGGAAACAGTTTGTGCATTGTGATTGTTCCCAGCTTCCGGGACTTCTTTTGCTTCAGCATTTTCATTCGGTACCTTTGAGTGAATTTCTACATTATAATAATGAAAGATAAGGTTCAAGATTTAGCATAGCATTGAGTTGATATACACTTAAATGAATAGGAGAGGGAATGGGGGGATTATAAGCTAACTGCTAAGGGTTGTGCAGCTAAAATGATATTGAAGGCTGAACCACGTTTTATATTGATATTAGCATGTACGGGATTTTAGAAGAACATATCTGCATCACGTTACATTTAAGCTACCAGTAGGGTTACCACAAAAATAGGCATTGCGGCTTGACTACAATAGCAAAGACCAAATTAAGCATAAGACATCTCGACATAAAGGTATACAAATAGTCATTGATACAGAAGATGCCACTCAAAAGGGGCATAGTATTGTGATCATTAACCCTTGATTGCCATTGAGGATAACAGAAAGCAGTATCTTACGTTCTGCAAGTGTAGTAGTTATTGTCCGGCTTTCATCAATGTTCCTTCCAGAAAAGCTTTCTGCAGAGACTGTTTGAGTCACTCTGTTTGATTGCAGTTCTTCTTGGTTATTAGTGGACTCCGTTGTTGTGAATGGAGAGCCATCTCCACCTACATCTACATCTGCAGATGATGCAGAAAGAGAAATAAATAAAAAGCACTGGAAAAATATGAGCTTACTACATAGCAGGAACTTTCCAAGCTTAGGGTACAGAGTACTATTTAGTATGAAGACATTAAAGATTTTAAGTAGACAAACTGATAACACTATAGCATTGCCAGGAAAATTTTATTGAAGAATAAAAATATACATGCTTCTACCTTCATTTAAAAAAAGGGCAAAAAACTGGCCGATATTGTGATGATGACAGAAAATAAAAAACAAAAAGAATTATGTGATGAGAACCTGAAGATAGCTGCAGTTCTGTTTGAGGAGGAAGAAAAGCTGTTAGACCAGGGGTTTTCTCCCAGGTCCATATAAGAATAGTCAAGGACATGAGAACAATCGAAATAAGTGAAATTTCTTTGCCCTTCAACCCATTGAAGCCTCCCTTCATCCTGCATAAAGGCAAAATGTCCTGAACCTTAGGTCCAATAAACCAAAAATCTATGAAATTAATAGTAAAAAGGTATTGTTATTAGATTGGTGGGGAAAATAGCAGTAAAACTAAATCAGGACAGATGCATCATCTTTGAGCTTCACTAACACCCGACATTTCCGCATAGAGGCGAAATAAATAATAAGAGCATTTTCACATAACAAAGGAAACACAAATCACAAACTGCTTAACAAAGATCAAAACACTAAAGCAGAAACACAAAATAGAAATTAATTTGACAACCTTTCCTTTTTTAAACCAGTTTCAGCTCAAGTGAAAGAAAGATAGAACAGAAAGAACAAGAGATGACAATCCTAATCACTTTGATATCAATTTAAATAAGATAAAAACATAGCGTGCATCTTATACATTGGCTAACTATATATTAGAAACAGACAATCCAACCACTGTGCTTCCCTTTTGAAAATGAAAAATGGATCTGGACCTTTTGGGAGAAGCGCCTCAACTTAATTAGCAGCCATCGTAGAAGAAATAAAAAGTGACGGTTACCTGATTCAGATACAAAACAGCAACTTGCTGAATCCACGAGAAACTAGCCACACCAGATGAGAAAATATAAGTTCCCAAACGAAGAGTTGGTGAATCAAGAATAATAACGGTGCGAGTGATGAGTTACCCAGCGGAGAATAATTTCCTGAAATGAAGATTATTAGGAGGAGAGGCAAAAATATAGAAAAATCATAAATTTGAATAAATTAAAGGGCGAGTATGGAAGAATTTCAGAAAACCGAAATCTTAAAGAGAAATCCTATCAGGTGGGGGAATGGCGGAGATCGCGGCCGACCGGAAATAATAAATGGCGGGGACCACCAATGCCTGAACTCAGTTAAAAACATACCTTCGCTTCTTCAAACGAAAATAGGAGTTCTCTTTGAGGAGGAAGAAGACGAAGGAGGTGGTGGGGCGCAATTTTATTATGACAATTAATAATTAGTGGGGTTGGAGAAGTGAGTTCATAAATATGACAATTAATTAAGGCTTTTATATAATATATTTTATATATTACATATCTAGATATATATTAATGAAAATTAATTAAATATTAAATCTAGGTCAGGGTTTTTTCTTCTTCTAAATTTATACTACTATAACAATAATGAATAATTGATGACGATGATCCTTTCCTTGTAACCATCGTTTTCCAATTTCCATTTTAATGTTTTCTTCAATCCTTGACCACATAAGCAAATTTTCTAATCTTGTTATATAATTATTAATTAGGCGGTATCTTTAGTTATATAATAGACCTTATCTGTGAAGAAAAATTATAACTTTTTCCGCAACTGACAAAATAATTTGGGAAATACCTTTCTTGATTCTTGAAGATGATGTCACGGGTTACATAGATGTAGGGCAGTATTTGTTAAAATATATTGATGAAATTTATAATAGCAGATAAATTATGGCGATGCTTGTTTTGACGACACATATTATTTATAAAATATAATGCATTAAAGCATGCTTAAAGCTTAATAAATATAAAAAGTCATTCATAGCAAGTAAATTAATGAAATTACAGATTTATAGCATTAGATCGCTTTTTAGGCCAGCGAAATAGTAGTTTAGATCATGAAAGTTTAAGGAATAATTTTTTTAATATTAAACTTTTTGAATAAATATATAAGATTAAATAAAAGTTTTGATCTTTTATGTTTATATCAGACTTCGCTGTAATCCGTTAAGTTTATAAAAATGTATTTTTAATCTCTCAATCTTAATATAGTTAGTTTCATCTAACAAAAAATGCTGACCTATTGTCATATAATTAAATATTGGCAAAGCATACTTGCATTTTAATTGTTCTAACTAATTTCTTTATACATTAATTCATGGAAATTGAAAATATTTAAAATGAAAACAACCCTAACAAATGTTCTGGGTTTCATCCAAGCCACGAACTGGTCTGTTCTCAACCCTGTAAGGTGGAAACTTCTGCTCCGGCCAAAAATACGGTGGTAACTTTTGCATGAATTAATAAGAATGGGCTCTGTGCTTTTTGTATCTAATGATGATATTGGAGGGAGTAGTCGGAGGAGAATTTGTCGCACTCTCTTTTTTCTTTTAATCTAAGAAGCTTTCACCCTCTTTGATTATTTATTATTAGAGCCGGGAAATTGAGTCGAATCCGTCGGATCGGCCCTTTTAAACTCTAACCTTTTAAAAGCCGGGCTTGTAAATTTTAATTTCTAAATGAAGTAAGTTTACAAGGTTACCTATATGGCATTTAATGACCTAAAAAGGCCCTTTATATATATATAATTAAGTTGACTTGATCATTTAATTTACTAATTTATATGTATTTTGTATTTGTTACAGAGTTATTTATCTATTTAATTACAAATACATAATAATTATACTTTAATTTTATGATTTGGTTTAATATTTGTTGCAAATAAAGATTAAGAATGTATTCATAATATAAGATAAGATATTCTTAATATTTTTATCGAACTTTTTGAAAATATCTCATTTTTAAAAGTGTTTGAGAATAATAAAAATAAAAAAAAAACCCCCAAATGAAACAACTGATCCCAAAACAAAGTCAGCGACAAAGAAAGAAAAGATTGGAAAAGACAAAAAAAAAACAAAAAAGATGATTACAAAGTCCGAAATTTTGGAAGCGGGAGCGGTCAAGGTAAGACAGATCAAATGTGTTTGAAATTGCATCGGGCGTGGGAGGAGCCATAGATCGATAATAGTGAGAAGATGAAAAATGACTTACGAAGATTGTGAGTAGGTTAAAGGAAGAGGATGACATTCTTGCTAAGGATTTGACCGTAAGGCTTGGGACACTCGTTGAATCTATAACTAAGCAAATATTATATCACCAAGAAGACAAAGCAAACTCCACGGACTTAACATGTTTAGCAAATTTAACTTCTTCTTTTTTCTTTTCTTTTTTTAACTTTTAAGACTGGTTTTTTGAAACAACCGGTCTTGAAAATGTTCTATATATTTATTGTTTGACAACCGGTGTTAAAAGTATACTTTTAAAACTGATTGTTTGAAACAATCGGTCTTAAAAGTGTTTTATATATTTAAGAAATTGCCATCGGTCATACTTTTTTTTTTTTTTTTTACACTTTTGTGTTTTGTTAAAAATATACTTTTAAAACTGATTGTTTGAAACAATCGGTCTTAAAAGTGTTTTATATATTTAAGAAATTGCCATCGGTCATTTTTTTTTTTTTTTTTTTTTTTTTACACTTTTAAGACCGGTTGTTTGAAACAACCGGTCTTAAAATTATACTTTTAACACCGGATCCTTTATAAACCTAAGCCTTAAAAGTGTCTATATATTTACGAAATTGCTACGGTCATACTTTTAAGACTGGATCCTTTATAATCCGGTTTTAAAAATAATTTATCCTTTATAATTCTTGATTATGAATTAGTGCGGTCTTAAAGCTCTTTTTTTGTACTAGTGGAAGTACAATCAAATGTGTTTAAAATTGCGTTTGTTTATTTCATTGAGTATTTTGTATAGTTTATTCTTTATTACATTAATGTTGACAATATTTATTTGATAAATTATTTGATAAATTAAATTTTAATTGTTGTAATTTACTAATTATATTTCTTTAAAAAAAACCGAGGAAAAATAGTTAAAATTTAAAATAGTAACTTGGGTCATGTGCCTTGGCCCGATGCTCTCAAGCCTGGTTTTAAAAAACATATGTTTTTACTTACCCTTGGATCTCGTAGAGCCGGCCCTACTTAGGTCCTGACCCTTCAATGTTTATTACCACATTTTATCCGAGAATTTTGTTGCAGGGATGAATATAAACATTTAGGGTTGTTTTCATTTTAAATCTTTTACATTTTCGTGATTTAAAATATAGAGTATTATATGTTAAAAATATACATTGTCAACATTTAATTACACAGTCACCACTTAAATTGAATGAGTCAACACTTTCCATTAGATAAAACTAATGGTGTTAAGATTGAGAGACTAAAAGTACATTTAAACTAAAATAAAATCTGATACAAATATAGAGGATCAAACGTATAATTTAGCTAATATATAAAGAATATTAGGTCTTCAAAATAATTTTTCTTGTATCTTTATTAAATACTACTTGATCTTATTTATAAATCCATTTTGAGTAAAAAATTTGGTCTATTTAAACCCAGTTTTCAGGGTAGTAAATGAGATTTGACAATTTTGCTTATATTAATTGTATTGATAATGATAATAGAAAGAGAAGAAAGAGTTGAAAAAAAATACACTTTTATAAATGAGGGCAAAGTTGAAAATTTACTTCATAATTATTGAGTTAACTATCTCTCCTTAGGGCTAGTTTGGTTTGAGGGGTGGGGAGGGAGAGAGGGGGAGGGGTTAATCTTTTACCTCATTTTTAGACATAGAAACTTTTCAATATTCCAAAATATACTCTCAACAAAAAAGAATATTCCTTTCATTAATGGCAATTTGGTCAATTCCCTATTTTCCACTCCCTCCCATCAATTTGGCCCATTTAGTTAAAATGGACTTATAAATATGACCAGAGTGTTTAGATTGAATAATACATGGAGTTATTTATTTTATTTTTAAGCTATCTATCATGATAAGTTATCATACATAGCAGTTGATGAACTATACAAAATATTAGTTATAGTTATAATTTTTACATACTTTATTATATAGTTATGTAATTGAGTTAAATTTAAATATTATCAGGCACAACTTACTGGAGACAACTCTCCCAATGTCATGCATAGTTTTCTAACAAAAATGAAAATATTTTTCAGTAAATAATTATTTTATTCAAGACCATTTGAAAATGCGTCAAAAAAATATAAGGTAAGTTTGAAATTTGAAATAATAAATAGAGGAATTAAATAATTATTTCTTAAAGTCATTCGGCAAGAAATAAATTTTGGAACAGTAATTCCATCAAGAGTGGTCGTAATGAAATGTTTTTGGTGTGAACTGTGAAGCGAAGCGTCGACGTATTTGTCACATTCCGGTACGCTGTCACAACTTCCAGCGACCCTCACGAGATACATGATCAATCTCCCTGTAGCTTTCTTGTTTAGACAAATAATATAATATAATACTACATCCAATTCTTAGATGTAACAAACAAGATCTTATATTAAATATTAAAGATAGGAGGGAATAGTTTTTTTTTTTTTTTTTTTTTTTATAATATGGAACAGAATACACTAGCTCCAAACTTGAAGTGAGAGAAGCTAAACATGGTTGGTAGGAGGTAATGGTAATTTAGCGATGAAGTTAGAATTGATACCTGCCAAATAAAGAAGGTCCTCAAATTCCAAAGCTGAAGTCACCATACTCATTGCTTTTCCTTCATCATCATCCAATATCTGAATGATCTCACCTTCGCTTCCCACGTTTGCCACCATTGCCTTCTTATTACCACTCATCACCACACTAATTAGCTTTGGGAATGAAGCCATCAAGTGTCTTAATAACTTGGACGACAGCACAAATCCCAGCTTCTGCAAATTAGGCACCTGTATACAAGTCACACATGTATGTCACATCAGTTTTGAAGGAAGTAATCATTTCACGTAAATGCGTAATGGCACTTAGAACTTATTTATATGAATTACCGGAACCAAAGCTAGCCAAAGAGAGCCGTCAGGAGCAAGATGAATGTTATCAGGTCCCGCTGGGAGGTTCTGGATGAATGTTTCTGTGTGGCCTTTCTTGTCTCCTTTAAGCCAATGCCTTAGACAACTATGTCTGATTGGTAGGGCATGATGAACAATTAGGAGGATAAGGGTTACTGGGAAGAGAGAGAGTGTGTGTGTGTGGTGGGGGGGCGGTGAAAATGGACGTACTTACTTCCAAGTTTCACAGACCACGAGATAGTGTTGGTCCTTGGAGAGAGCAATGCCATTGGCAAAACTGAGATTGTGGAGAACAAGTTTAGTTTCATTTAGGGTCGGATTGTAGTTGAGGACCTGGCCGTGTGGTCTTGCCTCCAGCAAATCTAGATACCAATTGTGCACAGCATCATACTTGCTGCTAGAAACGCTGAAATATAAGCTTCCCTCTGAAGCTGCCACCACTTCGTTTACTGACCTATATTAGTCCATCCATTTCAATTCATCAAATATCAGGTAAGAAGTCGTTTATCTCTGTTTACTTGTTATCTACTGATTATATCATCATATTAAATATAAAATCAACCCGTCAACATAAATTATAAGTCCATATAGAGTTAACAATCATAAGCACTGTGGCCAAGATCTAGCTAACAAGAGAAATTTTATAGAAATTAAAGACTACATAATCCTTTCACCCCCTCCCAGCTAGCTTATCCTCTATCTATGTATCGCTACTCCTTCCCTACTCGTCCCTTTGTGATGATCATATGCCTAAAGGGAGAGTCTAATCTAAAAGACTAGCCTATTGAAAGGAGAACTCTTTAAATTTATAAAGCTTACTCCACTTGTAAAATTTCCCAGAGTGTGGGACTCATTACACCCTTTTAGGTGCCAACTGCCAAGTGGCTGGCTCATCTAGTGCCCTCTTCATAGTTCATAGTTGAAGCCCAAACTAAGATCAAAACCAAGTATTGCTAAGTATTTATTGATTGAGTTAGACTCTACAACTGAAGTGTCTCTTTAAGAATGCAAATATATAATTTTGGATAAGACCAATTGACACAAAAGCCTGACTAATTGGGAATCTGGACCTCACTATTGACATGTAGTCAGGGGAGATGGGCCTATATTCTCATCTCTATTTCTTTGTGAAGTGATTCATACTAGATTTGGGGAAAAACCAATTTTCGCAGATAATAATTCCCAATCAGCTGCCCATTGGAAGCCCAAAAACAAGTGCTAGGATAAAAGTAATTTTCCAATATAATAATACCAATTGATAATCATATGACACGGTTCTTAATTACCTTAATTTAGAACCGTTGACTTGAGAAACAAGAACAGTGACACCATCATCAGTGACTTTAAGCAACCCCTGCACGCCAAATTATACCCCAAAATCACAGTAAGCTCAAAGGATCTTATCAAATTAGAGGCCTAGACAGTAGAAAATGGTCTGAACATGTTGATGACCTTGTCGGAATCACAAACAATGATATCACCCTGTGTTGTGACAGTAATCCCGAGCATCGTATGACTGTGAATGTGTTTCCAGTGGTCCCAGGAACCATTTCGGTGTAATCTCAGGATCCAACCATCTCTGCTTGCAGTATAAAGAGTACCATGTTTGTCCACAGAGATATCTTCGGGATGTTTCACAATTCCTTCTCCAAGCTTGACGACGTTCTGCAAATGGTTGTTGACGGCGAAAGGAGAAGCTGATGAGAATGGAGGAGGCCCTTCAATTATGATGGGGTCTATGGGAGACAAGTACAGAATTTGAACTGGAAGAGCAAGCAAAGCGACAACCAGAATCAGACCTGTGGAAGCTGCCAACCATTCCATTGTTATTCTTGGAATTTGCGATGCTCCGGACTGATAAAAATTGATACTTGAGAGGCGTTACCTTGTTTCAAGAACGGCACAAAATTTAAGATAGCGGAATCCATTGAATTTAATAATTTATGAGATTTGCTTTGCATGTTCAACGAAAGTGTGGATTCCATTGAATATTTTGATTTGTGAGTTATGCAACATTAGGTAAGTACGATTTTGGAATGCATTAAGGATTAAGATTCAGGGTAATTAAGTTAAAATAAGATAAAAATTACTAAAAAAAAATTCTCACAATCATGACCGGGCGGGCACTGGATAGGGATTCTAGTTCATAAAATTGTATTTGTTTGGTATATCTATTGAAATATTCAAAAACAATTTTTCAATCATGATTTAAGATATACAAGATAAATAAGTATGTGGGATGAGTTTTATCTCTTTGGAGTCTCAAACATGATCCCAAATAACCACAAGTGAATATAGGCATTTTAGAAAGAACTCATGACCTTTGCTAGGACATCAATTTTCAGCTAGTGACAAAAATATCTTGCTATCTCCTCTTATAAATATAAGATCCAGTTGATTTTTGAGAAAATTAAGGAAACTAATTAAATTAATTTAAAATATTGATTTTGATATTTTTTTTCTAAATTAATTTGTCTAACTTATAAATTGATATATAATCTAATCATACATATTAAATAATTTATTTAACTTCATTAATCTTTCTAATAAAACTGAGTCAACTAAACCTTATAGTTTTTTTAATCCAAAAAATGCTTTTTGATCCACTAAACCTTATATTTTAGCTGTACACTATATTTGTTTGTGTTTGAAAACCAGAATCTTGCATTTATTTGTTGAGAATTGTGCTTTGGCATGCATCATATTCATACTTCACCCAACCTTTAATATATTTAATAATTTAGTCATTAATAATTAAATTTTATAAATTAATGGTTGTAAGATTAATATTATTTTTAATTTATTTTTAAATTAAAATAGAATTAAGATTTTTCAAATTTATATTCTATATATCAAATGAAGTCCTGTACTATGTTGATGATGGTACAAATAATTTAGGGAAAATCACCTTAAGATTCTGGCCGACAAAAATAATATCTGAAAAATCATGTAACACTTTGAAACAATTATAAAGTCGTATGAGACGTTAGGGTGAGTCGGTGAGAGATGAAAAATAGCCAAATACTATTTTGCCCTTATGTTTTTAAATCAAAAAGTTTAAGTCAGGGCTCGCTCACGCACAAACGATCGCAGCTTCCTGCTCTGTCTCTCTCGTACGACGATCCTCCTCACCGTCGCCAAAATCGTCACCGTCCTCGTCCTCATCACAGTGGTCACCGGTACTCATGGTGGTTGACGTCGCCATTCGCTGCGTTAACTTGAGAGGTAGGAAAACTCATCTTTCCCCTTTCTTTATCTTTCACATGAATTACCTTAATTGATTTTCTTTTAGTTATCGGTGTTGGGGTAGTGGTTATCTTTTCAGCCATGCCTTTACAGTATAAAAAAGTTCCTTTCTTTGCTTGAATGGCGAGGTTTTGTTACTCCCTTGTGTTTCTTTCTTCATTCTGTACCCTTTTCTCATTCTTTAATGAATTCCCTCGTTCTTGTGGCCTAGATCAGAGTTGCTTGTGTCTCTTCTTCTATTTCATTTTAGCAATATTTTTTTAATGTTTTGACTGGTTAACAAGATGGTGAAGATAAACAAGGAAGATGGACAAAGGAGTCGACACTTTTCTGGCATGCACTATTCATTGAAGAATATCACAACAAGAACAAAGCAACGATTAAATCCTTTGAGGAGGGAAAAGACTCAGTGAAAAATGCATGGAAGAAGTTATCTAACGAGCAAAAGGAAAAGTATTGCAGTAGAGCAAAAGAATCAAGAGGTCCAACTAACGCGAACAAATATGTGGTTCCCTTCTACACAAGATGTGCACCTGAACAATTCATGGAAGACAGAGATGACAGTAGTGGTGAAGATATACGGATGCAAATGAAAATGATAAAAAAGATTCAGATGAAGGAGATGACAATGCTGATAAAGATGAAGATGCAGAAGGAGACGCCGATGAAGATGAAGAGCAATTAGAGGAGTAGACACTGGTGAGAAAATCAACGAGGACAAAAAGTCCTACTATTAAATCTCCATTGGTAGAGACAAAGGTTAAAAAGGCCTGCTATTAAATCACTGAAACAACTTACAAACTTAAGAAGTGATTTCCATGGTGGCAGGCAACAACCAAATGAAGAAGAGATAGATGTCTAAATTGATAACATATTAGTAACTGTAATTTAAATGACAATTTTTGTTTGATATTTATATTTAATTCATGTATAAACATAATTTTAGTGGTTAATGAATGCCATGCCGATGACGTTGTGGTATATGAAGGCTTTCTTATCAAATTCTTATTTACAAATTAAAGTGACTTCATTCACAATTAAACCTGCAACAATTAACAAGTCATCATATTCATATTTTTACCTTTACTTTTTTTTGTTAATAAATTAAACAAGTTATTAATAATTTAGATATTATACTAGTCAACAAGAAAATAACAAGTAATGTGCAACCATTGACAAGTGAGGGTGCCAAGAAAATAATAAGTGAAGGTGAGGGCTTTGACAAGTAATATTGGGACGATTAACAAGTGACAAGTGAAGATAAAAACATTAACGTAACAAATAATGTGCAACAACTCACAAGTGATACTAGGACTATTTACAAGTGATATTGGAGCCATTGACAAGCGATGGTGCAAAGAAAAATAATAAGTGAAGGTAAAAGCATTAACAAGTAATGTGCAACCATAGACAAGTGATTTATAGTAGGCGATTTACAAGGACACTGAGGCCATTGACAAGTGAGGGTGCCAAGAAAAATAACAAGTGAAGATAAAAGCATTAAGAAGTAATGTGCAACCATTGAAAAGTGATAATGGACGATTTACAAGTGACAGTGGGCCATTGACATGTGATGGTGCAAATAAAATAACTAGTGAAGGTAAGAACATTGACAACGACTATGCCGCCATTAGCAAGTGATAGAGTGGCGATTTACAGTGAAGGTTTAAACATTAATAAGTAATGTGCAGCCACTAATAAGTGATAGTAGGGCGATTTATAAGTGATATTGGGGTCATTGACTAGTGAGGATGCAAACAAAAATAACAAATAAAGGTAAAAGCATCAACAAGTGATGCGTAGCCATTGATAAGTGATCCTGAGGCGATTGATAAGTTTTTTATTACCCTACCCACACACAATGAAAAAGCCCAACCTAAATGATTAACAAAATCAAGATGGCATGCACACATTACATACAAACTTTTTATTATTTATCTAGTCAAGGATAGATGCTTCGTAGATAATCTCTTTGGTAAAAACCCGAAGATGAATGGTGAGAACATCAGAGCGCAACTGAATCCAGTTGACCATCAACCTATGCGAGAAGAGAAGGATGGTTCGAACCAAAAAATCTGTCGAGAAAATGAAGTCAAGGACCCAGTCAACTTGAATAATGATGATGAGGAAGATGATGCACGACTCTGTTTACTTTCTCCGTAAGTTTTTCAGTTACATGAAACTGTTGAGGATGCGCATGAATTCTCCTTCTCCAGCTCTTTTTGTTTATTAATCAATCAGGGCAAAATGGTAATTGGCTATTTTTTATCTCTCACCCAGAGGTCTTGTCGGATTTTATAATTGTTTCAAAATGATAGAGGACTTTTCAGATGTTTTTTTTTTTTTTTTGGTTATGACCTTAGTGTGATTATATTTTCCCAATAATTTATATGATACTAGTATAAATTTGAAGTTTCATACATTGCAATATTTAAATAGTGATTTACTCTGCAAGTTAAAAGAGAGAGCTAAATGAGACCAGTCATATTTATGAAACATGAAAACATGCACTGAATTTGAGAAACTACAGAATAATACATAACCAGGACTTGAAATAATGAAATAAAGCTAAACTTTCAGGGATGGATCAGTAGCTAACTAGTTTAGAATTCACTGCGCAATGGTAATTTTCCAATGAAATTGGAATTGAGACTTCCCGTGTAAAGATGGCCCTCAAACTCCAAAGCAGAGGTCACAAAATTCATCACCTTCCCTTGGCTATCATCAAACATTCTCATTATCTTACCGTCGCTCCCTACGTTGGCCACCATTGCCTTCTTAGTCATACCCCCCATCAACTTAGTCAGTCTTGGAATTGACGCCACCAAGTGCTTCAATACCTTTGAAGAGTGCACAAACTCCATTTTTTCATGAGTGACCTGTGCGCGCGCGCGCGCGCAAAAACACGATATCAACTTTAATACAGGTAGTTTAACCTCAAGCTTTGATTTCTCCAATAATAATATTTACCTGAAGCATAGCAACCCAGAAAGATCCATCAGGAGCAAGATGGATGTTATCAGGTCCACCTGGAAGGTTCTCAATGAAAGTCTCTGTCTTGCCTTTCTTCTCTCCTTTCAGCCATTGCCTCAGACACCTATATCTGTTTTACAGCAAACAAGCTATTAGCATTATACTATGATATAAGTAGAAATTAAAAGAAGCAAGTGTGTTGAATAAGAGTTAAAAGATAGACTTACTTCCATGTTTGTCTTGGTCTTTTGAGAGAGCAACGCCATTGGCAAATCCTAGGTTGTCTAACAAAACAGTAGTCTCGTTTAAGGAGGGATTGTGCTTGAGCAATTGACCATGAGGCCTTGCCTCCAGCACATCTAGATACCAATTGTGTAGACCATATTTGGTGCTGGCAATGCTGAAATATAAGCTTCCATCTGAGGCTTCGACCACTTCATCTGCCAAACTATCGTCAAACCGAGTTTATTATATTTTCAGTTCAGCACTTTTTTTTGGGGGGGTAAAACAGGGCTTTTGGCCATATCATTAAGCAAAACTAGTCAATATTGGAGATGAAATAACTAGTAAAACTCCCTATAGCCTATACAGCAACTCAACTCTCCGTGGTACTATATTTTATGCATGACGTTTCATTCTATAATACTCCTTTCAATTTCATTTATAACCCACTCTCAATATCTTTCACCAGAATAAAAACTTTAAAAGTCATTTACTTTATCTAACTATTAAAAGCAATTTCAACTTCCCCCACATCGAATGCATCCTTAAAAGAGTTTCTTACTATCTTAATTATATCAACCTTAAGTAAAGGTAAAAAGAAAAGAAATGTGATGCCTCATGAAGATGACCACAGAATCCCCTCCTCCAAATGCCTTATCTGAATAGGATCAAACGAAGTGTCTTGAATTATACTCAGCAATCAACAATTTCTTTTCCAATAAGCAGTTTTACAAGCTAGAATTATGTTTTTCATTCTTTTATTTTCTATTCAAATACCCCAATAACTCCTTTTAGCCAACAAGTCTTGTAAATTAAAATTTATAGAATTATAGTACTAATAAATAAGAGACGATTACATGACTTTTATCACTATTTATCAATGGAAGGAGATCCTCTCATTATCTTTGTTTCTTAATTTCCCTAATAAGCTCATCTAGGCCATTGATTGGGAAGAGAAAAGAAAAGTATTGTGACTTTTCATATTGATTAAAAAATGTATAATTCAAAGATTATGAGGGATGATGAGAAAAAGATAATGAAAGAAATAAAATCTCATGAGAATAAAAGACAGTTCTCAAACACATAGATTTTGGACAACATCAATGTACCCAAATATAATAAGGGAGAACCAGCCACGCCCCTTGAAGGAAGTAAAAACTAAAAACAATTCCAACAACCCAAGCAACTCCAATTCCAATTAATAATTAAACGACACAGTTGTTACCTTAATTTAGAACCATTCACTTGAGAAACAAGAACAGTGACACCATCTTCAGTGACTTTAAGCAACCCCTGCAAATCAAATTATACACTCTTGAATCTCAGAATTAAAGCCCAAATTCTCATCGAATCAGTCAGGAAATGAAAGAGTATTTTTATGTTGATGACCTTGTCGGAATCACAAACAACGACAGCACCCTGTGTGGTGACAGTAATTCCGAGCATCGTAGGACTGTGAATGTTCTTCCAGTGCTCCCAGGATCCATTTCGGTGTAATCGTAGTATCCAGCCATCTCTTGAAGCTGTATAAAGAGTGCCATGTTTGTCCACACAAACATCTTCGGGATCTTTAAGGATTCCTTCTCCAAGCTTAGTGACACTCTGTAAATGGTTGTTGACGGCGAAAGGAGAAGCCTTTGGAGGCCTTTCAAGTATGATGATGGGGTCTATGGGAGAAAAGTACAGAACTTGAACTGCAAGAGCAAGCACACCCATCAGAACCAGGCTCCAGCAACCTACCATCCTCGTCATTATTACTTTGGCAATTGTCAGTTGAAATGAAAATGACTTTAAGAACATACGTGTGTGAATATATCATACAAGTCCCTCTGCTATATATCGCATAACACTGGAGATGAAAACACAAAATGAAAGTCACTTGTCCAACTATTTTAAGTATTAATTTTTTTTTTTAATAATGAGACTTTTTTAACCACTCGTTATCACAAGCTATTCGTTTTTCAATATTAGACTCAAGCATGAGGATTGGTACTTTGTGC
The DNA here is from genome assembly GCA_019022615.1 of Acacia melanoxylon. NCBI lineage: Eukaryota > Viridiplantae > Streptophyta > Magnoliopsida > Fabales > Fabaceae > Acacia > Acacia melanoxylon. The sequence goes on from JAFJYJ010000011.1 coordinate 11,520,055, forward strand.
CATCAATTGCATTATCCCAAAACCTCCAGTTCCGTGCAATGCGGAATTATTTGGATTAATGTTTGTAAATGAGTTTTATTCGAATTGAATTTTATAAACTGAGGTTAGATAAATGCCTATTAATATAATGTGATTTATGTTTAAATAATTTTTTATAAATTGGTGAGTTTCACATAAACTTGTTTAGATAATGTTTTATATTATATATTATACAGAAATACAACGTACATTGAGGGATGGAATGTAAAGTCCTAATTTTTATTAGCATTTTAGAGTTAGTTGTTGCTTAAGTCTTGTTTAGTCAAAGAGTATATAATTAATTAATAATTAGAAAATTGTATCTTAATTAATAATTTAGAAAAAGTATCAAGCTCTAAATATTTATTCAAAAATAATAATAGAAATAAAATACCACCTTAAAATATTTATTTTAAATTGTAGCATAATATGACTTAATTAATATTTATTTTATGCTCAAGAATTATATATAGTACAAGTAAGTAGGACCTGTTATAACATATCCGAGATCTTTTAGGATCGGATAGGAGAATTTGAATTTTAAATACAAGGGAATCTGATCCCAACTAACCTACGATAATAAGTTAATCCTATAATATTTAATTTATAATAATATTATTTACACAAAATAATATAATTACCACATAAATATATGGGTATGTGTGTGCAAATATATCTTATTATTGGAATAAATAATATAAAACAAAAATACTATATTGTTCGAATATTACCACTTATTTATTTATTTTATTTTTTTAAAAAAATATTTTTAAGAAAATGAGTCAAACCCTAACCGTTAGATCCACTCTTATATAAAATCTCTTCCTTGACACTCCACACGTGGCATCCCAATTCTATCAGCTATAGCCGCTGATTTTTCTGTGTCATTGTGGTGTGTGGATGAGCTAGAATTCCGTCTTCCTCCTCCTTTAATTTCGTTTTTGTTGTTGTCTATGATTGAAGGAATCGTCATTTTCCTTTGATTCATCTGCATCCATAAAAGCTACAGTGTGGGGATATGTATCGAATCAATTCAATAATTTTGTGGTGTCATCTCCTGCTCCCACACACACCGTGCTCTTTCAGTCCCTTTTTGTATAATTATCTTTTATAAAATAAATGGATTGATATATATATATATATATATGCATTATAAATTATTTCTACCTCCGGTCCTAATTATAGGAGCACTTTTATAGTACAAATTGTACTACAAAAATGCTCCTATAATTAAGATCGACTTTTATAGATCTTTCGGACAATGCAAAGTTCTTTTATAATATATTATTATAATAACATTATATATATTTTTATATATATATATATATATATATATATATATATATATATATATAGGGCTTATTTGTTACGTATCGGACTTGGCGTAAGATTATGTCGAGTTATCTCAAAACTACGTAGTTTTGGGAGGAGAATTAATAAAGATCGACTTTTATAGATCTTTCGGACAATGCAAAGTTCTTTTATAATATATTATTATAATAACATTATATATATTTATATATATATATATATATATATATATATATATATATATATATATATAGGGTTTATCGTTTGTTATACGTATCGACAGCGTAAGATTATGTCAAGTTATCTCAAAACTACGTAGTTTTGGGAGGAGAATTAATAAAGATGTTTTTATATTTATTATATGAATTTTACTAAAAGATGCTTCATTAATTCCCCTAACCCCAAAATTACGTCTTTTTTAGAGTTCATTAATTCTTCTAACCCCAAAACGACGTAGTTTTGGGCTGACTTGACATAACCTTATGTCAAATGACATGACAAACGATAAACCTATATATATATATATATATATATTTATTATCTAGCTAAATAATTATTATATTAATTCCTTTTTGGCATATTTAAATATGATTATAAGTCACCATCGGGGTTTGACACAAGTGATAAGCGGCTTGTGTCGCTTAAATAAGGTCTTGAGTTCAAGCCCTGTGAATGCAAAAAAGTCTCGTTGGAAAACTCACCCACCATAGCCAGGTGCACAACCCAGGTTAGATTCGGATTAGTAAAAAGTAAAGCTTTGGATCTGAGATAAAGAACCCAAAAAAAAAAAAAAAAGATTATAAGTGATACAAATGAAAGCATGATTTAGTGTTGCCAAACATATGTGTCATAGCAGCTACATTTGTAATGGATTGGACAAAGGAGGAATTTATATGATGAGCTCTTACCATATGTTATGCCGCCACTCGGTGTATAGTGGATGGTACTTGTCAGGACCCCTTCTTTCATGTCTTCCTTTGGTAGGATTGCATTGGTGTTGTGAGACAGGTAACACCTCCTTAATTTGTTGTGTTCTTTTAAGGAGAGGAGTCATAGTCCAGACTTAAGCTTTATACCTTTGGCCGGGTGTATCTTAAGAACTGGTGAGCTTCGGTCAATCCAGTCAAATGGATAGATTTCTGTTGGATTATGTGTTAGCATGTGGCTTGATAATTAAATATTTTATACACTTCTTTTTATCTCTTGATTAATAATTTAGGACTCTTTAGTTAATAAATCACGCTTTTATCTTATTTATTTGGCTTTGAGCTTTGATTATATTTTAGCCATTTTAATAATAAAATTTCAGTTTTACATTGCTTCACTATTTTTACCATAACTCTTGAACCAGACATCGGATTTGCCTCATTTTTGTTTCATATTTCAGATTATTTAGAGAGCTACAATTGTTATGAAGACATGAAGGGAAAATTCGGGCAAGAGGGCGGTCGATTTTGGAGCCAAAGTTGGATTTTTATTTGGACTCGAATTTGTAATTAAAGCCCATTTTTTATTATTTTCTGTTTTGGGCCTGAATTGTGAATTGGAGCCCCATTTTCATTTTTCCATTTTAGGTTAAGTGTGGCAGCAACCACAAACAGATTTCATTCACGTTTTTATTCAGTTTTGGATTAAAATACAGAAGTTTCATTTTCTCTCAACTATTCTTCATTCGTTCATCGTGTTCATGATGAACTTCTTCATCTCTTTCCCATTTTCGTTCTGCATAGCTATGATAGGCTAGGCTTCTGTGATTGACCCATGAATTGAGGGTTCCACGAATCCAGAGAGCACACGCTTCAATCGGTAACGTAATTCGTTTCTGTTTATTTTAATCGGATCCGATTATAATTGTGGATTAGGTTTTAGATTTAATACCTAGATTGATATCCCAAGGATATAGGTCGGACCGGGTTCGAGAGGCGTTATGCGATCGCATGCAAGCTTCGCCACGTGTTCGATCAAATGCTAGACAATCGTCTAGTCGAGGGAATATCCGGACAAATGCGTAGATTTCGATTTGTCGGAATCAATCACAGTTCGGATATTATCTTTTTTGTCGATGAAGGTTATGGAATCCCATTGGGTTAATCGTTTTTAATCTGATTGATCGTTGTTAATGTTTTTACGCATGTTTTCGATATTTTTTTTAATCTATTTTGAATAAAAAACCCCCAATTTGTTCTTTCGTTCGCTTTATTTATTCTATCGATTTAAACCGACTGTGAATTCGTTGGGAAACGACCCAGGTTACATTATACTGCAAATCATTTTCTAATCTGGTTATTTTGGGAGATCACGGCAAATCTTTGTCATGGCTCCAGTCAGCGGAATAATGATGAACAATGTTATAAAGGAGACTACATATTGCATATTACATAATTGTATAATACATTATATATGATGAAAGTATAAATTTAAAATGATGATTAAATTACAAATAATTTTGTGTGAGGATTTGGTACATACAAATGTATATATATAATCAACTCCTTCTTTTTCTCATATGTGTACGGTGGAAATTGTCAATAGTTACTGACCCTATATTAACAAATTTTCAGGTGATTGTTTTAGTAAAGAGCAAGGAAAAGTACTTATGAAGTGAGCCTTGAAGGCTCATTTGTGCTCTTCGTGCGTCGTTATGCTATTTTATATTTAATTGCCATGAGCTTATGACACTAGGATTATTTTGCATCCAAAAATATTTTGGTTGATAAATTTTTGTTTGAGACTAAACCTTTAAAGTATTGTTTTGAAAATATTAAGTAAATGTTGTTCTAGTTCTGTTGAGTCTCTAAGCTCATATATAAGTGATATACAACAGACTGAACTTTAGGTATATATGTCGTTTTGGATGAGGCGTTGCATGGAACCACTCCCTTAGCCTCTCTTTAGGAGGTTCTAGTGCCAAATGATATATAATAGTTATTGATGTTCTGATAATATATTAAAAAGTGTCTTTTTGAACAAAAAGCTAATTACCCTCAACGCCATACCAAACATTTTTTACTTTTTACTTTTTCAGTTGAAAAAGCCAGTTTTTGCATGACAATAGTTATTTTCTAATAAACACTTTCTATGTGAAAACCAAGGTAAATTGTTACTTTTACACAATGTTAATAGCTCTTTCTGCATTAATGTGAGAAGTACATTCCTCCTATCCTTATTTTAAGTTTCAATTTTTTTAAGGGGCTAGTCCTTTTTATAAACTACACCTGGTAGATGTTTAAATATGAAATGCATTTTTTTTTTCAATTTTACTCATAATAATTATATATATATATATATATCTTAATTAAATAAAACTTACTTATCATTGCTGACAATTAATTAAGAATATGTGATGGTGAAGATTCCGTAGATGTGGTCCAAAATGGGGTAGCTTTTGAAGCAGATTAAGGCGTAGCGTGTGGTCCAAAATGGGGTCGCCTTTGGGGTATGAGGTTCAAAAATGGAATAGCCTTTGGTCCAAAATGAATGACGTAGCAATCAAATTGACAGTTACTTCTTCGTTTTTACACAGCATGACACTGAATTGACTTAAATATAGAGAAAACAGAACCACACGTAACTTGAAATAAAATCTCAACTTGTATTGATAAGTATCCTAACTAGCTAGTTCAGGTTTCACTGCGCAAAGGTAATTTTCCAATGAAATTGGAATTGAGACTTCCCAAGTAAAGATGGTCCTCAAACTCCAATGCCGAAGTCACAAAAGTCATCACCTTCCCTTCGCTATCATCAAATATTCTGATTATCTTACCATCGCTTCCCACATTCGCTACCATTGCCTTCTTATGTGCACCCCTTACCACATTCCCTAGTGATCTTGGAAATGAAGCCACCAAATGCTTCAATAACTTTGAAGAGTGCACAAATCCCATTTTTTCAGAAGTAGCCTGTATATATATTGTGACATGGAAGATATCATCAGTTTTGCAGAAAATCATCAATCCAATATGGAAGCAGTTTGAACTTTAGCTTTGACTCTAAAAAAGGCAGCCGTGAATAAGGTTTCCATCAGGTGGAATTTGGGAAGGGATATATATAAACAGGCTTATGGCTGTTTCCAGAATTTGAAGCCTTCAACTTTAGCTTTGACTAATTTGTTATTTTTATTACCTGAACCAAAGCTACCCAGAATGACCCATCAGGAGCAAGATGAATGTTATCAGGTCCACCGGGAAGATTCTCGATGAAAGTCTCTGTCTTGCCTTTCTTCTCTCCTTTTAGCCAGTGCCTCAGACACCTATGTCTGAGATTTACATATGAAATAAGCTATGAGCGCGCGTGTGTGTGTACACACTCACACACTTAAAAGTATAGAAAAGAAGAAGAGGGCACGCATGTTAGTTAAGACAGACTTACCTCCAAGTTTCACAGACCAAGAGATAATCTTCGTCCTTGGAGAGAGCAACGCCATTGGCAAATGTCAGATTATCTAAGAAAACGCAAGTCTCATTTAGGGATGGATTGTACTTGAGCAATCGGCCATTAGGTCTCGCTTCGAGAAGATCTAGAAGAAAGTTTTGCAGATCATATTTGGTGCTAGCATCGCTGAAATATAAGCTTCCATCTGAAGCTTCCACCACTTCATCTACCAACCTATGTATAGTTCAGCTATTTCAAATTTTGTGATGACTAATAAGCAGTTTTCTTTCTACGGGTCTTATTTGCTCTGGAAGTTTTGATTGAGGAGCACTGGGTGGACGGAAGTTTTTTTTAGAGTAAAATTGCCACGGAATAACAAAACGTAGAAATTTTGCCCCTTCGTTAATTTTAACTGTTAAGTTTAACTATGTGTCATGTGGCATGTCACCTCATCAATCAAATAAAGTTAAGTATCATTTTTGTCCCGGAAGTTTTCGATGAGGAGCAATTTTGCCCTTCTGTCCCTCAATATTAAATTTAACTATTAAATCAGTCAAAGAACACACATGTTATGCCTTGAAAAGGTCGAACTTGAAGTCAGAGAGGGAGATCATTGAGACGTTGAGCTCAAGAGGCAGTAGAAATTTTGTGTTTGACTGTCAAAGGACTAAAAGATCATTGCAAAATCCAGGATGAAGCATCACTTATGATCTAAGCAAATGAAATGCAAAACGAGAAATGAATTGTCTCAAAAATTGGTTCATTAAGACAAATCAATAGTAATAGTATTTACCTTTTTATAGATTGATCTAGGCCATCCACTCTGTCTCACAAGGTAAATCTATACTGCTCCAAAAAATTCCAGCGATTTTATGTGATCTTATTGAACCAATTTGTGGGACAATTCATTATTGATTTGTGCCAAAAATTGGTTTGATCTAGACAAATCATTAATGAATTGTCTCAAAAATTGATTAAGTAAACATCACTTAAAATTGCTGGAGATTTATCTTGTGGGAAAGGGTGGGTGGCCTAAATCAATCTATACAAAGGTAAATACTATTATTATTGATTTGTCTTACTAAACCAATTTTTGGGAGACAATTCATTTCTTGTTTTGCGTTTCATTTGCTTAAATCATAAGTTATGCTTCCTCTGGGTTTTGCGACTAACCTTTCAGTCTCTTTAACCAGTTCGGCTTCACAAATTCCGGTCGCCTTGAGCTCAACGTTTCAAGGATCTCCCTCTCTAACTTCAAATTCAACCTTTTCAAGATATAACACGTGTGTTTTCGATCGATTTAATGGTCAAATTTAATATTGGGAGACATAAGGCAAAATTGCTACGTTTTTGTAGAACTTTCGCAAGAAATCTTCCTCAACTAAAAACTTCCGTGACAAAAATGATACTTAACTCTTATTTGATTGATGAGGTGGCATGCCACGCGTGTGATGAGTTGGAGATATCACACGTATTACACTTAGTTAAACTTAACGGTCAAAATTAACGGAGGGGCAAAATTTCTACGCTTTGTTAACTTCTGTGGCAATTTTGCTCTAAAAAAAACTTTCATCCACCCAATGCTCCTCAACCAAAACTTTCAGGGCAAATAAGACCATTATTCCTTCTTTCTATTACACCATTGATCTTTTGGTTTTTCATTGTTTACAGAATCTAATGAAACTTGTCAAACACCAACAGATGAAGTTTTGTGATGACTAATAAGCAGTTTTCTTTCTATTACACCATTGATCTTTTGGTTTTTCATTGTTTAATGAAACTCGTCAAACACCAACAGATTTGTGGATACACTGGTCTACCCAAATAATTGAGCCTAACTAGCTATCCCTCGGAGGAAGCAAAAACAACTGATCTGAGAACCCATGAAAGTGACTGATCCATTAATAATTAGCACTACCTCCAATCCTAAATATAAGATAAAGTTTTGCACTACAGATTTTGTCCTATATTTAGGAAGGGAGTATATGGCAAAGTTGTTACCTTAATTTAGAACCGTTCACCTGAGAAACAAGAACTGTGACGCCATCGTCGGTGACTTTAAGCAACCCCTGCACATCTCAGGAAGCTGAGAATCTCTTCAAAGTAGAGGCCTAGACAGTAGAAAATGATCTCTCTCTCTCTCTCTCTCTATATATATATATATATATATGGGTCTTGTTAAAGCAAGTTAATTTACAAGTTATGAAAGAGGAGATATGTGTTGATGACCTTGTCGGAATCACAAACAATGACATCTCCCTGTGTTGTGACAGTAATTCCAAGCAAAGTGTGACTATGTAGGTTCTTCCAGTGCTCCCAGGAACCATTTCGGTGTAATCGCAGGATCCAACCATCTCTGCTTGCCGTATAAAGAGTGCCATGTTTGTCCACACAAATATCTTCTGGATCTTTAACGATTCCTTCTCCAAGCTTGATGACGCTCTGTAAATGGTTGTTGATGGGGAAAGGAGAAGCTGATAATAATGGAGGAGGCCTTTCAATTATGATTGGGTCTATGGGGGAGAAGTAAAACACTTGAACTGCAAGAGCAAGCACACCCACCAGAACCAGGCTTGAGCAAGTTGCCAACCACGCCATTGTTACTCTTGGAGTTTGCGAATACGATACGTGTGGAGAATTGAGATATATAAACCCCTATAACCACTCAATCAAGATATTTCAATGTTGTTTATTTTTATTATTTGTCCTTAGCTTAGCCAAGGCGCACACATAAATCTAGAGTTTTGTTGTGTGTGTGCCCAGATTCCAGAATATTCTAAAGAAAAAGTAAAAGATCAGTAATTACAAGTTGGTAATAAAACAAATTAATTTATTTTAATTGTTGAGATTACGAAATCCATTGAATTTAATAGTTTATCATTGTCGCTTTATTATACTCGTCTAGTATTTATATAAGATATATTTGAGGAGTTAATCTTAATCTTAAATATAAGACATAATTTTTATATTTATCAATTTTTTTCTAACTTATCCTTATTGATATTTTCTCAACAATAATTAAGGAGGATAGAGAATGAGAGAATTAAGAAAGATGATATTAATTAACTTAACTTACTTTTTTAACTAATCAAATAAGTAACTATATATTATATTAAGAATCAAAGTACATATGTGAACACATTAGATAACTAATCAATTTTGAAGTCTTTTATTAAAAAAAAAAGAAAAAAAGACAAACCCCTTTTTTTTATAAGATATTAAAATATTACTCATTTTATTTAAAACCTAATGGTTAAAATAACTACGAAAAAAATTGGGAAGGACCCCAAATTTGAGGTGCAGCTAAGAATACACAACGGACACCCTCAAGTTCAAAACTCAAGCGTGGATTTATAGAAACGTAAATTTAGTATCTAACCAATAATAACAATAAAAAAACGTTTTTCCCACTAGGCAAAAATGGTAAATTTACATGGATAAGACGATCGCTATACGCTTCTATCGAAAACCAAATTTTTGAATAGATTATTGATCAAAATATCTTACTCTATAACCTCATTAAGTGTTCGTTTTGGTCTTCCTCAACCTCTTTTTATAAGATCTACGCCGCTTGATCAATTGTAACATCCCAAATTTTGAAATTTTGAAATTAGAAATAATATATGGAAATTAAATTATAAAATTTGGCTTAAAATAATTATGAAGTTAATTATTGGAGATTAAGGGCTTATTTCTTTTCTTAAAATTTTTGAGAAAATAATAAATTCAAGTAAAGAATAATTTAGGCCTAAAAATTTTAGAATCGATATTTAATGGCTTAGGAAAAATTAATTGATAAATAAAAATATTTATATTAAATTAAGAATTTATTTCTAACATTTATCTAATATTTACCATTAAATAAAAAAAATGACCTAATTGTAAATAAGAGGCTTGAAGAGGATTAAGTGGGTCAATTTTACAAACTCATGATCCATATACAAGTCATGTGCTTATACAGCCCACCCATACTCTCTGCGCTCATGCTTAAACCCACATCTCATGATTAAAACAGCCACCCATGCAGACTCACGTATTGCTTCATAAGCCCAATAAACCCCAAACCCATTATCTTCATTTATTCATTTTCTCTTTAGCCCAACACGAGATAATATAAGATATATATATATATATATATGGAAAAATATTTCTCCCCTAAAACTACAACTACGTAGTTTTGAATTAATGAAAGGTATGTTTGTAATTTTAGATGAATTAATGAAGGGTGTAAAATTACGGATAAACACCCTTCATTAATCTAAAACGACTCCTCTCTCAGCCACCAGATCACGTTTGGCAACTACAACACGTGAGAAAGAAAAGCAGATCACGCAAGAGCAAGAAAATCAATAAGACAATAACGCAATACTCCTCTCTTCAGCTGCAACAGAACCATGCTTTCCCATACCTCTCGAGGCCCACAATGAATAATCATTCTTCTTCCCCTTGGTCTGTTGTGTTTCTTGGACCAAACCCTTTTACCCATATATATATATATATACGAATACTCCTCTCTCAGCCACCAGATCACGTTTGGCAACTACAACACGTGAGAAAGAAAAGCAGATCACGCAAGAGCAAGAAAATCAATAACGCAATACTCCTCTCTTCAGCTGCAACAGAACCATGCTTTCCCATACCTCTCGAGGCCCACAATGAATATCTTTGGGATCATTCTTCTTCCCCTTGGTCTGTTGTGTTTCTTGGACCAAACCCTTAGCGCATATATATATATATACACACACACACTTATTGCTCCTAGATTGAGAGTTAATAAAAGTTTTTTTAAAAGTGCTCAAGGTGGGATTTGAACTCACATGTTTTTGATCCAAAGTCTTAATTGGACCCTTCAGACCATTAGGCCAAGCTCGACATTTCTGTTTTATTTGGAGATTCTGAATTTACATATAAATTATGACTTTTTGGATTTAAATAAATCTGAAATTTTTTATTTAATTGGAATTTCATGCTATTATGAATTACATATTTTAGTTATGCATGTATTAATTATTCATGCACTATTATGTTAAATAATATGCAAAGCATGACATATCCAATTCTATTTTTAATATTGCTTATATTTCCATGCAATATTATATAGTAATGTTAAGTGATTTATATTTTTTAATTAATTAGAGAATAGCCACAAGATCTTTAATTAATTGAAAAATATATCTAGAGTTGCATGATCGCATAGTAACATTAGTTGTAATAGATCACATGTAATATAATAAAATTTTATCCCACATGAATTTTTTTATTATATGTTTTGTATGATTAATTAGGATAAAATATCAAATTATATTCTTAACTTACCCACAGGAATTAAGAATAAGGAAATAATTTGATAGTTTTATCATACAAGATTCTAAATAAATCTAATTGAATTAAAACTTTAGCCCAATGCAAGTTGTATGTCAAGAGATTTATGTATTTTAGCATGATTTACATTGGTAAAACATGATGTAGTTTATTAGTCTCTATTCTTGTTTTTAAGCATATATTTCTTAAATTATACAAGTTCAACAACTTGCGAATTTCTCTGATATGAAAAATGAAATTCCCGAACTAAAGGGTGATAACTATAAGGTTTGGAGAGAAAAAGTTCTTCTCCAATTGGGGTGGATGGATATTGATTATGCTATTAGGAAAGACGAACCACCCTCCATTACACGCTTGAATCCAAAGCATTCCAGATCGGGTTGATCTTTATGAGAAGTGGGAGTGATCTAATCCTCTCTCGCAATGTTCATAAAGACTCATATCTCGCTCTGGTATTCGTGGTTTAAATTAATGAAGATGACAAAGTTAGGCCACTTCGAAAGCGATCGATGATCAATTTCGACTTCAGTAAGGCACTTGCCGCACAAAGACGATTATGAAGTTTTCATCCCTAAGACTTACTACGTTGAAAGGTGTGCGTGAGCACATCATGCAAATGAGGGACGCGTTGCAGCCAACTAAAGCAACTTGAGGTTGACATGTCGACTCTTTTCGTACACTACATTCTCAACACTCTTCCACATATGGACCTTTCAAAATATCCTACAACACACATAAGGATAAATGGTCGATTAATGAACTTTTGACCATGTGTGTTCGGGGAAGAGGAAGGTTGAAAATGGAAATGGGAGAGAGTTCCTTCATGACGACGAGAAAAAGGGTCGACTCAAGCCAAAAGAAGAAGGGAAAGGAAAAACGCCACCCCAAGATGGAATTAAGAAGGAATCCAAGTGTTTCTTCTGTAAAAAGAAGGGAAACATGAAGAAGGATTGGTCTAAATTCCAGCAATGGCTTGAGAAGAAAGGTATGTCAGTCTCACTTGTCTGTTATGAATCTAATATGGTTGATGACATTAATGGTACTTGGTGGGTTGACTCTGGTTCTACAATCCATGTTTCGAATACCTTGTAGGGTATGCAAAACCTAAGGAAGCCATTGGGAAGTGAACAATTCATCTACTCGGGTGGAAGGATTAGTTCGCATGTGGAGGCTGTAGGGACTTGCAGTTTGGTTCTAAGTAGTGGCCATGTTTTAAATTTGGAAAAGACTTTTTATGTTCCAAGTTTCACTAGAAACTTGATTTACTTTCAAGACTTGTACTTTTGGATTATTCCTTTATGTTTTATGAGACATCTTTGGATCGTTTTATAAATCAAATAAAGTTGGGAATGGTACATTGTCTAACGGTCTTTTCTTATTTACTTACAACATGATACTACTTATGATGCCATGCATGTTTCGTTGGTTCGAAACGTAGTGTTATGAATGAGGATTCCTCTATGTTGTGGCACCGTAGATTGGGACATATCTCCATTCGAGAATTGAAAGATTGGTGAAGGAAGGGGTACTTAGTACTCTGGACTTTACTGATTTTGAGACTTGTGTAGACTGCATAAAGGGAAAGCAGACTAACAAGTCAAAGAAACGTGCTAAGAGGAGTATTGAATTGTTAGAAATCATACATACGACATCCGTAGTCCGAAATGGACGCGTATGGTCAGAAATATTTCATCTCTTTTATTGATGATTACTCACGATACATGTATCTCTACATGCTTCATAACAAGCACGAAGCATTGGATGCCTTTAAGGTATTCAAATATGAGGTAGAGAAACAATGTGGTAAACAAATTAAGATTGTGAGATCAGATAGAGGTGGTGAATATTATGGTAGATTCACTGAGGATGGACAAGCACCTGGTCCATTTGCGAAGTTTCTTCAAGAACATGGGATAGTTGCCCAATACACCATGCCTGGTTCTCCAGACCAGAATGGCATAGCAGAAAGAAGAAACCGAACATTATTGGACATGGTGAGAAGTATGCTTAGTAGTTCTAAGCTACCTAAGTCCTTGTGGATTGATGCACTTAAGACGGCGAGTGTACATATTAAACCGAGTTCCAACTAAGGCCGTCCCAAAGACACCTTTTGAGTTATTTAAAGGTTGGAAACCGAGTTTGCGACATGTACGCGTTTGGGGATGCCCGTCTAAGTCGAATTTATAACCCACAAGAAAAGAAGCTGGACCCAAGGACCATTAGCGGATATTTCGTTGGATATGCCGAAAGGTCTAAGGGGTACAGTGTTTTTTGTCCATTCATCTCATACCACTAGGTTTGTGGAATCAAGGAATGCCAAATTTCTTGAAAATGACTTGATTAGTGGGAGCGATCGATTCGTAAACCTAGTTTTCGAAGAAGATCATTTAGATAGCCAACCTTCTACTTCAAAGTCACATTGGTTGTTAACCATGCTCCTTGAGTTCAACGAGTGTTGGACAACCGTCATACAAGATCCACAATGGCCGATATTGATCCAGTAGATCAAGTTGTTAATGAGGAACAACCAGAAATTGTGGAACAACCAGAAATTGTTATACAACAAGTTCCTCAAGAAGATGGTGAAACAACATTGAGGAGATCTACTAGACCAAGAAGATCAGCGATACCTAGTGAATACGTTGTGTATCTGCAATAATCTGACTATAATGTAGGAGCTGAAAATGATCCTGGAACGTTTTCACAAGCCATGAACAGTAGAGATTCAGTATCATGGCATGATGCTATGAAGGATGAGATGAATTCTATGGCATCCAATAGAGTCTGGGATCTTGTTGAGTTGCCTAATGGAGCGAAGGCCATTGGATGCAAATGAGTCTTCAAAACTAAGAGAGATTCATTAGGCAACCTTGACAAACATAAAGCAAGACTCGTAGCCAAAGGATTCACTCGAGAGAGAAGGAATCGATTACAAGGAGACATTTTCTCCGTATCTAAGAAAGATTCTCTTCGCATCATTCTAGCATTAGTTGCACATTTTGATTTTGAGTTGCAACAAATGGATGTGAAAACGGCTTTTCTCAATGGAAAACTAGAGGAAGAGGTTTACATGAAACAACCAGAAGGATTTTCCTCTAGTGATGGTGAGCATTTGGTGTGCAAGCTCAAGAAATCCATATATGGATTGAAACAAGCTTCCCGACAATGGTATTTAAAATTTCATGACGTTATCTCTTCATTTGGTTTTGTGGAGAACGTTGTGGATGAATGTATATACCAGAAGGTCAGTGGGAGTAAGACTTGTTTTCTGGTTCTGTATGTGGATGATATTCTGCTTGCAACCAATGACAAAGGCTTATTGTATGAAGTAAAACAATTCCTCGCTAAAAACTTTGAAATGAAGGATATGGGAGATCATCTTATGTCATTGGCATTAAAATACAAAGAGACAGACATAGAGGTGTTCGGGTTTGTCTCAAGAGACCTATATCAACAAAGTTTTGGAAAGATTTCGGATGAGGAATTGTTCACAAAGCCCAGCTCCCATTGTGAAAGGTGACAGTTCAATCGAACCGTGTCCAAAGAATGATTTTGAGAGGGAACAAATGAAAAACATCCCTTATGCTTCAATTTGTAGGAAGCCTTATGTATGCTCGGGTTTGCATCGGACGACATAGCATTTGTTGTTGGAATGTTAGGGAGATATCAGAGTAATCCAGGTATGGACCACTGGAAAGCTGTGAAGAAGGTGTTGAGATATCTTCAAGGGACTAAGGATTACGTGCTTAAATACAAACGGACTGAAAATCTAGAAGTGGACTGGTTACTCGATTCGGACTTTTGGCTGCATTGACTCAAGGAAATCCACTGGATACATTTTTATGCTAGCCGGTGGTTTGTATCATGGAGTAGCAAGAAGCGAGTCTTTGATTGCTACTTCTACGATGGAAGCGAGTTCGTGTCATGTTTTGAGGCTACCTCACATGGTGTATGGATGAAGGGTTCATCCGTGGGCTTAGAATCATGAAATCAATTGCTAGGCCAATGAAGATATATTGTGACAATTCGGGCCGCGTGTTTATGGCTAAGAACAACGAAGTGGAAGTCGAAGCAAACACATCGACATTAAGTATCTAGCCATAAGAGAACGTGTTAAGCATCAAATAGTGGTTGTCGAACACATTAGCACTGAGTTGATGATTGCAGATCCTTTAACTAAAGGCATGCCACCGATGAGGTTTATGGATCATGTGGAAAGAATGAGAATTAGTGTCCTTTTTTGAATTTCATTTTGAATGATTTTCTTTCGTTGTAAGAACGTTGTTATTTTATGGAACCCATTTGTGATGTTTTTCTCATTTCAGTTGTGTACACATTTATTTGTTTAATTTGAGGAACATCATTGAGTTTGGACCTAGAATAAACATGGGGTTTATTCATTAAGTTAATTATATGGACATGGGAAACATAATGTATTGTGATACATGGAAGATAATACTCGTTTTAAGAGGACCATCGCCATGATCCATGCATTTGTTATGGTAAATTATGAGATGTGTGGACAAGAAGTGGGAGAATGTTGGAATTATGGATTTATTAATCAAATAATTCATTAAGTGTGTCCACAATCCACTCCCCCACTCAAACACACTACTGCGAATATCTCTCATTATTCTGCCTTTACCTAATATTTCCTTTCCCGTTTGCCGATCATGTCTCTTTGATGGATGAGATGTTTTTGGTTGTGTGCTTATTAATACGGTCCTTGCGTCTGCTCTCTTATTTTTCTTTGAATATACACCATCTGCATAGAGAGAGTGAAGACTCAGAAGACCATATTTCTTCTTCCCGAGTTGAATCGATGGCTAGAGGTATGTAAATCCGTTCATATTAATTCCGCATTGATCTTATGCTATTTAGTTGTTTAGCATGATAAGATCGCATATATATCTATCATTTCCTTCATTCACGTTACCTTAAAAGGGGGAAAAAAAAGAGAGAGCCAAAGTTGAAACCGAAAATGAGAAAGAGAGAAAGCTAAGGAAGGGAAGAGTGAGTTCATTCATTCTTGCTCTGCATTTAGTTCAGAAAACAGGGGTGGTGAGAAGCACCCAGAGTTGGAGTTAATTCCAAACCTTTCCAACGTAAGTCTTGCTTGCTTGATAGTATATATGTATATATATAACAGGAACCCAAAATTTGCTATATATATATATATATATATATAACGTGGTGAATGATATTTAGGGAACCCAAAACTTTGCTATTTTATTGATATATATCGCTACACAAAATGAAACTGATCTATATATGTATATATACACCACTGCATATGGAGACTTGCTATCATATTGTAAGTATATATAGTTGCATTTGGAAACTTGCTGTCATGTTGAAAGTATATGTATAGAGTTGCATTTGGAAACTTGTTGTCATGTTGTAAGTGTGTGTGTGTATATATATATATGCGCACGTGCGCGCTTGGAAAGGAAAGAAAAGAAAAACTTTGTTGCTCTATATGAATATATATGTGTGCTCTGCTAATAGATAATAAAACAGAGTATGACTAAAGCTTAATGTTTATATATATGGTTTATCATTTATTAAATACGCCACTTAACGTATAAGTTTATTCGTTTTTCACCACCCCAAAACTACGTCGTTTTGGGAGTTAAAAAATTAATAAAGGGTGTTTTGGTATTTTTTATTTTTGTATTTATTATATAAATTTAACCAAAAACCCTTCATTTTTCTTAATTCAAAACGACTCAAAACTACGACATCGTTTTAGGAGTTAAGGGAATTAATAAATAGGTGTTTTAGTATTTTTATTTTTGTATTTATTATATAAATTCCAAAATCTAAAAATTATCCTTCATTAATTCCTTTAATATAATTCAAAAAAAACGAGGATAGTTGTAATTATTTTTATTGTAATATCTTTTGTTATTAAAATATATGTTTTGAACTTATTTAAGTGTTATTTCTAATAAAGATAAACTTGTTTTTCCCTTTATATTCTTTTGTTTTTTTATATAAATATATATATATATATATATATATATATATATATATATATATATATATATATATATATATATATCACTATAAAGTATAGTTACCGTGGGGCTTTAAATGCAAAGTTTTCTGTTTTTATATATATATATATGGAGATTTGCTAAATGAAGGCTAGACGTGAGTTTTGCTTGCTATGTGGTAAGAGAGTGTGTGTGTGTGTGTGTGTCTATATATGGTTGCGTGGTGAAGGAAAGTGTAACTTATATGCTGAACTGTAAATATATATATATATATATATATATATTTTTGTTAAACTCCTAATTTAAAGTGTTGATGTCGTATCTAATATTGGAATAGCCTTTGGATTAATAGAGATATTATTAAAATTTTAATCGGTTTAGTTTTGAAATTTGAAGGACTCATATGTCATTTCTGAAATTCGTGGGACCAAACGGTCATTTTTTTTAAAAAACATACCCCCAAACTGTTATTTTCAGTATTTATTATATATTATTATTAAAATTTGTATATTTTTAATTATATGAAATTATAAGTTATAATTTTGATTATGTGGAGTTTTAAAGAGTTATTAATGGTTAGTAAATTGATTGTGGTAGATTGATTTTTGGCGTGTGTTTGAGCTCTTGGATTAGGAGTAGTATGATAATAATTTGCTTTGATGAAAGGTAACCACTTTCCACTTGTTATGTGTATTGATATGTTGTTTGTGAGTATGTTGTGAAATAATGGTGAATATTTTAATAAAAATTTCCTTGTGGAACCTTATGATTTGAATTGTAAAATATATACATATATTTATATATGTATAAGAATTGAGAATTAAGATATTATGACATCTATATGAGAAATATTTAAATAACATGATATAAACGTGAAAGCCTTGGAAAAATTCCTATTGAACTATTTATTGTGATAATTATAGTAATGGTTGAATTGGGAATAAATAGAGTAATTTATTTTACCACGTGGTGTAGAGCCTCCATTGGTGCGCACGATGATTGACTTTCTATTATTTCACTTGTTCAATGAGGGACTGCCCTACTATTTCAATGAGAGCTTGCGACACTCCACTAGTTCAATAAAGGGAAAAGACTCATGGTCTGGGACATGTGCTCTTGGGATTTTGGCCGGCCCTTATCACGTGACCAGTGAGCTTTAGAGTAGCTAGTAATATGGACAGTAACTTAGCCCATGTGTCTAATCGGCGAAAATAAGGCGGTTCGGTTGGATTGATGGGAGGCATCTTGAGAATTGTGTTAGGAAAATTTTGATGCAGAATTTATAATACAGAATTCATGATATAAAATTTGTGATGTGGATATTGGTGAATTATATTTTTAATACTTTGTTATATAAATTGTTCCACATGGCACCTCACTAACACATATTAGTATTCGTAATGAGTTGGATTGATGGTTACAACATTTTTTAGGTTATAGTTCTCGTGCAAATTCATCAGGGAAGACTTCGAAAGCTTAGGCTACTTCTACTGATAGTAGTGCTTCCATCTTTTGGTATATGTTGGATGATTGTATATTACCACGTTATGGCTCATTTTGCATACTCGGTTTATTTTGGATATTTTGATTAATGATGAAGCATTATTAAGTTATTGGTCTAACTATTATATAGTTATTATGTTAAGTAAAATGAAGGACGTTATATCAACCCTCTTTATTGTCGCACTCAATGGACCTTCTTTGAATATGTCCATATCATCTCAAACGATTTTCTACTATTTTCTCTTTTATAAATGTCACTCTAACTCATTCACGTATATGATCATTACTAGAGCGATCCAAAACGGGCCCTTCACGGCCGGCCACGATTCTGACTCTAATCATTACAAATCATATCTTTTTTTTTATGAACATACATTCATCTCAACATCCTCATCTTCACTTACTCTCATTTTATGTTCATGTTGTCCCTTTAAAGCCCAACATTCACTCCCATAAAATATTGTTGATCATATAGCAGTGCGATAAAATTTCCATTTTATCTTATTAGGTATTTTTCGATCACAAATAACTCCAGTTGTTTTTCTTCATTTATGCCATCAAGCTTGAATTTTATTATTAACATCTTCATCAATTCACCATCTTGTTGTATTATTAATCTCAAATATCTAAATTTTGTCATTTGCAGAATGATTTACTCCCCAATTTAACTTTCATTTCACTTCTAACTTGTCTCTTATCAAAATTACAATGTAAATATTCAGTATTGCTCCTACTTGGACAAAAGCTCTTCAACTCCAAAGTCTTTCTCCATATCTTAAGTTTAGAATTGATTTCCTCTCTACAACAAAATTATATCATGAGTAAAATTTAATTTATTAAATTTAAAATTTCAGTTTGGATATCGTGTCATATGAATTGAGTGATAGATCTCCTTCTTCACTGCAGCAGTTGTGACGTCTGGATGGAGTAATGGCCTAATATGTGTTACTTTTTTTTCTTCTAATGTTGGCCAATTTTGTTGTTGCCTTGTTTATTTCTTGTTTTTGTGATCATTGGACTCTTGTATCTAAACTGATTTTTTGTTTATATATAATACTTGTTCTTCGTTAGGGAAAAAACATAACCTTTATTTTTATACTCCACAGGAAACGCCCTTATTCATATTCCTAGTTGCTTTAACAATATTATTGAGATTAAATTCTTTTTGTTATAAAAATAGGAAAATGCAAGAGATGAAGAGAAAATTGAAGAGAAAGTTGAAGCAACAACTTATTCATTTAGATGCAGCTAAAGTGTAGTACATAGTACTCTATTTATAGGTCATCAACCTCAACCAAGAGTTATATAAAGTATATAGCAAATTTAGTCCTCATGAATGCACAAATTATAACCTTTGAGTTATAGGTATAAAGACTCTTAAAGATTATTTGAGAGGTTCTGGAGAGTAAAAAAATTAAAGACTAAGAGTTTGAAGTTTATGGACACCATATCATTAGTATTTTTACAACACTCCCCTTGGATGTCTATGAATAAATATTATGCCTCATTAAAATCTTATTGGGAAAAATCAGTGGGACTAAAACTTGGTGAATAAAAAGATTACACAATAGAAATTACAGTTGCCTCGTTAAAAACCTTATCAGGAAACCATGTGGGACAAAACTTAAATTAAGGAAAAGAGTACAACATGGTATTTACTTCACTTGATGATAATTTCACATTACTCCCTAATAATCAGTTTTACCCTCTGATTTAAACATCACTTCCAATGTATTTTCGAGCATATCTTTATTTTAGCCATCAAATTACGAATGATGCATTATCACCAAAACTTCTACTAAAAAATTCCTCTAACATATCAAAATATATCTTGCATCCATATGTTCAATTTGTTTTGAACAAAATGATATCATATAATATGTTGATATAACTATCACACCAAATCTCATTTTCGCTATCCACTGTGCACCTGCAAGAACTATTTTTACCAATAATAAATACAATATTAGCATGATACATAAATATTCTTATAAAATATAAGGTACTTCTAGAGTCTAGACCATTAAATACAATATATTTTTGCAAGTAAAATCACCATAGCAAAAATATGTGATTTTGAAATCATTGAAGCGTTCAATAATTTGATGTACAGTAAAGTAAAATGTGAAAATACTCATTTTCCAATATATTTTTCAATCAATTATATAGGCTCAGATTATTTTCAAACTTGCACAATATTTTAATTATAGAATGATTTTCTTGTATATGCTTTTGGCATTTTAGATTCTTCAAGGGTTCTCATATAAATTTCATTATTTAATGAGTCATATGTATATATTGTATATAACAATATCTAACAAACGCATAATTTTATTTTCATATGCTTCCTGAATAGTGATATATGCAAAAATTATTATATCCACCACAAAATAATATGCATCATCATAGCCGTCATTAGCATTTGTGAAAATCTTTATTTTCACTTACACACACACACACACACATATATATATACATATGTATATATGTATACATATACACATATATATATATACATATACATATATGTATATATTATATGTATATATACATATTTCATATTTTAGCTGGGACGGCAAATCCATAATGTTCACATACCGAAATAATGTAATCATATTTTCATTGTATCTTTTCTCTTTAATTTTTCCTTTTATCCAATCACCATTCTGTTTACTTGCAAGATAGATTTATACATATAAGATCCTGACTTGATCAAGTGAAATTATTGTGACCATTATCGACAACTTAATATTTTTAGTTCCATTTTTTCTATGACATAATTCATTGAAATCTCTTTATTGCTTTTCAGTTACCTGAACCTCTTTAGAGGTTTTTACAATTAGTTATGTCTTGGTTTCCTCTGGAGCACATGTCTCCTCAATATGATCATCTTGATTATTTGCTTCTTTCTCTTTTCTTTTGGAATTGATTATTCTCTCATGCTTTGGGCATGTCTCACTTTCATTTATGCTGATTAGAGCATTTCCAGCTGGAATATGAGATTTAGTAATTCTCATTTAGGTTAGTAATTGCATCTAGCAGATATTATGCAATATTTCATAAATACAAAACTTGATGAACTTTTTGTTCATATTACTATATTTGAGGATATATATTTGATGGTAACAATGTATTCCTTTTTTCTCTTTTCTAACTATTCAATTTCTCCCCCTTTTGTTAAGAAAACTTTATCAAATGACAAATAATTAATCATGCAGTATAAGTATCCTCAATCCATTTGTTTCCACCAGAAACATCATTTTGTTTTATTTAGATTCAAACAAGAAGAATGAGATTTTTACCTAACAATTTTATCCCAACTTTCTTTAAATACCCTTCCGTGTGCATTGTGGAGGATCAATAAACATGCAAATTGAAAATTTCTAAGATCGATGAAATATGTCTGGCTCCTGACCAAAAGCTAATTTCATTGGGAGAATTTTGTTAGCTAATATAAGTGCTATAATATGCAAGATCAAATATGCCAACATTTAAAATATAATTTTTGTTATATAAGTATTGATATAGCTATTTATGGAGGTTTCAATGAATAAACCGTCTAATCTGAAAACTGCACACTTAAAATAATATTTTATTCAAACATTCCTGAAAACATCAGGTTGCAAACTAATGATAATCTTACATGTAACATCTTATAGATACATCTATCTAATTTTTGAACATTTTTATGGTTTACATGCTATTTCAATGGGCCATATATTTTAGTTTGATATATTTCTAAAAATGCAAAGATCCATTCTAAATCATAACTAGTGATTATTCTCATAATTAATTTTATTTGAGAACAAGCAGCACATAATGATTCTTAAATTATATAATGTTTTGGTTATTCATAAAGAATATTCTAGTTCTTCAATGGATGTCAACACGTAATTTTCAATAGTTTGTATCATTTATATAACTCGGATGATCACACAAGTCATGCTAACAATAAATTTATTTGGATCAGAAACTTACGGTTTACCGTGATATGTTGTTTAACCAACAACAAATTTTTCGATCTTCATAAGATATTTGATTTAAAATCTCAATATGACATCCTTTTTCTTTTCTTTTGGAGATCAATAGGCTTTGTGAGAAAGTATATAAGTACAACTTTTCAATATTAACTCACATTTGTATTTTAACAATCTCCCCTTCAAGTATGAGTAATATAAATGCACTTTTTTTTTATTTCGAAGGAAACCAGTTATAGTAGGTCAATAAACTATTTTTCACTTGAAAACTCAATTACTCCATACCTCACATACAATCATGGATTTCAGTTCATTGTGCTATCTAGCGAACTGAAGTTTTAATGTAAATCTATGAGTTATAATTTTTATTATCAATTCTCTACTCGCCCTTTGGAAAAATGTTATATTAATTATTTGGAAACTAAACCAGTTTTGTTACATATATATAGCTCTTCAAGAACTAATATATTATTATACTTCAATTCAATCTGTTTCTTTTGATACACATTTAACATATATAAGTATAAAATATTTAAAATCATCTAAAACATATTTTTCTCAATATCTCCTTATTGAAAAACCTCTCATTTCATATATACTGGATAATATTTTGTGACATCCCAAAAGCTGTTTATTTAATTTATAAATTAATAGAAAATTGAAGAGATTCATAAGGGATGAAACCAAGTTTCATAAATATCACACTACAATAATTTATGATATCTAAGGGCAAAAGTGAAGTAAAGAAAATTTGGGGAGAATGAGAAGATAAATTCATTATAATATATAACATATTATTAACATTACAATACATGATAATGAATAGTTATTTTATAATTTTTTTTTCAAATATAATTATCCCAACTATTTTATATATATATATATATATATATATATAGTTTGCACATATCATAAAATTACTTTTTAATAAATAAATAAAATAACATAAATTATATAAATTTTCTGATAAAATTAAATAAATTCTCATTCTCCCAAAATGTCACATAAATATATGATTTTTCTTTCTCTCTCAAATGTCACATGAAACTAATTTACTAAAATATATATGTATCAAATTATGATTAATGTCTAAAATTTATATACAAATAATACCCACATCTCATATATTTAGATTTATATAAAGAAGGGGAAAAGAGATGGAAGATAAAATTAAAATGAAAAGTATGAACTAATAATGAAAGAAAGTACCTTGATATTGTGGTATATGAGTTGAGCTTTTGAAGGAAAGACTATGGAGCAATAGAGAAACACAAATCCCAAGAAAAAAATAAAGGCATGTTTAAAGCTTGACATGGTAAACTCAATTTGTGTATGAATAATGTTTACATACACTATATACTTAAACTTATAAATGAATTGTACAATTGTACATAAAGAAAAGAATTAAACAACTTAATTGGGATTATATGAATAAATACTAAAAACCCTTCAATTTGAAAGTTATAAGATATAATAGCATTAACCATGAGATAGAATCCAAAAAGGCAATGGAATTATGAACATCAACACACCATAGATTTGCAAACAAATTGGAACTATATATTAAAATTTCAAAATGATCCACAAATTTTTTTTTTGTCTATTTGAATTCATATATCACTCATGTATACTTATAAGTATCACAATATCAAAACCTTTATAATAATTTCTCTCACACAAGTTAATTACAATAAATTTAAATAATAATAAAATTTAAAAAACAATAAAAATCAAACTTATAGCCTTCTAGGCTTATTATTATAAATCTAGGCATCTTTCTCTTACTAGCCTGTTTAGAGGGTTCTAAAACTAAGGTTTTGTCCAAAACCTAGGGTTTGTCATAACTCACAAATATGCCAAACACTCATTTTTTCGAAATTATTTTGTATCAAAATCTAGGTTTTGACAACCGTTTACCAAACACTCCAAAAATTGTCGAGAAACTATTCAACGTCAAAACTTACGTTTTAGATCCAAAACCTACGTTATGAAAAAAGCTATTTTTTTAAGCTTTTTCTCTCCTTTGCCATCGTCAGTAATTTTTTCAGTACTAGTCAGTATCCTTAAGTATTTTTTTAGTACCCTGAAATATTTTTTCAAGATTAGTCATTACCCTGAATTTTTTTTTTTCAATATCCTAATTTTTTTTTTAAGATTATGAAGTATTTTTTTAGTACCCGTTAGTACCTAATTTTTTTTTAAGATCATTCCTTACCCCGAAATTTTTTTTTAATATCATAAAAAATATTTTTAAGATCATGAAGTATTTTTTCAGTACCCTAAAATAGTTCATGATCTTAAAAATTTATTTTAGGATATTAAAAAATATTTCAAGGTGCTGAATGATCTTAAAAAATATTTTTAGCAAGATCTTGATGGACTAAAAAGATACTTAATACTAATTTGATTGAAATAATATTTCTCATAGTCTTAAAATTTTATTTTATGATCATGAAAAAATATTTCAGGGTATTGAGTAATCTTGGAAAAAACTTTCGGTACTAACGAGAATTAAAAAGATACTTAAGAATATTGAAAAAAATACTTTATGATCTTGAAAAAAAAATTAGGATATTGAAAAATATTTCATGGTAATAACTAATCTTGAAAAAAAAAAACTAAAAAAATATTTAAAGATACCGACTAATACGAAAAAATACCGATGATGACAAGAGGAAAGAGAAAAAGTTTGAAAAAAAATAGCTTTTTACAAAACCTAGGTTTTGGATCTAAAACCTGAAGGTTTGGGAATAAAAAGGTTTTGATGCAAAATAGTTTCGAACAATTTTTGGAGTGTTTGGCAAACTTTTGTCAAAACCGCAGGTTTTGAAAAAGCTTTTGAACAATTTTAGAGTATTTGACAAAAAAACCTAAGTTTTTTTACAAAACCGGATAACGACAAACTTTTTTTGGATCATGTTTGAGTTATCCAAACACTATCATTATTATCCAAAAAATTCTCCAAAATTCATTTATCCCATAAATTATTTTTTTGGTATTTTTACTTAAACAAAAATATTTGGCTACATCCAAACGGGCTCCCAATTTTTGACTTCACAACCATTTTGGTATTTACTTACATATTTGGCATTTAGCCATTTTTGTAACATTTACTAATAATATTTTTTGATAACCATAAAGACATTATTTTTCAATGATTATTGCTAAACAAAATATTATTGATTTTCGATTGTCAATTTTTACATTGCAATATGGTCATGGTCATTATTAATCTCATAAATATGTTATGTGCATTCATTTCAATGGCATATTACCATCAAAATTCTTTCATTATTAATTTGGTCTTCAGTTCCGCAAAAAAAAAAAAAAAAAACACCTAAGCTACACGCCTTTTTTTCTTTGCCATTTGGTATTTGAACTTTTAGCCTTCAAAGTTTGATATTTGTAAAAATTAGATAATCAAAATGCCACAAATTTTTCCTTGTCATGCAATTTATTATTGGAATTTATAGTGTTATTTTACCCCAAAAAAAAGTTGTGACTAAAGTGATGTGACTTATGGTCATTTAATCATAATATTAAGAATATTATGACTTCTGGTCATTCAATAAAATCAAAATAATAGTATAACATAAATTAAGTAAATTCAAATTCATAACCAAATATAAACCATAAATAAGCCCATGGTCATATAGATCACATTATATAATCATATATAAAACTGTTATGTATTAATGTAATAATAAACAAGTGAAAACAAAATATTGACATAATAAAATAAAAATAATATAACAATATAAATAAATGAAATGTAAATAAAATAACAGTAAAATGAGATGAAATAAATAACATAAAATAAAGAAATATAAATAATAGAACATGACATAAAATAAAGAAACATAAATACTAAATAAGTAAATGGGAAAATTAAAACAAAGGACCTATAAAAAATAATATTTATTAAGAATGACTATAAAAAGTATAATTATTAAAAATGATCAAATGTTAAAACATAAATTTAAAAATACCAAATTACCCTTAAAATATCTGGTATTGGCACAAAAACTCAACGCCTTCTTCCCAAACTGGCGCCACGATCTTCCTCCTTCTTTTTCATGCCATTTTCACCATTTTCACTTACAACAAGGAAGGAAGCGGTTTGCCAAATTAGTCCTGAAAAAGCCTTTTTTGTCATCTTCAATTAATCCTTCAGCATTGGGCTTGGAGGCACAAAGAGGCCCATCAGTCCCAAACCCTAACCCTAAGGTACACTCTATAAAAAAGCCTAAGGTTTTTGTCATCTTCAATTAATCCTTCTCTCTCTATTCTCAAAGGTATCTCTCCATGGATCTAACCATTTGATCATATATGGCCTTTTTGTGTTCTTCTGTAACACTCTCTTAATTTTGCCTCTTAATTTTGAAGTCGTATATGTGTGTTGAGATCGTATTTTATAATGAGAAAAGCATAACATCCTCTTATGGCGATCACCAAATTCTCGGCAATTAGAAAGAGGAATCATCTGAATAGGTGAAAACAAAAACAGTGGAGGCGAATATACATTTCAATGATTTATGGAAGGGAGGGTTTTGTGGGAGTTATATTTATTCCACAAATGCATAGCTCTGCAAAAGAGGAGTGATCCACGAGATATTAATAGGCAATTGTTGGAAGAGAAGACTTTGGGAGCACATGACAGAGATTTGCCGTCATCTCCCAAAATAACCAGATTAGAAAAGATTTGCAGTATAATGTAACCTGGGTCGTTTCTCTCAAGGAATTTGCGGTGGGTTTAAATCAAAGCAACAACAAAACGGAACAACAATAAAATTGGGGGTTTTTGATTTGAAACAGATTAAAACGAAATTAAAGCGAAACTAATCGAAATATGCGAAATGAGATAAAAACGAGATTGAAATAGATTAAAACGATCAACCCAACGTTTAGATTCTAGAAACTTCCTTCATTGAACGAAATATAAACGAACTCGCGTTTGGCTCTGGACAAACCGAAATCTCTGCGTTCGTCCAGAAATCCCTCGACTAGACGATCGTCTAGAATCTGTCCGAACAGTGGAACACTCTAACCTAGTTCGAACTCGTCCTTGGGATGAACCAAACCGAATATTAAATCTAATATTCGAACTATTTCGTAAATCGGATCCGATAAGATGAAAACAAAACGAGTAAAGTTGCGATTAAGTACGAGTTCTACGGACGAATCATGGAATCCTCAACGTTGGGTTAACCACGAAGGTTTAGCCAAACATGGTGGGAAAATCGAAGAACAGACGAAGAACGCGAAGAACACGAAGAACATTTCGAGAGAATGCGAAATCCTCTATTTTGATCCACAAAACGGAATAAAAACGTGAATACCATTGTTTGTGGCTGCTGCCTTACTTAACCTAAGATGAAAAACGAAATGGGGCTCCAATCAATAATCCAGGCCCAAAACGAGAAAATAATACGAATGGGCTTTAGTCACAAATTCGAGCCCAAATAAAACATCGACTTTGGCTTCAAAATCGACCGCTTCTTGTCCGAATTTGCCCTTCATGTCTTCATAACAATTGTAGCTCTCTGAATTATCTGAAATATGAAACAAAAATGAGGCAAATCCGATGTTTGGTTCAAGAGTTATGGTAAGATTAGTGAAGCTATGTAAAACTGGAATTTTATTAATAAAAATGGCTAAAATATAATCAAAGGCCCAAAGCCCAAATAAGTATAAAAGCCATTATTTATTAACTAAAAAGTCCTAAATTATTAATCAAGAGATAAAAAGAAGTGTATAAAATATTCAATTATGGGAGCACATAAGTGGCAGGGAGAAGACTTTTGCTGTCTATGGAAGAAGGGAGGAAGATACAGGAGGAAGGCGATTTGAAGCTTTTGGATTCTTGGGAGCAAAAGGTTTGGATGGTATTTTAGGTATTTTCAAAAAACTATTTTGATATTTGGTCCTCTGAAATAACTATGATTTTAAATATTAATTTTTCTTGGTCCTTTGTCTTAATTTTTCTAAATAAATAAATAAATAAAATAACATAATATGACAACATAAAATGTAAATAATATCATAATATAAAATAAAGAAATATAAAGGGTTTTATACTTCTTATGCAACCGGAGAAGAAAACTTCTAATGCAACTTTGAAACGACACCGTTTTACAATAAACCCTGTTTTAATACCTTTCTTGCTTTCGAGTGTTCTTGCTTCACCGATTGCCATATCCGAGTCTGAACGATTGCCGAATCCGAGTCTTGCACGATGCGACAATGTTCTTCCACTCTGGAAACGATTGCCAAAATAGAAGGGTATGAGCGATGAATATGGGCTTCTCTATCAAGAATTAGGTTGGTGTTTTATTGTTGTTTGATTTGGAAGTTTGCCAAGATATGGGCTTCTCTATTGTTGGTTTGGTTATTTTAAAAGGCCTCTTTGTCATCATCGCATCAGGTGCAAGACTCGGATTCGGCAATCGGTGAAGCAAGAACACCCGAAAGCAAGAAAGGTATTAAAACAAGGTTTATTGCAAATCGGTGTTGTTTCAGCTGTTGCATAAGAAGTTTTCTTCTCCTGTTGCAAAAGAAGTATAAAACCCAAATATAAATGTTGCATAAATAAGACATTCCTGAAAAAAGATAAATAAAAGTGGTGGGACTTGCAAAAGAGAATAAAGTAACAATAATCTGCAATATTAGTCATAAAACCCGATGTATATAAAACAATCGGTAAAATAAAGGGTCTCTTTAATTTTATATAATGGCTTGGATTATCCTAGATATACATGTAAAATAAAACAACTAGACAAATAAAAATAGATAGCAAAAAAGAAAAATAATTAAAATTATATAGAACAACAGATCGATAATGTAAACTAGAAAGATAAAATAACATAAAGAATATGCAACCTAAAATATAGTATGGAAATAAGAAAGTTAGATAGTAGAAGAAATAGAAAACAAGACCATAGACCTTAAGAGCGAACTCGTGCTGATAACGTGTTATAAAAATATGAAAATACAAGAGATGAAATGAAAGAGATGAAGAGAGAATTGGAGAGAACGATGAAAAAATATCTTATTCATTTGGATGCAACCAAAATGTAATAAATAGTGCTTTATTTATAAGCTATCAACATCAATCAATAGTTACATAAAGTAAATAGAAAATTTAATCTTTATCAGTGTACAAATTGTAATCATTGAGTCATAGGCATAAAAACTCCTAAAGATTATTCATTAGAGAGGTTATGGAGTGTAGAAAATGTCTAAAATGAAAGGCCAAGAGTTGAGAGTTTATGGACATCCACATCATCTAATATTTTTACACCACTTTTTTATCTAATTGATCATTAATTTTGTGTTTATAAGATTATTAGGTTAACCTTAATATGAATTAGGAGAAATTTTTGTGTGAACCTAATTTGTCACGTCATTTATAGTCTAAACCAATTAAAATACAATAACTTATGAGCTGATTTGACACTTCTTAAATATTAGTTAGCATATGAATAAAATTTAAATAGTTCACAAAATTTACTTTTTCATTATTTTAGAATTCTTAATTAAGGATTCATATTTTCAAGGAAAAAAATGTGAATTACATGAGAAGCCAACTAGGATTAATATTAGTTAAGTTATTGTATTTTAACTGGCTAGACCACAAATAACGTGTCAAATTAGATTGATACAAAAATTTCTCCATAAGCTAGTTGGTAACATTTAAAATGGAAGAAAGTTAGAAAGTTATTAGCATTAAAAAAAAAAAAAGGGAAGAAAAGTAAGTGCATATGCAAGGGACATCACAAAAAATCCCATAAAACAAGTACTCTCTCCAGTTTTAATTATAGGATAATATTTGAGTGTTAATCTTGGTCCTAATTATAGGACAAAGTTCTAATTTTTGTCAAATTTTTTTTTCTAAAAATACCCTTATTGATAATTTCTCAATAATAATTTAAGAATGCACCTATATAAAGTGACTAATGCTTACAACTCATTAATACCACATACACCTCAATTATACTATTTTTTTAATAAAATAATTTTGAGCATTTTTTATAATTTTAGTAATGACATAACTATTAAATTTCACTTTCAACCTCTAAGAGTAGACCGAAGTTGTTAAAGGAGATCGACGAGGCCAGACTATGTGAGAGCTCGAAGAAGTCGTATGTGAGGTAGGAAGTCCGGCAAAAACAAAGAATAAGAGAGCTGAATGTCATTTTAAATTTTAAATAAGGACATTTTGGAAAACAAATATAATTAACTAATTTAATTGTTATCATTAGTCTCTCTAAAATTAGGTAAATAATGACCACATGGAGTATAATAATTATGATGATTTTAGTTTTGATCCTTCAAGTTTGATCCGGTTATTATAGTTGGTCTCTGAAGTTTGAAAATGAATTGAATTGCATTTAATGGTGTTAATTTAGCCTATATGGCACTTACATATGTGGCATATTGGGTGGGAAGCTGACGTGGTAAATGTAATATAAAAGTTTTGAGCTGGATAATTAAATTAAAAAAGAACGAAAGAAAGGCTGAAACGCACAGCACCCCAGCAACAAAGTCAAGACGGGCATAGGGGAAAGGGTTAAGGGCATCGTTAGCATCGGCAGCCATCATCATCGGTTTGCATCGGCAGTGATATGCCTGCAAAACTATTACTTTGCCTCTTGATTTTAGTAATAGAATTTAATATTTCTTCTCTTTAAAGATCATATGGGAATGGGAAGCCTCGTTTTTTGATATGAAGGTTTGGGAAAATTAGAAAATGGAGGATGCAATATGGGGCACCCTTTGTCCTGTTCCTTTTTGCTTTAATTGAATGTAGAACCAACACCGGAATTCTTTCATCTCCTGCTCCTCTTTGCTTTTGGTGAATGTAGAGACAAGCAGCCATGAAGGGATTTTCAGAGATGACGACGTCTTTAGATGAAACCGCCGATCCAGTTTTTTTGTCGTCATTGGTGACTACGGCCACGGAGGGTGGCACAACCAAGATTTTGTTGAAGCGTTTGACGGTGCCATCGTTGTAGATTCGTGCAAGCGTCGGAATTTCTGTAACACTCTTTTGTTGGGGTCGATGCCATTTCAAGAGGGGAGAGAATAGAGAGGATGTGGGTTGGGTTTTATGAATTTATTTCTTTTACCACGTCAGCTTCCCACTCAACATTATTTACACTGATCTAGAGATTTGAGCTTTTTAAAAAAGCTTTTCAACTAAGATTTATGAAGTAAGTATGTAAAAAAAGTTTTGTTTTAATTTATGTGAATAAGTACTTTTAAAATAATCAAAGTACTCGCTCACGTAAGTTCGACGCTCTCTCTCGACTTTCCCTATCTTAGGGTTTCTCCTCCTGAGCCATAACCGCAGTATGGAAGCAGATCGGAGCTTGAAGAACCAGGAGCAAGCGGGTTTTAGCTCGGAACAGGGACATACAACGGCGACCTCGTATCTTCACCGGTGCCAGCTCTCCTCTGGTCTCCGTCCTCACCGCCACTCCAGCTATGGCATCCCTTTGTTTTCTTTGTGCGGCTATGGTTCTCTCCCTCTCCTAGATCTGTCTTGAGGTGGTGGGGGCTACTATTATGCATCTTTCTCGCTGAAGGTCTCCGGCGGAGGGGACATACGACCTCTTATCCTGCTTTTATGGTTTTATATCGGTGTGTTTCTACTGTTTTTGTGGTTTTGGGTATTATTGGTGGTATTTTCTATTGTGGCTTGGATTCGTATTTTTGGGGGAAGAGTTTTATCGATGGTCGCCATTTCAATATGCTTTATCTTTGAGAGGACAATTGTTAGGTTTGTTCAATGGCGGCGATTCCAAAACACTAGTGTTAGCCAAAATTTGTTCGGTGGGTGGTTATGGTTGACATCACCTGATTCGCTTCAATGGAGGAACAAAAGTATTTTTCAGGACATCATTTTTCTTCTTTCTTCTAAAGTTTGGTTCTTTTTGTCCTTTACCCCGAGATAGGGTAATTATGTAGCTGATCAATTTGCAGCTTATGCTTATAAGGATGTGTGTCGTATAGGGTGAGGTTTGCAACCAACACCTTCTTTCATATCACTTCTAACCTTGGATGTCCAGGAAGCCAGTGTTGTCTCTGAAGTTACTTTTAGTCCCTTTTTTTTAGTGGTGATTAGTTTTTTCTTTGGCTTGTTTTTGTTGTTGTTGTTGTTGTTGTATTTGTTAGTCTTCTTGTCTACTGTCCAATTTGTTTGTTTCCATTCAGTGTAATAGTTTATATTTAATATAACTTTTAATATTAGTATTAATATAATTACCTTTTGACTAAAAAAAGAAAAGAAAAAGAAAAGTACTTTTGAAACAGTAAAAGTGATTCAAACATGCTTCTTAATTAACACCAGTTATATGCAATTCCAAATCCTTTTCAAACTTCAACGAGCAACCATAATAAACGGACAAAAAGTGAGGTACCAATATCATATGTTTCAAGTTTGAGGGACTAATACCAAAATCAGGTAAGACTTTAAAGACTAAAAGCGATATTTACCCATAATTTTGTTTTGGGTACCCTTCTGTGAATTAACGCGTGTCCTTTGATTTATTTTTGCACGAAGCGCGTGTCCTTTGATCGATCATCATTTTTGGGTCAAAAGTGTGTGTAAAGACCAGAGAGAAGAATATGAAAGCTCATTATTAATAGGTAAATTTGCCATCCTGGTTCAACAATTTTCCAGGTTGTCATATTCAGTTTTTCACTTATGTGACGTGTGTGAACTCTGAAACAACCCCACAACGCTTTTATTCCTATTTAATACCCCCATTTATCACCATCAGACTCACAATGCTATTCCGGCCATAAAACGGGGGAAAAAATATCAGAATTTTATTTTAAATTTCAACACATGACAACCTGTGGCCCAAAAAAAAAAGACACAGGACAAACTCAAACCTCATCCCCCAAGCCCATATATATAGAGAGAGTGGTGCTGGAGAGGTGGCAATTTCTGGGAGGGAGGGAGAGAGAGAGAGAGAGAGTCAGACAAAGAGTAAGAACAAAACAACCTCAAATGGAGGTGGAGAGCGTCAAATGTGATTCATGTGGATTTCCCGAGGATTGCACTCCTGCTTACATCTCTCGTGTTCGTCAGAGGTTTCAAGGTCGGTGGTTATGTGGGTTATGTGTGGAGGCTGTCAAGGACGAGGTTTTAAGATCAGACCGCCTTATCTCTCTCGAAGAAGCTCTCAACCGCCATACCAGTTTCTGCTCCCAGTTCCGATCTTCTTCCGGCGACGGTCATCTCAGTGAAACAGAGCACCCGATATTCGCCATGGGTCGGGTTCTTCGCCGGAGCTTGGACTCCCCGAGACATATCCGGTCAAACTCATCAAGCTTCTCTTTGCCGGTGGCTCATCATCAAGCTCGAAGCTCGCCGCTGGTTCGGTCGGAAAGTTGCTTCTCCTCCATCTCAGGTTGAGCTAAAACGCGAAACAAGGGAACCCTCCTCCTTCTCTGTTTCACACGAGACATATTTAAAAAAAATTGACCTTTCGTGGCTTTCTTCAAGATGATTCATTGGTAGAAATCAGGATATAATGACTTTAGCACTATTTCTTTGATTTCCCTTCCTTCTCCATTTCCTTTGTAAATAGCATGTTCTGAACAAATTTTAGTTTCGTCCCTATCTAATTTCTCCGATTCAGTGTAATATGACAGAGAGGCATATTAATCTAATCTACGAGCTTACAAGAAGTGAATATTCATGAAGTTTCTGGATTCTGAGCACTAATATTGAATAATAATCTAGCACATTATGGCCGTAACCATATTTACTGTAATGGCCGTGGGATAATGATTGTTGTATGCCTGTATACTTATTTGTCTGTAGTGAGTGACTTGACAGAGAGACATGAACAGGTGAGCCAATCAAACTCTAAAAAGTAAAAATGAAAGAACGGAGATATGGCGGTGTCCCTGAAATTTCTGGCTGCATCGACCCCACGAAGTTTCCGACAAAAGAAAAAGCGGAGGCACATGAGCACATCATTACGTGAATTGAGATTTTTTTTCGCTTTGTTTTTTTTTTTTCCCCTATCTGAATGTTGTTTTAGAGCTTTGTTTTTTTTTCCCCTATCTGAATGTTGTTGTTAGAGACTTAGAGTTCATGCCCTCTACGACTCTTTAAACCACAAACAAGCTGGAGGTCCCAGAACAAAAGAAAATACTTGGAATCAGGCGAATAACAAGAATTATAGGAAAATTAATTAATTCTTCATTCTCCGTGTTTAACGGAAGAGAGGATTCTCTCTTGATCTTTTTTTCCATTTTCTCTCATCAGCCCATCCTTACATTGATTGAAAAATGGGAGGAAAAATTAAAAAGTAGTGTCGTGATTGATTGGACAGATATGATTTAAAGATGATGAAAGATAATGAGAAAAATATTATGAGAGAAACTCAATCCGTGTTTAACCTGATTTTTAACAAAGTTTTTTTTTTCTTCCTTTTATTAGATTTGTACTGTTTTCTTAGTTATAGATAATAGTACATATGCTCATATAATCTGTTAATTAGGATTGATGTGCATATTGATCAACCGGTATTTAAATTATCACAAAATATAAAATATATTTTTTAAAAAAAATGACGGGATAAAATTTATTTATTATTACGGTCATAAAAAATTTAAAAACAAAATATTATGCCCAAGACTGTTTTCCTGCCCGCGCGCACACACATAATTCATATTCTCTGTAATTTTGATGTTATCAGGATTTGTGTAGCTAAATTAACTCAAGTGCATGATACCGGCCAATACCTGTAACTGAAAGACAGTACAAAAATTTAATAAAAAACGAGCTAAAATTATAAGAATTGGATATTATTATTTATTTTTCAAAATGATACTGATATTTCAGTTGAGTTTTTAATTGATTACCTAATTAAAATATCCTTTGATCGTTACCTATGTAAGAAATGCAAAGCCCAGCGAAGGGTTGACACTTGACCGACAAACATGGTATGCTTCTTAGGCCGCTAATCAAGGAAGAAATTATAAGAGAACACATATTGAAGAAAAAGCAGATTGAGAGGATAGACGTCTTCACAAGAAACCACGTATCTTGTGTTACGTTTCACAATCGAAGTTATTAATTACTCAATTAAGTATTAATTCAAGCAGTTATAGTTGACTAAAACCGAAAATACAAACAATGAATTGGGGTTGGTCGACAAGGAGTTATCTCGTGTTCAAAAAAACAAGGAGTTATCTCAATAATATGAATAATCTGGTCAAACACACCCATTGCGGGGCAG
Organism: Acacia melanoxylon; assembly: GCA_019022615.1. Classification (NCBI taxonomy): domain Eukaryota; kingdom Viridiplantae; phylum Streptophyta; class Magnoliopsida; order Fabales; family Fabaceae; genus Acacia; species Acacia melanoxylon. Next base: position 11,555,818 of record JAFJYJ010000011.1, read on the forward strand.
ATTTAAAAAAAAAAAAAGGAGAAAAAAATTAGGGCTCAAAAGTTTTTACTTCAAGTTATTTGTTCTCACAATCTCACTCACGAAACTTTATGATCAAGAAAGATTCAGGAGCTATTCGTGACAAAACTACAATTAACGCTCAAAGATGTGCGTCCTTCCCCGATCTAGTCTATGCGTCTTTTTTTTCCACCCTTTTATTCGGTGCTCTCCTCAATATATATTACTTACTTAGGTTTAGCTTTTACCGTGGGCCCTACGCATATCTATCCCAATTGAAGATATGATCTATCCTTTATTTTAGCCCTAGATGTGGAACCATTTGTCTTTGTTCCACAAAATAAAATTTTCAATAATTTTTTTGTTATAATATTCTTTTATCCTATATTTAATTAAAAGATTTTGATTGCTTTTCCATTTTGGAACCATTTGTCTTTGGTTTTGGATCATGGTTTTGGATCATGTAGAAGAAATAGATTATTTTTTTTTTTTTTTTTTTGCGTCACCAAAATGGTGGCAATCTTGGCTAGCCAGGTTGATATCAACAATTAAAGTCAAGCTAAGTATTTTCCCGTGTACCACAAGTGAATACTCCCTCCTACAAGACATGTAACAGTAGTAGGTCACTAAATTCACGTATACTAAAAAAATTATTAGGTTAAAGTATACGTTTGGTCCTTTATGTTTGCCTCTGGTATTATTTTAGTCCTTTAAGTTTGTAAAGTGTACGCGTTTGATCCTTAATGTTAATACCGTTAGTCTAACTTAACGCGGAAAATCGACTCAATAATTTTAGCGATGATTTATCGCAATTAAATCTTGACAAAGATCTTTATATATTAGTATTTTAATAAATTAATATTTTAAATCCTATTAATTGACAAATATTTAATTTTCTTGACAAAAAAAAACCTTCAATCTTCACAAACTGTGAAAAACCGTAAAACAATATGTAAATATTAAATATTTTTCAATTAATAGGATTTAAAATATTAATTTATTAAAATACTAAATATATACGCATCTTGATCAAAGCATTTAATTACACAAATCATCGTTTAAAATTGTTGATTCGGTATTTTTCGTTAAGTCACATTAACGGTGTTAACATTAAGGACCAAACGCAAGACTTTACAAACTTTTAGAAGCTATCCATCTTTAATATAAAGCCCACTATGCAATTCAATACTACTTCTAGTGTTAAAACTCAGTTGATTTTTTTAAAGAGATTAAATAAATTTTTTTTAGTATTTATATTTATCATTTTTTAAAAAAAATTAATTTGCATGACTTATAAACTAATATATAACCCAATGATATATAACATACAATATAATTAAAGAATTTATTTAGCATATTTAACTCTCAAAAACAAAATATCAACCATGTTTTATATTTAGCATTGAATGAAATATTTTCTTCCAACACTTCACAGTTCAATTAGAGCTTGTTTGGGAAGCACAACAAAGTGCTTTTTTTAAGCATTTTGTTATAAATCAAAACAAAATTTCTCTCATATATTTATCACAAATATCATAAAAATACTTATAAAAAGCTACAATAAAACAAACCGGCACTACGCAAGAGGAATACATATATACAGGATTTATATAGTAAAATTGTAAGGGAACTAGCTTACACATATATGAAGATGGGTAGGTAATAGTGTCTTTGAAGACATCTTCCAAAAGGACGTAGCCACCAGTGAAAGACTTAAAGTAATAACATGGCCATAATATTAAAATTATTTCATATTCAGATTTTATTTAACTCTAAACATAACACCTCCACTCACTTTATTTCTTAATTTATTTCTATAAGGTTTTTATAGTCATGATAGAATATGTTTTTTAGAAAATATCAATCTATACTATAAATAACAAATATAACTAACTTTTTTAATTTTCATAAACTAGTCATATCTAACTCTTATACTCCCTTATTATAAACTTTAAATTTGTAAATAAGTGTCTCTGAAAATATTAATATATTTATTCTCTCTTACTTATTATTTTAATTATACATAAGGGTTTAATTAAAAAAATAATACATATTTATTGTCTTTAGCTAACTTAAAATATTTTCTTAGTTAATACAGATAAAGTTATTTAAAGCTTATAATAAAAGCTGTAGGGAGCATTAAGGTTCGATAAGACAAGATTAACCATTACTACTACGAAGCAGGAAAATCATTTTCCCTATTTAAGACTCCTACCGGTTTACGTGATTTGCTGGAGCCCACAATGACAACAACGGTCTTACGTACGACAAAGTCAGAGTCATTATCATTTATCAATAAATACACGTGTTTCGTCTTTGCTCGTCTGGCCCATTTTCGTGGTTTTATAAATGAATCCAAAGCATGTGACTTGTTTTCCCCACCAACTCTGAATATTTAGAATATTACATGCTTATTACATGTTTATATATTAAATTGGTATAAGTATTTTATTTTTTTATTTTTTTATATATTGTATTTATTTATATTTAAATTATGTCGCTTTCTGATTTTTTTTTTTTTTTGCAGATCCAAAGATCTCCAAATTAATTAGTTTTGTGATCTTGGTTTACAAACAAATATTTTTGAATGCGTGACCTAAACTAATTAATTTAAGATGAGTCAAAAATATTATAGAAAGCAACACATAATTTAAATATAAATAAATACAATATATATAAAAACAAAATAAAAAAATTACATGCTTATATCTTAATTTGAGGTATAAGCGTGTAATAAAGATATATGCCTAAAGACTTTATGTGTACTCAAATATTTATGCCATAAATATATAAAGACATGCTATTCTAGTCCAGTGGTGCCATTGTTAATAATCTTTATATATATATATATATATATAATGGTGACAAAGTGTGCAACCACTTTAAGGTACTATCAAGCCTAGAAACGAGGACCTCTCACAGGAAATTTTTTTGCATTTACAAGGGCTCAAAATCAAAACCTATTACTTAAACGACCAGAACCCTTTCCACTCATGCCAACTTCCACCGGTCATAGATAATAATCCTGCGTTGACGTTTCATTTGTGAGTTCTCTGAAAAATAGGTCCGCATCTTGGTGAAATTGAAACTGGTAATTGTACGATTTTTTTGTAATTTACTATATTTTTAAAATAACCACGAGTGACAAGAGGATGAACACGGGAAATTTTCCACCTTTTACCAGTTGAACCATTCGTATTTAGATTATCTTATTTTAGTGATTTTAAACTGTACGAGTTAAATATATTAGAAAAGTTTTATTTCAATTTTTTAAGTGATCATTGGTATTTTCCTAACATGTAACCCTTTCATTTCCTTGATTCCCTACGTAAAATCAGGAGAGAAAAATCATCTTAAAATCTTGAAGGCCTATTTTCGACTATCAAAATTGTAACTTAAAAATGTGTCAAATTTATAAATTTTTAAAAGCATGAGAAGTAATTTGAAAAATATTAGTAATAATTTTATTTTATTTTCCCCAAGAAATCAGAATTCCTGTCTCACTCAGCGCAGCATTTTCTTGGCAAATAGTAGTGCCAGAGTGACCCGTGAGGCCGTGACCCGTGACCGTGACGTGTCAGGTCTTTGTAAGTCATGTGATCTACTCATAGGGGCCGTTTGGCAGACCAAAACTTAGGTTTTGGAAACAAAATCCTAGATTTTGTCACAAGTCTACCAAACACCCTTTTTAAGCCTATTTCGCATTAAAACTTTTAGGTTTTTGCCAAAGTTCTTAAATACCTATTTTTATTCAAAAGCTATTCTCCAAAAACTATTTTCCAAAAATTATTTTTACCTCGTAAATCCTAAAAGTTATTCTCCAAAAGTTTTTTGTCTCGTAAATTGTGAAAATCATTTTTTTAGTACTAGTCAATACCCTGAAATAATTCATAATCTTAAAAATTTATTTTATAATATTAAAAAATATTTCAAGGTAACAACGGATCTTGAAAAAATATTTCGGCAGTCTTGACGAATATTAAAAAGATACTTAATACAGACTGGTACTGAAAAGAAACTTTTCTTGGTCTTAAAAATTTATTTTAGGATATTGAAAAAATATTTCAGGGTAACAACGGATTTTGAAAAAATATTTAGGACGGATCGGGTCTTAAAAAGATACTTAAAAAATATTTAAAAAATATCTTAAGAAGGTGATTTAAAAATATCTTAAGGATACTGAAAAAAAAATGATTATAGCATAGAAGAGAGAAAAAACAAAAAAAAAGTTGCTTTTAGACAAAACCTAGGTTTTGATGCAAAAAAAGTTTGGAAGGTGTTTGGTAAAGTTATGATAAAACTTAGGTTTTTTTTTTTTTATATATATACCAAAAAAAAAAACTTAGGTTTTGATGCCGAGTTATAGTCTTGCAGATCAATACGCAAGCAGTGTTTACATCTCAAAAAATTAAACTTGATTGTATTTTTTCTTAGAAACTAATATAGCGTGGTTTGAAATCGCATGATAAAAGTGGTTTATTTTTAATTTGAATTTTATAAATATAAAATAGGATAAAAGTTAAATTTCAAATAAAATTTATGTTTGGGACCACGGTGACAAAAATATTTTTTTCCACATTAAAACTTATTTATAATAACATTTGAAAAGTCAATTAAAATAAAAAATGATTGAAAAATATGTTAATCTTATTGAATGCACACATATGTATATATATATTAGGATAATTAAAAATTTAGATTTAAATTTGATAAAAAAGTTAAATTTTTATTAAAAAATCAAAAAACACTAAAGTCCTTAATAAAAAAAACATTGTAGTACTTGTCTGGTACTATGTGTTTGTTTCTTCTAAAATTAAATAATTAATTATTATGAATCATAACTCATTTAATGCAAATTACAGTTTTACTTGAGTCAATAAGAATTTAAAATTAAGGAAATATAATACAATTGTTTCTTGAAAAATTTAGTAAATATATTTAAAGAATTTAATTTTGATATAGTCGAAATATTATTATATATAATAAAACATGTAATAAAAAAATTATAATTTAAGTATATGTATTTATACCGTTTATTTTAAATTTTAGGATATATTATGCATAAAAACGTCTTGAACTGGGCATTTTATTTAGAGTTAAGTAGTAAATCCGTCCTGAAAGTATAAGTGAGGAGCAATGTTGTCCTGAAAGTTTTTCTTGTTTCAATGTTACCCTATTCCATTAAAAAACTAATGTTAACTATCAAAAAATTGACTTTGACCATTAAACTTTTTAACTGAAATGGGACAAATTGCTACATTTTAAAACTTTTAGGCAACATTGAGATAATAAAAACTTTTGAGAATATCATTCTTTCCTCAAATAAATTTTTTTTAAAAATTTGCTACTTAACCCTTTTATTTACACTGCTAGTCCTAAGGACCGAGGGGGCAGTAAGTGTTCGGATAAAATTGGCCAAATTTGGCTTTCCTCCTTTTTTTTCCTTACTCTCCTTTTCCCTTCTTTACAGTTGGATTAAAATCTTAACAATCTAAATAAACATATTATAAAAATATTATTATAATTTTACTTTAAAGATATAATATTTAAATCTGAACCATTGAGTCTTAATTCAATGATGAAAATTGGAAAATGAGAGTAAGGGGAAAAAGAGGAAAACCAAATCTAAATTGGCACTATCACTACTGTACATAAGTTGACTCCAAAAGCTTTAAATTTGAGCTTCTCGTAGAAGGAGCTTTTTAAAAAAAATCCATTTAGGGTTAGTTTGGTTTGAGGGGGTTAGTTTGGTTTGAGGGGGGCTAATCTTTTACCCCTCTTTACTAAAAAGTCGTGGAAACTTTTCAATATTCTAAAAATATATTTTCAACAAAAAAATATTTCATTCATTAATTTGGCCAATAACTACTTAATCAATTCACTACTTTCACTCCCACTCCTTCCCCTCAAACCAAACACACCCTTAAAGTTGAATCTTTCCCAAACACAAACAAATGGACTTCTTTCCTTCCACTAGGTTTTTATTAGAGCATTTAAACCCACAACCCCATGACCCGCCAAAACCCAGTGTAATTGAAATTTATATTGAGCCCGCCCAAAAAGACTTTATAATGGGTTGGGTTAGAACCTACCCATTTAAGATTTAAATGGGCGGGCTATGGGCACACGTATGGGCTGCCCATACCCGCCCATTTAGTGTAATTTTTTTATTAACTACCCATTCCATTCTGCATTCCGTGTAAAACATCCCCTGAATGCCTTCCTATTCGAGTATTCAGCCACCTCTAATCCATAACCATAATGGCCATCAACTCTCAATCTCGCTTACTTTCTCTCTCTATGGCTCTGTCTATTCGAATTTGTGAGTTGCTATTGACTCTATATGTAATGTAGAGAAGATTTTAGAAGTGGAGGAATATCTTCAAACTGAATTAGTTGGCTTTCGTGATCCAAATTTTGATGTTTTAGCATGGTGAAGAGTGAATGCTTCCAAGTATCAAGTTTTAAATCTGTTGACACGTGATTTGTTGGGTATACTAGTATCTACAATATCTTCAAAATTAGCTTTTAGTACTAGGTCAGATCTAGATTCTTTCAAGTGAATCTGAAAATGATGAAGGTGACGTCGTATTCAATGGAAGCGTGTCATTTTTGTTAATCTATGAACTTGTAGTTGTAATGTTTTAATTTAAAAGTTGGAGTTTGAACATCAAGATTATGTAATGATGGTATTTGTCTAAATTTATGTTGTTTTGTGTAAATTGTAATTATGGAACTTTGAAGATTCAGATCTCAAAAATTGGAATGATGAATTTGGATGGATGTTTAATGCTTTATATATGTTTTTTATTAAACAAATAAACAAGTTAAATGTAAATGGGTTCAAAACCCTAATAACCCGTCATTTATGTCTTAGCCAAATTTCATTTAGGTTTAAATGGGTTGAGTGCGGGTATGAAATTAACCCATACCCATTTAAAATTAAATGGGCATTTATGGGTTTAACTCCGGGTTCTTCAACCCGCATTCTTCTGCTCTGCCCTAGTTTTTATGCACCTTTTGACTAAGCTTTTACACCTTTCCGATGCTTTCCAAACATGCTACTATTTGTTTTGTTTAAAATATCGATTTGAGGCTTCAAAAATAATTTTAAAATTGTAAAAAAACATTTGTCTCAATTTTTGTTAATAAACATTTTAGGATCCCAAACAAACACATAATCATGTACACAACTTATTCAAAGCTTTTATTGTTTTCCCCACGATGGTTGAGTTAAATTTTGGAAGCAACGCGATACACTAAGAACTAAGACCCGCATCCCATAACATAAATTTGGCAATTTTTTTAGGAAAATATCATAACATCTGACAGACTTATTGATATATATCTGCTAAATGTCTCCTTAACATCATCAAAGCAACAATAATACTACATATTTAGCTAGTGTGACAGCCAAATATCGTCCTCCCAACATTTTACCTCCCTCCTTCACAAGGATGGCTCACTAGCCAAAGTTGATTCCCTGAGCCAACGGTAATTCACTCCCATAGTTGACGGTACAAGTTGAACGACGCATGTATTGCTTCCAAGAGTCACTTCCAGCTTCACGACCACCACCGGTTGCCTTTTCTCCGCCAAAGGCACCACCAATTTCAGCTCCGTTTGTCGGAATGTTTACATTCACTATACCGCAATCACTGCCTAGTGGCCTGCATAGTAGTCATGGGCATGCAAAATTTTATTTACACAATTATCAATCACAGAATCACCAACCACATCTGGGGATTTCAGTTAATATTTGGGTCCCTAAGCCAGAATATTCTACCGTAGTATATGACCACAAGATAAACAGACAAAAGAATCTAAAGACTCACCCAATCCATCTGAATATAGCTTCAGGTCTTTTAGTAAAGATTGAACTGCTCAATCCTTGAGGTACAGAATTGTTCAAGGCAAATGCTTCCTCTAGAGTATGAAATTTCATGACATATAGAACGGGACCAAACAACTCTTCCTTAACTACAGGAGCATCTGGAGATATCTCAACAATTGTTGGTTCCAAAAAATTTCCTTCAGATGCTAAAACAGATCCCCCTGTTAGGATCTTTCCTCCCTGATAATCAGAATATCAAGTAAATCATCTCCACAGACTAGAATCCATCTTAAACAGAAGTACGGGAATGAAAAAAAGGGTTCACTAACCATGATATTGTAAGATTATACACAAATAAAACTCAACCAAAAGTGTGACAATACAATATCATGCGTACCTGTGATTTTATGGCTGACATGCCCTTCTTGAAGTTTTCCACTGAAGCACGGGTATGTACTGGCCCAACAAGTGTCCCTTTCTCCAAGGGATCCCCAATTTTGACTTGTTTATACAGTCCAACTAGTTGATCTAGCACAGTTTGGTAAATACTCTCATGAAGAAACTGCAGTCCAAGAAAGAAAGAATGAAAAATTCAAAAACCTTCATTAGCTTCAGCACTTTTTGACCTACAACTGCATCAAAGTGTCAAATTTAAGTTAAATGATTTTATTACCAATCTACGACAGGTTGTGCAACGCTGACCAGCTGTACCTACAGCTGCAAACAAAATAGACCGCACAGCTAGTTTAATATCTGCATCATCCATTACTATAATTGCATTGTTACCGCTCAACTCCAGCAAGCATTTGCCAAATCTTGCATTAACTGTTTGTTGTACCATCAAGCCCACCTGTAATATGGAATTCATCACAGCCAGCTCAACCACATATTGAACTAATATTTTATATGATGTCTCTAACTAATCTTGGTTTCCATTTCTCATATTTTCTTAGTGGAGGACATTAAAAGCAGCCCATATAACCTTAGAATGCACATTACACAAGCATACTCTCACTAAAATATGCAATGTTCAAATTATCTCAAGTCATAGTTTATAGCATCACTAGTAATAAAATATCGCAGATGGATCTTCTTTTTATAAACTCTATTGGCAACTAAACTAAGCATCATCCAGGTGACAAAATATTTCCATAGAGTGAAAAATTGTGTAACATGATTAATTAGTTTGATTGTCCTGGAGGAAAAAATCATGTCCAAGGACCTTGTAATAGAAATACCTTTGTACTTCCAGTAAATGAAACCAGGGGAATGCGAGTGTCTTTTGCTATTGCTTGACCAATTTCAGCACCTCCACAGAAAGAAGTGAATATAGAACCGGGTAATTTGTTCCTCTCAAGAACCTCAGCTATCAGCTTTGTCACAGCAATAGTTATTAATGGAGTTGTTGGGGCGCCCTTCCTTCAATGAATATAAAATTCGAAAGAGACATTATACGTTAAAGATGAAAAGCAGAAAACAGAGGAAAAAAATGATAATCCATTAAAAGAAGAAGAAGGAGGATAGTGACATGATCTGACATAGCATGATCACAGGATAATGCTCATAGAATTTCACACTTGAATTAGTTGACTTACCACACAACACAGTTTCCACAAACTAATGCAATGCAGGCATTCCACCCTAAAGCACAACAGAACAAAAAAAAACTTCCTTAGCCACAACAAAAGCTAATATATATAATTAAATTTGTTTTATGTTCTGGGTTTATGTCTAAAAGACAATCTAGCCTCTTTTTCGCTATTTAATTTCATCAATTCCAGAATAGTTTTAAAAAGCACTGAAGAGGTCATAATGTGATGAAGTAAGATAACTGCGCTGATGAATAAGCTAATATATATAAGTTTACGGAATTCAGGCACCTATGCTTCTTTATCAGAAAGAAAATTTGCAATCAAGTTCCATACAGTCTCTTAACATTCCAAACTAGTGATGTGTAATAATGAACTGTTATCCCTAGGAAGCTGTTAATTTAATAATATACATATATTCAAAGCTCATTAGTAGACTCAAAGAAAGCATACCTAAAACAGCACAAGGAAAGTTGAAAGCAGTGATAACACCAACAATTCCCAGAGGGTTCCACACCTCAAACATCATATGATCTGGCCGTTCTGATGGTATAATTGATCCACTCAATTGTCGGCTTAGCCCAACGGCAAAATCACACATGTCAATAATTTCCTGAACCTCCCCTATTCCTTCTGCAAGTATTTTTCCCATCTCAAGTGACACAAGCCTACCCAGAGGATCCAACTTGGTCCTCAATGCATCTCCAATCTGTCTTACAATCTCACCTCTCTTTGGCGCAGGAATCTGAAGGACAAATTTTGGTTTCAATAACAGATAAACGAAGATCTTCGTTTCTATTGAGTTGCCAAAACAAATCATGAAAGTAAGGCTACTTGAAAACTTACAGTCATCCATAGCTTAGCTGCTTCACTACTAGCACGCAATGCCTCCTCATAATCTTGCACAGTTGCTTCTGTTACTTTTGCGATGGCCTAATGTCAATTGACAATAAATCGTCACACTAAGGTAGATGTAATTTATGGAATAATATTCAAATTCGTTTTACTTTTGTTTCTTAGCCCAGAATCTCCTTCCCCCCCCCAAACATACAAATAAAACTTTATGCTGAAAATATTAGCATATACTCTTAGAAAGTAGGTTTTTAAGCGGTAAGAATTCCCGACCTCGACTCATCAAAACCCAATTCCAAAATCCCAAGAAAATAAAGAAAATCTTGCCAGCATAAAAACGAACATATACATCTGAATGACTGAGGAAACTATTACTCAAAAAATAATTATGAAAAACATTGCATGGAACAGTAAAAGGACCAAATTTCTTTCGAAGATCTTTGACTGCAATTAAACAAGAAAAAATAGTCAAAGTCGCTATCGGTGTCGTCAAGAGGTCCACCTTATTGTTCGAAGGATTCACAGAAGTGACAGAGGAACCACTGGCCTTCCATTTGCCGTCTACAAAACCGCCAATATTGGTGGAATCCAGACCGATCTCCTTCAAAAAGCTGTAATCATTCTTATCGGAACCCATTTTCCTGCGAAGGCCAACAAAAATCGATTGAGATCAAATGAAACCGAAAGTTACGAATCATAAAATGAAAACATGAGCAAAGTGTTAGTATTTACTGGTACTAGACTATAATAGCAGAATCGGAAGTTCAGGAAGCGTGAAGAACAGAGATTATTGGGAAAGGGTTACTTCAGGGAGTGATATATCATAGAGGCGCATATATAAAGACGACTATGTATTATGGGCGCGTACCAACCCGCAATTGCCAGACAGACGTATCTCACGTGGCAATGACGAAGATTGTCGTGGCTTGATCCCCTCCCAATCCCATACTCAGAGAAATTTGTGGGTGCACCGAGTGCACCACATCATTTAAACAGTTACCAATGAAAATGGGCCAACTCAATAAATTCGGACCTACATTTCACGTGAGCAGGCATGTAGGTGTGAATTCATTGAGTTGGCCCATTTTCATTGGCAAGTGTTTAAATGATGTGGTGCACTCGGTGCACCAAAGAATTTCTACCCATAATATCTCCTTACAAGATTTACTCGTATTATTTAACCGGGCAAGAAAAAAAGATTTATTATTTAACTTATCATCTTTAATTTTTTATTTAATATTTTAAGTTGCATATACACACACATACATATGTACAAATTGATACATATATATATATATATATATGTATGTAAATTTGGAAAAATCACACTTAGCTCTAAAGACGAGAAAAAAAATAGTTTTATTGTAGACTCCCCTATTAAAAAAGTCTTTAAGACCTCAGTAATATAGATTTCGGATATGAAATTACCTTCTCACCTTTAATAATTGATATTCGGATATTATTTGATATTAAGTTATATAACTAAGTATGTTGAAGTACTTCAATCGTCATTATATGACTTGTCTGTCTATGTATATCTACTTGTCAACGAGAAAAATTTTAGTTAACATCGATAAGTTTGTCAATGGTCACTTTATGACTAGTTAATATAGTCATGTTCATTTGTCAAAGAAAACTAATTTAAATTATATTGGAAAAATGGCAATAGTTAACATATATGGGTTTGTCAATGACTACTCTTTATCTTGTCATTATAGGTATATAAACTTATCAAAATATATTAATAAACTTGCCAATAATAACTTACCATTATCGGCACATAAATGTCCCAAAATAAGCATATAAACTTATCAAAATATGTACATATCGCCAATGTATAACCAATCAAAATAGAGACATATATACTGCTAATTTATAATTTGTCATTATAAGCATATAAATTTGTTAGAATAAGTATATACACTTGCCAATATATAACTTGTCAAAATTTGCACATACACTCGCCAACGTATAACTTGTCATTATAGGCCATAAACTTCGTTAAAGTAGTTCATAAACTTATCAAAATAGGCACATATATACAATCTCAACATGTATAACTCGTCAAAACACACACATTGAAATGTTGACAAAAACCCTTTTCTCCAACCATGATTCACATAAGGACAAGCAGGTCAATGTGTGTATTTTAACAAGTTATACATTGACGAATGTATATACTTATTTTGATAAGTTTGTGCACCTATTTTGACAAGTTTATATGTGTATTTTAATTAGTTATACATTTGAAAATATATGTACATATTTTGACAAGTTTATATGCCGATTTTAACAAGTTTATGGGTCTATAATGGCCATTATTCATTGGCAAGTGTATGTACATATTTTAACAAATTTATGTACTTTTTTGACAAGTTTATGTGCCTATAATAAAAAGTCAAAAATTGGTCATTGACAAGGCTCATCGATGTTCACTATTGTCATTTTTCAGTACACTTTAAAACAACTCTTGTTTATAAGTGGACGTGACTATATTGACAAGTCATAAAGTATTTATTGACATATTCATTTATGTTAACTAAAATAGCTCCCGTTACAAGTGGATATGCATATATTGACGAGTCCTAGAGTGATGATTGACAAGCACCTAAACCTAGTCATATAATATCTAAATATCAATTACTAAGAGCAAGAAGGTAATTTCACATTTGAAATTTATATCACTAAGGTCTCTATAGACTTTTTTAACAGAGGAATCTATAATCATACTTTTTTGTTTTTTTTTTGTTGTCTTTGGGACCTAAGTGTGATTTTTCTAAAAATAAGTTGTCGTTGTCATTGTCCCAAAAAGTTATTAATTTATAATTGCGTTAAGAGGAAAATATATATATATATATATATGATTTTTTTTTAAAAAAGTGCACCTATCACCAAATTCTTTTTTAGAACTAAAAGTAATTATATGGTTAAAAAATAGGTAAAAAATCACATTTTCTTAGTGGAAGAAGAGGCTGTTAGTTTTGCTAGCTCAAGTCATTCATCGTATACGTGGCAATTGGGTCTGAAATTGGCCATTAACCTCGACACTCTTCAAATTCATCTCCCGTCGGCAGCTGCTCGACTCCACCTCCATGTTTCGCCTTTCTCTTCCACTATTCGCGCCCTTTCTTCTTTTGACATGCCCTTCTCCTCCTACTCCTCCTCCTTCCTCTGATAAGGTTTATATTTTTTCAGACCTATGACTAGTCGTCTCCCTGTAACGCATGCTACCTTTCTCTTTTGCCCCTCAAATATTACCATGTCCTTCCTTTCGCTTTCTCTTTCTCTTTCTCTTTCCTCGCCGCCTTCTCTCTCTTCCCTCTTCTTCTCTACTTCTTCTGAATATTTATGTCTTCCTCGATCTTCTTCTGCGATCCATTTCCTCCAAGAGTTTTGTTTCTCATTCTTTGCTTTCTAAGGTCAGATCTGTGGAATGTCTTCTCATGGAGAATCATTCCCCTGAGAACCTCGCTCCTTCTGTTTATTCTTCTAGAACTTTCCTCAATGCTCACACTGAACAAGGTTATCTGTCTCTGCTTTTTTTCCTTTTTCTTTGCATATATGTTGGCAATTCAAAGTTCGACTAAGGGAAATGAAGAAAAATTACTATTTCCTCCGTCCTCCCTTCAATCATTATAAGATTTAGTTAATTTTTATAGAGAGATTAAGGAAGCTAATTAAATTAGTTTAGAGTATTTTTATTTTTATTTTTCCTTCAAACTAAATAATTTGACTAATAAGCTAATATATAATCCAAGAAAATACAACATATAAAAAATGTTTAAGTAAGTTATTTAGCTTCTTTAATCTCTCCTATAATTAAAAAAAATTATTAAGATTTTCAGAATGTAATTAGAATAGAAGAGGTAGTATATAGATTTTCAATTTCAATTTTGTTGCAGGAAATGCCGCGCTGAGGGGGTTTATCAGTTTATGACGAAACTGAAGTCAGCGGCAAAAGAAATGTTGTTCCCAAACTACCCTTTCTGGAAGTTCAAGAACAAAGAGAGGCGGAGAGATAGAACAGTGAAAGGATTTTTGAATGGCTTCCCACCTACAATCTCTAGCTGTTCAGGTCAGACCTTATCGCCGGCGTCACCGTCACCAGCCTCGCCATTGCTAAAGGCATTAGCTACGCTAAACTCGTCGACATTCCTCCCCAAATTCTTTTTCCATTTTTCTTTGATTTCAAATGTTATTCAACTTGCCTTGTCAGCAACTTTTTATTCAAGGTTGTATAATATTCTCATGCTCCACATCACGTTTCTCAATAAAAAAAAGTTGAAACTCACGGTCAACATTGTACCACTAAAAAAACAAAATATGACTTTTACGCTTATTTTATAATTATATAGTTATTTTTATCTCTCAAAAAACATTTAGTGTGAGGTGCACATTTAGAAAAAACTCATATATTTTTTACCCTAAACCCTTTATAATTTATAAATAGTGGGGTTTGTTTGCACTCTTTGTATAATACAATATAAATGTAAAACATTTTAGTTAGAATCTCTCTATAAATTTTTTTTTTTTTTTTTTTGATAAGCTATAAAAAGTTAAAAAGATGTTTGAGAGGGGTGGTGGATAATTTTGGGCTGTAGGGTTCCTTTCTTTGGGCTTTTGAGCCCATACAGATTTGATCTTTGGTCGCGATTTTGTGGGTCATGTATTTTATGTGAAATATCCAGACACACATGAATAAAAGAAAGATCTCTTTGGGCTTTTGAGCCCATGCAGATTGTACCAAAAACAGAAAAAATAAAATAAAAAAGATCTTTGGTCGCGATTTTGTGGGTCATGTATTTTATGTGAAATATCCAGACACACACATGAATAAAAGCAAGATAAAGTATAAAGGGTTAAAATTTATATATATATATAAAAAAAAAACCAAGATAAGTATAAAGGGTTAATATAATTGACTCAACCATAAGGTTGTTAGTTCTTTTTTTTGCTAACATAATGTTGTTGATTCAATTTCTACTGTTAGTTTCGTTAGTCGAAAGGTTTGGGGAGCATCCAGGAGTCTACGGAAGCGATTTGGTTTTTTGTTTTGCCAACATAATATTGTTGATTCAAACTCTTTATCCTAAAATTTTTATATAAAAAAAAAATAATGTTGTTAATTCAATCTCTACTGTTAGTTTTTTTTTTTTTTTTTTTTTTTTTTTTTGCTAACATCATATTGTTGATTCAAACTCTATTGATGTGAGAATATTATAAATTGGTGATATATAAAGGCACGTCCTAACCCTGATAAACCCCTAGGACCCAACTCACTTCAGCTTTTATGTACTAAAAAAGCAAGATAAGTCTAAAATGACAAGTTAATTATATACTCATCCGATTCTATTTATAAGGCATAGGCAAATAAAATTTTAATCCTATATGGTAGAAAGAAAATTACATATGAATATATAATTGTATCCTTCATTTATTATTTTATTTACTATGTTCTTGAAGGGTAAAATGCAATAATGTATAAAGTATTAAACATGAATAAAGTTGAAAAGTTATTGAATTTTAAGATAAAATTAATAAAACTTAAAGATTTTCTTGATCAGTGTGGAACATGCTAAAAATACATTATAAATAGGATTAGAATCATACTATTCAATTTCAAAAGCGTCTTTTCTCCTTAGTGTCCGTCGTCCTCCTTTACTATAAAACGGAAATGTTTTGGGCAAAACACAAGTTGGTGTTTTTTTAAAAATAAAAAATTCATGGTAATGATTGATATTAAAAAGATACTTTAGGATACTAAAAAAATACTTCATGATCTTGGAAAAATATCATGTAATATTTTTTTAGTACCATTCAATATCCTGAATTTTTTTTTAAGATCTAAAATAATTTTTCAATATTATGAAGTATATTTTCATTCATTATGAGTTAATATCCTAAAATAAGTTTTTATCATGAGGTCTTTTTTATAATCAATATCCTAAAGATCTGTACTACGAAATATTTTTTAAGATCCTAAAATAATTTTTTAAGATCATGAAGTAAATTTTTTTTTATGTCTAACTTGGTGGGCAAATATCCGGGAGAAATGCGTGATCAATATCCTAAAGATCTTTTTTAATCTGACGTAATGTAAATAGTTGAGAAATATTTTTTTCAAGATTTATAAAATAATTTTTCAAAACGTTATATAAAGTAAATTTAAATATCTTATTTTAGTATCTTTTTAGTATCAGTTAATAACTTAAAAGTTTTTTTCAAAAAATAAAAAACGTACCAGCTTGTGTAATAGGCCAAAACGGCGACGTTTTATAGCGAATGAGGGCAACGGTTCCAAATACCAGCGGAGAAAAGTCAAGTCCTTGAACTTTATTTCTCAACGATAAAAGTTGGTCAGTTTGATAAGGAGATGACCAATGACAAATAAAGTCACGAGATCAAATCTTATTCTTAAAGAGTATAGTCCTTATCATTGAAATATATGAATTTCAAATCTCAATTAAAGTTAACTTTCAAGTTATATTTATTCATGTATGACTTTGATCGATTTACCGTTGTTTTTGATTGTGGTGAATCCAACCATTTTCCTAAAATTAAAAATTAATATCTGAAGCCACTGAAAACTAACGTGGAATTAGCAATAATATTATTCACTTCAGTTGTAATATTCTCAATTTGGACTTCGTGTGGCTATTCCTTTTCACAGGATCTCTCTGGATCAAGTGATCAACGGAGCCTAAATCATTGATGCTGCCAAAACAAAAGTTTCACAGAAGAATCTGCTCCGACGGAAGCCTAAACCACTATTATTATTTTATCAAGATATAATAGGAAGTAAATGAAACTGAGTGTGCGTATCTAAATGATTTATATTAATTATGCCGGAAAGTAAGTACGGGTCGATATTAAAAATAAAAAACATTATATTAAATAAAATTGAGTTAAAAAGTAAATTAAATGGACTCATAAACTTGGAATTTTGGATTAATATGTGACGTTGAATAAGAAAAATAAGCCTTTTATTAATTCTATTTATTATATGTGAAGAGAAGTAATAATGTCGCAAAGAGGATACAAGAGTATATAATAATTCATCAGCTGATCCATTCTCGTAATAAGCATTTCAATTATGTAAATAATAAAATCAAGGAAGCTAGTTTTGGTCTTTTTAAAGAGGCGTGGACTTTAGAATATGGAAATAAGCCAAACCGTGAACAATGAAAAAACATAAAAAAAATTTAAGATAAAGAAGCCGAAAAAAATACAAGAGAACGAGAGAGAATATATTCTTTTTATTTATATATACTGAAAGCAAATGGTGGAAGATATATATTCGAAGTTTGGAGTGAATTGCTGTCACAAGTCACAAGAGGGATTAAAAAGAAGAGATAATAAAACCAAACGCACATGCAGATTAAATATCTGGATTAGGATAAACATAAAGGTAGCTAGGTTAATTAATTGGCAGGCACGCATGATTAGTTGTCGTTATGTACAAGGCAAAAATTCCCTATATCTAGACTTAGTACATACAGGAATTGCAGTCTTCCTCTACAACTCTTAATCATATTTAGCAAAGCTTTTCAAATTAATTAAGTTAATATATACATACATCCCTTTTAAATACACAAACACAGAGATAATATATATATATATATGATTATTCAGCAGTAGGTTGATTCGCCATAAATATAATCCAGAACTGCGATCACTCCAAAAACAAAAGCTTGATCAATCTCAGGCTTCACCATCACATTGTAAAGATCCTTGCTAATTCCCATCAATTCCTTCTCCCCTACCTGCACAAACAAATTTGGGAAGCAGCGAAAAATCATGGAAATATATTAATCATGGAGTACTAAAGAACAAGCATGCGTATGTATGTATAGGCTACATTATTAAATATGTTACCTGGGCAATAACGTTGCCTTTGGAATCAACAATGCTACAAATCTTGTCGGGGAAATGGCCTCTGACCTCGAAGTCCCAGGCTTTGTTGGTGGCCTTGCTTGGCTCAGTGGAGATTCTAATCGGATTATTCCTCACCAAACACGAATTTGGTTCTTTTAAGCTGAAAGCCGGCTTCTTCGAACCTTCATAGTCTAAACTGTACCCTCTCCACTTCCTGTAGATGCTCAGTGCCTCCACCATCCCTCCCTGTACTCAGTGGCGGACCCAGAAAATAAATGAAGGATGGGCACCAGTGGTGGGGGATGCCCCGATTTTTTTTTTTAAGCGAAGTTTTAAATGCATTAAAAAACAAAAGAATATAAACAAGGAAAGAAAAGAATATCAAAAAAAATATTCATGAAATCAAGTGAATATTGATGATGTAATAAGAAAAACAATTATTTTACAAACTTATCATTTAGAAAATTAAGGCTAAATACTGTTAGAAATACATTTACATAAATTACAATGAAGGGTGGGCATTCAATAAGTTCAACTACATATATTTTAATAACAAAAGTATATTACAATAAAAATAATCACAATGTCATCCTTTTAGGCCTTATTTTTTAGAATTTCATCAGAATATCCTTATTATCAATTCTATCAAATACATATTTTTCAATATAAGGCACTAAACAATCATTCAATCATTCATCTCTCATCCGATTACGAAGTGTAGTCTTGATATATTAAGGGTGAACACTTAATTTAAGGGTGGACAATCATTCAAACATATATTAATTTTTTCTTTTAAAAAACAAAAATCCAAAATTCAAGGGGGGGCACTTGCCCCCTTCTCTTATACATAGGTCCGCCTATGCCTGTACTTTCCCATGCATAAATACCAAAAGTTACAATTTTCATATATAATAGCAAAAATAAACATTATATTGATCCCTTGGCTCCATAATACAAGGCACTTTAACTATAATGGATGACAAATAAGAAGTGACATCTAACTCATTAAATATATATATATATCATAAATTGAAGAAGAAGAAAATCACTTTTACCCTTATTGAACAATATGTGTTTGAAAATTTAATGAGTGGGTAAAGTTGAAAATGAGCATTAATTACAAGGACAAAATTAGAAAGTGAGTATTAATTATCTGACAAATGAACTGACTTATATTTTAGACCAAGTTATTCTTCTAAAAGTATCATATATTGTGAACAGGAGGGAGTATTTGTTTCAATTAGTAAAAATGTTAGCTTATAATTATAAGGTTGTGGTTCAAATCTCATCGATGTGAGGATCCAGACACCAAAGGCATGTTTTGATCCTGGTAAGCCTCCGATATCCAATTCATCCAAACTTTAATTTCAATAATAATAATCTCATACATCACAGTTGTAATATTCACATATACCTATATTGTAGTACCAGGGGAGATTAATTTTAGATATTAAGATTATAATCGATCAAGAGATCAGACAGAAACACACGTATACGTACTTTTCGACGCAGAAGAAGCAAAGCATCACCATCTTCATCTCTGAGAATAAGCTCATCCTTAGTTCCGAGGATTCCACAACCATCAACCCTAAACACGATCTTCTGTGACGGACAATCTGTGACCACAAAACCCCCTCCATTCACAACATGTGGTCTTCTTCTCACAACAAACACCTTATGAGAAGGCGAACAATACAGTTTGCTTATTATAGGCTTCATCGTCATCGTTCTCGTCTTCCCAGCCACACACGCACAAAACACAACACAACACAAATCAATTACTAAAACTTTCTTCGCTGATCTCCTTCAAACGCAACAATCATGTGCTTTATACACATACACAAAGTATTGGGGCCTACCTATATATATTGAAAAAGAGAACTCAATTATCACAAAGAAGAACCTTTGTAACTGCTCTGGGTTGAAGGGTTCGGCAACGTTTGACGTAGGTGAGGAAAAGAGAATATTTATACTAATACAACCAGTCAAGCACAAATATACATTTTAGAGGTTGCTTTTGTGAGGGACAAGAAATGATTGGCGGGTTTATATAAACATATATAGCTTCACGCGCTTCAAAGTGACCACAATTTTCTTAGGGTATGCGTGTGGGAGAGGATATAATTATTTGGTTATGAGTTTGGCCAGTGAGATATATATTAGTGTCTATGATTGAAAGGAAGGGAAAAGCCAAGATAAAGAAGGCTTTTTATGTTGAGTCAGCAAAGTGAAGCCTAAAATAATAGAAAGCTAACAAGTTAGCTAATGGTTTTTCAATAAAGAGATTCGGGTGCTTTTGAATTTCTGAAGGGCTAATCGAAAGTTGCTTCCTAGCTTGGAGAATCTTTGAATTGGTCTTCTGTTTTTAATTTGACACACATGACTGTTGAACCACTTCTATATAAATTCTTGTTTCTTTCTGGAAGAAGCTGAAATCACACTCCACAACTTTTTTGGGTATTAAGGTTAGAGGCTTTGAGTTTTATTTACTTGAAAAATTTCTGTCAAAAGGGACATTTTTTAATATTATAAGTAAGGTATTTTTTTTTTAAAAAAATAGTTTCTTAAACTACTCTATATTTTTATCATTCGTTTAACAAATATAATAATTTAAAATAAAAATTACAATTTTTGTATCATCCATTTATAAAAAAAAATGTATGCAAAATATTATGTGCGTGAGGTTCAATTCATAGATTTTTTTTTTTTTTTGAAAAAATGAGAATTCATCACAAAAATTGTACATAAAATTAATTTAAAGAGAAATTTTTGTCAATTTATTGCAAAAGTACTCATATAATGCTAGGTTGTGGGAAAAAAGAAATCTAAGATAACTAACGTCGCGTCATAACAGGAATGAGGCGCCAACCACTTTTGCTGTTTTTATTTGCACGTTATTTATTCCATTCTGTGAAAAACAAATCCATGTGAGTGATGAAGATTTTTTTTTAAAAAAGATCATATAATCCTAGAAATTGATCAATATTTTTTAAAAAACTTTCTAGAAGCTATAAGCAGCCAGGTAAAATTCAAAATGTGGGAGAACGGAGTCAGTATGGTTTGTGAAAAATGAAACTTTCTTAGAACTTTTTTTTTTCAGATTTTATTAATTGATCACATAATCAACTCATCCGCTATTCCTAAAAGTAGGAATTTAAACATTTAATATAACCAAAATATATATAGTTTCATTTCGACAACTACAAAGTCATTTTTTTCTGATGACTATCTCACATATTTTTGTTTTTATTACATTTCATCAACTGATCGTTAAACTTTATTGTTTCTATTTTGTTATGCTCCCCACCACTAGTCTCAGTAAATTATAAATAAAAGTTATTCATCTTGAATTTCTATATACCTATACAAAACTTCTAAATTGTGTTGGCCAATTCTTATTTGTTTGAAGTCTAAGTGGTTGTTTGGGATAGCGATCAGAGCATTTAAAAGCAGCTTCTCAATTATGATTCACGATATATAAGGTAAGTATGCGAGATTAGTTTTATCTCGATTTATATGAATAAACACTTTTAAAAGTCTCAAATACGTGATTACAAACAAGCATTAAGAATAACGTCATGAGCTGGGAGTTTTTGTTTTTTAAACAAAGTGTTTAAATGATTGTCTCTGAGTTTGTCTCACATCAACGACACGTGGCGGCCATATAACAGATGGAATAACGTGGGCGAGGTTAACTTAATTTTTAGGTTGATGCAATATTCTAAAACATTGTGATGATTTCTTTATTATATAAAATTTCTCTTAGATTCTTTAATCCTAACTAATTAATTTCACTATTTGTTAGTCTCACGTGATATTTCTTAGGCGAATCAATGTCATTTTTTTAAAAATAAACTTAATATAATCAACATTTATAAATATTTTGTCTAAGATTTAAAATTTAAAAATCAACGTCATTTTTTTCGATGGAAATCGAAATCATTTGCTAACAACATTAGAATTATGTGACCAAAAAGATACTTTATAAAATTAAGGAATCAAAATCACTCATTATATAAAATAAAATGTGGAATTTTACCTGGTTGATTGCGTTATTTGACTTCGATCACTTAGTTGGACAAGAAGATTCCACATATGGAAAAAATTGGTTTGATTTGGATAGAAACAGTAACATCTTTTTTCCAAGTTTTTATAAGATAGGGTCGGAAAATGTTGAATGGCTGCCCTGCCTCCATGATGGCTGTCTAGAACTTCCCAACTTAATTCAAACACGCTATACTAATTGATATGCCAAACTATTCATCATAATTTACGTCATCAAGTCAACACAATTTATCTAAAAACTAAGCAGCCACTAGATTTATTTGATGTTGGATAAGAACTTCATTTTTTTTTTGGGTGATTAATGTTAGTTAAGATCTACTTTAAGATAATTTAATTTGTAAAATGACCTTTTTCTCTTAGAGAAATTACTCCAATTATAGATGGTCGGATTGAATTTATAGCAATTCAGATTTAAACATTCATAACTACAATAAAACACAGGGAGAGGAACTCATAAGAAATAAATCGTTAAATTCATTCATTTGACTTATAAATTATTTGTTTTTTTTATCAAAATATATTTTCTAATAATATTTATTGAAGATAAATTACTCTTCTTCAAAAGATATGTCCGGAATCCATGCAAAACCCATCACCCAATTAATAATTTAATATACGCGTTACATTTAAATATTTTCTAATAATAAACAAGTCATGATTATTTTTATTTTGAACAAAAATATTCTTATGCATATTATTTTATGTCTATTACTTATATATAAAAACAATAAATGTTTAAGAAGTATTTTGCAAAAAGGTTGATTATTTTAGTATAGTTAAAATTAATCTTAAACAAATTAAAGTCTCTACGCTCCACCGTACATTCAAGAAAGAATTGGGGATATAATCATGTTGATAAATAATAAAATAATAAAGATGGTTGCGTTGATTTATTTTATTTATATGTATTATTTCAGAAAAGAGACAACATTATTGAAGGTTGGTGATGCGTCTGCATCCTCAACACATCATTTCTGCTGAGCACGGACGTTGTAAATAAATAGCAGTTACCAGAAGATAAAAAATGCAATGAATCTAGAGAATACAGATGGAAATTGGATCGTGGAAGCTGAGTAATAATCCATCACATATTATTTCAAAACCCTATTTAATATATGTGACCTGTGAGATATGTCATACACAGACATATAACACCCACCATTATGATCCTTAACAAGAGGTTTTTGTTGTTGCATGTAATTTGTGAATACTGGTTATTTGCAAAAAGTTAATTAATAGTGCTCGCTCCAATCCTAAATATAATGCAGAGTTAACTTTTTATGGAGAGATTAAGGAAGCTAAATAAGTTACTTAATCATATCATATATAATGTACGATTGAATTATATATCAGTTTATAAGTTAGACAAAATATTTTTTAGAGAAAAAATGATAAATATAATGTTTTAAAGTAATTTAATTAACTTCCTTAATTAATACCTCCAATAAAATCAACTATGTTCTATATTTATGACCGCATGGAGTATTAAATTTTTCTTTTTTACAAAGGCTCTTATTGATTTTCTAAAGAGAGAGGATTGAGCAAATAGCCCTGTGAGCTCGCCCAGCCCCGTGAAAAGATGCCAATTTTGGCCCTCCTGAGAACAACCCATGACGGGCAGGCTTAAATAGGCTACAGGCACACCCTTTGGCTGCCCGTGCCCCCCCCAACGCACACATTCATTTGATGAGAGCCTTTTGTACGTTAGCCTTATGACCCACAATAAAAAACTAACCAAAGATTTCATATAGGCAAATCTAGGATCGCCCTACTACAAAAAAGCCATACAACATCCGTTTTTTTTAAACCTATTTTACGTCCTTTTTTGGGGGGGACAAGAGACGTAATAGGTCCAGACTTATGATGTCCCAAAATTTATAGGACGCTGCTCTTTTTGTCTAGACTTATGGCGTCCCAACTTTTTTAGGACGCCATATTGCTTTTAAAAAAAAACAAAACCCCAAATAATACAAATGCAAATGTAGATAATGATAACTGAACAAATGCGTTGCAGACATATAGGTAGATAATAATATAAATGCGTTGAAGACGGAAGAAGAATCGGAACTTATTGTCCAACAAATGCTATGCAGACAGAACTCATTAATTTGAGATTAGCAGATACAAATAATACATATCCAAAAATTTCAGATCTAACAATCTAACTAACAAATTCCAAATTCCAAATCTAACAATCAGACTAACAGATCCAAAATTCTAGATCTAACAATCAGAAGAAAAGGAAAAAAAATCCAGATCATAGTAAAGATTGACGGCGAGGACGAGCTGGAACTTAAAGATCGACAGCGTTGCGACCAGATTGATGGCGAGGGCAACCAGATCGACAGCGAGGGTGATTTGCTACTCCACATGTCCGACGAGGATTTCGGCGATTTGCGACTCGCAAATGGCCGAGGAGGAGGAGGAGCGACTTACTGGAGGATTCCGGCGATTTGCGACTTTGCGATCGAGGTTAAATGAGATTGAGCGAAGTCACGGGATATGAGATCGAGCAATAGGAGGAGGGGCAATAGGATATGAGATCAAGCGATAGGAGGAGGAGCGACTTTGCGACTTTGAGAGAATGAGATTGAGTGAAGTCACAGGATATTTGACCCAAAAAAAGGGTCACAGGATGTTATTTGAAATGACTTTGGTGTCCAAAAATTTATTTAGGATGCCAAAAATACTGACTTTGGCGTCCAAAAATCAATTTAGGACGCCAAAATTATTACTTTTGGCCTTAGGGTTCACTTTTGACGTCTTAAATTTAAATTGAGATGCCAAAAGTCCCTCGTTTAGGTGTCCCAATTTTAAATTAGGATATCAAATCCTTTTTCTTTATTAGGATGCTATTAGCCTTCACATAATTACAAAAATGTCACCCGCATTTATTTTTTACTTCCCTTTTTCAAAAAGGGATGTCTCTTAGGGAAATAAAAGTCATTTTTTGTAGTAGTGTCTTCTTAAGGAGTCTTGTATTAATTCTTAAGTAATCTAAATGCCATGAAAATAAGGGAAAATTGGTTTTTGGTTTCATTGAAAATAGGTTAGTACAAAATTTAATTAAAATCCTAAAGCTATTTTTTTTGTCTTTTCAAATAATGGAGGGAATAAAATAGAGTTTGAAACTATGAATGATAATGATGAAATGAGTATTAATAGCAAAGTTAATGGCTTCTTGGCTTCTTAAAATAATTGGGGAGTTAATTTTTCATCAAGTGAAATTTAAAACCGCAAGCAATTGCATTGAGTCCAATTTATATAAGTAATGACTAATCCTACAATCCATTCATAGTCATCTCTTAGATAAATTGTTAAAAATCACTTGATGTGTGTTTAAAAATAATTTTAATGCACTTGTTTCCTCTTGAGTGAGAGCACAATCACGACACTCTATGAATTAACTCAATTACACACCATAGTTATCACATACAATTCATAATTAAAACATAAGGAAATAAGTTCAATACATAGTCCAAGAGCATCAAAGCAAAATTCGACGCAAATGTTAACCAACAATAACAAATGAACACTTATCCAAGTCTCACAAACCAATAAAAAATTAATCCAAACAAAACATAATAATACATGAATTGAGCTAATGGAAAACTAATAAAATCCTCTTTGTAATACATTGAAGCTCTAGCCACATTCTTCACTACAAATAATGAAGAGATTTAGTTACACATAGTCAAAACATGCACAAAACACCAGAAATCCATGAGACAAAGAAGGACAATCAACTTTGAGAGTGGAGAATCCTGCCGGAAATTACAACTCTAGTCGGAAAATTAGAACATTGCCTGCAAGCTCAGAACCTCACCAAAAATCACTGAGGAAGGATGAGAAGGTCGACGTTATATCTCCAAAGAAGAAGGTTGAAGGTCTTCGGTGAAGTTCAGAAAAAAGAAGGTCACCGAAAAGTTCAGAAACTCACTAGAAATAATGGAAGCTGAAGGAATCGTCAGACTTGATGGAAGAAAATGAGATAATGAAGATGAGTCAAAGGTTCAGAGGTGTGAGTCTGTGTTATTCCAAGGCGCCGCAGATCTGAAACTGAAGGTCTGGAAAATGGTTGTCAAGCTCAAGCTCTCCTCTTCCTACATCGAAGCCCAGCTTGAACTCTCATCCGGTATTGAAGTTCTCTTCAGTCTAAACTCGCGACGCTATGAAAGTTTCCGCAAGTTTCTGGTTTTCTTTTGCCAACGTGATTGGTCTCTGTGCAACTTCAAGAGCCGAGTTTTCTTGTGGAAGTGGAGGAGGGACAGTGGTTAGTGGTGGTGAGACCAGAGGAGGGATGGTGGTGATGAGATGTGACTTATTCCTCCTCCGATCGCCTCTGAGCTCGGTAATGTCCCTTTTGGTTCGCAGCGTCGTGTATCTTCTGTAATGTCAAGGAAGAGAAGAGAAGACAACCTAATTTGGAGGGAGCAATCTAAAAATTTAAAACGTTCATGGAGGGACTGATTGAAAATATTTTAAATGTTTGTGAACCTTGACTGTAATTTCAAGAATATCTGTGCATTTATGTAATTTTCTGTTGTTTCTCTTCTACATTCATTTGTAATTTTCAGAAATTTTGGGTCATTTTCTGTAATTTTCTTCGGTCCTCGAAGAATTAATTTTGACCTAGTTCATATTTTCCAAAATCTTCAATTTTCTTCCAAATTAAGCACCTACAAAGCAAGATTAAACATAAGGTAGTATCAAATATCCAAGAAATCATTCGTATGAATAATTAACAAGTTATAACCATTTTACCCCTGATTATATTTAATTCAATATAAATGTCCCTAATTCAAATCAATACTTAATCACGCAATAATACGCTGGGAAATACATTAAATTCCCCAATTTAATCATGAAGATGGCTATAAAAATATGGTTTCATTCATAGATATAAGTATAAATTTTGGCAAAAGATCCCATATTGATTTTGGCAGATTATTAATATCTTGATTCGCTTATCTGATAACTTCATTGCTTATAATGAAGCATATGGATCTCAGTTTAAGTCAGCATTCGAGTAAGTGGATAGTGTTTACGCTAGAAATGTTTTAATTCCAGAGGTTGAAGCTAAAATGTCCTTATCTATCATTGATCCACTTTTATGAAGTTTTAGCCAATGTAAAGACTGTGATGACTAAGGGGGTTGAGCAGCTTTCAGAGGTGGACGAATACATTCAAGCCAATTTTATTGAATATTTTTGATCTTTTGGCATAGTGGAAGGTGCATGCTTCTCAGTAGAAAATTCTAAATTTGATTCCGCATGATTTTTTGGTTGCATCAGTCTCTATATTGTCTTCAGGATCCACTTTTAGTACTAAGGATCGAGGGCTAGATACTTTTAGAAGCTTCTTATCTTTAAAGATTGCTGAGACACCAGTATATACTCAAAATTGACTATTTTTAAATCCTCCCAAATTGAAGGAAAGTTAATGTTGATAATTTTGTGCATGTCAATTCATGTGTTATTTTAATGACGAATGATGAGATCATGGTGCTTCATTATTAGTATTTTTTTATATAATTTATATTGAGAAATTACTGGCAATAATATAGGAGAAGTGCAGCTGCGTTTTGAGTTTTTTTTTTTTTTTTAAAGTACTATCAGGCTGCCCTTACCTATTTAAACCCATACGGGTTTAGCCTAGCCCATTTTTCATAGGCTTTAATGGGCATTTGACAGGCACAAGCTTAAGAAATGAATGGTCGAGCCGAGGGCCAATCATTGAGCAGCCCTAGAGATTATGTGAAAAAAGAAATTAAAAGTAATTAAGATATATTTATTTCAAGGGAGAATGACCAAAAAAAAAAAAAAACTTTGAAATTGTAAAATTCAAATCACGCATTTCTCATAAAGTAAGTTGTGAATTGCTTATTAAATTTTATCAGTACTTTATCACTTCTTGGTAACAAACTTGATTTGAGATTTTACAATTTTTTTTTTTTTGACATTTTCTCTTATTTGGATTGGAGGATAATTTAGAAAGTGGTCATATTTGTATAAAAAAAGAAAGTGGTAATATATTTTTTAATCTAAATAAATAGTTAGAAAGAATATGTACATAGTGGGAACAACAACTTATAATTGTGAATAGGACCATACATGATATTATAATTATGATATGTCGTGTTGTACATGGTGTGTCATGCTGATAGGTTTCCTTATCTAGGCTAGGCTCATCATTTATGATCGTAAATGTGCTTCTCAACTAAATGAAATAAAACAAGCACCCGACAATATTAATTTCTCTTCCAGCGGCTTGATCTATGATAAACAATTTAAAAGAATATAATTTTTCCTAAACCTTAGATTTCATCAAACGAAAAAAGTCTTCTTCTTTTATAATTTAACAGCTTTTTAATTAAATTTAACAATTTTGGTGAATTTACATCTTTTTAATTATTTTTTTGATATTTTTAGACCTTTCAAAACTTATTTGTTGGTAACATTATATGTTAACCTTGAAACAATTAAACGGTTTCAAAATAAAACTAAATATATCCCAACAAATATTAAATTGATTTATTTTAGGCCAACGTACAATTCATCTCTTCTTATTATAAAGTGCAATATTTTGGTCCATCAAATCTAATGAAATTGTTTGCTATGCACTTGACACTCTATGTCATGTCACACCTCACATTATGTCCAAATGCATGGTCCAACAGTAAAATTCTGCCTTTCAATGTTTTTAAGTTGACTTTTCAGAATAAATTTTAGGCGTTTGTGAATGGTTAAATTAAATCATATCACGAATAAAGTAAACAATCGAGAGATTCACTTTTAAAAAAAGAAGAAGAAAAAAAGCAACTTAAAAAATTCCTAAAATATCATTTTAATTTTGTTCGCCACAATCAGTTTATTTAAAGATTAGATGCGGTTTTTCCTCACGTGAAGTTGAAATAAGTCACACTCCTTATAAATTATAAAAAGCATTTCCTCCTAAACATAGAAACTAGACAATACAGATGTGTTTGATTGAAACTATTAATCATAAGCAAGTTCTTGTAAACTGAGATTAAACCCTTTTTTATATATATATTTAGCTCGTACACTATAAATCTTGGTTGAAAAGTTATTTTTAAATGCTTTAATCGTGATTCTAAATAAATTATATTTTCCAAATTTATATAAAAAAAAAAATTCTTAAAATATCTCTATTGATTATACATAATAATAAAAACAACAACACCAACAAAGTTTCCTTCAAAAGGTAATTACAATAATGCAAATGATTGAAGATGATTCTTTTAAGAAAATCCACACACATTTATTACAAATAATTAATTTTACAAATTTTAAGATATATAAATCAATTATTTAATTCTTTATAGGGTCAATATCACTTTTGGTACTTATAGTTTACCCTTGTTTTCATTTTTGTCCCTAAAGTTTCTCTTCACCTAAAATGTTGGTCCTTGTATTTTAATATGGACCTAAAGTTGTGGTTAACGGTGTTTAGTTTATTTATATAGCACTAACACCATTAAATTCATGCATATATAAGAATCAAAATCAAAATAAGGCTATACTAGACAAAAAAGTGGTATTAACCCTTCTTTATATCTATCACCACGGGGAGTAGTATTAGTGTATCACATACATACATATATGTTCTGTATAAGAATACAGATGTTTGGCCCAATAAGACTAGTGTATTGATATAGGGAGGACTCTCTCCTAGATATCTATGGGTTAGATACCTATGAGAATAACATATCACTATACACAACTAGACGTTAGCCAGGGGGTGGTGTGTGTGCACAGTGACGGGTGTATTGTAAATTGAGAGAGAGTGTGTTCATACCTTAGGGTTTACTATCTATTTATAGAGTGTACCTTAGGATTAGGGTTTGAACTTGTAAGCCTCTTGTGCCTCCAAGCCCAAACATTGGGTCTTCATGTCTGTGTCATGTAGATTGCCTCTTGTTAGGCCACACCTTGGATGGGCCTCATGTTTGAGTCCACAACAGTTGCCCTCCAGCCCGATTGTTCAGGTTTCTAAGCTACCGAGGTGCATTGATTGTTTGATGTGGAACATGGATTTAACCGTGCTTTCAGTTTCTCTGGGTTCCAAACTCGAGACGAGTTTTATTCCCGCGTAGTTGTACTTTCGTTCGAGCTCTGATGAACTTCGGATTCATTTGTGTAGAAGTTGCGAATTTCCCCAAGACGCGTAGTCCGGGTTGATTCAATTTGAGCTCTCTATTCCTTTTCATCTGAACTGGGATTTCTTTTGCATCACATATCCGTGTTTCCCGGTTATGTGTTTTAGCAGCCGGTTTCCCCCAATCCAAGTTGTTTTGAAGAGGAACAGACTCCATTTGCTTATATCTCTGACAGCTTTTACTAGGCCTGTACATCAACCAGACCGGACTGGGCATGTCATCAACCCCTGGTCTGGTCCAGAAGGTTGATCGGGCTGGACATTCCAGCCCGAAGCCCGGTCCTACCTGGAAAAAAACCCGATGGCTTCCGGGTTGGACAGACCGGGTTAGACTACACCAGGTTAGTGGTCTGGTCAGGTGAAGGAAAATCCCAACAAAAAGAAGACCAACATAATTGTAGTGAAGAGGGCTCTCAACCAAATCATACCCCACAATGATTCACAACAGAAATTTAGCCTATTGCGGCATTCGGATTAGGCAAGTTTTTGGTTGAAGAACAAGTTTTTTTTTTCTCCAAAAACTAAAAACAAATAGAAACCAAAGATCCAATCGATTGAAATGAAAATCCAAAACAAAATTTCCAGAAACATAACAATCAGGGAAAACGATTCAGAAGATGAAAACAAAGAAATAAAACAGATGAAAGAAAAGCTTTATGGATCTGCGTTATGAAAAAAAAAATGAGAACGAGTAAAATGTACGATTCAATCGCCAGGGTCATTGCCGTTGGTGTGGGTAAAGCTTTCCGGCCAGAAGGAGGAAAGGGCGTGAACATGGAGGATGATGGAAACCCATATTTGGAGTGAAGAGGTCACCGTCATTGTCGATGAAACCCAGATCTGGAGTGAAGACGTCGTCGATGAAACCTGGATCTGGAGTGAAGAGGTTGCCGTCGATGAGTGAGCATAAGTCACCGTGATGATAACCCAGATCTTCTTGTGCATAGACGATGGGGTAGGACGGGGGAGGAGAGGAGAGTCGGAGACGATGGCGAGATCGAGCTACCGAAACGATGAAACGGGAGGAGTGGGAGATTGATTGATTGAATAAGCATATTAGGGCAGATTTGAATTTATTATAAAAAAAAATAGTATATATATATATAGATAATATCTAAATAATAAATAATATATATGTCTATATATATTATTTATATTTATATATATATATATCAAATTATCCGGGTAGGACCGGGCTTATTGGTCATGGACTCTAGCCCGAGACCCGGTCTTACCCGGACGTCGGGTCAGACCCGGTCCCACCCGAATAAGTTAGGGTTGCTTCAAATTTTTTTGGGACTAGACCGGGTCGGGTCATACCGGGTTGGCCGGGTTTCCGGGTTTGATGTACAGCCCTAGTTTTTACAAGTGTACACTTGTTGTTGCCCTCCAGCCCAGTAGTCCAGGTCTTTGGGCTGCCGGGGTGCATTGATTATTTAACGCGGAACTCATGTCCAAGTTTTATCGTCATTTCAACAACCAATTTATCCGGGGTCCAATTAAGGAGCGCGGATTTAACTGTATAATTTTAGTTTATCCAGGGTCTAATTAAGGAGCGCATATTTAGAGAGTGTGTTCATACCTTAGGGTTTACCATCTATTTATAGAGTGTACCTTAGGGTTAGAGTTTGGACTTATGGGCCTCTTGTGCCTCCAAGCCCAAACATTGGGCCATCATATCCGTGTCATGTAGATTGCCTCTTGTTGGACCACACCTTGGATGAGCCTCATATTTGAGTCCATAACAATATATATACATATATACAAATACACCTACATACACACGTACACACACATACAAGGGCAGATTTTCATTAAGACAATGGAGGACCATGGCCCAAAAAAAATAAATTGTCCAAAATATCTAATTTAAATTGGATTTTTTAAAATATATTTGGCCCAAAAATTTAAACATTTGCCTCCCAAATATTTTTTAAATTAGCTAATAGTATATATTTAACCCCAAATATTTATCCTAAAGTCAAGCCAATATGATGCATTTGGTTGCTTTAGCTACATGTGATAAAAGAATGGACGAATTAATGGTATTATGGACATAGAACAAAGAGTGCGTGGCACAATCTGGAGCATTGAATGGAACAAACGGCCATAGATGCTCTGTTTTCATGTTTTGGACCAATAAAGGAGGAGCGCAGTTAATGCAGTGAAGCGATCTCCATATATTGATCGATGAGGATGATGGGGACAGCATCCAGGTAAGTATTCCTATCCTTATCTTGTATATCTTATCTTTAATTTTAATGATTATTGCATCTTGGAACCGTAGGGGCGTGGCCGGGCCTTCCCCTTAACCATTAAAGATATTGTTCATAAATATTGCATTAATATACTCGTCTTCCGGAGCCTCGAATTAGTGGCGTTAGAGCGGACAATGTGTGTCGGAAACTTGGTTTTAGTCATTGGATCCGGGTGGAATCTACTGGTTTCTCTGGGGGTATCTGGATTTTGTGGAATAAAGATGACTTTGATATTACCTATCTTTTTTTTTTGCTCGCAATGATATTACCTATCTGACTTCTACTACTCAGTTACTTCATTGCCAAGTTAAAAATCTGCGAGTAACGTTCCGAGTCTTATTCTTGTTGTCTATGGGGAGACAAATTCGATTGCGAGTTTCGCTTTGGAATTCTCTCCGTCGATTGCTTCTCACTCTACTCTCCCGGCTTGTCTTAGGTGATTTCAATACCTATACGTCGTCATCCAATTAAAAATGTTATGCTATGCAGAAAAATGTGGACGCAGTTTGCTACTACAACACATAATGTTTCCTCAAAATCAGGGCTCAACTGATCATATATTGATATATGGCGCCCAAACACACGCAACTCTCTCTCTCTCTAAATTTCTCTCTCTTCTCTCAGAGGCCGTCACGTGCGGTCTCAGACTCTGAGTACCTCCCATCGTGCTTTTCGCACTTTGCTGCTCTCTCTTTTCTTTTGCTCCCTTCTCAATCTCACTACAATACACACACGTCTCAGACGCTCCCTAATCAAACACATTCATTTCCCTTCATTTATTTCAAATAATGCCTCAACTTTGCTGAATAGGTTTTTGTACACTTCACACAAAGCTTGCAGTCCCCAGGCTTTTTTTTCTTCCCTCCCAGCCGTCTTTACCATTTCCAATTTAGTACCCTTCGCACCATTATTGCCATGCCCTCCTCTGCTTCCTCTCACTCCAATAATAACACTTGCCTTCTTCCTTCATTTTCACCTTTTTCACCATTACTCGTTTGTTCCTCTTCCGGCTTTTCATTATTGTCTCTCTGCTGGTCTTTTCATATGGGTATATCAAACCTGACTTGATTTTACTGCTTCTTCTCTTTCAGCACTCACTCTTACTGTTACTTGTATCTGTTCTCTCGCTTCTGCATCAGCCGTGACTGTTCCCAGTTTCCCTACTGCTTTCTTCTCTTCTAATCATCTGGTCACAGGGGTGAGTACCGAGTAATATGGCTACTCCACTTGGCCGATCTTCTTTGGGTCCGTCGCTGCCGCCGCCGTCTCCCAAGTCGCCGCCCAAGTACCCGGATTTGCACGGGAAGCGCCGTGAAATTGCTAGGGTTCAAATGCTTGAGAACGAGATAAGTGTTCTCCAGGTGATGAGTCTGGACTCCACGCTTGTATCTCTTGTGAAAATGAAAACTTATAAGAGTGTGTCCTTTTTTTCACACCTCATTGGGTAATCTGTTGTGACGCAAGTTTTCACAACTTTAAACATGGTTTCAAATGTCAATACCTAGTGTCAATTAAAGAATGTTTAGCATACTTAACAAAATGGGAAGCTCTAGCTAGGCTCGTGATATCACCTTGTGCGATTATCAAAATTGAGCCTACGACAAACGATGCATGAGTAACTGATTCCCTCTCACAGGGATCTTCTAGCTGAATTTTTTTTTTTTTACTGGCATGATTTTTGAGTCACTCATTAAGAACCTCCGTGTCCTATGTTTAGGACGGATGGATTTAAGTCTGTAATTGCCAAGTTTGTTGGATATTTTACCACCTAAGAGGTTTGAGTGAGCAATTTGTTAGATGGATTGATTGGACATAAGCAAGCTTTGATGATGTTTAAAGAGTTTAAAATATTATGTGGATGAATAATTTCAGTGTCAAGCTTTCCAGGATGCATTTCATGAACTGATAAGAGTCAATTTACTGTAAGAACTCTGTTTCTGTTTCCTGTTTAACCAAATTCATTGCTATTTTTGCTTCTAGCAGGACGAATTAAAGTTTACCGAAGGCCTTCAACATGCTTCAGCTTGCTGCAAAGAGTATGTTTTACTTTTGGAGTTCCTTGTATGCATTCTAGAGGGTGAAACTATGAAGCTAGAAGAATTGCTCAAATTTTTCTGCTGAGAAATTTTGCATGTTTTAAATATTAGCCTAAGCTAGACATAATTAACTGCTAAAAATATGGCTAACTTGTATCCCTCAATGATCGAATGTCACCAAATTGCAGGCTAGTTGACTTTGTGGTAGCAAACGCAGATCCTCTGATTCCTACGTAAGAATTGTTTGTTATTTCTCTCTTGCAGTTCAAAAGTGATCACAATTCTTACCCCCTTTTCTTGTTAACGCAGAAACAAGAAGAAACGTCGGTTATATCGCCGCTTCTGGAAGTGGCTCTGGTACCCCTTCCCTGCCCTGTTACTAGAAATCTTAATGCATAATGGTTGTATTTGTGTTCTGAATTTTGACCCCCCCCCCCCCCCAAAAAAAAAAAAAAAAAAAAATCAGCTGCAAAACTTTGCTTGAGCCTGTTCTTCGAGAGGATCTAGGGCACATCATTAGTTATTCAGAAAGCTTTTGTAACATAAGTTTTTTTTTGCAGCCGGATGCCCAGTTGGAAGCTGTACTGGATCTGCTGTTACTGCTGTGATGGGTGCTGCAATCTTCATCTGAAATTACCAAAAAGGTGTTGTGAATGCTGCAAATTATGCGACTGCACTTGGTGTTTTCCATCATCATGTAACATTTGCGTCTTACCAAAGTGGCGATGCTGCCGCTTCTCTTGTCCTAAATCAAATTGCTGTAAACAACGTAGTTGTTGTCGCTCCCCAAATTGTTGTATCATCCCACGTTGTTGCAAGTTTGACTGTCCTTCCAGTCCCTCTTGCTGCACTTGCAAATGCTCCTGCGCTTGCTCTTGTCCTAGCTGTCCTGCGGTGAGCCCTTGTTGTTGCTTCGTGTCAAGGTCCTGTTGGAAGAACTGTTACTGCTCATGCACGTGCCCAAGGATGACTGTGTGTTGAGTTTTGACTCATCAAACCAAGAAGAAAAAAATTAAGGAAATCAAGATATTGGAGAGTGTTTTGGAAATCATAATTTTGCAGCGTTTAATATTATTTGATGTGAGTCTACTCTGTACTTAGAAATGATATGTTAGGATGGCCAAAAAAAAAAAAAAAAAAAAAAATGATATGTTAGGCACGCTTATGTATAATAAAACTGTATCATCCTGTACATGTTCAAAGCACTCGTTGTATATTTTTCTGGACCTTGGTTATATATACTCCGTTCCTCTTAAAAATAAGATATGATTAATTTTTTTTTTTGAGATATTAAAAAAATTAATTAAATTATTTTAAAATATTTATATTTATCGTTTTTTTCTCCGATCTATTTTGCCTATGATATATAATCTAATTATATAAAATATATAATATGATTAAGTAATTTATTTAGCCTTCTTTAATCTCTTTAAAAAAGTTAATTATGTCTTATATTTATATTTAGGATTAGAAGAAGTATGTTAGAAATATGGAGATTTATTTAATGTTTCCTTGATTCCGAGTTAGATATGGGACAAAATTAAATTACTTGGGCAAATTTAATTGCTCAGTTTAGACCCTTTCTTCTTCATCATCTCGACCGTTTTAATTTACAAGTCAAACGAGAGGTTACAACAGTAAAAAAAAAAACATAGAGCCTCGTTTATACTCTGCCCGGCTAGCCAAGGACAGAGCGAAAGTTAAAGTGTTTTCCTTTTCCTTTAACATTTTTTCCTTTTGAAAGTTGTACGCAATGAGGCCTGCAAAAAATTCAGAGATTCGAAATGATCAAATAGCAACAAAATGAGTGACCACCACCCAACGACTACCTTTTTTTCTGCGAAAACAGAGCACGGCACGCATGACTAGTCTTTTCCTTTGTTGCATGGAGTACAAGCATCAATAATCAATTTTTAAACTTGTATCTGTTAAAATTTGAAATGAGGTGTATACAGAAATTACAATATGCATGTAAAAGGAGTATCTAACTTTGACAAGTTTGACAGACTTGAAAAATGAGACTATCATCACCTTTCTAATGCCAGAAATTAAAACGCATGCAAATTGTGTAATTCTAACTTACCCATTTCTACCATTGTTGCCCGCAAACTGAATTTGCTTACCCGCTAGGTCCCATGTTAATCAAGCATTCAAGACTCGGAGAAATACTCAAATATTTCTGAGATTAATCTAACAAAAGGAGCAAAAGAGGCTTAGCCCACTTCATAAGAGTAAGGAAGAGGACTTGATGGAATCTGAAACAGGGAGAGATTTAATTAAATCCTTGAAAAGGATATTTGTTACATGGCATCAAGCTGTATTTCGCCAAGTAATATGTAAGAGCTGCCTCTATATGTTACATTCGTTTTAGTGAGACACACCACACAGAAAAAAAGCAGCCTCTCTTTCTGTTTCATCCTTTCCAAATCAGACATCTTTCTCATAATTTCAAATCCACACCATCCCCACTTGTCCTGCTTATATCTCGTGGAACCTCTGTTTTTTTCGTTTCTTACCTGGTAAGGGCAACCTCTGATAGGCTCGAAACCTAAGACCCACAAACACAACCTCACGAATCTAACTCAGTCCAAGCAAAAGCAACAGGGCTCGCAACTTGGTGGTTGTCGTTGCTCCACACAATGCTTCCAAAATCAGACCTAATTGAACTATCAGCACCCTTCGTTGATACAAAAGTCACCGTATACCTCCGACTTTCCCCTACATTCTTAAACACCAGCTTGGTGGGTTTCACCGTTATTCCAACCAAGG
Organism: Acacia melanoxylon; assembly: GCA_019022615.1. Lineage (NCBI taxonomy): Eukaryota > Viridiplantae > Streptophyta > Magnoliopsida > Fabales > Fabaceae > Acacia > Acacia melanoxylon. The sequence goes on from JAFJYJ010000011.1 coordinate 11,593,271, forward strand.
AAGAAGGTACGGTGGCGGCCACGTCATAGACAGATCCGGCTTCTCCAACATTGGTCAAAGTGCGGGTGTACCGTACCACCCTCTTGCTCCCAAACACAACGGAGAAAGTTGGGTAATTGAGCTGACCCGGGTCGGTAAATCTCCTGGAGCAGTTAACGTTGGGGCGCTTGGCGATGAGTTGGATTTGTTCGGGCCTGTAGCGTAGAGAACACAAGAATGCAATGTAGTCGGAGGCGGAGGCGTCATAGACCAGTCCCGGAGAGAGGGCTTTCTGAGGGTCGACGTGGCCGGCGCCGTGAGCCATTGGGGTGGAGAAGCCTCCGCTGGCGGCGTCTCTGAGAGTAGAATTGGTGTTGTCACGTGTGTAGGCGGTGGTCATTAGCGCCGATTTGATTGCGCTTGGGCTCCAGTCTGGATGAGCGGCCTTCAGCAATCCGGCCAATCCGCTTATGTGTGGACAAGACATGGATGTTCCTGTAATACCCAAGCACGCAAAAAATTCAGAATCCAAAACAAAACCATTACATGGTCCAAGGAAAAATTGGTCAAGAAAGAGAACAAATATGAAAAAGTCTCACTATATCATTCCCTCTCCCAATTTAAAAGCCAGACTTTAATGATATAGATTCAAACTATGAAATTACTTGTTTACCTTCATTGACGAGTTATACTTTTATAATGTTATGAATGACAAATCCATATATAGTATATGTGCAATATTAACAAGTTATAGTCTTATCGATATATGTCCTATTGAAAATAAGGGAAAGCATGTAATTTAACAATTCAAATCTATATATCACTGTGATCCGTTGAAAGATTTTAAATAATGAATCATATATACTGAGACTATTTTGATCCATTTTCTATTCCTTATTCTTTAGGACCATACTGCAATTTTCTCTGAAAGTTCAACAAAATATCTCCTTTTCCAAAATACTAAACCTGAAATTTCCACCAAGTCATTGCCTAGTTTTATAAAGAATTATGACTATTATAATAAATTATTTTTCAAAAGTGATCTAAGATTCTTTTTTGTGTGTCCCATACTACAATTGAGTCGTTGGCAATGAGAACAACAGAATTCAAACTTTTTCTTAGGAAGCAAAAATGAAAATAATTTTTTTGGACAAAGAATCTATTCCGTACAAAATGTATGATGACTTTGACCAGGAATGAGACGATGGCCCATTTCTAATTTTCTATGCATGGACCGTGCAACAAAAACCTCAAAGTTTACAAAACCCAGTATTAATCGGACTAACTAGTATTTATATCTTGACCTGGGCAGTGTAAAACTATAACTAAGTATGCGTATTCCTGGCAGGTTGTGGTCCACTATGCATGAAGAACTTAACTATCACTGAGCAGTTAGCAAAATACTCCCATAGAGTGGATGTGAATTTGTGTCGTAGATCACCCTCCTTTTATACAGGAGGGGGAGGTTGATGAAGGATAAGGTACTGAATCGTGATATTGTATCTCTTTTTGAGATTATCAATTCCAGATATTATTATTTTTTTAAAAAAAGATGTGTTCCCTGAATAAAAAAGAAGCAAGGAAAACTGAACTATGAGGGTACATTCAGAGTAAGAAATACCTGACATTATGTTAAACTGTGTCTTACGAGTGTCCTGAGCCAATCCAGAGGGCCCAATAGCCTCGGACCAACCTGCTAAGATGTTAACACCAGGCCCAATCACATCGGGCTTCAATATCTGGGGGGTCACTAGATTAGGCCCTCGAGAACTGAAAGCTGCCACCACAGGCGACGGCGTCACGTTCAACACGGTCCCACCAAAGCTCAAAATAACCGTTGGGTTGGGATCCGTCCGTACATACTCCCTGATTTCATCACCCACCTTTCTCCCCACCTCCAGAGCCGGTAGCAGGTGACTGTCCGCCACCAGTTCCTCGCCGCTCGCCGCCGTGTTCGCCAGGATCATACCAACTCCTCCGGCGTCACGCACCACCGCTCCCTTCTCCACGCGCGCGTTAATCCCCCTGTCACAAATCACCACTTTCCCACGAACCACAGACGGGTCGAGAGAACCGGGCATGCACATGCTGGTCGAGCTATTCGACCCTTTGTCGTAAACCAAGCCCACGGGTCGGTCACCCATTCCTTTTCCACTGTATAGTGAAACGCCACTGAACCGTTTTTTGTTCCCCAGAGAAACGTAAGCCGGGAAATCCCGGTCCAGAGTTCCGGCCCCGACGGTCATGATCCATGGAGCCACATTGGCCACTGACGCCTTGCCTGGTCCGCTATTCCCGGCCGAGCACGAAACGAAGATGCCTCTCTCCATCGCCGCGAAGGCTCCGATTGCGATGGTGTCGCGGAAATAAGGGGCGGAACCACCGCCGAGAGAGAGAGACAGAACGTCCACTCCATCCTGGATGGCCCGATCCATGCCCGCGAGTATGTCGGACGCAAAGCACCCGGTACTCCAGCAAACCTTGTACGCAGCAACACGCGCTTGTGGGGCCATTCCACGGGCGGTTCCACGGGCATAACCTAGCAGGTTCGCATTAGCGACGGGGGACCCAGCGGCAGTACTTGCGGTGTGAGTGCCATGTCCGTCTCGGTCACGTGGCGACACGGCTTCTTTTTCTTTCCTCATGTAACTGCCACCGGAAGCCATGTGGAAGCCTCTGGAGAAGCTACGAGCCCCAATGAGTTTCTTGTTGCAGGAAGATTTGTTGAAATCAGGACCCGATTCACACTCTCCGCGCCACCGGGTGGGGATCTCGGGCATTCCGGTATCGTCGAAGCTCTTGGATTCGGGCCATACACCGGTGTCGAGAATGCCGATGATAACATCGTGGGAAGCCTGTTCAAGCGCCAGGGTGTTGTGGCCCTGCCATGAGCCAGATTGGGTTTCTAGACCCAGGAACTCCGGCGTCCGAGTGGTGTGAAGTGTGTAGACAGTGTCCTCATAAACATCGAGAACAGAATCGGATCTACGGAGAGCATCGACTTCAGTAGGGTCAAGGGAAGCAGCGAAGCCATTGTAGGCAGAAGTATAAGCATAAAGAAGAGAATCAGAAGTAGAGGAAGAGGAAAGAGACTGGAGATTTGCAGAGTACCAATCATGGGCAGTAGGATAGACAGTAGGCTTGTCATGGTGTTTCATGTGAACAATGTAAGTCTTCTTGGCGATGACTGAGGAGAGGGGAAGTAAGAGAAGGAAGAGAATGAAGGAGGAGAGGGCCATGGAAGCCATGGCTGGGGCTTGAGAGAGAGAGGGGAGTTACAGAGGGAGAGTGGAGCATATAGTGGGTTAAACTAGTGGTGGTTTAAATAACGAGGGAGGAGAATGGGAAAGTGAAGGGAAATTGCTGGAGAAGGCCAAATTATGAAATGGGGCCTTATGTTTGTTTAATTACATAAATACCCTTGGAGCACATTCATTTGTCATCGTCGGTGCCGTTACTCGTGCCTATAATCTGTCCCTCACTACGCCGATCCAATCATCCCATCAATTTGGGAATTCCCGGCTTTATTTATTGGGCCCACCCCGGTTTGATTTGTTTAAATCGATGTTTAAATGGCTTTTAAGTTGGACTTGGGGGTCTTAATGATACCTTTTAAATGAATTATATAGTGACATCTTGTTTTCATAAATATTTAACACGCATCCCAAAATGAAAACATCAAGGGTTTTGATGCGACAAGGGCCATCATTGATATGGTAAGAATAGAAAACAAAAGCGTTTAGAAGGAAGAGTGAATCTACCTGCGAGATTGATTTAGTTCATAAAGAATATTAGCGGGACTATTTGGATGACATGAGCTCTGGTATTTGGCGGGAATAGAATCTAAATAATAAGAACTCACAGAGGAAGGTTAGTAATTAATTTGGGAAGACGTGTATATATAAGAAGGGGCGTGATTGAGGAAGACGCATGTGAAGAGAAAGAGGACAGAGGGAACAGCTGGAAACGCGTCAAGGGAAGTGGGGCCCCCAACTTCTTTTGGACATGGAATCTCAATTTCTTTCTCCAACTTGGTCTTTTATGTATATGACTTATAAAATCGTAAGTCAAGATAAAATTCATTGAAGATGCACCAGCTCATTTATATATTAGCAATAGCAATATTGTGATGTTGTGAGTTGCAGCGTGTACTTGCCTGTTGTGTTGGGCTTTGATGACATAACCTCGCCTGCCCTGGGTTTTAGTGCTCGTCACTATAACCTGCTTATTCACTCGTTGCCCGAGATCATGCCATCATCTACACCTGCCGCTCTGTCCTCGCTTCATCTGCATTGCTGCCAACATAATTGTGTTTTAGGACAAATGATTTCCTGAATTCAAGTATTGAAAGAAACCTTTTCTTTTCTTTTCTTTTTTTGTTATCGGTGATTTATTGCCAATAATGATAGTAATGAATAAGAGCAGGCATGTTTTTATGTTTTTACTAGAGTCATACATACTGAAACGCAAATAGAAACTATCCTGAACATAGATTAATAGAAACGTAGCGCAAGCACGTAAAAATGGTATAAATGTAAGTTTTTACAGTTTATATCGTTTTTACTAAAAAAAGAAGAGGACGAAAAGTTTTTTTTTTTGTGCCAAAAATGGATGAAGTTAATGAACATGTCTTGAAAATCTATTTCAATCCCTTTCGGTTCTACATGATCCAGAATAGGAAAGAGACCCCTTTTCACTTTCTGGCAAAAAATAAAAAATAAAAAATATTACGAAACCTTCTTCTATATATATATATATATATATATATATATTGCTTAATTCTTACAATCATCTATATGTATAATCTTTAATCACCTTAAACCAAAATAGCCTATTAATTTGCTACTCCTTACTTTTCTTTTCGTCAGGTTTATTATCTCATTTTTAGTAAAGATTTGTTCTCAGCTAGCTTTTAAGAAGCTAAGTACAGAGATAAATTCAATTTAAATAAAACAAAGAAGGATAAAAAAAAACCAGATATGATAGAGAGTTTACGTTCTGGAATCTTTTTTTCATTATCTTTTCCGTTGTATATCCTTTCTACTCTGCTGGTATTTTAAGAAGTTAATTACAAAATAAAGTTAAATAAAAGAAAGAGGTCAAAATAGATAAGATCCATGAAAATTTGATAATTCTATGCAAAGAAATCACCCCCAAACTTTTTTCTTTTGATGTTTTTGGACTTATATTTTTTAAATATGAAGTTGTTCATTGAATTTTAAGTAGTGATTTATGATTTTTCCCTACATACTATTATGTATGAGAACAATATATGTCTAGCCTGATGGGTTAGTATGTTAATATAGGATCGTTTAACTCTCTCTCCTAGGTATCTATGGAGCAAATACTTATGAGGATGATAGATCACTGTACACCAATAGGCGTTTAGCCAAAGGGGTGGTGTGTGTGCACAGTGACAGTTAAATTGTAAATAGCCAGAGAAAGCGTCCATACCTTTAGGTTTTACCTCTTACTTATAGAGTGTACCTTAGGGTTAGGGTTTCGACTTATGGGCCTCCGTATCTCTAAGCCCAAGTGATGCGTCGTCATATCTGCGCCACGTGGATTGCCCTTTGTTAGGCCATATATTGAAGATAGGCCTTATGCAGGTCCGTAACACATACATACATACATATGTGTGTGTTGAAGATATGAATTGAATTTGAATTTTTGATTTATTGTTAGTATTTGAATTTGAATTATTGTTACTAGATGAGAATAAGTTATCTAGAAAAGTGAAATATTTGAATAGTTGTTACCTAATATTTTACTCAGGTTGTTAACCTTTGCTTGTATAAATTTTGTTGGAATTTATGATAAAATACCATGGGTTATGAATAAGAAGGTTGGAAAAGAAGAAGGAATTTGTGTGGATAGAAGTCCCACATTGGTTAGATGGAAAAAAGTTTGAGAGTATATAAGCCTCAACTTTGCTCTTACTACTGTGGAAGGGTGAGGACTTAGGTGACCCTTGGTCCACCACACACACGGGCGCCACTGCCCGCCTGGTCCGGTCCATGCGTGTAAAATAAAAAAGAATATTTTATTATTAAATTATTTTTTGAATAAAATTATTTTTAATATTAAATTATTTTTTGAATTTCCGTTCTGGTGCGTCTATTTGCACAACGCACCAGTTCGCCTGCAAGAAACGCGAGTCGCCTCTATTCGTTCCGTTCTGGTGCGTCTGTTTGCACAACGCACCAATTCGCAGCAACAGACAAATCCATCTGATCAAGGTTTTTTCGAAGTATATAAATAGGGCGCCCTAGTCACAGAATTTAATCCGATTTTTCTATATACACATATACTGCATACATAAAATATCATGTGCGTTTCGAAAGCAGGCTCGTTGGATTCGCTTGGGCTTCAGATAGACAGGGCCATCTTTCTGGAGACGAATAATCCGCTTTATCCTGGGAGGCAATTGCTCAGAAACCTTCGGCATCCGTATTGACGGAGCAATATTGTCTTAAGGACACAACGAAAGTTGGGCCTGGATTTCTGCATTGTTCATTACCATATACGGCAGTCTTGTGAGTTCGTTTATGGCTTTTCATATTATACAGACTTGTTATATGCTCTCCGTTTATGCTATTTCAATAATACAGATTCTCATTTTACTATACTCTTTACTGTATATTCAATTTCTACCTACTCAATACATTCTGAACAACAAATTTACCTCATTCAAGAGGAAAAATATGAATGAATGAATGAAAAAAAGGAGGAAATACTCCTCTAGTAGGGCTGTTCAAGACCTAGACTGCATCGAGTTGGTCATTAACCCGTGGTCCGGTCCAAAAGGTTGTTCCTATTTGGACATTCCACCAAGCACGGCCCACTACGGAGAAAAACCCTGGTTCCGGGTTGGACCGATCAAGTTAGACTGAACCGGATTAATGGTCTATCAGGCCCATGAAATAACAAAAAAAAAACTTCAAGAACCTAAAAAAAATTCCAAAAACAAAGATCGAGTCGATAAAAAATGAAGATCCAAAAAAATTTCTAGAAACACAACGATCTGTAGTTATACAATAATGTTCAAAATGAAAATCAGAAAAACAATTCTAGAAACAAAGACGAAAATGAAGATCTGTGATTCACAAGACGAAAACAAAGATCTGTGATTCAGAAACCAAGATCTAGAACCTAAAAAAATTCCAAAAAAAGAACGATCTGTGATTCAGAAGACGAAAACAAAGAAATAAAACAGAAGGTTTGATGGAAGAAAAAATTACTGAGCAGATCCAAGTGATCAACGAGAAATCAAGAATAGTCATCTTGATTCCTGAAAGAGTAAAAATGGCGTCGAACTATCGAAGCATGAAGAAGAAGAGAAAATGGAAAAGGAGTGAAGGACGATGATGACGGAATGGAACTGCTTTTGACAAAAAAAAAAGGATTGTTAGTGCTTTTGACAAAAAAAAAAAAAGGAATGGAACTGCTTTATGTAAAAGAATTGCTTTATCTAAACTTGACCTGATTTGACGGAAAAGTGATTGGAGTAATAATATTAATAAAAATATGTAAAGTCACTAAATATCCGGGTAGGACCGGGTTAACTGGTCGAGGATACAAGTTCGGAACCCGATCTTACCCTGACATCGGGTTAGACTCGGTCTTGTCCGAATATATGTTCGGGCCTTTTTCTTTTTCTCTGATGGGACCGGGTTAAGAGTGGGCCAGACCTGGTTGTTGGGTTTGCGGGTTTTTTGAACAGCCTTGTGGAATATTTGAAAAAAATTTACCTAGTATTGTGCTCAGGTTTTTAACCTCTGCTTGTATAAATTTACCTCATTCAAGAGGAAAAATATGAATGAACGAATGAAAAAAAAGAAAGATGAAATACTCCTCTAGAATTATTTTTAACAATATATATATAAATTAAAATTTGAACTCTGATCTTAGCTAGTAGAAAGTAGAAACTTTATGTTTCGTATCGTTTCTATGATTTACATTTCTACCTTCCTCTTCTTTATTTACGTAAAAACTCGATTTTGACAACATTAGCACTGAGCTATATCCATAAGCCAATGGCCAATATTAGCCACGACGAAATGACAACACTTGTTGAGGGAGCAATATTGTCTTAAGGACACAACGAAAGTTGGGCCTAGATTTCTGCATTGTTCATTACCATATACGGCAGTCTAGTTAGTTCGTTTATGGCTTTTCATATTATACAGACTTGTTATATACTCTCTATTTATGCTATTTCAATAATACAGATTCTCGTTTTGCTATACTGTTTACTGTATATTCAATTTCTACCAACTCAATACATTCTGAAGAACAAATTTACCTCATTCAAGAGGAAAAATATGAATGAATGAATGAAAAAAAAGGAGGAAATACTCCTCTAGTGGGGCTCTTCAAGAACTAGACCAGATCGAGTTGGTCATTAACCCGTGGTCTGGTCCGGAAGGTTGTTCGGGCTGGACATTCCAGCCCGAAGCACGATCCCACCCGGAGAAAAACCCGGTGGGTCCTGGGTTAGACTGAACCGGATTAATGGTCTATCAGGCCCATGAAATAACAAAAAAAAAAACTTCAAGAACCTAAAAAAAATTCCAAAAACCAAGATCGAGTCGATCAAAAATGAAGATCCAAAAAAAATTCTAGAAACACAACGATCTATAGTTATACAATAATGTTCAAAATGAAAATCCAAAAAAAAAAATTCCATAAACAAAGACGAAAATGAAGATCTGTGATTTAGATGACGAAAACGAAGATCTGTGATTCAGAAACCAAGATCTAGAACCTAAAAAAATTCCAAAAACAGAACGATCTGTGATTCAGAAGACGAAAACAAAGAAATAAAACAGAAGGTTTGATGGAAGAAAAAATTACCGAGAAGATCCATGTGATCAACGAGAAATCAAGAATAGTCATCTTGATTCCCGAAAGAGTAAAAATGGCATCAAACTATCGAAGCATGAAGAAGAAGAGAAAATGGAAAAGGAGTGAAGGACGATGATGACAGAATGGAACTGCTTTCGACAAAAAAAAAAAAAGAATGGAAGTGCTTTTGACAAAAAAAAAAAGGAATGGAACTACTTTATGTAAAAGAATTGCTTTATCTAAACTTGACCTGATGTGACGGAAAAGTGATTGGAGTAATAATATTAATAAAAATATGTAAAGTCACTAAATATCCAGGTAGGACCGGGTTAACTGGTCGAGGATACAAGTCCGGAACAGATCTTACCCGGACATCGGGTTAGACCCGGTCCTGTCCGAATATATGTTCGGGCCTTTTTCTTTTTTCTCGATGGGACCGGGTTAAGAGTGGGCCGAGACACTGTTGTTGGGTTTGCGGGTTTTTTTGAATGCCTTGTGGAATATTTGAAAAAAATTTACCTAGTATTATGCTCAGGTTTTTAACCTCTGCTTGTATAAATTTACCTCATTCAAGAGGAAAAATATGAATGAAGGAAAGAAAAAAAGGATGTAATACTCCTCTAGAATTATTTTTAACAATATATATATAAATTAAAATTAAAATTTGAACTCTGATCTTAGCTAGTAGAAAGTAGAAACTTTATGTTTCGTGTCGTTTCTATGATTTACATTTCTACCTTCCTCTTCTTTATTTACGTAAAAACTCGATTTTGACAACATTAGCGCTGAGCTATATCCTTAAGCCAACAGCCAATGGCCAATATTAGCCACGACGAAATGATAGCACTTGTTGAGGGAGCAATATTGTCTTAAGGACACAACGAAAGTTGGGCCTGGATTTCTGCATTGTTCATTACCATATACGGCAGTCTAGTTAGTTCGTTTATGGCTTTTCATATTATACAGACTTGTTATATACTCTCTGTTTATACTATTTCAATAATATAGATTCTCGTTTTTCTATACTGTTTACTGTATATTCAATTTCTACCTACTCAATACATTCTGAACAACAACTTTACCTCATTCAATAGGAAAAATATGAATGAATGAATGAAAAAAAAAGGAGGAAATACTCCTCTAGTAGGGCTGTTCAAGAACTAGACCAGACCGAGTTGGTCATTAACCCGTGGTCTGGTCCGGAAGGTTGTTCCGGCTGGACATTCCAGCCCGAAGCACGGTCCTACCTGGAGAAAAACCCGGTGGCTCCGGGTTGGGTCGATCCGGGTTAGATCGAACCGGATTAATGGTCTATCAGGCCCATGAAATAACAAAAAAAAAAACTTCAAGAACCTAAAAAAAAATCCAAAAACCAAGATCGAGTCGATCAAAAATGAAGATCCAAAAAAAATTCTAGAAACACAACGATCTGTAGTTATACAATAATGTTCAAAATGAAAATCCAAAAAAAAAAATCCGAAACAAAGACGAAAATGAAGATCTCGTGATTCGGGATGACGAAAACGAAGATCTCGTGATTCGAAACCAAGATCTAGAACCTAAAAAATTCCAAAAACGAACGATCCGTGATTCAAGACGAAAACAAAGAAATAAAACAAGGTTTGATGGAAGAAAAATTACCGAGCAGATCCATGTGATCAACGAGAAATCAAGAATAGTCATCTTGATTCCCGAAAGAGTAAAAATGGCGTCGAACTATCGAAGCATGAAGAAGAAGAGAAAATGGAAAAGGAGTGAAGGACGATGATGACGGAATGGAACCGCTTTTGACCAAAAAAAAAAAAAAAGGAATGTTAGTGCTTTTGACCAACAAAAAAAAGGAATGGAACCGCTTTATGTAAAAGAATTGCTTTATCTAAACTTGACCTAATGCGACGGAAAATTGATTGGAGTAATAATATTAATAAAAATATGTAAAGTCACTAAATATCAAGGGTAGATGGGTTAAGCTGGTCGAGGATACAAGTCCGGAACCCGATCTTACCCGGACATCGGGTTAGACCCGGTCCTGTCCGAATATATGTTCGGGCCTTTTTCTTTTCTTTTTTTTTCGATGGGACCAGTTAAGAGTGGGCAGACCTAGTTGTTGGGTTTGCGGGTTTTTTTGAACGGCCTTGTGGAATATTTGAAAAGTTTTTACCTATTATTGTGCTCAAGTTTTTAACCTCTCGCTTGTATAAATTTACCTCATTCAAGAGGAAAAATATGAGTGAACGAATGAAAAAAAAAAAAAGATGAAATACTCCTCTAGAATTATTTTTAACAATATATATATAAATTAAAATTAAAATTTGAACTCTGATCTTAGCTAGTAGAAAGTAGAAACTTTATGTTTCGTGTCGTTTCTATGATTTACATTTCTACCTTCCTCTTCTTTATTTACGTAAAAACTCGATTTTGACAACATTAACGCTGAACTATATCCATAAGCCAATGGCCAATATTAGCCACGACGAAATGATAGCACTTGTTGAGGGAGCAATATTGTCTTAAGGACACAACGAAAGTTGGGCCGGATTTCGCATTGTTCATTACCATATACTAGTCTAGTTAGTTCGTTTATGGCTTTTCATATTATACAGACTTGTTATATACTCCGTTTATACTATTTCAATAATACAGATTCTCGTTTTGCTATACTGTTTACTGTATATTCAATTTCTACCTACTCAATACATTCTGAACAACAAATTTACCTCATTCAATAGGAAAAATATGAATGAATGAATGAAAAAAAAGGAGGAAATACTCCTCTAGTAGGTCATTCAAGAACTAGACAGATCGAGTTGGTCATTAACCCGTGGTGCAGTCCGGAAGGTTGTTCGGCCGACATTCCGATCAAGCACGGCCCTACTCGGAAAAACCCGTGGCTCCGGGTTGGATCGATCGGGTTAGATCGGGAACCGGATTAATGGTCTATCGTGCCCATGAAATAACAAAAAAAAAACTTCAAGAACCTAAAAAAAATCCAAAAACCAAGATCGAGTCGATCAAAAATGAAGATCCAAAAAATTCTAGAAACACAACGATCCGTAGTTATACAATAATGTTCAAAATGAAAATCCAAAAAAAAAATCTAGAAACAAAGACGAAAATGAAGATCTCGTGATTCGATGACGAAAACGAAGATCCGTGATTCGTAAAACCAAGATCTAGAACCTAAAAAATTCCAAAAAAACAAACGATCTCGTGATTCAAGACGAAAACAAAGAAATAAAACGAAGGTTTGATGGAAGAAAAAATTACCGAGCGAGATCCATGTGATCAACGAGAAATCAAGAATAGTCATCTTGATTCCGAAAGAGTAAAAATGGCGTCGAACTATCGAAGCATGAAGAAGAAGAGAAAATGGAAAAGGAGTGAAGGACGATGATGACGGAATGGAAGCGCTTTTGACCAAAAAAAAAAAAAAAAGGAATGTTAGTGCTTTTGACCAAAAAAAAAAGGAATGGAACGCTTTATGTAAAAGAATTGCTTTATCTAAACTTGACCTAATGCGACGGAAAATTGATTGGAGTAATAATATTAATAAAAATATGTAAAGTCACTAAATATCCGGTAGATCGGGTTAACGGTCGAGGATACAAGTCCGGAACCCGATCTTACCCGACATCGGGTTAGACCCGGTCTTGTCCGAATATATGTTCGGGCCTTTTTCTTTTTTTTTTTTCGATGGGACCAGGTTAAGAGTGGGCCGACCTAGTTGTTGGGTTTGCGGTTTTTTGAACAGCCTTGTGGAATATTTGAAAAGTTTTTACCTATTATTGTGCTCAAGTTTTTAACCTCTGCTTGTATAAATTTACCTCATTCAAGAGGAAAAATATGAGTGAACGAATGAAAAAAAAAAAGATGAAATACTCCTCTAGAATTATTTTTAACAATATATATATAAATTAAAATTAAAATTTGAACTCTGATCTTAGCTAGTAGAAAGTAGAAACTTTATGTTTCGTGTCGTTTCTATGATTTACATTTCTACCTTCCTCTTCTTTATTTACGTAAAAACTCGATTTTGACAACATTAGCGCCGAGCTATATCCTTAAGCCAATGGCCAATGGCCAATATTAGCCACGACGAAATGATAGCACTTGTTGAGGAAGCAATATTGTCTTAAGGACACAACGAAAGTTGGGCCCGGATTTTCGCATTGTTCATTACCATATCGTTATAGTCTAGTTAGTTCGTTTATGGCTTTTCATATTATACGAGACTTGTTATATACTCTATTTATACTATTTCAATAATATAGATTCTCGTTTTGCTATATCTTCTTTCTTGTATATTCAATTTCTACCTACTCAATACATTCGAACAACAAATTTACCTCATTCAATAGGAAAAATATGAATGAATGAATGAAAAAAAGGAGGAAATACTCCTCTAGTAGGGGTTTCAAGAACTAGACTGCATCGAGTTGGTCATTAACCCGTGGTCTGGTCCGGAAGGTTGTTCGGGCTGGACATTCCAGCCCGAAGCACGGTCCTACTCGGAGAAAAACCCGGTGGCTCCCGGGTTGGACTGACTGGGTTAGACTGAACCGGATTAATGGTCTATCAGGCCCATGAAATAACAAAAAAAAAACTTCAAGAACCTAAAAAAAATCCAAAAACCAAGATCGAGTCGATCAAAAATGAAGATCCAAAAAAAATTCTAGAAACACAACGATCTGTAGTTATACAATAATGTTCAAAATGAAAATCCAAAAAAAAAAAATCCAGAAACAAAGACGAAAATGAAGATCTGTGATTCAGATGACGAAAACGAAGATCTGTGATTCAGAAACCAAGATCTAGAACCTAAAAAAATTCCAAAAAAGAACGATCTGTGATTCAAGACGAAAACAAAGAAATAAAACGAAGGTTTGATGGAAGAAAAAATTACCGAGAAGATCCATGTGATCAACGAGAAATCAAGAATAGTCATCTTGATTCCGAAAGAGTAAAAATGGCATCGAACTATCGAAGCATGAAGAAGAAGAGAAAATGGAAAAGGAGTGAAGGACGATGATGACGGAATGGAACCGCTTTTGACCAAAAAAAAAAAAGGAATGTTAGTGCTTTTGACCAACAAAAAAAAGGAATGGAACGCTTTATGTAAAAGAATTGCTTTATCTAAACTTGACCTAATGCGACGGAAAATTGATTGGAGTAATAATATTAATAAAAATATGTAAAGTCACTAAATATCCGGGTAGGACTGGGTTAACTGGTCGAGGATACAAGTCCGGAACCCGATCTTACCCGGACATCGGGTTAGACCCGGTCCTGTCCGAATATATGTTCGGGCCTTTTTCTTTTCTTTTTTTTCTGATGGGACCAGGTTAAGAGTGGGCCAGACCTAGTTGTTGGGTTTGCGGGTTTTTTGAACAGCCTTGTGGAATATTTGAAAAGTTTTTACCTATTATTGTGCTCAAGTTTTTAACCTCTGCTTGTATAAATTTACCTCATTCAAGAGGAAAAATATGAGTGAACGAATGAAAAAAAGATGAAATACTCCTCTAGAATTATTTTTAACAATATATATATAAATTAAAATTAAAATTTGAACTCGATCTTAGCTAGTAGAAAGTAGAAACTTTATGTTTCGTGTCGTTTCTATGATTTACATTTCTACCTTCCTCTTCTTTATTTACGTAAAAACTCGATTTTGACAACATTAGCGCCGAGCTATATCCTTAAGCCAAATGACCAATGGCCAATATTAGCCACGACGAAATGATAGCACTTGTTGAGGAGCAATATTGTCTTAAGGACACAACGAAAGTTGGGCCTGGATTTCTGCATTGTTCATTACCATATACGGCAGTCTAGTTAGTTCGTTTATGGCTTTTCATATTATACAGACTTGTTATATACTCTATGTTTATACTATTTCAATAATATAGATTCTCGTTTTGCTATCTCATTTCATCGTATATTCAATTTCTACCTACTCAATACATTCTGAACAACAAATTTACCTCATTCAAGAGGAAAAATATGAATGAATGAATGAAAAAAAGGAGGAAATACTCCTCTAGTAGGGCTGTTCAAGACCTAGACCAGACCGAGTTGGTCATTAACCCGTGGTCCGGTAGGAAGGTTGTTCGGCCGGGACATTCGGCCGAAAGCACGGTCTACTCGGAGAAAAACCCGGTGGCTCCGGGTTGGGACCGATCAAGTTAGGCGAACCGGATTAATGGTCTATCAGGCCCATGAAATAACAAAAAAAAAACTTCAAGAACCTAAAAAAAAAAATCCAAAAACCAAGATCGAGTCGATCAAAAATGAAGATCCAAAAAAAATTCTAGAAACACAACGATCTGTAGTTATACAATAATGTTCAAAATGAAAATCAAAAAAAAAAATCCGAAACAAAGACGAAAATGAAGATCGTGATTCGATGACGAAAACGAAGATCCGTGATTCGAAACCAAGATCTAGAACCTAAAAAATTCCAAAAACAACGATCGTGATTCGGAAGACGAAAACAAAGAAACAAAACGAAGGTTTGATGGAAGAAAAAATTACCGAGCGAGATCCATGTGATCAACGAGAAATCAAGAATAGTCATCTTGATTCCTGAAAGAGTAAAAATGGCGTCGAACTATCGAAGCATGAAGAAGAAGAGAAAATGGAAAAGGAGTGAAGGACGATGATGACGGAATGGAACTGCTTTTGACCAAAAAAAAAAAGGAATGTTAGTGCTTTTGACCAACAAAAAAAAAGGAATGGAACTGCTTTATGTAAAAGAATTGCTTTATCTAAACTTGACCTAATGCGACGGAAAATTGATTGGAGTAATAATATTAATAAAAATATGTAAAGTCACTAAATATCCGGGTAGATCGGGTTAGCGGTCGAGGATACAAGTCCGAACCCGATCTTACCCGGACATCGGGTTAGACCGGTCTGTCCGAATATATGTTCGGGCCTTTTTCTTTTTTTTTTTTTCGATGGGACCAGGTTAAGAGTGGGCCGAGACCTAGTTGTTGGGTTTGCGGGTTTTTGAACAGCCTTGTGGAATATTTGAAAAGTTTTTACCTATTATTGTCTTTCAAGTTTTTAACCTCTCGCTTGTATAAATTTACCTCATTCAAGAGGAAAAATATGAGTGAACGAATGAAAAAAAGAAGATGAAATACTCCTCTAGAATTATTTTTAACAATATATATATAAATTAAAATTTGAACTACGATCTTAGCTAGTAGAAAGTAGAAACTTTATGTTTCGTGTTTCGTTTATGATTTACATTTCTACCTTCCTCTTCTTTATTTACGTAAAAACTCGATTTTGACAACATTAACGCTGAACTATATCCATAAGCCAATGGCCAATATTAGCCACGACGAAATGACAGCACTTGTTGACGCGCATTAAGGCTGTTAATTGCTTAGGCTACATGCACATATTATATTCAGTCTACCTAGGGCATGACTGAAAAGAAGGGTCAAAATGGTGATGTAGGAAAGTGACATATGTGTGGAAATATATATAAAGATTGTTTCAGTTTGCTAAGGTATTCTTGAATTCAAATCCTACGGGTTTGCTTATGAATCATCCATGATCAGGATTCTGGATGGACGCATATATAATGGCGGGAATAGTGGTGGGGTCACACTCGCGCAAATTAGGAGAGGGAGAGGGGCCCGGGCGCCGATGATTGTGCATGCTACGTGTTCATTTCAAGTGGGCCCCACCTCTCCCCTCCTTGCATGCTTATTCCTCGTTCCAAGTCCAAAGTTGGTCACCCACTGTCTTTGCTGTTTGAATTTTACTAACCCCATCAAATCATAACGGCAAAAATGCATATGTAAGCTAAGTGGCTGTTTGGCATGTGAAAGTCAAAATAAGCACGAAGAACGCCCAAAGATGAGAAGCAAAAAAAAAAAAAAAAAAAAAAAAAAAAAAAAAAAAAAAAAGAGTGTTTGGCATGTGAGTAAATATTGGTGGCATCAGGATTTAAAGTGGTTTTTTTATGAAGCAAGATGAAGTTGATTATTATCACATCAACTTCATGTATAAGATGTTTTTCGTACTGTTGCCCAAAAGTTTTTTTTTAAAAAAAGGTTGTGCCTTCTCTCTCCTCCTCTCATCTCGTCTCATCTTCAATTTAAAGTAGAGGATAAGTTTATTTAAGTATTCATTTTGTTGTAATTTTTTAATGATAACTTTACTATTTTATTTAACAAATTTATATTTATTTTAATTTTTTTATCTCAAAATATCACATTTTATACAACACATATATATTATTTATGTTATTTTTAGTCATTTTCTATCTCATCTACTTTTTTAAAAGTTATGTCAAACAAGCGTCCATAAAAGTTAATTAAAACGAACACATTATCTCCTACGGTTCCCCCACATCCAACATCGGTACATCCCATTCCATTTTATTATTATCAGCTCCCACACCTTTTTATTTTTTAACTTCAGAAATGATTGTTTAGGTCTCGTGAATACATCTAATTCAACTCACTAGTTAGTTAGTAGCCCCAACTCAAATTCATTCATGGAAAAATCGCTACGACACCTTAAGGTTAAAAAAAAGAAAAGAAAAGCAATCACCACAAAATCTCTTAATATGATCATTACAGATCGAACAAGTGAAACCTGTTTCCGCGCGTTTTGGTAAGAAAATTGTATACAGATAGATTCGGTCAAGAGGGACGATGACCTACGTATACTGCTGGCTTTGTGTGTGGCTGCATGTGTGTTTTGGACACTTGGGATTAAAACGAAATTAATCAGGCATACAAAAGTTGTGTGTTTTGCACTATACTATCAATTGATATGAATTCCTCAACTATTTTTTTTTAAAAAAAAAAATCATAATTTACGCCTTTGATTAAAGCTTGGCGAATTTAGTAATAAATGATATAAATAGTAAAAGCAGAAAAACGGAGGAAAAAGAAAAGGAAAGGATGAAAAGTGAAAGTGAACAAAATGATTACCACCAAGAAGGTAATATGATTAAAGTACAAGTTGCAAACACATTTGCAGCCAGACTAACAAAGTTCTATACAGCGTCAGATATTAATTAAAAGAGATACAGCAAATAAAGAAAAGTCCTTCAAGTCACAAAAGAAAATTAAAGTGCTCCGTGGCTTGTTTTTTTTGTTTTGGTTCAAATGATAAGGATCATTACCAATGAGACTCATCATTCTCTTTGTTCCAAAATTACTCTATCAGTACAGACATGATCGAGTGGTATTGTTCTCAAATTTTCACAACACTTTATTCCCTCCTCTTCTGTTTCATACACTTGTCACTTTCAGTTCTGTATTCTACTGTTCCTCTTCTTTTCGCTTCCAGTCTCAAGAAAATATACATCCCCTTCTTTGTGTTGCTTTAATAAAAAAAAAAAATTTGCTCAGAATGTTGCTTTAATAATTTGCAATATACTTTAGAGCATATCACTGGATTTGATGTTATAATATTATAGTTATATTATCTGAATACTTTAAATACTAGTTGGAGATATGGTTTTTATAACACTCTTCATTAGGGCACTCATAATTCTATCATATATATATATATATATATAATATATGCGCGCCTCTAATCCATCAATGAAAGACGTATAGTTCATTCTCATTTCAATATTTCCTTTTTTAACAAAAAAAAAAAACATGATTCAAATGTCGTGGAGTGGGAGTATGAGTGTTGACACGTACGTACAGAGAGGGAAAAGTATTAGTCGGATAATACAAGTTATTGTGATCCACTGATACAAAAGAGCAGGAGTAACATGAAAAGAAAGCCTGGCTAATTAAATTAAACATATACAAGACTTAAGAGTATGATGCAAGTTAATTAAGCCCACAAAGGGGGGGTGGGGATGAGAAAGTTGCCAACTTTTGTGGGCAGCCAAAGCCATAATGATATTTGTGTATATTTTCCCACTTGGTCAATGCGCTTCGGCCACTAAACCAGATCGAGTTACATATTCCGGGTATTAAAAATACATATCTTAATACAAAATTAAACATAAAATGATCAGACTGGTTAAAGGGCCCTCAACTTTAGGGCGGCTAGAGTTGGGCACATCGATTGAAGAATTATAATAAAGACAAGTGTAATTAATAGAGAGACCGAAAAGCTGGTTGCTTGGGGTTAAAGAATAGAAAGTGGAAGAGGAGCCATTTAACTAGCTAGGAGTCCAATAATTTGACTAATCAATCATATCTCACCTTAATTTTGAGTAGCTAGCCGTCTCAATAGAGAGAGGAAGGTGAATTTGAAGGCGTGGGCGCAAAGAATGAAAGGGTATGGGTGTGAATGAGTGTGGCTGATGTGAATAATGAAAAATCAGAGTGACTTTAATAACAAGAGAGAGAGAGAGAGAGAGAGAGAGAGTCAGATATAGATGAGAGAGGACATGTGCAGATGCTGAGTGTTGTGCCAACAATGGTACTGGAAACTGCAGATAAAAAACAGAGAGCAGTGCCCACAAATTATTTGTTTAATGTGCACTTTGCTTAAGCGTGCAATTGCTTGGACGCTTCTCAAATCAGTAATCACAGTGCTACCTAAGAATCTACCATATGCTCATATCAACATCTCTTTTGCTTCCTTTCATGCACTCGTCTCTGCTCCAATATTATTTTATGAATATACTAGTATCCACGAGCCATGGATTCAATTACCTATATGAAAAAGTAATACTCATACTTTCAAAACTACAATCTCAGGATAAGGATACAAATATGTGCAGGGTATATATTCGTATTCTATGAAGGTTGATAGATCCAAGCTGCTTTATTATATATATTTATGTATATCAAAAAGGGAAAAAGGCAAGAATGGGCGAGGGATTACAGGGAATATGGGAAGAGCAGGCACGAATGGTGAGTGGAGGCACAGTGCGGGTATATAAAAATCCATTTAATTTAATTAAACTATATATATATATATATATATATATATATATATATATATATATATATATATATATATATATATTTGACTCTGCAACCCTTGAACGAAGTAGAAGCTGTAAGGGTGTGCTTAAAATTAGAACAAGTTTGGAGTTACCAATCCCTCCACTCACACACTCACCGACACATATCCCATTTTTGCACTCTCTGCTGCTCCTCCCAATATCCTGGTTTTTTTTTTTTTTTTTTTTCTTTTAATGAACTTGTGTCTTAAAACACGTTTATGTAAATTAAGATAAAACTACTCTCACAAACTTACCTCATATACTGTAAATTACGTTGGAAAAACAGCTTATACTGTTAATCCAAATAAACATGAGTCGTGTGAGGAGTAACGGGAAAAAGAGGGAAAGAGAAAGTAGATTAGTGACGGTATTATATGACTCAATTACTAAATAGCCTATTACTAATTAATTAATGATTGAATTCCGTCGTAAATTAACTGTTTTTTTGCAATCGAGATTGTCATAATAAATAATTTGGCTCCCAAGTTTTCCCCCATGTTCTCTTCATTTGCTTCATCGTCCTCTGTTCACAACTTTAACTGTCAGCCCAATATATATGTACCAAAATTAGGATATAAGCATAATTTCATAACAAAACCTATCGTTAACTCAACTAGCTGTTTTCAATTTAATTTCCAAGTATACCTTTTTAAAGCCATGAGCATGTTATATAGAGTTAAAATCTAACTTTAGGTTCACCCAAAAGTATTAGAAAAGTTAAATTTCACCATTAGTTTGAATTATTTAGTATACTGAGTACATCCACCTCATCTTCTAGAGCCACATCATCATCCAAATTATTTTCAACTACCAACTAATTAATATATCATGGTTCATTGTGAATAACATGTTAACTTACAAAAAGAATCTGCCCATACATATCCAAATGCCTTGTACTCAAGACTTGAGTAGCAGAGCTTTCATATTCAGCTATAAAAATCTATAACAAGCCATATTGGACGCCACAAGTTACCAAAACACGAAAAGCCATATTATCCCAAGGATCGATGGTTAGGAAGAAAGGGGACAATTCAACAAAACGCATGGTGGCGGGTTCCATCAGAAGGCAATTCAGGGGGACATTTTTAAAATCACGAGATTAAAGCAACGGATGGTTGCTAAAGATGATCATCTCAATAAAAAGAATCAAACTTCGGGAAAATTACACCAAAGACTCACACAACACCTTCAAATACTCTGAACTCCCATGAGATTATCAAGAAATCCCATAGACCTTAACCGTAAATTTGTTTTTGTGTGGAGCAAAGCCCGCAATTTTTAATGGGTTTGGAGTATTTTAGGATGGGACTTTTGATTAAAACTTCAATCAAACTCGTATAAAGGAGGCC
The DNA here is from genome assembly GCA_019022615.1 of Acacia melanoxylon. Lineage (NCBI taxonomy): Eukaryota > Viridiplantae > Streptophyta > Magnoliopsida > Fabales > Fabaceae > Acacia > Acacia melanoxylon. Next base: position 11,614,394 of record JAFJYJ010000011.1, read on the forward strand.
CAACATATCTATAATTGGGCAGTCCATGTTTTCGCTTCCGATTCAGCCCTTATAATAAGTCTTATTACAATTTAAGAAAAAAAAAGAGTCTTATTACAATATTAATGGGATTAGAATTTAGAACCTCTTGATTTTTATTTTTAAAAAAAGAATTGAGAAGTCTGAACTGTAGGATGGGGGGGGAGAACTCTAGGTGCTCCTCGTCCGGTTCAAATGTTAGCTGACCTAGGCTGAGATTGTATCTAGCTACTGTTTCTGTTTTAGGTTCTATTGTGATTTGGTGGTGTAATACCATGTATTAACATCCAAGTGTAACGCTTGTCTTTTAGTTTAGATGGTGAGCAGTCTCACCTCGTAAAGAAGAGAACAGAAGTTTGAATCTCAAAAAGCGTATTTATTGAGAAAGGGGAAAATTTGTGCGCTTCAAGTTACAAAAGGGGAAACTTTTCTTCAAATAAATAAATAATAAAAATTAAAAAGTACATAAATATAATACCAATGTGTTTGATTTTAGTGTTGAGTTTGGTAGCCCACTCGTAGAGCAGATGGGTCGGTTCAGTTGAGAGTGTGGAGATAAATATGAAAGGTTAAAAGCCCATTGAGTGATCCGATACACAGAGTCCACTTTCATGGGATACTCTTTCTCTTAGCCCACATTCCCCTTTACCTGTCACCAATTCTAAACTCGCTTCAACTGTCAACCATTTTAGGGCCCGTTTGGTTGACAGAACTTTTAAAGAGGGAAAGGAACTCATAGGAGGGAAATGAATGGAAAGGAAGATTGAGAGGGAACTTAAAAAAGAAAAACTGTTTGGTAAACACGGGAATGGGCGAAGTTGAGGGAAAATAAAATGTTTGGTTTGAAGAATTGGGTGTGGGTTAAGTGGGAAGATGAGGCAAAATTCCCATATTGCGCCTAAAAATAAAAAACCTAGAAAAAGAAATTGGACTGATTTTTTTTTTAGCCATCGGACAAAAATGAACCCTAACCAAATCGCGGTGTGGTTCAAATGCAAATTGCAATACCCAGAAACGAACCCTAACCAAGATGTATGTGGAAGAAAATCGTGGGACATTACCCAGAAGCTGAATTGATAGAGAAACCAATAATGGTGATAATAAGCAGTGGTAAACCGTTTGGAGTATGCAAAGAAAAAACAGAGTTGGCAAGTGAAACGAACAAGATTGATTGTGAGAGGGAAAAGTTTAAAAAAGTCAGTACTAGTGAAGCGATCTGATGCACAATAGAGTGAAAGCAATTAAAATTGTGCCATTACGCTTACCTTCAATCGATCTTGGTTGCCTACTCGTTCGATTCAAGCTTGCCGTCGTCCAAGCTTCTTTCGTCTACTCCTTGTTGCAGATCGAAGCTCGATCTGGTTTGTATTTCGCAGGGGCTTTTCAGTCAAAAAATTTCACTCTCCTGGGACATTTTCAGGATCCCGCCATAAATAGAGGGAGCTGAAATTCCCATGTTTGTGAGAGCTTCGACAGAGGCGGGAAGGTGAGTTGTCATGAGGTGCGCGCGCCAAACGGTCTTTTTACGTGGGAACTGTATTAAGTTCCCTTTCCCTCCGCCGAATTCCCTCAACCAAACGGAAACTTAGTGTAGCATTTGAGTAAATACCTTCCACGGGTAGTATCTCTGTTTGTGTTTTTTTAAAAACATTGGGACCTAAGAAACAAAAATACCCACATCAAAAGAGAGAAGTAAGGACCCAGCCCTCGTAAGGGGAAAAGAAAACAAAAAAAAAAGGTAGACGGCTTGTGTTTTCGGTACAGACGTAGTCTGCTCCAATAAGCCTGATCAAGGACCTACAATTTAGTGTTTTTTTTTTGTTCGCTCAAGCAGATAGGCTGTTCGGGCCGTTATAAAAAATAGGAAAGCCTAATAGTGTAGATGGAGAAAAGAGCGTAATGGTGTAGAAAAAAATAAAGCCCAATGTAAAACCACCACACCCACAAAAACGTATGCTATCTTATCTAAAATTGCATAATGATTTGGATGAGTTTTGTGAAATTTTTAAATCCATCATCCTTTGATGAAATCGATAATAAATAAGTACAAATTATATGGCCTAGTCAATTATAATAGTTTGACACGGTAAATTTTTTTTTCCCCCCTTTTTACGTAACCACGCTCTTAACACAACAGCTGTGATAGTTTGAGCCTTTGAGCAATTTATTTCATTATTAAGGGCTTTTCTGTGTGTGGGTATGGTATGTATACATTTTCAATAACTCAGGGGGTTCAGACTTTATGGAAGGAGGGAGAAGCGTATTGCCTCGTGTAAATACATCTTACATCTTTCAATCAAATACTACATTTACACTACAAAAGTGGTATTATAATTAGGAACGGAGCGAGTATTAATTTTGCTTATTTGATTGCTTCTTGGTCTTCGAGCTCGTTTAGGATAAAGGTGGAATAAATGATTTTTTTTTTTAGAAAATCCAAATTAAAGATCTGATTTGTATTTAAGATAGCGGTGGCAGAAGTAACTTTCTTTCATATTCGCTCTTATTTAGATGATTATTTGATATTGAAAAGGACTGAATATCTTATTGAATTATATATATATATATATATATTAGTTGTATATATTGTAATAATTTAATATAAAAAATTTAAATTTGATTAAAAAACTTAAAATTATTATTTTAGAAATTACAAAACTCTAAAGTACTTAATTAAATATATTATAATTGATAAATTAAAATGTATAGAAATGTATATTTAATAGTACAAGATTTATTAGATCACCTATTCCTAACATTTTTCTCTAAAAGCTGAAAAAAGTCTCACCAAAAGCTAAAAAAGGATACTTTTGAAAAAAGTCACTTTTTTTTTTTTTTGGAAGCGCATCATTTACAGAAGCTATCACAAACGCATATTGTTCCTTAGTCGGGCTTGTGGTCATGCCTAAAATGCAGATTGTGGGCAACTCTGCTGCATAAACAAATCTGTTATAAAATCCCACATGTTATATGGTTTTTATTTGGATTTCATGACCCTTGGCGACCATTCTTAGACTTGTTTAATATTTTATTCATCGATATCCCACGTGGCAAAAAGAAGCAGTAGGTAAAAACAACCAAAGAAAATAAATAAAGGTTGGTTATAAATGTGACGAAAAAGGGTTCACTTACCAATCATATTACCATGTAAGGGAGACTCGTTGGCAAAAAAAATCATGTGTTACGGATTTATATTAGGCCCAATAGCAGTATAGAATCCGACAAAGAATATATTGTATATCAGGATCTATCTATAATGAAGGAGGATCATATCTTATCTACAATCTAGGTATATCTACATGCATATCTGGTAGTTAGGATATCGGGGCCATGGATCACATAGGGCCCATATCAACCTAAGGTACACTATATAAATATAGAGGTCAAACCCTAAGGTATACAGGTTCTAACCCTAATCTATTTACATACAGTCACACAAAACACACACCCCACCCTTTTGGCTATACGTTTGTGTGTGCCTTGAACTACGCGGGCTTTGATCCGTTTACGTGACGTAGGCGCAAACGTTGTTTTAAATGATCAATTCAATCAATATCAAACATCCATTGATCAAGCATTAAATGCAGATCTGATTGTACACCAACACCATGTAAATGAGATTCTCTAAGCGGATGTTCAGTGTTGTTTGGCAATCACATTGTCGTTTAGTAGTGGGTTGGAGCATCTTGTAACTTGATGTCATTAAAAAAAATGTTGAGTGTTGTTTTCCAATGGGAAATCTGACACATGTACGAGCATATGCTCTGTGTTTTCACTTTTCATCATCACGTTGGCTCTTTTTTCAATAAAAGTAAAGGAGTCTGTTTATGGAGTAAGTGGAAAAGAAGTACCGTAATAAAGAAGGCGCTAGGAGTGAGACAGGAGATTCCACCTCCACTCCTACAACAATAGACACAAAAAAAGCTGCATGGAGACTGGAGAGTCTTAATAGGGGGACCCCACCACGTGTTGTTTTGTGCCGGATTTTTTGGATTTCTGTCTTCACGCCAATTACATCAACCTCATTATTTATTTATTTACATGCGTCCTACATACTCCCTCTGTTCCTTATTATAAGGCACCAACTAACAAATCTCACAAACCAATAAAAACAGTTAAAATAAAGTTCTTATAATTAAAGTAATTTTCAATACAATTTAACTAAATTCTAATATTTTCAATATTACCCCTATTAATGGAAACAAAACTAAATTCTAATATTATATTAATTATTACATTCTTCTAAAGGAACGGATTTACTCACTACCCTCATTAATTATCAATGAGCCATTAGATCAATCTAACATCTCAAGTGTGCCACACAATCATGCTTTTTTAATTTAAAAACAAATAATAAATTTTTTTAAGATCCAAAAAATATATTTACGCGTCAAAAAAGAATTGACTTTTTTTTTTCGATGGCAAGATCGGTCTATTTGGATATCTTTTTAAAGTCTGCGGAATATTTTTTCAAGATCCTCAAATAATTTTTGAAGATCATGAAATATTTTTCAATAAGATCCGTCTCTTGAAGTATCTTTTTTAAAGATCTGCGAAATGTTATTTTAGATCCTAAAAAAAATATTTTATAAAAAGCGGAATATTATTTCAACCAAATAAATTTGTTAGTTCATGATCTTGATTTATAATAATTTTAGGAATTGAAAAAATATTTCAGAAATATTTATTTCAAAATTATCTAAAAATGGTTCATATTTTTAAATTCTTTTAAATTAAAAAAGTATGACCACTTTTTATGCACATTCCCTTCTAAATGACTCCTTCGCCCCTCCCTTTTCATGCTTTTCACCCTTCTCCGTTCACACTTAACCGTAGGCGGATTTAGGTGTTATGGACTTGCCCCCTTTAATTTGGTTTTTTTTTTTTTGCTAAATATATATTTGATAGTATTGATAATATGATAATTATGATAAAATTTTAAAAAATAAGATATAAAAGGATGACATTGTAATTATTTTTATTGTAATATATTTTTGTTATTAAAATATATGTATTTGAAACTTATTGAGTGTCACCATTCATTATAATTTATAATTTATGTATTTGCATTTCTAATAAAGACTTGGCCTTACTTTTTAAAATGACAAGTTTGTAAAACTATCCTTCTTTTATTACATCATCGTATTCATTTGATTTGAGAATATTTCTTTGATATTATTTTCTTTTCTTATTTATATTTTTTTATTTTTTAATCCCCACCATTAATATCCCCTTGAATAATTTTCTGGATCCGCCGTGCATATAACCCTTTTTTAAGCCCGAGGTGGGGACGTTTAATGAATGTCACGTATGTTCGAACGTCAAAGTTTAATGAACAAAATATTAATATAATATCGGCGCATGCATGAACAAGCGCATAAAATTAAAAACAAATTGTCTGGCTGGGCAGCGAAGACTCTATCACTTGCGGGCCGTATCACATTAGCAAAATCTGTATTATCTGCTATATCAGTATATGCAATGCAGACAACGAAGCTGCCACCTGGGATGTGTAGCCGCATTGACCGACATATCAGAAATTTTGTGTGGGGTAGCATGGGTAATGAACGGAAGCCAAGCTTGGTAAAATGGGATGAGATGTGTAAACCTTACAAAGCGAGCGGTTGCGGTTTTAAGAGACTAGAACAACAAAATCAAGCTTTCCTGATGAAGCTTGGTTTTACTCTTAGATCTCAACCGGAGCTTCTTTGGGTACAAGTCCTTCGAAAGAAATATGGGTGGGATGATTACCAGGGTCCTTACAGGAAAAACCACAATTGTTCTTATTTATGGAGGCATATTAAGAAATTATGGTCTGACGTGGAACTTGGCATAAGATGGGACGTTGGTGATGGTTCTCGTACTCGGTTCTGGACTGATTGTTGGCTATCGAAGACAGGTCCCTTACACCTACGGGCATTCAGAGATATCACGGAGCATGAGGCTTCCCTTCCAGTTAGCCACTTTGTTACCCCTGAAGGTAATTGGAACTGGGACCGGTTTCATGGTGACCTCCCTCAGCATATTCTTTCCTTAATTTCAGGTTGCAAAGCACCGGATGGTGAGGATGGTGTTGCTCGATGTTTTTGGGATCGTTCACCTGATGGACATTTCTCTATTTCCTCCGCCTATGAGATGCTTTGTGATGCTGAGATCGAGGAATCTAATCGCCTATGGGAGGTAATCGGAAGTGGGATGGTGCCCGAGAGAGTTAGAGTTTTCCTTTGGCTAGCGGCACGTAAAAGATTACTTACCAATGCAGAGAGGTGCCGACGCCATATGGTGGACTTGGATCGCTGTATGCGTTGTGGAGACGTTGTAGAGGATACGAGATCATGTATTACGAAAATGCGGGTTTGCCCGGGAAGTCCGGGAGTTACTTGATGCCAATAGATCAGATACAACGCTTCTCCAACATTGATTTCCTGATTTGGATGCTACAGAATCTTGGAACCAATCGTCAATGTCTTAACGGGCGAGCCAAATGGGCAAGCTTATTTGGTTTAACATGCTGAAAACTTTGGGAAGCTAGAAATAAGGTTGTATTTCGAATGTTCATCTTCAACCAACTCAACTCGCTCGGGAAGTGATGCTTTTAGGCGATTTCAATGAACAGCAACGGAACTCGTTTGTTCAAAGACGTGGTGACCGCCCGAGGAAAACGGAGAGGATTATTAAATGGCGTAAACCTTCGGGTAATACTATCTCCTTGAGCTGCGATGGGGGCGAGAAAGAGCGATTCTAGACTTGCGCAGTGCGGGAAGTTTACTTCGGGATCATGAGGGACGTTGGATAGCGGGTGTTGCCGACACATTGGTACTCGCACCTCTCTCCAGCGGAATCGTGGGCCCTCATGGATGGCCTTCAACCGGCATGGGATAAAAAGGCTTCGGGACGGTGGAAGTTCAAATAGATTGTTTGGTTGCACTAAGTTTAATTCTTAGAGAGGAAGGACACGTTAATCCACACATGTGTTTAGTCCGGAAGATTCAACGTCTTCTAGCCCAGGAATAGTTAGTAACTGTTACTCATACTTTTCGTGAGGGTAATCGGTGTCCGATTTTCTTGCTACATATGCTCTAAACCGGAGAGAGGATACCACATATTAGAAGAGCCACTTTGGTGACCTTCAACGCTTCCTCCTACAGGATGTAGAAGGTATCGGACGAGCAAGATTTTGCTTTAGTACTTCCTGATCTTTGAAGATCAGTCCCTATTGTAAACAAAAAAATATATATATGAGATAGTCTGCTTATTCTATTTCTAGGAGCTTATTTGATTTTTCTTAAAAATAGATATTTATTCCGACAAAATATGTAATTCTTTTATGGGGTTTGCACTTCTCATGTTGTATAAAAAGAAAAACATTCCTACTCATACATGATATGGTAGGACCACATATTTTTTAAAAAATAAAAAACTCAAGCACGGAAATTGAAGTAATTATGACATGAGGATACATTTATCTTACAATATAAGAAGTGTATTTCCCTTCTTTTATACTCAGAAACTAACTATAAAGCGAATATGAATCCATTCAATAATACCACTCTGGTTCTATTTATAAGTCTTTTTTGACCAAATAAATGAGATTGTGACAATTTTGTCCATATTAATTGTACCAATGAAAATAGAGAGAGAAGAAAGAGTTGAAAGGTACCCAATCATAAATGAGGGTAAAGTTGAAAATTCACCCCATAATCATTGAGTTAACTACCTCTCCTTAGTATGTGTGATTTAGTTAAAATGAACTTATAATTAGGACCAAAGTAGTAAATACTCAGGTTTTTTTTTTTGTCGAAGTAAATACTCAGGTTCAGTATTGACAGCTCATTAAATTTTCAGAGCCTGTGTTTTACTGAATAGTTAAATACGAGTCAACCGATATTTTATTTTTGGATGCCCATTAATTAATGAAGGACATTGGTCAGTATATGTGGTATACGTGTCCCTTAAAATGCACACGCGCGCGAGAAATAATGGCATCCAGGTAAAAAGCTTGGGGAAAAAAATAGGTTTTAAGGAACGAAAAAAATTATAAAAAGTTTTTTGAAATCATCAAATTACGTTTCGGCCCGAGGACACATTGTAATTATTTGTATGGAGATTTTTAAATGTTGTTGTTAATACATGCGATTTTAAATTTGTAAATACACGCATTTTTTGTTGTAAATAGTCGGGGACTTACATTGTAATTATTTGTATGAAAATAAAATCCGGGTTTTTAAAAGTTGTTGTAAATACATGCATTTCATTTGTAAATACAATTTTACATTGTAAAATGGCCATATTTTAAATTTTGTTGCAAATGCAACATTTCCGTCAGGAATCTACGCTTTTTGTTGTAAATGGATATACATGTTCAAAATCCAGGGTGTTTAAATGTTGTTGTAAATATACGCATTTCATTGTTAATATATCGTTCATTTCCGTTGTAAATGGTCGGGTATTTAAAAATTGTTGTAAATATATACATTTCGCATTGTTAATACAAATAATTACACGAAGTCCTGGGGCCTTAGCGTAATTTGATGATTTGAAGACTTTATTATAATTAATTCCCTTCTTTAGGACCTGAGCGTAATTTTCCCAAAAGCTTAGGGCGTGAGTCACGTTGGGATCCAAATGTGTGGAAACTTCTGCGAAATAGTGACCCCCGGATTGGAATTATGGGAATTTTGTTTCTGTCCCAATTACTAAATTGCATTCCCCGGTTATTTCCATTATTATTTCTTTCTTTCTTTCTTTCTTTCTTTCTTTTATTTTTATCTTTTTTGGGCCACACCACAAATAAATTATGCTTTCGCTTGTCACTACTTTTAATTCACCCTTTTTGGTATTCTCTTCTTTTCCGGTTTTCACATGTAACTAATCTCTAAACACGTGGTGGGGCGTTTAATTTAAATAAGGGAAATTTTCGTCACGTGACATAATTTCACTCAATCTATAAGGCTTTCTAAAACTTCATTACATCTCTCTTGGTCAAAATAAAATTAATTTTTATTGTGAAAAGAGAATGATTACCATTCTTCTATTTTTTAAGAAGAGCACTTATTAGGCAAATAAGGATATTTACAAGATAAATAGAGACATTCATAAAATAAATATGGGTATTTATATGACAAATAAAATGATTCTAAAGAACCTATGGAACTAAAAACATTTTCGTTATTTACAAGACAAATAAAAAACTCAAGAGACAAATGTATGCATTTACAAGAAAGATACGACAATTTACAAGACAAATAAAGTAAAAGCTTTGTATGTGTGGGATAGCAGTGGAAAAAGTAAAAAGCTTTATTTTTTAGTCTGACTTATAAAATTTAGATTTTGTAATGTGATTTATGTTTGGACCGTCGGTAGCATAAATGGCTTTCTGAAACTGAAATTTGTTTGGATTATTATTTTGAAAAGCAAGTTTAGATGAAAAATGACATGAATCTTATTAAATAAAGCATAAATATTATATGTGTGTGTTGTGAAAATTTTCAGAAAATTGTTTAAATGATCAATGAAAAAGAAAATTTAAAGATAAAAGACTGAAAAAAAGCATAAATTTTATATAAAAAAATAGGTAATTGATTATTTGGAAAAAATTTAACAATACTAAACTACTTAAATATTTTAGGAAAAATGGGAAAAATTCTATTAAAAAATTAATTGGTGAGAATAATCTAAATCAAAGTATTATCATGATTTTTATATAAAAATGATCAAATGATTCTTACCAATTAAATTTCTTATTGACTTAAATCAAAGTACTATCATGATTATTAACTTTTAAGTGAATTTATATTTATGACAAAAAAAATCATTTATAAAGATTTATGATAAAGATTTTAATAGTATTTCAATTCAAAAAAGTGGGATCCAACATATTTCTTTCATAAGTTACTTTTCTCTCTATCACCGTAGAAAAGTCAAAAGCAATAAGTTTAAGCTTATTGTTTAAGCTTTTTTTTTTTTTCCTTCAAAAGCCCAATTGAAAAAAGTCATAAAAAAACATTCAAAAAGTCAAAATAAATCATAAGCATGTTTGCGCATCTAAAAGTAGATGGTTAAACGCAATCCCAAATATAGTCTCTTCACCCTAAAACTTAATTTTATTTTGATATATCAGTTGCAGTGAAATTTTAGAAAGTTTTAGAAATTAATTGAAATTTTTCCTCCAATTAATGTCACATATATGTTATTGCATGGATTATTGCGTGAATAATCTCTGAGATAATTCAAAAAAAAAAATCAAAACTTTTGAGGAATTGAACCAACATTGGTCAAGTAACCCGCTTGGATTTGTGATAGTAATTTTTTTTTTTTTTAACAATTTGACTTTTACAAATTTAAGATAAAGTAAAGTCAAATTATAAATGTGATTTATGTTTGGATTGACAGTGAAAAAGGTGACTTTTTGCCAACCTGAAACTAAAATTTGTTTGAATTATTATTTAAAAAATAAAGTTGCATGAAAACCACTAAAAATGAGATGAGTTTTTTATTAGATGAGTGTAATCTGATAATAGATGTATTATTGAATACTAAGTAACACTTAATTATATATATTTTTTATAGTTAAATTTTTATAAAAAATAAAAATAATCTTAAGTTTTTTTAACTAAATAATATTATATTATTAAAGTTAGAATTACTTTTTTCCAACATTTTTTGGCCAGCAAATATTTTTTTGCAACTTAAACCCGTATATGTTTTGGTTAATATATATATATATATATTCCTCATCTTTTTTCACCAACACAAAAGAAGACAAAGTAGAAAAAGCGGCAAGGAGCCAAGGACAAAATAGGATCATATGATTTGGAGGATTGATGTATGGGTCCCATGACAATTTTCCAACCACTATGACCCACTCACTATGAAAAGGAAGTCTAATGAATTTTTTTATAAGAGTTTTTTTTTTTTTGGTGAAAAACACAACTGAAAAAAAAAATCAATCCAAACACACCTTAGAGTTGGCTTCCATCATCTTTCATTTTCCATCCTATCTTTCAATCTCGATCAGTCGTTGGATTGAAATCTGAATTGTTCATATTTCATCTTTTATAAAAATATTATTTTAAAATATTTTTTAATAATTTAATAATTTAATAATATTTTTTTATAAAAGATTAAACGCGAACGCTCGTTGATTTCAATTCAATTTGAAATCGGAAGAAAAAAAGAAGAGAAATCCGGATAAGAAAGAACAAGGGGCCAAAAAGCGGCAAAAGGGTGCTTCAATCGAGAATACTGGGGGCGATGTGAATAGTACATTTTACAGTTTTTTAATGGTTAATATAATAAGGGGACACAAACAAGTGTGGCTTTGTGCTGGAATTTTGGGATTTCTGTCGTCACGCCAATTACGTGCATGCAGTTTGTTTTTACAGCGTAAAGTAAATTTATAAAAAGATTTTTGTCCCCCACTCATATAAAGATACTTTTAATTCCAAACGGGCGTGAATTCAAAGAGGCCTACATTAAACTGATTATTTATTTGCATATGATGTTTTAAAAAATATATATGATATTAATTAATTTAAATATTTTTTTTATTTAATCAAATTATGTAAATATATCTTATATTAAAAATCTTTAAACACATATTAGGACATTTAATTAATCTTTGGTCAAAAAATACATTTAATTAATCTCACTTATGTGCGAAGGATTGGTGAGAAAATAATTTCTTAAAGCCTTCATATTAAGATAATGTCTGGGGCATGAACTTGATTACGACTAGGATAATGCTATGACGTGAGTTGCTTAAGTCACGTGTGATGTGGATGGTTTGCATATTTTGGGAGAGTACCTGATTTTCTAAAAAAATAAACATGTAGTTCTTTTAACATGTAGAAATTATTACAAATACTAATTCATTCAACAATAGAGAATAACTAACAACGGATTAGAGATTGGATTTCCAATTTTTAAATAGAGACGAAGTGTTATTTCAAGTGAACAGATTAGTTTTTTTTTTTTTATGATGCCAATAAATGAATGAAGTGTACCTTGATTTTGCATTGCATTAAATAGATAAATTTTATTTTATACCCGATAAATAATGCTGTCCAGATAAAAAGCTCATGTCGTGAGTCACGTTGGAATCCAAATGTGTGGAAATTTGTGGGCACTGTCCATACTTTTTCTTAACGTTTTGTAGTGATTAATTAAAAGGGGACACGTACGGGACAGGAGGTATCACATTGTTTTTTAATATTTTTTTTTGCCAACCATAAATTATCCTATCGCTCGTCAATTTTCACCTGTTGGTATCAGCTTCTTTTCCGTCTTCACACATAACTTTTTTTTAATCAACAAGACAAGAGTTACTTCTTGGGATGTCGTCTTCACACATAACTAACCTTCAAGAGCGTGGTGATAGGATATGATTGAGTGAAGGAGAAGGAGCATTTTATTTGATATTATTCGTCTTTTGTCGTCTAAGATTGAGTTCTCTTTGTCTTTTACCCCAAAGGGGGTAACCGTGCCACTGATCTTATTGCAGCTATTGTTTATAAAGGGGTATGTCCAATCGGGTGGGTTTTACAACCAACATCGTCTTTATCGTCTATTCTAACCTTAGATACCCAGAAGGTGGATATTGTTCCTATTGTTGCTTCTTTCCCCGTTCTTTCATTGAACGGTGATTGTTTGTAATTTGTTTTATTTCTGTGTATTCTGTTTGTGTGTAATTTGTTTTAGACCTTCTGTGTCTTTGCTGCTGTTTATCTTCCTGCTGTTATCCTTCTTTGACTTGGGTTTGTAATCCTTTTGATGGTTTAATATATGTTTCCTTTGACAAAAAAAAAAAAAAAAAAGGAGAGCGTGGTGGGATATTAAATTATATTAAATTAAAAATCTCTGGGAGACTAATCTCTGAGAGAATTCATGAAAAAAAAAAAAACAGAGAAGGTATATTAATATATAGGGGGTTAGTGTTAATGTTCGTCAAGGGTGATAAGCATAAAAATTTGGATCATCCAATTCTAATTTGGATAGTAGAAACTTAAATTCTTTTTTCTTCCATGTTTAAAACTGATTAATTAAAAACGTTAAATCTAGACATCGGAGACTATATTTGAACCATACAAATTTCAGCATATCAACGAGAGCACTTTGGTGTTGACTACTGATGATAATTGTGATCAGTGGTGGAGCCACACTAGCGTAGAGCAGAGAATCAGGGTCGGCCCGACAGGGCCTGGGAGTAAGGAAAATATATGTTTTTCAAAGTCCGGCCCGATAATATCAGGGCCATGAGCCGGCCTTACAGGGCTTGAAAATTACTATTCCAAATTTTAACTATTTTTTTTCGATTTTTTTAAAGAAATATAATTAGTAAATTGTAATAATTAAAGTTCTAATGTATCAAATAAATGTTATCAATATTAATATCTAAACAATATAAATCGTCAATAAATAAACACATTCATTAATTCGTAACAAAAAAACAAATAAAACACAAAGAATATGTTTTTTTCCCTATTTTTTCAAAAAATATTAAACAAAGGAATTGTTTTATGTATCACGACAAAATGTCTTTCCCTCTCGTAATTTTGTATGTGTCTGATTCCTTCGGTTCATGCATTGATTTTCTTGATAGGTAAAAATAATTATACTTATTTTACACCAAATATATTTATAATTTATTACTTATATAATATTGTAATACCAAAGTATGTGTTTATTTAATATGAAAACATCTCTTCTTTAAAATTTATAATAACTAATTATGTGTTTTTATACATAATAATAATAAACATAAAAAAGGTTATAGTTTAAATTAAAAAAATCTAAGTAATTACAAATAAACACATTCATTAAGTGGAAGTCAAAGTAATTAATTTTTTTTTTAAAAAAAAGCTACAGTTAAACGGGTCTACTGGTAGGCCCGGTCATTCTCGGCGCCTTACAGGCGCTAATTTCAAATTTTCGACATATTTTTTTTTGACCCTGCAGGCCAAGACATGAATTGCATATGTATCTTACTCCTTATGGTGGTTCTGTGTTTGGCGTTTACTCTGCCTCTACGAATTTGGTCCCTATTTTCACTGGGTTTTAGGAGTGTTAATGTGTTGTTATAATGAATCCTTATAGTGGTTATGCTCTTTTTATTTATTCAAACACTATTGGGTATTATTAGGAGTGTTAATGTGTCATAAGTTAATAATTTTTCTGATTGTGATTCACTGATTCTGTTTTCTCTATTTTTCCAAGAATCCCCGTGAATGCCTTCTATTATCCTTACACAAAAACCAACAAGATATCAGGAAATCATCTTCTTAGTTTCATAAGATGTTTATTCAAACTTTCAAGGAATGAAGAATCGAATAATGCTTTTGTAATCATTCTGTTGTAATAGTTTAGTTGACTCTTGATTATTATTTTTCTATGTTGAGTTAAAGTTTTCTTTTCTTTTTTTATTATATTTTTTAATGCATTTAAAATTTTCCTTAAAAATAAAATCACGTGTCTATAAAATTAGAATTTGTGATGAGCACTAAAACCATACATACTAACCATGCCACACTGAAAGGGTTTCAAATTTTTCTTTCTTACAAAAAAAAACACGTGTCTATTAAATCATGATGTAAAACAACAAAGCGTGTAATCTAAAACAAAATAAATGCAATGTTATAGTAATTTTTTGCTCAGAATGTTATAGTAATTTGGGCTACAGTACATGAATGCTTATTTCTCCGGGAAGAGGTGTAAATAATAGCAATTAGAGAAATATAATGAAGAATCTTGTATATATTAATCATATAAGAACAACATGCTCATATAACTCAATTGGGTTTAATAATGATCTTCTCTCACTTGAGAGTGATTAACAGCTAACCCTAACTTAGGGATCTAAGAGGGACTTCTCTATCTTGAGAGAGACCCACATTAACCTTCACTTATTATGGTGTGGATGTTATTGTCCTACACACAAAACTATATTAGCTAAAATCTTTTATATAGACTAAGATCTTAACCAACTAACTAATAATTTAATATTAATATCACCATGATAAGGTAAAGAGCCCGTTTGGAGTGTTTGTTAGAGCCTATTTGAATTTAACTTTTGGGATTTACGAAGTAAAAATAAGTTTTGGAGAATAACTTTTGGATAAAAATGATAGTGTTTGAATATTATCATAATAACTTTTTTAGGGTCAAATTTACCAAAAAAGACATTAGCTTTTGGTATAATTACATATAAAGGATAAGGTTGTATTTTAAATATTGTAACCATTATATTCCATAATAAATACCAAAAATTACATAAAATTGTTAGAAAATATAAATTCCTACCATTAGTAAATTATGTAACATGATAAAAATTAGATAAAACATATATGTATTAATAAATTGTATAGACAAAAATATTTTTAACATATAAAAATATTTTGGTATAATTGAATATAAAGGATACGGTTGTATTTTAAATATTTTTAACATTAGATTTCATAATAAGAATACTTGATTGGTACTGAAATTATAATTTTTATCGTCTTAAAAATTTATTTTATGATGTTGAAAAAATATTTCAGTGTAATGACTAATCTTTAAAAAAAAAATTGAGGGTACTGATGGATACTAAAAAAATGCATAAGGATACTGAAAAAATATTTTAGGGTACTGACTAGTACTGAAAAAATATTTCTCATAGTCTTAAAAATTTATTTTAGGATATTAAAAAATATTCTAGAATCTTGTGATACTAAAACGATATCTTAAGAATACTTGACGGTTCTTTGGAAAAATATTAATGATGGAAGAGGAGAAAGAAAAAGCTGAAACAAATAATTTTTTTTCAAAACCTTGGTTTTTCGTGTCGAATAGCTTTGGAAAAATGGGGTGTTTGGCAAACTGGAGGTAAAACCTAAGTTTTGTTTCCAAAATCTAGATTTTGAAATCATCCAAAGAGGCCATGGTGTCTTAAAATATAAACTTCATTAAAACATTTATGGCACCTTTTTTTAACTATACTCCTTAAAAGTATTTATTGTCTCTCTCACTTATCATCTTTACAAATAAGAAGATAGTTAAAAAAATACTACATATACATTGCTCTTAATTAATTTTGATGAAGGAGTAAAAACTAAACAAGATCATGAAGAAAGTGAGAAAGAAGACGCTAGAAGTGAATCAGGAGATATAAGAAAGAACAAGGGGTTAAAAACGGCAAAAGGGTGCCTCAATCGAGAATCCCACGGGCGATGTGAATAGTACATTTTACCGTTTACAATAAGGGGACACAAACAAGTGTGGCTTTGTGCAGGAATTTTGGGATTTCCGTCGTCACGCCAATTATATATGTGCAAGAAGTCTGTTTTTACAGTGTTTTTTATGATATATTTAATAAATTTATAAGAGGAATTTTATTTCAACTTATATTACTTTACCACGAATTCAAAGAACCCTACATTAAACTGATTATTTATTTGCATATGTACCAAATACAAGTTTTTTAATACATGGATTTCCTTCAAAATTACTACCCTTTGGCTTTTGCTTTCTGTTTTCGTGATTTCGACTCTCCACCTACGTTTCCACATACTCCCTCCCACAACAAATGTAAAACATATTTTAGTGAGATAATTTTGATCTTAAATATAAGTTGTAATTTTTATATTTATCAATATTTTTTTAATTTATTCTTATTAATACCCTCTTAACAATTGTTAAGGAGACACTAATACAAAAAAGCCTTTTAAGATTAGGACAAAAACGCTTCGTAAGATCGGATCTGGAATCGGTCTCGTTAAAGCGCGGTATTAAAAATATGTTAATAATACCGGATGAACGACTGGTCTTAAAAAAATTGTTTCTAGACCGAACTTTTGAAATATCCGGTCTTAAAAGTGTTTCAGAATAATAATAATAAAAAAAAAAACTCAAATGAAACAATTGGTCCCAAATCACTAGATCAGACAACATTTTGAATGTCCTTACGTCATTAGCAACGAAGAACCAAGAGAAGATTGGAAGCAACAACAACAAGAAAAACAAAAAAGAAGATTACAAACTTCAGAAATAAGAAAAAATAACAAGAAACAGAAATCATTTACCATGGAAATAAAATTTAAATCAATATACAATCAGAGGTGAAATTGAAGTCCAGATCTACAAAAAAATCACAAGCATAAAGAAACCAAATCTAAGCAGGATCCTCTTGTCGGTACTAACAAAACTTCAAGCAACCAAAATCGAAGTCCAGATCTGAGCAGGAGTGGTCAAGATAGGAATAAATAGACTTACGTAAGAAGAGATCTAGGCTTGATTTTAAGCTGGATCTGTGCGAAGACAGCGTGGGAGGAGCCATAGATCGAAGAGGAAGGAGCCGCCGTCATCCAGAATCCTCGAAGTAGTACGCTTTCGCTGTTGCTAAGGATTGGAGTCGACGCGCCATCGCAAAACCCTCGAAGCATCTCACCGCCAACGTTGCTAAAGATTTGATTGTGTGGCTCTTGGGATGACTTACAAAGATTGCGAGTAGGTTAGAGGAAGATGATAGCATTCTTGCTGAGGATTTAACCCGCGAGGCTCTTGGGACACTCTTTGAATCTATAACTAAGTAAATGTTATATCACCAAGAAGACAAAGTAGACTCTCGGACTTAACAGGTCTAGCGAATTTAGTTTTTTTTTTTTACACTTTTAAGACCGGATTTTTGAAACAAGCGGTCTTAAAAGTATACTTTTAAAACCTGTTTTTTGAAACAAGCGATCTTAAAAGTGTTCATATATTTACGAAATTGTCATCGGTAAATATTTTTTTAAAAAAAAACACTTTTAAGACCGGTTGTTTGAAACAATCGGTCTTAAAAGTATACTTTTAAGACTTTGTTTTTGAAACAACCGGTCTTAAAAGTGTTTTATATATTTACGAAATTACCACCGGTCATACTTTTTTTTAACACTTTTAAGACCGGTTGTTTGAAACAATCGGTCTTAAAATTATACTTTTAAGACCTGTTCTTTTGAAACAATCGGTCTTAAAAGTGTTTTATATATTTAAAAATTACCACCGGTCATACTTTTTTTTTAACACTTTTAAATTAAGTTGTTAGAAAGATTTTAGGAATTAAGTTAGCAGATCATGGTTTTTTGAATTTCGTAATTAAATTTCTGATTATAATCATCTTAATTAAGTTGTTAGAGAGATTTTAGGAATTAAGTTAGCAGATCATAGTTTTTTGAATTTCGTAATTATATTCCTGATTGTAATCCCTAGATTATAGGAACTACCTAGGTCAAAAGATTATTTACTTATTAGTATCGGTATATAATTCCAATAAAGCGAAGGAATAAATCATCGCATTCTTGGACTCATCTCTGATTAGCGTCTTCTCACGATATTTACGAAATTGCCACCGGTCATACTTTTAAGATCGCATATTTTATAGTCGGTCTTAAAAGTATTCTATATATTTACGAAATTGCCACGGTCATACTTTTAAGATCGGATCTTTTATAATCCGGTCTTAAAAGTGTTCTATATATTTACGAAAGTGCCACGGTCATATTTTTAAGACCGGATCCTTTATAATCCAGTCAAAAAGTTCTTTATATTTACGAAACGCCACTTAGGTCATACTTTTAAGACCTGATTCTCTATAATCCGGTCTAAATGAGGCGGTCTTAAAGCTATTTTTTGCACTAGTGAGAGGATAGTCAATAGAGGAATTAAGGAAGATGACTATGGTGTTTTAAAAAATACATATCATATTAACTATCTTTCTTAATCTAATCAAATTAGATAAATATGTCTTATATTAAAAATCAAAAGAGTGTAATATAAGATCTCATCTTTATGCACGTGTTAGGACATTTAATTAATCTCACTAATAAAAACGTAGAGGTGTCAGGAATTTTAAGTCCCTCAATCCAGAGTTTTTCTCTCGTTTCTGTCTTCTCCTCCGTGAGAGACTGTGTGGTTCCCCGGTGAATCTCTTGTGCTCCACCGGAGTTCCCTGTACCCTTATCTAGTACTGTTCGTATTCGGGGTCAGTCCACCTTTTCCGTGAAGATGGAGGAAGGTTTAGATACGTGAGGTAGAATACGGAAGGAAGTGTCTTTGAATCGGGTAGGAGGCCCGACAACCTTGGGGGGTCTTTGGTAGGCAAAATCATAACCCTTAAAATTATACATATTCCAACGTCTTTATCAAGTAATAAAGAAAGTTTGGCGGTTTGAGTGGAGAAGTGGAAGTTCACGATATTGACCGGAACCAACTGACCTTCCTTTTCCGGTTTCACAAGCACGATGATTATGTAAAGATTCTTAAAGGGCGACCATGGTCCATTCAGGGCTATTTGTTAAACCTTCAACTTTGGGATGATCTTACGGTTCTCAAAGATGTGGAATTTAAATATGAACCCTTTTGGCTTCAATTCCATGGACTCCCTATAGCGGCCTTTGAATGTTCGAATGCTAAAACTCTTGGTGATGCGATCGGTGAAGTTCGTGATGTATGAGGCTCCTCCGGTCGATGGAAAGATGACCCGGAGTTGTGTTAGAGTTCGTACTTTGCTCAATTTAGAAAATCCTCTAACGACGGGGTTCTGGGTTCCGAGGAAAGGAAAGGAAGCTGTATGGGCATCTGTGCGGTACGAAAGGCTCCAAAAATTCTGTTACAGGTGTGGTAGGATAGGCCACGAGGTTCGGAGTTGTGAAGAAATGGTTCGAGTAGACGGCGATGAGGAAAAGTATGACTTTGGAGGCTGGTTAAGCACGCCTGGCTTGAGAACTTACGATGATATTGTGGAAACCTCCAAAGTTGGGTGGTTGGAGACACTGCTTAAGGACTCGAAGCATCAGTCGTATAATTTCCGCCGGAGATCCCCATCGACCGGTGAGACTTCGCAGGTAAAGTTGGCTTCGGGTGTGTCGGACTCTATGAAAGAATCTCATGACCGAGTCCTGTCTTGCGCAACCAGCTGGAATCCTTCGCCGGAGGAAGAGAAGATCCGGCCCGCATGTTGTTAATCCGTCAACCCTCCTCCCCAACGGTCGACTTTGGTCCAGCATGGGGGCGGGATTCGATGACGCAGCTGGAAAAGCACTCAACACTGAAAGATGTTGTGCTGCCTGTGCATGCGCCGAAAGTGGTTGCTAGGAAAGATGCAAATGCTGGGGAAGTGGGTGCCTCTCACGTGGCAGGGTATGAGATGCATGTTACTCAGGATCTACAAGAAAGGATTGGGTCCGGTTTGGGCCCACCTTTTGGAAAAAAGGATGTCATCAATTATAATGTGGGCCGACTGAAAGTGGATCTAGTGGCTGGACTTGGGTTTGACCATGTGGGAGAATTAAAAATGTCTGGGCCCTCTTCGGTGGGCCATGGCTTAATGGAAAAAAGCTCTCCCTCTTTATGGAATTCTAATGGCTTTTCAACTAATCCGAAAGCCTCCTGTTTTTCAATGGAGATTCAAACTCCAATCCAGGATGTGGGCCCGTCTGTTATTGAATTAAAGACTCCAACAGCATATATGGTCAGTACCTCTTCTCTTGATGCTTTTTGTCCTAATTCTTTAGATAATTCCCAACCATACAACGTTGACTTTCCAAGTGATGATGAGATCAAAGCAAAATCGATAATTCCCTTTAATGGATTATCCCCTATCTCGGCTGTGTCTGCTGGTTTAAAAGGAATCAAAATCAAGAGACAGTATGAAAATGGCCCTGAGTGTGAAAAATTGAGTAAATGCAGAAAATTGGATTTTGATTTATCTGGGGACTCAAATTGTGATAAATCTACGGTGGGTAATGAGAGGAGGGACGCGGAGAAGTTTTAAATCTGTTAAAAAGTTCCTCCGACGATGCGGTAATGCGATAAGAATGGGTTCATCTATTGGAACCCCTCCTCCTTTGAGATAGACTTTCCGGAGAGTTGGTTGATCGCTGGTAATGCAAAGGACGAGGACATGCAACCCACTTCGGTGGGTATCGTCGGTGGTTGGATGGAACCAACCACCGGTTCGCCATGAATCTGTTAGCCTGGAACTGTCAAGGCTTGGGGGTTGCCTTGACAGCCAGAAACTTGAAGGAAGAGTGCTTCCGGAAAAAACCCCATTTAGTCTTCTTAATGGAGACTAAGCAGAAAGCGAGATATGTAAGAAAGGTGAGACGTAGATGTGGCGATGAAGAATGGTTAGTTAACCCCGTGGGAAGAAGTGGGGGCTGGCTCTATGGTGGTCGGATGTGCTTACGGTTAATATTCTTTTCTCATCTCCGAATATTATTCATACTAGTGTGATGTCTGCTACTTTTTCTACTCCAAAGATATATCACTTTTATTTATGGACCCACCGATGAAGATGATAGAATGTTATCTTTGGAATGAGGTCCGGAGAATTTGTAACAATATCGGGACTTCGTGGTTGTGTCTTGGGGACTTTAATGACATCTTATCCCAGCATCGAGAAGTGTGGCGGCCCGCCCGAGCACGGAGGAAAATTCTGAATTTTAAATGTTTTGTGGGTGATTGTGAGTTAGAAGATTTAGGTTACAATGGCTCCACTTTACGTGGTGTAATAATCGTGATAGCCCGGATACTATCCATGAACGTATCGATAGGGCCTTGGGCAACCTGCAGTTGAGAGAGCATTTCCCTACTCTCCAGGTCTTTAATATTGATCCGGCTAGATCCTCCGATCATCATCTATTGTTTATCCAATGCCAGTATGAGAAGTATAAGAAGACTCGGGCCTTTCGTTTTGAAGCTGCCTGGGCCTCTCATGGTCACTTTCTTGAGGTAATAAAAGATAGTTGGCGGACCCTCTCTGAGCAGGATAATTCGTCTTTGGAGTCCTTTCTAGGCAATATTAAGAGGTGCAAATTGAATCTTATTTCATGGAGTATGAAGGAGTTCCCCAATAGTGCAAAGCGTATTGATCTTTTAAAGGCTCACCTGGCTGCGTTAACACTAAAAGAGAGAACTCCTGAAGTTGCTAGAGGGATGTTGGAGGTAAAAGGTAATCTGGATAGATTATTGGAATTAGAAGAACAGTATTGGTGGCAGCGTTCTCGGGTCAATTGGTTAGAAGCGGGTGACAAAAACTCTCGCTTCTTTCATGTTTCCACTATCAAAAGGAGACAAAGGAACCGAATTTCTTGTATAAAAGATGATGAGGGTAACTGGTTAATGGAGAAGGATGCTATCTCTCACAATATTGCCAGTTTTTTTCAGAATCTTTTTGCTACTTCTGGTCCTCAATCAATGGGTGTTGTCTTGAACTGTATTGACCCTAGAATTAATGAGGATATGAATCACAGTCTTATGTTACCTATTTCGAAGGAGGAGATTAAGTCGGCTGCTTTTAGTCTTGGGAGTACAAAGGCGCCGGGACCGGACGGGTTTTCCGGTACATTTTATCATTCTGCTTGGTCTGAAATTGGTGATTCTGTTTGTTCTATGGTCAATGATTTTTTTGCAGGTCATTCTGTTTTAGAGGGGATTAATATGACTAACATCACTCTTATCCCCAAGATTCATAAACCGTAACACGTTTCACGCAGTTCCGCCCTATTGGCCTTTGCAACTTCTCGTATAAAATCATTTCAAAAATTTTGGCCAATAGGTTGCGACCTTTGCTTGATGTGTGTATCTCCCGAATCGAGTGCATTCGTTCCCGGCCATTTGTATTCGGGATAATATTATTATAGCACATGAGGTTTACCATTACCTTCGCCGTAAGTACTCGGGAGGTAAGTATGAGTTCTCCCTTAAGATGGATATGAGTAAGGCTTATGACCGAGTTGAGTGGGATTTCATTGAGAATGTCTTATTACGATTTGGTTTCTGTCAGGAGTGGGTGTCTCTTGTTATGAAATGTGTGCGTTCAGTTAGCTTAAATATCTGTTTATCTGGTGAAAATGTGAAATCTTTTGTTCCTACTAGAGGTATTCGCCAGGGAGACCCCCTCTCGCCATATCTTTTCATCATTGTAGCAGAGGTACTCTCTATTATGATTAGTAAGAGCCAGAATGACAAGCGGCTTAAAGGTATTAAATTGAGTAATGGGTGTCCAGTTTCACTCACGGTTTTTTTGCGATGATGCCCTCTTATACATGCATGCTAGTCATAGAAATTGTATTAATTTGGCTAATATTCGGATTTGTCTTGTGCGGCCTCGGTGTCGGGTTATTAATCTAGATAAATCTAGTATTTTTTTCTCCTCTAACACTCCTCCTGCAGTGAGAAGTATGGTGAGCAGATTGTTGAACATCCCAGTAACAGAGGATCCGGGAACATATCTGGGCATTCCTAGCATCTGGGGGAAAACTAAACATCAGGCCTTGGCTTACATCAGAGAACGAGTAGCGAATAAAATCCAAGGTTGGAGTCATTCCCTCCTATCATTCTCTGGTCGTGAAGTAATGATCAAAGCGGTTATCCCAGCAATCCCGATTTATCCGATGAACCTGTTTGATTCCCCATTAAGACTTGTAAGGAGATCAATAGCCTTATAGCTAACTTCTGGTGGGATGGCAATGCCTTTGGAGGCAAGACTCATTGGAAATCTTGGGAAGCTATGACCAGTAGTAAGAGTTCTGGAGGGATGGGATTTCGGGACCTCTTGATAATGAATGATGCCCTCTTGGCTAAGACGGCTTGGAGGCTTATGACGAGGCCTACTGATCTTTGGGCTCGTGTGTTAAAAGGTGTGTATTTTCCTAATCAAAACTTCATTAATGCGGAGGTAGGCTATAAGGCTTCTTGGTGTTGGTCTAGTATCCTAGATGGCAGAAATTTCCTCAAGAAGGATCTTAGGTGGGACATTGGCGATGGTACTGCTATCAGAATTTGGGGTGACCCTTGGGTCTCAGGAGCTGTCTTCCCTGAGAGACCTAAGACCACCGATATCCCGATTATTTTAAATGGTAGAGTCTGTGATCTGATAACTGAGGGGCGGTGGAACCTTTCGCCTATTGACCAATATGTAGCTCCTGAAGTCAAAAAGGCAATTTATAAAATCTCTATCCCCTCCAATGGGCTGGAAGACAAATTGGTGTGGACCGGTGCCAGGAATGGAGTGTATACGGTGAAACTAGGCTACCATTGCCGAAAAGATTGGAAATCTGCTAATGTGGATAGGGCTGGCTCTTCGACTGTCATTCACACTTCATGTTGGAACTCGATTTGGAAGATAAAAGTGATCCCGCGTGTACAACAATTCATATGGCGGATGTTGAGTAAGGCAGTTGCCACCAAGTCCGCTCTGTTTCGGCGAAAGAGGTCCCAAGATAGCCAATGTCCAGTATGTGCAGATGCCGAGGAAACTATTGAGCATGTTTTTTTCCATTGCCCCTGGACGCGTTGCATATGGTTTGGCTGCTCGCTCGGGGCTAGAATTGATGTCTCCACTATATCCAACTTCAGTGCTTGGTGGATCTTGACGACAGGTACCTCTCTGCTGAGTAAGCATGATCTTTCTTTGATTTGTTGGCTTCTGTGGTTTATCTGGAAGGCTAGAAATGAAATGACTTTTGACCATAGGCAGCCAAACCCGAGTATTGTGATTGAATTGGCTAGGAAAAATAATTTTGATTTTTGGGCTAACTGTGCTATAGGGGTTCGGGAACCTTTCTTGTCGGGGCCGTGATAGTCCCGGCAATTTTTGGTTTCCCCAAAGACAAGGTAGCCTTAAAATTAATTGTGATGGAGCCTTTTCTTCCTATGAGAAAGATGTTGCTATTGGGGTTATTTGTCGCGATTTTGCCGGTTCCTTTAGATGGGGGTTTGTGGATAAAGTCAAATCTATTTCTGCCTTTATGACGGAAGCCTTGGCTCTAAAGAGGGCCCTGCTTCTAGCTTTGGACATGGGTCATGATTTGGTGATTTTTGAGTCGGATTGCCTCTCTCTGCTTTCTTGTGTTAAGACCAAGTTACCGGACTTGTATGATTGGAGGTGTAGGAGTATTATCCAAGATGTTATTAGTCTTTTGTCTTCTAAGGTTGGGTTCTTCGTGTCCTTTTCCCGAGAGGGCCAACCGTCTTTGCGGATCTCCTGCGGTGATGCTTATAAAGGGGTGTGCCCTGTTGGGTGGGTTTCGCAACCAGCACCCGCTTTGTTATCTCTTCTAACTCTGGAGGCTCAGAAGACTTATGCTGGTGTTGATAAATCTCCGCATACCAATTCCTCATTTTTTGGTGGCTAGACGGTTTTTTCTTTCCTAGTTTTCTTTTTGTTTTTCTTTGTAGGTTCTTTCTGTTGTATTTGTTTGTTGTCAGTTGTAATTGTTTTGCTTATGTTGTATTTGGTTGTCCGTGTTTTGTCTTTCCAGGCTATTTTTATTAGTCTTCGCTTTGTAACTGTCTTGTTTGGGTTGTGTTATGAATAGAAGTTCCTTTGACCAAAAAAAAAAAAATTAATCTCACTAATGGACGAAGGATTGGTGAGAAAAAATTTCATTAAGACTTTTGTCAGAAACAAAATATTAAGATAATGTCTTGGGCTTGCTAAATTAAACTTTCCTTTTCAACAGCACAAGTGTAGGATTACGACTAATATAATGTTGTAGGATTGGTACAGTTGGCTAAGGTATTGGTCTTTACCTTAAAATGGAGGAGATTTGATATCCGCTGATCTATGTGAGGGCCTCGTTGGTGGGCAATCTGTAAGCGCTTTTTGAGCTTAGAAGCATGCCTTTACTCTGGTGAACAGATTTTTTTATATATATATAGCAATGAAGTGCTATTTCAAGTGAACAGATTTTTTTTATAAACGCCAATTAAGGAATGTAGTGTGCCTTGATTATACATGTCATTAAATAGATAAATTTTATTTTATACCCGATAAATAATGCTGTCCAGGTAAAAAGCTCATGTCGTGAGTCACGTTGGGATCCAAATGTGTGGAAATTTGTGGGCACTGTCGATACTTTTTCTTAACGTTTTGTAGTGATTAATTAAAAGGGGACACGTACGGGACAAGAGGTATCACATTGTTTTTTAATATATTTTTTGCCAACCATAAATTATCCTATCGCTCGTCAATTTTCACCTGTTCGTATCAACTTCTTTTCCGTCTTCACACATAACTAACCTTCAAGAGCGTGGTGGGATATTAAATTATATTAAATTAAAAATCTGGGAGAATAATCTCTGAGAGAATTCATGAAAAAAGAGAGAAGGTATATTAATATATAGGGGGTTAATGTTAATGTTCGTCAAGGGTGATAAGCATAGAAATTTGGATCATCCAAGTCTAATTTGGATAGTAGAAACTTAAATTCTTTTTTCTTCCATGTTTAAAAATAAATTAAAAACTTTAAATTTGGACTTCGGAGACTATATTTGAACCAAACAAATTTCAACATAGGGACGAGCACTATTGGTGTTGACTAGCGATAATTGTGATGAGCACTTAAACCATACGTACTAACCATGCAACACTGCAATGGTTTCAAATTCTTCTAAAAAAAAAAAAAAAAACGCGTGTCTATAAAATCATGATGTAAAACAAAACAAAGCCTGTAATGCAAAACAAAATAAATGCAATGTTGTAGTAATTCGGGCTACATTACATATATGCTTATTTTTGTGGGAATGAAGAGGTGTATATTAGAGGTGAGCATGGGCAGGGCAGGGCGAGACTCCTGCCCGGTGCCCGGCCTGAAGAATGAATGAACTGTATTTTACTGCCCGATGTTCAGCCCTAGCCAATAAAAGCCCTAATCATTTTTGGTCTGGGTATGTATGGGCTAGGCATGGCGGGCTTCCCTTGTCCAAGTAGTGACGCCCTGTCCTACTTTATGAAGATCATACTTTATAGAATTTCGAAGTTTTAGAGATATCTAAAGCATATTTACAATATATTTAGACATAATAATATAATATATTTTAAATAAAATAATATATATAGAATAATATTTATTTAAATATATTTAATTTTCCAGGCAGGACCCCCTGCCCAATGCCCAGCCCTGCCCAATTATTGGCTCTGCCCAAAACTGCCCAAATTTTTTCGGACCACTTTTTTAGGGCTGGGCAAGGCAATTTTTTCGACTTGAAAGGCGGCGTACGACAAGCGATCGGGCACATACGCTTATCCCTAGTGTATATCATAGGAATTAGAGAAACATAATGAAAAAAATGAAGAATTTTGTATTAACCATATAATAACAATATGTTCATATAAACTATATAACCCATCACTTAAATTTAACAATGATCATTTCTTAATTAAGAGTGATTAACAACTAACCCTAACTTTAAGGATCTATGAGAGACTTCTTTATTTAGAAAGAGGCTCACATTAACTTCTCTCTTATAATGATGTGAATCTCATTATCCTACACACAAAACCATATTAACTAAGATCAAGGAGCCTAACCAACTAACTAGTAAATTAATATCACCATAATAAGGGTTACACTTAGGATGTTGATGACGACTACTAGCTGGATATACTCTTCAAAAAATGATGGATTTATTATCCACAACATGAGATTCTTATAATTTCATTTTTGTTTAAATAGCAGAACGTTGTCTACAGCCGCCGATAGATTGTTTTTTAGGGGCAATGAAATTGTTGAAAAATAGTACTCCCTCTATTCCTAATTATAGGAACAAGTTGATTTTTTTAAGAAATTAAATAAGCTAATTAAATTATTATAAAGTATTTTTATATTTATTTTTCTCCAGACTAATTAGTTTAACAAATAAACTAATATATAATCTAAAAATACACAACATATGATATGATTAAATAACTTATTTAATTTCTTTAATCTCTCCAAAAAAAAATCAACCCAGTTTTTTAATTAGGTTTGGAGGTAGTAAAAAGTTGTCATCAAAACTCTAAATTAACATTGGAATTGTTTGGAGTGGCTTATTTTTCAGCGTTGGTGTGTAAAAATTTCAGTGGCTTTTAAGCCAACGACCCAGTGAGAAAAAAACCAAATTTTTCCTGTTTGGATTGCTCATTGTGTTGGCTAAACTTTACTCAAAAAGTCAGTTAAGGAAAAAGGCTTAATCCAACTTTTTTCATAATCTTTCTCGAACTTTTTTGACGCGGGCCCCGCCACTTCTACCACCATCAATCCAGACACAAATCATTATCTATAACCTGACTTTTTTCTTACCGTGCTTTATTTAAAGTCAGATAGCTTTTAAATCACCGCTCCTACCGTCAACCCAAACAGGCCCATTAAATTAACATAAAAAAGCAGTGATTACAGATATTCAGGAGAAAGCTCGTGACACGAATGGCGTTGGGTCAGTGTGTGTGTATTTACTATTTATGGGTGAGTTGGTTTATAATCATTGATCCCGTTATAGAAATAGTCATATAACGTGATCAATTTTTTGTCAGAGTAGCTTCCACTTTTATGGGTGAGGTGAGGGCCTCCCCCATTTCTCTCGTCTTCTTCGACTTTTTTATTCTCAGCAGATTAACTTTGAATTGTTGAAATTCAACATGTCATAAAAATATAATTATTATAATATTAAATAAACAAATATATATATAAATTAATTAAAATTTGATATAACTAATTCATATCTTTATACTTTTATTTTATCAAAGTATCATATACACACATACTTTTTTAAGACTATTGAATTTCAACCTTTTAGAATTAATCTAACGGTAGGAATAAAGAAATGAACAGTAAGTGAAATGGAAAGGCACCTCTCCCCATTTTTATTTATTTATGGATGGGAGTAGTTGAGATTATAAAATCAATAATTAATTAGTAGAGCCCAACTCCATCAAGCTCATTTAAGTAAGCAGCAGATCAAACTTCGGATCCCGCCAAATCTTTTTCAATTATTCGTCTCAACACAATATATTTACACTATTCCTCATTTTTAAAACGTGCATTATTTTCAATTTATTAAGGCCCAACTCTTTTAAGAAAGCGTGTCTGATTCATTTTTTTAAAAAATAAATTAAACAGTGGTTAAATTTAAACTACAGACTCATGTGAAGTCGATGTTGTAGCTGGCATCACGCATAGCTAGGATTCTACCTAGCCTTTTAAAACATTCATCCGCTTTATCCTCTTTTAAAACAGGGAGTTATGTGCCAATGATCTTTTTAATATTGAAAACATTATAAGAAATATTCTAATAAAAATCGTCCATTTAGAAAGAAATTTAAAGAAGCATATAATGAAAAATATATAATGCCCCATTAATAAAACAAAAGAATAATTGATGATGAGGCCAGTATCTCAAAACAAGAATCACATACTTGAAAGTCATTGCACGCATGAGACAGTTATCTAAGAGCAAAATAATTAGAGTAACTTTCAATATTATCCCTATTAATTGCACTAAACTCTAATATTATAGTAGTATTAATTATTACTCTCACCAATTAGCTACCCTTATTAATTAGAGGCATACATGGAAAAAAATAATTAATGTTCCTTAGAAATAAGTTAGTGCCTTATAAAAAGGATTAAATACATTTAGTAGTTGGTGCCTTATAATAAAGACCAGAGGAAGTATTCCCCTTTTATTTTCTTTCCCCACGTGAAGGCCAATTAAATCGAGTGAGTATGATCCATAATGTAAAGCACTTCAACTAATTTATTAAAATTAAAAAATGATAATTAACTATTAAATATGTATTGTATTAATTTTTTTCCCAACTTTACAATAAAAATAATTATAATGTCATTCTTCTAAGCTTTATTTTTTTTGAAATTTCATCATAATATGCGTTCTTATTATCAATACTTGGTATATTAAGGATAGGCGAATTTTTGAATTTGGGAGATTAATTTTTTCAAAAAAATAAATTCAAATTTAAGGGGGCAATCGGACTCAACTTTTGGAAAAGTCGATTGGGTATAAATCCGATTGGGTATAAGTCCGATTGTAAAACGTGATTTATGTTTGGATGAGTGGTTGTATAAGTAGCTTATGGAAAAGTCGATTAGAGACAAACTTGTTTGGAATGACATGGATAAGTGACTTTTGAGATAATTATAAGAAAAAAATTAAAATTAAAATCAAAATTACCAAAAAATATGAAAAATGCTAAATTATAAAATTTGAATTTTTTTTTTTTTGGATATATGATATAAGGAGCTGTTGATAAGTTGGGATAAGTTGCAAATATGAGCTTGTCAAATAAGTCCAATTCAACCCATAAGTCATTTTGGGATAATTTTGTAGCCAAACAAAAAAATTGCAAAAAACTCCTATAAGTCCTTTTGAAACAGTAATCAAGCCCATAAGTCTCCTCTATAAGTTGTTCCAAACATGCCCACTATCAAATACATCCTTTTCAATATAAGACATTAAACAATCATTCAACCATTCATCTCCATCTGATTATGAAGTACAGTCTTGGTATATTAAGGATAGACACTTAATTTAAAGGTGGATAATCATTCAAACATGTATTAATTTTTTCAAAAAAATAAATTCAAATTTAAGGGGGCACTTGCCCCCTTCTCTACAATGTAGCTCCGCCTATGCTCAAACCAATAGATGAAAATATTAGTGGCTTCCTGATGAGATAGATATTAACGAATCTCCCACGCATGTTTTCTTTTGTCTATAACGCTCTCCTACCCAATCAATGCAATTTGGAGTCTGGGATTACATTAGGTCTAACGGTTAGTCGTTTATAACATGATGAATTGATGTTTGAATAATTGAATCCCAATTATAAAATGGTTGGTGTCTGACAGTGCCAAATATGATTGTTTTCAATAAAAGGAAACATATGCTTCTTAACAATAAAAAATGTGATTTGAAACAAAACAGTGATCGTTTGACTACCTAATGCCCTTTACTATGCCCACAAAGTATAAATAATCATGTGATTAATTCCCACCTAATTATAATGGTGATTCTGGAGTCAATTACATGGCGGGAAAGTAAAAATATAGAACAGTTAAAGTGTAATACAGAAAATATCGTCCGTGTCTGTACGCTCATATCGAACTTCATTCTCTGCCGTTCATCGTGCTTCTCTCTCTTTCTCATCTTTCTTCGAAACCTTATCCTAATTCTTATCCCAACCTTCATGCCCATTTTCTCCCTCGTCATTTCGCCACAACAGTAGTGTCCCACCCTTAGTACTGCCCGAATTATCACTCCCATCATATCACTCAAAGCGTCTTTTCACATCACCCCATCAATTCATTTATATATTTACCCTATCCAAGTTTTTTTTTTTTCCCCGATTGCACACAACCACACATCCTAATTTCTATATTTACACTATATACATCAAACTATTGTTTTAAAAGGCTTAGAAGAAGCAATAATGAAAATATTTTCTTGCGATAAATTTAGTCTTGAGAATAATAAAATTTTAATAGAGATAATATGTAAAATAAAAGTAAGAAAGATTAAATAAAATTGGAGATTTCAAAGGACTTTTTAATAGTATTTTTTTTAACCATGGATTGCAATGCAATTTTCCCTTGTTTTTAAAATCTATATCCACCTATTATATCTTTTTAAGTAAAATTATATAATTTCTATTCAGCTGTCTGAAGAAGAGTTTGAAAAACGATTGTAAACCATATTTACACGTTATCCCTTTACTCGGCATTTTTTTTTATCTCTTTTCCCGTTATTTCTAGAATATTTATGAATATAAAAATTGGTATTATATTTTTTAAGCAAAAACATCATCAATCTATTTTTAGTATCATCCAAGTTTTGTTGACCAATTTTCGGACCTGACTTCTCTCTGTTTTTTTTTTTTTAAAACCTCTTGTTGTCTTTTCTCCGATAATTATTTGATTAAAAATCTAATCATCTATATTTAATAAGTAAATACATAAAATAGAAAAGACGAGAAGCCATGTCCAATCAAGAAGTCTGTTGAGCTGGATCCAATTTAGCGGCAACATAAATTTACTGAGCAAAGGAGTGTCAGGAACCAACCAGTGCACATAAGTGAACCATGGTAAATGTATAACCGTCTGTCACTCTGCTTCTATTTAAAAGTTCAGTATGATCAAAAAAATTTGGTCTTATTTATAAATCCAGTTTCATATAATAAATAAGATTGTGATAATTTTATCCATATTAACTGTACCCATAAAGATAGAGAGAGAAGAAACAGTTAAAAAATACTCAATCATAAATGAGGGTAAAGTTAAAATTTTAGCCCATAATTATTGTGTCAGCCAACTTTCCTTGGTACATGAGATTTGGTCAAAGTATACTTATAATAAGACCAGAGTGATAAGTAAAAACAATTTGGTTTTATCGGTCAAATGGGTCGGAGTGAAGAATTTGTCGCAAAACATTAAAAACTAGCAAGCGTGAAAGAAAGGTATTTGTTTGTTTTCCCATTTTCTCTCTGCTTTTTTTTTTTTTTGGGGTAAGTGTTTTCTCAATGCCCATTTTTTCCCAGTTTTCCTAAATTCTTATGTGTAGGAGAGCTAGTTAGTTCAATAATTATGAAGTAAATTTTTAAATTTACCTTTATTTATAAATGAACATCTTTAAATTCTTTCTTCTCTCTCTATTTTCTCATACAATTAATATGGGTAAAATTGTCACAATTTTATTTATTATCTAGAATACTTATAAATAGGATCATCTTTTTTAGTTAAAAATAACTTATAAATAGAACCAGAGTGTTAGAAATAAGTCAAATAACTATACAAGGAAAACCGCTCAAATGGACTGTTTAGATCAATAGTGGCAGAAACGACTTTTTTTAATCTCACTTTTGTAAATTTAAGATAGAATAAAAGTCAGATTATAAATGTGATTTATGTTTGGATTGAAGGTGATAAAAATTTATCTACACTGGATGGAAAGCAGATTATAGTGGCTTCTTTTTAAAAGTAGTTATTGACCTAAAAGCCCTTTAAAAAATTTTTGTTAAAATATATGTACTTATTATATATTTTATTTTGACCACTAATTTGGCCCCAGTTCAAGGCCCCAGCTGGCCTTCTATTTTTTTTTTAAATATATGTATTTATTATATAATATTTTATTTTAGCCAATAATTTGGCCTAATTAATCTCTTATCTTCTCTATAATTTCACTATCTCCCTCTCTTTATTTACTTTTACTTTTATTTTTTTACATTTTTCCCTTGACTTTCTCCACATGCCAATTCAGTTCAGTCCTTATTCCACGTCTCCACTCTGCTTTAACTTTGAGTCCTCTGACTGCTCTCCACTACTCCACCCTCAGTCTCTCTCTTCCTCCGAGTCAGCAAGTCTCCGACCGTCCGACCTGACCGCACTCTGCTCTAAGTGCTCTCCATCCTCAGCCTCCCTCTTCCTTCGACTTCGAGTCTTCGACGTGCGTGGCGACGTCTGACCAGTGACAAGCCAACCACTGTCTCAAACCTACCTAACCAGCGACCACCGTCCAACCAACTTCATTCTTCTTCTCTGCATCGTCGTCGATTTCTGGCTCCAGACTTCAGGTATTTTTTCCCTCTCCGTTCCTCTTCAATTGTATCTTAGATTTCTGTGATTTGTGTGTTTGTCAAATGTCAACTAGATTCACGTATTTATTTTTAATGAATTTTTGGGTCTCTGCCATTTTTGAATTTACTCAAACTTACAGTTACAACTTACATAGTTTCTCAAATGCATTCACTTTGATATGTTTTAGAAATTATAATTGCTTGTTAGGAAGCTGGTGCGTTTTTTTTTTTAAAAAAAATCATTTTCATATATCTGAATATGTGCAATGACCATATTTTTTTGTGTTTGAATGATGTTGTGTTTATGAAACATTCATATGCATGATCTAGATCATTAGTGAGTCTAAAACTGCTGGTTTGTAGTATAGTTTATGGGCAGTGGGGGAGCCAGGATATAATATTTATGGGTGCACAATTAGTGGTGGGATATGGGGGTTCGGGGGCAACGCCCCCGTTTTTTTTTTTTAAAAAGGAGAATAAAAGGCAACCCACTCCTTCGTAAAGTTTATGACAAAAAATGGGGTTCAATTGAAAAGTATTTCCGAGGAAATCAATTTAAATAGAACAATATACTCTAATATCATGGCATACAGATACCCAGATATTACACAATCAAATTCCAAAGCAACATGCAAGGAAGAATTATTATGGTTTGTTATATGTGATAGGATATTAAAAAGTCAAATTAATGAAAGAGCAAAGGAGCATAACAAATCTTTATAACTCACAAGGTCATGTTCACCGAGAACACGGCACTTTCAATAGGTTCAAGACCAACCAGAGAAACCGGACGCATATAAAGGAGAACGGAAAATAATGAGAACACAAATTTTTTTTATATATAGACCACTGTCCTTATCCACCGTTTGGGCCTCCAAGTCCATGCCCAAAAAATAGCCTAGAAAGTTGTCCAAGCAGAAGCTCAAACACGGGATCTGATGTGGTACTAGCTTGATTACCACCACACCACCTAGACAACTTGTTATAAGGTTCCTTCAAAAAATATATACCTTCTTAAAATTTGTGGGTGCACTTGCACCCATAGGAACATATGTGGCTCCGCCACTGTTGACGGGTATATTCGAGAAGGGAAACCACAATTTTTCTTTTGAATCAATTAATCTTTTGGCAAATGATCCCATGGTTTTAAACTTTCTTTAGAGGTAGGTGAAATGTAACATCTAAATGTTAGTTTTGTGGATTAGGTAGTATCATAATTTTTTTTTTTGGCCCAGATTAATTTTTTTTCCTAATTCCGCCACTAATTTTACTCCCACAATTTTTCAGAAGGCTTTTTAGGTCTCTTTTTAGCCCTATCTCCCCAAGCAAGCCTAAAGTGGCTCTTTAAAGAATCAGCAGCCACATGTCAATTGTCGTGCTGTGCCAAAGCTGAGAGATATTATCACACCTCATATCCCCAACGGAGCCTTCATTTTCCGTTTTTCAAGATCATTTTATCATCATCCTCATTGATTTCTCGATTATGTCTAAAGAGTCAATTTCGAAAAAAAAAAATGGAGATAACGTCAAAGTTAGATTTTTAAAATTTTTGGCTCTTCTTACGTCAATCAGCGGATCATATCATGAGAGATTATGAGAAATTGAGACAATGAGAGAATCTCCTCCCCAGTATCTCTCAGAGGTGTCTTGGACCGTTGATCTCCCACCATTAGATCTTGATTGTCCATTTTAATAATTTAAAAGCCCTAAAAAATTATTTTAAAATCTTGAAAAAATATTTTGAAGTATATCTTTTTAAAAGTCAGTACTCTAAAATATTTTTTCAAGATCATGAAGTATATTTTTAGTCTGAAATCAATACTCTAAAATATTTTTCAATAAAATAATTAATCTCAGGGACAGTAATGGAATTTAGCAGCCGTAGAAGCAAAAAATCTCTTGCTTTTTTTTTTTTTTTGGGCTTTTTTAGTTTTGGAACTAATTAGGAGTAGGGCGAGTTTTGGGTCGATCGCATTTGGGTGCTTTTTAGCCCTATCTCCCCAAGCAAGCCTAAAGTGGCTCTTTAAAGAATCACGTGGGCAAATTAAAATAGGGGTGGCCTCACCGCAGCCACATGTCAATTGTCGTGCTGTGCCAAAGCTGAGACTCTCCTGCCCCTAACTAAACTCCCCTACATTCTCTCTAACCATCTCTTAATTAAAATTAAAATATTTTTGGTTATAAAAATAAATAATTTAAGTAATAAAAACTTTTTTCTATTGATAATACCCAATACAAAAAAAAATCTAATAGGAAATATAAAAAGTACGGATTTTTTTTTAAAAATAAATATCCACCACATTTTCAATATGAATAATAATTTTAAACTTCCATAAGAATTTTGAAAATATAAAAGATTACTCATTTTTCACCCGTGTTGTCGGGAGTCTCGACGACAATTGGTTTGTGTCCTAAAAACTACCCGGAACCAATATTCCTAGGTAATTAGTTATAAAACTGACCGTCCCAAAACTACCCTACTCCGGTAATTAGTTATAAAACTAATGTAAATTGGTAATTTTTTTTTTTAAAAAAACTCTATTTTGGTCAAAAAGCCTTTCATTTTGTGTTATAAATAGGTCCCAAGACTAGCCTAAAGCACTCACTACTAGCCACTACTGACTCTCCCAAACCTACTTCCCTAGTCTCTCTTTGGCTCTTGCTTTGCTGTGATCATCATGGCGTCACTTACTTCCAAGTTCTCACTGAAATCTCTGATCCCCGGCGGTGGCCATGAGCACAACCCTCTCACAATGTCGGACGATCAGATCTTAGAACAAATCATCTCAACCCATGTCCACAGTGACACCAAGTTCGACGTTGGACCTCTCTTCTCCCTTGTCGACAACACCCTCACCCGTTCCACCCACATTGTCGACGGTGTTGTCCAGGTTTCTTCAATCTCTTTCTCTTACTCTTTTCCCCTTTTTGCTGTTTGCTTCTTCTTCATCTTCCATGTTTAGTGTCCGTACTGATGTATGTTTTTACAGGGGAATTCCCAAGTAAGTTTGGAACACATGGACGACAAAAATACCCAAGCCAACTTCTCCTCACCCTCTGCACTCTCAGGCAAATTTCTTCTGAGGTTATCCCTAAATCCTTCCCCTTCTCAACCATCCATACAAAGATTTTTTATAGAAGATTAAGATTCTAGAATAAACCAACAATTTTTGGACTTTGTGGGGATATAATATAAAACAAATTTCGGTCACGTGAGTCTTTTGAACCTCAAAAAATCATGGAAGAAATTTAATTTTCATGTGTTATATCTTGAAGAGGAAATGAAAAATGAACTGTCAAAGTGTATAAACATCAAGATCTTACTAAACTATATTTCTTGTTTTCTTAAACGGTAGATGCAATGCAAGCCTCCAGGCGAGCATGTAGCTCACAGGACCACAATGGCGATTCTGGGGAAGCTGTCACACTATGAGTGGGACGCAAAAGCGGTGCTTACCCTCGCGGCTTTTGCTATGGAATACGGCGAGTTCTGGCTTCTTGCTCAACAGCAGCCCAACGATTTACTGGCGAAATCGGTGGCGATGCTGAAGCGAGTTCCGATCCTCACCAAACCGGCCTCCCTCCAGAAGCACCGCCAGGCCATCGTGGAGCTCAACTCTCTGACCAAGTCGACCTTGCAAGTCATCGAGCTCATCTTCGAGCTCGAACAATTCTCCTCGTACGACACCAAGGATGTACCCGCTTTGGTCGCCGCCACTGAACAGATCCCACTTGATGTCTACTGGGCCATCATCACCATTGTCGCCATCGTCTCTCAGATCGATTGCCTCATCACCGAGTCGTAAGTTTCTCCTTCCCTTGACATCCCCATCATTAATTTGGTACGCATGTATAAATTTGTGTTTTTGATGTGGTTATGATTGCTTGTTTGAATACAGGGAGCACAGGCAAGAGCTGTCCCACTATGGCCAGAAGATCAACATAATTCTCAGCAAGCTGAGAAAGCAGATCACTCTATGCAGGCAACAGATAGGTGGGTAATTAATATATATAATTGAGTTTTCATAGAATTAAATTTGAAGGAGAGAGAGATCGATGGTGGTGATTATGAGTTATTTAAATATCTTGTGCTACATGCAGAGGTGACGAGAATCTATTACAAGATCAGGAAGACTATGCAGACCCCAACGGAGACTTCGGAGGTGCTCAAGCTTCTCATTTTCTCGTCGGATGTTCCAAAGCCACTGTACGATGGTGCCTCCAAAACCACGGTATGTGACCTCTCTCTTTTTAGTTTTTTACTCCCACTTCGAATAAAGTTGTGTGGAGATAGAGAGACCTTAACCTATCACCAAAAATAGTGGATCTTAACTTTCCACTGTGTTTGAAT
Source organism: Acacia melanoxylon (assembly GCA_019022615.1). Taxonomy (NCBI): domain Eukaryota; kingdom Viridiplantae; phylum Streptophyta; class Magnoliopsida; order Fabales; family Fabaceae; genus Acacia; species Acacia melanoxylon. Next base: position 11,652,130 of record JAFJYJ010000011.1, read on the forward strand.
AAAGGTGTCTTGTTAATTAATTTGCAATTTTCTTCCACTCCAAAATTATTCGGAAATTCGACATTGACGAAGGAGGCCAGATGAATGACTTTTACGAGACTATGAACAAAGTAAGGGAACCAGTTTCCTTTTTTTTTTTTAATAGTTAGGGTAACTCATCTCATCTGAACGTACAGATGAGGTACGGAGGATTTTTTTATAGGTTGTTTATAAATAAAAGAAATCATTTTTTTAAAAAAAATAAGTTAAATAATTACTTTTAATTTAAATTATCTGGTAATTATTATTTTTTTTTTTAAAAAAAAAATATGAAGTAAAAAAATTTAGCCTTGATGGGCTAGATTTAGCAAGCTCTACGTACCTATTGAAAGGCGGTGGATTTTACCAAAAAAAAAAAGGCGGTAACCAGGTAGGGAAGTTGGTTCCCTAAAGTAATTGCTTGAAGGTGCAATAATTGAAGCAAAACAAAGTACTAGATAGAATGACTGTTACTCCGTTTAAGTTTTTGGGTGGATCCCTTTGATACCTCCCTACCTGTACGTGTCAAATAAGTTGTGAAACAGAAGTAAACAACAAAAGAACTTCCAAATGAAGGCGGTCAAATGAATCCATCAATTGGTATCACTCAGAGGTCTAGCATTGGTCACAATGCGACATACTAAAGAAATATCAATGTGTGTGTATCATTAGGAGTTAATAAATTAAAACGCCTGTGACAGGTGAGCATCGATGTGCTGAAAAAGAAGAACATCTACTTGTTCGTATCCACACTGGACATCACGGAGGAAGAACTATCAGTGGTGCTTAAAATCCACGAGGCCATCAAGACAAAGAACCAGACGGATCAGTACAAGATCGTGTGGGTTCCGATCGTGGAGGAATGGACGGACCAGCTGCGCAAAAGGTTCGAGATCCTGAAAGCAAAGATGCCATTCTTCGTGGTGGAGCACTTCGGAAGCGTCGCCGGATTCAAGTACATGAAAGAGGAGTGGCAATTCAAGAAGAAGCCCATGGTGGTGACCATGAACCACCAGGGCAAGATTCTTCACCACAATGCTTTCCACTTGATCCATTCCTGGGGAATCAAGGCCTTTCCCTTCACCAAGACCCAGGAAGAAGAAATTCACACCAGTCGCCAGTGGGTCGCGCCCATTGTGTCCCAAATGCACCCCCAAATTGGTATCTGGGTATGTATTCGATACGTATATATGCTATATACCCAGCTTGGGAGAGGTCTCAATTCATTTATATTAACAAAGATGAATTTGTGTGAAACAGTTCAAGGAGGAGAAATACATCTTCTTCTATGGCGGTCACGACAAGGATTGGGTCCAGCAGTTCAATAAGTACGCCACTGCTCTGGCTAACGATGCCTTTCTGAAGGAGAAGAAGATCTTGATTGAGCTGTACCACGTGGAGAAAGAAAACAAGAACATTTTCAGCGCATTCTGGAGCGGGATTGAGAGCTTGTTCGTGACAAAGGCGCACAAGTCAGCGGAGGAGGACGACGACGTGACTAAGGAAGTTCAGAAGATGTTGTCCTACAAGAGCGAGAGTGGTTGGGCGCTGCTGAGCAAAGGGTCTGAGGTGATCCTGACCGGACACGGGACCACCATTTTGAAGACGGTGGCCGAGTTCGAGAAGTGGAAGGAGTTTGTGGTCATCAAGGGATTCGAATGGTCCTTCAAGGAGTACCATGAGAAGGCAACCAAGGCCCTCCACCGTTGCTCCCACCTCGAGGTTCCTAACGTCGCAGGCAAGATGCCGGAGAGAATCAGGTGCCCGGAGTGTCCCAAAACTATGGAGGTTTACATCACTTACAAGTGCTGCCACGATGAGGCCACTACCAATGCTGCTCGTTGAAGCTGAAGCTCGTCGAGGGAACTGCGATACATGTTATGTTGTAGAGTTTGAGTTTGTGTGTGGGGTCCGGGAGTTTGAGTTTGTCGGGTAAGTTATGGATTAATAATTAAATAAAAATGTATGTGTCTGTCTGTCTAGTCTAGTGGTGGTGTCACAGTTTTCTGGCATCGCCAAGCGTGGACTTGTACCCACCTTTGAACTATAAACTATGTATCTTTCGTTTTCATGTTCTCTAATAACATAAAAAAATAATAACATAAAGCCTGTCAATGGGTCATTTACATTTTCAGTCTTGGCCTCATATTTTTCTTTCTGGGGTTGATTACGATCTTTTTCATGGCTAACATAAAGGACTAACAATATTACGCCGAAAAATTAAAAGAGAGTTAGGTTGGTTCAAAAGGATAAAAGGGGCAAATGGTCAATTCACCGTTTCCTCTTTGATGAAGTAATAATTCCGCTTTTGGGGGCGTCATTTTAGGTCACTATGCTTTAACAAGTTGGTCTTTCCTATTTTTAATTGGTTTAGTGTCAACTTCCAAATTAATCGGAACACACGACGTGATTCAGTTTCACGGGGGAAATACAGATAAAGTAACGTTCAAACAGTTAAATGTGTATAATTTTGTTAACAGGTCAGAGTATACTTATAATTTTGTCACTTAGTGCATACGTTTTGTTTTATTAGTATTACTTCCATATGGATGTGTATTATCATATAAACTACTATAATCAAGCAACCAATAATCCTTTGAAATCATAACAATGGATAACTTTTTGGGCTAATGTATAAATTTGTCCATGATCTTTTTCTAGTAGAGCATCTAACAGCATAAACAATTTTTGGGTCTAAAAATACCATGGCACCTTATTTGACCAATGTTGACCGTTTAGAGAGGAAATTTTCACTGAAAGTTCTGATTTGGATGCTCATGTGACTTTCAATTCACCTCCATTTGGATTTTACATATTTCTTTTTTAATTTTTTTTTAAAAGACAGCATCTTCATATTCAATCATCCAACTTTATATTCCAAATCTTCGCCAAATCTAACAAATGAAAATATTTAATTTTCTCATTTCTTTCCACCCACTCGGTCAGGGTCACTTATATTTTTTAGGCTAAAGTATATTTTTAGTTATTTAAGTTTACATGAGATATATTTTTGGTCCATTAACTTTATAAAATATACTTTTAGTCCTATAAATCTAACACGATTAGTTTTTAACGGAAAATACAAACTCAAGTGACAATAACGTAAAAACTTAAGTGATGATTGTGTAATTAAATGTTATAAAGTTTAAATTTAAAATATGGGTAAATTGAAGAATATGTAAAATTTGTGTAATTAAATGTTAGGTTAAAGTATATTTTTAGTCATTTAAGTTTTACATAAGACATACTTTTTGTCCCTTAACTTTATAAAGTATACATTTGGTCCTAAAATTCTAACACCGTTAGTGTTCTTAACTTAAAACGCGTTTGAAACTCAAGCTCAGTGATTTTAATAACATTTAATTACACAAATTTTTTATATTCTTCAATTTACCCATATTTTAAATTTAAGTTTAATAACATTTAATTACTGTGATCATCATTTAAATTTACACCGTTATCACTTGAGTTTACATTTTCCGTTAGTAAAATTAACGGTGTTAGAATTATAGGACTAAAAGTATATTTTCTAAAGTTAAAGGACTAAAAGTATACTTCATATAAACTTAAATGACTAAAAATATACTTTAGCCTAAATGTTATTAGTCATCATTTGAGTTTGCTGCGTTAGCATTTTCCGTTAGTAACATTAACGGTGTTAGAATTTTAGGACCAAAAGTATATTTTATAAAGTTAATAGACCAAAAGTATGCCTTATGTAAAACTTAAAGGACTAAAAATATATTTTAGCCTATTTTTTAATGAAACATGAAGGTGGTTAAAGAGAAGTAGACGAATAAGCTGTAATGTACATGAGCCAGAAACAATGGTCGCCACCCTCCATTGATAAAGAAGTGAAGAATCCTGGATTTTCACTATACTCACTTAAATTTACCATTTAATCCCAAATCCACTGTTAATCCTAAATTGAAATCTCAAAGCCGCCTTCTTCTCCATAAATTTTGGTGAAGCCTTCTTTCTGCAACCCTATCAATGGAGGATTATACGCACCCAACAATCTATGGACTCCACCCACATAAATTTGTGACTACACAAGGATGACGCCTCCACCGAATCGAAACTTAGGCCGTTTGGTACGGGGAAGATTTAAGGAGGAAATGGCTAAGAGGAGGGAAAAGAATGGAAAGGAAGATTGAGAGGGAACTTAAAAAATTGAGCTGTTTGGTAGACATGAGAATGAAACTTAAGTTGACGGAAAATAAAATGTTTGGTAAGAAGAATAGAAAGTTGATTAAGTGGGAAGAATAGGTAAAATACCAATAATACCCCTAAAAAATGAAACAACTACACCATCTTCATCTCTCTCATCTACGACCTTCTTCCTTACTCTCATCTGTAACCTTCACTTTTGTCAATGGTCACTAGCACCCTCTCCTTCATTGCGACCTTCATTTCTTCCCATTATGCCCCTATAATAAAAAATGGAGAAAATAATCTGACTGATTCAAATGTACGTTCGAACGATGGCGTTAAGTTCGAACGTAATGCATTAAAATGAGAATGCGTTCGAACCAAAATTTTGACAGTAACCAAACTTCTGCATTAGTTCATATCGGAACAGGACAACAACAATCATTTTCATTCCATATATATCATTACATATCCAACAATCAGTTTTCCTCAACCTAGTATTCCAGCTACCCGAAACATCAGAACGCAAATGCCACGAAAGAAAATAATAAAAAGATGTATATGATATGGATACAGAACCCCAGGGAAGGTCCAAATAAGAACATCAAAAGATGAGTAATGTATTAAACCAGCTTTGAATCCGAGAAGAAGGAAAAAATTAAAAGAATAATCTTAATCAATAAAAGAGGACACAAGTGTAGACAAAAAATCGATATATACAACCAAAAACAGAAACACCCAGGCCTGCAAAATTCTCTTTAACAACCATTTGTTGACAACAATATGGAATCTCCATCCCATAGGAGAAAATTACACAGCAGGCACACCTCAGAGAGTCTAGAAGAGAAAAATTTCTGCTCAATAACAGAAAGTTCTGTGAAGCCCAGTGTATAACCTAGAAGATGGGAGACTAAATCGAAGATGTGATGAAATCTGCAACGATGGCGCAAGAGATGTGATTTTTTACAGGGCATTTCTGTCCAATTTTTCAGTCTCCCGAGAAGATTTCAACTTTCCTTCCATTTTCGGATGGAATGAAGGTTCCCACGTTTAAGGGAAGATTAAAGATCGCTAGAAGATGGTTTCCGGGAAGGTGGTGCTGCCAAATGTGTTCTGTGATGGAAGATCTGTAATCTTCCCTTTCCTTCGGTCCATCTTCCATGTATCAAACGCGTCCTTAGAGTGTGACGTTGAGGATAACAGATTCACCCGTGATGCTCAGAGCGTGACGTCGTGAAGTATGTGTTGTTTTTCCATTGGCCATAAGTGTGACATCCGGAAATTATAGGTGAGACCCATGTATCCTTTGGTTTAAAAAGAAAAAAGAAAAGTAACCGCACTTAGTTATTTAATGGAGATGATATTTTTACTATATTTAAAAAAAATTATGGTTATTTTTACATTCATAAAATATTTATAAAAAAAAAGGTAATGGACATTTTTGCCTCTTCAACCTAAGTTTCTTTTTTGCAAGAAAATAAAATTGTGATGGCAATCTCTTATTAGCTGTGATAATAATATTACAGTTGTTCAACTTAATTAATTTCATTTATGAAGATGTCAAAAAGTGGTCCCAAAAGATATAAACTAGAGTGACAATGACAAAAACGAACAAGCGATTGAGGTGCCATAATTGATTAATAAATTGAAGCAAAATTTACGAACGTAGATTCAAATGATAGATATTACTATCTCTGGTTCTAATCATAAGAGCGTTAAAAGTGTTAGGATCAACATTTTTTTTAAAAAAAAAGTTTAGTAATGCTGCCAACTGATTTTTAGTCCATTTGGGTTGAGTATTAAAGAAAAAGTTTCAAAATCCCGTTAAATGAAAAGCTCCACTAATGAACTTTTCCTAAAAGCTTTAAGCTTTTTAACATGAGCTCTATCAATCCAAACACAAATTAAATAATTTTTAAGTCACCGCTCCTACCATCAATCCAAGCAGGTGAGTAACTTTTCCTTTAGTGGGGTGAATGATTGTGTAACTTTGTAAAATGGACGACATGAATTTAATAAAAAAAGAAAAAAAGTAGCACGTGAAGTATTGTTGGGACGTGTCGCCTCATATGAGGACCACATATTTCACTCACTTGTCCTCTCTGCTCTCTAGATATTTCTACGACTATTATCTTAGGAATTTTTTTTCTAGCGAAAATTATTTATTCAATAAACATTGACCTCAAGGTTCTCGGGCCCACTTTACTCAATATATCCCTCCTTTCTTCTGGCTTTCCCAGCACCCAACAAGAAAGGTCAGATATTGAATACAGTGGCCCCAAGAAGATCTCAATCATATTAAAACACGTGTTAAGATAGTTTGAAATTATAATTAAAAAAAATGAAGAAAAAGTAGGTGATTTATAAATTAAATTAACTTCTCATTTTCTATGCAGAGAACTGGTTTCATATGACTTCAAAAATTTGCATTTTATTTTTTTTAAAAAAATATCAATGCCGTGAGAGAACTTTGTGTAGTTGCCAAGAGTAAATATTCATTTCAATTATAGAGATAAATAGAAGAGAGTTGTGTGGAAAAGACAAGAAACACGGCGGACAAATAAATGAAGAGAAGCATTAACCATTGATTAAGATATTTTGAAACCAAATCTAATTGGTGTGGCACTGACCCGTGACGTGAGTGTGACCAGGTAAGGCACACTCTTCAATGATTTCCTTTTTTTTTTTTTTTTTGCCAACTTACTCATCAATAATTTTCTTTCCAGCATCGCCTGTCATTCTCATGCACCAGACATGCAACATTATATTCACTATTGCAAGATTCGAGAATCAATTGAACTAAACAGCTTCTGCCGTGACATTGGGGTGTTTGGAAGAGCTTTTGGAGAACCATTTTTACTTTATTCTTGTTTAATAAGTCTTTATTGGTTTTTTTCATTTTTTTGTTTGGCTACAAAACTTGCCAAAAGACTTATGAGCTTAAATCAACTTATTTCATGTTCTGGGTTTTGTAGCTTATTTCTTGTTTAATAAGTCTTTATTGGATTCTTAGTTACTTATGTAATATTTATTTGATCAAATTATGTATTTTAGTATTCCAAATTTTGTAATTTAGCATTTTTCATATTTTTGGTAATTTTGATTTTGATTTTAATTTTTTTCTTATAATTATCTCGTAATCACTAATCCATAGTCATTCCAAACAGTTTGTCTAAATGGATCTCTTTTCCATGCCTACTTATACAACCACCCATCCAAACATAAATCACGTTCACAATCGGATTTATACCCAATCGGACTTATCTCTAATTGACTTTTCCAAAAGTCAGATTCCCACCTAATTCCCCAAACAAGCCCATTATTATGTATGGCTACAAGTGAAGAAAAATTATTATGTATGGTTAAAAAGGGACCATTTTAAAGCAGAGATTGCTCGAGAGTTGACGCCAAGACCGATAGAACTTTATCACCTCCAGAGAAAAAGGACAGCACGTTGGGCAGGCTTTTTAAGCTCTAAATTTTTAAAGGCCGAGTTTAATATTCTTACATCAAAAGTAAAACCGGCTAAAAAAAGGGCAGCTATAAAAATTGAGGGACTAAAAAGACCGGTTTTTTAGGCTCATATGTTTTTCTGAACAAATTATTTATATGCTAATAATATTATTGATTTTTTATACTTTATTAATAATATTGTAAATATTTAATTATTATTATCTTTTTTAAAAAAATTAAGTTTCATAAGAACATCTTGTATTAAGAAACTTTAAAATTAAAAAACTTATAAAAGATATTTCTTATTTCATGACTATTCTTACAAATTTTGTATTCTTGGACTTATTTTCTAGTGATTGTTTTGTTCATATCTTGTATTGTTTACTTACATTTTTTAAGACATATTTACAAAAGTATTTTTAATTTTTTAAGTCTTCTAATTAATTATTTGTAATTATGGTATGTAGACAATAGTTTACGTTTGATTATTAACTTAATGACCGTGTTTGTTTGCTATATGACGCATATTGTTTACACTTTAATCTTGATAACATTTGTGTTAAATTATGATTTTTCATTGTTCTAATTTTATTTTTTATAAAAAAACTGAAAAATAGTAAAAGATTGTCAAAATAACTACGAATTTGTAAGGCCAGACCTGGCTCTAATGAGAATGGGTCGAACATTGAGAAATAGTTGTTTTTCTTACCAAAGGCCTAAAAAAACCGGTTCTTTTAGGTCTTGGTCATTCAAGAGCCGGCCATGATTCTGGGCTTTATTCACCTCCTAAGTCTTAACCACAAGTCATAAATATAAAACTTTTTTTTTAGAAATTAAAGAAACTAATTAAATTATTTTAAAGTATTTTTTTTTTCAAACTAACTCATCTCACTTATAAAGTGATACGTAACATAATTAAGTACAATATATAATATAATTAAATAACTTATGTAACTACCTTGATATTTTCAAAAAATGTCAATCATGCCTTATATTTTCAACTAAACATAATACTCTTTTTCTAAAAATAAATATTTCGTACGATTCAAAATATAAGTCGCTTTACTAATTTATCATAATAAAAGAATGATAGTCAAATTATTAAATTTATCTTAAATTTTTAATTTAATCTTGTATTAAAATAGAGAGAGAAAAATAAGAAGAGTCACATTTGAACAGGGACAAAATTGAAAAACTTAATTATCTTTTAAATAACTTATATTCTGTTTATTTTTCTACAAAGGTCCTATATTGTTGATGGAGTAGTAATATATGCAATGATTCGTGTGAGGAAAAATGGTACACGGTTTCTAATTATAATATATAGTTGATTTTTTTTTTTAAAGAAATTAAGGAAGTTTAATTAAATTATTTTAGAGTATTTTTATTTTTATTTTTCTTCTTATTAATTAGATTAACTAATAAACTAATATATAATCAAATGATCACAACATATAAAATGATTAAAACTTTATTTACCTTCCTTAATCTTTCATAAAAAAGTCAACTATATCTTATAATTAGAACCAGTAAATAAGAAGTAAAATTGAAGATTTTCGCTATAGGGAGAGAGAAAGAGATGGGGTGGGGTCAGGGGTGGGATAAGATGAGGAGGCAGGGACGTTTCACCTTATCCGTCCTTATCTCAAAATCCGCGTTGGCAGGGATAAAGCTGAGATTGAGACCTCAAATTATTAGGACACGAGGATCACGTTGAGGACATTTTTTTTTTTTTGATATAAAAAAAAGTTTTGGAGGGTTCGACGTGGTCACGCCAAGTGAAGCGTGGCGCCGAGCTTTATGAAGAAGACTTTTGGGGACTTACGAGATCGCTTTTATCAAAGAGTCTCAATGACGATAGAGGGGATCAACCAACGGCCCCAAGGCTAATCACGGATCCTTACCATCTATGCCAACTCACATTGCCACGTTGAGGACATATATTCACATATGGACATGTAATATTAGCAGGCCTTGTATTCAAAACAGGCCCATTACATCTGGGGATGCAATGTTCCATTTGAAAGGCCCATTGCATCTGGGGATGCAATGTTCCATTTAAATAACACTGAATTATAAATATGTCTGTCTGCTTCTTATATAAATATACATTTGCATTACAAAAAACTGATCAATATATATAAATTATGCTATTGATAATTCATAAATAAGAAAATAAGTGAATAATACAGGCGTTCATGGTTTTAAAGTCTTCTTTATAAATATAAATATGGTTGACTTTTTTAAAAAATATATTAAGGAATCTGTCATTTTTCTAAATTAATTTGTCTAATATATAAATTGATATATAATATGATAATACATAATATATGATACGATTAAATTAAACTTCCTTAATGTATATAAAAAATTCAATTATATGTTAGATTTAGGATTAGTAATACTCCTTCCGATCCTAATTATAAGATTTAGTTAACTTTTTTTTGGAGAGATTAAGGAACAAATTAAATTATTTTAGAGTATTTTTATTTTTTTTCTTCAAACTAATTAGTTTGACTAATTAACTAATATATAATCTAAGGATACACAACATATGAAATAATTAAGTATCTTATTTAGCTTCCCTAACCTTTCCAAAAAAAGTCAACTAGGTCTTATAGTTAGGAACGAAGCTAAGCTAGTACTCTCTCCGGTTCTAATTATAAGACATAGTTGATTTTTTTTGTAGAGGTTAGGGAAGCTAAATAAGATAGTCCCACCGGTCCTAATTATAAGACAACATTTGAGAGTTGATTTTGGTCCAAATTATAACACAACATTTTAATTTTTGTCAATTTCTTCTTAAAATACCCCTATTTTATTCCCTCAAGTGTATTTAGTTTTTGGTGAGTGTATGTATGATGCGTAGACTCTTACCGTAAGTAAAAATTTTATATTTTAATTTATTTATCAATCAACTGACATTAATTTGTCAATATATATATATAGATACGCGAACAAATATATGTGTGTTTGTAGATGTGTGACAAACACACACACACATGTGTGTGTTTATACATATATGTGAATTTGTGTATATATGTGTGTACATATAAGTATATCTTTGTGTGCGTTTGTCAATATATATGTATGCGTATACATATATATATATATATATATATATATAAATGTGTGTGTGTTTATACATATATGTATATTTGTGTATATATGTGTGTACATATATGTATATTTTTGTGTGTGTGTGTGTGTTTATACGTATATGTATATCTTTGTGTGTGTTTGTCAATATGTGTGTGTATACAGATATACATACATATGGGTGTGTCTATATATGTGTGTAGATATTGTGTGTGTATAATATAGATATATATACGCACATATATGTATATATAACAAAATCATTATTTCAATTAAAAAACATGTAGAAAGAAAAATTTTAGATCGGAGAAGTATGTATTAGTGGTTATTAATTCACTTTTACTTATGTCATTTTAAATTTATATAAGGGTATTTTAGAAAAATGAGTAAAATTAACTAATTTAACTCTTCTTCTTAATCTCCCCAAAATCGGTTAAATATGTCATATAATTAGGACTAGGAAAGTCTTAATTATTTCATATGTTGTGTATCCTTAAATTATATATTAGTTAATTAGTCAAACTAATTAGTTTGAAAAAAAATAAAAATAAAAATAAATTCTAAAATAATTTAATTTGTTTCCTTAATCTCTAAAAAAAAAAAAGTTAACTACGTCTTATAATTAGGGTATTATAATTAGCATGGAAGGGAATAGTAATTAATAATAACAGTAATAATAAAACTAAAAAAAATCAATAATATGTATCTTCGCCTCACAGATCACCTTCACGACCAGCGATCACCCGAGCGAGTTTTCAAGCTGAGCTTCATCACGAAATCGGTACTTCACCTCATGGCTCCTTCAAGGCATTCGCTAATGTATCTTCTCCGCCACGAGGATGAAGAAGTTCAAAACCCTTTAACCATGTCCGATCAAGAGATCTTAGAGAAGGTTTACGCTACTCATCTCCCCAGCGACACCAAGTTCGACGCCGACTCTCTTTTCACCATCGTCGACATCATCCTTCGGGGTTCCACCCATATCGTCGACAATGTCTTGGACGGAAGCCCTGAAACCGTCAAGTGTGCCGATGAAAAGCTCCCCAAGCATCCTTCACTTCTCCACTGGGCCTTTTGAAGGAAATTTCTTCTGAGGTCGGTACTAAAATCTTTCTAGTTTTCTCAACTCACTCGCTTTTTTGCCTCAGTAATTATGACTTGTTATTTTAGGGGATTTCATTACAAGTTAGAGGTTTCAGGATAGTTTAGTTTCTTCTCTTGCACGGATTAGGAATTCAGTTTAGAGAAATATGAATGAAATGGGTAGTGATGGTTTTGGTGGTGGCAGATGTGCTGTAAGAAGCCCGGTGACGAAGTTGCTCACAAGACTACTATGACGATTCTGAGTTTGCTCTGCGACTATTCCTGGCAAGCAAAAGCTATTCTGACTCTTGCCGCTTTTGCTCTGGAATATGGCGAGTTTTGGTGGCTTTCTCAGCTTCAGCCAAACGATGAATTGGCCAAATCAGTGGCCATGCTGAAGCGAGTTCCCGTGCTGACAAAGCCTGCAGCTCTGCGAGAACATTTCCTGGACATTTATGAGATAAATAATCTGATCAAAGCTGCTATGCAAGTGATTGAGTCCGTCTTTGAGCTTCAGAAGCTCACCTCTTATGACACAGTGGATGTGCCTTCTTTGGCACACGCAATGGACCTTATCCCTGTTGGTGTCTATTGGGCTATTATCACTACTGCAGCATGTGTCACTCAGATTGGTTGTATCACTTCTGATTCGTAAGTCTTGCTTAATCACCATTCTTCACTATGTAGTACATATGTATAGTCACTATAATTGCTATTGTTTCAGGGAGCAAAGGCAAGAACTGTCCTATTTTGGGCAAAAGACTAGAATAGTGCTTGCCAAGTTGAGGAAGCTGATCTTGATCTGCAAGCAACAGATAGGTTGAGCATAAAGAGCTGTCTGATCTTCTGATATATAACACTCTTAAAATTTTTTGGAGCAATTGTATTTTCCCTCCTCTAAAATGGAGCCTTGCAGGATCTGATTAGATTATTTCTCTGTTATTACAGAGGAGTTAGAGTCTTCTGGAAGGCTGAATGAACTCTTGCGAACCCCGTCTGAAATAGTTGAGGTGTTTAAGGTTCTGATTTTCTCGAAGGATGGACCTCAGGAACTGTTTGATGGTGCTACCAAACAAATGGTTCGTAACTCCTATTACTACTATTAATATCTGCTCTCTCTCTCTATGCAATGAGGACATGTGAAGCCTTTTTCTTTTCAAGAAATTGTGTTATTACTGATAACTATGTAATTCGGTTTGAATATAAATACTTTGGTTTTGGCATAATTTCACTGGTTCTGCAGAAACGAAAAATTTATGGAGGTCTGGCAGTTACATTATGTTTGTTAATCATACAGCGTAATTTGAGTATTCTTCTGTTAAACTTGTATTGTAAATTGTTCGTGAAAATTGGCAAACAATCTAGCCCTGTTTATCCTGTCTTTAATTGGTGGCTTGCACTTTTGTGATTTTGTTCAATTTGTTGTCTAAACAGGTTGATGTTGATGTGCTAAGAATGAAACATTTGTTCTTGTTCATTTCCCCTCTAGACATCACGGAGCAAGAAATATCTATTCTCTTTCCACTTTATGAATTTATCAAGGCAGATAACCAATATAAGATTGTGTGGATTCCCATCGTAGAGGAGTGGGATGGCGAGTTGCGCAAGAAATTTGAGGTTCTGAAAACTAAGTTGTCATGGTACGTGGTGGAGCACTTTGGAAGTGTGGCAGGGTACAAGTACATGAGGGAGGAATGGCATTTCAGGAAGAAGCCAATGGTTGTGGTGCTGAACCCTCAAGGGAAGGTTCTCAACACTGACGCTTTCCACTTGATTCAGGTTCAGGGGATGAAGGCCTTCCCCTTTACCGCCTCTGGTGGAGCCAGAGTTGAAACCATGGTTGAAAGTAGCACCAACTGGGTGGAAACAGTTGTTTGCAATATTCACCACCCCTCCGTAGACCTTTGGGTAAGCACTTTGGACCACACAATACTCACCAATGAAAGATGAAAATCTCATTAGAATCATTGCTTTCAGCGTGCATTGACCATATAATTTTTAACATCTTATTGACACAGTTCAAGGAGCGGAAATACATATTTTTGTTTGGAGGGAAGGACTCAGCGTGGACTAAAAAGTTCACCAAGTACGCCACTGATCTTAAACATGAACCCATCTTAAAGAAGGCCAGGATTTCAATAGAGCTGTTCTATGTGGACGAGGACAGGAGCCTCTTAGGCCGATTTTGGAGTGGCATAGAGAGCTTGTTTTTGCCACAGTCTTATAAGACTATCGAAGCCGTGCCTGATGAAATACAGAAGATGATTTCATACAAGAACGAAGGTGGGTGGGTTCTGTTCGTCAGAGGAGCATCTTTGGTGCTGAGTGGTTACGGCCCCACAATCTTGAAGACGGTGGCAGAGTTTGAGAGATGGAAAGAGAGAATGCTGAAGAATGGGTTTGAGTTGGCCATCAAAGAATATCACGAGAAGGTTAAAACATATCATGAAATGGTAACGCGCAGCAGCAGCAGCCGCCGCGGTTGAGGGAACTGCCAGTTCCTGGTTTAAAAATTAAACCCTAAGCCTGGCTGATGCATCTGGGGTGCTGCTGCAGTATTAGCTTAGTATGTGTAAGTTCCATATCAGTTTGTGTTTCTTGCTGTGCCAGGACTCTCCTTGTCATGTTATATGTATTAAGTTTAAACTTTAGTACTTTCCTATTGCCTTCAAAGTTACTAGCTTTACTTCTAAACCGGAATGAACTTGTTACACATTTACAGACTGATAAGAAACGGAGAGGAAGAATTTTAGGATTTGATATTATCTGGTATTCAACTCACATGAACTGCTTATAATTCGTTGTAGTGGATTTTGGTTTGAAGGATCCTGTAACCACTTTCTTTTATTATAAAAAGTCAAAATGATATTAATTAAAAAGAACTACATTATAGAGTCTTAAATCTTAATAGTAATAGAATAACAAGAAAGAAAAACATAAAGGGAAGAAGGAAAAGAACTGAAGACTTAAACTTCTAAATGGTTTCGAGAAGAAAAGAAAGCACTAATATCCTCCATAAAGATTTTTCTTGATGTGGCCATGGAATTTCTGTAACCGCTTGATACACTTAATAATTGGACGGGCGAAGTGAAAAAACAGTTACTCATTGGATATATAATGTGGTGGTTAATGGGACCTCTCGGTTATAAGGCAGATCAAGCAAGAACCCTTTGTCTCTAAATCTGCATTTAAGTTTATTGAAAACTGTATTTTTTAATCCCTGAAAAGTAACACATTTTTCTCATATATTATCTAGCAATGTAAAGTAATTTCAAATCATGTATGAACAAGAGAATACGGATAAGATGTAGAGGCAAGGTGAGATGTAGAGCATGTGAAGGAGAGAGAGTGAGTATTTTGGCATCGCGTATTATCTGAGACTGAGACCAATGAATATAGTTTTTTCTTTTAATAAAAAATATGGTAAGAATAACATCACTAATTAACGTAGCTTGGAAAGAATAGGAATTGGCAATACAGTTAGGAGACTAACAGAGGGAGGGAGGATTCACACTCGTTTTATCAAATGTGACATTTGCTTCATAAAATATTCATCTGCGATATTAGATTTTTTTTATCTAGTTTAGTAAAATAAAAAAGGTTGGTTAAATTAATTAATATGATATATATTTTTTAAAACATTAAGTACTATGTTCATTAATTCTCACATTTCCTCTCCTTCTTGATTGTGACCGTGGGGCCATCAATAGACTAAATTAGGAGAACATTGATAAATATGAAATTTTGTCTTATATTTATTATCAAGATCAACTCCACAAATATGTTTTATACTCCCACCGGTCCTAATTATATGACATATTTAACCAATTTTGTGAAGATTAAGGAAAGAAGTTAAATTAGTTAATTTTACTTATTTTCCTAAAATGCCCTTACATAAATTTAAAATGACATAAGTAAAAGTGAATCGATAGTTTTTGCCATATACCTCTCCAACCTAAAATTTTCCTTTGTCTCATTGAAATAATGGTCTTGCTATATATACATATGTGTGTGTACATATATCTACACATATATATATGCATACACACACAAAAAGATATATATGTGTGTGTGTGTGTTTAGATATGTACACACATATATATATATTGATAAACACACATACAAATATACATATATGTCTACACACAGTCACACATACATATATATGTGTGTATCTATATATTTGTTTGTAGACACACACGCATATATATATATATGTATATATTTAAAAGTTTCACTGATTGGAAGAGTCTAGGCACTCACATATATATATTCACCAAAAACCAAACACACTTGAGAAAATAAAATAGGGGTATTCAAGGGAGAAATTGACAAAAATTAGAATGTTGTCTTATAATTAGGACCAAAACCAACTCTCAAATGTTGTCATATAATTAGGATCGGAGGGAGTATTAAGGATCAAAGGAGTACAAATAATCAAATTACGCAGATTTACAAATTGCTTATAATAGATTAAAGAGTAAATTGTAAAAACAAATATATAGGTTTTTAAAAAAGAAAAAGAAAAATGCCCTTATTTACCCCGAGAGAGAGGGAGAGATATATATGATTTTTTGGTCCGCTAGAAAAAAGATGCTTAAAAGATAATTAATGTAGTGATATACCATGCAATTATTGGACGCAAGAATAAAAAATAGTGGTTAAAATTTCTCACATGTATCTCATTTTCATAGGCCAAGGAATATTTTAAATGGATAATTTGTTCTTATTCAAGAAAGAGTGTTGGAAAGAAATATGCTTCATATTTTCTCTCACATTCATTATAAGTGACTTACTATTACGTTGAACAGAACTTTTTGGGTATTAGTGACTTATATTTCGGTAGAGAGTGGTACGTCCTTAAAATGTCTTTTATTATTAAGATAATGCCACCTCAAACTTATATATATATTGGACTGTAGGAGTATAATTTATATCAAAATATTTTAAATATTTACAGAAAAAAAAAAAAGATTATCAAAACAGTAAATTGAACCACGCGTTCCTTTTTTCTTTTTTCTGGCACTTCCAGTCTTTCCGTACTTTTTTTTTTGGTACAAGGCTTCCGTATATCTGCCCCCATCTACTACCAAAAGAAAGAAAAAAAGTAAAACAAAGCGTCTTTATATCAATAAAACAAAGCGTCTTTATGTCAATGCACGTCTTTTAAGAGCATGGAGAAGCCCTGTAGGTAGGGGTGGAAGCAGTCAGCCACCCTAACAATGATCAGTCAATCTTGTTATGCGAGGAAGTGGGCGAGTTTGGCGCAGAAGATAGCGTATTCTGGCTAAAATTTTGGCTTGAGCCTGGCCTATAAAAGGCCTGGCCTAACTGTAGCATGTTAAGAGACCTGTATTTTTTGCAAGCCGAAAACAAGCCGAATGGTATACAGGCCGAATGTAAAGATGTCAAAAACATGCCTACAGATATACAGGCCGAAAACATGCCTAATGTAAACAGGTCAAAAACATGCCTAATGTTTTTTATAAAAAAATAATTACTCTTAACAGGCCGGCCTGTCAGGCCTAACAGGTCTATTTGGAGGCTTAGGCCTGGCTTGTTAAGATAAGCAGGTCTTAAAATAGGCCTTGACCTGGCCTTTTAGCCTAACAGGCCAGGCCTGACCAGGCCACAAGCCCCTGACCTATTTCCACCCCTACCTACAGGAAACAGATATTCTCCCCATTCCTTCTATGCCTGTCCCTCCTCATCCTCGCATGCAGTAGTTTAAAAAAATGATCTGGACATTTGGATCAAAATTTCGACGGTCAGATCTGAGAATGAGAAGGGATGGGCAGACAAATCAGACTCGTGGCCTACACCCTCCGATATCTCTCCCTTTTTGAAAGTAAGAGCCAGTGGCGGAACCAAAATTTTTTTTTAGCTCGGGCTAAAAAATAAACATATTGAACTTCTCTCTTTAATTCTTATTATAAGGTATCAACTAACAAGTATATTTGGTTGTTTTTATAAAACACTTGCTTGTTTCCAAATAGCATTAAATATTTTTTTTTCATGTATACCCATAATTAAAAATGTAGTGAGTGAGAGTAATAATTAATAAAAATTAATTATTACTATTTTTTTAGGAAAAAAAGAAGTAATAATTAATATGGTATTAGAGTTTAGTGTAATTAATAGGGATAATATTGAAAATACTTAAATTTTAGGACAAATTTAATTACTTTAACTGTTTTTATTGACATGAGAATTGTTAGTTGGTTCCTTAAATAAAGCAGGAGAGAGTATTTATTAAATAATATCAAATAACCTGAAAAATACAAAAAAATAATAACAGATAATTATAAATTAAAACAATATATAAGATGATACTAATCTTTTTGGTATCTCAAGCAAGTTAATTTTACTTTCCTCTCACATTTTTAATGAGTAATTAAACAAACATTATCCTTATAGAGAAGATAAAAAAATTAGTGGAGGCCAAATTTGTACTAAATAAAATATCATATAATAAATACATATATATTATAAAGAAATTTTATAAGATCAGTTGTTTTAGCATTAGCCATAAAGGCGTTCCGCCACTGGTAAGAGCAGTGAAAACAGCAGGAAAAAAACACATCCCCAGTATGCTCAGTATGCTGCCTCACTTCTATATGAGTATGTTTGTTTGAGTTGGAGTTCACAAAATACGTTTACATAAATTAATATAAAGCTCCTCTTATATACTTGCTTCTTAAATCACATTGGAAAAATGATTTATACTATTAATCCAAAAATGTCTTAAAAACATTCTAAGGCAGCTGCCCTTTGAGGGGACCATCTAAAGATTTCATTCACCCTCGTTTTTTCAAATGTGACACTTTCTTCGTCAAATATCCATCTGCGATTTTTGATTTTTTTTCCAACGTACATCGTGAGTCACGTTGGATCCAAATATGTGGAAAACCTCTGGGCACCGTTGATATTTTTTTAGTGATTATTTATAAAGGCACAACAATTATGACATTGGATGGGGAATTTTGGGAGTTTCGTCTCCATGCTAATTATTAGGGGTGATCATGGTCTTTCGGATACGATACGCCCCAAGCCAACAAAAAATTCTGCGCTCTAAAAAAGTGACTCAAACAAAATTTGGGCAGTTTTGGGCTGGGCGAGTAACTGGGGAGGGCCGGGCATCAAGCAGGGGGTCTTGCCTTGCCCATTTACCTGCCGAAAATTAAAAATATTTAAATATTATATTATTATTATTATTATATATATATATATATATATATATTATTTTATTTTTAGAATATATTATATTATTATGTCTAAATATATTATATTATACTCAGGTATCTCCAAAGCTTTAAAATTCTATAAAGTGTATTTAGAATCTTCACATGGAGCAAGCGCAAAGGATCACTACTTGGGCGAAAGGGAAGCCCCGCCCTTACCCACCGAAAATGGTTAGGATTTTTATCGGGTAGAAATAAAGAGGCGTAAATAAAAATGCAACCCATTCATTCTTTGGGCTGGACATCGGGCAGGGGTCTCGCCCTGCCCAGCCCTGATGCCCACCCCTACTAATTTTCATGTATTCCCCAATTATATTTATTGTTTATTCGTTTCTTTTATATAACTTTTTGGACGCCCACTGATTATCCTATGGCTCGTCACCTTTTTCCCGTTTGGTATCAATGGACCTGTTTGGGTTGGCAGTAGAAGCGGTAGCTTAAAAACTACCACTCTGATCCTATTTATAAGTCTTCTTTTGGCCAAAACACACATACCAAGGAGAGGTAGTTGGTTTAATGATTATAGGGTAAAATTTCAACTTTACCCTAATTTATGATTGAGTATCTTTCAACTCTTTCTTCTCTATCTATCTTTATTGGTATAATTAATATGGGCAAAATTGTCACAATTTCATCTCTTTCCTCAAAGAGGACTTATAAATAGGACCAAATTTTTTTGATCAAAGGGGACTTATAAATAGGACCAGAGTGGTATCTGACTTTAAAAAAAAGCTCGATACGAAAAAAAATCAAGTTATAGATAATGATTTGTGTTTAGATTGATGGTTGTAAAAGTGGCGGGGCCCACATAAAAAAGTTGAGAGCATTATGGAAAAAACTGGATTCTAGAGCTTTTTCCTTAATTGGCTTTTTGAGATTTTTTGACTTAAAGTTCAGCCAACGCAATGGACAATCCAAACAGACTTTTTCCTCACTGGGTTGTTGGCTTAAAAGCCACTGAAATTTTTGCACACCAACGCTAAAAAAGAAAAGCCACTCCAAATAGGCCCAATATCAGCTTCTTTTCCCTCTTCACACATAACCGATCTCCAAACGTGTGGTGGGACATTTAATTAAATTAATGCGGCTTATGATTCTTTGTAAAAGAAAGTGTAGGCCAGTGGGATTATAGGACCTTACCAAGATTAACGTATACGTCCAGATTTAGATTTAAAGAAGCTTACAAAGATATCTACATAAATATATAGGGAAAATATCACTCAAGTCCCAAAAAAATAATTAGTTGTATTGACAACAGAAAGTGCTATATTAACAATAAAATTTTAAAAACCTGGTTATTCACAATAACAAAAAATTATATTGACAACATGAAGTGTTATATTGACAACAAAATATAAAAAGTTGGAGCTATTTTGAAACTTAAGTCCCTAAACGTATAAATGTCATTGACAACAGAAAAACCCATATTGACAAGATGAAGTGTTACATTGACAACAGAATATAAAAACCTAGAGTTGTTTTGAAACTCAAGTCAATATAGCATTTCTTGTTGTCAATATAGCTTTTTATGTTGTAAATGACCATGTTTTTAAATTTTGTTGTCAATATAGCACTTCCTATTATCATTATAACTAGTATAAAAAAAAGTCTTTAGGAATTTTTTGATATTTTTTTTAATGTTTTTTGGGACTTAAGTGATATTTTTCCTAATATTTATATAGTATCCACCAACACAAAGTTCTCAGGTCGGCAACGAAATTTAATTTTTTTGACCTTGAGAGTTTATATATGTGTGTATATCATGTTTTATCGGTTGTATAATCTATGAGAAGATCCATTAAAAAACCCAAAGAGAAGGTATAATATGTTGGATGTTCATCAAGTGTGATGAGCATTGAAATTTGAATCATTCAGTCTGAATTTAATATCTTTTTACTTTCATATTTAAAAAATAGATTAAAAAAATTTAACTGGTACATAGTCTATGATAAAGATACTTTTTTTAATTGTTACTTTTTCAAAAAGTGATTTTTTTTTTTAAATTTAAAAATCAGTAGTTAGAAATTTCAAATTTTTTCAAAAAATGCGTGCCTTTATAATTATGTTGTAAAACAACAAAGCGTGTAATATAAAACAAAATAAATGCCATGATGTATTAATTGGGGTTACATTACATATATGTTACCATATTTTTGTAGGAAGAGGTTTACACTTAGGATGTTAAAGATGACTTGTGGCTGGATGGATTTGTTATCAATTGTTGATTCATCATATTCTTAGAATATCATTTTTGTTTTATTTAAATAGCGGAACGTTGTCTCAGGCTACCAGATACTTTATTTTTTGGGCGACGAAATTGTTAAACAAATAGTAAAAAAGTTGGGATCAAAAGTTAATATTTTATGATTGAATAGCAGTGATTAAGGAGAAATTTAATCACATGAGTCACGTTACACAGACACACAAACACATCAGAAGAGGTTCTTACCTCTGGCTCCAATTGAGCTGAAAAACATATGTTTTTCAAAGTCTTTAGATAATAGCGCGAAAATTACTATTTCAAATTTTAACTATTTTTCCTTCGATTTTTTAAAGAAATGTAATTAGTAAATTGTAATTATTAAAGTTCTAATCTATCAAATAAATGTTATCAACATTAATATCTAAACAATATAAATCATTCAACAAATAAACACATTCATTAATTCGTAATAATAAATAAATAAACACAAATAATATGTTTTTTCCTATTTTTTTCAAAAAATATACAAAGAAATTGTTTTATATATGCCCATAATAAAATGTCTTGTCCTCTCGTAATTTTGTATGTGTCTGTAGATTCCTTCGGTTCATGTATGATTTTACTAACAGGTAAAAATGATTATGCTTATTTTACACCAAATATATTTAAAATTTATTACTTATATAATATTGTAATACCAAAGTATGTGTTTATTTAATATGAAAACATCCATTCTTTAAAATTTATAATAATTAATTATGTGTTTTAATAAAGAATAATAATAAACATAAAAAAAAGTTATAGTTTAAATTAAAAAAAATCTAAGTAATTACAAATAAACACATTCATTAAGTGGATGTCTAAGTAATTATTATTATTATTTAAAAAAAAAGCTACGTTAAACGAAGGCGCGTAAGACAGCTCGGGCAGTCATAGAAATTTCTATAAGGTAATTTCAAATTTCTAATTTCTATTTATTTTTTTCGACGCAGGCCATGAGAACTAAATGGTACGATGAAACTTCACCCGATTTCCCGGCTCTAGCTCCAATGATATTTTAAAAATGTATTTTTTTTCCCAATTTTAAATATAAGCAGAAATACATGGCCCGTGATTTTTTACCCATTCATAAAAAAAAAAGAAAAAAGATGTCAAATTATGGAAACGGGCAAAAACAAAAAAAGAGTACGTCAGGGAATAGAGCAAGGGGTGACATCATAGGCGGGACGTCGGTTTTTGATGGGGACGTGTTGTCCTCGTGAGAAATGAACCTCTCTCTATTGGAATGACTTTGAATAACTGAAATTTATGTCATATTAAAATTATTTTGTGATATTAAATAATGATAATAATAATTTTACATAATAAATTTTAATTATTAACAACCAATCCAATGGTAGAGATTTTATCTTTGTTCTTGTCTGTACTGCTCCTTGTTCCCCCACAAATTTGGATCCTTTTATCCGAATATGGTTCCTATTATTTTTACTAATTTCACTTGTGTGGATGGGATTTCACTATAATATACCCCCAATCGACTTGATGCTTGCTTTATTGTCTGTCACTGGAATTCACATTCATGTTGTCTCATCACAGTAGATGACCCACACCGTAATAAATGACCGTCCTCTTGTGCTGATGTCCATTTTTGATGTCTCTACTGTTTAATATTATAATTACATAAATGCCCCATTAGGTATCGGTGGTCCCTCTTTTGTCTCTTCTATTTTCAGAATTCACATCACTTTCATTTATTAGATATCGGTGATCCCTCTTTTGTCTCTTCTCTTTTCAGAATTCACATCACTTTCATTTATTATTGGAACTGAACTTGTGTTTTCATTAGAGTATAGTGTATTAAAAAGTTGTTAAATTTAATAATAGAATTAATAAAGATTAACATTTTTCTTAATATGTGCTATAAATATTCGGGAAAATGCACTATTAGTGCCATACATAACTGAGAGGATCTTAGGACCCGTTTAGTACAGGAAAGAGTTGAGGAGAGAAAAAGAATGGAAGAGAAGATTTTGAGTAATGGGGGAAGATGAATTATTTGATAAGAAGAAAATAAAGGGGCAGTTGGTAAAAAATTAGGAAATATTTATTTTACTTTTAAAAGTAATTAATTTAAATATATATATATATTCATAATTTGAATTTGATAAAAATTTGCTTGCATACTACGACGAATCATTTATTTTGAAAAATTGAATCATGAAAAAAAATGAATTTATGGGTTTAATTCAAATTTTGTGACCAAACATTTATTTAAAGGAAGAAAAGAAACATTTGAATTTGTCAAACATATTCTGCTGTTAAGTTTGAATTTGTCTAAAATAATCTCCCTTTAAGTTTGAACTTATCGCATAAATTTGAATTTAATAATATTTTTACATTATAGAAAATGAATATTTTATGAAGGGTAAATATGTCGAAAGTGTCATTAATTGTTAATAAGGGAACTAGAATTCTTACCAATTTTAATGGGATCTTATATTTCAACTTTTAAAGGAAGATTGATAGGTGGTTCCAAAAATTTAAGTTTCGGAGAAGATTGGGCGTAAAAAAAGTTTCAAAATATAGAACTTATTTATCCTCCATTCCTTTCTCACCTGTTTTGTGTACCAAACATGGCCTTATTTCCAAAAACACTTGTCTCGTTCCTGTAGAATCCTGACACCTCAACGTGTTTCACGTTTCACGTTTTCCGTTTTTCTCTTTACAAAAAAAAAAAAAAAAAAAAAAAAAGCTTTTATTTTTAACTTTTAAAAATCAAAGGCAAATAATAAGCTAGAGGTTACATCAGAAAATCACGACAACAAATGGCGATACCAATAGAATAGCTTTTTTTCTTTCAATACTGCATAACTTTTAATATTACCTTATGTCTTTAATATAAGGTTAGTTAACTAATTTAAAAATATTAAATAAAATTGTTCTGTTCTGAAAACAGATATGGCTAGCCCGGATGGACTAGCCAGTTTGATTGTTTGCTTATATGGAGCGGGACTTGGCGCAGGCGCGATCTTGCAGGCCTACGTACCTGTAGAGGGATCAAAGTCGCGTAGTTCGAGGGGACGCGTTGGCGTTTAGCCGAAAGGGGTGGTGTGTATCTTTCCGAAGAGTGTCTTCCCACCTTAGGGTTTGACCTCTATATTTATAGGGTGTGCCTCAGGTGCGATAGTATGGGCGTAACCCACTGCCCTAGTATCATAACGGTCGAATCTATCTTTAGATAAGATAGATCTCCCTTGATTATAGATAAGATAGGATTTCCCTTTATAATAGGTAGATCCTGATATGTGATATATTCCTTGTTGGGCCGTCCAGGTGTTGGGCCTGAAGGTCGGTGGTCGCATGTGAGATGCCCCTTGGCCCGTAGTTCGAGATTTCGAGCTGGCTTTGGGATGTATTTTGTTCCCAAGCGGGTTATCGGGGTAGGTGTCGTGAACCTTACCTCTCGCATGTCTACCGCGCATTGTCGGGTTGGGTCATTCTGGCCCTGGCGACCGAAGTCATTTACTCTCAGATCCGAGGTAGTAGTCTGCTGCTCAAAGATCCGAGGTAGTGTCTCAAAGATCCGAGGTATTGTCTCGAAGATCCGAGGTAGCGTCTCGAAGATCTGAGGTCTTGTCTCAAAGATCCGAGGTAGCGTCTCAAAGATCTGAGGTACTATCGGGGAACTTGTTTGGTTTCAAGGCCGGGGTTCCATTTGTGATTGCCATCATCTTGATGAGTTCGGATTCCTTCGTATTCCGCCGATTTGCCCGTTTAGGCGATACTTTCTTCCCAAGGCGGGATAAATTTGTCTTTTTCTCGTTCTTTGTTTTCGCTTGCCTCGATCTCGGTTGATCGTGAGCCCTCATGGGGTTTCATTAGTTCTTCTTATCCAATTAACAATTGTATAGTACCTGGGGTTTTTGTGCTGCCAGGATGCTTTTTGTCGGACTTCATTCACTGGTCGAGCGTTGCAATCGTGGGCCTTACCGTGCCGAACTGAGTTACGTTGATTCGGGCTGTCAAGGCGGCTTACTTCGAGGATCCGAGGTCGTATCTCAAATATCCTGAGTAGTGCCGAGATGGTTTGCCTGCATTTGAATCCAGGTGTTGATCCGCTATCGAAGTCGTCTACTTCAAAGATCGAGGTAATGTCTCAAAGATCCGGGGTAATGTCGAGGCGGTTTGCCGACTTCAAGTCGAGATCTTTCGTATCCGAGTTGTTCCGGCTTGATTTGCTTTTGTCTGTGTTTCAACGAATCCCTGATTTACTTGTATTTTGATCGAATTGCCCCCAGACATGTAGTCCGGGTTAGTTGAAGTTTGAAACTTCGTCTGTCTTTTTTCATGATCATCGGGATCTCTTCTTCTTTACTCATCCTGCAACACCGAACTCCCCCAATCCGAATAATCCTGAAAAGGAATGAACCGGGCTACCAGGCTAGTTTGTTGTATCTTCGGATTCTCACCGGGCCTGTTTGTTGTAGCACGGGTTCTCCCAAATCGAATTATTCTGAAGAGGAACGGATCGGGCTTACTTATATTGCTGTCAGCTTTACAGTGCCATGATTGTCTTGTCGTCCCCCCAGCCTGGCAGTCAAGGGCTCTAGGCTGTCGGGGTGCATCGACTATGAACATATGTTCATATTTCCAGTGAATACCAACGCATGTTGGTGAGTCTGTAACCTCTGGGAATCGACCTCTGGGAGTCTTGACCCTAATCTGCTTCGCAAATACGCCTGGGTTGCTCATGGCATCTTGGCTACGCATTCCTTAATGTCCCAGGAGGACATTAATAGGCTTGAGCTGGGTAATACGGATAACTGTCAGCTATGTCCCCCATCAGATGAGGAGCCGATATGCTCTGTTCGCGAGGGCACCAATACTTCCTTCATTTTCTTCTACCAATACTTCCTTCATTTTCTTCTACCGTGATTACAACGTCCGACTCGGTATTCGCTTCACGATGGCGGAGATCAAACTGGTGATGGGGAGGTGCACTATTCGGCCGAAGTCCAAATTGAGGATCCTTCCAACCCATCCGCTCCGGCCACTTAGCTTTTACTTTTCTATTTTATTTGGGCGTCGGTGCCCCTTTGTATTGTTGCTTTGGATATTGCCGCTATAATTCGGCTTATAAATTAATTTATATATAAATTAACTTTCTCTATTTGATTGAGCACCATAAGATGCTAACCTTAATTGACCGGGCCAGGGTTGTTATGCAGTTCTGCGTTTATCGTCCAGACTTGCCATCTGGGGAAGTTTGGTAGGGTTTTCTTAGTTAACCACATAGGGTGTTTATTTAACGCACTACCGAGTTCCGGCTCCCTTGTCCGGGTTCAATCGCCAAGATAAGGGCAAAATGTCACATGTTTGGCCGAATTATCCTAACTCCAAGCCAAACATTTGGACCTGATCAGGGTCGGCATGACAATTCATCTTCTTCTCAAGGAGCGAGCGTTGACGCGTCAATTTTGTGAAGACCTTTACAGGTGGGTTCACATTTCTCGAAACCAAGGCACATCGGCCCTAGTGTCAGCCATCTAGATGTGTCAATTGAGACCGGGTTCTAAGTCCGCGGTGTAACCGGGTACGTGGACCTCGGTGTAAAAAACTTAAGTTATAAACAGCACGCGCTTTGAATTTCCACTGGGGGATTTAAATAATCCACTGCAATGATCTAACAAAAACAAGGAAATTGGATTATCATAAATGTAAAATTGAAATCGAGATCAAGAAAATAACCGTGCTCAAACATGATGTGTTTGAGGTATTGCGAGTGCCGAGCCGGGATCTAGCTATAGTAGATCTTTAGTTTGTCGGCATTATGAGTCCTTTTTGATTGGCTTCCTTCCCAAGGTTTCGAGTATGTATGCTCCTTTGACGAGCATCTCTTTAACCCAATGTGGGCCTTCCCAGTTTGCCACTGGCTTGCCATCCTTGGTGTTCTTGTTTCCGACGTCTGCTCGTTGGCGTACGAGGTCAAGCTGGCGAAGGCCGGTTGTAGCAGCTTTGCTTAACAAAAAACCCAAGTTTATCGGCCGTGGTAATGGTATTCGGTTAATCCGAGGTCCAATTAAGAAGCGCGGATTTCACTTTGGGTCATCTTCGGTTTATCCGGGGGTCCAATCAAGGAGCGCGGAGTCAACTGGGTAGTCTTTAGTTTATTCGGAGTCCAATTTAAGGAACACAGAGTCAACTGTACTTTACACGGAGCCTGAAATTTTAGCGTACTAAGTATAACCGGGGTCTATCTTCTTTTTGCTTTCCGCAAAACTTTGCACGGAGCCCGGTTGACTATGTTAAGTGTAACCGGGGTCCTTCTTCTTTTTCTTTTGGAGGTGGAGTCATCCGTAAACATTTTTCTGAATTTGTTTATCCATGATGGGTGTCGTAACCCTGCCTTTTCATGTCCGAGGTGGGTGTCGTAACCCAGAATTTGTTTTTCCACGGAGCCCGGATTTTAACTGTATTCAGTGTAATCGGGTGGGAATTTGTTTTTTGGTGGAACCCGGACAGGGCCGGAGTCCAAAAACTCTTATAGCAGCATCATATCCACCAATCTTCAAATTAATTAGCTCTATCTTAATCAGAGCATTATCAATAAAACCGCATCACCATTGGCTCTGCAACATATCAGAATAAGGGGAGAAGGACTGACGTAAATGTTGTATTTGACAAATACTCTAGCAACCCCAAAATAGCTTAGTCATCATGTGATTCGAAAATTAGCATGCAACTATCTTCTAAGTAGCAGGCCATAAACAATTCTATTCAAAACAAAAAGGGTAACTTAGCTTTTCCAGTAGGAGCAATCTCGGTTATTGCATATAGTGCAATAAAAACTCAAGGAATATCTCGTCAACAATCTTTGCTTCCTCAACGTCTTTGCTAGGTCTAGATTCTGCTCTAGGAGTAATTCCTATCTCGACATATGTCTTCTTTGGCATCCACTTTCTCCAAAGTCTACGTCTCGGCGCCTCAGTATCTCGGCAAGCTCCTCATCTCTCTCGACATCTGACTTAACGGGATATGAAAATTAACTCTCTTGGTTTACATCCTTGCAACTTGGATCCATGTACATATCGGCTTGTATCTCGGCATACATCTCAATATCATGCATGTCGGCATGCACACCAGAATCTCGGCTCTATGTACATATCGACACCTCATGATCACTGCATTTCCTAATCTCGGCCATCCATAATCCCGGCACCTGAGATTGTACCTTCTCAATGGATACAGCAAAGAATTCGGGTTTATCTAACTGGGTGTAATGACCTCGATGTACTTTATCTCTAACCGGGTGTACATGACCTCGGTGTAATATCCTTGACTATCAATAGTAAAGAATTTGAATTTCCATTGAGGAATTCTTCATCCGGGGTTCGTTTAAGCAACACACGTGGAGTTAACTGTATTATTTTTATCTTATCCGTGCTTTATTTGAAAACGGGTGTTGTAACCCTAGGTTCCCTTATGAGTGTCGTAACCCATGATTTGTTTTTACGCGGAGCCCGAATATTAACTGTATTAAGTGTAATCGGGGTCCACCTTCCTTTCGCGTCCTGGTGCCAACCAAGACCTATACGCCCCAACATGGTTGACCAAGATTTAATCCGGGGTACACTTTGGCTTTACCGTGTCCCAAAGGGAGCTCGTTTTAACCGTTATCTCGGTGTCACTGTGTCCCACGGAACCGGGATTTTAACCAATTTTGGTGTAACTGGGTCCGCCTTCAAAAATTGCTTATCTGGAGATAGTTGGAGTAAATACCATTTCTTATAACCACAAAAATGCTCTGAATTTGTCCTGCCCTTGAAGCTTCAACCATACAAAGCCACAAAATCTTGATGTCGACGTTGAGCTCCATGTATATGGAGTTGTTGCTCGCATCATCATTGTGAATTCAACAAAATGGCCAAACACCCTGACATGTATTTTAAATTGTTGAGCTCCCATCTTTCAGAACATCATCTTGCATTTAAACTCCATGACAATCTTAATAGCATTCTCAACCCCCCAAAGCCTTATAATACTGAGAAAGAGTGTGCATAAATCAATTGAACTCATTTGCATTTAAGGAGCTCGGCACCAGATCAGTATTGAAATCGATCCTCCAAGCTATGGACAGTTTCAACCTCTTAGTAATCAAGATTATTTGACTACTCGTGAGTACTGTTAAATCGACCTTGCAGCATGATTAGCGTCTAGCAACTCTGGTGAGCATCCAGAATAATTTTGGGATTCTTGAACTCATGATTACATATACTAAGCTGATGCTTATTCTCTCCAAGCAGCTTCTTAATAACCATCTGCACAAGAAAGAATTGAAGAATCTTGCATTTTTCAAACAGCATAGGACAGATCATTTTTGCAATGTCTTCCAATTTTGTTTGCTCTAGCTGATGTGTTAACACCATTAACAACAGAAAAGAACCAGGAACTCGCATCATTTTTGCCCCCATCTCTATTATTTGAGATATTTGGAGGAATTTCAAGAGCAACAGACTTCATTGAAGATGCAGGTGACATGTAACTCCAAACGAAGAATTAACTTCCACAAATAATTCATTGCAAGGGATATCCTCGATGGATATGCAACAATGCCACCGTATGTGCAACAACCAAGATATATGAAGCAATTGCTTTAATTCTCCAATTCACCAGTAGAAATGATTGATGTCGCCAAATGTGAACCTCTACTAGCATCCATGAATGGTATTTCGAAAGATGTACGCGAGTTAGCTTCAAGTTGCCCAAAAACTCCTTCACACATATACTCATCCTTCACGTTACAGCAAAAAAGCTCAATTTCTATTTTCTATTTTCACAATCTGATCCTTCTTCTTCAAAGCTCAAAAATTCATTCCAATAATCTCATCATATTTGCATCTCAAATCAGTTAATTCTGATTGAAGGTAATCTTTTTCCAATGATTCCAGCAAGAAAGGAACACTCCGTAAATCAGCACAGTCGTGCGCTTCTTCTTTAATTGTAGAGATTTCTTCCTGCATACTGACGGGAGTTCCTTTCTCTTCTAGATGGATCATGTCCATTTTTATCTGGGGGGAAAGCCTATCAGCTAGTAGAATTGATTTATCTCAAAATGCCTTTATACAATAAATTTCTGTGAGAACATCCTTGACCGAATAAACAAATTTGCTCCCTTATAGCCCACATAAAATCCATTGCGTCTCCCAAACTGATATATATTTATAACCTCCTCCTGATCTTCATTTTCATGTTCGGCAACATAACCGTGAACTTGAGGTGCTGTTTCAATTACACAGCCAGGTCTATTGCATTTGTGCATGATCCAACCAAGGTAAGGTTTGATAAAATGAATATTTCACACCAGCTTTTGACGGCTAGTAAAGATCACAAAATAGGCTTCTGCATTCTTCTAGATGAGCAGCACAAACAAGAGAAACTTGCACGAGTAATTCCAAGATCAACCCTTGAATTAATTAAATAATGTGGCCATTTGCCCCCCGAAGGAAAAAGTGAGGGCGCCAGCAGAAGCTTATTGCTGCAGTGGAGAAGTTCTAAATCCAGCAATCATGATGATCCCTGTACAGCTAGTGATAAGCTTGGGTTGTGGAAACTTGTGGATAAGCACCAAATGATTATAATTTCCGCCTCACTATATTATTTTGTAAAATACTATTATGATTTTTGCTACTTTCTGCAACAAGATTTGTGCAAACCATTAAATGCACTACTCTATAATATAGGTGCAATAGGTTAGCAGTGTAGCTATAAAAAATATTTCCCCCTGAAAGCAAACGTTCCTGATTGATTTTAAAAGCATTAGGAACATAAATAAATAGAAGAAAACCATATATGGTCAAACATTCTATATCTAGTTAATGCTGTTTAGAGAAAAGGATCAGCGGCTATGGCAACACTAGTATCCCCAAGGCTAGGAGGAAAAATTTAACTAAGCTAGAAAACTTATCTCTGAGAGAGGTGCCGAGTTGCATGCCTAGGAAGTGCCTTCAAATAATTCACATCCAGAGCTATAACCAGACAGCAATATCACGGCCAACTGGAGAGAACAGCAGAGGCAGCTATTGCGTGCTCTCACCTTGAGGTGGTTGGTGTTTCTCAGACGCCTTTATACCACAAGTTTTTAAAGAACCAAATTTTTCCTAGACAATTTCATGGTTGCCCTCCTCTCTGGTTTAGTCGCTACTTTCATCTTGGAAATATACGTAATAGTCTCCCAGTATCAACTTTTGATCACGATGTCGGCATCTCGTCTTCTGATGATTATCTCTCATTGGGTTAATGTATATCTCAACATACATATGATCTCGGAATAATAACGATCCCAGCGTTCCCCTCAGAATAATAGGCGATACACTCGGCATGCATCTGATAATCTCGGGTATCTCCAATCCTGTTATTTCATGAGGAGGATTCCGGCTCTCCATCTTGGCATCTCGACGTCTCTCTCAGCATCTCCAATCTTGTCGATCATCATCTCGACAACATATCGAATTTGATTCTCAGTTGTCAAGCTTCCAACCTTTTACCAGGATGTATAAGCAGGGGCAGGCTCGGTATCTCAGCATCTCGTTGGTTCCAACCTTAAATCAACTGCCTATTTTTCCAAGGCTTCGTATCGCACCGACTCCAATCAGAAAAAATATCTCGACAATGGTAGACCCAGTTATCTCGGCGTTGGATCCAGTGTTGACTTCGATTCGGTATAACCCGGGGTGGAAGGACGCCGGTGATGAGGTTGTGTTTGCAGACCATGATGAATGGCTTCATCTTCTTAGAAGTCAATTAAAGATGCATCATGATGGTTTCTACAAAGCTCCTGCCCTTCATTTTAGTATCGATCATCGCCAGACTTACCAAACTGTGCTTAAATCTGACATGCAGTGAAGCGTCCCGACTTTCATGCGAGCGTCAATATCGGTGCCATGTTTAACGTCGGCTTCATGAGAGCATTCTATCTCGGCTTTCAAGACTACATCAAATGTACACCCCAGCGCACACCCTTTTCCCACGTAGCTTCATGGCAAGTTCCTTACATACACGTTTTCTAGTGTTCACCTCTCGGCCTCTCATCACCTCGGACCCCCAGTGTCTCAGTATCTCAGGACCTCGGCAGATCCTGAGACATTAATGGAGGATATCGGCATCCCGTCCAAATATCACGCCATAATTCAACGCCATGCACAGATGAAGGCCGAATACAGGTGTCATGAGTCAAACTCAGAATCTTCACATCTGAAACTCGGATGGGGCCAAATAATAATAACCCCAGTGATCGTTCGACCCAGGAGGTGCTGGCGAGATCAACAAAAATATTACTTCTTCCTCTGAATTCTCCATCAAATCATCTATTGCCCTCATAACATCCCCACTGCAAGGGCCTTCATCTCTGGATTCCTTCGAGGGGCAAGAGGCGTTGAAGATGTTGATCCTGGGTCTTTCGGGTTGCGTGTGCAAAAACTATACGATCACAGGTTCCTTCGAAATCGCAACAGCATCAGCATCGCCGGCCAAATCTGAGGCATCACGCACGGTTAGCTCTACTATACGATCTCCATCGTCAGGCTCTGAAGAAGCCATAACTTGGCATCGCCGAATGAATCTAAGGCATCAAGACCGAGTGGCGTGTGAGGCCCGACAAACCATAGGATGGCGGGATGGTCTTGCTGATCAACGGCGGCTGAGAGCTTCTTCCTCACGATCCCTTCAAGCTCGTTCAGAATTCAGCCGATGGGGAATGTGGGGTCTTGTATATTGCAGAACCACGAATGCTTTAAACTCCTAATGGACATGGCCGAGAAGGATAACACAGAGGGGAGATGTCCTGCGTGTCGAACTCCATACGACATAAAATATGCCTTTCAAGGCTTGTCAGCTCACAGTGATCATAAATTCAGGGTTGAGGAAGAATTTTTGAATTGATGGTGACTTTCAGGAATCACGTAGTGCACAGTCATCACAGATTCATGGGAGAGAAGAATCTTGATGCGCCTTTAACGGAGATCAAGAGTTGACTGGTTAAGAAATCTGGACTCCATCGGAAAAGTCACGAGCCCCTCTGACTCTTCTTGGCTCCGCGAAAACGACTATGAACTCTCGCCCCTTGCGTATCCATGAAGCCAGCGTCTTAACAATAAAACTTTAACATATTAGGGATTTGAGACCAGAAGCATCGTGCATATGGGAAATTGAATCTTTTGCATGGAATCTGATTACTTCTGGTGGTGACCATCTTTGGTCATGGGAATCGAAATTTACCGATTCCCCACATACGGCGCCAATGTTACGTTGCGAAAAGCAGATGTGCTAGCCGGATGGATAGTCGGTTTGATTGTTTCTTTATATGGAATGGGACAGCGCAGGTGCGATCTGCAGGGCCTACGTACTGTAGAGGGATCAAAGTCGCGTAGTTCGAGGGACACGCGTTGGCGTTTAGCCAAAGGGTGGTGTGTATCTTTCCAAGAAGAGTGTTCTTCCCACCTTAGGGTTTGATCTCTATATTTATAGGGTGTGCCTCGGAGTGCGATAGTATGGGCATAATCCATTTCGCCTAAGTATCATAACTGATCGAATATATCTTTAGATAAGATAGATCTCCCTTGATTATAGATAAGATAGGATTTCCCTTTATTATAGGTAGATCCTGATATGTGATATATTCCTTGTTGGGCCGTCCAGGTGTTGGGCCTGAAGGTCGGTCCGTAACAAAAATAAATAGATGATTTAATTGTAGCAAGTGTTATAGGATCTCTATGAAATGTTTGAGTATAGTTATAGTACTATAAATTGATCTATAAGTCAAATAAATTAATTTTTTAAAAAATGATAAATATAAAAGATTAAAAAGCCTTATATCTATTATTAAAATTCATCAATAAACTAACTCTTATATTTAAGATAAAAGAAATGTGTGTGCATATATATCCACGCACATTACTTATGTGGCATTTAATTATGAACATACTCCTCCATTAACTTCCAACATAAAGTCCGCCGACTGGTGTGATAGTGCCAGTTCAAACGGGAATTCACACCCATGTTCTCAAATCATATCCCAAAAGAGAATCCAAACAGTAATTAGTGAAACCGCGTTCTGTGGTTCATTGTTTTTTTCTAGTTTAGAACACTAATTGAAGCCATCACAAATAGCTTTTTAATTATGATTTACGGTTTACAGTGTAAGTTTAAAAGATGAGTTTTGTCTTGATTTAAGTAAATAAATACTTTTGGGAGTTCCAAACATAATCATGTATTACATACTTCCTTAATATAAGAGTCAAATACCTATTTTATATTTATCAAGTTAATTAAAAGTAGTTAGAAATAATAAATATGTAAGGTATCTACTTTCTTCTCCCAATATACCCTTATTTATTGAAGGAATAAGTGAGAGGTAACAAATGAAAAAAAAGAAAGAAAGAAGATGTAGGGAAGAAGATGAATGAGAGGGTGGGACAAATTTTGGAAAAAAAAAACCTAAAGATAAAAGTATGGTGGATCTTATGAAAAAAAAAAATACACCGCTGGTCAACTTAACTCATAGGGTGCTACTCCTTGTCTTTGGGTTCAACTGGCAAATGGGTCGGACACTCTCATAAAAAAATAGAGGGTTCGATCTTGAAGTTAGTTAAGGCGCTGAGGGAGGTATCTTAGCTCTTGGATACCTAGGTAAAGACCTGAAGGTAATAGACGGCTCACCTTACCTAACATTAAAATCACTCAGGAAGAAGAAGGAAGACTTTGCTCTGCTCTTAGATCGTGGATGAGCCTAGCCCCTTTCCTAAAATTTTTATATCAAAATACTCATAGGGTGGTAAATAAATGGGCCTCCTCCGTCCTCTTTCTTTCAGCTCTTTTCTCCTCACTTCAATTCCCTCCATTAATGTTTGGATTCAAACCTGCCTACCGTCTGGTCCGCTGTCGCCAAAGAATCCAGATTTTCAAATCTTGTGCCCAAATATTGACATCTCGCAAATGCTATTCTTGAACTTGCGGGACAAATTAATACCACTCTTATCCTTAACCACCAAACATAATCAGCAAAAGAGTTAAACCAACTTAAATAGAGTCTCGGGGTTTGAGCTATGGAAGTGCAGCAAAGTTTTGTTTTTTGTTTTTTTCCAATTTAATGACTTGATCATTTTTTAGCATGCAAGAATTAGTTAAGAATGAATTTATAAGAACAAGATGAGTAACATGTTATTATGCTTACTAGTCCTATTGAGGCTCTGAACCACGTTTTCAAACTCCAAGACCCTCACGAGAGATATGAGAGGATTTGTTATGTGCAGCTGGCCAACGACTTACTGGTAATCATGTTCTTAGAAAATTAATTAGCTTGCACTTATGCTAATCCATTAATACAAAATTCTCGTAACATAAGTATAGGGCTTGTATTCAAATTAAAATCTTCTTTAAATAGAATAACCCAGGTGAATCCTGACTTGTACGGTAAACTTGCCAACTTTTTTTAGTGTGGAAAATTGAATACCATTAATAAACTAGCGTCCAACACAAAAATAAAGAAATGTTGTTAGTCAGGTGTGCGGTTTTTCTTTGTTTTAATTTGGTAAAACATGCTGGAAGTGAGCTATAAGTAAGAACTAGTAAGTATGCTCCGGTTTATAATATAAATCAATTTTACAAGAATGTTTTATTGTCAATTTTGTCTATATTATTTAGGACAAAACAACGGGCGGGTTGCCTGTGCCCAAAGCTCTAATCTGCCCATTTAACTTTTAACGAGTACGAATTAGCCTATACTAGTACTTCAAACCATTTAAACCCGTGTTAAATAGGCTAGAAAATAAATGGCCAGGCTAATCAAGTTTTGGGTAACCCACTTACATTTGAGCTATTTTTTTTTTTAAAAATATACATAAGCATTAAACATCCATCCAAATCGATTATTCTAAATTCTGAAATTTGAATTTTCAAAGTTCAAAAATCACAATCTACAAAAAAAATAAAATAATCTAAATTTCGATAAGTACCGTCATAATATAATTTTGATATTGAAACTTCAACTTTTAAATTAAAACATTACAACTACAACTTTACAAATTCAAAGATTAACAAAATGACATTCTTCTATTGAATTTTTATGCTTCAATCTTCACCATCATCTTTAGATTTACTTTGAAGAATGGGTTGTAGTTATAGATGTTAAATCTTCCTATATAAAATAAATTAAGAGAAAACAAGTCAATTAATAATCTAATATGATTTTTTTTTTTTAAAAACAATACAAATTGAGAATGTTATTGAAAATATCAGTAATAACACTTCTTGTCCATTGATCAAAATTATCAATATCAGGTCGTTAAATTTAAGGGTGCCTTGAATAGCTAATTTTTTTAAGTAGAAATGAATGCCTGAACGATCTTTGAATACAAGAAACTCGTCAGACCCCAGTACTAAAAGTTGATACAGCCAATAAAGCAAGTATACTTTTAAGTTTTATTCACTCTCCACCATCAGTGAGCCCAATCAATCCTTCAAATTAACCCATTTCTCTCTCTCTCACACCCCTCCGCGTAATTTTAATATTTTTTAAATAAACTCGTACGTATTGTTTTATATAAAAAAAATGTAGGAATTTTTTGTGTCTATTTTTTAACGCAAACTCCTCTAATTTTATTTATTAGATACTCACTCCCATCATTTTTATAGACAAATAAATAAATGAAACCTCGTTGTGGTCGATTGTTGTGGTAAATACATAAATTTATCCTTATAATATTTTTTTAAGAAACAAAATAGGACTCAGGCCAAAAATAAAATAAAACAACCCAAAGCCTCATTTCTCCATCACGCAGTTATGTTGTACTGAATCTATACATTCATTTGTTTGATAATTTATGCAGACAAAGTTATGTAAGAATTACTACTACAGAATTAGTTATATGTAACGGTTAATACTTTACCTTGAAAACCTTCTATGAATCCACACATTTCTTTCCTTCCTCAAAGCTTGAAATTTCTCTGCAGTTGGCGTTGAGAACTAACGCTTTCAAAACCCTCACTACTCTGAGGACACGTTTCTGGAGAAACCAATCAAACTATTCAAATTCAAACTAAGGCAGAGTGATAATGTACTAATTTATCTTTTTTAATTTAAATCGCAGAGTACTGCATCGCAACTCATTTAAATGAAAAGGCACTAGAGTAGGAAAGCATACGAGCTTCTTCGTTATTCTTTGATAAATGATCAAAATGCATTAGTAAAGAAAAAGATACAACAGTTAGTAGAAATATTTTTTACATACAACGAAAGAAAAGGACAAGACTGTAAACTACTGGAAAAAAAACAAGGTTCTATGAAGGGAACTACTTTAGAATCAGATAAAACAAAATCATCTAAGAAAGAGAGAGTTTCCTGATGAAGGACATTGTTAAAACCCGAGTAATCTCCTCCATTCGGTAGAAATTGTTTTCCAGTGCAGAAAACTTCCAAGTAATCTTTCATTGAGCTAGAGAAGAAAGCTGAATCGCTTATGCAAAAACCTCCAAATGACATTAATGAGCATGATAATGATAGACTGTAAAAGCTGGGTATAACCATCTTTATGCAGCTGCAACAAAGTTACTTTAAGCCAAGACTGGAAACTTATTAAGGGGAATAAAGTTTGATGGATAGTATTAGAGTAATCAGTTGTAATTAGTCATGGATAGACATCCAAACTCGTTATTCTGATAGTATCCTTCGCAGTAATTTTCTTAAACAAATATGCCACACGATAAGGATGCTCGACCATTATTTGATTTGAATGTTTATGTTTTACACTGCAAACAAGAATTATACAGTGCAAGTTACTGTAACATGTAATATATTTTTAAAACGTTCAAGACCACACTAATGCTGACACAAATATTGCTATTTAAATCAAATTTTATTATTTTGTATTTCAAACTTTAAATCGGAATTATGATGTCTATCATCAAAACAATGCAGACAAAAACCCTCTCCCCTGAAATGCATCCAATATTGAATACCCAGGACCAGTGAAAATGTGAACAGAACCCTACAGGTGTACAAAAAGTTGAAAGTTATTTACTTCAAATATTTAGCACGTGAATCAAAGTGGTGGGTTTCGTATTTCGTGTCATACGCATGACTTTAGCTCCACGGCCAATACACAGCCACGTCACTCTAATCTCCCTAAATTTCCTTAAATTTATTTTATTTTAAAAAATCCAAAATCCAATATTTAACGCCTATAAATAGAGCTCTATAGTCTCACATTTATGCACCACAAGCTTTTCTCTTCTCTCTGAAACAATTCCAGCAAACTCAAACTCTTAGCAGTTTCTTGAAATAACCAGCCATGGCCGGCTTCATTAAGGTCATTTTGAACCACGGTGAGAATGAGCACAACCCTTTGACCCTCTCCGATGACCAAATCCTCGACCAAATTTACACCACCCATGTTCACTCTGATACCAAGTTTGATGTCGCCCCTCTTTTCTCTCTTGTTGAGAACATCCTTAACCGTTCTACCCACATTGTCGACAACGCCGTCCAGGTCCACTCTTATGCTTCTTTCGTTGTTTTTGTCTTCTGAGTCTATATTTGTCTGTTTAAATAACTAATGACGCTCGCTCGTCTTGGCAATTACAGGGACACACTGGAAGCCCCGAGCATTTTGATGACAAGATTCCCCCAGCCAGCTACTTCTCACCTTTGTGCACTCTCAAGCAGATTTCATCAGAGGTTGTTTTTTCCCTCTTCCACCTCTCTGCAATTTTTAAAATGTGATGCTTGATTGATAAAAAGAAAATGATTTTTTTAGAGGTTAAAAAAATTAAATAAGTTAGTTAATCCATATATTATATATTATTTAAATATATATCACAAATTAATTTGATAAAAATAAAGATAAATATAAATACTCTTATTTAGCTTCCTTGGATTATGTTTGCAAGTTACATTACGTGTG
Source organism: Acacia melanoxylon (assembly GCA_019022615.1). NCBI lineage: Eukaryota > Viridiplantae > Streptophyta > Magnoliopsida > Fabales > Fabaceae > Acacia > Acacia melanoxylon. The sequence continues at coordinate 11,691,333 of JAFJYJ010000011.1, forward strand.
ACTAGGAATTGAGGACTTTGAAATGGTGTGGTTTTGCAGATGTCATGCAAGCCTCCTGGCGAGCACATAGCTCACAAAACTACTCTGTCCATCCTAAACAAGCTCTCCAGCTATAACTGGGATGCGAAAGCAGTGCTTACGCTGTCTGCTTTTGCCCTTGAATATGGTGAGTTTTGGCTTCTTGCTCAACTTCAAAATCAGCCCTTGGAGCCAGTAGCTAAGTCATTGGCCATACTCAAGCGAGTTCCTATGCTCACTAAGCCCCAAGCCCTCCGAAAGCACCGACAAGCCCTTGTGGAGATCAACAACCTCATTAAGGCCACTTTGCAAGTCATTGAGGTCATCTTCGAGGTCGAAAGCCTTTCCTCCTATGATACCAAGGATGTTCCTGCCTTGGTGCCTGCTTTGGAGCAAATCCCCGTTGATGTCTATTGGTCTATTATTACCATTGTGGCTGTTGTTTCTCAAATTGATTGCCTCACCACTGATTCGTAAGTAAATCTCCACAAAATCTAAACCATTCATTTGGTTTTTTCACGCTTTTGCCTAATAAAGTTTCATCATTATGGCTTCTTCAGAGAGCATAGACAAGAGTTGTCACATTTTGGTCAGAAGATCAACATTATACTAAGCAAATTGAGGAAGCAGGTTTCACTGTGTCGCCAACAATTAGGTAACTCTCTGATAAATTGATTTCCGGCCTTAATTATAAGCTCTCCTTTCTATAATGCTTATAAAATTGTTGGTGATCTTTCAGAGGAGGCAAACTATATTAAAGTCGTGAGAAAAATGTTACAAACTCCAACTGAAATTATGGAAGTGCTTAAGGTGCTGATTTTCTGGAAGGATGTTCCTAAGACCCCAATCTATGACGGTGCTACTAAAACACTGGTCCGACACTTGTTTCTTCTCATTTTAATATTTTGTTTGTTGCATCTAACATACCCGACGAGACAACTGCGAATAGGAACTTTATAACTCTTGTATGTATTGATAAGCCAAATATGCTGGAACGATTGCCAAAGTGGGACGCTTTGTAAGTGTGGATTAATTGTCATATGGAATTACGCTTTAAAAGTTTAGGTGGCAGATTGTAGTCATAATGAGTTACATTGACAAGACTTATGGAGTGGGTTATAGCATAAGGCTTATTAATAAAAAATGTGAATGCTTCTCGCCAACCAGGAGTTTTAATCAAACTTGATTTCAAGCACTCATTTGTTGATTGAACAGGTTAGCTTTGAAGCGCTTAGGAAGAAGAATGTGTTCTTGTTCGTTTCGACCATGGACATCACGGACGAAGATATTTCGATTCTTAGGCCTGTTTATGAAAAAATTAAGACGGACAACCAGTACAAAATTGTTTGGGTTCCCATTGTGGAAGAATGGAACGAACAGTTGGGGAAGAAGTTTGAAATTCTCAAGACCAAAATTCCTTGGTTGGTGCTGCACCACTTTGGATCCATTAAGGGATTCAAGTTCATTAAGGAGGAATGGCATTTCAAGAAGCAGCCAATGGTTGTGGCAATGAGCCCTCAAGGCAAGATCCTGCATCAAAACGCATTCCACTTGATTCAAGTTTGGGGTTTGGAGGCCTTCCCTTTCACCACCAAAGAAGAAGAAAGGCTCAGGCATGAAGCAAGTTGGGTTATCTCCCTCTTTCCCGGCCATCCAAAGGCACCCGCATTGGTAAATACATTTCCTTATTTAATTAAATGTTCACGAACTTGATTGTCTCTAGAATATTGATCATATTTCGTATGGTACAGCTTAAGGAAGACAAGTATGTCTTCTTCTATGGAGGCAAGGACAAGGAGTGGATCCAACTTTTCAATAAGTACGCATGCGCCCTTGCAAATGACTCGGCTATTAAGGAGGCAAGGATTTCAATTGAGTTGTTCTGTGTGGAGAACGAGCACCAGAACGTGATAAGCAAATTCTGGAGTGGGATCGAGAGCCTGTTTGTCACCAAAATGCACAAGACTACTAACACAGTGACTCAAGAGGTTCAGAAGATGTTGTCCTACAAGAACGAGGGTGGGTGGGCTCTTCTTAGCAAAGGGTCGACGGTCATGCTCGCCGGCCATGGCAGCACCATTCTCAAGACTCTGGCTGAGTTCGAGAAATGGAAGGAGGCGGTTTTGAAGAAGGGCTTCGAGGTAGGGTTTAAGGAGCACCACCAAAAGGTGGTCAAGACCACCCACAGGTGCACCTACCTCGAGATTCCTAACGTTGCCGGAAAGATACCTGAGATCATCAAATGCCCTGAATGTGATCGCACCATGAACGTGTTCATTAGCTACAAGTGTTGCCACAACGAGGTCTCTGCTTAACCTGAATCCCCTACTCAAGGCAGGAATTTATGGCTTCAAAGTAAATTAGTGGAGAGAATCAACTATCAAGATTCATACCACTGATTTTACATTATTAGTTCGATCTCTATCCTTTAATTCCCCTTATGTTTACGTCCCGCTAAAGACAGCCATTTCGATGTAAGCAGTGTTAGTTGTTGTACGTTTCTAGTTTCTTCTATGGTTTGATAATGTTTCGTTGGAGTCATGCATGAACCCTACTTGTGATGAACGTGGCTGTTAATAAATTGATGATATTTCGATGCTTAGTATATTGTTAGTGTCATGATGTGCTTCTCATGTTGGTTTTATACTCTAGTGCAATATGATTAGTTTTTTTTGGGCCCAAAAAAGTCAATTTTATTACCACCATCGTGCAATATGATTAGTTATGCAAATTTGACATGAAAATTGAGAAAATGAATGGGGTTGTCAAAAAGGTGGTGCGTGCTGCAAATTATGGAGAAAATAAGTTTGATACAAAAACTGAGCTATGATTTAATATAAAACATAAAATACTCTTGTAATATAAAACATATTTATTTAATTTAATTATATTAAAAAAGTTAGTTAAATTAATTAATATGACATATGTTTTATAAAATACTCTTGTAATCTTTATTAATTCCCACTTTTAATATTTTTCTTAATTATGGTTGAGGAGACATCAATAAAATAAAATAGAAAAATATTTACAAATATAAAAATATGTCATATATTTATAGTCAATATCAACTCCATAAATATGTTTTTATTACAAACCGAAGAAGTACAAATAATGAAATTATGCATGTTTTAAAATTGGTTAAAATAGATTAATTAAAGACAGTAAATTTGTAAGAAATAATATACTTTTGTTTTTTTTTTTAAAAAAATGCCCTTATTTACTGAGTGAGGGGGGGGGGGGGGATTTTTTTGTCATGGAGAAAAAAGATGCTGGAAATTAAAGATAATACAGTACAATTAATGGAGGCAAGAATAAAAAAGAGCTGTTAAAATTTTATGGGATTGAGATTTCTCCAATCACTGGAGATAAGGTTCTCTTCAGTGACCCCAAAACTACATCGTTTTTATATGTATACACACATATAACTTAATCCCATATATGTATGTGTTAAAATGTTTTCAGCATCCCAAACGATCAAGCAAGCTGTACTGATCGATGCGCTTTGATCAAAATAAGGATTTTAAAGTAGTGGACAAAGAAGTCTAATTAAAACACTCGCGTCCCTGCTTAGTCTAGCTGGAGCCATTGATGGCCTTCGCCTGTTTGAAATGTGGAATCCGCCGCCGTCACTTATCTTCTCCGGCGATTCTCGTCGCCTCAGTACTTTATATCTTAAAATTCTTTTTTCCCTTTAAATTTATGCGTTCTACGTATGTCTTTGATTGAAAATTTATTAGTTTGGTTAAAGTTTGCGAGATCTGATCATCTTCTTCCTAGCTCCGATCTTTCTTTTGCTATTGCTCTCTTTTCCGACCCCTCCCTTAATGGTGCTTTCCAAGTTCCATCACAACTTCATCGTTCGTTGTTTGTAATTTCAGTTATATGTGTGTGTATATAAACGGTGTAGTCTTAGGGTCACTGGAGAGAGGACCTTATCTCCAGTGACTTGAGAAATCTTAATCCAAATTTTATACCACTCTACTAAATATAAGTGACTAAATATAAGTTACTGCTATGACATTGGAGGTACTATTAATACTTTTCAAGTGATTAATTATAAAGGGACAACAATTATGGCATTGGATGGGGAATTTTGGAAATTTCGTCTCCATGCCAATTATGATGCATGTATTCCCCAAATATATTTATTATTTTTTTGTTTGTTTTATATATATTTTTGGATGTCCACCGATTATCCTGTGGCTCGTCACCTTTTCCCCGTTTGATGCCAGTATCAGCTTCTTTTCTGTCTTCACGCATAATCGATCTCCAAGAGCGTGGTGGGACATTTAATTTAATTAATGCCGCTTATGCTTCTTTATAAAAGAAAGTTCAGGCAAGTGAGATTATAGGAGCTTACTAAGATTAAGGTATAGTTCCAGATTCAAAGAAGTTTGCAAAGCTACTTACATAGCATCCACCAATAAAGTTCTGATATCGGCAACAAGATTTAATTTGATAACTTTGTGAGTTTATATATGGGGGTGTGTGTATATATATATCATGGTTTATGGGGGTGTAGTATAATCCCTGAGAGAATCTATGAAACACAAAGAGAAGGCATATATATATGGGAATTTATTTTGGATGTTCATCAAGAGTGATGAGCATTGAAATTTGGATTTTTCGATATAATTTGGATGATCCAAATCTAATATCTTTTTACTTTCACATTTAAAAAATAAATTAACTTGTACTTAATCTATGATAAAGATATTTGTTTTATTGTCACTTCTTCAAAAAGTGATTTTTTAAAATTTTTAAAAATCAGTAGTTACAAATTTCAATTTGTTTTCAAAAAATGCGTGCCTTTATAATTATGCTGCAAAACAACAAAGCGTGTAATATAAAACAAAATAAATGCAATGGTGTATTATTTGGGGTTACATTACATATATGCTTACCATATTTTTGTAGGAAGAGGTTTACATTTAGGATGTTAAAGATGACTTGTGGCTGGATGGATTTGTTATCAACAAATGGTCATCATATTCTTAGAATATCATTTTTGTTTTATTTAAACAGCGGAACGGTTAATAAAATGCACTCAGATAGATCAAATTAGTTAGAGCACATGCCATGTCTATGCCACGTGTTAGCTTCTGTTAGTATTCTGTTATGAGAAAGTCACATGTAGTGTAAGCCGTTAGCGTATTTCTCAAGTCATTACAGTTGTTTACCTTGCTCTATATAAGTTGTACTCCTCTTTACTCATCAATACAATTACATATTCTATCTGAATTATTTCTCTCATTCTGAGATATTAAAATGGTATCAGAGCCATTACTACACCGGCGAAGCTTTGTTTTTCCGGTGAACCTCCAGAAAACAGAAACATTGATATTGGCGGTGGTTAGTCTCCACATTTTGGATTGATAAACCATCACAACAATGTCTACAAGCGCTTTACCGGTGTCCGTTGATCCAGGATTGAACAACCGTAACTTCACCAATAAGAAGATTACCGTGCGACTTGATGATTCCAACTACCTTATATGGAAACAGCAAGTGTATTTCATGGCCAAGCAACATCGCTTGTTCTCTTATCTTGATGGATCAGTCAGTATCCCTTCCAAATTAGTCCGTGATAGTGAATCTGGTCGAGATGTCAACAATCCAGCATATGAGACGTAGGAGCAACTGGACTCTGCACTTGTGCCGTGGCTTCTTGCTTCGGTAACTCCATCTGTTCTTCCTGACTTAGTAGGATTAGAAACTGCTACTCAGATTTGGCAAAAATTAAACAGACTGTATTCTGATAAGTCAGATTCTAAAATTCTGCATTATAAGAATTTGTTAACCAATCAGAGAAAGGGAGAGTTATCCATGCGTGACTATTTGGCTAATCTGAAATCTATATGCGATCACTTAGCTCTACTAGGTGAATCAGTGTCAGACACAAACAAAATTTGTCATATACTCAATGCTCTTACTATGGAATATGAGTCTGTAATTGCTATTATTAATGCATCTAAAAACCAATTTGATCAGGATACTGTAAACACTATGCTGCTAGACTTTAAAGCCAAACAAAAATCATTCATAGCAAATTTTGTGTCTCAAGCACACTATGCGTCTGTGCCCTCTCATGATCTGAGTTATTCTCAAGATAACCCAATGATCTTCACTGCTCAGTCATCTGGTTCAATAGGACGTGGACAACCTGTAACACAACCATTCCGTCCTCAATTCAGTAATACAAGAGCATTCAACAATGGTAGAGGTCGTGGTCGTGGCTATTTTCAATACAACAAACCATCTTGTCAGATTTGTCACAAGATACGACACCTTGCTGATGCTTGTTATTTTAGATATGACTCACCTAATAATGCTCGTTCATCAGCTTAGGCTCACTACACTGATTCTAGTCAACCATCTTATGTGGTGCCTTACGTATCTGAAAACCATTGGCCCTCTCACTATACTGAACCATATGCATTTGCAACAACTCAATATATTCCTCCTGAATATAAGCCAGCAGTCAATCAAAATGTTTCATTGTCTCAGCCAATCAATACTGCTACTGATGTTGCTTCAGCTCCACCAGTCACCTCTGCTGCGTCCAGTCATTCAAAAAATAATGTGTCCAGTAACCAGAATCTATCAACTGACTCAGGTGTACTGATAAGTATATATTTTATGATTAAATAGGTGTATATTTTATGAGAATTAGATGGATTTATTAATATTATATGCCTATTTAATTATCTTTTAGAAAATTTTCCATCATTGAATCAAACTTAGGATCAAAGAATAAATCGACATAAAATCTACTCATATCCTATTTTTATTGTGCAGGAAATAATAGCTGATTTGGAAAGAAGTAGACAAAGCAATTAAGAGGATATGCAATCAGCCAAACTCGATGGTCCCACACAAGAAATATAGAAACAAAATCAATTGCGTGATCTGATGGAGTTGATTACAAGATATAAGATATCTTTTTAATAATAAAAGGAGAATCAGTGACCCATGGCCTAAGTTATATTTAGGTTATATATATGAAGAAAGGAAGACGGAGGAGAGGATCAAGAGACGCAGAACGAGAAGGAACGAAGAAGCAGAGGAGTAGGGGCTGAGCGGTTCGGTTATCTTCATCATCTCCACGGAAGGACAGAAGGACTACGGAGGCGACAGAGAAACTTTATTTCATCTCTTTCCTTTATTCTTTCAATCTGAGTTTCATCTTTTTGTTATAGATTGTGTTATAGCCATGTGTGGCTAATTGGTTTTGCAACCTAGAGGACCTATGAACTTGTTTGGGTTCTAGAGATTATTCTCACTATTAGTTTTGCTTAATTTTATTTTAGTTTATTTAATCCTGTGTTTCTTGCTATTGCTTATTGATTGATCACCATTGAGCATGTTTTGGGGATTTAGGGTTGAACTTGGAAGATGGAATCCTAAATTGACCATGGGAATAAATAATGTGGAATTAGGTTTAAATTTAATGTGAAATTAGGTTTTAATCTAATTTGCGTCTAGGATAGGAATATACCTAGAAGCTCCACATAATCAAATTAGAGTGAGCCTGATCTAAAACGCATCTTATTTAATTGTGTGAGGCATTACTTAATTAATTAAGATATGTATATAAATAGACCGGAAGGTATTTATAGACATTGATACTCTAGATTAGCTGAGTAAGTTAAGTCAAAATTAATTTAGTGGGGATAAAATCTAGGAAACAAATAAGGGATTAGTGACTCTAGGTTGCTCGTTCATTAGTGTGGTAGTTTCTTTGTTTTAATTTTAATTTCTTTTTCTGTTCATTAAATTTAATTTGGTTGCTCAACTTAAACGAAATTGTGAAATTAATGCTTAATCGAAGTTGTGGGTACTAAGTCCTCGTGGGAACGATATCTTACTTACTCTTTATTACTTGATACGGCCCGTGCACTTGTGGAGTTTTTTAGGCTATAAAGTTTTGCCCTATCATGTACCTCATGCTTTTGTGGCTTCTCCTGAAATTATCACTGATGAAGCTTGGTACCTCGACTAGAGCCGGCAAAACAGGCCAGGCAATGGACGGGATATTTGAAATTAGTCCTGGAGGGCCGGCCCTGATGAGCCTCGGGCTTAAATGGGCCAGCCCTGCAGGCCCTTTTCACTGTAGCTTTTTCTTTTTTTCCTTTTTAAATTTATTAATTTATATATATATATATATATATATATATATTTTTTTATAGAGTTATTTATCCATTTAACTACAAATACATAATAACTATATTCTAATTTTATGATTTGATTTATTATTTGTTGCAAATAAAGATTATGGATGTGTTCATGATGCGAGAGAAGAATTTCATGATATTCTTACTCATGAGCCAGAGGCTACTACTCAAAGTGAAGAACAATCAAATGTCGTTAAAATCGATGATAGTGACGAAGATGAAGACAATAATAGTCATCGTACTAATGTCGCTTAGTGATATGCTTTTTATGTTTTATGTGAGTTATTTGTGAATATAGTTTGCTTTTGATTATGAATTAGTGACTGTGCTTATGTATTGGATGATTCGTGTTATAATTTACTAATTATATTATTTTTAAAAAAAGTAGAGGACAAAATAATTAAAATTTAGAATAATAATTTCCGGGACCTGCGGGCCGGCCCTGGCCCTAGTGCTCTCGGGCCGGGCTTTGAAAAATAAGTGTTTTTCTTACTCCGGGCCCTGGAGGGCTGGTCCTGTTAGGCCTTGGCCCTTCACGGGCCGGCCCTGATTGCCAGCTCTAACCTTGACTCAGGAGCTACTCAACACATAACTAACTCAATGAACTCTCTTTCTCTTGCTGCACCACCACAAGGTAAAAGTATGGTTATTGTTGGTGGAGGTACTACTCTTCCAGTTTCACATATTGGCAAAACTCTTTTAAATTTTGCAAATACACCCAGATCTGGCTTGAAACTTAACAAAGTATTATGTGTTCTTACTATGCAAAAGAATTTAATTTCTATTGCACAAGTCACAAAAGAAAATGATGTATCCATAGATTTTTTTTCCTCATGCTTGTATTGTGAAGGATCTGCAGACCAAGGAAGTTCTCATGAATGGAGCTGTGTTCGCTGGTATGTACAAATTAGATGTTGTACCTTATCCAAAGTCTTCACTAGTTGGAAAAGCTACTGGTGGTCAGCATCCTGCTACTATTTGTCATTATACAGCAACTTTAGACAACTTCACTCTGTGGCACAGAAGGCTCGGGCATCCTCATGAGGGCACTGTGAAGAATGTGCTTAAATCCCTCAACTAGCTATAAATAAAACAGACACAGCTGATGTTTGTAGTGCATGTAAAATGGGCAAGAGCCATAGGCTTCCCTTTGTATCATCTTCATTTGTGTACAATAAACCTCTTGACTTGGTTTCTATGGACTTGTGGGGTCTAGCTCCATTTGTATCAAATGGTTTTGTCTACTATATTGCCTTTATGGATGCATTTAGCCGTTTCACTTGGATTTACCTTCTGCACAAGAAGTCTGAAGCTCTAATCAAATTTAAGGAATTCAAAGCAATGGTTGAAAACAAATTTGCTACAAGCATTAAATAGGTTCAAAGTGATAATGGTGGAGAATTTGTTGTTTTTACTCCATTCCTTACTGCCTGTGGTATCCAACATCGCTTTACATGCCCATATACATCACAACAAAATGGTTTAGTTGAAAGAAGGCATAGATCTATTGTTGAGACATGACTCACTTTACTGGCTACTGCTTCATTGCCATTGTTCTACGGGAGTGATGCCTTCCTATCTGCTATTTTCTTGATAAACAGATTACCTACACCAGTGTTACAAAATTCCTCACCATATGAAAAGCTATTTGTGTGAAACCTGATTATTCCTTGCTTAAAGTGTTTAGATGTGAGTGTTTTCCATGCTTCCGCCCTTATAATAAACACAAAGTTGAGTTCAGATCAGCCTCATGTCTGTTTCTAGGCTATAGCTCACATCATAGAGGATACAAGTGTCTTAACAGAACCACTGGACATGTGTACATAACAAGACATGTTCAATTTCATGAATCCATCTTTCTTGCACAATCTCAATTCAACATCAGATGTGCTTCCTCTCTGTCATGTTCCAAAACCAGTTTTCAACCTCCCTCTCTCAGACCAGAAATTGAACCTGTTGTCTCTTGTTCACCTCCCCTCATTCCTCCATCACCCATCATTCAGTCATCAACCCAATCACCTTAGTTTTTGAACCCAACCCTCACAAACTCTTCCTCTCAAACACAAACAACTCAATCTATCCCTCTAACCAGTACTATCAGCCCTCCATCACAGCCCTCCCAGCTCACAAATTCCCATTCCATGGTTACTAGAAGTAAAGCTGGTGTGTTTAAACCAAAGATCTTTACTGTTGCAGAAGATGTTCCCATCCCAAAGACCATTACTGAGGTTTTTGCTGATCCAAATTGAACTCAGGCAGTACATGAAGAATATGATACTCTCCAACGATTTGGCACATGGGAGCTTGTTTCTCCACCATCTGACAGAAAGATCATAGGCTGCAGATGGCTTTGTCGCTTAAAGACTCATGCATATGGGTTTATTGCTAGATACAAAGGCAGGTTAGTTGCCAAAGGGTACTCCCAAGAAGCTGGAGCTAACTATAGAGATACTTTTAGCCCTGTGGTCAAAGCATCTACAATCAGAACCCTCCTCACTCTTGCTGTGACAAAGCAATGGAAGTTACATCAAGTGGATTTTAATAATGCATTCCTAAATGGGGATCTAACAGAGGATGTTTACATGGAACAACCTCCAGGCTTTGTACAAACTGATGCAACAGGTAGACCAATGGTTTGCAAGCTCAAAAAGGCTCTATATGGCTTAAAGTAAGCACCTAGGGCTTGGTTTGTGAAACTAAGCACTTTTCTGCAAACACTGAATTTTGTACCTGCAAAAGCTGACTCCTGTTTGTTCATTAAAAATGATGATAGCAACATCACATACTTGCTGGTCTATGTGGACGATTTGGTGATTACTGGCCCAAATGAAGACATAGTGCAGGAACTTATCAGTAAAATGAGTTCAATGTTCTCCTTAAAATACTTGGGTGAACTTTCTTATTTCTTGGGAATTGAATTTCAAAGATCCTCTAGAGGCATCCACCTAACTCAAAGGAAATACATTCACAATTTTCTTGCAAAAACTCAAATGACTGAGGCTTATGCGTATGCATCTCCAATGGCTGTCAATGTTCCTTTGTTTGCTAAAGACAATGCACCATTCTCTGATTCCCGTTTGTATCGCAGCATTGTGGGATCATTACAATATCTATGCTACACCAGATCTGATATAGCTTTTGCTGTAAATAAACTCAGTCAATTTTTACAGGAACCAACTATAAAGCAATGGGAGTGTGTGAAGAGACTCCTTCGCTATTTGAATGGTACAAGTACACATGGATTGCTTATAAAACCAGTACAACAATTCGTTATTCAAACCTATTCGGATTCTGATTGGGGTGGTATTACAGCAAAGAAAAACAAAAATGATGAAGAAATCCAGGTGCTTCCTGAAAACAAAAGATCAACCAGTGGCTATTGTATATTTCTTGGTGCAAATCCCATCTTGTGGGTCTCAAGGAAACAACAGGTGGTCTCTAGGTCTGCCACTGAAGCAGAGTATTGAAGTGTAGCTGACTCCATCACTGATTTGATGTGGGTTCTATAACTGTTGAAGGAGATGCACATAGATGTAGTCAAAACACCTTGCATTTGGTGTGACAATACTGGTACAGTGGCCTTCGCATCCAATCCAGTGTTGCAGTCTAAAACTAAACATGTAGAACTTGATGTGCATTTTATCCGAGAAAAAATAGCAGCAGGAATTGTGACTGTAGGACATGTTCCAGGAAGTTATCAGGTTGCAGACATACTCACAAAACCACAAGCTTATGGGATGTTTGCCTTCTGTAGGAATAAGCTGAACATCATCTCCACTGATGAAGTACATAATGGAGTGTTAAGATGAGTTAGTTTTAAGCAGGGAGAATGTTAAGATGAGTTGGTTTCCAGCAGGGAGAATGTTAATAAAATGCACTCAGATAGATGAAATTAGTTAGAGCACATGCCACGTGTTAGCTTCTGTTAGTATTCTGTTATGAGAAAGTCACATGTAGTATAAGCCGTTAGCGTATTTCTGAAGTCATTACAGTTGTTTACCTTTCTCTATATAAGTTGTACTCCTCTTTACTCATCAATACAATTACATATTCAATCTGAATTATTTCTCTCATTCTGAGATATTAAAAGGAACGTTGTCTCAGGCTAACAGATACTTTTTCTTCTTTTGGGGGACGATATTGTTAAAAAATAGTAAAAAAATTGGGATTAAAAGTTAATATATTAAATTATGATTAAATAGAAGTGATTAAGGAGAAAGTTAATCCCCTGAGTGACGTTACACACATCCGTGGGTGAGGATGTCTATATATAGTCATTGATAACATCATAGTAATTAATATAAATATGGGGCCATATGAAATCAATTTTGCGTTGTAGTAGCTTCTTTTTAAATTACTATTTATTTATACAAAGCCATCAAACTACTCCACATAGATGAGACTGGTTGGGATTATAGAACCCAACTACTCCATTTATATTTAATCTAGCAGAGCCCAACTACTCCATTTATATTTGATCTCTATTTATTTTTCATGACATCACTTATTCGTTTTTTACTAGACAAACTTATTAAAATCTTTTTCATGTTGTCCAACTAAACTGTTGGTACATTTTGGATTAAATATAAACTAGATAGAGATTCATGTTGGCCTTGTCGTCTGAAGTAACTTTATCCTCTTTTACAGTTTATTGAGTTTTGGATTAAATTTATAAAAGCAGAGAGAAGAAATTTTATGATTCCATTTATAAGACATTTCATTAAATTTATTAAAATATTACCTCCGGTTCTAAATGAAGAACACGGTTGTTGTGCTATAATTAGGACTGGAGGAAATAATTAGTTTGACTAATAAAATGATATATAATTTGATGATATACAATATATGATATGTTTAAGTAATTTATTTAACTTTTTTAAATCTTTCAAAACAAATCAATTATGTCTTATAGTTAGATGTAGGGAGATTTTTTTTTTCAATAAAAAAAACCATTTTTATCTCAAAATGTGGATGCGGGTAAATTTCACCTTATCTATCCTCATCTCAAAATCCGTGTTTGCAGGGATAAAGTTGGAACCACTTACCCCGCTCGTCCGTAGGACGAGCTCCCTGGCCGTCAGATCTAGATCGGGACGGCCCCGCATTCTTTTTTTTTTTTTCCATATAAAAAAAATATTTTTTGAACAAATGTTAGTTGAGAGATTATCTTTATTTTTGATTATCAACCTATTAAGATTATTTTTTATAAAAAAAAAAAATCAGATCTGGACGGCCAGGAGCTCGTCCGTATGAACGAGCGGGGGTAAGTGGTTCCGATAAAGTTGAGGCTTGAGACCCCAAATTATTCTTACACGAGGATTACGTTCAGGACATTTATCCACAGGCCCATTGCATGGGGATTGGAGCCAGGAAATCGGGTCGAGCCCATCGGTCCGGCCTATTTAAGCCCTGACCCTGTAGGGCTCGGGCTTGAAAAATAGGCCAGAAATTTGAAATTGGCCCTGCAGGGTCGTTTAAGTGTAGCTTTTTTTTTTAAAAAATAAATTAATTACTTAGACTTCCACTTAATGAACGTGTTTTTTTTGTAATTACTTAGAATTTTTTAGTTTAAACTATAACCCTTTTTTATGTTTATTATTATTCTGTATTAAAACACATAATTAGTTATTATAAATTTTAAAGAATAGATGTTTTCATATTAAATAAACACATACTTTGGTATTACAATATTATATAAGTAATAAATTATAAATATATTTGGTGTAAAATAAGTATAATTATTTTTATTATCGATAGAATTAATCATGCATGAACCGAAGGAATCTGCAGACACATACAAAATTACGAGAAAGAAAGATATTTTATTGTGGGCATACATAAAGCAATTCCTTTGTTTAATTTTTTTTTTGAAAAAATAGGAAAAAACATATTCTTTGTGTTTATTTGTTTTTTTATTATGAATTAATGAATGTGTTTATTTGTTGAATGATCTATATTGTTTAGATATTAATGTTGATAACATTTATTTGATAGGTTAGAACTTTAATGATTGCAATTTACTAATTATATTTCTTTAAAAAATCGAAGGAAAAATAGTTAAAATTTGGAATAGTAATTTTCGAGGCCGTAGGGCCGACACTAGCTCTAATCTTATCAGTAGAGAACTTTGAAAAATATATATTTTCCTTACTTTGCCCAGGCCCTGTAGAGCCAGGCCTTATCGGGCCGAGCCGGCCCTGATTCCCAACTCTAAATTGGGGATACAATGTTCTATTTAAATATGTCTGTCTGGTTCTTATATAAATATGCATGTGCATTACAAAAGTAATGCTCCTCTTATTATAAATATATGATAATATTTATAGTGCAAAATTGCAATATAAATTTTATCAAATATCTAAGATTAAAGGTAGTAATATATATATATATAATTGATAGTTCATAAATAAGCATATAACACATTAAAATTCAATACAGTTCATGGTTTTAGAGAACGTGAGGAATTGGAGGGAAAGAAATATCTCATACTTATTCAGCTGAGCTTCATCACGAAATCGTAAATTCACCTGATGGCTCCTTCAAGGCATTCGCTATTGTATCTTCTCCGACACGAGGATGAAGAAGTTCAGAACCCTTTAACCATGTCCGATCAAAAGATCTTGGAGAAGGTTTACGCTACTCATCTCCCCAGCGACACCAAGTTCGATGCCGACTCTCTTTTAACCATCGTCGACATCATCCTTCGGGGTTCCACCCATATCGTCGACAATGTCTTGGACGGAAGCCCTGAAACCGTCAAGTGTGCCGATGAAAAGCTCCCCCAAGCATCCTTCACTTCTCCACTGGGCCTTTTGAAGGAAATTTCTTCTGAGGTCTGTACTAAAATCTTTCTAGTTTTCTCAACTCACTCGCTTTTTTGCCTCAGTAATTATGACTTGTTATTTTAGGGGATTTCATTACAAGTTAGAGGTTTCAGGATAGTTTAGTTTCTTCTCTTGCACGGATTAGGAATTCAGTTTAGAGAAATATGAATGAAATGGGTAGTGATGGTTTTGGTGGTGGCAGATGTGCTGTAAGACGCCCGGTGACGAAGTTGCTCACAAGACTACTATGACGATTCTGAGTTTGCTCTGCGACTATTCCTGGCAAGCAAAAGCTATTCTGACTCTTGCCGCTTTTGCTCTGGAATATGGCGAGTTTTGGTGGCTTTCTCAGCTTCAGCCAAACGATGAATTGGCCAAATCAGTGGCCATGCTGAAGCGAGTTCCTGCGCTGACAAAGCCTGCAGCTCTGCGAGAACATTTCCTGGACATTTATGAGATAAATAATCTGATCAAAGCTGCTATGCAAGTGATTGAGTCCGTCTTTGAGCTTCAGAAGCTCACCACTTATGATACAGTGGATGTGCCTTCTTTGGCACACGCAATGGACCTTATCCCTGTTGGTGTCTATTGGGCTATTATCACTACTGCAGCATGTGTCACTCAGATTGATTGTCTCACTTCTGATTCGTAAGTCTTGCTTAATCACGATTGTTCACTATGTAGTACATATGTATAGTCACTATAATTGCTATGGTTTCAGGGAGCAAAGGCAAGAACTGTCCTATTTTGGGCAAAAGACTAGAATAGTGCTTGCCAAGTTGAGGAAGCTGATCTTGATCTGCAAGCAACAGATAGGTTGAGCATAAAGAGCTGTCTGATCTTCTGATATATAACACTCTTAAAAGTTTTTGGAGCAATTGTATTTTCCCTCCTTTAAAATGGAGCCGTGCAGGATCTGATTAGATGATTTCTCTGTAATTACAGAAGAGTTAGAATCCTATGGAAGGTTGAAGGAACTCTTGCGAACCCCGTCTGAAATAGTTGAGCTTTTTAAGGTTCTGATTTTCTCGAAGGATGGACCTCAGGAACTGTTTGATGGTGCTACCAAACAAATGGTTCGTAACTCCTATTACTGCTATTAATATATGCTCGCTCTCTCTATGCAATGAGGACATGTGAAGCCTTCATCTTTTCGAGAAAATGTGTTATTACTGATAACTGTGTAATTCGGTTTGAAGATAAATACTCAAGCATAATTTCACTGGTTCTACAGAAAGGAAAAACTTATGGAGGTCTGGCAGTTACATTATGCTTGTTAATCATGCAGCCTAATTTGAGTATTCTTCTGTTAAACTTGTATTGTAAGTTGTTTGTGAAAATTGGCAAACAATCTAGCCCTGTGTATCCTGTCTTCAATTGGTGGTTTGTATTTTTGTGATTTTCTTCAATTTGTTGTCTAAACAGGTTGATGTTGATGTGCTAAGAATGAAACATTTGTTCTTGTTCATTTCCCCTCTAGACATCACGGAGCAAGAAATATCTATTCTCTTTCCACTTTATGAATTTATCAAGGCAGATAACCAATATAAGATTGTGTGGATTCCCATCGTAGAGGAGTGGGATGACGAGTTGCGCAAGAAATTTGAGGTTCTGAAAACTAAGTTGCCATGGTACGTGGTGGAGCACTTTGGAAGTGTGGCAGGGTACAAGTACATGAGGGAGGAATGGCATTTCAGGAAGAAGCCAATGGTTGTGGTGCTGAACCCTCAAGGGAAGGTTCTCAACACTGACGCTTTCCACTTGATTCAGGTTCAGGGGATGAAGGCCTTCCCCTTTACCGCCTCTGGTGGAGCTAGAGTTGAAACCAAGGTTGAAAGTAGCACCAACTGGGTGGAAACAGTTTTTTGCAATATTCACCACCCCTCCGTTGACCTTTGGGTAAGCACTTTTTACCACACAATACTCACTAAAGAAAGATGAAAATCTCTTCGGAATCATCGCTTTCAGCTTGCATTGACTATATAATTTGTAACATCTAATTGACACAGGTCAAGGAGCGGAAATACATATTTTTTTTTGGAGGCAACGACTCAGCGTGGACTAAAAAGTTCACCAAGTACGCCACTGATCTTAAACATGAACCCATCTTAATGAAGGCCAGGATTTCAATAGAGCTGTTCAATGTGGACGAGGACAGGAGCCTCTTAGGCCGATTTTGGAGTGGCATAGAGAGCTTGTTTGTGCCACAGTCTTATAAGACTATGGAAGTCGTGCCTGATGAAATACAGAAGATGATTTCATACAAGAACGAAGGGGGATGGGTTCTGTTCGTGAGAGGAGCATCTCTGGTGCTGAGTGGTTACGGCCCCACAATCTTGAAGACGGTGGCAGAGTTTGAGAGATGGAAAGAGAGAATGCTGAAGAATGGGTTTGAGTTGGCCATCAAAGAATATCACGAGAAGGTTAAAACATATCATGAAATGGTAACGCGCAGCAGCAGCAGTCGCTGTTGAGGGAACTGCCAATTCCAGGTTTAAAAATTAAACCCTAAGCCTGGCTGGTTAAGTTTAGCGAGGGCACGTATAAGCTAAACTGAGGAAGAGGTTCGGACTATGCTTACGATTTCTGTAGTCTAATAAGGATGCCTCTATATATGTGTTATCCATCTGGTGTGCTGGTGCCCTATTAGCTTAGTATTTGTAAGTTCCATATCAGTTTGTGTTTCTTGCTGTGCCAGGAATGTTATATGTATTAAGTTTAAACTATAGCACTTGCCTGTTGCCTTCATAGTTACTCGCTCTACTTCTAAACAGGAATGAACTTATTACATATTTACAGAACTGATGAGAAAGGGAGAGGAAGAATTTAAGGATTTGATATTATCTGGTATTCAACTAACATGAACTGCTTATAATTCGTTCAAGTAGATTTTGGTTTGAAGAATGCTGTAACCACTTTCTTTTTTATAAAAAGTCAAAATGATATTAATTAAAAAGAACTACATTATAGAGTCTTAATTGTAATAGAATAACAAGAAAGAAAAACATAAAGGGAAGAAGGAAAAGAACTGAAGACTTCAACTTCCAAATGGTTGTGAGAAGAAAAGAAAGCAGTAATATCCTCTATAAAGATTTTTCTTGATGTGGCTAAGGAATTTCTGCTTGATACACTTAATAGTTGGACGGCAAAATGAAAAAACAGTTAATTACTCATTGGGTATGTAATGTGGTAGTTAATGGGACGTCTCGGTTATAAGGCAGGTCAAGCAAGAACCCATGAGCTCATAGTCTCTAAATCTGCATTTAAGTTTCAGTTTAGTTCATTAAGCTTAATGAAAAACTGTATTTAACTATAAAAAAATATCACGTTGTTTATAATGAAACCGGGGTGATGAAAGCTGCCACGTGCACGGGTGGAAGGATTTACA
Source organism: Acacia melanoxylon (assembly GCA_019022615.1). Lineage (NCBI taxonomy): Eukaryota > Viridiplantae > Streptophyta > Magnoliopsida > Fabales > Fabaceae > Acacia > Acacia melanoxylon. Next base: position 11,709,737 of record JAFJYJ010000011.1, read on the forward strand.
ACAAGAGCGTCTGCCTTTTGTGGCTAACAGCACCAGAAAAGGACAGATAATTAATGCAGTGATATACTCCCTTCCACCAATTTTAAATATAAGATAAAGTTTATAGTGAAAATTGTACTATAACTTTGGTCCTATATTTAGAATCGGAGGTAGTACCATGCAATTAATGGAGGCAAGAATAAAAAAGAGTGGTTAAAATTTTATACCACTATACTTAAATATAAGTCACTTGTATCCCATTTTTACTAATCAGGAAATATATAAAACGGATAATTTTGTTCACATTTGTCCATATTTAAGAAAGGGTTTTGGAAAGAAATATGCTGCATATTTTCTCACACATACCTTTATAACTTAGCTAAATGGGAAAAAAATTTCAAAACCTTATTTATTACTCTATAAGTGACTTACTATATGTTGAACAAAATTTTTTTTTTTTTTTAATACTAGTGACTTATATTTAGGTATAGAGTGGTACATGCTTAAAATGTATTTTATTAATAAGATAATACCACCTCAAAATTATATATATATGTATGTGTGTGTGTGTTTGTGTGTTGGACGGTAGGACTATAATATATATCAAAATGTTTTAAATATTTACAGAAAAATGACATTACATGATTCAAAATAATTCACCTAATTTTCTTAAGAAATAGTAGTTTTATTTTAATATTCATTAAAAAACAAGATGAGGGCGCCTGTTGATGGGTGGGGCTGGGTTGGGCCCTTGCTCAACGGATCATTGGATCATAAAATGCAGTCCGGTGCTCGGCACGATAGAAGCCCTAACATTTTTTGACTAGGCAATAATAGGCTCGGTAGGGTGGGCTTCCCTCCCGAATAGTGATACCCTGCCACGCACTATGTGGGAAAAATAACTTCATTCATACTTAATAAATAATATTACAAACTTCAAATGTATTCCATAATTTTACACTTTAGAATATTTCAAAATAAGTTTACAATTTGAGTCTTGAAATAAAAAAGACTACAATATGTCCTAACATTTTTATGCCATGTTCTATCTAGCACTCAAATATCTTAACTTCCTCCATAATTTTCCCCTATGACATGGGTATATTTGATGTAAACATTGATACATTAGAGGAGAAGCTATGGAGGACTTCTGGAGATGACATCACAGATTATTTCAATTTCGGTTTTGATGAAAACACTTAAAAGCACTACTATATGCATCAATGGTAAGTAAATTGTGTTTTAAGAATATGAAATTTTAACAATAATTTGATGCATAGTTAATAAATTTATTAGAGCATTAGTAAATATATAATATAATATAAGTATATAGATTATTATATAAAAAAATATTTATATCAAATATAATATTATATATACTTACCGTGCGGGCGGCATACCCTTCCCCGATGCGCGGCCGGTAAGTATATAAATTATTATATTATATTTACATCAAATATAATAATATATATTTATTTATGAGAAATATTTTTTTTATATAAAATATTATATAAAAATATTTATTTCTCATAACCACGCTTATGCATGATCATCGTCACGTACTAATCTTAATTATTACTTTACGTCAGCAGGGGATTATTACGTCTACTAAGATCAACCCTACTAGCCCGGGGAAGAGGATCTTCTGCTTGGCGGAAACTCTGCCCATCTCTCACAGTTTAAATCTGGCTGTCCAATTGTTGATCCAACGGCCCACAACGTTTTTTTTAAAAAAAAAAATTAAAAAAAACGTTGTGAGCCATTGGATCAACATTTGACGACCGACATTTGGATTTGATTTGTGGAGGGAGGCGAGTTTCGCCAAAGAGAGGAACAGTACCCCTAGCCCGGGATCTTTTTAATGATCATTCATCATTTTAAAATACTAATATTCCATCCTTTAATTTTGAATAAAATATTCTAATCACCTTCTTATTTTACCTTAATTACAAATATCTCCCTTTTATTTTAAAAATATATATTTAAGTCCAAACAGTTAACTCCGTTAAGAATATTTTAAAAATATTCCAAAAATATATTTTAATTAAGTTTTATATAAAAATAAAATTTATTTACTATTTTACCTTTAATACTAAATTTATTGGCTGTTATATAGAAACTTACACATGGCTGTTTATTTATTTTGTCTTGCACATTTTTACTAAAATTGTTTTAAAGAATTTAAGAGTTTTTTTAATCTGTTTCTTAAGTCAAAATTAATAATTTTTTAACAAATTAAAAAGTTAAAAAATCTATTAGAATAAATTTTTGGTTGTATAAATTTTTATTAGCCTATATATATATATATATATGTGTGTGTGTTTGTGTTTAAATAATTTTAATATTGAAGTGGGATATTTTGATTAAAAAAAAAGTTCAAAAATCAAACTTAACGGTTAACTATATGTTTGGATGGATGAAAATGGAATCTTAAAATATAAGAAATGTTTGTGCAACATACATTTTAATTTTAAAGGAGGTATATATGAGTTTTTAAAATAGAAAGGAGTCTGTATAATTAAGGTAAAACATAAGGGTATAATCTTTAATTTTTTATCTCTCGTGGGTGAGCAGGTCCTTAGTCATTGATCACATCATAGTAGTTAATATAAATATGGGGCCATTTGAAATCAATTTTTCGTTGTAGTAGCTTCCTTTTACTATGTATTACTTCCTCCGGTCCTAATTATAAGACATATTTAACCAATTTTAGAGAGATTAAGGAAGAAAGTTAAATTAATTAATTTTACTCATTTTTCTAAAATGCCCTTATATAAATTAAAAATGACATAAGTAAAAACTCCGATCTAGAATTTTCTTTTCCACACGCTTTCTAATTGAAATAATGGTCTTTCTATATATACATAGATGTGTATGTATATGTATACATATAGATATATATATACAAATACACACACACAGATATATTGACAGACACACGCAAATATACACATATGCACACACACACACACACATATATATACATATATGCACAGCCACACACACGCGCATACATACATACATATATATATATATATATATATATATATATATATATATTTGTGTGTGTGTGTATGTATGTATGTGTGTGTGTGTGTGTCTATAGATATATATTGGTAAATTAACGTCAACTGATTGATAAATAAATTAAAATCTAACAATTTAAAAGTTTTATTGACTAGCTGTAAGAGTTTACGCACCACATACATATACTCATCAAAGACTAAATACGCCTGAGAGAATAAAATAAGGGTATTTTAGGAAGAAATTGACAAAAATTAAAATTTTATCCAATAATTAGGACTAAAACTAACTCTTAAATGTTGTCTTATAATTAGGGAGTATTTATTTATACAAAGCCATCAAACTACTCCACATAGATGAGACTGGTTGGGATTATAGAACTAATAAATTAGCAGAGCCCAACTACTCCATTTATATTTCATCTCTATTAATTTTTCATGACATCACTTATTCATTTTTTACTAAACAAACTTATTAAAATCTTCCATGTTGTCCAACTAAACTATCGGTACATTTTGGATTAAATTTAAACCAGAGATTCCTGTTGGCCTTGTCGTCTGAAGTAACTGCATCCTCTTTTACATTTTATTGAGTTTTGTACCAATAATATTGTTAGTGTTGAAAACATTATAAAAAATATTCTACTAAAAAAGGTTATTTTGACAGAAATTTAAAAGAGCATATAATGAATAATTTAGTATTCCAATTAATGAAACAATAGAATAATAATTGATGATGGGTCAGTATCACAACTTTACCCTCCGTTTATTCTTGTGCCGCCTACTTTATTCTTATGGAATAAATATGAGAAAATTTGTTGAGGTTTAAAGTAGGATTAATGAGTTTTAAAGTTTTTATTAGTTTTGGTGAAACATATTCGAAATGACTTATAAATAGGATATGACAAGTTTATTAGTTAGAGAAGATAAGTTTGTTTAAAAAATAAAGTGGATTAAGATCTTTTATGTACCAATAAATCTAATCCTTCAATTATCTCATATATTAAGTATGAGAGGGAAGTACAATGAAAATGACCGTGGCTTCAATAAAATGAAAAGCAGATTTTGGTTGTTAAACTTTTTCTTCTTCTTTTGATACTAAAAGTTTTAGGGGTGGGTAGACACTGGTTCCTCATCAGGGGCAGGACATGCCTTTAGGCTTAAAGAGTACTTACAGAGGTACTTATAGATCGTTTACCAATGAGACCCTCACATCGACTAGCGGATATCGAACCTTCTCCTTTTTAGAGCGAAGGCCGACGTCTTAACCAACTATGTCAATCCTCATTGACACTTGTTAAACTTATAATTCGGTGAACATACACGATGCTTTCCATGGGCCCCAATAATGGCCTCAGAAGAGGTTCTTACCTCCAATGATATTTTAAAAACGTATTTCCTTTAGTCCTAATTATATGAATACTTTTATAGTACAAATTGTATTACAAAAGTATTCCTATAATTAGGATTAGAGTAATATTTTTTTTCCAATTTTAAAGATAAGCAGAAATCATATGGCCCGGGATTTTTTACCCATTCATCCATAATTTTTTTATAGAAAAAAGACTGAGGAGTTTTTGAAATAATATGTCAAATTATGGAAACGGGCAAAAACAAAAAAGAGGTCGTTAGGCCACGGCGCATGGAGTGACATCATCCGCGGGATGGCGGTTTTTGATGGGTGACAATTGACATCATAGGATGGATAGATTTTTGGGAAAATTCCATTTAAATACCAAATGAATTTGTAAAACCCTCATAAGTCCTCCGAATTTGTAAAAAGACTCGGAGGTGATAAGGACTTTTGTGGGTTTTGCAATTTCGAGGGAAAAGACCAGACTGCCCTTAAATCAAATATGTTAGGATAGTTTTTGCCAATTCATTCATTTGCAAAACTAACTTCCTGTCGAAAGCATTTGGTGTTGCCATCATCGTCACCTCCGGAGACACCGCACCGGCCGTCGTGCACGCGTCCGCTAAATCAACGCCGCCGTCAATCAGCGCCTCCACCGTCGCGCCGCCAAATCGTCAAGGCCGAGATCGAGCAAAATCAAGAGGTACAAACAGGCTTTCATTCATTTGCCCTAACTTCCTGTCGAAAGTGTTTGCTGAATGGTTATGAATGTGAATGTGAATGCTTATGAATCAGAAATTTACGTCTTGATTTGTGGTAAGGGTTTTCAAATATATGCACCAGGTGATGCTCTAATGACAAGGGACGTGAATAGCTTATCGATTAGCTTTATGTTCAATTTTTTGCTGATTGTTGAAGCAACCAAAACACAGTTCATAATGATATGAATTTACCAGGATTCCTGAAAGCAGCAGTTACTTTTATTCTGGGAGGACTTAATCAAAGATCTAATGAAACCAATCATTCTATGAATGTATCGAATGATGTGTGTACTCCAAATGAAATATACGCCTAAGTATTGGAAATTCAAATACGATTTGAGAACTTTATATATAAGCTAACGCATTTGATCAATGAGATAGAGATTGTTGATAAGCGAATAACAAATAATAATGACAATTAAAACCAGCAAAGGAAAACTATGCTCTAATAATTCGGACATTCCGCAACTTGTGTTTTACGCATTAATTAGTCATTCACATTTTCGCATTAATCGTGTTGTGCAATTAATTGCTTTCTGCATTCAATATGTGAAGAAATTGTTGTGCATTAATTGCTTTCTGCATTAATCGTTCTGCATTAATTGCTTTCGTTCTGCATTAATTATAATTGTTCTGCATTAATCGTGTTCTGCATTAATTGCTTTCTGCATTCAATTGTTCTGCATTAATTGCTTTCTGCATTAATCATTGTTTTCTCGCATTAATTGCTTTACGCATAAATTGTGTTCGCATTAATTGCTTTCCGCATTTTTTGTTGCGGGTTAGAAAGGTTAGAATGCAAGATGACGGCAACACCTTCTTCAAAGTCACTAATTTGTTTTTTCCATGTTGGGGGAGTTCGTAGCCAATGGTGAAGTTAAATACAATGGTGGGAGTGTGAGGGTAAAATCGTTGAAGGAGGGAAATTTGAAACTTGAACAATTGAGGGTAATGATAGGACAATGGTTTGGTATAGATGGTGACATTAAATACACATGTAAGCTTTGATGAGAATATTTTAGTAGACATGGTTGATGATGATGAAATGGAAAATCTGTTTACTTATAATGAAAAAAGTGCACATGTGTATGTAGGATGTAAAGGTAATCATATTGCAGCAAGGGAGGTGGATGATCAAGAAAGGTATGTCCTAGTTAGTTTAGTTAGAACAGTAATAATCTCATATAGGGTTGTTGGTAATATCTTGATAAAAGTTGTCATTATCTATGTAGGGTTCATCAATTCGTGGATCTTACTGAGCAAATGACTTACATTGAGGAGCCAATGTCATACGGAGCGAGTGATGATTATGCAAACAAGGAGGGCGTGGAATACCTCTTTTGAGCCTTCCGTGTGCAAGTCAAAGCGCACCAACACCGATGCCGAGAGATGAACTCTAAGAAGTGGAAGGACTTGGTCATAGGAGTGAATCAAACATTTGCAAATTCGATGAGTTCAAGAAGGTCTTTGCACAAGTTCGATATTGGCCACAAATTTGAGTACACATATGTGAAGAATGCAAGGAGCTGTGTGTATGTTAAATGCAAGGTTGAAGATTGTCCATGGAGGATAACGCAAGGGCAATTGGGAAGAGCAATGATTTCTTACGTGTGACAAGATACACCGAAGACCATGATCATCTGCACAAGATAATCTTCGGGTGACACATGCTCGAAGTGCCGCCATACGACAAGTACAATTATTATTGAAGAGGTTAGAAATCACACAGACAAGCGTCCGAATGATATAAAGAATAGTTTGGCAAGAGACTACGGTGTGCACTTGACATATAAGCAAGCATATCGAGCAAAGGAGAAGGCCATGGAGGAAATTCACGGTAGACACGAACAGGACATACATGTTGATACCATGGATATGTGATAGGTTGAAGGAAACTGATAACAAAACTGTGGCTGAATGGGTGGCTAGTGGGAGCAACACCTTTGAGCGTGTATTTATAGCGTATGGTTGTTGTATAGAGGGGTTCATTGCTGGTACCAGACCCGTTTTGTACATCGATGGAAGCCACTTAAGTGGACCATATAGGGGGACTCTCCTGTCAGCTTCTGCATTCGATGCAGACAATGAGTTGTTGCCGTTTGCCCTTGCTATTGTCCATGGAGAGACAATTGAGGACTGGACATGGTTCCTCGAAATGGTGAGGAGGACACTTGGAGGGTTACTGATTACAATTGTGTCCGACCGACACAATGCAATAATCGCATTGTTGCGGAGTTTTCGGGTCTGAGAGACATGCATACTGCTATAGGCACATTAAGGAGAACTTTAGCGCCCAAATGATTAAACTGAATAAAGGAAAGAGGAAGATATGTAGGCAACAAAGGCAAACCGCACTTCAATTAATTGATGCAATCGCATATGCAAGACTTGATTGTGACTTCGAATCTGCGATGAAACAAATGAGGCTTTTCAATAAGGAAGCATTTGAGTGGCTGATACATCATGGTGATATTGACAAATGGGCCATGAGCAAGTTCCCATTTCTTTGTGGGATAAAATTACCACAAACCCGGTTTGAGTCCTTCAATGCTTGGATGGTGAAGGAGAGACATCATAATGTTGCCTTGACTTATACATGAGCACCGTGACAAAGTTGCAAAGAAGATGTATGCAGCAAGCATGACAATGAGTAAGTGGAAAAATGGTGTTGGCCCGAACATCGAACAACAAGTGCTAGAAAATGTGGCACGGGCTGAATACATGAATGTTCAGATATATGGAGCCGGAAGGGTACAGGTCCGTACAGCAAGTGGGGCGCTAATGGTTGAGTTGAACTTGCGCGAGTGCACATGTAAAGCATGGCAAATGTCAGGTATTCCTTGTCCTCGTGCGTGTGCAGCCATAAAGGGTGTTCATGGTAATGTGTACAATTATGTTGATGAATGCCTTACGTTAACGGCCCAAAAAAAGATTTATAGCCGAACCATGACTCTGTTGTCACAATAGACATGCCAAATCCAAATGACTTCCACCTATATGACATAGGAAGTCAAGTGTTCCGACACCTCCCAAGACTAGCCGTCCACCTTTGGAAGGCCAAGAGTTGAAAGGATAGAGTCACAATTTCGCAACAAGAAGATTTACCATTGCAGCTCATGCCACGAAGAAGGACACACAAGAAGAACTCCGCAAAAATCCAAACCCAACTTAACTTGCGATCGGTTGGAGTCGTGGGGTAAATATTGTACAAGTCATATTTTGGTATATACACATTGACTTGGATCCCTTTACATCTTTTTGGGTAGAAGGGCTATAATACTTATAGGATCACTCAATATGTAATTAGTGTAAATGGCACTGAGAATATGTTCTTCCATGGGAATGACACGGAAACATTACGTCAATGTGGATCGTAATGTTCTCTTGTCATTTTACTTTATTTTGTAAATGTTGTCATCCCATTATAACTTTTTGTAATTGTGTACCTATCAACACCAAAATGACTATCGTCGGTGGAGACTATGTAATGGTAGTTACATTTATGGGAAGCATCATTATCAAATGTTGTGTCGGGATTTGTAAAAATCCATCGTTGTCGTTCGGGAATGGTAATTGGGAATGGTAATTGTCACTTCCCGAATGGTAATTCTCACTTCAGGTTTTGTAAAAGTCCATTTTTTTTGTGTTTTTACAAAACATGGTTTGAGTAAAAAAATGAACCCTGGACTTCACAATGGTAATTCTCACTTATCAAATGGTAATTGTCACTTCACGAATGGTAATTCTCGCCGGGTTTTGTGAAAGTCCTTTTTTTTTGTGTTTTTACAAAACATGGTTCGAGTAAAAAAAGTAAATCCTGGACTTCACAATGGTAATTCTCACTTATGAAATGGTAATTGTCACTTCACGAATGGTAATTCTCACTTATGGTTTTGTGAAAGTCCATTTTTTTTTTTGTGTTTTTACAAAACATGGTTTGAGTAAAAAAAGTGAACCCTGGACTTCACAATGGTAATTCTCACTTATGAAATGGTAATTGTCACTTCACGAATGGTAATTCTCACTTATGGTTTTGTGAAAGTCCATTTTTTTTTGTGTTTTTACAAAACATGGTTTGAGTAAAAAAAAGTAAACCTTGGACTTCACAATGGTAATTCTCACTTATCAAATGGTAATTGTCACTTCACGAATGGTAATTCTCACCCGGGTTTTGTAAAAGTCCATTTTTTTTGTGTTTTTACAAAACATGGTTGGAGTAAAAAAAGTGAACCCTGGACTTCACAATGGTAATTCTCATTTATCAAATGGTAATTGTCACTTCACGAATGGTAATTCTCACTTCAGGTTTTGTGAAAGTCCATTTTTTTTTGTTTTTACAAAACATGGTTTGAGTAAAAAAAGTGAACCCTGGACTTCACTTACCTGAAGCACTTGTAAATGCACTTAAAGGCACTTGTAAAATCCTTGAAGCACTTGTAAATGCTCATACAAAGTATGTTATAAATAATATATGTTGTGTTAATCCCATATCCTTAAGTCAACTTAACTTCCATCATTTACAAATTATTTACAAACATAGAGCACATCAAAAAATTGGGTTGAATCCTAAGACACAAAAGTGTCAAAATAAATGAAAAAACCAACATCTAACAATAATGCTCATGTCTTCCTTCTCTTCCTTTGGGTTGGTGGAGGAGTCGGGAGTCCCAAAGCAACATCTTTGGCGATATTCAATTCATGGTTGACCGGCCACCACATGAGGGTACACCTATACTCGTTGATGGTCATCGCCATCTTGCATAATTTCGTTGGGTTTCCAATTGTGCAACCAAATCAACACATGCACGCCACAGTCTTGGCTACAAAACACAGAAACACGCCAATTAACAAATTTACAATAGTCTACCATTTTTGACTTTCTGTCACAAAATGACACTCACAAATTTGGTTGCTGTGGAACGGGTGGCCAAATAATTTCTGTGCTTCGCATCTTGGCTTTGTCATTTGGTTTCACAAGTTGGATAATCTCTTCAAAACGAGCCCTCTGTAAACAACACACATGCATTAAATAATGGTTTACTACACTCAATCATAAATAAAATCTGAATACATGTAACATACAATTTGTTTAATCGCCGTTGCCTGAGGATTAACACATGCAGTTTTCTTCTTTTTCCCGGACTCATTCTTACTCATGGCGATGTTTGTCTTCATTGAGTCTAAGACATAAAAATTCTTCGTGGCTGGATCAATGGCAGTGCAAAACCAATGGTGATCAACCAATACTGGTCCCATTATTAATTCACAATCACCAATGTTGTAATCTATATATTCAGGCAATAGTTGTTCCTTCCACTCGAAACTTTCCATCCGGTGGTTTTGTGGCAAATAAATGCTGCATAATCAACACATATTGAAGTCAAACATACCTATGTCAATGGGAAATAAATTATGAAGATCCATAAATGCAAACCATTTGATCAGCACTGAAAATGTGCCTCCTCACTTCGCCTTGGTCTCGCATATCTCGCATCAATGTTTTACAGACAACAGACATGACCTGCATGTGTGAACACTTTGATAAGTGGGGTTCAAAACCAGTGGTCGAAATTTTAGCTTTTTTAGTACCAACCCGGTTACTTAATCTATTCCTCGGCCTAGTGTTTGCGGTGGTGCGGGTTATGTCTTCGTCGTCTATTTGTACGAGAATCCCGTAAAAGATAAACAATGTCATCATGTCATCGTACAAATGCCAAATCCACACAAAACGACTTTTAATATTGAATAGTCATTTAAATGGTAATTTTTTATGACTTACTCAAAGACCATCGTCTTGGGTGCAGGATCCGGAGATAAGGTCGAAGAACACTTCCCTCTGTTCTTTTGCCTTCCCTCTAGGCCGCTTTATTGGCTTCGTCAAAGTCCAAGGCGACATGTTTTTTGGTTTTTTCGGCCTCTGTGACCTACGTGGTGCATCTTCTTGATCAACGCGGTATGGAACAATTGATTGTTCTCCTTCGTCATCATCAATGTTGATTGGCGTTCCGACAAATGTGTGATCCTCATAACCACCTTCGCTATCATCTTTGCCATCATGATGACCGTCATCATCGCTATCATCCTCAGCTTCACCATCCTTAGCTTCACCATCCTCAGCTTCACCATCTTCCTGCTTCCGCTGCATTCCAATGTTAACTTGTGCCTTTTGCAACTCATCTTCGACAACGGCAACAAGCCTTTTGTGGTTATCATTAATTACACCCATCAACTTGTCATGCAAATCCTTTAAAACCTAACATTGACACAATTTATCACAGGTCATTAACATAATAGCCAATAACATAATAGCCAAGCATGAATTAAACGTCATATGTGGAATCACTTACTGGGTCTAAAGAGGCCCCAAAATTCGTTTCTGAAGTGTCCTTCTTATCCTCTTTTCTGGCATTTGCGGTATACAACATCCCGCTGCCGCTCTTCTTCTCTTTGTCAATCATCTCCTTGACCTTCTCTTTGGTCCAAAACTCAATTGGACTCTTTCCTTTGTGATCAACTGCCTTCCCCAATGGGAACCGCTCCCCAAATATAACTACAACGACAAGGTTAAACACATAAATGTTATGTCACAAATATGTTAACACAAATGACAATCATAATACTTACCAATAACATATATATGCACCCTCCGACATAGGAGTTGCAATCTTTGTTTTCTCTAATTGCGTTGACATAATAAGAGAGCGCGTTTCGGAGGTCATTGGCAACATATGTGGCCCAGTCGAAGTGGGCAAATCCTTTACGGTCGAGGCTAATACCTTCAAAGAATCGCAACCGGGAGTTGTGCTTGATGTTGGAGCGAGAAAAGTACCCAACATGTGCATCATAAACAACGTTTCAAACTGCTCACCTGACTCCCCTGAAGTTATGACTTTTAATATGTCGGCATACTTCATTTTACCGTACTCTTTTCTCAATCCCAAATATACTGGATCTGTATCAGTCAGTTTCATTGTTACCTCCTTCCCACTATGTGGCACCCCAAGCAACTTAGCCACATCTTTTGCTTCTATTTCATGTGTCTTCCCCTTATTCGGAATTGATTGGTTGGGGGATCATAAGCTCTCATTAAGGGGACTAACATTTCTCGTGGCAGTCTCATACTTTGAATTTGAAGCAACTGCCCAAACCCTAACTTTTGGACCTTTTTTTTTAATGCTTCATCGGAGTTCACAAATGCTACAAGCTTGGAAAATTTGTTCAACGAGCATCGTGATGGAAAAGGGGTGGTGGAGGAGGAGGTAGAGGTGCCCTTCTTGCTCTGGAGCCTTCCTTCTCTGGCTTTATCAAAGTATACTTTCCTCTCATCGATACTCAAATCCCTCCACGCTTTTGCGCACTCCCTACTCATGTCAGTAAAGTCAGCAACTTTATTCTCTTTTTTAAACTCCTTGCTAAACATAAAGTATGCATTATTAGTTGACATTTTGCTACACTTTTGCTTTGGTATACCTGAAAATTTGAAATGGCAGTACACAAAATTAGGAGAGTTCATGAACCACATATAACAGCAAATGCTTTTACTCATTTAGCAAAACTAGTTCCAAGAATTTTAATCCAATAATATCGGTGCAATGATGGAATTTAAGAAAGTTGCATTAAAGAAAAGTGACCATATCGATGGACAGGGACCAAGTTGCAGCTCCACATTTCCACACATCTAGTTTAGTTAAGACTCTCTTGATTAACTCAACATCAATCCAAGGATAGTTTAAAGACAAGCTCCTTAGCAAAAGGTATAACGGAATAGCGTTACAAAAGACATAATGTGTAACTAACATAATATACAACAAGTCGTTAGGTCGATGAGACTTATGGTTGGATTTTTTTCCCCCAGAGTATTGCACTAGTCATGATCACCAAAACTCCTTTCTAAACATTTCCCATAACACAATTTCATGGTATGATGACTATAGCCATCATACAATCTCCCTCCAAATATCCTTCCCCCAGCAAGACCAAATATCTTTTAATGATAAAATGAGGGAAAGTAAAACATGTCATAGACAATACAGTCAAAATGCAGCAACATTAATAAAGTCAGGTTTTCCCAAAATAGAGAAGGAAATATCATGAAAATCCACTTTAAAAATTATACACAAGTTGGTTTGATTCTCTATCATCTCATTTAATCAATTACTGTCTTTCTTTACTTATGATCCCCACCTGACCCCTTTTTCCAAGCCACATAATTTGTTTTTTTTTTTATTATAGACTAATACTCACTATCTTATTGAATAGGTGTTGTTCATCATCATAAAATTAAAAGCACCAAAAGAAGATGCACAACTTCAGAGATAATACTAAATAGAGAATATCATAAGACTTCAATTTAATTCTTTAGTTAGACAAGGAGAAGATATTACTTTTCCCTTTCCATTTTCAGTTAAGACAACTCTTACAAATACTACACTTTAGAGGAATATGCTTGCAAAGAAGCATAAAATGGCACATATAATGCGTTAGATAATACTCCAACAAAGACTTAAAAGGAACCAAGCAACTAAAGCCCACATCTCATTATCAATCTCATAATATAGGATTTTGGGTTTACCATCTGAATTGAGGTTTAGTCATGCAACCTCATACTCCATTTTTTCCCCAAAAAACACATTATGTCTTTTGCATATTTTCCCTACTGGTTACAAAATCTGCTTGTTAGTTACTAACATCAATGCTCACCAAAGTTCTTTTACATGCTAAAACAGCTCGCCATACTTCCACATGTATACAACAAATTTACACTGTTTTCCGACATTACAAAAAGCTTCATTTCAAAACGAAAAATAATCGAACAACTTCTCTAAGATTATGTGATGTTTATAGCCCATATGTCTCTAACTTAAACGATCACAGAAAAATGTAAATTCCAGAGAAAAGCTGAGACTAATGAATATAACAAAGTTTAGCATCTTGAAAGGAAAGATACGTTTGGCGCTAAGATTGTCCTTCAAAGAAAAGCCAACCTATAGCCTCAATTGTAGATAACAAATCAGAGAGGATATAATCTCAGCTCATTAAGTGGATTCCAAAGTAAGGCAAGGCAATAGAAACAGAAGCCAGAGAGAGCCCCAAATTTTCTGTTGTCTACAAATAATAATAAATAAATAAAATTACGGGGCGACGACGGAGAAAACGGAAACGAAAAAACGAGAGAGGAAGAACGAGGGCTCGGTGCTAATGGGATGAGGAACATACGACGACGACGACGGCGACGGCAGCGACAGCAGCGGCAGTGGTCCAGCGAAGGCTGTGGGTGACGCTAGGGCAAGCGATCGTCGGATGTGAATGAGAATGAAGTATCGAATGTGAATCTGGATGTCAATGAGAATGAACAAGTAAGTTATTAGGGGCGATCTGGTCTTTTCCCACGAAATTGCATAACCCTCAAAAGTCCTAATCACCTCTCAGTCTTTTTACAAATTCGGAGGACTTCTGGGGGTTTTGCAAATTTAATTGGTATTTAAATGGAATTTTCCCTAGATTTTTTTATATATATTTAAATTAAATTATCTCTTATAATCTGATTTTTTTTTTCAGTATTTTAAATTAATTAGTTTTCATGATACTAATGTTATATATATAAAAAATTCTGAATACAGAACTAAAAATTAATTAATTAGAAATACTTGATAATTTTTTTTTTTCAGAATCTAAGATGTATTTTAATCTAAATAATTAAAAACGAAAATTCACACCCATGTTCTCAAATCATATCCCAAAAGAGAATCCACACGGTAATAAGTGAAACCACGTTCTGTGGTCCATTGTAAGTCGTAAATACATGCCCCTCCCATTTAAAATATAAAAGTCTAATATCTACTTTATATTTATCAAGTTTGTCAAAAGTAGTTAGAAATATGTAAGATATATACTGGTCTTAAATATAGGATAATATTTAGTATCATTCAGTATCATGAATTATTTTTTTAGTACCGGTTAGTATCCTGAAGTATCATTTTAGTACCAATCAAGTCTTCTCAGAAATATTTTTTCGAGATCTTAAAATAATTTTTTTAAGATCATGAAGTATTTTTTCAATCTGGAGTCGGTCTGACTGAAATATTTTTCTAAAATCCATGAAATATTTTTTTAAAATCCTAAAATATTTTTTCAAGATGATGAAATATTTTTTTTAGTATCGGTCGGTATCCTAAAATATATTTTTTTTATTTTAAAAAAGGCATCAACTTACCTGTTTTACACCAAAATGACACAGTTTTGAAAAAAAGAGAACAGTAGAGGACCATAATAGAAGTGGACGTTAGCCGGGTCCATCATAGGATGGAGACATTTTTTTTTTATTTTTATTTTCATTTAGATTAAATTATCTACTGCATCCTCAATTTTTTTTTATCCAGTATCTCAAATTAATTAATTTTCTGAATGCAGAACTAAAAATTAATTAATTTAAGATACTTGGTGCAATTTTTTTTTCAGAATGTAACATATAATTTAATATAAATAAATAAAATATATAAAAAATGTCCTCGATCATCTCTCTAATTAGAGGGATAAATATATAAGGAGCACATAAAAAAAAAACATACAATGTGAACCCGTTTTTGATGGGGATGTGGTCTCCCTCCTCCTAAGAAAGGAGTGTCTCCGTTTTTTTCTTTACACAAAAGAAGAAGCTTTTATGTTTTTCTTTTTTAAGAAAAAAAATACAGAGGCAAATAATAAGCTTGAGGTTACACAGAAAACCACGATAACAAACCGTGATACGAAAAGAATATTTCCAATACTACAACTAATTTTTAGTATTATCTCATATTTTTAATATATGAGTCAGTTGATAATATAAAAATATTAAATAAGAAAAATAGATTATTTAATTATAACATGTCTTATAGGATCTCGATGAAATGTTTGAGTATACTTATAGTTAATTAAATTAATTTGATGAAAAAATGGGAAATAAAAAAGATTAAAAAGTCTTATGTTTAAAATAAAAAATCACCAATAAATTAACTCTTATGTTTAAGATTGAAGACAATGCGTGTGCATATATATATATATATCCACGCACATTTCTTATGTGGCATTTAATTATGAATATACTCTCCCATAAACTTCCAACATAAAGTCCGCCGACTCGTGTGATGGTGCCTGTAAAAACGGGAATTCACTCCCATGTTCTCAAATCATATCCCAAAAGAGAATCCACATGGTAATTAGTGAAACCACGTTCTGTGGTCCATTGTATGTCGTAAACATATACTCCTCCTATTTAAAATATAAGAGTCAAATATCTATTTTATATTTATCAAATTTATTAAAAATAGTTAAAAACAATAAGTATGCAAGATATATACTACCTCTGACCTTAAATCTAAGATAATATTTGTAGTATAAATTACACTACAAATTTTATCTTATATTTAAAATCGGAGAAGAAACTTTTTTTTTTCCCCCAACATGAGACCCTTATTTATTAAGGGACTGAGTGTGTGAGAGAGAGAACAAATAATAAAATAGTTATATATGGGGCCACATGTAATCAATTTTCCATTGGACTTGCTTCCATTTTTATAGGTGGGGCTTCTTTATTTCCTTTACCGTTAACTTCCCTTCATTTTTTTATTCTCACTACTAGATTAACTCTGAATGGTTGAGATTCAATATTCTCTAATAATATTATTATAATATTAAGTAAAAAAATATAAAAATAAATTTAACTCATTATATTTTGATATAACTAATTCAAATCTTTATACTTTTATTAAATTATTCTATACATATATACACACACTTTTTTTAGGATATTGAATCTCAACTGTTTAGAGATAATTTAACGGTGAGAATAAAGAAGTAGAGAGGAGAAGACGGTAAGGAAAATAAAGAGCCCCCCATTTTTATTAATTTATATACCCACACAAAGTCATCAAACTACTCCACATGGATGGAAGTAGTTGAGATTCTAAAATTAATAATTAATTAGCAGAGCCCAACTCCATCAAGGTCATTTATGTAAGCAGCAAATGCAACCTCGGAAAATTTTAGTACACGTTTAGAGTAGTAGTAGAAATTATTATTGTAACGTGATTTATGGTGTACGAAATAAATATGTAAGATGAATATTGTCTTGACTTGTGTGAATGTATTTTTTAAAATGCTGGCTCTTTCTTCTATATTTGATCTCTATTAATTTTTTTATAACATCACTTATTCCTTTTTTTCAACTAATTAAACGGTTGTTAAATATTCTAATAAAAAGCGTCCATTTAGAAAGAAATTTAAAAGAGCATGTAATGAAAAATATATAATGCCCCATTAATAAAACAATATAATAATTGATGATGAGGCCAGTATCTCAAAACAAGAATGACATACTTGAAAGTCATTGCACACATGAGACAGTTATCTGAGAACAAAATGATTATTCCTTATTGTATGTAAAAATAACGAGTATTGACGTGGAGGATTAGAGTTGGGAAATTAGGCTGAGTTTGTTGGGCCGGACAGTTTAAGCCCTGGCCATTTAAGGGCCGAACTTGTAAATTGGAGCTTCTAAGTAAAGTTAGTCCTACAGGGCCAAGGGCCGATGGTTCTTTAAATATTTTTTTGTTTCGTTAACTTGATTTAACCATTTAATTTACTAATTTATATGTATTTTATATTTATTAAAGAGTTATTTATCCATTTAATTAAAATACACAATAATCATACTTTGATTTTATGATTTAGTTTATTATTTGTTGCGAGATAAAGATTATGGATGTATTCATGATGTGAAAAAAGATATTCTTGATATTTTTACCCATGAAGCGTGTCCTACTACTCAAAGTGAAGTACAATCAAATGTCTTTGACATTGATGATAGTGGTGAAGAAGATGAAAATGATAGTCATCGTACTTATGTCGGTTAGTGATAAGCTTGTTATGCTTTGTGTGAGTTAGTTATGGACAATACTTCACTCTTGATTATGAATTAGTGACTGTGTTTGTTTATTGCACTTAAGCGTGTTGTGAAGACATTAATGTTGACAACATTTATTTGATAAATTAGAACTTTATTGTTGTATTTTACTAATTATAATTCTTTAAAAAAATGTAAGAAAAATAATTTTAATTCATAAAAATATCTTCCTTGAAAAGCATTTTTTCTCGTAGGGCCGACCACATGTTTTTTGGGGCGGACCTTGAAAAGCATTTTTTTTTCTCATCCCGGACCTAAAAGAATTTGTTTTCTATTTTACTCTTCTATACAATTAAACTTTTCAAGTGATTACTCAAACAATAATAATCACCATTATTAGAGAATGCACTTTTAGGCCAAGCCTTGATTCCCAACTCTACGGAGGACCAAAACCAGAATAAAGTTGCCTTGTGTGCATAAATTTCATCGAGCAATGTTGCTCTCCTTATATAAAAAATTGTCAAGCCTTTTGAGCAATAAAATTTGTAATGAGAGTATTTCTCCAATTTTTTCAAATAACTAAGTCATTTTCCTCCAACTCACTTGATTCATATAAGTTTTGTTCGGTAATTTTAAGTCATTTAATATTTGTTTTCTATTTTACTCTTCTATACAATTAAACTTTTCAAGTGATTACTCAAACAATAATAATCACCATTATTAGAGAATGCACTTTTCACGTTCGTTTTTAAGACTCTAGGTTGAAACGCGGATTCGGAAACGACGATGTTTTAAAGAGCATTATAAGGTTCTTGGATATAATTAAATTTAAGAAATATATTGGATAGGATTTATTAATATTAACTATTTAATTCATTTATAAATTTATCTATCTATTTAATTATCATTTATAAATATAGGATAAAAGGATATTATAGCAAGAGAAAATCTTGAAAATTATGCCTAATTATGATCAAAGAAAATATTCAAATTAAATTGAAAAAGATATAATATAATATATTATTATAATATAATTTGCAATAAAGATTCCATTGGAGGAAAAGCATAAGTTGATTAGGAAGAGGCACGGTAAAAAAGCAAAACCTGGCATTGACGAGAAAGAATTCAAGAAGGAATTGGAAGGCAAAGAAGGTGGGAAGAAGCTCGTGCGAACGGGAATTCATTCAAACTAAGTTGCCTTTATTTCTCCTTTCTTTTCCTTTCTGTCTAAAATCTGCTTTTATGGATTTTATTAAAGAGTTTTCCGGATGTTAATTTGAGTATTTGTTTGAATTCTCTATTGAATGTTATTTACCATGCATAAAAGACTGATCACCTTTTAGATTGTCCATAGGTTAGTGCATGACAATAGAGATGTTGGGCACTTAACTGAACCTTTAATTCATCAATATACAAATTTATGTGCGTTTATATAATCTTTCTAAATAATACTAAGACATTAGGTTATTTTCAAAGATAAAGACTAAGCTAGCATCAAGACATTAGGACTTAGTATAATTTTAGAGAATTGAGTTATGGGAATAATGAGTCAATTAGGGATTTAATAGAATAGTAGAGAACATGGGGAATTTAATGCCGTTTTTCTTATTAATCATCTTTTCTAAACGTTCTTGAAATTCTTGATTCTTATTTTTATTTAATTATTTAAAAAGCTCTCGGCATTAAAGAGATGAATTATACTACTATGATGTCTTGTAACGATCGGTGCACTTCAAGTCGCTATCAAGTTTTTTTTGGCGCCGCGAATAGATCCACTAAGAGTAGTTATTGAAACTCTAGAGATTTCTTTTTCGAGTACCATAGGTGTCAGTTTTGAGGACGCTCAACAGTAAAGGAAAGGCTTGTGAAAGTGGAAAACAAATTCCAAAAAAGACCATGGGCTTCCTTAATCTGCCCGGAGGGACAGAACTGGATTTTGCAAATAATTTTGAAATGGTTCTTAACATGGAGGAAGATGAGATTTGTGAATCTTCCTTTGCTTTTGGGAAGCTTGGCTTCGTTCTTGTCCTAATGAAGTCTCTCCACTTGGGACATTATTTCTTCTAAGTTGGCGGACATCGTTGCTTTACTCAAGGCAATGGGGAATCATATTGCCAAGCTTGGGAAAGATTTAAGGAGTTGCTTAGGAAGTGCCCACAACAGCAAGACTATGATCGGTGAGAATATTCCTCAATGGGATGCTTCCGTCCTCTAGGATGATGATTAATGTACTAAAAAATAAAACTCCCGGAAGGAATCATTGAGTTGTTTGAAGATATGGGGTAGAGAATGCTGTTACTCCACTGACCAACTCTTACAATACAATGTTGGGATGAAGTTAACTACATGGGTAACCCTCCTAGAAATGTATAAAAATCCGGCTAGAAATCTCAAAACTTTTCCTATAAACCCCAGCGCCTCGGTTCCACCAAACCACCATTCTCGAAAAGTTCCGAATACATACGGGGATCGAAGCTTTCGAGAATGAAACAAAGCCCGCTCTCAAGAATCGGGGGGCGATCGGATTTGGAGAATCGAGATTGTGGGTTATCAAAGCAAATAGCGAGAGAGAAGAAGTGAAGGTCAATCCAAAGGAGCATTGTGCCATAACTACAAGGATGGTATAGTGGTTGATAGGTTGAAAAATTTGTTCGATGAAGGACAAAGCAATGTAATGTGCAGCGGGTTCCAAAGGAGATAGCTACAAAAGAAGTCTCCCGCTCCTTCTTATGCAAAACCCCCCTTATCCCCAAAGGTTGAAGGCGGATTGATGACAGGGTTCTTGGATATTTTAAGAAATTGGGATTAACATTCCTTTTGCAAGTAGCTCTTGAAAATATGCCTAATTATGCAAAGTTCATGAAAGATTTGCTTTCCAAGAAGCATAAGTTGCAAGAGCGAAAGCTTGATGTGGCATTGACTAAAGTGTGTAGTGCCATCCATTCAAACTAAGTTGCCACCAAAGCTTAAAGAAGAGTGAGCTTTAGCATTCCTTGTGCAATAGGGAATGTCAATATGGGCGAGCACTTGTGACACAGGAGCTAGTATTAATTTAATGTCTTATCCGTGGCAAAAGCTTCGGCATTAAAGAGATGAAGCCACTATGATGTCATTACGGTTGGCGAATAGATCCATTAAGAAGAAGGTGTCATTGAGGACTGAAAGTGGACAAATTCATCTTCCAGGTGGATTTTGTGGTTCTTAACATGGAGGAAGATCTTTGAACTTCCTTTGCTTTTGGGAAGATCCATGTGTTGAAGGAAAAATGGAGTTCCAAATGAATGATGAGAAAGTCTGATGTGTTTCAATCCATGAAATACCCGGTGATAATAGTCGCCCCGGAGAATTGATGTAGTTGATGAGGCCATTCATGAAAATCTTCTGCAAGAAGGTTCAGAGATGAGTCTATGGAGGATGATCTTGCTCGATTGTTGCAAGTGGAAGAAGAAACTACCTGAGATGAGAATCGATTCTCGAAGAAGAAGGATTATGATGTGCCACACAAGTTACACTCTAAGGTGGAACTAAAGGAGCTCCCTTCTAATCTAAAGTATGCTTTTCTAGGGAAGGATGACACTTATCCCATTATTATTAGTGCTGAGTTGTCACCTACCGACGAAGAGAAGCTGAAAGTTTTGACTACCCACAAGGCAATAGGGTGGTCTATATCGATTTAAAGGGGATTAGTCCTTCATTTTGCACTCATAAAATTCTTATGGAGGACGATGTGAAACCAAGAAACGAGAGGAGACTTAAGACTATGAAGGAAGTGGTGAAAGGAGGTGGTGAAAGGTTTTATCATATCTCTCGATTCAAAGTGGGTTAGTCCAATACACTGAAGAAGGTGGAATCCATGAGTGCGAGATTGATAGTGAGAATAATGCCATTCATGAAAATCTTCGCAAGAAGGTTAGGATGAGTCTATGGAGGATGATTGATACCCACTAGGTGGAACTAAAGGAGCTCCTCTAATCTAAAGTATGCTTTTCTGAGGGAAGGATGCTGAGTTGTCACTACCCAACGAAGAGAAGATTCAAAGTTTGACTACCCCTTGCATTTTGGTCTATATCGATTTAAAGGGATTAGTCCTTCATTTTGCACTCATAAAATTCTTATGGAGAATGTGTGTGGATTATAGGAGGTTGAATGTTAGATGCGGTATGATTTATTTATCTCGATTCAAAGGTTACCACTTTCCTGGAATTGCCATTCATGGAATCACTAGATGCTGGAGAAGTGTGTGGATTATAGGAGGTTGAATGAGCAAAGGTCACTCTTCATGGATCGGATGCTTGAGAGGCTTGCGAGGGTCACTTATTATTCTTGTTTCTTAGATGGCTATTCCGGTTACAACCAAATAGCAGTGGCTCCAGAGGATCAAGAGAAGACATCTTTCACTTGTCCCTTTGGGATTTTTGCTTATCGACGGATGCCCTTCGGTCTTTGCAATGCCCCAACTACTTTTTCGCAGGTGCATGTTGTCTATCTTCTCTGACATGACGACCGAGAGATTTATTGAGGTATTTATGGATGATTTCTCTGTTTTGGAACTTCTTATGATACTTGCTTGGCTAATTTGTCTTGTGTGCTCCAAAGATGTCAAGAGAGTAACTTGGTGCTTAATTGGGAAAAGTGTCACTTTATGGTGAAAGATGGGATAGTCTTGGGTCATAGAATATCTGATAAGGGGATAGAAGTGGATAGAGCCAAGATTATAATCATCAAAGACTTACCACCTCCCACCAATGTGCGTAGCGTTCACAGTTTTCTTGGTCACGCAGGTTTTTATCGGAGGTTTATCAAGGATTTTTCCAAGATAGCCAAACCACTTAGTCAGTTGTTGGTCAAAGATGAAGACTTTAACAATAATTGTCTAGTGGCATATAACTTGTTGAAGGAGAGATTGACCACTGCACCTATTTTAACGGCGCCTGATTGGGAGTTACCGTTTGAGCTGATGTGTGATGCCAGTGACTATGCTATAGGGGCTGTTTTGGGGCAAAGGAAGAATAAGTTGTTGCATGTTATTTACTATGCGAAAGTAAAGTTCGAATGAGGCACAACTAAACTATGCAACAAGCGAGAAGGAGATGCTTGCAATTATTTATGCATTAGATAAGTTTAGACAATATTTGATTGGTTCCAAGGTGATTATTTTTACGGATCATGCTGCTCTAAAATACCTCTTGACTAAGCTAGACGCTATATATATGATATATCATATCTTCAATAGATAGTATGTAAAAGCAAAACCTTTATATATTAAGGCCACGCGACATTCATTGGAGCACGCTTGAAAAGAATTCAAGAAGGAATTGGAAGAACGACGCAAAGAGACGCAAACGGGGAAGAAGCTCGCGCATCAACGCGAGACGCGAACGGGAATTCAAGAATTTTATAGTCTTTAGTCTAAAATCTGAATATTATTTTACTTTTATGGATTTTATTATAGCCATGCTAGGCTAGTTTTCTTTAGTAGTTAGGGCGAAGATGAACGATGTTAATTTGAGTATTTGTTTGAATTCTCTATTGAATGTTATTTACCATGATTGAATGAATTATATTTAAAATCGATCGTTGTAATCAACTTACAATGATTATTTTACTGAAAAACTAATGTGTTATATGTTTATATAATCTTTCTAAATAATAAAACTTACAATCAAGACATTAGGACTTGTATAATTTTTTTTCAAAATAGTCATTGTAAGTAAGCTATATATGACTTATCTTTTCAAACGTTCTTGAAATTCTTGTGTTTCTTAAAAATAGTTGTTATAAGTAACATATGTATTTGACTTACAATGATTTTTTTTTTAAATAACAGTCCCACTGTTTTGAAAACAATCATTGTAATCTTTTTATTACGATTGTTTTTTTTTTTTTGTAAAAAAAAAAAAGATGTTGAAAGTCATTTTTTTAAAAAAAAATAAAATTTATATTTTCTATCTACAACCTTTAAAAAACAATCCAGAATAGAGAATAAAGAAAATTGAGTAAAAAACAATCAATTCCCATAACAGAGAATAAAGAAAATTGAGTAAAATCACATTATAACGCCTTATATATATACACAAGTTCTCTGAACATGGTTAATACAAGAATGTGCACAAGTTCATAAGTTGATATAATCAAGTATGTTCACAAGTATTTCTCTATAAGTAAGTAATATGCTCCAAAACTAAACATGGTTAATATAAATTAAATAAATGTCCACAAGTTCTCTAAACTACTGCACTATGTAAAAGAAACTTTTTATTGATCTCTAGTTCTCTACACATCTTCTATCTGTTGTAGAAGAGGTCCTGCCAAAAGGTCTCTGATCAAATTAATGTCTTTGATTGTGTAGGGTTCCTCATTACAAAAAATATGCGGGCAAATTGAAGAATAAGTTAGTATAAATCAATCAATTCAATGAAATAACTAACAATTCAATTACAAGAACAAAAATGAAAATCATTTGAGAATGAAGAAATGACCACATGTTCAAAATTCGAAGTAAGTCTACTAACAATGATGTTATACATATTTAGATAACGTAGTATCCGCACTTAGTTTTTCCCGGTTGCCGAGGGCACTATACATCAAAAGAAAATGGTAAAAATGGATAAAGACAAATATAAAGTGATTGTCAATTAAAGAACTTGAATTTAAACAACTTACTTTCGGCTAGAACCACTTTGTGTTAACACTTTCACCTTCGCGCTTCCCACCCATTAAATAATACGCCTTGAGTGCATTATCATTAAAATAAAAAGAAAAAGACATTTAAACAATTTATTCAAGTAAAAAACCAATGATTTATAAACAATTTAACTTACATGTTGAAAATGATTTTTATCTCTTCATTTGGCTTTCGACATAAGGAATTAAACCAAAAGATGACGTTGATGAAGGGGCAAGCAGCACACAGATTTCAATGATAACTATAATGACGTATATAGATGAAAATGAGGTTAAATAACATGATATTTCTTAACTTGAAAGACTGAATATGCCTCAAATAGATAAAATAAAGTTACTTGCCTTTCAACAATTGGTGCTAGATATCATGACAACTGAGTCTCTTCAATCGTATAGCCCACATAGCTCATCCTCTCTTCCAACTTATTATGATGCCTTGCCAAATGCGCAGGACTTAAGAATCCATAGGAAGTTTTTCTCTCCATTTTAGCACATATTTTGTAGAAGCAGCTAGCATAGAATTAAAATGAGAAACGACTTAGTGAATATATAATTCTAAAAATTAGTGTATTAATTAAACTTAAAAATAAAAAAATAAATTCACTTGATTACAAATGTAGCCCATTCGATGTCTATCTCCGACAAAGATAGGAAATCTCTAATATCCTTGCTCTCAACTGCATAAGGATATAAAATTCTATTACAATGGAATTAGAATTTTTTTGTGTTCTGGATATAGTCAACCTTTTTATATTCTTTAATTTTTGTTGTGGATATTTTGGCATGTCAAAATATGCCAAAAATTAAAAGGGAAACTTTGCAACACATAAATCTCTAATTTATGTTCTGGATCCTAGCAACACATAAATTAAAGATTATAAAAAGGATGTTAAAGAAAATTGAAGTAATTAATAGTAAAGTGTTTCCTACTATTGGAAGTGTTGTTGCCATGTGAACAAGATATTGAGACCAAAGGATGAAAGATCCTATTACCTGACCTAGTTTAGAAACTTCATCATTGGGGAATGAGATGTCTACACCTTCCTCCCCCTCTCGAATGCTTGAAACATTGACCCTACGTTGATCGTCTCAAATTTGCTTATGGTGGTGTTGTAGTGATCCGTACACGCAACGGATTAAAATTTCTACGAATCCCGTCCTGAGGATCATTCAATAGCGTTTAAATTAAGGCTAAGGAACCGAATATTACCTACGGCTGAAACGGTCCGCGTCTCGTTCTCTTTAAACTGGTGGGCTACCTTCTCGATCGCCAGTCAACTCCTCGAATCGGCTTTCTCTCGGTATCCACACGAATAGCTTCCAACACGTCTGCGGCAGCGTGCTAGCGCCTTTTGAGTTTTGCGTCTCTCTCAATTTCACTTTAGGGTTTCTCGCGGCTTTCTGTAATACGCTCGACAAAAAGTCCCGTAGGTTTTCTCAAACCCGATCAGCGTATTATATTCGAAATTAATCCTCATTAATTTTGAATTTTGAATTTCAAATCTGGATTAAAATATTTTAATTAAATCTATCTAATAGATCTAATGTAATTTATTTATTTAATCCGAATTAAAAGCCGGATCTGAAATTCGAGTTTTGAATCTTTGATTAAATATATATTAATTAAATCTATCTAATAGATCTAATCTAATATATTTATTTAATCGAATCAAAAAGCCTTCTAATTTAATTTATCTCTATAAATTAAATCCGAGAAATGATATCCATCTATTTAATTAAATCTAAGATACTATATCTCAATTTAAATTAAATAGATATATGATATCTTTATTAAAAATTAAAACATGAGATACAATATCTCTATTTGTCTTAGATATTTAATTTATCAAATAAATTAAATACTAAACAAATATTATATAATAATATTATAATCATTATTTAATATTATTATATTATTTAATTTCGAATTAATATAATATATATTATATTATATTAATATATATAATATTAATATACATAATATTATTTTTTGAGATAAATACAATATTCATTAAATCTTAGCGTATCTAAGATTCAATGAATCTAGACACTTTTGCTAGATTCAATGAATGCGGGACACTTTTCCTAGATTCAATGAATCGGACACTTTCTTTCGTGTTGGACTATTCTTGTGTGTGATCAGAAGGCCCATGAGATTGGCGGTGGACCAATTTGTACTAGCCCACAAGTCGCATAAGCGGCCTCTAGCAAAGACATTGCGACTACCCAATTCATATGGGGATCGATGATACGATACTACCTATCGTACAACCATGTCACGTCCCTTTTGTCACGCGATAATTTGGTCAAGGATGAGGCATGGATAATATCAACTTCCTTTTCTTGACCATTACTTTCTCGATTCTCGAGTAGTCTAATAAGTGAAATAGAAACTCCTTTCTATCACAGTACGGCCGTACATTTCTTAGACTCACTCATCGAGGGGCCCAGTATTATCTTTCTACAAATGTGAGGGACAAATTCTATCTTGAGCATTCACATTCCTCTCCATGAGAACCACTGATCCCGATCCAAGCCTTTATCATCACCGGTCAAAGGTGACTTTTGACTAGGTCAAAGAACAGTGACTCATCATGTAGGAATCCATGATGATCTCAGGTCATAGGGCGTTGTGACGCGATTATACATGAGAAAAGCTTATGACTTAGTCCATGCAGCTTTTTCATAGTGGGTCGGTCCAGCACATGGTACTCTTACAAGTGCCCATGACTTTGACTTGTATCTCCATACTCATCAAAGTCATACTGGTCTTATTTCATCTTCGCTCCCGCGTAGATGACTGACCAGTGACATTTAGAACAATCTATAAGATATATCCAGGGATCAGCTATCACTATAAACATGCAAATGAAGTGATAACTAAATGGAGAATGACTTGCCCCTAGGGCATAATTTCCAACAGGTGTGTGGTAGCCTGCGTGTATACGATAGCATTGGCATCAACACGTAGCAACATGACATCCAGCAAAAGAGAGCAAGGTTCTCCAATCTCTGGTCGAGGAATAGTATCACCATGTCCTAACTTTGGGGGATTGTAAATGCCTTTGGTGCTAGGAAAGGCCGGGGATACCTGGGTAAGAGAAATGAAAGAAATAATTAGACTAACTTAAGGAAAAACTCAGCGTGTTATCTTAATTGAAATTATTTACAAACTTGAGATCTATGTTCCTATTGACCCATCCTGACTTGAATGCTAGACATCATCATCGATCTCATCTCTCCACATAGCTCTTCCAATTGCTCTTCTTGAAGTGATCAACGAATTTTCAACTCGATCTCTTCTCAGACTTTCTCTCAAATTGATTGACGAACTTCCTCTCGAACCCTGGCCATAAGCTCTCTACTGGGTTTATTTTGTCCAAAATGTGAAGAAGTTTGTCCAAAATATCTTGTGAGACTAATTCCCCTTGGCTCCCCTCTAACACGACCAGGGTGATCTAGCTTCCCAAGCGCCGTTGCTAATATATCCATCCATCCACTTTGAGTTAGGGTATCTTGCTTACTTTGCTCTTCAAGGTCATTCTATATCATAAAGTTGATAAATATAAATTAATTACATAATCTTTAAGGAAAATGAAACACATTTAAATAAAATTTATATTAATTACTCACAATCTTTCCAGTGATCTCTTTAGTGGCTGGATTAATGTCTTTTTCTTCTTTCATCCTCCCAACCTTCCATTTTTCGTGATGTGGGAGAGGAGGCGGGGCTTGCACGACAATGCTAGGATCTAATTTCTTAGCTTCCTTCATTTTTTGCAAATCAGATTGCATGATCTTCTTTTCAAGCTTCCGATAACCCCTAGAGACATGCAATGTAGATATTTATTTTTAGCCGGCCTCTTTTTATTTGCTTCACTTAATTCCTATGAACAAAGAATAAAGAAAACTGAGTTAGTGACGTCAAATAAATTGAAATAAAATGTTTCATACTATGATGAACAAAATATACCAGAAACTTAGGATCCTTCTATGATGCCACAAACAATTTCCAGTCTTCTGGAGGAAGATAAGGATAATCTTGACATGGATCCTTATTTCTCTTTGGCCCTCGAATGTACGGGGTTGTTGATAATTGAATATTATTTCACTTATTTGTATCTCTTGTTTAATAATTTAGGAATGTTTAATTAATAAATAATGGGTTTTATTACTTAATTGAGCTTTGAGCTTTTAATTGGATCTAATTCATTTTTATTATTAAATTCCAGATTTACAGTGATTCATTATTTTTGCCATAGCTTTTGATCTAGATATCCGATTAGCCTGATTCTTCTTTCGTTTTTTAGATGATTCAAAGAGATACAATTGTTATGAAGACTCGGAAGGCTGATTTGGACAAGAAGATGGACGAAATTGGAGCTAAAGACAAACACATTTTTTGGATTTTTATTTTGCCCGAATTTTGTAATAAAAGACCATTTATTAGAGGTTTCCTATTCTTAGAGGTTGCCTATTTTTGGACCAATCTTGTAGCCCTAGTATTTCCTATTTATAGGTTAGATTAGATGGCTAAAAAACATATTCTCAATTATGCAATATGAGACTTTTGGATTAAATTAGAAGCTTATTATTTTCTCTGAATTGTTCTTCATGTTCATGTTCTTCTTCATCTTTTCTTTTGCGTCTTGCCCAGCCATGCTTGGCTAAGCTTCTGTGGTTGACCATGGATTGAGGATTCCGTGAATCCAGAGGACCCGCGCTTCAATCGGTAACTTAATTCGTTTCTTTTTATTTTAATTGGATCCGATTATAATTGCGGATTAGGTATTAGATTTAATACCTAGATTGATATCCCAAGGACGTAGGTCGGACCGGGTTTCGAGAGAGCGTTGTGCGATCGCACTGCGATCTCACCACGTGTTTGATCAAATGCTAGGCGATTGTCTAGTCGAGGGAATATCTGGACAAATGCAGAGATTTCGGTTTGTCTAGAATCAATCACGAGTTTGGTATTATCTTTTTGTCCGATGAAAGTTATGGAATCCTAATTCTGGGTTAATCGTTTTTAATCTGATTAATCTTGTTTTCTGTTTTAGTCTTTTTTTTTGTTTAAATTGCATTGAAAAACTCCCCCATTCCGGTTATTGTGTTACTTGTTTACTGTTGATTTTAGACCCACTTCAAATTCCTTGAGAGAAATGATCCAGGTTCTCTATACTGTAATCTTTATTGAACTTGGTTATTTTGTGAGGGCTCGACAACTCTCATCAGTTGTGAGCTTGGACTTGAAGTCTTTCCATCGCTCACGGACTTCCCCATCCAATGCTTGTACACCTGCCTGATGTTAGGGACATTGTAGGTTTGCTACAAAGAAAAACATGACACAGTTATATATGAACTAATAGAAATGAAGATATAAAGCTATATACTAAAAGTTGTTCTTAAATCATAGCCTTCGTGGCTGTTGGAACTTCCTTCCAATTAGGCCATAGAATGACAACTTTTTTGCGGATTAAATAGCCAATATAGCTAATGAACATGTCTTCCACTTCGCCAATTGGATTCAAATCAGCATCAAATTCCATGTGCACCTTCTCCCTTTGTCCCTCATGACATGTAACCAACGGTCACAGCTTTGTGCTTCCTATAGCCTTATTCTTAATTGGTGATCCACATGTGTTCCTCTCATTTGAGGCAGCTATGTTTTTGCTAAGAAATCAATGTGAGATAGGATAAGTAAACTGCAATAAAACGAATAAAATAGACAAATTAAAATGTAAGAAAATCAAACAGTCCTATTTTATTCCTTAAAATATTACTTTATTTGTTTTTCCATATTCCCTCACAATGATCATTTCTAGCTGCATAGTCTTCATCATCTACGAATTTTACTTCACTTGGTAAAGGTGGATTTGTTGTGAAAAGTAATATGTCGTCAAGATTCAAATTTGGATCACCATCCTTCTATTTTTTTACTTTGGAATACAATGAACAATTTTTTATTTTCAGGATTGGTGACATAAAACACTTATTTTGCCTAACTTGCTAGAATAAATGGCTTATCTTTACAAACAACTCTATGAAGATCAATTGAGGTAAATCTAAATTGATCTATTTGAACAACATTATTGATCACCCACTGATATTTGAATAAAGGAACCTTAACTTGGTGTAGCTTATCTCCAATATCTCTTTGATAGCTCCATAATAGGCCATGGACGCTAATATGAAGTTTTTATCTTTCAAACTAGAAAAGTGCATTTATTCAGCTACCACCATCACCCTACTATTTTGCATAGTACTTTTATCAACCTGTGCTTTGTTGTAAAAAAAAAAAAAATGTTTATATCAAACCGTTCCAAGTGAGGACTTTAAAAGAAGGCCTCAAAGCTAAGCATTTGATTGTCTCAGACACACTAGTCTCATACGAAACCTTTTTCTTGAACCACTCTATGAATGTCTTGTTTTGCTCATTAGCTATCTGCATGTCATTTTTCCTCAATAGATCTGATTTAAACTTTTTCTATATTCATCTAAGTATGGTTGAACTTCTTTTATCTTATTCAAGATATATAAGTGTGCTTGCAACACTTTTTATGACACATACTCTTCATTTTAAGCCCTTGTTTTCCCTAAAGTTTATCCTTTTCTTTACTTGATTGAGCCTTCAACGTTGATATATATTCTTTGCAAAAGTCCATAGCCTTTTCAACCATATATCTCTTAACAATTGACGCTTCATGTCAATAAGGATTTTACCCTTTTAAGATCTTCATGTATTGCTCAATAGGTACATCCACCTTAGGTAAACTAAGCCATATTGTCTTATCTCCTTTACTAAATGAACTATCAATTGCACCATTATGTCAAAAAATACAGGAGCAAAATGTATCTCTAGTTAGGATAGATAATACAACCGTCCTTTTCCAATTTTTCCAACTTTTAAATTTCAACAACCTTTCTACAAATAGCATTGAAGAAAAGACACAACCTTGTTATTGTGCTTTGCATATCATCTTTCTTAATGCCTCTTATAGCTAATGGTAATAGTTGTTGCATCAGAATGTGGAAATCACGAGACTTCATTCCTACTAACTTCAAATATTCCATTGAGACAAGTCAGCTCACATTAGAAGAATACGCTTGTGGCACCTTAATGCCATGCAAACACCCACAAAAACTTTCTTTCTTGTCTTTTGACAATGTATGCACTGTTGGCTCCATATACACTCTCTTACCATCATCTCTTAGTTGTGAATGTAGCCATTCTCTTATTCTCATTTCAACCAAGTCTAGTCTCGTACTAATTCCATCTTTAGTTTATCCTGATATGTGCAAAAGCGTAACAACAAGACTATCACATACATTTTTCTCCACATGCATAACATTAATACTGTGTCTCACATCAAGACTACATCAATATGGAATATCAAAGAAAATTAACCTCTTCTTCCATATATTTTTCTCACCCGTAGTCCTCTGATTGTCTTATCGAATGTGACATTGATTCTTTCCACCCGACCATAAACCTCCTCTCCAGTTAATGCATTTGGAGTTATTCCATTCTTTGACAAAATCGTTAAAACTCTTTTTTAGCCTACGGTACAGGTGGAATCGAGGAAGAAATCGCCTATGACCAAGGTATATTTTTTTTCTTTCGTGCTTAAATTGATGGAAGTGTGTGTCTGCTTCATATATTGGACATGTTTTATACCCCTTCACACTATACCCTGACAAGTTTATGTATACAGGAAAATCATTTATCGTGATGAAAATAATTGCACGTAGCTTAAAGGACTCATGCATATATGCATCAAACACATTTATGCCATCCTCCCAAAACTTATTTAAGTCCTCTACCAAAGGTGCCAAGTAGATCAATATCATTCCTTGGCTATTTTTTTGATCCTAAAATCATCATAGAAAGTATTATATACTTGCTTTTTGTACATAACTAGGGAGGTAAGTTGTAAATAATCAGGAGAACTAGCCATGCACTATGTTTACTGCTAAGAGTTCTGTAAGGATTGATTGTAACTGGTTAAAGCCCAAGCCGAAGGTTTCTTGGTTCAATGCCAAATCTAGGAAACATTTAATCTATTTTCTTCCATTGCGGAGAGTTAGTCGGGTGCCAAAGGTATTTTCCATCACATATTCTCTCATCATAATGTCATCTCAACTTTTTTGCTTCTTTCACATTAGCATACATTCACTTAAACCGCGCTATAATTAGAAGATACCACAAACCTTTAAGGGTTTCCTTTTAGTTGTCTTATCATCTCAACCACCATCTTTTTTCACTTTATATCGTAAATTTTTACATTTCGGATACTCACTTAATCCTTCATACTCCTTTTTGTACAATACGCAATCATTAGGGTAATCATTTATCTTTTTATACTCCATACCCATCATGGAAAAGATATTTTTTTTGCGTCATACATACAATTTGGAAGTATATTATACTTTGGAGATATATCACATAACAATTCAAGAAACAATGTGAAACTACTATTGGTCAATCCATAAGTTGTCTTTAAGTTGATCAAAGGCAAAATATCTAACAAGCTTGTATACTTAGTACACCAAGAGTACAAAAGTGTCTCTGCATCACTTCATACGCTATCATATACACATGATTGTGCAAAAGATTCTACCTTAACTTCATGAAGAATTTTCTCCATTCTATCATCATGTACGACACCAAAACTTTCTTCTCTTAGGATACAGATTCAGTTACTTCATCACCATGCCATATTCACCTTGTGTACCGAAGATTTATTCCATTACAAAGTAAATGGTGTCTTATATCATGTCGACTCTCATTTAAATACTTGACACAAGGACAAAAATATTTTCCATTTTTACTAGGTGCATTCATTTCAGCAAATTCAATAATCTCTTCCACCTCATTCTCATTTCTTCACTACTTCTCAATACATTTATCCAACTGTGATCCATTTTATTACCACCTAATCCAAATTCAACAGTTTTCAAACTTAGAACAATTGTCATTATGACATGTGAATATCGGTGAAGGAAGGGGATGTCATACTCTTTTTTTTTTCTTCTAATTTTAGCAGCATTTTCCCTTAAAAGTAAGACATACAAAATATAGAATAAAAATATACAAACAAGAACCAATGGCATAAAAAATTGGGTTGGCAAATAATACTACTCCTACATTTCCTAATACAAGACCTGATCCCAGAAAGATTAAAAGAACATATCACTTTTCAAATAAATTAGAGTCATGCACCTACACTGAAAAATATGACTTATGTAGAGGTTAAGTATCATAATAGCATTATGAAATTGTACTAATTTATAGAAGAAAATAAACAACCATTAATAAGCTACAACTAAATTGGGGATGTTGACTGCTCTCATCTTCCTTCCTTCTAAGTTAACCTCAAAACAACAAAGACAAGGCAATTTACAAAATAATATGCAGAGGACCCTCCATTGCTTCATTAGGCATTAGCTGATAAAAATGATGTAACAATTGCTACGTAGTTCTCTACAAAAAAAATAGTGCATGATACCCCTTAACACTAGTTGCGTAAACTCTCATCACCCTAGTATTACCTTAATTTGTAACATTCCAAATGAAATCCTACATCCAAAAATGCTTGGTAAACAATTGGCAGGGGTAGTAAACTACGAGCAGGATGTTCATGCTTAATTAAATTATAGCTCGTAAAGGTTGTAAAGTTCTTACCTTGAAGACAACTCTGGCCGAGAGGACTAGAAGACAGGCAGAAAACACACCGGCAGAGAGGAGGGCGAATGTCTGATGAGAGGCCGGAGTTTGTGTTTGGGATCCAGAGGGGGCCGGATGATGTGGTTGCCAGAGGCATGAGAGATGACAAGAGAAGATGAGAGCTCTGGCGAAGAGTCGGTAATGGTCGGAGAAGAGGCCAGAGTTTGAATTGTGGTTGGAGGAGGTCAGAAGAAATGATTAGGGGGGAGGTGCTGTTGGAAATTATGCCCTAGGGGCAAGTCATTGTACTTTAAAAGTTTATGTTATTTAAAGTATTTCTTTGTTTAGTTATCATATCATTTGCATGTTTATAGTGATAACTGTATCATTGGATGTTTCTTCTAGATTATCTTAAATATCCATGGTCGGTCATCTACGCGGGAGTGAAGATGAAATATGACTAGTATGACTTTGATGAGTATGGAGATACGAATCAAATTCATAGGCACTTGTAAGAGTACAAGGTGCTGGACCGACCCACTGTGAGAAAGCTGCATGGATTAAGTCATAAGCTTTTCTCAT
Organism: Acacia melanoxylon; assembly: GCA_019022615.1. Classification (NCBI taxonomy): domain Eukaryota; kingdom Viridiplantae; phylum Streptophyta; class Magnoliopsida; order Fabales; family Fabaceae; genus Acacia; species Acacia melanoxylon. The sequence continues at coordinate 11,744,667 of JAFJYJ010000011.1, forward strand.
GTATAACCGCATCACAATGCCCTTTGATCTGAGATCATCATAGATTCCTACATGATGAGTCATTGATCTTTGACCTAGTCAAAAGCCATATTTGACCGGGTGATGATAAAGGCTTGGATCAGGATCAATGGTTTTCATGCAGAGGAATGTGAATGGTCAAAATGGAATTTGTCCCTCACATTTGTAGAGAGATAATATTGGGCCCCTCGATGAGTGAGTCTAAGAAATGTATTGCCATACTACGATGGAAAAGAGTTTCCATTTCAATTGTTAGACTACTCAAGAATTGAGAAAGTAATGGTCAAGAACAAGAAGTTGACATTATCCATGCCTCATCCTTGACCAAATTATTGCGTGACAAAAGGAACGTGACATGATTGTATGATAGGTTGTATTGTATCATCGATCCCCGTAGGAATTGGGTAGTCGCAATGTCTTGCTAGAGGCCGCTTGCGACTTGTGGGCTGATACAATATTAGCCTGCTGCCAATCTCATGTGGGCCTGTAGGGTCGCAGACAAGAATAGCCCAACACGAGCAATAGTGTCTAGATTCATTAAATCTTAGATATGTCTAAGATTTAATAAATACTGTATTTAATCTAGGATGAATTTAATCTAGGATGGATATATATATATATATATTATTAAATTCGAAAATAATATAGTAGTATTATTTAATAGAGATTATAATATTATTATATAATATTTGTTTTGTATTTAATTTATTTGATAAATTAAATATCTAAAAACAAATAGAGATATTGTATCTCAGATTTAATTTTCGAATAAAGATATCATATATCTGATTTAATTTGAATTGAGATATAGTTTCTCGATTTAATTAAATAGATAGATATCATATCTCATATTTAATTTGTAGAGATAAATTAAATCAGAAGGCTTTTAATTCGGATTAAATAAATATATTAGATTAGATCTATTGGATAGATTTAATTAATATATTATTTTAATCCAAATTCAAATTTCAAGATTAATAAGGATTAATTTTGAATATATAATACGTCAATCGGGTTTAAAAAAAAAACTTACGAGACATTTTGCAAGACGTATTAGAAAAGCCGCAAGAAACCCTAGAGAGAATAGAAGAGATGCGAAAATATTGAAGGTGCTAGCACGCTGTCGTCGGTGTTGGAGACTGTTCGTGTGGATACCAGTAGAGGGAGTGAATTCACGAGTCGGTTCCTGTTGATCGAGTAGGATGCACACGAGATCAAATTGAACGAGACGCTCACGAGTTTGCATAGGTACGGTTCTTTACTATCCGATTTAAACGCCGTTGATAGATCCTCTACATTGGGATTCGTAAGTTTTATGGATGAAATCCTTCCGCTGCGTGTACGGATCCCAACAGGCGCGATAGAGAGAGAATAACAAAATGTTGGAGGCACGAGAGTATGAGGTCGAAAAATATGAATATGATCGACTTTCAACGACTATTTTTAAAAAAACAACCTTTGAAAGTAAACTTTTAACAATTATTTTTCTAAAACAGTCGTTGAAAGAAAATAATGATGATGATGTACTACTACTTATTTTGTATCGTTATAGAAAAGGTCGCTTACCAGCTAAACAAACAACTTGTCGGCCTCTTTCAGTCTCTCATGTCCCTGGGTCCATTGTTTTTAGGGAAAATTGCACTACGGTCTCAAGTTAGAAAACACCACTAGAAAAAAAGAAAATAGTGACGGAATTTGCTACGGAAAATTTTCTGTAGCAAATTTGGTGGTGAAATCCGTAGCAAAAAATTTTTTTGCGACGGATTCACTAATCCGTCGCAAAAATCTACGTTTTTGCGATGGATTTTGGCGGATCTAGGTCCGCCATAAGGCGACAGACCACATGATCCGTCGCAATATTCGACGGACAATAAGTCCGTCGCTATATGGCGGAACGGGGTCCGTCTTTGCGACGGACACAAGTCCGTCGCAAAAAGGGCGGACCATTTAGGACCGCCCGTTTGTGATGACTCCCTGTCCGTCGCAAATTGGTGGACTTTTGGTCCGCCAAGGAGCGACGGATCGACTTATCTGTCGCAGAAAGTGGTTTTTGCGACGCAAAAGCGAAAGTCTTAATGACTTTCAGCTCGTCTTCCTCACACCCGACGCCTCGACTTTCGGCTCATCGCCCCCGGTTCCCGGATGCGCCCGTCGCCCCGGTTCGGCCCCTCCGCCGTTAGCTCGCCCCCAGCTCCCTCCGTCCTCGGCCGCCCCCCTCCCCGCAGCTCCGTCCGGCCCCCTCACGCCCTCATTCCTCCGCCCCCAAGCTTGTCCCCACGCCCTCGGCTCATCCCTCGCCCTCCCGGCTCGTCCCCTCGCTCCCTCAACTCCTCCCCACTCTCGCCTCGATCGACGTCCTCTTTCTCCTTTCCGGTCATCGCCGGGTTAGCTTGAAGTATTTTTTTTTTTTTTAATTATATGTTGGTAGAAGATTATAAATGTATAGAATTATTTTATGTGAAGTATTTTATCTAGCACTTTTTAGGAATTTAGAAATTCCAATTCGATCTTGGTGTGATAAAATTATGATTTTGTATTAGTTGGTAATGATACATAAATCTTTAAATAGGATGGTGTTGAAATTAGAAAAGTGAAGTGTAGAGAAATGAAATTTAGGGATAAGGCAATTAATTATTTGTCATCTCACCGTCGCTTTATATGTCGTCGTCACCGTCTACCCCCTGATCCATAGCAAGGGGGACACAAGTTTACTTTACCATTTCTGATTGATCTACATATGTTTAGTTTCTTGAAACCATCTATGTACAAACATCTTCAATATTTCACATTCCTTCCTTAGCACACTGCGTCGCCTCAGAGCCACGTCGGGGAAGAAGGTAGTTCCTCCGATACACCAATCTGGGGCTCAACAGATCCTTCGATAGGGAAGCTTTGGATTTGTCCTGAAGGCAACGAGTAAGTCATGCCAAGTTACCAGTAATGTTACAATTTTCTTCTCTAATTGGTTTGTATGCTAATATTTGCATGATGTCCTCTGTCTTCAGATTTGTGCCTGATAATCCGGTGGGGGATTTCATCTTGACCCAATTATTCCGTAATTACAATCAACCTTGGACCACGTGGACAGAGATTCCTAAGACCCAACGAGATGTTTGGTTCAATGAGTTCTTGGTAAGTTATTTGTTTTATGGTTGTTAATTAAGTACTTTTAAAATTTGGAGCACTAATTGTGCGTTATTGATTTTCAGGGTAAGCATATGACGTTGCCTGAACATCGTGAAGATTTGAAAAAAGCTTATAACCACAGGGCCGGCCGGTGGTTGTCTCGAAAGCTCTATTCATTGAGAAAGTCAAGAGGCAAGACAGATTGGCTTCCATAGGAGACTAAAGAGGAATTATTTGGCAATTGGGAAAACAATGAGAAGTTTAAGAACATAAGTGCGAAAAATAAGGAAAATAGGGCCAAAATGGAAGGACCGTCATATGCTGGCGGCTCCAGATCAATTAGTGAGCATCGACGCAAAGTTGTAAGTACACGTTATTTTCTATTTAGGTATTCAATATTTTGTACTTTGAAGTAATTAATTAAGGTCATCATTTATGTTTGCAGATAGAGTCTGGGGAAGTTCCTGCAGGATCGATTGAGTGGGTTACCTTTGAGCGAACCCATTCCCGACAGTCTGAAGGGAGTGAGAGGCAATGGATTTACCCAAGGGTGCAGCAAATAGCGGTTAGACATTTATTGCCTTTATTACTTGTTTTATGCACCACCATATTTATTTCATTTTACATGTCTTATTTGTTATGTATTTGTTTGCTTGTAGGAAAACTATCAGAAGTTGTCGCAGGAGAGAGACTCGCAGCGTGGGACTGACCCCGCATCCTCTCAGTCCGATAACGAGAGTCTGTTCTTTGAGGCTACTGGCGGATTTGACAAGAAAGGGAGAGTCTTTGGATACGGTGCCTCTGCCAGCCGACTGAAGCAAACAAAGTGCCGCTCATCTGGCACTGGAGGGGTTTCTTCAGGTAAACGTAATACATTTGATATTGATAATTTCCATTCTCTTGTCCATTCAAATGAAGTACAAATAATAAATGTACTAATCAATTTTGTAGATGAGTGAAGAAGATGAAGGCGTTGGTGGAGGAGCAAGCAACACGATGACCGAGAACGAGGAGATGATGAGGCAGCAGCTGACTCAGGAAACGGAGATGATGAGGCAGCAGATGATTCAGGAACAAGAGATGATGAAGCAAGCGTTGAATCAGGAACGGGCGATGATGCGGCAGGAGATCACTCAGCAAACGGAGATGATGAGGGAGATGCAGATTCAAATCAGGTCCCTATTGAAAAGATGAGGTTCCGGGTCGGCTCCTGGTGATGATGACCATCTTTGGTGATGATGATGATCACAATCTTCTTTGTTTAGACTACTTTTTAGTATTTGCACTTTGTTATTTTATATATATATATATATATATATATATATATATATATATATATATATATATTATATATATATTTTGTTTTCGCTTATGTAAACTCTTTTTTATTGTTATTAAATCCATGGCACACTACTTTTTGTTTTCAATTTTCTAAAAAAAAAAAAATCTTTTTTTTTTTAAAAAAATTATTAGTTTTGCTCCGGAAAATTATTCCATAGCAAATTCGAAAATTTGCTACGGATTTGTTTTCCGTAGCAAATTGCGACGGATAGTACTTTCTGTCGCAAATTGCCACGGATATTAGTTTCGTCCCAATTTGCGACGAATTTAGCCTTTTCCGTCGCAAATGCGACGCCGTTTTTTGCTGCAGAAAAAATCCGTAGCAAATTCCGTCGCAGATCGATTTTACTACGGAAAATGGCTTTTTTGCTACGGAATTTTTCCGTAGCAAAAAACAATTTTTTTTGTAGTGAAAAATACTACTAAAAAATTTCCAATTTATAGGCAAGTCCCGTAGAACTTTTGGGTATTATAATCGCAATGTCAAAAGAACCAAGTATCCTTAGTGTCATTTGCCTCACTTGTTAACGCAGGTACATTGACTTGTCAATGGAAAAAACCATGACAAGTGATTTTTTTGATAACTTTTTCAAAAAGTGATTTTTTTTTAAAAAAAAAAAACAGTAGTTACAAATTTCAATGGTTTTTCAGAAGATGCGTGCCTTTACACTTAAGATGTTAATAATGACTTGTATTGTAGCTGGATGGATTTGTTATCAACAAAGATTCATCATATTCTTAGAATATCATTTTTGTTTAATTTAAATAGCGGAAGGTTGTCTGAGGCTAACAGATACTTTATTTTTTGGGGGACGAAATGTTAAAAAATAGTAAAAAGTTGGGATCAAAAGTTAATATTTTAAATTATGATTAAATAGAAGTGATTAAGGAGAAAGTTAATCACCTGAGTGACGTTACACTCATCCGTGGCTGAGCAGGTCTACAGTCATTGTTCACATCATAGTACTACCTTCGGTACTAATTATAGGAATACTTTTGTACTGTAAATTATACTACAAAAGTGCTCTTATAATTAGGACCAGAGGGAGTAATTAATATAAATATGGCGCCATATATATGAAATCAATTTTCCGTTGTAGTAGCTTCCTTTTTATTTACTCTTTATTTATACAAAGCCATCAAACCACTCCACATGGATGAGACTGGTTGGGATTATAGAACCCAACTACTCCATTTATATTTAATCTAGCAGAGCCCAACTACTCCATTCATATTTGATCTCTATTTATTCATGACATCACCTATTCATTTTTTACTAAACAAACTTATTAAAATTTTCCATGTTGTCCAACTAAACTGTGGGTACATTTTGGATTAAATTTAAACTAGAGATTCCTGTTAGCCTTGTCGTCTCTGAAGTAACTGTATCCTCTTTTACATTTTATTGAGTTATGTACCATTAATATTGTCAGTGTTGAAACCATTATCAGAAATATTCTACTAAAAAGGGTTATTTTGACAGAAATTTAAGAGAGCATATAATGAATAATTTATTATTCCCATTAATGAAACAATAGAATAATAATTGATGATGGGGTCAGTATCACAATTTTACCGTCCGTTTATTATTGTGTCTACGTTATTCTTATAGAATAAATATGAGAAAAGTTATTGAATTTTAATGTAGGATTAATAAGTTTTAAGGTTTTTATTAGTTTTGGTGAAATATATTCGAAATGATTTATAAATAGGACAAGAAAAGCATATCAATAAATAAGTTACAATAGATAAATTTGTTTAAATAATAATAATAAATATAAAAAATAAAATGGATTAAGGTCTTTTACATACCAATAAATCTAATCCTTCAACTATCTCGTATACTAAGTATGAGAGGGAAGTACATTGAAAATGACTAGGGGTGAGTATGGTGCCGTATACGTCAATATGCCCTCATTGCCTCAAGAAAAAAAGCCCAAATTTAAAAAAAAAAGGTGGCCCAAAAAAAAATTGGCGCAATTTTTTGGGGCATGAATGGGTAACTGGGTAGGGCGCATCGAAAGTGGGGTCTTGCCATGCCCAGAAAATTAAATATATTTAAATATATATTATTATATATATTATTTATTTAGAATATATTATATTATTATGTCTAAATATATTATATTATACTTTACGTATCTCCAAAGCCTTTAAAATTCTATAAAGTGTGAACTAGAATTTTTATGGAGCAAGGCAAGAGATCACTACTTGGGCAAGGGAAGCCTGCCCTGCCCAACCCGCCCTTGCCCAGCCCGAAAATGGTTACGGTTTTTATCGGGCAAATGGGCATCGGGATGCAAAATGCAGCCTGTTCATTCTTCGGGCTGGGCATCAGGTAGGGATCTCGTCCTGCCCAGTTCTCCCCATACCCACCCCTAAAAATGACCGTGGCTTCAATAAGATGAAAACCACATTTTAAATACCAGCCTATTTTACTTGTTAAACTTATAATTCGGTGAACTTACGCGATGCTTTTCATGGCCCCCAATAATGGCCTTAGAAGAGGTTCTTACCTCCAATGATATTTTAAAATGTATTTTTTTTTCCATTTTTAAATATAAGCATAATAAGGTTATTGAAATCGGACCGGTTATTGAACCAGTTGGGTACTGGGTCAAAGGTCAATTAGTCATACCAAAGTCAAACCGGAGCTAACCTGGAACAAAACCGGTAAGAAAGTGAAAATTTTAAGGTTATTAATATAAAATTATATTAAAAAAAAAGTCAATTTCTTTAACACACACTCATATAAACAGGTTTACTTCCCAAACCAGGCTGATTTATTGACCGGTACGTCGGTTTCGGGAGAATTGGTCAGTCTGAATCCTATAAACACAGATAAACAAAAATCACATGTCCCGTGATTTTTTACCCATTCATCCATATTTTTTTCTTTCGTCAATAATACTCTCCCACCCAATCAATGCAATGTGAAACCTTGTAGTACATTAGGTGTAACGAAAGAGTGTTTTATCCGTTTTGAGGTAGTTAGTGTACGATAATAACTTTAATAAAAGGATACATATATTTAGCAAAATAAAAAGAAAATGCAATTTGAAACAAAACAAGGATTGACTCCCTAATGCTCTGTACTGATTATTACCTAATTTCTCCCTCTCCCTCGTATCAAGCCACAACAGTACCACCATTACTGCCCAAATTCTCATTCCCATCATATCACTCAAAGCGTCTTTACACATCACCCCACCAATTCATTTATATATTTACCCTATCCAAGAGTTTTTTACATATGTATTTTTTTTTTCGATTGCACACATCCTAATTTCTATCTTTACACTATAATAAACCTTAAAAGGCTTGGAAGAAGCAATAATGACACGGATTGTCCTGCGATAAATGTAGTCTTGAGAATAATAAAATTTTAAAATAGGTGTGGCCTCACCACGGCTACATGTCATGCTGTGCCAAAGCTGAGAGATATTATTACACCTCATATCCCCAACCGAGCCCCCATTTTCCCGTTAATCCGACTCAGCACTTGTTCCGGTGCCCAAATTTTCACCATTCAATAAAATAGTCTCAGGGACAGTAATGGAATTTAGCAGCTGTAGGAGCAAAAATCTCTTGCTTTCACTGTGTTATAAATAGGGTCACAAGTCTGGCTTATGGCCCTCACCACTCGCCACTACTAACTCTCCCAAACCTACTTCACTAGTCTCTCTTTGGCTCTTGTTTTGCTGTGATCATCATGGCGTCACTTACTTCTACGTTCTCACTGAAATCTCTGATCCCCGGCGGTGGCGAGGGCCATGAGCACAACCCTCTCACCATGTCGGACGATCAGATCTTAGAACAAATCATCTCAACCCATGTCCACAGTGACACCAAGTTCGATGTTGAACCTCTCTTCTCCCATGTCCACAACACCCTCACCCGTTCCACCCACATTGTCGACGGTGTTGTCCAGGTTTCTTCAATATCTTTCTTTTACTCCCCCCCCTTTTTGCTGTTTGCTTTTTCTTCCTTTTCTTCTATATTTACTGTCCGTACTGATGTGTGTTTTTACAGGGGAATTCTCAAGTAAGCTTGGAACACGACTACAAAAACACCCAAGCCAACTTTTCCTCACCCCTCTGCACTCTCAGGCAAATTTCTTCTGAGGTTATCCCTAAATCCTTTCCTTTCTCTTCTATACTCTACGTACAAAGATTCTAGAATAAACCAACAATTTTTGGACTTTGTGGGGGAAAGAATATAAAACAAATTTAAGTCACGTCAGTCTTTTGAACCTCAAAAAATCATGGAAGGAATTTAACAAATATTCATGTGTTATATTTAGAAGTGAAAATGAAAAATGGACAGACAAAGTGTAAAGACAACAAGATCTTACTAAACTATATTTCTTGTTTTCTTGAACGGTAGATGCAATGCAAGCCTCCAGGCGAGCAACTAGCTCACAAGACCACAATGGCGATTCTGTGGAAGCTGTCACACTATGAGTGGGACGCAAAAGCCGTGCTTACCCTCGCGGCTTTTGCTATGGAACACGGCGAGTTCTGGCTTCTTGCTCAGCCGCAGCCCAACGATTTACTGGCGAAATCGGTGGCAATGCTGAAGCGAGTTCCGGTCCTCACCAAACCCGCCTCCCTCCAGAAGCACCGCCATGCCATCGTGGAGCTCAACTCTCTGACCAAGTCTACCTTGCAAGTCATCGAGCTCATCTTCGAGCTCGAACAATTCTCCTCGTACGACACCAAGGATGTCCCCGCTTTGGTCGCCGCCACTGAACAGATCCCACTTGATGTCTACTGGGCCATCATCACCATTGTCGCCATCGTCACTCAGGTGGATTGCCTCATCACCGAGTCGTAAGTTTCTCCTTCCCTTGAAATCCCCATCGTTAATTTGTTACGGGTGTATAAATTTGTGTGTTTGATGTGGTTATGTATGATTGTTTATTTGTTTGAATACAGGGAGCACAGGCAAGAACTGTCCCACTATGGCCAGAAGATCAACATAATTCTCAGCAAGCTGAGAAAGCATATCACTCTATGCAGGCAACAGATAGGTGGGTAATTAATATGTAATTTATTTTTCATTGAATTAAATTTGAAGAAGAGAGAGAACGATGGCGGTGATTATGAGTTATTTATATATCTTGTGCTACATGCAGAGGTGACGAGAATCTATTACAAGATCAGGAAGACTATGCAGACCCCAACGGAGACTTCGGAGGTGCTCAAGCTTCTCATTTTCTCGTCGGATGTTCCAAAGCCACTGTACGATGGTGCCTCCAAAACCATGGTATGTGACCTCTCTCTTTTTACTCCCGCTTCGACTAAAGTTGTGTGGACGGTTTTTCCCATTATCATTTTTTCATCATCTCAAAATGTCCGTCCAATCAATTTAAAAAGTTATAATACTATTTTGAATTTTCTCTTCTCTTCCAATCAGTGGCACAGATGAGATAATGAGAGCTCTTTCCAATAAAGAGACCTTAACCTGTCACAAAAAAAAATGGATCTTAACTTTCCACTGTGTTTGAATCAAGGTGTCTTGTTGTTAATTAATTGTGCAATTTTCTTCTCATAAAGTCTTCAATCCACTCCTAAATTATTCGGAAATTCGACAGTGACGAAATAGGCCAGAGTGAATGACTTTCACGAGACTAAGGGAACCAGTTTCTCTACCAGAGGTAGGAGATGAGTAGGAAGATTTAGATTTAATTTTTTTAAGAGATGAATTTAAAATAAAGAAATCATTTTTTTAAAAAAAAAATTATTAGTTAAAAAATTATCTTTATTTTAGATTATGTACTAATTAAAAGAATTTTTTTTAAAAAAAAAAATAAAAAGCAAAAAAATTAAGTCTAGATCGGCTTGGTCAAATGAGCTCTCCCTACCTATCAAAAGGTGGTGGAAAGGTAGGGAAGCTGGGGAATCAGTTTTCCTACTAATCCTTTGGATGAGTAGAGAGAGATTTTTCACCTAAACAGTTCAGATTTAATTTTTTGTGCTTTTTATTTTTCAGAAAAAATTATTTTAATGGGTAGATAATCTAAAATAAAGATAATATTTTAACTAACATATTTTTTAAAAATGTTTTTTTTTTCATTTAAAAATCAGCGATTTAAATAATTAAATTTGAACCGTCCAAATCCCATTTGGATGGTCCAAATGAGGGAAAAGCTTTCGTAAAACTGATTCGGGGGAAGCTGGTTCCGTAAAGTAATTACTTGATGGCGCAATAATTGAAGCAAAACAAATACTATAATGAGTTAATGACTGTTACTACGTTTAAGTTTTTGGGTGGATCCCTTGATACCCACCCGCCTGTACGTATCAAATATATTGTGAAACGGAAGAAAACAACAAAAGAACCTCCAAATGAAGGCGCAGTCAAATGAATCAACCAATTGGTAACACTCAGAGGTCTAGCATTGGTCACAATGCGACATATTAAAGTAATTTCAATGTGTATTTATCATTTGGAGTGTATAAATGAAAATTCCTGCGACAGGTAAGCATCGATGTGCTGAAAAAGAAGAACGTCTACTTGTTTGTATCCACACTGGACATCAAGGAGGAAGAACTATCAGTGGTGCTTAAAATCCACGAGGCCATAGAGACAAAGAACCAGACGGATCAGTACAAGATCGTGTGGGTTCCGATGGTGGAGGAATGGACGGAGCAGCTGCGCAAGAGGTTCGAGATCCTGAAAGCAAAGATGTCATTCTTCGTGGTGGAGCACTTCGGAAGCGTCGCCGGATTCAAGTACATGAAAGAGGAGTGGCAATTCAAAAAGAATGCCATGGTGGTGACCATGAACCACCAAGGCAGGATTCTTCACCACAATGCTTTCCACTTGATCCATTCCTGGGGAATCAAGGCCTTCCCCTTCACCAAGACCCAGGAAGAAGAAATGCACACCAGTCGCCAATGGGTCGCGCCAATTGCGTCCCAAATGCACCCCCAAATTGGTACATGGGTATGTATATTATACGTATACCCTACTTGGGAGAGGTCTCAATTCATTTATATAACAAAGATGAATTTGTGTGAAGCAGTTCGAGGAGGAGAAATACATCTTCTTTTATGGTGGTCACGACAAGGATTGGGTCCTGCAGTTCAATAAGTACGCCACAGCTCTGGCTGACGATGCCTTTCTGAAGGAGAAGAAGATCTTCATTGAGCTGTTCCACGTGCAGAAGGAACACAAACACATTTTCAGGCGATTCTGGAGAGGGATTGAGAGCTTGTTCATGACGAAGGCGCACAAGTCAGCGGAGGAGGACGACGACGTGACTAAGGAAGTTAAGAAGATGTTGTCCTACAAGAACGAGAGTGGTTGGGCCCTGCTGAGCAAAGGGTCTGAGGTGATCCTGACCGGACACGGGACCACCATCTTGAAGACGGTGGCTGAGTTCGAGAAGTGGAAGGAGTTTGTGGTCACCAAGGGATTCGAATGGTCCTTCAAGGAGTACCATGAGAATGCAGCCAAGGCCCTCCACCGTTGCTCCCACCTCGAGGTTCCTAACATCTCCGGCAAGCTACCGGAGAGAATCAGGTGCCCGGAGTGTCCTAAAATTATGGAGGTTTACATCACCTACAAGTGCTGCCACGATGAGGCCACTCCCAATGCTGCTCGTTGAAGCCGAAGCTCTGTGAGGGAACTGCGATGCATGTTATGGTGAAGAGTTTGAGTTTGTGTGTGGGGTCCGGGAGAGCTTTGAGTTTTTCGCGTAAATTATGGATTAATAATTTAATAAAAATGTATATGTGTCTGTCTGTCTAGTCTAGTGGTGGTGTCACAGTTTTCTGGCGTCGCCAAGCGTGGACTTGTTCCTTCCTTTGACCTCTATATAAACTATGTATCTTTTGTTTTCATGTTCTCTAATAACAAAAAGCCTGTCAATGGATCGTTTACATTTTCGGTCTTGGCTTCATTTTTTTTTTGGGGGGATGATTACGCTCTTTATTATTGCTAAAATAAAAGACTCATAATATTACACCGAAAAATTAAAAGAGAGCTAGGTTGGATCGAAAGATGAAAGAGACAGATGATCGATTCACCGTTCCGTCTTCATGAAGTAATAATTCCTCCTTTGGGGCGTCATTTTAGTTCATTATGCTTAACAATTTGTTCTTTACTATTTTTAATTTGTTTAGTGTCAACTTCCAAATTAATCAGAACACACTGATTCAGTTTCAGGGGGAAATAGAGATAAAGTAACATTCAAACAGTTAAATGTGTAAAATTTTATTAACGGGTTAGAGTATACTTACAAGGGAGAAAATTAATTAATTGATACTCGTATTTTTTCCTCTCAGCAGTGTGTTTGTTAAAGTAAACGTTGAAACAAGGAAACATGACGTCAAAGTTATGAATTCACCTGCTAGTACATATTGAGTAGTTGAAAATGCATGCCCTTGTCGCTTAGAGCATACGTGTTGTTTTATTATTATTACTTCCATATGGATGTGCATTATCATATAAACTACTGTAATCAAGCAAGCACTAATCCTTTCAAATCATAGCTATGGATAAGTTTTTGGGCCACTACAAAAAAAAATTGTTTTTTGCTACGGAAAAATTCCGTAGCAAAAAAGGCATTTTCCGTAGCAAAATCGATTTGCGATAGTATTTGCCACGGATTTTGTCCGTAGCAAAAAAGCGGCGTTGCAATTGCGACGGAAAAAGGCAAAATCCGTCGCAATTTTGCGACGGAAATTACTATCCGTCGCAAATTGCGATGGATATAAGTTCCGTCGCAATTTGCTACGGAATCAAATTCCGTAGCAAATTGGAGAATTTGCTACGGAATAATTTTTCGTAGCTAAACTAATAATTTTTTTTTAAAATATATATATATATATATATATATATATATATATATATATTTTATTTTTTTGTTTAGAAAATTGAAAACAAAAAGTAGTGTGCCATGGATATAATAACAATAAAAAAAGAGTTTACATAGCGAAAACAATATATATATATATATATATATATATATATATATATATATATATATATATATATAACAAGAAAGTGCAAATACTAAAAAGTAGTCTAAACAGCAGCATTGTGATCATCATCATCACCAGCATGGTCATCATCACTAGGAGCCGACCCGGAACCTTTGTCTTTTAGTAGGGACATGATTTGAAGCTGCATCTCCCTCATCATCTCCGTTTGCTGAGTCATCTCCTGCTGCATCATCGCCCTTCCCTCATCATCTCTTGTTCCTAAATCATCTCGCGCTCATCATCATCTCTCGTTTCCCGAGTCACCGCCGCTTCATCATCTCCTCGTTCCTCGGGTCATCGTGTTGCTTGCTCCTCCACCAACGCCTTCATCTTCTTCACTCATCTACAAAATTGATTAGTACATTTATTATTTGTACTTCATTTGAATGGACAAGAAAATGGAAATTATCAATATCAAATGTATTACGTTTACCCGAAGAAACCCCTCCAAAGGCCGAGATGAGGGCGCTTTGTTTGCTTGATCGGGCCGGGCAGGCACCGTATCCAAAGACTCTCCATTTCTTGTCAAATCCGCCAATAGCCTCAAAGAACAGACTCTCAAAGAACATCCAACTTCTATCATGGTTGCTTTCCATACTTCCTAGCTAGTTCAGTTACTAACCTAATTAACATCTCAACATGCCACAAATATAAAAATTTATATATAAGTGGCCAATACAACTAGCCATTTATGCCAACCAATTGCCACTTAATCAAATTAATAAACACATCAAGTATCAAGATCATTATGTAATTAATAGCAAAGGAGAAACTAAAACAAAAAAGAAGATTTATCTTCTACTAACATACATATTTCGTCCCAAAAAACAATGCAAGATTAAAAAAATCAATATCATAAATAAAAATCATTAAAACCCAATAATTTAAAAATCATGGAATCTCCTACAAACTATAAGCATAATTCAAATTCATAAACACATTAAGTATCAAGATCATTATGTAATTAATAGCTAGTGTAAAACTAAAACAAAAAAGAAGATTTATATTCTACTAACATGCATATTTCAATTATGTAATAAAGCAAATCTAACATAGATATTTCCATATAGTTATAAAAAAAAATATTACATCGGCTAACTCGACAAAGTGACCTAACGAAGAAGAGGAGAGGACGACAATCGAGCCGAGAGTGGGGGAGGAGCCGAGGAGGCGTAGGGGGACGAGCCGGAGGTTGGGAGGAGCTAGGGGGGGGGGGGCGGAGCTTGGGGGGGGGGGCCGGAGTCGGAGGAAGGGGCCGAGCGGGGGAGGGGCGCCTAGGGGCGTGGGGGGGCTGAGCGGGGGGGCGGGGCTTAGGGGGGCGGGGCCGGGGGTCGGTGGGGCTTAGCCGGGGGCCGGAGGAGGAGCGGGGGTTGCCGGCGGGGGCCGGGGTCGGTAGAGGAGCAAAGTCTCATTAATGAGACTTTGCTTTTTGCGACGGATCTTGGGATCCGTCGCAAACGGATCCAAAGATCTGTCGCAAAAAGCAATCCGTCGTTCGTCGAGACTTGGCGGACTCGTGGTCCGCCAAGTTGCGACGGACCATATGGTCCGTCGCCTTATGGCGGACCTTGGTCGCCAAAATAGCGACGGATTAGGTAACTGTCGCAAAAATCGATATTGTTGCGACGGATTAGGTAATCCGTCGCTTTTTTTTTTTTTTTTTTTTTTTTTTTTTTTGCTACGGATTTTGAAATCCGTAGCAAATTCCACCAATTTTGTTACGGAAAATTTTCCGTAGCAAAATCCGTCACTATTTCCTGATTTTCTAGTAGTGGGCAAAGCGTAAAAATGTCCATGATCTTTTTTCAAAATAGTACCTGGCACCATAAATAATTTTTAGGTGTAAAAATACCCATCAAGATTTTAAAAGGGCTAAAAAAATACCATGAAATTAAAGTTTATTTGACCAACGTTGACAGTTTAGAGAGAAAATTTTGATTGAAAATGCTTATGTGATGCCCATGTGGCTTTCAACCCACCTCCACTTGGATATTACATTAAAAATAAAAAATAAAAAATAGAGCATTTTCATCTTCATCAAGGGCTTCAATCATCCAACTCCATCTTCCAGATCTCTTTGCTAAAACTAACTAATGAAAAATAGTTAATTTTCTCATTTCTTTACCACCCATTCAGTAACTCAATTCGAAGCTAAAATGAATTATATGGAAGTTATACCAACTTCACTCGAGTAGAATCTTTAGAGATAATCACTCGTTCATCACTCACAGCATCACTCAAGTGGTGTGCTGCTGATGACCACTTTATTGTGCTTTGTTTTCATTCAACATAACATAGGTTTGGTTTTTTAGTCATATCTCGAAAATCACATATCAAATTGATGTGAAACTTATTTCATACAAAATTAGATTCCAAATACAACACAGATACCAAGATCAAGCTCAATGGATTTAAGACAAATGAGATATGGATCTCGGAAGTTGACACTGTAATTTCTTGTGTTATTTTAGAATAGTTTCAGTAATTTGGATATATCTCACAAAATACACATCCAATTGAGGTGAAACTTGTTGCATATAAAATGGAACTCAAAATTAGTTTCACAAAGCTAATATAAAGCTAAAAGAGGCTCATTAAAAGAGATATGGATCTTGAAAGTTGACGCTCGATTTTCTCATGATATTCCAGACTAGCAGTCACTCTTTGGATCATAACTTTCATAATACAATGAATTTGAAGCTTATTATTTTTCATTAGAACGTAGGCTTAAAGAGCTTTCTGATGATAGGTTATTTGTTGTAATTTGATTCAAAATGAATTTATCACTAGCAAAACACTCTAGTGATGTTTCAAGTGATCTATAAGATTACTCAAGTGATCCTATTTTATACATCACTAGAACATAACTCCGGTGACCAAAAAGTGATGCACTGTTCACTTTGAAAATCACTCGGGTGACCACTAGTGATCCCAGAGAGTGATGTTCTGCACAACTTTTTAATCATTGCCTCAGATTTCATGATTTCCTTCTAAAGTCATATAAACCTTGATTATATCAATCCGAATCATAATAATCATGTTTATATAAAAATTACAGGTGATTAAACTTGGATTAGAGCTTGAAAGGTCAAAAAGCACTTTGTATCAGAGTCTCCAACGGTTATATTTCTATAAAACTCAAAGACAAAACCACAACGGGAATATAAACGTGCCTGACGGATACTTCAACGTCTCCAACATTAATCAAGCTACATCAACTATAAATAGAAAATCACTCAAAGCCGATGAATAAGTGCAACAACGACAAAATGCTAAAATTATGAATCATCCACTTCAAACCAAATACACCTTGCTGTTTTCTAGCTTCGATATCATTTACCTTATAGGGAGAGATTATTTGTATTGTATTTTGGTGTTCATCTTATCCACTTTTGAAAGATAAGATTGATTTTAATTCTTAATCATCAAGGAATATGCATCCTTACATGTGTGAGGGAGAGTAATTCGGTGAAAGATTTGTAAAAGATTTCACAAATGTCCGGCTAAACTTGTGGGATTGTATATGCTTTTTTGTGCTCGGATTAAACAAAATGATAATGGATTGAAAATCTCAAGTGGAATTTGGGAACTAGATATTAGTCATCAAGTATTGAACCAAACCAGTACAAATCACAGTTTGTGTATTCTCTTCCCTTATTTCTTATATTTTCAGCATACCTGATTTATTTAATTGACTGTGGTTTTATGGCTCATTATCTTCATATTTATTATTTTCATTAAGTTGGAAAAAGATTTACAAAATTTTTAAGTTTTTATTTTACACCATATTCACTCCTCCTCTTAGGCTTGAGCCGATTCTAACAATGCCAAATTGAAATCTCAAAGCCTTCTTCTCCTCTATAAATTTTGGTCAAAGAAGCCTTCTTTTTGTAACCCCACTGATGGAGGATTATACGCACCCAACAATTAATCCAGGGACTCGAACCACACAAAGTCGTGACTCCACAAGGACGACGACCCCACTAAATCGAAACTTAGAGCGTGACATTGAGGACGGTAGATTCACCCTTGATGCTCAGAGTGCGATGTCGTGGGCTCGAGCCACCATTTCTGGAGTGGCAAAAGTGCCAAGTCAGATTCTTATTTCTTGCTAGGCTCTCGAATTACAGGGACCCACTTGCCCCAATTTCGCATTCGGACCTCGAGGTATAATGGGTTGGGTGCTAGTTAATTAGAAGACTCTGCAAGTGCTCTGTTCTTGTTTTCTTTGAGATTGAGTTTTTGGGTCTGATGAACGGAAATGGGGTTTGATAGTTCATTGTAGCCGGCAATAATTTTGATAGACATTGGTCAAGCGTGTCGGATAAGCCTGCAACTGAAGAAGCGAAGAAGAAAATGAATGTAAAAGATGGCCTTGATGAGAGGAAATAAGAAAAAAAATTTGATGATAACTAAGAGAAAAAGTTGAAGTATGTGTTATTTTTTAATTGGTCGTGAGTGAGGTGAGTTGGCATTTGATTTACACCTGGACACTATAGTTGCAACCCACAAAAAGAAAAGTCATGGTGTTTGGGATATTTAATGGAGATGATATTTGATAAGTATATATTTTATAATTAAATTATTTGATTAAATTTATTAATATTTTAGAGTTATTTAATTACTTTTTATATATTTTTCTATCCTTTAATTAATTATAGGATAAAAGTATATTTTGATATAAAATCTACTCATATCTTGATTTATTCTTACATGAGATATTATAAGATTCAAGTAAGAATAAGATATCAATATAATAGATCTATATTATATGATAATCGATTAAAAAAAGAAAAAGAGAGATAAATCAAGATATAGTGATAGAGACACACACAAGGTGGTAATATATACCTATATATTTGCTAAGCGTGTAGCCAGAGGGATGTGTGTTCTATTTTCCTAGTTGGCGATGACAATACAAGCATTCAGAGTTTAGATTGAGAGAGATTAAAATTTAGAGATGCAGAGGATCTATAGCGCAGATGAAAATTTGGCATTAAGTTTTTAATTTGTTTCTCCTTTCTCTTCTCTTCTTTCTTTTGGTTTTTTATTTTGTCTATAGTTAACTATTATTTTGGTCATGACAATTTTCATTTTATGTAACTAAACCCTTGTTTTGGATTATTTAGTTTGATTATGGATTAATGTATGATGATTTCCTCTTTTAATTTCTTTATTATTATATTTGTTGATTTAATTGTGTGCTTTATTATTTTGAAATAAGAGACGTCTGATTGGGATTGTTTTGGTGTTTTAAAAGAGAGCTTAGGTATAGGAAATTTAGAATAGACCTTTAATTGAATCATGAAAGATTAGGTTTTCGGATTTAATTTGCTTGTAGGATAGACATATACTTATCAGCCTTTACATAATCTCATTGGACTTGCACTTAAATTAATCCAATCAAGTACTAATTACCTAAGACTTTAGGGATTAACATAATTGGAATGTCTTTTAATTTAATGAATCGAAAGACACTCTTAGATAAATAAGAACCATATATTAGCAAATATAACTTTAAATGCAATTAAGTGGAGAAATTAGACACTAAGAAATAACCAAAGTTATAATAATCTAAGTTACCGCTTAAAATCTAAAAATTAGACTTTATTTTTCTTTCTTTTTTTAGTTAGCTTTTATTCCTAATTTCTATTCAAATTGTGTTGACTCAACTTAAGTTAAAGTTTAAAGTTATTGCTCAACGACGTTGTTGATATCAAGTCATTGTGAGAATGATATCTTACTCTTTATTATTTGATACGATATATGCATTTGCGGAATGCTTAAGCTCTATATTTTGTGCCGCTACGAAATATCTATTTAGAAGGTTTTGTTTTTCTGTTTTTTTTTTTCATGATAGCAAATCCGCAATATTTCAAAAGTCAAAAGAAACTAAGAATAACACACCAACTATGTAACAATAGTCTTGAGGAATAAAAGCTTGGCCAATGGGAGTTAGGGCGTGAAGGGGCAAGTCTTTTTTAAATTTGGGTTAAGGTGTAAAAATACACATGTGATTATCTCTAAAGTGCACCCAACATCAAGTATTTGTTTTAGACGTAAAAGTGACTATATGATTATTAAATTGGTGCAAAAGTCACAGTTTCTGTTAGAATCATAAAACGCCGGTTAGTTTTCCTTAACTGTGCCAGCTCCCATGTGTAATTTAGTCATTCTTTGACCATGGAGACGTAGGTGGGGGGAGTTGAAGACTCCATTAACTTGAAACCTACCCCTGTAGCCATGCGTGGTTTAGGGCGTTGAGGCTGCCCCATGACTGACGGAGAGGACAAGGATAAGGCGCCGGCAAGTTGTGAAGGTTGAAGAAAGGGCTTCGTCTCCATCTCCGTCCCACAGTGCTAACCGATAGAGTCCTTCCCGCCATTTCCAAACTGTGGCTTGGTTCTTTTGTTATTGTAGTTAGGGTTTAGGGAATTCATATACGGGAAGAGAATTAATATCAGATGAAGTCATTGTAAATTGAAGATATTGGTGGAGGGAAGAGAGTATATGTATAAATCTTTATGAAAGATGAGTATTTTTGTCATAATCACTATGAAATTTATTAATTCATCAAGCGATCATGTAGATGGAAATTAATGCAGAGTTGTTTAGTCATTCAGCTAGTTTCTACTCATAATTTAATAGAACTTGGGGAAGAAGAAGAAGGAGCACTGTGTCGGACCAGTTGGTGGCAACCCTTTAATTTCGAATGGTTTTTATGTCTGACACGTGAATTAGTGTGGTTCATAAAATCAGATGATTTCTCCCACCTTCGTACTCTTGATTTCTCCCTTCTCCTGATTTCATGATTTTGTTTGAGTCTAAGGGCCCGTTTGGTACGCTGATTTGAGGTGAGAGAAAGGGAAAATGACTCAGTTCCCACGGTCAAAAACGGTTTGGCGTGCCTCTCTCCCGGAAATTTGATCTCCCGCCAGGCTCGATCTTCCCACAATGGTGGGAAAATTGAATCCCTCAAAAAATGGCGGGATAGCGCTATCTTCCTGGGAGAGTGAATTTTGTTGACAAAAAGCCGTTTATCATCGTCGCGGATTCAGATCTACAAAAAAATCAGAGCGTCTGAATCCTCCGCCTTCCTTCTCTATTCCGTCGCCGGCGGATCTCACCTTCTTCATCATCGTCGCCAGTGACATTCCTTTCTTCCTTCACCCTTCACCACAGCCGCAACAGACCCGACGTCAGAAGCAGAACTAGAGCGTCGACAAGAATAGAGAGCTTCGACTCTCTTCCATCATCTTCACCTTCTTCTTCCTCTCTACCAAGCACCGTCGCTGGAGAGGAAAGACTAGACCACCACTGTCGACTTCCTCTGTTTCTGAATTCTTCTCAACCCTCTGTTCTTTCCATTTAAACCATTCCTTTATCCATTCATGGGTTATTCCTCTACATGCGTCTCTCGTTTAGTTTTTGTGTTCGGTGGTCCGGTTTTTACGTCTATAGGGTTGTGAAATTGCTGATGTAAACCTCAAGCCACTGTCAGATTTAACGTTCGAACACAGGCCATTTGGTGCCTATTACGTTCGAACGTAACCTTTTCGTTCGAACATCTGAAGGGAATTTTAGGAATTTCACCTCACCTTCCCACTTAACCAACACCCAATTTTTCATACCAAAAAATTCATTTTCCCTCAACTTAAGTTCCCTTCCCATATCTACCAAACAACTCAACTTTTTAAGTTCCCTCTCAATCTTCCCTTTCATTCTGTTATGGAATAAAATATTAGGCTCATTCAAGGTGTGGCCTAACAAGAGGCAACAAATATTGCACAGATGTGATGGCAAAACATTTGGGCTTGGAGGCACAAAGAGGCCCATCGTCCAAACCTTAACCCTAATGTACCTTCTATAAATAGATGGTAAACCCTAAAGGTACACAGGTTCTGAACTCTCTCTTTTACTATTCGGCCGATCACTGTGCACTCTCCCACAAAACACAACCCTCATCCCCCTTGGCGAAGAGCCTTCATATATATTTGTGTACAGTGATCCTCCACTCTCATAGGTATCCCATCCATGGATACCTAGGAAAGAGCTATTTGATCCTACATCAACATACTAGTCCACCTAGGGCTAGACATCTGTGTTCTTATGACAGAACACATTCCTTTCCTTCCTTTTAGTTCGTTTCTCTCCTTAAATCTTCCCCGTACCAAACGGGCCCTAAGTCTGAGTCGAAGAAATGGAGATTTCCGATTTCGAACAAGGGTGTTGGTTTCGGGTTAATAGAGTCTTAACTCCCCCCACCTGCCACGTCTTCCATGACTAAATTACACATGGATTCTGCAAGCACAATTTAGACAAACTAATGGAAGTTTTATAATTTTAACAGAAACTGTGACTTTTGCACTAATTTAGTAACCATATGGTCACTTTTACATCTAAAAAAAGACTTGGTGTTGGACACACTTTAGGAATAACCACATATATATTTTTACACTATAACCTTTCAAAATTTTGTAGTTTTTTAAGGCACCAAGTTTTCAATACTTACCTGCTCCTGGGGACCAAACAGGCAACATTATATTCACTTGTGTTATATTTGAGAAACTGCCAAGTGTCAATTGAACTAAACAGCTTGTGCCATGACATTATTAGCTACAAGTGAAGAAAAATTATTAGGATATTATGTATATCATATAACTAATAATTAAATTTATGAATGAAATTTATTTCTCACTGTTTATAAAATATTTTTTAACAATAATATATATTATTCCTTCCGGTCCTAATTATAGGACATATTTAACCGATTTTGGAGATATTAAGGAGATGAGTTAAATTAGTTAATTTTACTCATTTTCCTAAAATACCCTCATATAAATTTAAAATGACATAAGTAAAAGTAAATCAATAACCCCTACCACATACTTCTCCAACCTAAAATTTTTCTTTCTACACACTTTTTAATTGAAATAATGGTTTTGCTATATATACATATATGTGCGTATATATATGTATATTATACACACACATATTTATATATATCTGTACACACACACATATATATTGACAAGCACACAAAGATACGCAAATATACATATATGTATAAACACACACAACATATATATATGTATGTATGTATGTATGTATGTATGTATGTATGTATGTATGTATGTATGTATGTATGTATGTATGTATGTATGTATACACACACACATATATTGACAAACACACACAAAGATATACATATATGTACACACACATAGATACACAAATATATATATATATATATATATATATATATATATATATATATATATATATATATATATATATATGTATGTATCTATGTATGTATGTATGTACACACACACACACACACATATGTGTGTGTGTAAATGTGTGTCTATATATATATGTATGTATGTATTAAAAAATTAATATCAGCTGATTGATAAATAAATTAAAATTCAACAATTTAAAAGTTTTACTTACTGTAAGAGTCTACGCATCAACATACATACACTCACTAAAAACTAAATACACTTGAGAGAATAAAATAGGGGTATTTTGGGAAGAAATTGACAAAAATTAAAATGTTGTCTTATAATTAGGACCAAAACAAACTCTTAAATGTTGTCTTATAATTAGAACCGGAGTGAGTATTAAATTTCCTGTAGGAAAATATTAGGCTTTCCATGGTTAAAAAGGGACCATTTTATTCTCGGCCTTTTTTTGTCCTCCAAAGCAGTTGTTTTAAGTGGGACAATGGATTCATTTAAAGCAGACAATGCTCAAGAGTTGAGGCCAAGAACGAGAGAACTTTATCACCTACTATCTCTAAGTCTTAAATAAAAGACCTAATTGATTTTTTAGAAAATTAAATAAACTAATTAAAATATTTATATATATTTATATATATTTTTTTCAAACTAATTTGTGTTATAAACTGATTCATGATTTAATCAAACACAACATAAAATATGATTAAATAACTTATTTAGTTTTCTTAATCATTTCAAAGAAGTTAACACTGAAGGTAGTACTCTTTTCTCTCAAAACAAATACTTCCTTTGTTTCAAAATATAAGTCACTTTAATTTATTCTTCAGAACAAAAAATATGATAGTCAACTCATTAGATTTAGAGTAAATACTTTTTTGGGTCCCCGACAAAAAAATACGGACCCCATTTTCGTCCCCAAAGACTAAAACGAGACTTTTTTATGGACTAAAAAAGGCTTTTGAAAAATTTGCGCCGGGACCAAAATGTTCACTAATCGACCCTTATTCGTCATTTTCGGGACTAAAAGGGCGTTTTCTTTTTGAGGGACCAAAATGGGGTTAGTTTTTTCCGGGGACCCAAAAGCGGTATTTACTCTTTAGATTTATCTTTTTTAAAAAAAAAATCCAACTTTAGCCATATTAATTGGGGTATTAAAGGAGAGAAAAAAATAAGAAGAGTCACATTGAACATTAATTAAAAGGCTAAATATGATAAATAAGCATTAATTGCTCTTCAAGTTACTTATATTATAGATCAAGTCATTCTTCTAAGAGTGACTTACACAAGAAAAGTTGTTGAATTTTAAAGTAAGTTTAATGAGTTTTAATGTTTTTATTAGTTTTGGTGAAACATATTTGAAAGGACTTATAAATAGGATATGAGAAATATTTCAGTTTATAAGTTACAATAGATAAATTTGTTTTAAAAAATAATAAATATAAAAATAAAGTGGATTTAGGGTCTTTTATTTACAAATAAATCTAATCCTCCAATTAGCTCATATACTAAGAGCCCATTTGGATTTAGCTTTGGGATTTACACGATAAAATGGATTTTTAGTGCTTTTTGCTAGAATAAATTATTGAAAAAAGTGATTTTGATAAAAGATAGTATTTGAATATTGTTTCGAGAATAATAACTTTTTCAGGTCAAATTTACCAAAAAGGATATTAGTTTTTGGTATAATTGCATATAAAGGATAATGTTGTATTTTAAATATTTTTAACATTAAATTTCATAATAATTACAAAAATTACATAAATTTGTGTATAAAATTAAAATGTTTAAGAAAGTCTTAACCGATCTTGAAAAAATACTTCATGATCTTGAAAACTTATTTTAAGATTTTGAGAAATTATTTCAAGGTACTGATTGATTTTGAAAAAAATATTTTAGTCTTGATTTTAACTAAAAAAGACACTTAAAGTCTTGATTTGATGTTGAAAAAATATTTCATTATCTTGAAAATTTATTTTAGGATCTTGAAAATTTATTTCAGCGTACTGACTGATCTTAAAAAAATATTCAGGGTAAATCCCTTTTTTTCCTATCTCTATCCCGATGAGCCGAAACAAAAGCTTTTATTTTCTGTTGATTAATAGTTCGAGTAAGTTTTGAATGAGCCCCTCGAAAACTTGATGTAAATAAACCCGTTTTTGTCCGACGGATACTAAAAAATCATTTAAGGATACTTATCGATACTAAAAAATTGTTGATGATAGCAATGGAGAGAAAAAAACGGAAAAAAAATATATCCTTTTTCCAAACCAAGGTTTTGACCCCAAAACCATGGTTTGACTGTAGAATATCTTCTAAACATTTTTAAAGTTGTTTGGCAAACTTTTGTTAAAACCAAAATTTTAAAATTTGCCAAATAGGCTCTAAAAGTATGAGAGGGAAGTACAATGAAACTGACTATGGCTTCAATAAAATGTAAATCAGATTATAATTTAGGGTAAAGGTGCGAAAACGTCTTTTTACCCTCAAAAGCACCGATCAAATGTTTTTTTTTTTTTAAAAAAATACATATAAACTTTTAAAATTGGAGCAAATTTACCATCTTTGTTAAAAGTTGCTAACTTCTGTCAACTACCATTTGAAAGTGCCAAAATACCCTCTCCCTCAACCTTAATGTTCATCCTCTTCTCTCCTAAATTCATCATCGACAATCACCACAATCATCCGATCAACCTCAATGTTCATCCTCTTCCCTTCCAAATTCATCATCAACCAGAATCAGGTTTATCATTTCTCCTTCCATGTCTGGGAAATGGAAGAAATGGGAGAGTCGCCTTTAATTAATACCAAAAAAAATCCGGGTTAACTTACCCGGACTCACTTCACCAGGTCGACCCAGGGGCGACCCCAAACAGAGCCGCTGCATTGTGTAGTTCCGGTCGCCGATGTCCGGCGTTCCAGAGCTTGAAATCAATGACAAGCATTTTTATTTATCGATTCCACCAAAAACAAGGCCAAAACACTAACTGATTTTTTATTTTATTTTTTAACTTGAAAACAAGATCCGACAATTAGGTCCTTCTTATGTCCCTTTTTTTTTTGGCCCAGAAGACCCTGTGATGTTTTCAAATTTGTGTTTAACGGCAGCAAGCATATTCAAATCACAGCAAGCAGTACATGGGGCAAAAACTTTGATTTTGAGGCCAGACAAAACGAGATTATGGGATCCTCAGAAACAAGCCACAAAAATTCATTTCTTCAGATCCGAAATAGAACCCCGAAAATGTGCAAAAACCATGGTCATAGGTGCGGTGGCAGAACGGCGGTACCTGTTGATGGAGCTGAGTCGGATCTGTGATGGATGAGAGGTCATGGGCAACGGCTAGGGCACGACCAGACGGAGGGATAGGAGAGGTCAGAGGTGAGGGGGATTGGAGAGTGACGACAGGGGTAGTGTTGGGAAAATTATAAAATCTTTAACATTTTTTATTTTTTTTAATATGGTGGGCCCCACACAAAACTAACAGAGGTTAACGACTCTTAACAGAGATGGTAAATTTGCTCCAGGTTTTGAAAGTTCGTGTGTATTTTTCCCCAAAAAAGATAGCGTATGGTCTTTGCGGCAGAAAGACATATGTATTTTATTTTTCCTTTACCCTATAATTTATCCCAAAAAATGGAGTCCATTTCAGTTAGAGCTGTCAATCAGGGCCGGCTCGTGAAGGGCCAGTGGCCGCCCTCCGGTCGGAGTAAAAAAACACATGTTTTTCAAAAGTTCTACCGAGAGCAGCACTGTAGGTGCCGATTTGCGCCCTAAATTACTATTCCAAATTTTAACTATTTTTCCTCCGCGTGTTTCAAAGAAATATAATTAGTAAATTACAACACGAATCATCTAATAAATAAGACAAATACTAATTCATAATCAAAAGAAAACTATGTTCACAAATAACTCACATCTTTCCTCCGGTCTAATTATAGAACACTTTGAAAAGTAATTTTGCACTACAAAAGTGTTCCTATAATTGTGACCGAGGTAGTAAAACATAAAAAAGATATCACTAAACGACATTATTTATGACTATTATTGTCCTCATTTTCATCACTATCATCAATTTTAACGACATTTGATTGTTCTTCACTTGAGTAGTAGCCTACGGCTCATGCAGTAAGAATATCATGAAATTCTTCTCCCACATCATGAACACATCCATAATCTTTATTTGTAACAAATTATAAATCAAATCATAAAATTAAAGTATAGTTATTATGTATTTGTAGTTAAATGGATAAATAACTCTATAACAAATACAAAATATATATAAATTAATAAATTTAAAAAGGAAAAAAAAAAAAAAAAAAAAAAAAAAAAAAAAAAAAAAAAAAAAAAAAAGTTTACAGCTGAAAAAGGCCGCGTCATATCCTCCGCGCTAATTTTAAATAATTCATCCATTTTTTCGCCCTCGACCCTTAAAGGCCAGAGAACGCCCGACGGGCACTGCCGTTTGACGGCTCTAATTTCAGTCCAAGGTGGAAACTGGAAACACCAGCCTATTTTACTTGTTAAACTTATAATTCGGTGAACATACGTGATGTTTTTCATGGGCCCCAATAATGGCATCAGAAGAGGTTCTTACCTCCAATGATATTTTAAAAATGTTTTTTTCCCCCTCCAGTTTTAAAGATATGCAGAAATCATATGGCCGTCAGGTGCACCTACCTCGAGATTCATCAAATGCCCTGAATGTGATCGCACTATGAACGTGTTCATTAGCTACAAGTGTTGCCACAACGAGTGAGGTCTCTGCTCAACCTGAATCCCCTACTCAAGGCAAGGAGTTTATGGCTTTAAAGTGAACAAGTAGAGAGAATCAACTATCAAGATTCCCACCAGTTACTTCGATCTCCATCCTTTAATTCCCCTTATGTTTACTTCCCGCTAATTATAGCCATGTTCGATTTAGGCAGTGGTATTGTTTCTAGTTTCTTCTATGGTTCAATAATGGTTCGTCGGAGTCATATGAACCCTGCTTGTGATGAACGTGGCTGTTAATAAATTGATGATATTTCGATGCTTAGTATGTTGTTAGTGTTATGATGTGCTTCTCATGTTGGTTTTATACTCTAGTGCAATATGACTAATTGAAGCAAATGCAAATTTGACATGAAAATTGAGGAAGACTGTGATAATAAATGGGGTTGTCATAAAGGTGGAGCGTGCTGCAAATTATGGAGAAAGTTGGTTTAATACAAAAACAAAGAGGCACGATTTTTTTGCCACTAAACCCTATGGCCTAGGTTTTGGACATAAAACAATCTTATACTCCTTCTTATCTTAATTATTCTAATTTGATTAAATTAAAAAAGTTGGTTAAATTAATTAATATGACATGTATTCTCTAAAACACTCTAGTCATCTTCATTAATTCCTACATTTCCTCTCCTCCTTGATTACGTTTAAGGGGCATCAATAGAATAAATTTGGAAAATATTAATAAATATAAAACTTTGTCATATACTTATAAATAAGTTCAACTCCCTAAATATATTTTATATTAAGGACTATAGGAGTACAAATAATCAAATTATGAAAATTTAAAAATTAGTTAAAATAGATTAAAGACAGTAAATTTCTAAAAAATATATATACTTTTGTTTGTTTTTTTTAAATGCCCTTATTTACTCAGAGTGAGAGAGAGAGATGATTTTTTTGTCACGGAGAAAAAAGATGCTTGAAAGATAATTAATGAAGTGATATACCATGCAATTAATGGAGGCAAGAATAAAAAAATAGTGGTTACAATTTTATATCTCTATGCCTAAATATAAGTAACTTGTATCCATTCTCACAAACGAAGAAATATATTAAATGGATATTTTTTTCACTTTTGTCTTTATTTAAGAAAGTGTATTGGAAAGAAATATGCTGCATATTTTCTCTCACATAACTTTATAACACAGTTAAGAGGGATAAAATTGACAAAACCTTATTTATTTGACTTACTATATGTTAAACAAAACTTTTTGGATACTAGTGACTTATATCTAGGTACACAGTGGTACATCCTTAAAATGTATTTTATTAGTAAGATAATGCCAGTGGAAAATGTTTTAAATACTACATGTTTTTGGATACTGTGGGAGTTTCGTTTATATCAAAATGTTTTAAATATTTACACAAAAATTACATTACATAATTCGAAATAAGTCACATTATTTTCTTAAGAAGTGGTAGTTTTACTTTACTATTCATTTTAAAAAAGCAAAGATCAGCGCGTTCCTGGGAAAAAAAAAGGAAAGAAAGGGTCAAAACAAAAGAAAGTGGAGAGGGAAATGGAGAAAGACTGAACCACGCGTTCCCTTCTTACTTCCGGCACTTCCAGTCTTTCAGTACTCCTTTTTTGTACCAGGCTTCCGTATATCTGTCCCCAACAACTACCAGAAGAACAAAACAAAACAAAACAAAAAAGTAAAAGAAAGCTTCTTTATATCAATGCACGTCTTTTAAGCGCATGTTTGAAGCCTGTGGGCTGGGGCCCTTCTCTCCGTAAGAAGTTGGGCCAAATTCATGAGGTGAAAAAATTTAAAACCCTTCGATTTGTTATAGTGATGTATTGAAATCTATTCAGGCCTTCATTTTGGGCCCCTTTTATCCGATGAGGAGTGTTGTAGCCATAAATTTCTCCCAGGGCTCATTCCACTGTATATCCCAGTTGCGACCCCATTTTTGGTAGCTTTGCTATCTAGACAACAAATACACACACACACACATATATATATAACAAAGAGGAAGCTCAGATTTTAGTCTTCAACCGTCTGCTGTCAAGCTATAGACATAAAAAGTGGGTTCTTTTAAGGTTCAACACCACATAATTAACTACATTAAAAAGGCATGTTATGTTTTGATTGGACAGCCTAACAACCAACACCAAGAAACCTTTCATGTAGTTAAGTCCACAAAACTAAATTTCAGCAGGAGATGAAACAGGCCCCAGATAATCCCCTTCCAAACTGACCAATGCCTGAAATTCCCTGTCTGCCTCCATCCACTTTGTCCCAATAACAACAAAGCGAACCACAACATCTTTTCCAATCTTGGACATTTTATCATTCAAGAAGTAAGGGTTTTCGCCCGGCACATACCGGTAGTCGGGCATCTTCAGATTGGTGAGATACAGACTCTCAACAGGTCCACATCTTAGGAAAACCCCATGCTTCATAACCTTGTGGACTACACCCTCCAATATCTCTCCCTTGCAGATCTTGAAAGTAAGAGCACTGAAAACAACAGGAAAAAGCACATCTCCAGTGTGTTGCCTCACTTTTCCTTCTCCTATCCTCTTCAGTGTGGTCACAGCAATATAATACCCCAGATCTTTAGTTGCCTTTTTCGCAGCAAAGTCATCCAGGAGGCGGATGATTATTGACTCTTGAAGCTTTAGATCACTTGCTTCTAGGCTCTCTGGGGAAAGTATGACATTCCAAGGCAGCTGCACTTTGAGAAACATTGTTTTCTTCGCTTCTTTGCCCTGTTAATTCCTTCAATCATAGCATAAAAACATATTCCAAAGTCAGATTGCATACTTCTATGAGTTTCTAAATTCTAAGGTCTGACACATTCATCATATTGAGAGTCTGTAGTATCAATCAATCTGCAGAAATAATAAGATTAAACAGCTTGACTGTAGGAGACTAGTATCATCAGGTTTACTAGAGGATGCTGGAAAGTTCCTACTTCAAAAATTATTGAACTATATTATACATGTTGATCTTCATTCGGTGACTTCCCAAATATAGGCACATTCTAGATGAGACTACTCATAGAAGTAAGCACAACATACATTAGGAAAATTACCCTTCAGTTGGGCCTGCAATATTTTAATTTGAATTAATCCATCATATGAATAATAAAGGAGCCTTTGCCACCCTTTTTTATGAAGCATAAAGGAGAAAACTAAAAGTTAAGCTTATATACTTGATCACTTTCTTCCAATCAAATCAAAACAAGTGGATTTTAAATTCTAAAAAATTACAAAAATGTTAATGACAAGAGTTGGTTACAGGTAAATCAAGGATTAAAAAAAAAATTCCCAGTTTGATTAGCAAAAGTACTTCAACTATATAGGCTTAAGCACCTAAGATTTTTCATTGCACATAACTTACTGACATCACCAAGTTTATTTCACATGAAATTGTCCATCAATGATATAAAGAGCTTAAAACAGTGATATAGGCATTCCCTATAACTAGCATTGACTTAAATTGCCTGATTCAATAACTCAGATATATCAAAGATCATATCCAGTTTCCGTATCTTCCATTAAAGTAATGATATACTCTTTCCCAAGACAAAGATGCAGAAAGTCTCGACTCAACATATCAGCAGTTAGCATCTCAATTTCTAAACAATCAACACTGAACAAAAAGCCAGCAGATCAAGGAAGAATAAGTTCTAAGTGATACAAAAATAGAACATGTTTGTTCAGCAAGATTAGAAATATTTTTAAGATATCGGGAAAAAAAAAAAATAAAAAAGAATAAAGTTGTGAAGTTATAAACATAAGTCTTATTACACCGGTTCTTCTGCAACTTCCTAATCACGCTTGCAAAGTTGCAATTCCCTCCAAAGCTAAGGTGTCTGTGTACCCACAGAACTTAATTTTATAGACACTGTTAAATCTTTAAAGAACAAAAGAACAGATACAAATTAACCTACCAACACTGCTGGCAACACTACTGTTGATATGGTCAATGTGGGGTAACAAGACATAGGGTTGGGTCGAGGCAGGACGCATAAGATATTTATTTGCATTCATTGTACATTAAAATATTTTCATACATTTATGAAGAGAACTTAACTACGGTTATCATTTCCACGGACTGAAAATTTATTTGCAAAGAAGCACAACAGATTTGCACAGCTGAACATCAATAGATGGTACCCTCAAATGAAAATATTTGCTCCACACAAATGTAGTAGCCAAAGAGAAAAACTATAATCGCATCATTGACAGGTTGGATGAAAAGATAGATTTAGGCGTATAAATCCGAACCTTAACAGCAAAAAGTAGCCCTCCGTAGTCGTTCTCGTCCAAATATTGGTCCTCGCTACCGATTTTTCTCTCACCGCCGGCAGTCCCCCATCTCTTCAACTCTCAGTAGCCGGCTACACGTGCCGCCCTCAGAACCATCGATCCCGCCTAGCCTCCGAGCCCTGATTCACTCTGTGCAACCCTATTCATCCAACCAAATCCATGTATGATAATCGGATTTAAATATGAAACTAATTCCATTTTCATATGTAATATTTTTTTATATTTTTTTTTGGTTATGGTCCCAAAAGAAAGTTTTTTTCAAAGAGTGCGTACCATACCACATTATTTTTTAAGGGGATAAAAGTAACTATAAACTTTTAAAATAGATTTTTGTAAAAATACACATCGATCGTTAGTTGACCATTTGAATAAATTCTTACCACATTATTTTTAAGGTTAATGTATAAAAATAAGTGTAAATAACACAAAATTTTTTTTTCAAAGACAAAAGTAAAAATGAACTTCAAAAAAAAATGTTTTTTTAAAACTACAAATTAACCCATTACTATTAGTTGTTATTTTTTGTTTAATTTTTTAACTAAAAATGGTGACATTGAAGATGACATAAATGATTAAGAAGCAACTCTAAATAATAATTTTCCAATGGTGCAAGGAAAATAATTTTCATCTAACTCTTTATCTCCACCTTATTACTTCTCCCTAGAAGAGGGAGGGAGAGGAGATGAAGGGTTAGATGGAGATAAAGTAACGAGGGGAGATAAAGGGTCGTTGAAAATTACTTTCCGTTGCCCATACAACAAATTATTATTTTAGGTTATTTCTTAATCATCCAATAATCCTCCAACTAAAAGTTAATATGTATTTTTGCCCATAATTTAGAAATTAATAGTTACTTTTGTCTCTAAAAAAACATTTGTGTCGGACACACCTTTGGTTTCTCTTGTATATTTTTGCACATATTTTAAAAATTCATAGTTATTTTTGTCTCTTAAAAAAATATTTGGTGTTGGGTACACTTTTAGAAAAATCTCATATATATTTTTACATCATAACTCTATTTTTTTTTATCAAATAACATATATAACTTATCAAACCACAATAATTAAAGTAGTGGCAACTAAAATTATTTACTTAATTTCGTTACAAAACTTAGTCACAAACGAAGTTATTTTGGGTTCAAAATTAAGGTTTATAAACTTAAAAGAATTTTTTATGTTTTGACAATAAATATTGGTTTAATTGTTAAAGGAGTTGACTCATGTTTAAATATGAATGTCATCTCATGAACCATTTATATGTATCTTGGATTTGAAAAGTTGGAGACATACATAATTTTAGTGAGTTCAACCCAATTCACCTAAATTTTTCTGTTATAAGGAAGAGTTAATATAATGTAGTTCTTGTATTTTGCATTCGTTAGGTTTTAATATCTATAATTTCAAAAAAAAGAAAGAAATTTAAAGAATCAAATCGTATAGTTTGAAACCATAAAGAGCAAAGTCAAAATAAAAGTAAATTTTAAAAATCAAATGTTGCATTTAAGATTGTTAAAAAAATGAGCATTTTTTTGTATTTTATCTTCAAAAGAATTAAATTCACGGTCCCAAAAGACGTGAATGACATTAATTTAAATAGAACATTAAATCAACTGTTAACGAGGTTTTATTCATTGAGACAAAGTCAATTGGAGAGGGTGAGCAGTCAAAGCTCTCGCAATGGCTCATTTGTTTTGGGTGAAGGGTCATTTTGCCATTTTGGCGCTGCTTCAGAGTTGAAACTTCAACACAATCTCATTCTTCACTTTGGAACCCATCCTTTTATTTTATTTTATTTTTTTGCCTGCTCACTTTGAAACCGATCCGAGCAAAGGTTTTTCAATAACATTCTGTTAAAGACTAGTGAATCAAATTTGAATTCTTGTCATACTCGTTTAGAATAAAATATTTGAATCAAAGATTTTTTAAAAGAAAAAACTTTAGGCATGTATGAACAAACTCTATAATCTTTAACAATATCCTCACATATTATAACAGATTGGCAATAAACAATTATTACCTGACGAAATTTTTTAAATAACAAAAAATTATATAAAAACACAAAACATGGCCCACAACCAACTTTGGTGGTGCAATGAGGTCTGGTTTTTATTATAAGATATCAACTAATAATTATATTTGGTTATTTTCATAAGGCACTTCCTTATTCACAAAGCACATTAATTTTTTTTTCATATATGCCCATAATTAATAAAGGTAGTAGGTGAGAGTAATAATTGATATAATACTCCTTCTTATGCTTATTATAAGGAATTAACTAACAATTTCGCAAACCAATAAAAACAGTTAAAATCAATAAAGTTTTCTTATAATTTAAGTAACTTCCAATATTACTCTTACTAATTACACTAAACTCTAATATTATACGGAGTATTAATTATTTCTCTCACCCACTATCCTTATTAATTATGAGCATACATGAAAAAAGTAACTAATGCATTTTGGAAACAAGTAAATGTCTTATAAAAATAACCAAATACAATTGTTAGTTGGTGTCTTATAATAAGGATCAGATGGAGTATTAGAGTTTAGTGCAATTAGAAGGGGTAATATTGAAAGTTACTTAAATTTTAAGATAACTTTATTGATTTTTGTTTTGTATAAGAACACAGATGTTTAGCCCTACTGGACTAGTATATTGATATATGATCGGTTAACCCTCTCCTAGATATCCATGGATTGGATACCTATAAGAATAGTGGATCACTTTTACACAACTAGGCGTTAGTCAAATGAGTGGGGTATGTGCATAGTGATGACAAAATGCTAATCGAGAGAGAGTGTGCATACCTTTAGGGCTAGTTTGGTTTTAGGGAGGGGGAGGGAGGGAGAGGGGGAGGGGCTAATCTTTGGTCCCCTCTTTACACATAAACTTTTCAATATTTCAAAAATATACTCTCAACAAAAAGGAATATTCCTTTCATTAACGATAATGATTTGGCCATTTCCCTACTTTCCACTCCCTTCCTCCCACTCCCTCCCCTCAAACCAAACATGCCCTTAGGGTTTTTCTTACTTATAGAGTGTACCTTAGGATAGGGTTTGAACTTGTGGGCCTCTTGTGCCTCCAAGCCCCAACATTGTTCCGCCATGTCTATGTCACATAGATGGTGCTTTGTTAGGTCATATGTATGTTGAGTGGGCCTCATATATATAAATCCATAACAACTTTAACAATGTGAATTGTTAGGTTGTGTCTTATAATAAATACCAAAGAAAGTAAAAAAAAAATAGACGAGCTTCTCAAAGAAGGATCCATCTCATCTGTTCGTAAATGGGCGCAAGCGTGTGAAAGTAGTTTATTTTAAGTTTTTAACCTCGTAGTATATACGTATGGACTTTGACCCACGAGGTCAAACGAGAAATGTTGACCACGTTTTTAATGTTATGCAGCCCGCCATTCTGGTCTCCTATATAAACCCAACATCCACAATCCTCGTTTCTTAGCTCTCACGTTACATTCTCAAATGTATCAGCGACTGAAATTCTGAAAATTTCCGCTAAGCCTGCGCACGTGCAGAGCAACAGAGAGCAGAGTAAGAAGAACATGGAAGGTTTCTTTCCCGACAAATTTCTGGACGATGCTTTCTCGGATGAATCTATTGAAAACCAGAATGCTTTTCTTCGGTTTACAGAGATTGAGACTCGCCAAAAAAGCTTTCTTGTCGGATCGAGTTCCCAGAACTCCATTGTTGAAGACCAACCTCCTCCTCCTCCTCCTCCTGCTAAACAGAGTGATTTTCTTCAGTATGGTGATTGTCTCAGATCTGGGCTGGGGCAAGAAAGTTCTCAGAATGTGTTGAATTCAAATGAAGGTGCTTTTGTTCAATACAGTGAGGAACCAGAAATGGGATTGGGGCAAGAGAATTCATGTTGCATTAACACGAAAGATCATGGCCATGGAGCTTCCCCTGCTGAAAATCCAAGTGCTTCTGTTCAATACAGAGAACTACCCAGAACAGGGAACGGTCAAGGAAGTTCAAATGCTATGAACATGACAACGAAAATGATTGATTACTTGACAAGAACTTGTTCTACAGAGAGAAACAACGTGGCAGAGTATGAAAGAGATCGAGGTTTCAGGCATATGATTAACGAGAGGATGAGAAGGCAGAGACAGAGGCAGTGTTGCTTGGCCCTGCATTCTATATTACCATTTGGAACAAAGGTATATTCAAACTTGTCAATCCCTTTTCTCACTAATGAAAAAATTTCTGATGTTATGTTTTCTCTGTTTCTATGGGCAGAGCGACGTTAATTCAGTGGTTCAAATAGCAGCTAAGGAGATTCAAAAGCTGGAAGCTTGCAGGGAAGAATTGAAGAGGCAAAATGCAGGGCTTGAAGAAAAACTTAAAGGCGAACAAGGAAACAGAGTTGAGTTGAAGATGGCTTATCCTACATCTCCAATGGATTCAATGCTTGAGACTCTGCAATTATTAACAGAGCTTGGAATGAATACCAGAAGCATCACATCAAATTTCTCACATGAAGAATTGTTTGCCTCGTTAGAGATTCATGCCAATGTAACTATCCCTATCCCTCCCTTTCCATTTTAGAAATTACAATTCAATGTGTTGGATATGAAGTTTGATAATCTCTTGCATGTTAAATAGGATTATAATTCATCACATTGGAATTCTATTGAAAAGTATGTGGATTTGTTTGAGTGAAGAAGTCGTATGCCATTCATGACTAGGTCTACTTATTGTGTCATATCTGCTATAAAAAAAAAATAAAACATAAGAAGACAGAGCCAATTATCTGTTTAGAGTGCCACTAGTTATAAATTTTATGTCTTATAGTAATATTGATATTTATTAATAAAATAAAGTGAATTTATAAGACCTGCCTTAGACAACATTTGATTGTTTATTTACAAATATGATATTGAATGTTAGACCAAGAGTCTCATTCTCATACATCTCTTCATTGATAGGACGGTCAATTTAGTAATAATCATATTTTTAAAAAAAGTAGGTAATTAATAAGATATGAAATTTCATCAGTATTTAATAAATAAGTATTTTTATTTTATGAAATTTGAAATAGGACCAACTTTATGCACTTTCTCTATTTTAGATTGGTCAATTTTTTTTGAACAAAAAATAAATATTGTGGCATCTTAACAGTGTTTGATATTGTATTCTGACTTCTTCGTGACTTTTATTGATATGTAGTACTATTATTTTTATCAATCTTAGAGTACTTTTACCGTCCTACACGTGTTGTTTCATAATTGAAATAATGCTGATGAAGTCATTTTCATTGCGGAAAAGGAAGAAGCTGGAGTAGAAAGGGAAAATGAAAGGAAGCTTCCTTCTCATGACCGAGAAATTTTCAAAAGGCAGCGACTATGAATGAATGAAATAGACCACAACTGAGATTGATATCAAATTTTGTAAATTACATGTATTAGTAATTAGTCATTGAAACACATCGAAGTGTCATTTCAGTTCCACATTTGTGACTATGTGTACAGTAATTTAATTTCAACGTTTTGACTGAGATTTCACACATCATAATGAATTATCCTCTTTTTGAGCTCCGATACATTGCCACTATGGAAAACGCTGAGCCTATGACATTGTGATTCGAAAATGTTGTATCACGGGTTCTGAATTGGAAGTGATTTTTTTTTTTAAAAAAAATAATACTGGAATTAAAATGTTAACGGAGACAGTTTGGAAAAGCCATATGTCATTTTGATCCCAAATGTAACCTCCACACTCACTCCTTCCATCCTCTAAGATTGAGTCATTGACGGCTACTTTGATGAAGTTCTCTTCATGTTGATTCCAATTTGCATGAGAACCATTGATCCTCTTCTCCTTATCATCTTTAATGAGAATATCCTTATCCGAATATGCTCTAAAGAAACTATATTGTACATTCAGTCTCATATCAGTCGCCTTACAATCAAACAACTTTTTACAATGTGATACCCTTACATCCCAATAAAGATACCCAAACAAAGTTGGCCACAAAATCTTCTTCGTATATTCTTTGCCAATTTCATGAGTCAGATTCCATTTGATCCAATCTGCCCCCTGTAAAGAAGAGAATATATTCCATTTTTCCAATTTAACCACTAATTCCCAGCAGTCCCTGATAGTAGTGCAATCCCGCAACATATGCATTAAGTCTTCATCCATCTCGCATCTAAAAGGGAAAGAAGCATACGTCTCCAATCCTCTCTGCATCCTTAACTTCAATATGAGTTTTTCCATAAGCAGCTAACCACATGAAAGATTTAACCTTCTACAAAACATACAATCTCCATATAATCTTCCATATGTTATCTGCAACCCGTCGAGTACTTGATAAAAGAAAATGATATGCCGAGTTGACTAAGAAACAACTATCAATAGATGGTTTTCAGTATATTTTGTCCTCTCCTCTCTCATCACATGGGGGTGCACACAGACAATTTGATTAATTGCATAGGAAGGCAACCAATACTTCATCTTCCTTTTGTTCCACTCTCCCCCTTCCATCATGTACTAAGCCATACTCTCATTTCGATTAATAAGATGTTCATAACCCTGAACCAAATCAATGAGAGGCCTGTCGACGCCAGACCAATTGCCCATCCAAAAAGACGAAGATCGACCATTCCCAATTTTTCTCCCAATACCATTTCAAAACTTTTCCCAAACAGTGTTGATTCCTCCCATATTAAGGACGAGCTCCTTTGCTTCTTAACCATCTGGAATCTCATCATCACCACAACTATACTTAACTCTAAGCACTTTCACCCATAAGGCCTCTTTGTTACATATAAGTCCCCAACACAGTTTCATGGTAAAGGCTTTATTATGTTTCCCTAAATTCCTAATTCCTAGCCTTCTTGTATTCTTTTCTTGTTGTACCTAATCCCATGAGATTAAGTGTACCTTACGACTTTCTTCAATATCCCCCCATAGGAAACCTCTATTGCTCTGTTCCAGTTCCTTGACTATATGCTTCAGGAGCAACATGGTCTGCATGTAGTACATGGGTAACGCTGTTAGCACAGCCTTGATGAGGGTAGTTTTACTAGCAAGGTTCAGATATCCTCTCTTCCACCCAAACAATCTCTTCTTAGTTTTCTCACTAAGTGGTGCAAATGTTAGATAAGAAGCTCTTTTATAGATAATTGGAACACCCAAATATTTTTCCAAATATCCTGTTAATCCAACCCCCATTGTCCTACTTAAGACTATGATCCTCGACGAATGGACATTTCAGAAGAAACATATCTTAGTATTTTCTCTATTCATTTTCTGTCCTTATACTCTGCAAAAGAGATTCAAACACTCAAGCATAGTCTCCACTTGAAAGTTGGATGCTTCTCCAAAGAGGATCAAGTCATCAGCAAAGAATAGATGAGACAATGTTGGCCCTCTTGTATTAAGCCTAATAGGAGTCCATAACCCATCATCAACTGCATGTTGTATTATATGATGAAGTCGAAGATCACATCTTGTATTAAGCCTAATTGGAAGTGAAACTTGAAACTGAGGAAACAAATAAATGAGTGATGAGCTGTAAAAGGCATCACATCTCAATTTAAAATCTTAGACTCAAGTTTATGGGTTATTCCGCTCTATTTCCCATATCAGCTCAAGCCTACTCACACTTGTGTATCCTAATAACATTTTAACATATTACTTGTCATACATAAAATCTTAAGATTTAAGTTTATGAGCGATTTTTTTTTATTATATATTACTCATTAAGCTCAACTTTTTGTGATGTTCCACTTTTCACATTAATTCAAGTCCACCTATAGGTTAAGAAAGTATTTATTTGAGAAAAAATAAAACAGAACATAAGATAAAACAACTCCTTAATCATTTTTTAAAAAGTTAACCGCAAGATATAAATAATTCAAATCATAATCTATATTGGCTAAGCTATCTAGATGCAATTTAAGTGGAGAGAAGTCGTTTCTGACCAACAAACTTGCATGCAAATTGAATCCAATCCCTTGCATATGCCGTGATACAGAATCCAAGTAATTGTCTCTGTCATGTTTTTGTTTCTCCAAAGTCCAAACACATCACATGCATTTATTTTTTAAAATTTGAGTATTATGAATTGCAGATAAAGGTGTTATAAACTTATAATCTTGACATTCTGGGAACATAAAGCAACTGGGAAGAGGAACATCGTTCATGAAGGTGATCACACAATTCTTTTTTCATCTTTCAATTTCTTATGAAGAAGTAAATACTGGCAAAAGAGTCAAAATTTTAATCTGCACAGACCAATACTTATAATTCCCAACTTTTAAACAATTGCTTCCAAACCTAACATTATTTTCTTTTGGATCTTTTCCATCATATCTTCTTCAGATGGAAGGCCTTCCCCAGCTTTTGAGCTCGTGCTCCACCATGCTATGATTTCTTCCTGTACAAGACAAGAGCACTGTATTAAGATGAAGTGTGCATCCAAATCAATTATTAGAAAACCATTACTTCAACAACTATAATTACCATCTGCTTACAAAAGAAGTAAAATCTTGATTTGAACTAGAAGTAAAATCTAATCCCATCCAGCGCAGTTCATAAGAGCTAGAAAAGTTAACACTACTGGCATAGGGTATTACCTCAAGGAATTCTTGATTTGAAATATACTGACTTTCAACTGTACAGTCGATCCCCCCTACACTCACATAAATAGAAGTTCTAGTATCCTGCTGTGAATTCTGTTTATGTGCCTCTGTAAATGCAACAAAAGGGAATGAAACCGAAGAAGCGTTTCAAGGATTTCGATAATTTAGTCCAAAGATGTCTCAATAATAAACAGTACATCAAGTTATACATACCATTTATAGAGGCCACATAGTATCCAGTTCCCCCTAGACCTTCTTCCCACTTCCCTAGCCGCAGCCGCAAGTAAAAGCCATTAAGGTGTGATAGTGACATAGGAGAGCTAATCCATCTGGAAGTAAATGGCATCATGTCAAATACTATTTGAAGTTGAAAAGAACAAAGTCCAAGACAAGTAAACAAGGCATATGTGTTTTGATTATATTGACTCCTCAAAACATTTACAGTGATAGTTTGGTATGCAAAAAACATTGTTATCCTCTTCAAATTATATCCTGCATTTGGTGTCATTGGACTCCATGTCTGAGAAGAATTCTCAGTGAAGAACGTTCGCTCGGTAAAGAAAACAATATCAGTATAGACAATCTTTTAAATTTCAATCAATAGCAAGAGGCATCATCAGTAAAAGAATACACACCATACAGGTATCTTACATATTACTATGCCATATTAATCAATATTTTCTGGCTGATGACTAAATTACACACCACCGAGTTACTAATTGTATTGCAAGGAAAAAGGTGTTAAGGATGACCAGATGATGAGATCAATCCAAACCATGGTGCCGTAGAACAATATAAGACTATCATATTTTCCTCTGAAACAGGTTTTCTAATGTCAGAAGATGAACTATTTGGCTCCTTAATCTACATTTCAAAACTGTCATAAATTACGTCTCCATTATGCAATAAACAAGGATCACAGCATCATAAACAATAACTAATTTAAAACACGAAATGGCTTAACATAAGCTACTAGGAATGCATTACTTACTTCAGGATATCAGTGCGGGATAAACGAAGCTTTTTCACTGCATAAAAGATTTTTTCTGGTACATCTGAGGTTTTTCTTTCTACAAAGCAAGATGGAGGTCTCATAGAACCAAAATATTTCTTAATTGATACATTAGACCACATCTTATCAGAGGTCATAACTTCATTTAATTTCCGCTTCAAGTTAAGAGTTTTCCTTAGTGGGGAATCAGTTTCATCATTCTTAGGACAACCAGATATATATTGGTTTCCTTCATCATCCATAGGCAACTTGGGAATCTCTCTATTTCCTTCAGTAAACTGCATTCTACTGGGCCTACTATCATTCACCAAAGCATTAACTCCCAGTTTGTGTTTCCCTCTTGAGATGGAGGTGGGACATGAAATAGCCCAGTGATTGGGTCGAAAGCATTTAATGCAGAAACATGGCAGTGCCTCCAACCCCACATGTGAATTCAGTTTCTTTAGGAGATGTGGCCGTTCAGTTCCAGAGATTTCTGAGCAATCACAAAGTTGATTGCCTTTAGTCTCACAAAACAAACAGGTAATCTTTCCCTTACTGGCTTTATCTGTTGTTCCATTTGATGATATGATATATTTGATGGAATCCAATCTCCTTGCAAAAGTAGAAACCATTGGCTCTGAATTTCTGAATCTTTTGGAAGGCCACAATGGATTGAATTTATGCATTGAACTATCGTGAACCTTATCATCCATAGTAACATTGTAAGCCTCTTTATTTATGGAATGATTCTGTAATTCTTTAGCCTCATCAGCAGATTGCTCTCTATGATTCTCTTCAATCTTGTACTCGTTTGAATAAGCAGTGTGCTTATGGGAATGGGGAAGCCTTGAACAATCACTGGAGTCTGCCTGGGTCCCACCACCCCGTATAAGGTGATCAGAGATTTTTAGGGGGGCAATTGGTCTTGGGAAAAATCTACTTATCCACTGACTTCCCAGAGTATCACTTCTGTAACAGCAGTTGTTTACTTCCTTCCTCTCTGACAGCACAGAGGAATCAAGAAATTCGGTATTATTTTTTTGTCCACCTAAGGATGAACTTGATGTTTTTCCTTCTCTCTCCTTGCTGCTTTCATGAGAGTTAGCAAAATTTACAGGTTCATTCTTAGGATGGGATGATGGGCCAGCTTCATATCTCCACCTAGATCTTTCACTTTCATCCAAATTCAAATGTTGTCTGTAAGGGGTATCATTCTCCACAAAACATGTTATTGAAGTAGAGTCTATTCCATGTACCTTGTTTTCTTGATCAAGATTTTTAGAATCCTCTCCTAAACGTCCTAAACGCTTCAAGGTTGGAGAACACATGGACTCAAAAAAGAATTGAAAGCCTGTATTTTTTGGTTCAGGATTTTGATTTCTATTGAATGTGATAAGTCTCTGATCAGGCCATTGATGAGCTTGATCTGGATACGCAAGAGTATGAGCCAAGCAGCTTCTTGCTTCTTGAATTGACAGTGAGAATCCTTTCATCATGTTAGATAACCAGTTCGTGAAGGAGCTATCCTGTTTAGCAAGGGAATTGGATGAAACTTCTTGTGTTTGTTTTCTGAATCTTTTATTCCCAACCATCAAATCCTGTTGGAAGTTCAATCTCTTGCCTGTGGAAAACTGTCCACTACTGTTACAGCAGCTTTCAACACTCTCATGGCTTTCTTCGTCATCCTTTGATGAAAACTTTACATTAATATCCCCATTGGATAATCCCTTCTCCTTTTGTTTCCTCTTAAACATACGAATTTTTCTGTTACTTGGTGAATGAAGACCTGGAAGATTCTTATCATCCTGAGATTTGTCTGTAATCTGTTTAGATTTTGAGACCAGATCTCTGCTTGTTGCACCACTGATAGCTTCACAGTTGAAAGCTTGTAAATCATTCTCAGCAGTTGATTCCCGTTTTTTGAAACGATTTCTGGTACGAGAAGTTAATTTAGTTCTGGGAGCACCAAAACTTTTATACTCAATTAGTGGATAAGCCTTGGCAGACGAAGCGCTGTCTGTTTCAAAGGCCTGATTTTTAACACTTATATCTCCACCTCCACAAGTCTGATCTCTTGATAGTGGATTTTGCTCCATACTAGGTTCATGTTCATCTTCTAGTGGCAATAAATTATCAAACTGCACTTTGTCAATATGACCTGCAAGAAAATCATGACACAGAAAAATATTGAAGGCATGCACAAAAGGAAGAACTTCCATTTTTTACTTAAACAGAAAGAAATAATTTAATGACTAGGAATCTACGCTCTTAGAGAGAACGCCTACTAAAATTCTTGGGAATTTTGTTCCTATTATTGTCAAAATGTTCCAAGCAAGATAATGAAAATTTCCTCAAACCAGAGAAATGATGAGGAAAAGATTTACCTAAGGAAGTAGAAACTCTCTCTTTGTTTGCTTCAGATATTTGAGTAGCACCAGCATTTACTTGGTCACAAGAATTCCTTTCTGAAGAGCTCATTTCTTCCATATTACCTTCAGATCCTGCCATCCCAGATTTTTGTGGAATTGAGAAGATAGTAACTAGCAGAGAAGTAAACAAACAGGTAGAAGCTATTTTATTAATTTCCTAATCAGGATAGCTGACATGTTTTTTTTTTTTTTTTTAAGATTTAATTGTTACCT
This sequence comes from Acacia melanoxylon, assembly GCA_019022615.1. Classification (NCBI taxonomy): domain Eukaryota; kingdom Viridiplantae; phylum Streptophyta; class Magnoliopsida; order Fabales; family Fabaceae; genus Acacia; species Acacia melanoxylon. The sequence continues at coordinate 11,788,692 of JAFJYJ010000011.1, forward strand.
GTGTCTTGTTCTTCGTGTTCTTTACACTCAGGCTTGGCACCTGAATCACTTGTGAGATCCTTTGGAGGAATATCATTACCAGAAATATCACTTTTTATGGACACAGCAGCTATAGGTTTTGCGAAAACATCATCTACTGGTTTATCAGTGGAAGATGCCACACCAAAAATGCTGTCTGGCACGCCGAGAAAAAAGTTCCTTGGTCCAACATCCCAAAAGAGGGATGTCTTCTCATCAGTAAAGCTCGAATCGGCATATTTAAGACTCAAACCTTTGCCTGGAGACCAAACTAGTTCCGATAAGGGGCTGTTGGCAACAAATCTCATGCCTAATTTGGAAACTGCATTTGCACCTGCACCTAGGCCAGTTTTCAGGATGCACTGGTTAGAATAATTCATACCACGTTGCAAATCTATCTTTGGTCCCACTTCCTCATTTCCAGCTTTCATGTTTAGAAGGATAAAATCTGCATACGTAGCTCCTGACATATGATTGCAGTTCAAATTAGCCTTCTTATTGATCAATTTGCAATACTGCAAATGAGCAGAACTCTTTAAGAAAATTTAATTCCCTGGAAAAAAGACGCTAAATGTAGATATGTTAGTCCCAGTAACACTATTATTAATTTTCTCCTTCCAATATTAGGGTCTTGATATCATCATGGCGTTAGTTCTATTACTGTAGTAGACAACAAATTGAGGTGAATTCTCACAAACATGTGCAAGTAGGATAAGTGATCTTTAGTACTTTCTCTTCCTTAGGATCAAAGTAAACTGAATTACTTATTCGTCTTAAAAGCTGGTCTTAATCTTGAATGAGAAGTATGGAGATTCACAACGTCAATTATAAAGCTTCTCCAATTCAGGAAGACATCATCATATAAAGCAATTTCACTAACGATAAAGTATATAAAAAAAGGTGAATCCATCAACGTTATTCCTGACTATGATTGAAACAAAGCAAGTCGCAGCAAACAGCACCGCATTAGCAATTGAAGATTAGATAAAGCTACAGGCAGAGAAAAATTACCACTGTTATTTAGCAAGACAAAATCACACTCAATAAGAAATCAGGGCAATTCCTAAAACATTTCGCCAATTTTACAAGCAAAGTGTAGCAGAAGAAGAGAAGAGAAATGTGAAGAAGAATGGGAGAAACACACCTTTTATATTTAAACACAGAGAGAGAGAGAGAGAGAGAGAGAGAGAGAGAGAGAGAGAGAGAGAGAGAGAAGCCCAAGAACAGTGATGGTGGTGCAAAAGGGGATATGCTTGAGTCAGGGGAATTTCTAAGTTAGCCAAAGAGGGAAAGAAAAGGAGAGATTTTGCAATATGTACCTTCCAGATTCCACTATGCACTGACTTGGGTTCAATGAAGGTAGTATTAAAACTGTGGAGGAATGTGAGGCTGAGCATGTGCCACGCGTACAGCTCCAAGTTGGAGTTTCAGTACAAATGGGATGAAAGATTTTGCTGTGGCTGCTGTGATTAGTGTCACTTCAATCATTTCCAAGATCAGCGGTAAAGTCCATGTCGGAAATTGCAGCCATTTTATTGGATTTTAGTTTATTGGACAAAATAAAGATCATCCTTTCCCGTCATCTATTTGTTTTCTTCATTTTTATCTTCTTTTTGTTCGTTGGCACTTGCATTCACATGTAGTGAAGCTTCCCTATGTAAATGTCGATTTTTTTGGGGACCTAATATGCAAATGTGGATTCATCTATTCAGTACTTTAAACTTAAAAACATAAAATAGTTATTTATTAGTTATATTTTACAGTGTATTATTGGATATGATATAAATGACATGGCATTTTCAGAATATCTTTTAATTTCTTAAAATCATATTTATTTAAAAAATTAAAATACCAAACAATAATGGTAGAAGAGAAAAGAAATCTCTCCAACATGATGGTTTAATTTACCTTTCAAATTTAATATTAATGTCCCCCCTCCGGGTCCTTTTTTTCTTGCCAACCCTTATAGAGTGTTTTTTTGTTAAAAAGAAAAAAATCTTAATTCATAATACTACGTATAAGTCAACCACTTATATTACTACCATAATTTATTATGAGAAGATTTGAGATCTAATCTAATTTTTCTCTGAACTGTTAAATATGAATAAAGTTTGAAAAATATTTTATTCTCAGAAAGTTAAATGTGAATTATATACAGCAAAATGGAAAATGAAAAACATGTGTTTGGGGGCAAATGGTAAGGGTAGCAATAAATAAATAGGGTGCAATTATTTGATTTGGACGAGAGGGTTTTGAATGTGAACCACAAACCTCCTTGGCATTTGCCTCATGTTTTGGACCATTCTGCATTATCAGCTTCTGTTATGTCTTCACCCAACCCCAAAGTCTTTGTCCCTTCATTTAATTCCCACATCCCGTTTCACATCTCCCAGCAGACCAATTCCTAATTTTCCAAACAAGTCACTACTTCTTCTTTTATTTCTTGTAAGAACATAATAATTAAATTACACGGTTTAAATAAAATTTAAAATTAATTTTTTTTTTTTTTTTTTTTAAGTATACTTTTATTTATGAGGAGGCAAGAAGGAAACAGAAATAGTAGTAATTAAAGAAATTAAAGAAAATATAGTTTAAGAAAAAGATAAAAAAGAGGAAACAAATTATTAAGGGAAAAAATGAAAAAAAAAAAAAAAAAAAATCAAACGGTGGGATAGTTTTAAGTAAAATATTATAAAAAGGATAAAGATAATTCAAATTTCAGGCTTTTACAAAAATTATGATATGAGAAATTTCATTAAATTAAATTATAGTACAAGCAGAACATATGTTTCATCACCAATGATATGCAATAAAATATTAAAAAAAAACAACTAACAAACCATACTATCTACAATTTTGTGTGAATTATATAATTTTGACTTGAGTTAACTATGTTTATAAATAAAACTTCACAAAGGGAACGTTACATCAAAATGCTAACCAAGCAAAATTATTTTAGACAAATGATGGATGGCTTTGTTGGGAGGATTTTCTTGTAAATTTGATTCATTCATTTTTAGTATAAACGACAAATGATCCCAGTACAGTGCAACTCAATCAAACTTTTAAACAATTGATAACCAAGCAAATTTCTTACATACGGCATAAAGTGGGAAAAATAATTAGATCTATTCATTATTTGCAAACAACATAATTTATTTAAAATGCTCTAGTTCTATATTAATATTAATATTGAAATGTTCGATATTGATATTAAATAAATACAGAAACTTTGGACAACTTTTTTTTTTTTTTTTTTTTTTTTTTTAAAAGGAGATATCAGTTCTTGTTGGCAAGCATAGAATTGCTTCATTTTTCACACTTACTTGTCTTGGAAGTTTTTACTTAAGGACAATTTTGCTCATCAAGTTTTTCGGGGGTAATTTAGTCCTAGTAAGTGTGAAAAATGAAGCAATATTACCCTATTTGTTATCCCAATTAATTTTGACCATTAGTTGATCAAATATATCGAGCTGATAGTTCCCAAGTCATCCATGTTATTTTCGTTAAAGTGCAAATTCGCCCCAAAATTTTTAAATCTAATTTTGGAAAAGATGAAAAAGATGACATATAGATTTTCAACGTATATTTAACACCTTAAAAAAATGACGACATATTAACTGTCAACTCAGTATATTGAGTCAAAATTAATTAAGATAACGATCAGAAAAAAATTGCTTTATTTTTATACTTCCAAAGCAAAATTACTTGGAAAAACTTTTAGAGCAAATTTATCTGTTGACAAAAACTTTTAGGGCAAGAATTAAAACTTAGTCTACTACTACGAATCTGTGGATCTGATCAAGCTACGCCCTACCTCCTATATTTATTATAAGACATATTTGTAAAATTAATTTTAATTCTAGATGTAAGACAAAATTTTCATATTTATTAATATTTTCTTAATTTACTTCTATTATTGCTCCAACAGTAATAATTATAAAGGAAATTGAGAGAAAGAATTAAGGAAAATAAGTATGATGCTTTAGAAAATACTTCATGTTAATTAAACTATCTTCCTTAATATAACCAAATTAGATAATATATCTTATATTAATATTAATGACATACGGGAGTAATAGATAAAATCAATCGCACAAGTGCATCATGAAACACAAATGAATATAGTGTTATAGATTACAATTATAACATAATGAACCTAGAAAACGAAAACAAACACTATCGTTTACTAGATTCTAGACCACTCAGCCCCGTGCAATTCTGCGCCCAGCACCCACTAACAATGCTTTCCCTACAGCACCACCGTGAATACCCAAAACCAGAGCAACAGTCCCACCAATGGCCAACCACTTCCAGTCCAAGCCGGGACCATCCGGTCTTCTAGTATTCCTAAGGGCCCGATCTCTCTCTTCCTGTTCTAAAGAGGGCTCTGAAGAATCCACATTGACTGCAGAAATCTTGGTTGTGATTCTTGCATTCAGTGCGCATCTTGACAAGGATGCCCCTGTTTTCCTAGCATTCTGATAGGCTCTCATTCCAGAGTGAAGTTTCTTAACGGCCCCCCACATCCCGTGGCGGACGCCCAGCTTCGCAACGTCTTTAGGGATCCCCATGTCTTCATAATGTAAAAGGGTAACCTCACAGGCAGACATCTGTCCATCTCCTTTGCGAGATTCCACTGCAGCAGTTTTGTTTTTATACATGTTCAGGAGATGAAATACCATTAACCCGTAAGTTACCATCAAAAAGCAAAATCACAGTAAAGAGAAAATTGTCAACGATTCTTACCAGGTTTGATGACCCAACTAGAAAAATAAAGATCCACTCGTCTGGGCTTGTCCCGCTTGGGTAAACTTGGATAAGGCACCCCCTACAACAATGAAGCTGAACAGTAAGAAACCTAGTGCTTGTGTGTTTGATGACCTCCTTTCTAATATGTTATTATCACCAAGAAATATTAAAGCACAGCAAATCAAAGGAAAAAATAAATAAGTTTGCTATCAAGTTTTCTTACTAGTAATATACAACAGCATTATTTTAACACCACAGATTTTCACTCTAAACACTAAGGCTGTTAGGTACGAGGAATTTGGAGGGGAAGGGAGGGGAGAAATTTTTTTTTGAGAGTTGGATTTAAAAAAATTAAAGAAGTAGGGATATAAATTTTAACAAAGATAAAAAAGTAACAATAATTAATTAAAAACTTTAAACCCCACTTCTCTAATATTTTTAAATTGGGTTAAGGTGCAGATGACCAACAAAATTTTACTCCAAGAGCGCCCACTACAAAATTTTAAGTTGACTAAAAATACCAAAAAACTTTTAAAAATGTAAAGTTAGCACAACACCGTTAGAAAAAAATCAACGTTAGTTAAAATCACAAACTTGTAAAGGTTAATGCGAGATTGACCAACAAAACACCAACACCAAAAGTTTTTTACTCGGGAGCGCCTAGCTCAAAAAAGTTTTTAAGTGGACCTAAAATATTTACTTGTTACATTTGTGATTTTTGTTGCATTCACTCTTTTCAATACATACCCCAATGTATATGAATAGTCGGATTTTGGATGGATTGCACATGAACTTGCCTGGACCCCCCAATCATGTGCATTGGGGTTAGAAAGAATGAATGTAACAAAAAAATCACAAATGTAACAAGTAGATATTTTAGTTCCACTTAAAAGATTTGTGTTGGGTGCTCCTGGAGTAAAATTTTGTTAGCTAATTTGCACCTTAACCCTTAAAAGTTTGTGATTTTAACAGGCATTGACTTTTTTCTAACGGCGTTGTGCTAACTTTACATTTTTAAATTTTTTTTGGTATTTTTGGTCAACTTAAAACTTTTTAGTGTAAAGTGCTCTTAAAGTAAAACTTTGTTGGCCAATCTACACCTTAACCCTTTTTAAATTTAACTCAAAAGTTTTTTTCCCTCCACTCACTATCCCTCCCCTCTCCTTATACCAAACAAGCCCTAAGAGAATGCAAGTTCCATTTCAATTCCAGGTTTTAATTTATCGGTTGAGAGAAAATGGCATCCCAATGCTCTTCATGACTTTGATGTTCAACACAACCTGTATAGTTGAGTTACCACGAATCTAAAACCCACAACCCAAACAGTCACGATTAAGGAGATTTCAATTCCAGTTACTATCCAATGTTCTTCTTCCCACTCAGATTCTCATTCAGGCCTCTCAAGGCTATTCCTAGATCAGAGGAACAATGTTATGATCGCACTCTCAGAACCCCAATAAGACATCGCAACAAATTCCTTGATGTTGTTGTGAATCAGAAAATGTGACCTTAGCACAGTCTAGATAGGAAGAAAGGAAAGAACTCTTGATGGGCCCCCGGGGGAGGGGGTTTGGTTTGCTGGGGATGAGAAAAGACAGAAGGCTCGAAGGAAGGAAAAGTTAACAGAGTTGTTAGCAGGACGGCGATGTTAAAGAAAATAACCCAAGTGTCTATTTTTAACAGAAGAACCAAGTAACAAATATACACGTAATTTATACAAGTTTTGCCTAAATATCATATTATGACTCATTTACTAAAAGAAATGAGAAATTGATCATATAGGAGATTTTGTCTTGTAATTCATGATGCACTTCTGGCTCCCATTTAAATCAAAGTGAAAAATTTAACCTCCCACAGAAATATTTTTCGATGAATGCAGAGGGAGCCATGGTGAGATGAAAAGAAACAAAGTCAAGAGCAAAGGAAAAAAACTGGGTAAATGGTGTTTTAATCCAGTACCTTTGTCACGCAGTAGTATGAATTTCCAGCCTCCCATATTCTTCGGGCAATAACATATTCTCGATCACTGCAGAAAAAGGGGAACTGCAGATTGGTTGAACAAATGGGGCATGAGAAAACAATATGGCCACAAACAATTTGCACAACTAGTACCTTTAGTTCTTTGGCCCAGGTACCTTTTTTATCCAGTGAACAATCATTGTCCCTGTCGAAGGGCATTCCTCCAAAACCTTGCAGTATGCCAACATAGGATCCCATTTAGGACGAAAGTTATCATCCCAGAAGAAATCCCTGACCAACTCTAGCGTCACATCTTCAAAGATGGTTCTACTGCGGTAAACTGTAGGACCAGTCTGATAACAAATTCAACATCAGCAGATAATATCATTTTAGCTTAAAACTGCACAAAAGTAAATTAAAAACAGCTAACAGGCTTTAAATGCGAACTCATGAATGCTGATCAATCCCTTTTCAACAAGGAGGAAAATGTGTAGCATAAAAACACATAAAATTTCTCTCCAATAATACAGGAGATGTATGTTTGCATCCAATCATGTGAAGGAAATAAATTAAACAAATATCAAAACTCAGAACCAACCTCAGGCTCATGACGCCAAGCTTGATAAGCCATGTTCGGAGTTGACCTCTCCATCAAGCTTTGCCAGTCCATCACTCCAACCTTCCCTTCAAGAAGGTGAAGGAGATGTTTCAAATCATCCTCAGTAACATCCGGCTCTCTCTCTCCAGCTTTAACATTGGACCTAATGCACGTGTCCCAGCCCAATTTTAACAAGAATAAAACACTCCATTCCTCCTTAAGTAATAACTAATCAAAACATACAAGCATGCTAATTATGAGCAGATATAATCAAAAGCAAATACACAAGAATTAAACACTCTCTTCTTCCACAAGTAATACAATTGCAATACAAGAGTTAGTAATATTCCATTAGCTTTTGAGCAATTAACTTCTAAAGTTAATTTTTTTTAAAAATAGAAAATAAACAATCTAAAGGTGAATCGTGAACAGACAGACTGGGACACGAGAAAAACAGTGCAGCGTGCGCAGTTTCCAACTTTGCCAGCTTTACCACTCGAGTTTAAAGTAGGAATTGTCAAAGTTACTGATCCAATTATTCATTGTCAAGATGGCCTCGGGCATGAATAGAATACGGGAATCTGGTCTGGTAGAAGTAAAGAACAAAGACAGTCGGTGATTAGGAGAGAAGACTATGGAGGAGAACAAGAAAATCATTTAATAACAAATTTATATGTTCTGTCAACTTAAACATCGAGTCAAATTTTAGCCATCAGATTAATTCAACTATGCATCGAAACCATTCTTCACCCACTACGTTAACAGGGCATTCACAATTTCAAAAGCGAATGCTGGGGGATACATCGAGCAAAATACGTGCTTAACCAAAATGGCTAGCTCATCAACAAATGTACTTTGTTCAACCTCACAAAACCATTTATCAGCCACCGACACTCAGATTATGGAAGATACGCACTTTATCAATGATAGCTGCGCCATTGTTGCCGTATCGATCGACAGGTTAAACCATACATACGAATGGGTTTTCACAAAATTCATTCCTCGAGGCTCAAACCAGAAATTCAATTCAGCAGAACTCATGTCCTTGATATAGTATCTTTGAAGTCAAATCAATCTGACAAAAAGAAAAAATAAATAAGCACCTACCCTGTAGCCTCAATGCTTCCCTCTCCAAGCTTGGGCATTGCCGCCGCTACTTTCTCCTGTTCCGGGGGCCATACAGTTTGTCCTTTGCCCTTCCGATTGAAATTGGACCAGATTGAACGGCAAATGGAGAACGCAGACAACGCTGTAAATGCCAACCACAACCGCCGAGCGCCAAATCCCGGTGGAGCCGTCCAGAGGTACCGAAACTTACCACGGAGGCCGAGGAACACAATTCCCGTCCACCGGGGCCTCCAGGACCAGCCGATAAGCATGCCAATCATGACGGCGAGCCAAATCGGCACTGCACACAGCAGAATGTCGACTAATGTCTCGGTTATCGAAGGTTTCTTCAAAAAATCCATAAGATCAAAAAAAGGCTCTCCCATTTTGCCGGTTGATAAAATTTTCCCGAGAAAATAAGCAGGAAAATTGACCCAAGAAACTGGAAGATCGCTTTCTTTCCTCTCTATCTCACCATGAGCAAACAAATTCGAACTACATGGATCATCTCAATCCGGGAACGAAAGCGTGATCATGTTTCGTGATTAAGGGTGATAGGATGGCGTGGATGGCTACCCGCCGTCGATGCGCTGAGATCTATAGATACGTTAGGTTGGTAGGACGGCGATGAGTTGGACCTCGTGTTCACCGTCTGGGAAGTCCTAACCGGGAATTGGAAAACAGGTAGTGATTGTACGCCCCAGTTGGCACGTGAAATGCGGAGGGAAGTGGGAAGGAGCTGTTTATGGATAAGATTTTCTAATTTAGCTCCGACGAACTTGCAGGACTTTTTTTGAACAATATGAACTTGCAGGACTCGGTAGAGAAACGAAAGGAGCACCATTTTTTTTTCTGAAAAAAATGGGCTGGTTCATAGGTCCAAAATCAAACAGCGTAGAAAAACATTGGGCCGGAGTTTTGAGAAATTTTTTGACAAAAAAACCCAGTTGAATAATTTGACCCCAGGATATCAGTTTAGTATATTTTTCTTTTTCTAGCAAAAAAAAAAAAAAGTATATTTTTATTTTTAAGGAAAATTTTATTAAAAGTCTCTCAATGAAAATTTTATTGATAGAAAAAAGGATAAATTTTTATACATAAAAATATCAGTACTTTACAAATTTTGAATGCATATTAATAATTTAGGTCGTTCTACCAATACAATTTTCAATAGGGGTTTTTTTCCAAATTAAAAAAAAAGTGTCACCACCTTTTTATGTTTCAACTTCGATGGCTATAAGCTTGTCATTTCAAATAATATAACTTTTTATAATCGGACACCATGTGATTTTTTTTTTTAAAAAAAAAAAATTACACTTCATAAATTACCTGAAGAATTTAATATAAAGAATAAAACCTAAATTTAGGTCTGAATGATTTGAATAAGTAAAAAAGAAAGCGTGAGCGGATACGTGTTTGTGGGTGGGAGAGGCAAAAGTAGATGCGGACAGTGATTGGCAAGAAAATCAATCTTTCAGTCTTTTTATTATTATTATTATAAGATGACTTTTCAAAGGTTTTTATGAGATTTTTGTGATTTTGGGGTGGAAAAAATCGTCAAGTCACACAGAAAAAAAGAAAGAAAGAAAGGGAAAAAAAAAAAAAGCAGATTTGAAAAGTGTCGTGGGAATGCATCAAATTATGTTGTAGTAGGTAATTCCAAAGGGCTTTATCGAGTATAGGAATCACCTTTATCTTTGTGTTTGTGATAACACACTCAATGTGTCTCTCTTCTCTTTTGACTCCTCCCTACCCCATACACACACACACACACACACACACACACACACACACACACATCACTACTTCTTCATTTATTTGCTCACGCCTCAAACACTTCAATCTGATGTCATTTCTCATTATTGCACCACCAAACAATATCCATGAAAAGAGAAAGTAAAAAAACACCTATACATGATTTCTTGCTAGTTACTCTGGAAAATTAAGGTTAGTTTTGATTTCGGTTTTTAAAAATGATATGATCATCAGTATCTTGCTATCCTACTTTGAACTAAGGATCCGTATATGACATTGTTGCAGAAAAGTGGGCTTGGACAAAATTATGGAGAATAGTACCATATTGGTAGTAATTGGTTTGTATTTTATGTGTACAAAGACTCCGTTTCCTCATAGACTTTATTAACTAGTTTGTTGTGTATAAATGTATCGTTATTACTATAATTCAGCATGAAACTGCATAATATTCTCTTCATACTAAAGCGACATGAAATTGCTATATATTAATATGATCATATATAGCTATCCAAAAAAGTTGGTTTTTTTATTACTTCACATGGGGATTGAAGACCAGTAAATGGTGGGTCATAAAGAGCTGAGAATGAGATCCAACTAAAACAGTCCCACATGATTTAAAAAGTGGAGAATGCATGAACTATAAGAGAGTATTGAGGTTGAAAATAAAGATTTAGTTTTTTTAAAAAAAGAAAAAACTTTGATGGGGGGTTTGGTACCGAGAATTTCTTCCTCCCTTCTCTGATGCATCAAATAAAGTGAAAGTTCCAAAAACTAAAATATTCTTTGCAACTCTCCACAAGCAAAGCCAATTTGACAACAATTCAACAGCCAAAAAGATACAGATATAACTTTATCTGATGTTTGGTTTCTCTTTCTAGATCATAATCTCCCACCTGTATGTTTTTTTGGACTGATTATTAGTTGGAGATAATAATCAGAACAGAAATATGAACAAGAAGAAGCTGCTTCAAACACAAATCAACAAGGATTATATTCAGATTGTTTGAAAAGGGTGTGCAGAAATGTTTGAAACTTATTCAGAAAAAGGACTTGATGAAAAACACAAATTCAGAGTCAAAAATCATCTTTGAATGTTCATATATAACTATTGACATTTAGATCCCACATTCAGAGTTTTGGGGTTTCACAGTTACACAGAGAAATTGGATCTAAAGAAAAAGTAACAATATGAAGTGGTGCAAACTTACTTGCCAATCAGCCATCAAACCATGTTGCATCAGAAGAAAGAATTTGATGATGAGCTGGGGGGAATGAAGCCTGGTCCGAGATCATTCAATGGCTGTACTTTTGATTCAGTGAAGAAGAATGGTCTCGAACCAGACAGCATTCCCCTCAACTTCATGTGTGTGTGTGTCAGTATGTGGAAGGAGATGAGACATAAGGGGTTGATTTGAGAGAGATATTAGAGAGAGAGAGAGAGAGAGAGAGAGCTTTTGATTTGGCCATGCATCGTTTTTCATGGGCCCTTATATATATATATATATATATATATATGCACACATACGTGAAGAAGGGAGTGTGTGTGTGTGTGGGTCTGATCATAGACATATATACGTCCCACGTTCTATGGTTCTTCCCGTCCTACACACACCAAGCTTTCCACAAAGACTTTGAAGTATTGACTAACCTTGTTTTTAGTTCACAACAGAATCAAACCCTCCTTCACTTTTCTTACTTTGATGTTTTCTTTTAGGTGAGGGAGGGTGAAAGCCAAAAAAAGAACTATGACCCTCATTATTATTATCATTACTCAGACCACATTATTATTTATAAAAGGTAGTGCCAAGGCTTTGTCTGGAATTAACATTATATTGTTGAATATTTACCAAGTGTGTGTGTGTGAATGAATATGTCATGAGTCCCATGAGTCCCACGTCGTGAGGAAAATCTTAAAATATAGGGGTCTAATTATAAAGTCCTGGGTTTCATAATTCCAACATTTATCTTTTGGAGTGGTTCTACTCCTAATGACATATATGTGCACGTATTAAGATAAGATGGTTGTTGATGGGAAAACAAAATTTTTTGAGTAGTGGTTCGGTGAAATGTATAATGGTTTCAGATACAGAGATGGAGGATTTGGTGGATATATTAGTGATGCAAAAAGGAAGTGCTTCTTTGTGCATCTGGTAAAGTACTTGCAAAGCTCCCTTTTGCATCCTACCTGCCTTACCTTTGTCTTACAAACAAACAATGCCTTCCAGGTCCTCATTTAATTCTCTGCTTTCCATTTTGTTGTGTCTTCTAACAAGAACCATATGTGGACACACACAACTGTGTTGTGCACAGTTGTGTACTGTGTCGGTCATGTTGTTCATATAACAAACCAATTACACAACCTTTTCCCCCCTGCTGATGTATATCAATGCTGAATTGGTCAAAGCTTGTGAATATTTCCCTTGGTATTTTCTTATCATATATATTAATAGTTACTCCTATATTACTTTTCGTCATTTCTTCCTTGCAGAGCTTTCTTTCCTTCTTTTTCCAGCTGGTAAAAGTAGACATTTACGTCCTAAAGTCAAAATATTATATATCAAAATAGAATCGAGATTTTATCCCAAAAAAAAAAAAACTCCAAATACCCTAAAAAGGGTTTTTAAAAAAGTATTTATTTTAAAAATAAGTTTATGTTTTTGCGTTGGGAATTGTGAACAATTTATTTTGAAGTTTTGTTAGATAATAATATGTATGCCTATTAAGATTAAAAATGAACAACATTCTAATTGAGTTTGAACTAATTATCGAGAAACTGGATTCATTTTGTAATTTGTACTTTTAATATTTTTTAAGTTGTGCTATTCGCACACACAGATTATAGATCATACTTCCTCTAATCCTTATTATAAAGCACCAACTAACAATTATTACAAATCAATAAAAATAGTTAAAGTCAATAAAGTTGTTATATAATTTAAGTAACTTTCAATACTACCCCTATTAATTGCATTAAACTCTAATATTATATTAATTATTACTTTCACCCACTACCCTTATTAATTATGAGCATACATAGAAAAAAATAATTAATAGTCATTGGAAACAAGCAAATGACTTATAAAAATGACCAAATATAATTGTTAGTTGGTGCCTTATAATAAAGATCAAAGGGAGTATTAGTTAAATTATACTCCATCTGATCCTAATTGTCAGACCAAATTGATTTTTTTAAGAGATTAAGGAAACTAATTAGATTACTTAAAATATTTTAATTTTAATGTTTTCTCCAAACTCATTAGTTTGACTAATAAACTAATATATAATCTAATGATACACAATATATGGTATGATTATGTAACTTATTTAGCTTCCGTTCTCTCCAAAAAAAAGTTAATCCGGTCTTATAATTAGGACTGGGAGTAGCTTATATTCTTTTTCCATCATTTTCTATTAGCTGGATTGGTGTGTGTGTGTACGTTCGCGTTCATCATTTCTCTATACAGATTGTGCTACATATTGATATATAATTATATCCAAAATCATTTCATGTGCTCTAATTGCTAATATTACATCAATAATGATGTCAATTGGAGCTGGATATACGATAATATCAAACAGAATGATGATTTCGTGTTATAAGAAAACCAGAGATCTAATAAACGAAGATGAATTAATAATATTTAAAAGAATTTACAATGGTAGATACAGTGAAGGATATAGGATTAATGAGTTAAGGTAGAGGAAGTGAAAGTAATATATAGGTGAATCATGATATATATATAAGGGTGGTTTAATTAAAGGAGTTGTCTTTTGTTTCCCACTTGAAAAAAGGGAGCAAAGAGAATGAGAGAGGTGGGGAACCCTTCATTGAAGAATCACACCCTTGATTCCAACCTTCAATACAAAGAATACTGGGAAAATAAAGGAGCAAGTGGACAACAAGAGTTGCAAAGTTTTTTTAAAAGAAAAAAATTGAAAAAAAAAAGTGGAACTAAAGGTAGTTATGGACAAAGCAGAAGGATTCTGCATAATATGCGTTTAAGTGGCCCATGCTTTGTTAGATGAGGATATTAATTAAATTGCTTGAGATTAATCTAGATATATACACATATCATGTGTAAAACGTGGAGGGAAGATTTTTACACCTAGAATATAAGAAATTTCACCGTTCAATGATGTAATTAGGCAATGTGATACTCTATATTTAAGATTTCTTATTATATTGCAATTTTGCTTCTTGTGAGGATGAGGGAAACAAAGGCTACTAATTAATTAATGAACTCTTGTGCCACCATGAAGAGATCATTGGCAGACACTAACAGCCTGAAACTATGGCCTTATTTGGTTCAACAGAGGAGAGGGAAAGGGAGCAAGGTTAAATGAGGGGAGGTAGGGGGAGGTTATGGCTTTTGTTTGGTTGGATAGGAGGGAAGGGGAAGAGAAGTTTCTTGTTTAGTTTAGGAGGGGAATAAAGGTTAGCTAATTACATGTTGATAAATGTGTCCTTAGTACTTTATTTATATATCAAAGATATTATTTCCTAAGTTATAAATCGCCAGAAACCTATTACCTCACTTATATATGATAAAAAAAAAAAGAAGGCTAAAGTATATTTTTAGTCCTTTAAGTTTACATAAGGTATACTTTTGGTCCTTTAACTTTATAAAGTATACTTTTAGTCCTATAATTCTAACACCGTTAATTTTGCTAACGGAAAATGCAAACTCAAGTGATAACGGTGTAAGTTTAAGTGATGATTTTATAATTAAATGCTATTAGGCTTAAATTTAAAATATGGGTAAATTGAAAAATATATAAAATTTGTGTTATTAAATGCTTATTAGTATATATTACGTCGGTGTTTTCCGTTAGTAACATTAACGGTGTTAGAATTTTAGGACCAAAAGTATACTTTATGATTTTAATTAATTTTAATATGTTAACATATATATAATATTATAATGATGATGATTTTATTAATTTTAATATGTTGTTTTTTAAATTTAAATCTAAATCCTAGATCAAATTATAATCCTAAGATAATGAAGATAATTATGGTATAATCTGCATATCCTATGTAATTGAAGGGAATGATGAATCATTTTGAAGTCGTAACTCTAAGTAGGGGCATAAGGAAACCAGAACAATAGCTGTTAGCACGAGAAAAACCAAAGGTCTAAACCCAGCCAAGCAAAATAGCATGGAGAGAAGGGCAAAAACCAAAGATGCAAAGAGGATTGAAGAGGAGGATGGGTAAGTTGGCGGATAGAAAGAAGAGAGACAAGAGGCAGTAAAGGTGGAGAAAGGAGGTGAAGAAAAAAAAGTTAGTGAAAAATGCCAGAGGCGAGAGAGAGTAGGTGGAACAAGAAACAAACAACAAAGGAAAATGATGAGCAAGGAGGAACAGAGAAAACGATGAAGAAAGAGGAGCAGAAGGATCTATGGAGCAAAGAGGTGGCAACAACTAGATAACAATAGAATTGTTTAAATGGAATTTAACATTTGACATAAGAGTTAAGAATAATAGAACATACATTATTGGTCACTTTGGAATTTTCAATGCAACTGGGTGGTGTAGATTTTGAGGTGTTGGGACGATGATTGAGATAACTAGACTTTAGAACTAAGAAGAGATGTTATCACAATTTTCTTTCTTGTTTTGATATTGAGTTTAAAGTCGATAGGATATGATTAGATAGATTTAATTTTTAGCATTTTAGTAAGATAGGATTTGATCAAATAGATTTTCTGATTTATTTAGCTAATCCTAGTAACAATTAGATGGTTTTTATAATCAGATGGGTAAACTTGGGATCATGAAAAATTAGCATGTATTTTAGTCATAATAGGACATAATATATCTCACATTTCCAAAAAAAACCCCCAAATTTAGAGAGGTGCGGAAGAAGGGGAGGGTAGCACTAACAACCAAAATTTCTCCCCTCCCCTTCCCCCATTTTTCTCAACCAAACACGCTAACCCCCACCACTCCACACCCCTCCCTTGAAAAACATCAAACTAAACAATGCCTATAAGTGGCATCAAACTCATAATTGATTTCTCATTCATATGGGAGTATCCCATATCACTTAAACTATAAGGGTATTGACTGTTCAATTTTCTTCGAACTATTAATATCCCTGATAGTGGTTGTTTGTTTGAAGTGTTTGTGGGTTGTTTTAACAAAGTTGACAAGAGATAACATAAACTTTGCCATGATGAGATCTAGGGGTGAGCAACGGGCGGGGCTGCCCCAGGGGGTAACCCGCGGCCCGCCCATTTAAATTACACAGGAACGGGCCAACACGGGTACAGGGCAAAAACCCGTTTAACCCGTATAAACGGGTACGCCTAAACGGGTCCAGGGGACCCGTTTAGGCGTTTTGGGCCTTTTTTTATTAAAAAAAAAAGTTTTTTGGGCCCTGGTTTGCTTTTTTTTTTCCCCAGAACCAGAACAGTTTTTTGGGCCCAAAACATATTCTTTTTGTTGCTTTTTTGGGCCCAGAATAGTCCCCTTTTTTTTTGCGTTTTATTTTATTTTATTTTTTTTGGCAAAAGAGCTTAAACAAAGCATGAAAGCAAACAAAAGATACAATAAATTCAGCTCCAGAGACAGGCCAAACAGGGAAAAAACAAAAGGGTCTGAATACAAATAAAAAAGATCAAAATAACAATTAAACAATAGTAATTAAAAAATACCCACGGATCAAAATAACAATTAAACAAAAGGGTCTGAATGCAACAGGGCTTCAAACCTTCATCCAGTACCCACAGATTAAAAAAATACCCACATGCCACATCAATGAATATGACAAATTGACAATGGTAATTTAAATACCCACAGATTCCCCCCCCTCTTTTTTGGTTGTGTTTTTAACCTACTCAATAATCACAAATTCACAATAATTCAAACTTCAATCATCACATCACAACTTCACAATTTTCATCAATTCAAACTTCAATAATCACAACTTCACAATTCAAACATAACAAATAACAATATTAATAATTGAAGTTCACACTTGATGACTTCAAACATAAAAAATTCATCATTGGAACAATAATAATATTTTGCTCAGATTCGCCTACTGCTGCTGCATCTACATCTACAAAATGAAAGAAGATAAATCCTAATTAATATGTGTTAACTAATACGAAAATGAAATGAAACATTAATAACCGAAAATAGAAAATGAAAATTAATATACCGATAACAATAGCTTCAGTCTCATCAAAATTATCACAATCAAAGTCATTGCAGTTGGGTGGTTTCACTTATAGCCAATTTTGTGCACATATGAGTGCCTCAGCCATCTTTGAGGATAAAGAGCTCCTGAATGCATCTAATACTCGACCCCCGGTGCTAAAAGCTGCTTCTGAAGAGACAGTAGAGATTGGAACAGCCAATACATCACGTGCGATCAAGCTTAACACTTTATACTTACAAGCATTGATTTTCCACCATGCCAAGAGGTCGAATTTTGAATCACGATAACCAACCAATTCAGCTCTAAGGTATTCATCCACTTCTGAAATTTTCTCAACATTACTCTCTGCATCTGCTTGGGCCAAAAACTTTTGGAATGTAGCATCACCAGATGCCAAGGGCACTTCAAGTTCTAGCTCAGCATGATCCCCTTGCTCCGATGTTGGTTGAGAAGAAGATTCACCAACATGAACAGTAGTTGAATAGTGGTCATATAAACGATACAATAATGTTGTAATCTTCCACAACATAGCTTCACACTTTGTTGGTTCATGAAAAAGGTCAGCGAAAGCAACCTTGACATATGTCAATTTATATCTGGGGTCTAGTATCACAGCCACAACCAATAAAGGATTCATTTTCTCAGCTGACCCCCCGTATTTGTTAAACTTTGATAGCATTCTTCTTGACATGTGACCCAACAAAGAGTATGAGCTATTTGCATTTGATTCAAAGCTTGTCTGAATTGAAACTATGTGTTGGAAACAAGTGTTACTTGTAACATAGTTTGATCCAGAAAACTTCAATATCATGTTGTAAAACAATTTTAAAAAGCCAAGAAACTCTTTTGCAGTGCTCCAATCATATGCACTAGGAGGCAAAATTGTAGGTTCAACAATCCTTCGTGTTGTTGTATCATCCAATACAACGTCAACACCTTCACGAGCATCAATCAAGATAAAAATGTCTCGACTTGAATCTATGTTCTTGTTCTTGAAGTATTGTTTGTATTCTTCATCCTCCTCCTCCATCCGAGTAAAGACTTTGACAAACTTAACCGCGCTCTCAAGCATAAGGTATGTTGAGTTCCACCTAATGACATGATAGAAATGAAAAATAATTAAACAACAATACATTATCATATCAAAGCTCATTCAAACAAATTATTAAAAAATACCTCGTGGGACAATCCAAGGTAAGAAGGCTCTTTGATTCAACTCGTTCTCTTTCAGCCAACATTATGAATTTCCGCTTCCTTGATGGAGAAGATTTAACATATTTTCTGCGCATGTCGGATGAGCTCAATAGACTTGTTCATTTCTTTTAGACCTTCGAAACAACCAAGTTCAATATGTGAGCAAAGACACCGCATTTGTAAAAATTCCTCATCACATACCATTGCAAAACCATCCCAACTCTTGAAACGCTTTTTTAGGATTGCAATTGCAGAATCATTGGCAGAAGCGTTGTCAACTGTGATCGTATACACTTTGTCAATGCCCCATTGAAACAAGCAATCCTCAATTTGTTTGGCAATTGACTCACCTCTATGATCATTAATCTCACAAAAATTCAAAATGCGTTTCTACAAAATCCAATCATCATCAATCCAATGTGCAGTCAAACACATATAGTTGTTATTTTGCATAGATGTCCAACAATCGGTTGTAAAAGACACACGGACTTTAGAAGTCTTGAAATATTTTGTCAAGATATTTGCTTGTTCTTTATATATGCCATAACAATCTCTAGCGGTTTGTCCATCTTGATGACATTTGAAATTTAGGTTGAAACTCTTGACAAAGCTCTGTCAACCCCTCCTTTTCCACACATCGGAAAGGCACCTCATCCTTTATGATGTACCTAGCAATAGCCTTTCTACCTCTCTCTTGACTGAATAAGTGATCGGTCGTGTTTGATTTGTAGTAGCCGAGAATAAGCTTTGACCCTTGCTTGCTTTGTTGGGATTGTTTGGACACTTGTCAAAATGTCTCCATAATTGCTTAGTGCCATCATTCGAAGGATGACTCGCATAATTTCTTTGGACAATAGTTGCACTTTGACCTATGTTTCCCTTTAGTTTCTGCTAGTGGCAGCCTTGTAAAATGGTTCCATATACTAGATGACTCTTTCCTTTTTTTTTTCTAGGTTGGGAATCATTATCTTGTCCCTCATTCGTCGTCTCATTCTCAACATGGGCAGCAATACGGTGTACTGTTGGGACTACAAGTTCATTACTAGCTTCCCCTCCAACACTTGGAGCTTGCCCTTGCACATTATCTGGTGGTATATGTGCCATGCTAATTTCAAGATAAAAACATATAATCAGATAAAAATAAGAGAGTCTATGTGCCATTTTTAATTTAAAGCAGACAACCATATATCTTAATACTCTTACTAATTAAATAAGAGAGTCTACCATTTTATTGATAATTACGTCACTAATTCTCTATTTTGTACAATGAATATCATATTCAATTTCATCAATATCACCTATCAATAAATCATCAATAAGTATATTAAAAAGTTGTAGGAAGCTAAACTCTTATACTTGTCTTGTGAATAGATACAATTTTGTGATGACTTCTACTAGAAGTTATTCCATTGCACAAAATGATTTAATAATTAATTAGTTAACCAACTAAATCTCTAAATCGTATCATTCAGATCAAATATGAACACTGTTAGTGTGAAAAGAAAATGCACAAAGCCTCCATAGTTAAGATTTAATGCCCTGAAATAAGATTTAATGCACAAAGCCTCAAGTTAAAAGTTATCAAATTGAATAAAAAATTGAGAGGCACACACATATTCAATGCAGAGAGGTGGTGTGGCGTGTAATTTAATAGAGGTGTGTCATTTAAAGCAAAATACAAACAAACAAGAACAGCCGACAGGTCAAAAAACATGGGCAAAAACACGACACATGACCAGTGCAGTGACCACTATTCAATGCAAAAGAATAAAAAATTGCAGTGGGGCCAATAATGCACTTTGATTCAGTGACACAATTATTTACAATCTCAAAAAAGTGCAGACAGGCTTGCTGATTCAAACACAATTATTTACAATCATTTAATATATATACAGACAGGAACATACAGTGAGAGGGAGAGTGAGAAGTCGACAGTGAGAGGGAGAGGAACATACAGACCCGTGAGAAGGCAAGATTCGCCGACGGTGCTCACTGCTCAAGAAGGCAAGTCGACGATGCATCAAGATGGCAAGTGAAAGGAAGCAAGATTCAAGACGGTGCGACAAGATTCAAGAAAAAAGAAGCAAGATTCAAGAAAAAATAAGCAAGATTCAAGAAAAAATAAGCAAGATCCAAAAAAGGAGAAGCACGATTCGAAGAAGCAGGATTCAAAACTTACCTAACCTGATCGTATACACGTTGACGGTGAGAGGGAGAGGGAGAGGACTCGGGCTGTGATTGCGACGGCTACTGACTGCGTGGTGCGACGACGTGCTAGGGTTTGATTTTGGGGGTTGAAAATCGAAACTTGCTTCTAAGTTCTAAATTCTATCTCTGTCTCTGCGATTGGAATTTGGAAGAAAGAAGGAACTACATCTCGGACTCGGAGTGGGCTGAGCTCACTGTCTCAGCTCAGGTGAGGGGAAACCAAAAATAAAAATAAAAGCTTGTAAACGGGTACGGGCGGACACGGGTACCCCGTGCCTCGACCCGTGCCCCGCCCGTATAACCAAAACGGGTATGGGCTTGCCCCGTACCCATGACAGGCCCAGTCTGAGCGGGTTTAATCCGGGAAAAATTCTACAGGGTGCGGGCGGTTGGGTGGGATGCGGGTCACTTGCTCACCCCTAATGAGATCATCACACACTAGTTTTTTTAAATATATTTTGCAATTGTAGGAGGAGAGGAGCAATTTACTACTTTAATTGTTATTGTAGGAGGAGAGGAGCAGTTTACTATTTTAATTTTCTTTTTCTTTTTATGAATTTAAGAAATACTCCTCCGGTCCTTAATATAAAACATATGTGGGGAGTTGATTTTGGTCTTAAATATAAGACATAGTTTTCATATTTATCAATCTTTTCCTAATTTATCCTTATTGGTATTTCTCCAACCATAATCAATGAGGACATGAAATAAGAAAATTAAGGAAGATGATTAGAGTGCTTTAGAAAATACATGACTGACTTAACCAATTTTCTTAAACTAATCAAATTAGCTAAATATATCTTATATTAACAATGAGAGAGAATAATTGTTAAAAAGTGCAATCAAATAGGCCATAAAACCCGAATTTTTTAAAGAAAATAAATTCCCACCGAAACTGGATTTTATTGAAATTGAATGTTTAATCACGTAAAGAAAACTGCACATCTCCTTTTGTGGTGTTTAAAAGGCCACGTGCATAAAAGAAATAAAATAAAATATTTTATTTCCTTTAAAAACATTTTCCTCTTTCCAGCGAAACATACTTAAATTTGTCTGGATCTGGCAATTATAAGTTTATAACCACTAAATCATTGTGATCTCCCCATTTTTAAGCTAATTAGCTCATCTTTAAGTCAGATTATATTAAAGCTTAGTTATTTTAATTTTATCATAAAGAAAAGACCGCCCTCTAAATTATTATTGATTAGACTTATCAGGGAACGGAAAAAAGAGCCATTGAGATTAGACCCATTAGCCAAAAAGAAAATACTGTATTTTTTAATTTATGAAAAAAGAAATAGTTATTTAGATCATATCCCATGCAGATTTCACCTATTATCGCCTCTGGGGCATTCGAATTTAATGCTCATATATCAATGAACAATTGTTTGTCTGATTGTTGCGGTAATATTGGAAGAGAAATTCTTATCTGAATCTGATTTGTTATGTCATTTTTGGATTGACTTGTTAAAATACATTAACTCAGCTAACATTAATCTTTATAAATCCTTTAATTACGATTTCATAAGTAATGAAAAAGTGAATCTTGTGAAATCTCTTAATTTTATTAATATGTCAGATAATATTTAAGAGGTGTCAAATCAGCTCATGAGCATGGTTTGTGAAACCGGGCCGACCGGCCGGTTTAGGCCGGAAAACCGGCCGGGGAAACCGGTCCGGTTTAGGTAAACCGGGACGACCCGGTGAACCGGACGGGTTACAAGAGTCATTGTTAGAATTTAAGAGAAAATCTCATGGGTTATGAATAAGAAGAAGGATGAAAAAGAAGAGGAAAAAAGGAAGAAGGAACGCGTGTGAAATAAAATATTAATTTTTAATTAAATTATTTTTTGTATTAAAAAATAATTTTTTATTAAATTAATTTTTTGAATTTCCGAACGTTTAAATAATTCGTTGTACCTCTCGAGTTTTCCAACCAAAATGCGTTTTGCGATCTGTTCGGATCGTTCGCCAGATCGGTGCGTACGTTCGTACGACGCACCGGATTCGGCTAACAAAAGACGCAGTCACCTCTCGTTCGTTCCGTTCGGTGTGTCTCTTTGCACAATGCACCGGTTCGCGGCAACAAACGAGTCGTCTCGATCTTGTTTTTCGAGTCTATAAATAGGGCGCCCTAGTCTCAAATTAGTTTTTTCAGAGTCTATAAATAGGGCGCCCTAGTCTCAAATTAGATAACGTTTTTTCTGCATACTCTCTCTCTCTCTCTCTCTCTCTCTCTCTCTCTCTCGCATTCTACATATACATTCTGTGCATTCCGAAAGCAGACTCGTTGGATTCGCTTGGGCTTCAGACAGACAGAGTCATCTTTTTGGAGACGAATAATCCGCTCCATCCTGGGAGGCAATTGCTCAGAAACCTTCGGCATCCGTATTGAGGGAGCAATATTGTCTTAAGGATACAACGAAAGTTGGACCCGGATTTCTGCATTTTTTCCATTACCTTATCGACAGTTTTGTGAGTTCGTTTAAAGCTTTTCTATATTATACATACTACTTGTATGCTCTTTGATTGCTCCATTTAATAAATACAGATTCTTCTTATACTATTTTTGTTCACCGTATATTCTATCTCTATCTACTCAATACATTCTGAACAACAATCTTAAGACAATATTTGTGATTGAAATCAGTTTATATTAAGTTATATCTTTGCGATTTAATATGTTAGTAGTAATATTAAATGAGAATTAACTAAGATTAATTTATAAAGTTGATTTACGTGTTGGTAGAAATTTTGATTTGAATGTTTGTGTTAATTTTAAATTTTGGATTCGACTTTGACGGGTTAGAGTTTCTAATATTATGATTTACGTGGGTATATATCTCGTTCTGTTTGTTTCGATATATATATGTATTAAAGTTTTGCTTTTACTAGTCGCTTTATGTCTCGTTAGATATAGCGATTACTTGAAAATTGAAACTTTATTAATCGATGAGACTAGAAGTCATATGTGTATATAGAAAAGATCTCAGAATTCGATGTATATCTATTTTGATCGATGCGTTAGATTTTTGGATATTACATCAGTGAAATATATTTTCTTTCTAGAATGATAAAATAATATATTTGATGGATAAAGATTGGGCCACCAGTAAACCAATTTAAAAGGGCATGAAATTGGCTTCATGGATAAAAATATTGAAATAAAGTAGAGATTGATAACGGAACATGTGAAACCATTGTCGCTCCACCGAATCGGTGTGATCAGACTGGAAGTTAGGGATTAACACAAAAGATATGTCGTTTGTGTTAAGCACTAAAAGGACAAGTCGTTTTATTTAAACGATGGGTTTCACATAATCCTAGCCTTTTAAAAAGGAAAAATCGTTTTATTTAAATGATGGGTTTCACATAGTCCTAGCCTTTTTAATTCTTTATTTAAACGCACGGTGAATGTATATCTTTTGAAAAATTTGATTATCTTTAGTTAATAAATATATTAGATCCTATTGAGAGGGTAGTTAATAAATCTCCTATTATCTCTCCTTATTTTAAGAAGAATTTAATGAATATTAAATTCATAAAATAAAGATAATATGTCGTGATTTAATTAGGAGACTTTATTAGTTTTATTAGATATTGTATGTATATGATTTAATTTCATGTTGCAGAAATTAAATATATTTAATGATTAAATAATGAGATTTATTAAAAGTCCTAAATTTTAGGATGTTATGTATTTGGAAAAAAAATCTAATTTAATTAATTAGAATGGAAGGGAATTATAATCCCGTTTAAGGATTTATTATCAATTGAGATATTAATTTGTTTGATAATTTCTAATCTCCTATAATCTCTTCTAAAATCGTGTGAAGTTTTTTGAATTAATAATGGCTGAATAAAAATGGTGATATATGTGAATATCTTATCCATTATTTAATTTATTAAGAAGGATTTATTATTTTCTTTTGAAAGTAATTGTGGTGAAATTATTAAATATTTGTGGTGGTATGAAAATTTAATCATTTATCTAGTGTAGAGATAAATTGCTTTAATTTTCATAGTATTATCATTTATCGTGAAATATTTGAATATAATAAGATTGACTTGCACGATATTGGTAGAAATGTTATTATAGCCTTAATTTTATAATTATGGATTATTTTGTGGCTATGATTTTATCTTTGCTTAAATATTGTGAATAACATTTAAATAAATGCTAAATATTTAAGTTTTGGAATTAAATATGGTGGATTTATTAGTCACCAAAGTAGTCAATTCTTTATGAATTGTTTTAATTCCAAATATTATGATAAGTTAAATATTTAAGTTTTGGAATTAAGTAGTAGCCAAATTTATTATTATTATTTTTAAATTCCAAATATGACGATGATTTTTAAATTACCCATAACCTTGATGCTATGATCGTATTGTGGGTGAATTAAAGTTTGTTATTATAAGATGTTTATGGATCAACTTAAAGGTTGATTATTTGTCTTTATAATTATTGAATATAAATGTTGGTAGTTTTATTTAGATACCCAAAGATGATAAATATTTTTGGTTGGGGTATGCATCACTACCAAATTATATGAAATTTTATAGCATCATTATGGTTGAATATTGCATATTAGAGGAAAGATCGGACTTTGAAAGAAATGATGAATGTATTATTAATTAAGTCCGGTTTACCACAAAATTTGTGGGGGGAAGCCATTCTAACGGCTAACTTTCTAATCAACAGAGTGCCTCATAAAACGATAAAAAATATACCATATGAAATATAGAAAGGAAAGAAACCTTCCTTGAAATATTTGAAAGTGTGGGGGTGCTTAGCAAAGGTTGAGATTCCTAAACCTAAGAGGTTAAGAATTGGATCTAAGACAATTAGATTGTGTGTTTATTGGTTATGCACATAATAGTAGTGCATATCGTTTTACGGTTTATAAGTCCGATGTATCGATATCCATGTGAATACGGTTATTGAGTCAAGGAACGCTACGTTCTTTGAGAACATATTTCCGTACAATAAAGGTAATGATAATAACAACACCGTGATATCTCAGGATACTATGACTAATGATAATCTTGAAAATGAGGAACCTAGACGTAGTACTAGGCAAAGGACTTCAACATCCTTTGGTCCCGATTTTATGACTTATCTCTTGGAAAATGAGCCTCGAACATTTGGAGAGGCTATGGGTTCCCCTGAAGCACCATTCTGGGAAGAGGCTATCAATAGTGAAGTTGAATCCATTATGTCAAACCATACTTGGGAGTTGGTTGACCTTCCTCCTGGCAATAAGCCTCTAGGAACTAAGTGGGTCTTCAAAAAGAAGATGAAAGCAGATGTCACTATTGATAAGTACAAAGCTAGACTGGTAGTAAAAGGCTATAGACAACGTGAAGACCTAGACTACTTTGATACCTATTCACTGTTACAAGAATTACATCCATTCGGATGATAATCGCGTTAAGCGGCATTGAATGGTTTGAAGTTACATCAAATGGATGTAAAGACAAACCTTCTTGAATGGTGAATTAGAGGAAGAAATTTATCTAGAACAACCTGAGGGATTTGTTGTCTCAGGACAAGAATGGAAAGTTTGTCGATTAATTAAGTCTCTTTATGGACTTAAACAAGCCCCGAAACAATGACATGCGAAATTCGATGAAGTTATGTTATCAAATGGCTTTAGTATTAATGAATGTGACAAGTGTGTCTACATTCGAAATACTGAAAACGGGTTTGCCATAGTTTGTCTTTATGTAGATGACATGTTGATAACAGGTAGTAATAATCAAATGATTAAAGCTATTAAACGATTGCTTACCAGTAAGTTTGACATGAAAGATATGGGTCTAGCGAGATGTTATTTTAGGAATTAAAATCCATAGAACATCCGGAGGGTTAGCTTTATCGCAAACACACTATATTTCTAAAATTTCGGAGAAATTCAAGAGTTTAAACATAGCTCTGTGTCGACCCCTATAGAAACTAGTCTTTGACTGTTAAGAAATATGCGGCGAAGCTATTAAACAAAAGGAATATGCTCAAGTGCTAGGCGCAAATGAGTCTTATGTATGTTATGAATTGCACAAGACCTGATATTGCCTATGCAGTAAGCATGTTGAGTCGCTTTACAAGTAATCCAAATGAGCTTCATTGGAGAGCTATGATAAGAGTTTTGGGTTACTTAAAGCAAACTCAAAACTTTGCTTTGCATTATGAGAAGTACCCTGCAGTACTAGAAGGGTATTGTGATGCAAATTGGATAACCAGCTTTAATGACACAAGATCCACAAGTGAATATGTATTCACCCTTGGTGGGGTCTTGTGTCTTGGAAGTCGTCTAAGCAAACTTGCATTGCAAGATCTACTATGGAAGCATAATTCATTGCGTTAGATAAAGCTGGTGAGGAAGCCGAGTGGCTTCGTAATTTTCTTGAAGACATTCCTAATTGGCCAAAGCTAGTACCAGCAGTGTGTATACACTGTGATAGTCAAACAACTATTGATAGAGCCAAGAATGTCATGTACAACGGCAAGTCTAGACATATACGTCGTAGACATGATACCGTTAGACAACTACTTTCGAATGGAATCATCTCAATTGATTATGTGAAATCAAAAGAGAATATAGCGGATCCATTGACTAAGGGATTCCTAGGAAGATAGTTAGGAAATTGTCCAAAGGAATGGGTTTAAGGCCGATCCATTGTTGATTATTGCGGTAACTCTATCGAAGAGTGGAGATCCCACGAACTAGGTTCAAAGAGACAACTAAGTGATGATCGATTGTTAACACCGTGGAGTTTTAAACTCATACTCATTCCTAGACAAGACAAGTGCATATATATAAGGGTAAGCTTCTAAGCTTTTAATGATTCCTTAATCGATGTGTTCGAGATGATGTATGTTGACTTACATCACAAGGAATCACTTATGTGAGTGTGAAGTGCGGGCCGCTTCTATGAGAATTTAAAACGGCCGATTCTCTAGAACACTCACGGAGAACCGAGGGCGGTGTCCGGGGCCAAAAATGGACACAAAGATGAGAACCAACGATGCTAGAGGAGCAACTGTGTGACTCCTATTGTCTTGGTATACACTAAAAGGTCGACAGTTCAAGACAACGCGTCCACTGATTGACCAGTATATCCGATAGGTTTTTACTAGAGAAGGTTCAAAGGTAACCCCTACCTTTCTCGATGCAGTTGTTTCTCGTAGAGGAACTGCACTTTGCATACATTATCATTTGCATTTGATCATGATGGACTTACTTCTTATCCATGTGGGGGATTGTTAGAATTTAAGAGAAAATCTCATGGGTTATGAATAAGAAGAAGGATGGAAAAGAAGAGGAAAAAAGGAAGAAGGAACGCGTGTGAAATAAAATATTAATTTTTAATTAAATTATTTTTTGTATTAAAAAATAATTTTTTATTAAATTAATTTTTTGAATTTCCGAACGTTTAAATAATTATGTTGTACCTCTCCAAGTTTTCCAACCAGCATTGCGTTTACGATCTGTTCGGATCGTTCGCCATCGGTGCGTACGTTCGTACGACGCACCGGTTCGGGCACAAAAGACGCAGTCACCTCTCGTTCGTTCCGATTACGGTGTGTCTCTTTGCACAATGCACCGGCGCATGTTAAATGCACGAGTTCGTCTGATCTTGTTTTTTCAGAGTCTATAAATAGGGCGCCCTAGTCTCAAATTAGATAACGTTTTTTCTGCATACTCTCTCTCTCTCTCTCTCTCTCGCATTCTACATATACATTCTGTGCGTTCCGAAAGCAGACTCGTTGGATTCGCTTGGGCTTCAGATTTACGACAGCCATCTTTTTGGAGAAGAATAATCCGCTCCATCCCGGGAGGCAATTGCTCGAAACCTTCGGCATCGTATTGAGGGAGCAATATTGTCTTAAGGACACAACGAAAGTTGGGCCGGATTTTCGCATTTTTTCCATTACCTTATCGGCAGTTTTGTGAGTTCGTTTAAAGCTTTTCTATATTATACATACTACTTGTATGCTCTTTGATTGCTCCATTTAATAAATACAGATTCTTCTTATACTATTTTTGTTCACCGTATATTCTATCTCTATATACTCAATACATTCTGAACAAAAATTGGGTCAGACATTTTTTTAAAAAAAAAATTTCTCCTTCAAATTTTTTATTTTTATTTTATTTCTCCCTCAATTTTTTTTCTTCCCTTTTTTCACTTTTGGATGTCATATGAGTTTGATTTGGATTCGTTTTTTGGTTTCCTGAAGCTATTGTGGTTTCTCTATTTTCGGTTAGCTCTGCTTAGTGGATGTCAAATGTAGGTTGTAAAGAAAATTGTTAAGAATATCTGAATATGTCACAAGTATTGGAGTATAGGATTATTTTGCCACTGATCCAAAGTATTGAAATGATATATAGTATGTCAAATTTAGGTTGGTGTGATAAGAAATTAATTATTTTTCAATTTTTTATACCTCACCGGTCTAGGCCTGGGTTGACTCCGGTCTGACCCACTAACCCTTAACCCAGTACCCCGACCGGTTCAGTGACCGGTCCAGGTTTCAGAACCTTGCTCATGAGTTATTGTATTTTAATTGGTTAGACTATAAATGACGTGGCAAACATGTTCATATAAGATTTTTTTTCATATTTGAAACATTTTCCCAATTCTTATTGGTAAATAACCGTTGTAAGTTTAAAATCTACTTTAATCTAGAGCATTATTTGCAGGTGACTTGAAAATACATTTGTATGCGTTATTTAAGCCTTAAGGCATACAATCTATGGTCCGGAAAGAGTATGTATTACGCATCAAGCATGTATAGAACAATGCTTCATGAGATAACCCTAATGTGTCTCTCTCTTTTTTATGGCTCTTATTTTTTTTTTTTTTTCCCATGTGAGGAATTTTAAATCCTTCAAAAAAAAAATGAAAATCCTTCACTAAGTTGCATTTTTCTGTTGTTATGCACTCAAATAGAGTACAAAGCAGAGTCATAGTTCCTTTTTTCCTTTTTTAAAAAATATGTATGCAATGAATTAAAAACAGAGCGCGATTCAGTTTCTGTTGCGTTTGTTAGGAGTTAACTGCCAAAGTTATGATCCGGCGGAAAGGAACCAATCTGTTTTATTAGATAGATTTAATTTTTAGCATTTTTAGTAAGATATGATATGATTAGATAGATTTTATTAGAAGGATTTTTATGAAAGCATCGGAATCGTACCGCTAAAAAAATCCGTAGGAGGAAGGGTCTCCTCTAGGTATTGTTCATTTGGCTAATCTTAAGAACAAACGTTGTCAAACTCACGAATTTAAACAAACTCGTGACAATGATTTAAACTCGAATCGTAAACTCGTAAGAGTTTACTTTTATTATTAAATATGTATTACTAGTGTATAATTAAATAATTAAAATATAAAAATGACAATAATTTGGTTTAAATATATTTTAAATCCAAATAATTGAAATTAAATCCATCAACAATATTCATCATTTATCATATTTAATAAAGAAATTTCTATAAAATTTCTATAGAAAGCTGTACGTTGAACATGATCAAATCAAAAAAGTTAACATAAGTTTAAGAGTAAGTTAACACGGTTTTATAAGCTAGAAACGTAAAAATGATAAACTCGGTATATAAATTCGTGAGTTTAATCGAGTTTACAACTAACACGAGTGTACCACTGACTCTACTCGATTTTGTAAGCTAGAAGCGTAAAAAGGTAAACTGGGAGAGTTAACTCGCGAGTTTGACAACAATACTAAGAACAATTAGATGATTTTTATAATCAGATAGATAAACTTGAGATAATAAAAAGTTAGCATGAGTATTTTAGTCAGGATATAACATAACATATCCCATATCACTTAAACTATAAGGGTATTGACTATTCAATTTTCTACAAACTATTAACATCCCCGATGGTGGTTGATTGTTTGTTGGTTGTTTTAACAAAGTTGAAAAGAGATAACATTAACTTTGTCATGACGAGATCACACGGAAGTAGGGTTTTTTTTTTTTTTTTGGGTAAAAAAAGTTATAAGTAGTTTCCTACTTTAATTGTTGTAGGAGAGGAGCAGTTTACTACTTTATATTGTAAACTATGGGGGGAAACCGGCTTTGGTCATTATTAAGGACCGTCCGTTGCGGCTTTATAGGTCGACGTATAAACCGCCACACACACAATAGTCCGCTGCGGTTTGTGTATGTGACAGCTTATACGTCGACGTATAAGCCACAACGGACGATACTTGATAAGGATTAAAGCCACGCCCTTCATGGGGTGTTCATTCTGATGGATAAAAGCTGTAAATGATGTAAAATGCATTGCGGATTTGAAAGCAACATTGTTAAAAAGTAGTACAACTGGCGTGCTTCTTCTTTTTTCTCCCCGAAATAAATAAAATATAATGCATTAACACATAAACGTTAGGATCACTTTGTAGTGGTACTACAAATTCAACTTGACCAAAAAAAAAGGTACTACAAATTCTACTGTACAGTGCGGGAGGCAATTCTGCATTGCTTTCCACGAGTGGAGTGTTTTCTGACTCTGAGAAACGTCCTTTTGTTTGGTACCAATTTACTCTTTGCCAAATCTCCCTTGCCTTTTTGGGGGAAAAAAAAATCTCCCTTGCCTTTGTACATTGCTTGATTACACAAAAAAAAAACACACACACATTTGAAATTCTGTCGTTAATTAAGTAGTGAAAGTATGTTTAATAACGAAATTATCTAATTTCATCGTTAATCCACTACTTAATTTTTTAGTCCTCATTGCTCATAGTCGAATATCTCTCCCTCACTTCATCTTTGGGCTTTATTGAGTTTAATGTTTCTGTTTTTGTTATAGAATTTTTTTTTTCTGCCACACTCACATAAAAGTAAGTGGATCTCATTGTAAAGAGAAGAAATAGAAAATATTAGTGGGACCTACTCACTTTTATGTGAGTGTGTCAGAAAAAAAATATTTCTGCATTAAAAGCAGAAACATTAAACCTTAAGGTGATAAAAATATATGTTTTTGTGTGTGTGATGAATTTGCTTTGGGAAATTCTGTTATGAATATGTGCCGGGGTTTAAAATTGTATCAAAAGTGTTCTTACTCCTTTTCTCTCTCTCTGTTTTTTTTAATATACTACTTAACGAAGTCTGTTCCTTTTAATAAATCTTATAAAAACGTTTTTTTTTCCCCCTTAAAAGAGTTTAATTTTATGATATTAAAACAGTTTTGCGAGCAAATGAATAGAAAACATATATTTAGATTATTATTTTTTTCTTTTTACAAATTTAAGAAATACTTTTCTGGTTTTTAATATAAAAAATATAGAAAATACCCTTTCTAGGTCTCGACAAAAAACAAGACCCCATTTTGGTCTCTTACAAAAAAATGGTCATTTTTAGTCTATAAAAAAGGACGAATAAGGGTCGATTGGTTAACATTTTAATCCCTCACAAATTTCCAAAAGGTCTTTTTTAGTCCATAAAAAGGATGAATAAGGATCGATTTTTTTGTAAGGGACCAAAATGGGGTCCGTGTTTTTTGTCAGGGACAGAAAGGGTATTTACTTAAAAAATATTTGGGGGGTTGACATTGATTTTAAATATAAGACCTATTTTTTATATTTGTCAATTTTTTTCTTAATTTACCTTTATTGATATTCATCTAACCATAATCAATGAGGAGAGAGAATGAGAGAATTAAGGAAGATGAATAGAGTATTTTTAAAAATACACCTCAATGCGTCATAATAACTAACTTGATCAACTTTCTTAAGCTAATCAAATTAGGTAAATATATTATATATTAAGAACGAGAGATAATACTACCTTCGGTCCTAATTATAAGAACACTTTTGTAGTGCAATTTATACTATGCAAGTGTTCTTATAATTAGGATCGGAGGGAGTAGTTGTTAAAAAGTGCAATCAAATAGGCCATAAAACACAAATTTTTTAATGAAAATAAATTCCCACCGAAATTGGTTTTTATTGAAATTAAATATTTAATCATGTAAAGAAAATAGAGAATCCTAGATAAATACCATATGAAATTTTAAAACCCCCAAAGTTTTGTTAACATTTATAAAAGACATAAAGACGACATAGATCAAATTGAGATTTTAAAATGTTAATGAATTTATCATTATGCCATCATTTTTTAAATAAAAAAAAGGATCTTTACCTTCTCCATACCACCACCATCAGAGCTCAGAATCAAAAGGGAGAGTGGTGCCATGGCGAGGAGAACTGGAGACCAGGGAGAGACGATCGAAAGGAAAGAAGCTACACCCACCATCGCAACCGCTTTCCACCACCGTACTCTCTTGTTTCTAATGCAAGATCTTCATAATTTTTTTGTTATTGATGATTATTTCTTGAGTTATATCTTTCTTTACCTTCCTTCGCTTTCGATCTTGTTTGGTTTTCGAATAATCAGTCATCAATGTCTTATAAATTTTGATATGGTATTAACTAAATGTAAAACGGGCTTCACAAAATTCGTAATGAGATTAGTCTAATAATTGTTTTGACAAAAGAGTTTGCTGATGCAAACATACAAGTCAGGATTCACCAATATTTGTAGCATTTCACCAAAATTTGTAATGAGATTGACAAGTTTAGTAATAGTTTTGACAAGAATTATAATGGTTTTAACAAAAGTATTTGCTGATGAAAACATACAAGTCAAGATTCATTAACATTTGTGTCAATCTCATTACTCATTTTGTCAGTCTCATTGCTCAATTGGTGTCAATTCTTTTACACATCTTATTAGTAGTTACTCATTTTGTCAATCTCATTACTATTCACATTCTTTTTCCTCAGCTACCTCCTAACTTTCTCTAATATCCTCAACCAAACTCTTTCTTGAGCTGCATAAATCTTCTCTCCTTGTGCTACCTCTCAGAACCCACAACACCCTTCTTTAGTGAGACACAACAATGATGCGATATTGGTCGGTACACCATTGGAGAGGTGTACTGATCTTGGTTAGAGGAGATACCTTTGTAAGTGATCGGGAAGAGAAATAGGAAGAGAGGGTGGGGAGAGAGAAATAGGAAGAGACGTGAATTTTAGTAAAAAACATTTAAATTTCAAAATTACATATTTCTCCCCAGTGGCGGAGCCACATGGGTTTCTTTGGGTGCAAGTGCACCCATAAAAGAAACCCAAAAAAAAAAAAATTGTTCTCTTGAATGTGGACATACATTCACACAAATCATAAATATACATGCTTAAGATTTTTAATAAAATAGGAAACAATCAAAGAAAACCTAATAAAAATAAATTAGTAAAACATCATGGTATATGTGTGGCTACTAGTTTTGAAGGTCCAGCTTGACTTTTGCAAAACTCAGTTTTAGTAATGCTTATTTGAGTAACTCAAAAGTGACTTTTGAAAAATGGAATGTTAACCTAAAATTGGCTTTTGTAAATGGTAAGAGTGTTACTTCTAGGAAATTGGTTTTTGAGAGCGAAAAGCGGTTTATCAAACTAGCGACCTCACATACACATAAATGTTTCCTAATTTTCCTTGATGAGATATCTTGTATCTTCTAGACTATAGTTCATTCTTACATTTGATATTGCTTAGTTGACTCTTAATTATTATTATTTTATGTTCAATTGAAGTTTTCTTTTCTTTTCTTGTCTATATTCTTTTGTTTTTTTTAATACATTTAAAACTTCCATAAAAAAAAAAATAAAATATCGGGGGCGCTGCCCCTGAACCCCCGAATCCCCCCATTAATTGCGCACCCACAAATATAAAATCCTGGTTCCGCCACTGCCACTGTTTCTCCCCATCACCTCTATATCTTTTTAATTTTTTAACAGACTTTTTAGGATTTTAAATATTCATATGATATTTAAATGAGATTTTCTCTTTATATCTCCTTTTGTGATGTTTAAAAGGCCACGTGCATAAAAGAAATAAAATATTTTATTTTGGACATAAGGAGAGACGGAATATTTCCTTTAAAAACATTTTCCTCCTCTTTCCAGCGAAACATACTTAAATTTGTCTGGATCTCGCAATTATAACCACTAAATCATTGTAATCTCCCCATTTTAAAGCTAATTGGCTCATCTTTAAGTCAGATTATATTAAAGCTTTCTTATTTTAATTTTACCATAACGAAAAGACCGCCCTCTAAATTATTATTGATTAGACTTATCAGGGAACGGGAGAGAAAAGAGCCATCGATTAGACCCATTAGCCAAAAAGAAAATACTGTATTTTTTAATTTATAAAGAAATATATAGTTATTTAGATCATACCCAAGCAGATTTCACCTATTATCGCTTTTGGAGCATTCAAATTTAAGGGTCATAAATCAATGGAGTGTTGTTTAATTTGTTTGATTGTTGCGGTAATATTTGAAGAGAAATTCTTGGGTGAACTGGTTTTCTACTTGGGTTTTTAGATTTACCTGTTAAAATATAACAACTCAGCTAATATTAGTCTAAGTTGGTTGTTTCATTTATTTCATATTTTTTATTTTTATTAAAAATATGAATCCCTTAATTAAGATTTTACAAGTAATGAAAAAGTGAATTTTATGAAATTTTTAAATTTTATTAATATACCATCTAATATTTAGGAGGTGTTAAATTAGCTCATGAGTTAATATATTTTAATTGGTTAGACCACAAATGACGTGAAAACAAAGTTTATATAAGAAATTTTCATATTTAAAACATTTTCTCAATTCTTATTGATAAATAACCGTTATAAGTTTAAATTCTACTTTAATCTAGAGCATTATTAGTAGGTGACTTAAAAATATTTTTGTAGGCATTATTTGAGCCTTAAGACATATTTATCATGCATCAAGCATTGCATAGAAGAATGTTTCATGAGATAACCCTAACGTGTCTCTCTCTTTTTTATGGCTCTCATGTTTGTTTGTTTTTCCCAACCTGTGAGGAATTTTAAATCCTTCACTATTATGTGTTTTGTTATAAAAAAAAAGAAAATCCTTCACCAAGTTGCATTTTTCTGTCGTTATTACATAAAACAATCAGCTTGAAAACAATTTATATGTACTACTCTAATCCACCAAGATCCTCACTCTTCATAATTTGCATCTGAAATAAGAAATATCAAATATCATTAATTTATTATTTATTACTCATAAAATTAGAGTATCTATTAAATCCATAATATGCTATATCCATGCACGTACCAACTAACTACATTTATAAATCTCTGGCAAAAAAAAACTATTTATAAATCATGAGTTATTGTTTGTTATGCAGTCCAATAGGGACCTGGCTTTGGTCCTTTGCAAAGCCAGGTCTGCTGCATCAAGACACTGCCGTTTTGATGCAGCGGACCACCCACCTGGTCCTTTTGAAAAAAATAAATTAATGGGTATTATACCTGAAAATACTTGATCGATCTTAAAAAAATAATTCAAGATCTTAAAAAATTATTTTAGAATTTTGTAAAAATATTTTTAGGATCTTTTGATGTTAAAAAGATCTTCGGGATCTTATTTGAGATTGAAAAAATAATTTATGATCTAAAAAAAATTATTTTAGACTCTTGAAAAAATAATTCGATCGATTGATCGCTTAAAAATATACTCTAGATCATAAAATAATTTTTTAATATCACAAATTCGTTTTTCAGTACAAGACACTATACTGAAGTATCCTTTTAATACTAGTCACTATCTTGAAATATTTTTTCAAGATCCTAAAATAATTTTTTAAGATCATAAATTATTTTTTCAGTACTGGTCAGTATCCTGAAGTATCTCTTTAATACCAGTCAATACCCTAATTTTTTTTTAAAAAAGGACCTAATATATATTTTTTTTAAAGGACCAGGTAGGTGGTTCGCTGCATCAAAACGGCAGCATCTTGATGCAACGGACCAAAGCCAGGTCCGCAAATAGAGTACAAAGCCGAGCCAAGGTCCCTTTTTTTTTTTTTTTTTTTTTTAAATCTGTATGCAATGAATTAAAAACAGAGTGCAATTCAGTTTCTGTTGAGTTCGTTAGGAGTTAACCGCCAAAATTATGATCCGGCGGAAGGGAACCAGTCTGTTTTGAAGTGGTTAGTGGCGTGTTTAACAAGCCGTAATCGCCTACAAATAGCTCCTTCCTCCTGCACCTAACCTCCTAATTCCTTCTTCACGGAGCTTCTGAGAAAGAAAGTGGAAGATCAGAGTGTTATTCATTCAATGGAGGCGGTCGTGGTTGTTTCTGAGAGCAAGAACGCCGCTGCTGGCGAACAATTGGAGAATAATGTCGTCGTGCACGAGAAGCACGACGCTGTTCATGGAGGCAGTGACACTGACACTGCCGTCCTTACTGCTGAATCGGAGCCACAGTCTTGTCTCCGGAAGCACAACCGAATTCATGTTTCCTGTAACAAGAAACCCTTCCTCTTTTACGTCAATCTTGCTAAGGTATTTTCAATTTTCACCTTGATTTTATGCATCTTCTTTAATTTTCCACCGATATGAACCGATGAAAGATCAAAGGCTATCTAATTTTTTTTTTCTGTCCAGTTCTCTTTTTCATATACCAGTTCCTGTTTTATCTCTGTTTCTTGGTGTTCAACAATGTACTCGAAGGCCTTCTCTGTTTTATCAAGATTTGCATTAATGGAGTCATGGATTTTTTGACGTGTTATTCCTTCACGTTTCAGGAGTCGCATATTTCCTTTTTTCCCCCAACTAAATGTCCTGTGATTTCCATTTCTTTGAGTTCTGTATTTTTTTTTTCCTAATTGAAGAAAACTGAGTGATCTTGAGGTTGGACTATTATTCGGTTCTCTTTTTCGTATAGCAGTTTTTGTTTATCTCTGTTTCGTGGTGTTTAAAAATGCATTCGAAGGCCTTTTCTGTTGCCTCTTGATTGCATTAATGGAGTCATGAATTTTATGACGTGTTATTCCATGTCGTTTCAGATTTACCATTTTTCTTTAAATGTCCTTTGATTTCCATTTCTTTTACTACTTGCTTTCCCCACCTCTTTCTAATTAACGGAAATTGAATGATCTTGAGGATAGTATCCATTTCCCCTTGAGAATAATTGGTTTTAGATGTTCTGTTAAGTGCATAAAGAATGGGGCTATTATTCAATGTTTGATAAGGTTTTGACGTCGCTTTTCTTTTGAATGTAGAAATTCCTGAACCAGTATGAAGCCGTTGAGCTCTCTGCACTGGGCACGGGTATAATATCTTCAACCATTTTACCCTCTGATCAACTATTTTCCTTTTCAACCTACATCTACTTTTGTCTTGGCAGTCACATAGATGAAGTAGTATGAGAATAATTCAAATTCTAAATCGCATTTGTGAAAGAGTATTCATGACATTAGCATTGATTCTGTAATATGAATAGCTGTTGGATGATGTTTCAGCTTCTAAATGCGATGCATATATAGGAACATGAATCCACCATCTCTCATTTACTAACTTCATTTTCTCAACTGAATTCAGCTATTACAACTCTGATAATCATCTCTGAGAATCTGAAACGCAATGGTTGGGCTATTGAGAAAAGTAAGATCTCTATTCCTTCCCCACACTAGACTTGTCAATAACAAAATGTTTATGATTTAATGAGATTGCTTTTCCCATGGTGAATGATCCAGGTGTCACAGTATCTACTATTGTCTCTAAGGGGGACCAAACAGGCCGACTATTTCACAAGGCCAAGGTGCTTTATCAACTCCACTGATATATAAATTATCCTCAAACATAAAATGCTGCTAACTCAATTATTCGTTTCCACAGATTGAGATTCTGCTGGTAAAACCTGGACAAATGGATCAAACTACTGGTGATACATCCAACGAAGATGCTGACAACAGTGCCATCACAGAGTAGCGCCACGAAGCTTCATTTTCTTGTCTTTCACCATTTTACATCAATGCATAGATATACAACTAAGTAGCTGACAAGGAAATCACAATTAGTGATTCTTCCATTCTAATCATGAAGAGATACTGTAGCCTTCTGCTTGGAGCATATGCAACTGGATTCTACTACCATAGTAACAGTAATCAATACATGTTCATTTTGTAAGATTGTTTAGTTTTTGTTTCTTGACGAGGGACGATTCATTTCTGCTACTCATTGTAAATGTACTTCCATTTTATCCATGTCTTGTTTCTTATAGATACAGTTTTCGGATTGCTGTCGTATGATGAAATATATTTTAGAAGGATCGGACCCTTCTCTCTTTCTCTGGGTCACTCGTACGCACATTCAAGTTAAAAATTCTTTTAACGTTAGGTTGTATCCGCAAAAGATTACATCCCAAATCCTATGATAGGAGACAATAAATAACCACTACAAAGATCTTACTGAAGGGACAATTTGGCCAGGGTGAGAGCCAAAACCTTAACGCCATTTGACATATCTTGAATGCTGGCAAACTCTTCAGGTTTATGGCTGTATCCTGCATAAATAAACAAGATATATGAGAATGATGATAAATCTTTTCTCTTGGTTCAAAAATTAGAAGAAGATAATTTGCTTATAAGTCTGAGTCCATGTGAATGAAAAAACATTCAAAATGAAAAATTTCAGTGTTTCCACGTTCTAAGTGCCAAGCACATGGATTGCATCCTCATGCATACAAGGTTAGTGCCACATAAGAAAGAAGCAGACAGGGTTCATGGCAATCGATTTCTCCAGAGTACAAAATTACATAAACATACTTTTCAAATGTTGTTTATGTTTAAATCAATTACTACTATTACATTAGAAAAGCACTCTATTTATTCGTCCTCTTCTACTACCATGATTATAGACCAGAAAAGAATTTTAAGAGTGCTTACCTTTGTAACATGGGATGAAGATCATGCCCATTGAAGATAACCTGCAGTAGCATGAAGCTATTTAGCAGCAGATTTTCTAACATAACATGAGCATTGCTTTGTTTATTTAGTAATACTATAATTGCATGAAACTATGCTAGAGCAGTTCAGTTAGCTCCTGCCAACAAGACTTGCGTCAATATTGTGCACAAGCCAGATAAAGCAGGATCAAAACAAAACAGCAGAGCAGTGCTCCTAAAAAAACTCTCTTACTCTTACTCTTACCCAACCAAATGCAATTTCTTTTCATTTTTGAAGGTTGGGCCCTTGATGAAGAGGCCGAAATGTAATTTTAGATTTGACTGCCACATAACAAAACTTAGTTTCTTAAAAAACGTGCGTATCTACTCAAATTACCTGGCCATAAACAGGGCATCATGGTAGGCTCTACTAATCATCAGCTTGCTGGTCAGGTTGAGCTCTCTTGTTGCAGTTTCCATTGCCTTTATGACTTCTTCAGCAGAAGATGCTGGAGGATCCTGATTGATGATATGAAACTCTGAAAGCTTTACACCTCGAGTTTTGGCAATTCTAATTGCTGATTGGTGAATTTTCTCAATAACTTGGTTCCTTCGTTCTTCATTGATGTCTCTTGTGTCTGCCTCAACAAAAAATCAAAATTGTGAAAATTAAAGTATATGGTATCAGTAGTTTGGATTATCCACTGGAAGATTAAGCAAAACCACAGCATATTTAGATATCCCAATGAAATTGTATAGGGCCATTATATGAAAAAAAATCCAAGTAATTAAACATATTGTAATTAAGCCAAGCATGCCGAAGTTGTCCTTTAGATACATACCAATTTCCAAGTGGGACTTGCTAGGGATGCTGTTGATTGCCCCGGGATGCAGTTCCAGGATACCTTTAGACATTGGAGAAGTTAATTATAAACAAGAAGTCATAGATCAAAGATCAATTGTTCGGGGAGCCGGGGGTGTTCAGAACATGTCATGTCATGGAGTCAATTTAGAAGTATGTAAGAATATGCTTACGTGTGAAGGAAATATTACTTACCAATTGTACCAACAGTATCAATAGAACCAGATTCCAATACATGTTTCTCAACAGCAAGAGCTAACTCTGCGGCTGCCAGTCCAGCATCATTTCTGCTCCATACAATGTTTAGAGAAATTATAAATAAATCATTAGAGTACATTATGGTATTCCAATTTCACAATGAAAGAGAATACTGGGGCACAATGCTCAAATGGATCAAAATTTATTTTCAGTGTTTGCCATGCAACGGTAGATTGGAGAGAAAAACAATAAGCTCGTAAAGAAAACTTGAAAATTAAAAATACCCAAGTGTGAAACTTCATGAGGTCAAGAGACAGCATACTACTGTTCTTTTCATCAAAATTAACGGGGAACTGCCTTGACAATAATTCTAAACCAACATTTTAGCCACTCAAATATATAAACTTTTCCAATATAGTTCCTTATTTTCAATCTTTGAAAAAAGTTAGTGTTTTGTTTATTCATTATTTACCAATTTGATACTTCAACTTGAATCACATCTTATTCAAATACCTGACATGGCCTCCTTTTCCAGCAAACAGTTAATAATACATGTGTATAAATTCTGCTTTTTCAAACCAACAATTTATGCCACAAACAACAATTTAATTAAAGAAACATATTTGAAAATTCAAATTAACAAGTATGACACTTAAAAGGGATCAGGCGATAGTATGTTATTCTTTAA
The DNA here is from genome assembly GCA_019022615.1 of Acacia melanoxylon. Lineage (NCBI taxonomy): Eukaryota > Viridiplantae > Streptophyta > Magnoliopsida > Fabales > Fabaceae > Acacia > Acacia melanoxylon. The sequence continues at coordinate 11,829,989 of JAFJYJ010000011.1, forward strand.
AATATTTCTTTTAGCCAAATAATAAGCTGCTGAAAACTATAACACTTTCACTCAACATTTATGTAAGGACCTCAATAAATCATTAAAAAGAAGAAATTTTGTTCTAATGGTAGTAACAAAATAAGAAAGTTGAACTAAAAAGTGCAACCCCCTCAGGAAGGAAAAAAGGAAACAAATCGCATTTAAACACAGTAACTACCTATTAGGCATTAGGACAGCGCCTGCATGGCCACCATTGCCTTCAAACTCGACCTTCAGGCTTGCTGGGGCTGCAATTGCTGTAACTATGCCTATAGATATGCCTGGGTCAAGAAAAAAATTATAGATGGTCACTGAAGCCATAGCTGAGGCAAGAACTATGCCATTAAAAGTTAATTCTACCTTCTTCTTCCAGAATAGGACCTTGTTCTATGTGCAGTTCTATAAAAGCTGAATACGTTCCTTTGCTTAAGAACACACTAGACAAGTCATCCTCTGCATATCCAGCAGATCTCGCAGCATCTAAAAAGGATATGTTTTGACTATCAGTTGTTGTCTTGAGAGCTTTTACAAGATTCTTGCTCCCAGCCAGCAAGCGGCTGCATAAAAGACAAAATTCAAATCAAACCAGAATATGAGTCAATAAATGATATGTTGTGTGGTAGTCAATCTGATAATGTGGAAATACTGTAAGTTGTAATAGAAGAGAATAAGGGATCTATAAATTAGATAAAAAAGACTTGCCCAAAGTATGAGTCCTATTATGGGACAGTAATTAGGGGTGCTACAGACCTTCCCAAGCAGCTGATACCAAAGCGTGTAGGCTCTTCGGAAGTAAATAATATGACTTCCAACGACCTTCTAGGTTTGAACCCAGACCTGATACAGTTCAGTCAACATCAAACATTATTTATAACTATTTGACCAAAGTGGATGAATGGACATAGAAAATAATACCTCCAGAATTCAGATCTTCCTAAAACAAATAAATCCAAAAAGAAATACTACCTCCGGTCCTAATTATAAGAGCTAGTTGACTTTTTTTGGAGAGATTAATGAAGCTAAATAAGTTACTTAATCATTTCATATGTTGTGTATTCATAAATTATATATTAGTTTATTAGTCAAACTAATTAGTTAGAAGAAAAAAAATACAAATGCAAATACTCTAAAGTAATTAAATTAGCTTCCTTAATTTCTCCAAAAAAGTCAACTAGCTCTTATAATTAGGACCGGAGGGAGTAATAATTAGTAAAACTTTCAATTTTTTGCTTCTCGTATATTTTGATTTTAGAATATAGTTATTCACTAGAGCATAACAAGCGCGAACGTTATTAAGTTGTTCATAAAGTGTAGACCTATTATAGATTGGATGATTCACACCCAAAATCAACCCTATTTGTAAGCCAGTACTTGCTTATTTCCCTAGTCCACTCACATGCAATATTTTATCACTAAAATACGAACAATTTAGAACAAGATCTTAAATCTGCATTTCCAATTGGCAAGGGAAAACTTCCGCAGGTAGAAGAAAAGTAAAAGAACCTTTTCAGGACATTGATGGCTTCTATGGCACCTAAAACCCCAACAACTCCATCATATTTCCCAGAATATGGTATAGCATCAATGTGAGAACCTGTTGCAACTGCAGCAAGCTCGGGTTCTTGGCCAACCCTGCATAAAGTAATAGGAGATAGGGGCCATGATATAGTTAGTTAATTACAGGTATTCCATAACAAAGGTTACGGAAGACTCTGAAGTTAATATAAGCTTGAGGATCAAGTCAGGGATAACTAATAAGAATATAGAGATCAGAGATATACATAGCTTCAATTATTGAACGAGAGGCTTATTTAGCTAAAAGTAGTCCACTGTTAATATAATGAACTAAATGTGAAGAACGAGCAGAGACTCACCAACGACCAAATATGTTACCCACAGCATCCTCTCTAACTGAAAGACCAGCAAGTCCCATCAAGTTTTTAACATACCTACAGATGGAAGACAAGAACAAGGTCTAACAAAGGAAGTAACAAGGTGAAATAAGATACAGATTATTCAGAAGTTAACAAATAATTTTTTTTTCCACCGGAAGGGGGCAGAAAAGACTCCAAACGCCATTCATGTTTCCATTTATTTTGCTTTTGAGTAGTATATTAGGTTCGCCCATTCAATTACATGTTTGACTAAGCTACATACGTCACCTTATGTATCGTGATACATTTACCTGGGAATTTCTGAAATCATCACACAAAACAGCATACATGAAACTAATTTTGCATACCTGCGAGCTAAAACATCCTTTTCAGTATACAAGACCCTGGTTACTGACGGAGCAGTTGTATCGGAGAAGCTCGAGAGCTCATCAATCTATGAACAAGTACAGTTCTAAATGTTAGAGGACAACCAACCACTGAAGTCACTTCTACAAATATTAGTTCAATACCTGCTTCTGCAGAATCTGGGCATCAACGAATAGTGAAGAAACTGAACTTAGAATGGAAGAATGAGGTTCATGAATTGGATAACCGGAGAATTCCTCCATTGTTCTGATTGATGGGTCTTCATCTCCATGAGTTGAAATTGCAGAGAAAGAACATATCAAGAGAAGAAGTAGGAGCCGTGGAGTTATCATCATTTTACCGGATTTTTGATGATAATTGAGCGAAAGCTGATAATCATAAGCAATTCAGGGCCTATCAGATACCTTTCCACGTGTGCCCTTGGACTATGCCCTAACCAGGTGAAATGACCAAAAAAGAGATAATACTAAAAAAGCAGTAAATATTTTAAAAAGCACTCGAAACTTACAGAGAAAAGGAAAAAGAATGGTGACCCTAGTTCCTGGACGGTTTTGAACCGGAGAGTAACAGAAGGCGGGAAAAGCCACAAACTTTGTCACTTCCAGATTTTCACAGAGGAAGACAACGAGTCAGAAATGGAGACAAAGAGGCACACATGCCTAAAGCTACAGTTTCCTAATACAGACGATCCCGCAGATGCTGAACCCATATTTGTGAAGGGTACTTGGTATGATACACACTTTGACCTCTCCATAACAGATAGCCTCAATGCTTGGGTTTGTCACGGTTAGCGATTTCTTTTCTCGATGAGAGTCTATAATTTCTTAGAGCAATTATAAAATGAAGTTCTTATTCTTCCTTTCTCTTACTGTTTTTGGTAGCATCGGAGGAGGAGGTGAAGGGGCGGGCTACTCAGTGGGATCAGCCGGTATCGGAGTACGTGCAATTGTCTGAGCGATACTTAGGGTTTCAGCAACCTGACTCTGTATACGGATTCGCTGATGCCGGTGATGGACATAAAAGAGTAAGTGCTATTATCTTTTGGCCATCGTGACTGCTAGTGTTGATTGTCTTCGAAGGCTGAAAATTCTATGGGATCCAATTTGACCAAAAGAACCACTTTTTCCCATGCCTGTATTCTCTGAATGTTAAGCAGTTGTCATGGACATTCGAGAAGGAAGGAACAAAGCTGCAATGGAGATGGAAATGCCAGCAGTCTCCTAATAGTAAGAAAACCACAGCGGAAATACTGGACTTTCTCATGGATGCAAACATAACTCTTAGTGTAAGACTCTGCATTACCCTGATTCATGAATGCGTATTTTAAACAAATGTTATCACAGTCACTCTATGTCATCCACTTGTCTGTACATATTTATTAGTAGTTTGTTTGTTGTGAGCGTGATGTTGGAGATGTCATGTTTAAGCATATTGGTTAGCTCTGCTGGACAAAAAGTTACATGGAGATTTCCTCTCTGGTATCAGTCTTATTTCAAACATGTTGATCAACAAGCGTAGATAGCAGTACTCCTTTTATTTTGATTGCCACACTTTTCAGAGTATATTCATGTTAGAATTCTGAGCAACTAGTATAAAGTCTATGCTAATTGAACCCATCCAAAGAAATGAGATCACTAAACTTGCTATAATTGACAGACAGCTTGCTTAAAGTTTTGCCTCCTCAAGTTGATTATTATTGTCTATTGCAACATAGGTATACTATTTATGGGATGCCCTGCCATGTGCCATGTGTCTGAACTCTTTATACGGAAATTTTCTCTGACAAACGCACCTGAATGCATGTCAAGGCCTCTTATATTCATTTTTTTAACCTGAAATTTTAGTTCTTTGAAGCACAATACATTTCCCGTGGAGTGCTATGCTATCATGGAACGTTTCTCATGTATGTCACATTAGTTGTTTGGACTAGGAAGTATAAATAACTGGGACATTTGAGTAACAAGCTAATAAGTTGAGAAACTATTACGTGGCTGATGATATTATATTACAGATATAAGGAACGTATTTCATTTGATGGTTCAAAAAGATTGAACAGATTTTATGATAATAGGAAATAGACTACTTTGTTTCCATTTTTTGCCACTATAAATTTAAGTCATTTAAGAAAATGATTAGGGAAAGTGATCATCTGTTCAATATCTGGTTGGATGTTTTTATGATTCACTATTTCATAAAATAACTAGCATTGGCTTAGACAAGACCTCTCCTTTTCTGTTTATCATAATTATGCATGCCTACATTAACCACAGGAAGAAGTTGTCAGAAAAACTGAATCATTTGAGAGGATGAAAGTGGAGGCTGAGAAGTGTTTGTCCCAGAGTGAAAGATTCGCAAACGAAAAAGTGGAATTTGAATCTGAAATCTATGCTCAGGTCACTCCTGCACTCTCACTTCAATTTAGAGCTGTTTAATTTACGAGTTTTTTCTCTAATAATATGACAAGTTTTTTTTTTTGGTTATGTTTTCTCACTTGAACCATACATTTGTTTTGGTTTTATAAAAATTTTACACTGTCATGTTTCAATTAGAAATCCTGATAGTAAAGATACAAGGAAATGCACTCAAGTCTAATCCTTTGAAGTAATGCTCTGCTTGGTCCGCATTCCTAATGAAGGCAGTATTGGATCTTGCTCGCTGTTTTCCTTTTCTCCATAATTATTAGGACTGAGTTGACTGAGCAGGTCATTGTCTGCTCCAGTTTCTAGACGTGTTGAATTCTAAGAAAGCAAAACTGAGAGAGCTTCGAGATCAGATCTCTAAAGGAGAAGCTGCTGAAAAATCTCATCAAGAGCTAGAGACAGACAAAACTGAAAGTTTTGATGGTGAAAGCGATGAAGAGGATGCCACTTGCAGTTCAAAGGATGTTTCAGCACCCAAGCCTTCTCAATCAAACCGAAAGAGAACTACCCGCAAATAATCCCTGCATCAGTTAAGAGCGATGGATCCCTGTGTATAACGTCAGTATTCTTTAGCATATGGGGTGTTATTTTGTGTTTTATATAAGAAGAAACATACTAATACCATATTGTACTGTGAATGGTTAAATATCAATGATTTGTCTTACTTTTGAAGTTGTGATCTCAAGTTTTCATCATCTCACGTATCATCGTGTCTTGGGTGCTGGACGGATAACTCTGTTTTATATGGTGTTATATGATATACCAATATATCGTATATCGTAGTATCTGGGATAATGCATCTGGTATTATATGCTAAGCAAAGGGTGTCATCCAATTACGGTAAAAATATTTTATCATATAACATTACCGAGTAAGAGGTCATCACATTGTGAGGGTTTCAACAAATCCATAATTTTTGAAAGCTTCATGATCTGTTATCATTCCATCCAGTATCCTTTAGAAATGATGCAGTATTTCCAAAACTAAAGTTCAAGTCACTCAACAATGCTTTTACATAAGCACAACACTAAAATTATTAAGCCAATCACTGAGCAACAGACCGGAATATTCTGATTTCAATTTTTTATTTTTATTTTTTGTGTGGGAAAATTGCAGTACATTGACTTGATTAAAAATTCTAGGGCCCGTTTGGGAGTTACTTTTAGAGAATGGTTTTCACCATTTACGAGGTGAAATCTAGGTTTTGGAGAATAGCTTTTGGAGAATAGGTTTTAGAGAATAGGTTTTAGAGAATGATTTTTGAAAAAAGTGATAGTGTTTGGATGTTTTTATCAAAATAGCTTTTGAAGGGTCAAATTTACCAAAAAAGACATTAGCTTTTTTGTATAATTACACTTAAAAGAATAAGGTTGTGTTTTAAATATTATAAACATTATATTTCAAAAATATTATAAATATTATATTTCTACCATTAAGAAATTATGTAACATGATAAAAATTAGATCAAATATTTATGTATAAATAAATTATACAGACAAAAATATTTTGTCATATAAAAATATTTTGGTATATTTTTTAGTAATTCCACTTTGCTTTTTTTTAATATATAATTTTTAACATTATGAGCAACCCCAACAGACCCAAATCGATCCCAAAGACGTTGGTTATTGAGTGAAGCACGTTGTTGTTGGTGGTACATTTAATGGATATAATGGGGGTATTTTGGGGTTTTTCTAATTTTGGTGGGGCCCACAATTCTGCAAAATGAGTTTAAAAAAGTGAAAAGCGAAAAAAGTTGGATTTTGGAAAACCTAGGTTTTGAGTCCAAACCTAGGTTTTGGGTGGAAAACGCCCGAATCGAATGTTTGGCAAAGCTTTGACAAAACCTAGGTTTTGTTTTCAAAACTTAGGTTTTGGGGAGTGCCAATTGTGAAGTTGTAAACTAGAAAGGGATAAGTATCTTTTTTGCCCCGGAAGTTTTGACTGAGGAACATTAGGTGAACGAAAGTTTTTTTTTTGGGAGCAAAATTGCCATGGAAGTTAACAAAACGTAGCAATTTGCCCCTCCAATAATTTTGATCGTTAAGTTTAATTGATGTGCACACATGGCATACCACCTCATCAATCAAAATAGAGTTAAGTATCATTTTGCCTCGGAAGTTTTCACTGAGGAGTAATTTTGTCCCCGGAGTTTACAAAACATAGCAATTTTACTCTTCTGTCCCCCAATATTAAATTTGACTATTAAATCAGTCAAATAACACACATGTCATGCCTTGAAAAGGTCAAACTTAGAGTCAGAGATGGAGATCATTGAGATGTTGAGCTCAAGACAGCTGGAATTTGTGAACCGGGCGATCGGAGGAATTTGAAAGGTGCACGTCACAAAACACGGAAGGAAGCATCGCTTATGATATAAACAAATGAAACATAAAACGAGAAATGAATTGTCTCAAAAATTGGTTCAGTAAGACAAATCAATAGTGATAGTATTTACCTTTATATAGATTGAACTAGGCTACTCACCCTGTCCCACAAGGTAAATTTATACTGCTCCTAAAAATTCCAGTGATTTTAAGGGAGGGTGGCCTAGATCAATCTATACAAAGGTAAATACTATCATTATTGATTTGCCTTACTAAACCAATTTTTGGCACAATTCATTTCTCGTTTTTCGTTTCATTTTCTTAGATCATAAGTGATGCTTCCTCTGGGTTTTGCGACAGATTTTTCAGTCCCTTTTATCAGTTTGGCTTCACAAATTCCGGCCGCCTTGAGCTCAATGTCTCAACGATCTCCTTCTCTGACTCCAAGTTTGACATTTTCAAGGCATGACATGTGTGTTCTTTGACTGATTTAATAGTCAAATTTAATATTGGAGGACAGAAGGGCAAAATTGCTACATTTTGTAAACTTCCGGGTCAAAATTGCTCCTCAGCGAAAACTTCCAGAGCAAAAATGATACTTAACTCTATTTTGATTGATGAGGTGGCATGCCACGTGTGCACATCAGTTAAACTTAATGGTCAAAATTAATGGAGGGGCAAAATTATTACGTTTTGTTAACTTCCGTGGCAATTTTGCTTCAAAAAAAACTTCCGTCTACCCAGTGCTCCTCAGCCAAAACTTTCAGGGCAAAAACGATAGTTATCTCAATCAGAAATCATTTGATGATGCTTTAAGAATAGGAGCACCCTTCGAAGTGTGCAGAGCATAACCAGCCACTAGCTCTCACACCGCTTTGCAGAAGTGTAGAAAGTTCGAAAATTTTGACCTCTGAAAAGAACAGTAATAGTTAATTTTCACCTCTGAAAATGACAGTACTTGGAAATGATAATAATGAAACCTTTGATTTCATTTTAAATCGCTGTTGACCGCAGCTATTGTTAATTGTACAAAACGACTCCATATTCTATAAGGTGAGCAATGGAGGTGAGCAATGGGCGGGCAGGCTGACCTGGGGGTGTACCTTCTACCCACTCATTTAATACGTATGGGTACGGGCATGGAAAGCCGTTTAATCCAAGGTAATTAAACCCGGACCGGTCAGTGAACCGGTCGGGGTACTGGGTTAAGGGTCAGTGGGTCAGACCGGAGTCAACCCGGGATCAGACCGGGACCAAACCGGTGAGGAATTAAAAAATGAGAAATAATTTAATTTCTTATCACATAATCCATAATTCCAAATACTATATATTATTTCAAGACTTTAAATCAGTAGCCCAATAATTATATACTTGTCAAATATTGTTTACAATTTTCTTTACAAATTGATATCAAAGCATCATATACCACTCTATTGACACCCGAATTTGTAATGGAATCACAAACATTCTGCATAATAAAATGTCAAAAACCAAGTATACGATAACAAAATATTCCCACCTACATCATAACAAAATATTCTCACCTTCAATCACTAAACTAATAATCATCAACATGATAATCATCATTAAGATCAATCAACTCCCTAGGTAAAATCGGAATATGAAGGACATACGTTGATAATAAGTTTGACTTTATAAAGATGTAAAATATGCATAAGTTTAAAGGAACTGTATGGTTTAATTTGTATATGTAATTAATTTGTCTTGTTACAAAAATAGAGGAAAAATAGAATAAGGGAAGGAATTAAGATTCTTTGCATGGGACAAAACATTAGAAAAGTGGTTTTTGGATTGTAGCCTATTCTTAAAATAAAAAAATAATAATAAATAAATAAATAAATAAAAAAAAACTCAACTCCGGTTTAGACCGTCAAACCGCGGGTTAAGACCGGGTTCGGCCAAGGTCACACTGGTCAGTTTCACTTAGGTTCGCTCCGATTCGGGGGTTAACCCAGTTTCGACTTGTTTCGAGCCGGTTCAGTCGGTTCGACGGTTCCGGTCGGGGAACCGCTGGTCCGGTCCGGTTCGATAACCATGGTTTAATCCGTACTGAAAATAGGAAATGCAAATTAAGATACCGATAATAATAGTTGTAATCATGATTGTCAAAAACTAGTGTAAAAACGTAAAAACTTGCGTTTTTACATTTTTACTAGGGTTATACGTGTTGAAACACAAGTAAAAATTGTCCTGAGCAGAAATTGGTAGAAACATCGCTCAAACACGTAAAAACTTACGTTTTTTTTATATAGTTTTTACCGTTTTTACTTCAACAAAAAAAAAAAGGATGAAAAGTTTTTTTTTTTGCCAAAAAAAAAAAGGATGAAAAGTTGAAAACCCTATTTCCATTGTGCGTCTTAGACTCGAGATTATTGGAGATTGGAGACTGAATAGTTATATATAGTTTTTAACGTATTTCCATAGTTATAAACGTAAATTTTTAACGTAAGTTATATATATATATATATATATTTTTTTTTTTATATAGTTATATGACTTGTATCTTTTAAATATAAAGTTGTGCATTGAATTTTGAATAGTGATTTATGATTTTTTTTTCCACACACACACACACATATATAAAATTTTGAGCTCTGACCTTAAGTAGTAGAAAGTATAAACTTTACGTTTCGTGTCGTTTCTGCGATTTACGTTTATACCACCCCCTTCCGTGTCTACGTAGAAACTTGATTTTGACAACATTGGTTGCGTCTCATCAAAATTATCAACATCAAAGTCATTCAAGTTGGGTGGTTTCACTGATAGCCAATTTTGTGCACATATGAGTGCCTTAGCCATCTTTGAGGATAAAGAGCTCCTGAAAACATCTAATACTCTACCCCAGTACAAAAAGCTGCTTCTGAAGATACTGTAGAGATTGGTACAACCAACAAATCACATGCCATCGAACTTAACACTTTATACTTACAAGCATTCCCTTTCCACCATGACAAGATGTCAAATTTTTAATCAAGATAACCAATTAATTTAGATCGAAAGTATTCATCCACTTCGAAAGTTTCTCTACATTATTCTCTGCATTTTCCTTGGCTAAAAACTTTTGGTATGTAGCATTAGCAGATGACAAGGCCACTTCAAGTTCTAACTCTGGTAATAGCACATTATTCCCACCACCACTATTCTCTCCTTGCTCCTTTATTGGTTGAGATTCAAAAGTTTCACCAAGATGAACACTAACTAAATAATGGTAATATAAACGATAGAATACACCCATAGTTTTCTTTATCATAGCTTCACGCTTTGTTGGTTTATAAAAAAAGTCAGCATAAGTTTACAAACAGGTTAGGTTAAATTATTGATTGAACCATATTTTTATGAGTTTTTTCATAATTAATTTGGTATTTTTAATGCATTTTCAGGAAACTATTGTATAATTAAGCACTAATTTGTGTTAGGGATATTTGTATTGAATTAAGTGTAATTTGGGGCAAAATAGTTATAATTTGTTAATTATTCATACAAACGATTTCTTTGATTTTTAATGCTTAATGTTGCATTGTAGGTATTTAAGAAGAAAATTTGAGATTTTGGAGGGTCAGAACTAATATTTTGAGGACTGGACAAAATTATAGAAAAGGTACCTAGAATTTCTAGAAATTGAAAATCAATGAAAAAAGGGGCCAGAAATAATTACAAAACGTGCCCACATGTTTTGGAAATTCCAGTCAAACTCTACAAATGTTTCAAATATTCTTACTTTAGTCCCTCATGGAGAACTTTTGAAGTTTACAATTAAAGGTGTGTTTTGGTGGTGGGGGGGGGGGGGGGGGAATTTAAAAAATGAAATATTAATTGTTCTCTTCCAGCTCATAGACATAAAAATTTAAGGGGGTATATTAAGTTTTAATTGTATCACATGATCTAAATTCAGGGAAATTTCATGTAATTTATAAATTATAAACAAACATATAAATGCAATGGGACTACTGTAAACTTTTTGACAGAGTACATTTAAAAGCTTTACATAAGGCACTCGTAATTTATTATTGATCACAAACGAACATACACAAAGATACACAACAATGACATGATATTAATAAACTGGATAGAAAATAAAAACACTGAACAATAGTTAAACTCCTTATTCCACACGGCTATGACATGGAGGAGTACAGTAGTGTTGTTGAAGAATATTGAAGAGGTACGTAAGCTTAATATATATTTATATTTTCCAGTCTTCTTGTTTTCAAGTTTCTTCATTTGGTTTCTCATTCATCTTATTGCTTATGTATATGGAAAATTTAGAAAGCTTATCCTCTAAATTCATTTTTTAAACAAAAGAATATAATATACAAATGTGCTAATTATATTATTACAATTCAACTTGTTTTCTCGTGATTAGACTTTGAATCGGATTATATTATTTATTCATTTTCATGGTTAATGATCAGAGTTTGTGATTTTATTTACATACAGAAGTTTAAATCGGATTCCTTGTCAATACATACAAATTAAATAACTTATTTTGTGAAATTTATGATTGCAAACGTGATTGCATATATAAATTAGGTTAAATTATACAAAATCTTCTGAATTTTGTGTTATGACATGTAAATAGCCTCTCTAACCGCTACAACTTGGTGTGTCGGTGACTCGGTGTAGCTCTTATGAAGATGAATGCCTGAAAGAGTGGGTGTCGCAGCTCCCTTCTCCTATGATCAAGATCTTGGCAACTGCTGAATCTAAGGATAGGATTTTTCTTTTATCTGAGTTGTATTTTGATGTTCTCCTGGGATTGGCTTTATTTTGGTTGCTGTTATGCTTAATTAGCTTGTTGTTGTTTTTGCTGGTTTCTTCTTTATGAAGACTGTTATATGTCTTTCATTTGTTGCCTCTCTTGCTGATTTCTTGATTGATTAATGGAATATATATATTCTGATTGGCAAAAAAACCTCTCTAACATTTGAAAGTTTATAATAAATCTCACTGAATTTTTACATTATTATAAATAATTCTGATACTATTAGTTTTAATGTATTAATTAATTATCTACAAATGGTTTGAAGTTTAAGGTGGATATATAACTTGAAATTTGCGGGATTATATGCGCATAAAAATGAAGTTTAATTAAAAGGATATGAAGTTAATAATTTGAGGTTAGCATCAAAAACTCAAAAGTTTAAGGAAGTTTATTACTATTAAGTTATAAATGTTAACAAAGTAATAACTTGATGGACATGATTCTAAATAATAAACAAGCATGCAACAAGACTGTAAACTCTACAGAGTTCGATAGTTTACATATATAAGGCACTCTTATTTAATTATTGACCACAAACAGCATACAGAAGATATATAACATTTATGACATAATATTAAACTGGATAGAAAATAAAAAATGAATAATATATATACTCCTTATTTCCACGGGCTATATATTATGACATGGAGTAGTACAGTAGTGTTGATTTGAAGAGGCAGCTTTATCGTATAACGTTCTATATCCGATCCTGGGAACCCGACTGACTCTGCCTTGACTGTTGACCCAAAGCCAAACTCGATCGCACCGGAAGGGAGCACTGATGAAGGCTCCTTCCTCCGCAATTGTGACTTTCACCCATTGGTTCTCTCTCTCTCTATTATTGCTTTTGCTTTCTGTCCTTCCTCGCCTACAAGCTCTGGCCATGAATCCTTACCTTCACTCACATTAACACACAAGTCAAAAATATGTACTAGGAAAAAGAACCAGAATAATCAAATAAGACATAACATGTGGATAATAACATTATTATCGAATTACAACGTTCTCTTCTCTATTACCTCGGCAGTCACCAGACATGTTTCCACTACTTGGGGATTTCCCTGCTATCTCTCTAAAGCGGTTTATGTGTTTTGTTTGGGATATGTTGCTTCGTATGTAGGGGGTCCTATTTATAGTACGGTTGAGGTTGGGTGTCGTTGATCGAGTAAGCTAGGCGGACATTTCTGACTTCTCCCTCTCTATATGGCAAGCATGGTTCGTTGTACTTTTTAAAATGCATACGTAATACGTTAATTATATTCAATTGAAGTAGTCAATTGTTCATGTATGTTTCACACATTATTCTCCAATCTTCTTGTTTTCAACTTTCTCCTGGTGGCAAAAGTGGCTTTTTTTTCAATCTGACTTTTGTAAACGTAAGATAAAGTTATTAAATTGTGTAATGCGATATATATTTGGATTGACTTTTGCAAATGTCAGTTTGATAAACTGAAATTTGTTTGAATGATTAATATAAAAGTAAGTTTGGATGTAAAATAAATGAAAAGGATATGAATTTAATAAAAATAAAAATAGTTAACGTATAATTGGGAAAAAATTGAAAATACTAAGTTACTTAAATGTTGAGAAAAATTGGATAAAAGTCCCTCTTTAAAAATTTCATTGGTGAGAATGACTTCAATCGAGTATTGCCATTTTTCGTATATGTAAACTTATCATGTTTTTCATGCCGTTAAATTTCTAATGGGGGAGTTTTTCCCGATTTTCCTTAAATTTTATTATTTATTTTTTTCTTTGGATACTTTTTTAAATAAGTATAAAATTGGAAAGAAATCATTATTACCCTTTAAGTAGACATTTATAATTAGGACCAAATTTTCCATCTACAAGTGGACTTAATAAGAAGAACCGGCATGATTTTTTTTTTTTTTTAAAAAAGAATGTGGGATCCCTTATCTTTTCTTCACGAGGTATTCGATTTTATCTCTCTTCATAATAGAAACTTCTTCTCTCTATGTAGTATTAAAGCCAAAAGCATGAAATTTTAGCTTAAGGCTTAAACCATCTTTTTCTTCAAAAATCCAATAGAAAGAAAAAAGCTGATCCAAAAAAGAAAAGAAAAGAAAGAACCTGAATGTTTTTCTTATTAAAGAATGTGCGACCTAGTACTTTTCTTCATATGGTATTTAATTTATTATCTCTTCATAATAGAAACTTCTTCTCTCTCTTGTAAAAGTCAAAAACATGAAATTTTGGCTTAGGGTTTAAACCATTAGTTTTTTCATCAAAAATCCAGTTGAAATAACAATTTCTGATCCAAACGTCACAAATGCCAAAATATGGCTTTTGGCTATTTGGGCCTCCAACTCTAATCCCAAACATAATTTTACCAATTGTACCCTAATTAATTAATTTTCCTTATACATTGTCTTTCAGCATTTTTCTCATTTACCTACTTATAAATAAGGGCATATTTGAAAGAAAAAAAATATACATTTTCTATATATTTATCGCTTTAAATTAATTTTAACACACGGAATAAGTCCACCATATCGGCTATACACGGAAACAAAGAGAGATTATATTATTGTGATTGTGATTGTGATGACCTTGAGGATAAACTTTTAACTACAAGAACTCAAGAAGAAGCTCGCACAATGCCTCGCAATAATTTGGGCAAAAACTAAAATCTAGCACCCGCAGTAAGTTTCAAGGCTCAAGAGCTGTTGCAGAAAGTAATACGCATTTGTTAGACTGCATGCAAGTACCCATCTTTGAATAAAATCTGAACAGAACAAGACCAAGCAGCAGTCACAAATCATCTTGTTTTAAAATCCAGCACATTAGAAAGCCCTATAGAATGATGGAAAATTTTAAATTTGTCCCGAAACTTTTCACTTAAAAACAATGTTTGTATTAAAGTTTAATTAGAAACCTGCTGTAACACCCCAAATTCCATACTTCAAATCATGTTGGTTGACACATAGTTTTATAAAAAAAATCGACAGAGTTTGAGGTGCTACAGCTCATAGTAATGCGGAAACGGAGAGCATGCACTTACGTGTAGGAATCTCACCAGAAACGCGGAAGCGTATCGAACCAGACGATGTAGAAAAAGATGAACCTTCATCGTTTTGATTACCTGGAAATATGAGCGATCTAAAAGCCTCTTCTCGAACGGTCCAAGTCACGAACGGTCCAAGTCCGCTCTATGATCGATCTTCGACTATCTCTCGAGGGGGATGAGATGGTTGTGTGGGCAACCGTTCGGATGATGAACGTACGCCTCTAGGGTTTTATTTACGATGAGAGCCTCCTTGTGAATTAGGTTTCTCAATGGGTGAAAGTAGGTTTATATACTACTACACCAAGACCTAACCCTAGACCCTAAAGGGCCATAGGGCTCTTAGGTGTAGTCTCACTTAAGCCCAATTGGGCTTAAGTGACCAAAAGCATATATTCCAACAATCTCCCACTTGCTCTTTGAGATACAAAACTTGAGCTCGTAAACCCAAGACCATGTAGCCCTTAAGCCATCATCATCTGATAATTTACCCCATCCCTTGTTTCGAGCTAGCTTGGGGATCTATCATTTGTCATTTATCGAGGCTCATGATAATGCTTTGAAGATTATCTAGTTCGGTGCTACTCCACTAAAAGCCCGAATGTGAACTCCAAGATTAATGACAATTATAACACGAATATGCATTACCCCTTTATAGAATGTCTATAATTTGATTGATTAGTTTTCTGTAACTCAATCAATTATTTATTCCCTTGACTATGATAATTTCTCTAATGGATTACATGCACTGGCCAATGTCTTCAATATCCAAGTACCGAAACATATCAAGTGGACATTTCCTATAAATTCCATGTTGTTTATCTCATAAACACCGATAACCAAAAAGTATCAATCCCAAAATACCAAGTTATTGGCCGTCATATAGATCAAACCTCACTTTGTTGGTAAATCAAAGAATGAAAACTATTTGACTACCTATTTAAAATAAACTCGGGATTAAGAGTAACTACATGACTATAGTTATCTGGAGATTTGATTCCTTATGACATAAAGAGCAACCTTAATCAAATCTCTCCTTGATCCATTCAATGTAAGTATTAACTCACACCAATATTTTATAATGATTCGGACAAAACCATTTCATAAAATATTGCAGCCTAAATAAAGTGCCCAACTTAATTTAATATTTGTGAAGCTATTCATCAATTGTGAGTACCTATGACCATGTCCTCTATGAACGTATCCATATGATCATATACTCCACAATTGATCCGGACCTTTAAGTCTGTAAATAGTGTGCGAAATTTAAATGAAAAACACCTCATTTATACCATTCAAAAAAAATTGCAATGTCATAATGTCTTGCTCAAAGAGCACAAAATAACAAAATGAAATTTCAACTTCCTAAAGCTTATAGCAAATCTGGAATCCTCCAAAGACCCATAAATGTAACATGCCTCTCGAACACTCGTTCAGGCAAACTCTTAGTAAAAGGGTGACAAGGTTCTCTTACGATGCTATCTTTCTTTGCTACTTACTCGGCCTACGTGGCGAGTCACCACACATGATTGTTTTACACTTCTCCAACAAACGGCACCGCCATTAAGGGTGTACACATATCCCGAGGTGGATTTACTTGAGTCAATATCTCCTTGGAAATCTGAGTCCGTATAACCAATGATTTCAAGAATCCCACTAGAATAGACCAACATATAATCTCTCATTCTCCGTAGGTACTTGAGTATATGTTTAACCGCTACCCAGTGTTCCTCTCCAGGATTAGATTGGTACCGGCTTACTACTCCCACTGCATAACAGATATCTGGTTTGGTACAAAGCATAGCATACATGAGACTACCTACTGCGGAAGCATAAGGTATCCTACTCATGCGTTCTCTCTGCTCAGGAGTATTAGGAGATTGCTCCTTAGAGAGATGAATCCCATGCCCGAAGGGTATCATTCCCTCTTGGAATTCTCCATGCTAAACCCGGCAAGTATTTTGTCGATGTATTTAGCCTGGGATAATGCCAAAACCCTATTCTTCCGGTCTCGCAAGAGTTTAATACCAAGAATATAATTGGCTTCCCCCGAGGTCCTTCATAGCAAAATTCTTGCTCGGCCAGTCTTTATGCTTAATAATACCTCTGTATAATTTCCGATAAGGAGTATATCATCCACATAAAGTACCGGAAAAGATATCTTTGCGTCACCTTGGATCCTTTTATACACACACGGCTCATCGGGACTTTTCTCAAAACCATAAGACTTAATGGCTTGATCAAATCGATGTTCCATGATGCGGACGCTTGCTTAAGTCCATAAATGGACCTTTGCAACTTGCATACCATATGTTCTTGCCCTTTGGCTATAAACCCTTTTAGTTGCTGCATATAGATCTCCTCTTCCAAATTTCCATTTAGAAAAGCAGTTTTGACATCCATTTGCCAAATCTCATAATCAAGATTTCTTAATGCCTAAGAGAATCCGGATGGATTTAAGCATGGCAACCGCGAAAAGGTTTCTTCATAATCCACATGTTCTATTTGGGAGAACCCTTTTGCCACCAATCTAGCTTTGAAGGTTTCAACCTTCCCGTCCGATCCTCTCTTTCTCTTGTAAATCCACTTGCACCCAATGGGTCTTACCCCTTCGGGTGCATCTACAAGAGACCAAGCGAGTTGGAATACATAGAATCCATTTCATGATTCATAGCCTCAAGCCATTCCGAGCATCAATATCTCCTAGTGCCTCGTCATGGCTTGTGGGATCATCATCTTCATCAATGATGACATCGATTGATTTGACTCACCCAACAAGAGAAATCTTGTAGGTTTACGAATCAATCTCCCGCTACGACTTTGTCTCACTTGATGTTGGGCATCTACAGGTGGGTCCATATTTTGTGGGTTAACAATTTCTTGATGAGGACCCTTATTAGGTGACCCTCATTAGGTGGATTAACCAATTCGTGATTTTGTTCTTCCATACGTTCATCATTATGCTGAACTTCTGGTTCTATTTCTGGTTCCTGTGTTTGTTCGGGTATGTTTTCCATATTTTCCCTCTTTGAACAACCACGGGAATAAATCCGGAACCGCCTCGAGGAGGTGGCGGTGAAACTTGATCGAGACTAGCTCATCAAGAATAACCTTACTTCTTGGCTTATGATTTGCCATATAGTCCTCCTCTAAGAAAGTCGCGTGTGTGCTCACTATGACCTTCTTATCTTTTGGACTATAAAACAACCAACCTCGGTTCCTTTAGGATAGCCTATAAACATGCATACTTCGGTATGCGAGTCCATCTTATCTCGGTTTATGTTGCAAGACATGTGCGGAGCACCCCAAATCCGAATATGTTTCATGGTGGGCTTACACCATTTCCACAATTCTATTGGTGTCTTTGAAACCGACTTGGACGGTGCTAAGTTAAATAGATACATAGCAGTTTCAGGCATATCCCGAATGAATCGAAAGAGATGAATAAGCGAGCATAGATCTTGTCATTTCTAAAAGGGTTCTATTTCTCATTTCAAAGCAACTCCATTCTATTTGGGGTGTCCTTGGAGAGGATAATTGTGAAACTATCCCTCTTTGATCGAGTAAGACCTGAACTCTCCGAGATAGGTATTCTCCCCTCGATCAGATCGAAGGGTCTTAATTTGAACACCAAGATGCTTTTACGCCTCGGCCTTGAACTCTTGGAATTTTCCAAAAGCTTCGGACTTGTGACGCATCAAGTACACATGTCCAAATCTAGAGTAATCATCGAGTAAATGTGATGAAATGCGATACCCTCATCGGCTTGGACATTTATTGGTCCACATACATCGTATGTACCAATTCCGACTTAAGTGTGGCACGTTTTCCCTTGGCCTTGAAGGATCTCTTTGTCATTTTACTTTCTAAACAAGATTCACATACTTGGTATCGGTTCAAAGTTCGGGGATTTTAAAATCCCACTTTTGACCAAACCTTGTATCTCGTTAGAGTTAATATGACCTAATCTCAAATGCCAAAGATAAGTTTCATTGGAAACTTTTCTTTTCTTTGATGAATTATTATGCTCAACATCTCTTAATTCAACATGATTAATTTCACAGGGAACAAGATTAAGGAAATAAAGACTATTAATCATTACACCAGAACAAATAAAAGAAGATTTGCTTCTTATTGAAACTGAGGAATTAAACTGAACTGTCAAACCATGTTTTTCCAAACAACTAACAGAAATTAAATTCCTCTTAAATTTTGGAATAAATAAACAGTCTTCTAAAACCAAAGTTACGCAATTATCAAAAGATAAAATAACTTGTCCCACCGCTAGTGCAGACATAAGCTCCCGAGTTCCAAGCTTCAAAACTCTTTGTCCTTCACTTAAAAGCAAGCTATGTTTGAACCCCGCATAGAGTAACAAACATGGTTAGTGGCTCTGAATCAACGATCCATTTTTCATCGTAATTCTCCACTAAACAAGCCTCAATCACATGTAAATTACCCATACCTGGTTGATTCATCCGTGGGCAATTTTTCTTCCAATGCCCCTTTTGTCCGCACTTGAAGCACTTGCCTTTTGACTCGCTTCATTGCAAATGTTTTGGCAACTGGAATGCTCGATTTCTTCTTTTTCTTGTTCTTGTTCTTGTTCTTTCCTTGGGTTTCCCCTTAGGTTTCTGAGAACTTTCACTAGCAAATAATGCACCGCATACGCTTGACTTGAGATTCGAAGCACTCTCAAGC
Source organism: Acacia melanoxylon (assembly GCA_019022615.1). NCBI lineage: Eukaryota > Viridiplantae > Streptophyta > Magnoliopsida > Fabales > Fabaceae > Acacia > Acacia melanoxylon. The sequence continues at coordinate 11,849,527 of JAFJYJ010000011.1, forward strand.
TCGTGCATCGTTGAGTGAGGTCAAGATGCATCTTATTCATATTATAATTCATCTTGAATTGATTGAAGTATTGAGCGGTGATTGTAAGAGAAGGTCAACTTTTAAATCTTGTTCAAATTTGACACCATGGTCATCAGCCCTCTTAAAGTTTGCTATCATTGTTAGACAATGATCCCGCACACTTCCTCCCGAGACATCACGTTTGTCTTGGTGACCGAATTCAGTAGCATTTTGCCTAGCGAAGCCGCTAGACGTAGCAAACATGCCATCAAGAGTCCGGAGCATTGTTGCTCCACTCTCAATCATGCTTACTTGCTCTGAAGGTGATCGGCGAGATCGGCTAAAATATAGCAATGAACTGCTACATTCGCCTTCTCCCATTTTTCCTTCTCTTGCTGAAATTTAGTCGGATTGCCACGACGCATCTCGGCAAAGCAGTCGCACCGGCATAAGGCGTTAGAACAAAGTTGAGCTTTTCATATTGAAGAACAATATCCAAATTTGTTTTCCATTGTTTGTAGTTTGTACCATCCATAGGTTTTTTGCTCAAGATGGTAGCTAAAGGATTGAAAGACATTTTTCTGAAAATAAGGAAAAATCACACTAATTACAAACTATATTTAACAACAAACGAGATATTGCGCTAGTAGATTCTAATAACTACTATTCGTTTATTGTTTAACAATCCATTAGTTATCTCTACAAGGCTTACGATGGGCAAGATACTTGTAAAACTAATATTGTTATTTTGGGCCTTCAGAATAATCTTGCAAAATAACTATCATACTAGTCGAATCAAGACATAATAGCTACTATGCAGTAATGACATGTGATTATGCATCAAATATGGCATCTTTCCTATTCTATATGACATGTTATTTCTAAAATCATGTTAATCGCACATTTAATTCATCAATTCAATAAAAGCATTTAAAAAATTAAACAAATAACTTTAATCCATGGCTTTTCTATTTTAAAAAATAAAATATAAAATTATAACTTTGGAATTTCTCTTTTGTCCATTACCTCTTAGGATCTGTCTCAAGCCCCTTTAGGGTATTCATGGGCCGTAAAAAACCCAAAGACCCACTTTTGGCGAGAAAACCTAGGATGCAAAAGAGGAACCCTAGCCGTCGATCTTCTGCGCGCCCGTCGGCCCGAAGTCATCTCAGCACGATGGGCAATTTTCTTCTTTTTCTTCGCAGTTTCTCGATCTTCAACTTTTACAGAAATTTGGAAATTTACATAGAAATTGCGAAAAAACATAAGAACAAGCAAGGAGGAAACCTAATCATATGGGATTAGCCTCCTTGTTACAAATCAAGAAATACACGAGAAAATCTAACCATGGATTAAAGCGATTAAAATTAAAACTAATATCAAATCTAAATTATAAAGAATAAAACTCATGAAATCAATAACAAATATAGAAATAGATGCCATATTTTTCAAAAAAATAATATTTTGAAAAATCGAGATTTGATCGCATAAACTAAATCGATGCCATATTTTTCAAAAAAATAATATTTTGAAAAATGCGAGATTTGATCGCATAAACTAAATCAAAACTGGTTCTTTTCCTCATCGCCAACCGGCTCTGATGCCAATTGTAGGAATCTCACCAGAAACGCGGAAGCGTATCGAACCAGACGATGTAGAAAAAGATGAACCTTCATCGTTTTGATTACCTGGAAATATGAGCGATCTAAAAGCCTCTTCTCGAACGGTCCAAGTCAAGAACAGTCCAAGTCACGAACAATCCAAGTCCGCTCTATGATCGATCTTCAGACTATCTCTCGAGGGGGATGAGATGGTTGTGTGGGCAACCGTTCGGATAATGAACGCTCCGCCTCTAGGGTTTTATTTACGATGAGAGCCTCCTTGTGAATTAGGTTTCTCAATGGGTGAAAGTAGGTTTATATACTACTACACCAAGACCTAACCCTAGACCCTAAAGGGCCATAGGGCTCTTAGGCTGTAGTCTCACTTAAGCCTAATTGGGCTTAAGTGACCAAAGAGCATATATTCCAACATTACGTTTAGACAATGAGTAATTGATATAAAATACCCAGGCATAAGCTGGTATATTAAAAATCCCGAAGGAATATTCATGTGATACAATTATCTGAAATGTGTATAATTACAATTTTACATGGTAACTATACAATCTCAAACCAAGTCTTAACTAGACTTGTAGAAATGAACCTAACTCAGTTAATCAAACATATTCGCCAGGTAGATGTCTAGTGGAAGTCTCCTTGTCTTTCACGGCGACTTATTGACTGAACCACATAGACGTACCCTGCCTAGACACCAATATGTTTGAGGTAACCTCGTCAGATTCATGCCAGAACTTGTCTCTGTTAACTTCTTCCGGCATTCGTCTCGACCGGTGCCTCTACACGGCTCCTTCCACCGGTGTCTCTTCACGGCTCCGTCTACTGATGCCTTTTTCCCGACTCCGTCTATGTCATCTCCTTAGATCTTGGTTCCTTTCCTAAACCTTTAGTCAAGACTGAGATTCAATGCCCATTGAATCTCAGGTAACAGTTAACCTCATGTTCAAGTAATAACAGTATATATGACAGATATTCATTACATGTCAGCATTAACCAATACATAGCACACAGCAGATGTAAGGTTACAACAATACATAGCACACAACAAATGTAATGTTAACAACACAACGATACATAGCACACAACACATATAAAGTTTATTCACGTTTGCACTAACCAGTGCCACGATAGCTCTTCGTGTCTTCAGCTCTAGGAAAACAATCTTACGGCGTTATCAAGACTATAACCCGCATAAAGCTGAATGTATAAATAGTGACCTAAGACAGAGTCTTAGCTACGGTGCATGATCCAAGACCAAGTCTTGTCCATGACTCTATGAAATCATCTATCACATATAAGTATACAAGATACATCAGAGTTAAAGTTACCGTACGCGAACGTACCTTCCACCGCATAGTTACTAACATGCCCGACCTTTGAATTCGACTCTGGACTTCCCGGATATCCTATACATTATCGTCGGATTATTATATGATATTGTGATAAATATCATATTGCTTAGAATAACATCCTAAAGGTTTAATTTACCTTTATACCCTCGGTGGATTAATTATTCCATCTTTACCCTTACATTTTCTCAAAAACGCATTACTGGATTTTCTGGGCAGATTTTGCAGCAACTTTGAAAAATCATAATTAATTCTAGGAAAATCGAAATGAGGTTCCAAAAAATTCCTCATGACCCTTGACATGTTTATTTTCAAGGAAAAATATTCCCAGAAGCTAGAACATCAAGATTCATTCCCAAGTTTTAAGTTTCTCAATGCTGCCCAGTTTTAATCCCAGAAAAATAGCTTAACTTCAAAAATATGTTACTCCTTGTGTAGAACTCAAATGCTTCATATTTTATATATATATGGAAATACCTACATGTCTACTATTTTCCTATAAAATTTCATGATTTAATGACTTCATTTACACTAAAAAATAATAGCATCTTTTTCGCTGCCTACACAGAATTTTACACCGAAAATTTTGTCAACGTTTTGCTACTTTGATCTTTAGCTTCCAAAAATCATGTTCCACCATAACTTCCATCAATTTTTCGTTTTAAACTCATTTCCAACCTCAAAAACATGAAAACGAAATTACTTTACAATTTCCTAGATTAAACTACATTTATACTAAAAACTAAAAAGCTTAAAGACTCAAGGTCAAGAACAAGAGAGCTTACCCTTGAAGAACCTTGCTTCTCCTTCCTCCTTCTTGCTCCAAGAACTTCACTCTTCTCATAAACTCAACCATTTTGATATGAGTTTGGTGTGAAGAATGAAGAGAGGAGAGCTCTCTATTTATAGGAAAAATCCAAGGACCACAACCATTGGATCATTTTCCTTCATCAAGGGTTCATGTGCATTGGTTTTTTATGAAGACACAAATTATGGATCAAAGATCCTCATTGGCTAATATTAATTACATAGGATTTAGCCCATTTATTTCTTGATTTTTCCCATTGGTTGGTTCAAGTCTTGTGGGCCCCATATGTGTATTTACCAATTTACCCTTTTCTTCTTCAATAAGTTTTCTTCTTTTCCTCACCAAAACCGTGCCCTCTCTCTACTCTATCATCTTCCATTGCATTTAATAAGATTCCAATTTGCATGTGCTCTCATTAAGACAAATCTTGGATATTAATTTCAAATCTTATCTCCTTCTTTTCCCCATGTGAAAACCGTACTCCCCTCTTCTCTTTGGCTCATGAAGTGTGTTTCCTATGTGTCTAATAATTAATGACTTAAGCCTCCTATTGGTTTATCCATTTTCACAAAGATTTGGCTTAATTTGGTGATTAACTAGGGCGATTGGATTTATTTGTGTTTGTTTAAATTCAATCCTCACCCTTAATCCATGGCTTAATGCTTTAATTGGTCCATTTATTTTCACAAGGATTAAGCTCATTTCTTCGATTTTTCATTGGCTCATACACTTAAATGAGGATTAAGCTTAATTCTTGTTTAAATTAGAGCCATCAGATTAAACTCACTTTAATCCTCAATTAGCATCCAATTGAAGTGCTTAAATGCCCCATTGATTATATGTTTTATTGGTTAATTGATTTATTAGTTAACCATGACCATTAGTATTTTATTTAACAAGTTTTATTTCATTCTCTTTGGCTTGATTATTATCAAATATAATTAGCCCTCTTTTGATGCTTTTAATTTGTCTCTAATCATCTTGAAGAATTATGCAACTAATTTCAATTAGTGCAAGTTTATTTTGCTAAGGATAATTGTTAAAAGATAACAATTAAACTAAGTATTTCCCTATTCCTTTTTTGTTTTTGTTTTTGTTTTTTGTTTTATGAGCATATAAAATAGTTATTATTTCATGTCACATTTTATTGTGCTAAATATGTAGTCTCCAATCCAACCATTTGTCTATTAATTTCCTAGTGAAATTTGGATAAAATTATAATCAATAGATTATAATCATTTGAGACACATATTTACCTTTGTATTTTAGTAATTATTTTCCAAAATACAAATTTTATAAGAGTCATGAAAATTAGGGTATTACACCTTTAAGTTGAACGAAAATACAAGCTTGCAAACTTTACCATAGCTGTCATGATTTTTACATATTCACAAGGAATCCGATTTAAACTTATATATGGAAATGAAATCACAAACTATGATCATCGACCAGGAAAGTGTCATTGAATGAACTGAAGCTGTTTGTTTAAAAGCTTTGAGGGGGAGCGGGGAGAAAGTCAAAGTTTTCGCCCTTCTCAATGCTATTAAGTTGTTGGAACAAGAGATATTTGATTTTTATATAAGTTTATGGATCATCTAATAAATTTAGCGGTTCTGGTGACTTGGAAATAATAATACAATATAACAACCGTGTGAAGAAAACAGCTTATATTTGAAAGTTTCGTTAATTTGAAGTTATGGCTGTTTTATTTACTGATACCTAGCAACCTTTAGATGATGGTGTGAATTTAATTAAATTATGTTCAGGAAGCAACCGATCAATTATGGTTCGAGTGGTAAGATATATGGAAGGAGTCCAAATCACTGGTTCATATATTACTTGTTCAACCCGAATATATACTCTCCCTTTATTATAATTTATAGATTGATTAAGGACTTGTAAGTTCTTATACGTGGCTTTTTGGCATATATAATTGATGGTTTGACTGAGTTATTAGCGAACGCCCTTAGAGCTGTTTCTCAAACTCAACAAATTCATAAATCCCTAATGAGGCCTCTTGGCTTGAATACGGATTTAAAAAAAGTGGAGGTCTAAATATGGATTTGAATATTTTACATGGATTTAAATAGAATTTTCCCTTTAATCTACGTACTACATTCTTATTGCATGTTTGTTTATAATTTATAGGCGCTAAAGTAAATAAAACGTTCCTGAATTTAAAATCACGCATGTAAAAATAATTTTCTGAACATTTAAAACTTAATAATAAACGGGTAAATTTTTCAAGTCTCCTATATTAACCCCAAATTATTAACTTTGTACGTTCTTAAACTTTATTTTATATGCATAGAAGTCCCTCAAATTTTGAGTAATATATCGATGAACTCCTTAAATTTTAAGTTATTTGTAGACAAATAATGGACAAAAACTAATAGTATAAGAATTATTTATATAAATGTAAATAATTGAGGAAAAATTATTGTAAAATTTCAAGCGTTAGAGGTTATTTATGTTTAACATAAAATTAAGGAAGGTTTTGTATAATTTAGCCTAATTTATATATACAATCACATTTGCAATAATAAATTAAAGGACACAAATTACTTTTTTGTTGTTGGGAAAATTATAATAAAAAACCTAAGAAAAATAATATTTATTAAGAGAACCATAAAAATGGTAATTATTTTGAAGGACCGGAAATTAAAATATTAAAATAGAAAGATTAAATTACCCTTGATGCATTTCCTATATTCTCTCTAACTGAAACAAAATCTGTCTAAGGGAAATTTAGACAGATTCAAATAGAGACCGATTCAAATAACCTCATTCTTTTTCGATTGCATAAACAGTGTAGAATAGTTGAAGACCCTCCACGAAACCCCGTGCTTCCTTCACCAGAAATATCAATGATTTAATTTGCTATCTTGCTCGTCACCATTTGTATATGACTTATCAACACCATCATTCATGAATTTTGATTCCTCCTTAGCAGACTAAACAAAAGGAGCAGCAATAAGAATAACAGCTTTCTTTATTTCCTCTCTAAGCCAATTAGGTACTGAGGCCTGAAAAATAATTGCATATGAGATTTAATATGATATATATCCCACCAAGCAGAAACCTTCAAAGTATAAATATCTTTTTAGGACGTTCAGGAAACCAAAAACCATATATGCATCGGTTGAGAAAGCTAATGTGCGATGTATTGTAGTTCCTGCATTAAGGGCAAAAGGTGCAGCACCTAGTGGAAATGGAGGAGGAAGGCCAGATTTAGGAAACCTTCCAAATTGCTAAGGGCAATTTAGTCTTTCTAATTTAATGTTTTAATTTCTGGTTTTTCAAAATAATTACTATTTTTATGGTCATTCTTAATAAATATGATTTTTCTTAGGTCCATTATTATAGTTTTTCCTTTTTTTTTTTTAAAAAAATGAATATATAATAAAGATAATTTTCTTCTAATTTTTATCATTTGGAAAAAGTTGGGAAATTTGAAAAATCATTTTTATTCTGATGGATATTATTTGCTGATGGTAGAGAAATGTTTTTAATGTTATATTCAATTTTACTTTTGACTAAGATATATGGAAGGAGTTCAAATCGGTGGTTCATCTATTATTTGTTCTACACCAATAGTTTCCCTTATTAATACTAATTTATTAGATTGATTAAAGACTCTTAGTTTCTTTTATTTTTTTATACTTTGAACGGGTATCCGATGCCTTTTCTGAATCTAATTATTAGATTTCCGAGCAACTAACAAAGATCCATATTTTCTTATACACGGGGTTTTGGCATATATAATTGATAGTTTGCTTGAGTTATTAGATAATCACCTTATGTCGATGTTTGTCCAAGTCTATTCGCGAGAAAACATGTTCAATTACGATTATATAATTAGCATGTTGGAATGTTAACTCCGTCTGTTTAAACAATGAATAAATATAGAACGATCAAGGGTAGATGTAGAGAGGATAAAAGCTTTCTGATTGGTGTAGATACATAAGCATGATGAATGATAAAACAAATGGAGACAGTTGAAAACGAAAGGATTGGAGAATAGTGTGTGAAACATACATGAACAGGTGACTATTTCAATTGAATAAACTTACGCACGGATTATAAAAGTACCACCATGCCTGCCATATAGAGAGAGGGAGAAGTAGTCAGAAATGTCCCTTACTAGATCAAAACACAACCTCAACCGTACTATAAATGCGACCCCCCATACTTACAATCACAACTATCACAAACAAAATACATAAACTTTAGACACATTGCAGGGAAATCCCCAAGTGGAAGACATGTCTGGTGGCTGCAGAGGTAATAGAGAACATTGTAATTCGATAATGGTGTTATTATCTATATGTTGAGTCTTGTTTGCTATCTTGTTCCTTTTTCCTCGTACATATTTGTGACTTGTGTGTTGATGTGAGTGAAGGTAAGGATTCATGGCCAGAGCTGGTAGGGAAGGAAGGAGAGAGCGCAAAAGAAACAATAGAGAGAGAGAACCACTGGGTGACTATCATAATAATCGTAGTGGTGGGATCCTTCGTCACCAATGACTACCGCTGCGATCGGGTTCGGATTTGGGTCAACCATGATGGCACAGTCACTCGGGTTCCCCAGATTGGATAGAACATTATACTATAAAGTTACCCCTTCAGTGTTGTTGATCATCAACACTGTACTACTCCATATGTCGTAGCCGTGGAATAAGGAGTATATTGTTCACTTTTTATTTTCTATCCCGTTGAATATCATGTCATTAATGTTAAATATCTTGTGTATGTTTTTTGTGGTCAATAATTAATTACGAGTGCGTTATTTATGTAAGCTATCCAACTCTGTTGAGTTTACGGTCTTATTGCATGCTTGTTTATTATTTAGAAATGTTTTTAATGTTACGTTCAACATAAGATTGATGAAAAAGAAAAACAAAGGATTGAGGTGCAGCACGTGATCAGGTTATCTCCTTATACTTAGCAAGACGCAGTCAAAATAATATACACCATCTGAGATAAAATTCCCAAAAGCATTTACAATTGCAATAGATGAAAATAAAATAAAAAAAATTTTATGCCTAAAATGTAAAAAGAAAGAAATCTTGGTGGGAAATTTGAGATACATTTGATAACATTTTTATGATATGTAACTCCACAGGAATTTTTTCCAAGTTCACCCTTATACAAAATCTCTCAAAAATACCAAAATCCGTTCCTATTATCAAGAAGAAACGAATTTATGATTTAATCAACAAAATACCAAATTTTCATTCCAACTACATATCTTTCATATACTAAGTTTGATCTACCATTTTAGGCCATAAACTTTAACTTTAAACCTTTAATTTCAACTACCCTTGTCACACTTGCTTCTTAAATCTTCCTCCTTAAATTTTCAGACTTAGCTTCAACTTGAGCTACTCTCTTCTTCTTCTTCTTCTTCTTCTTTTTCCTTCACTCCAAACGACCTTTTTGTATTCCTCTCATGCTCCACGTGCTCACTCTCCATATTCAATGTTGTCCCAATGTTTTGACATCTAGGTATTGGATTAATTGTTGGCTCTTCCATAACTAAAAATTTAAACCGGCTATTTTAGTTTCCCTAATGCTAATTTTTAAATTGTACAGTACATACTAAATTTAATTATTTTTAATTATTTATTTATTTAATAAGTTAATAATATTAAGATATTTATAATTTCTGAAAAGTATACCTAGGTATTTTAATTCCATGACTTTAACTGTATAAAAAATTTAAATTTGTTCCTTCAACTTTGGAAAATGTCGTTTTAGTCCTTTATCACAAACAGCGGTTACTAAAAAAAGGACTAACATTGAACTTTTAATATTGACAAAACATTGTAAAAAGCTATTATATAAGGTTTATATTTTTAAAATAATGGTAAATATTACGAAAATATCATGATTTGAGATCAAATGTATTAGATTTAAATGGTTAAAAAGATACTTTTCAAATTTAAGGGACCAAAAAGAAATTTTGGATAAAGTTAATTCGATGAGAAAAGGCAAACTTTTACCAACTAATTGTCATCCAAGACTCCCAAATTGGTTAACTTCACATTCATCCTTTCATTATATGCCTCCCAAGTCCCAACACCTATGCTTTTTATTCATATATTTTCCTACTCGCCATTAATTGTATCCTTTCTTTCTTTGTTTGCCCGCCATTCCAATTATAATCAATTAATCCTATCACACTTCTCTCATGTTGAATTTTTACATACAGATATTGGTTCATGTTTCTTTTCTATCAAAATAATTTAAATCAATTAATATATAATATGACCTACCTCGACTTTTATATATCTTTAATTCAATGTTCAACTAAATGACGTGAGACTCCCTTGGTATATTCTATTAGCTCATGGGTGAATGCCACTTTTCTTGTAATTTGGTAAGCTTAATTATTAGTGCCGCCAGAATTTATTAATTGAACCCATCTTTGAGAAATTAATCATACACAAGTTGGAGAAGGAACATGGCCGATGATATATGCATATTTACTGCACATAAATTGCAAGGCAAACGGCTACTGTGTTTACTGCACCACTCACCCCGTCTGCAAATTTCCCAAATACCTTTTAATTTAAACGGGGAAGGAATATCTCCATTGATCTCTCTCCATTTCCTTCCCATTAAATGTCTCCACCATTATATCAGATACAGTTTCAAAGGTTGAGATTTGATACTATTTAATGTATTAAATGCATAACTTTTGAAAGCTTCATGATCTGTTATCATCTCTCCATCCATTCTCCTTTTAGAAATGATTCCGTATCTACAAAACTAAAGTTCAAGTCCCTCAACAATGTGTTTACACAACACTTAAATTATCATGCCAATTAATCACTGATCAACAGACCAGAATATTCTGATTTCATTTTTTATGGGGAAATTACTTAATCACCTACAGTATTCCCCCTTTTTGTAAGACCCAAATTTTTGAATCCCGCGGTCCCTTTTTATAAGATTCACTTTGGATTAGCGGTGACAAAAGTGATTTTTTTCAATCTGATTTGTAAACGTAAGATAAGGTAAAAGTTATTAGATTGTGTAATGTGATATATCTTTGGATTAACTTTTGAAAATGTCAGTTTGATAAACTGAAATTTGTTTGAATGATTAATATAAAAGTAAGTTTGGATGTAAAATAAATGAAAAGGATATGAAGTTAATAAAAATTAAAATAGTTAATGTATTATTGGGAAAAAATTGAAAATAATAAATTACTTAAATTTTTGGAAAAATTGGAGAAAAATCCCCCTTTAAAAATTTAATTTGTGATAATGACCTAATCAGAGTATTTTCATTTTTCATATATGTAAACTTATCATGTTTTTCATGCCAATTAAATTTCTAATGAAGGAGTTTTTCCTGATTTTCCTTAAATTTTATTATATATTTTTTTCTTTGGATACTTTCGTAAATAAGGATAAAATTGGAAAGCAATCATTATTACCCTTTAAGTAGACATTTATATTTAGGACCAAAATTTCCATCTACAAGTGGACTAATAAGAAGAACCGGAATGATTTTTTCATAAAAAGAATGTGGGATCCCATATCTTTTTTCACGAGGTATTAAATTCTATCTCTCTTCATAATGGAAACAACTTCTCTCTCTATAGTGTAAAAGCCAAAGACATGAAATTTTGGCTCAGGGCTTAAACTAGCTTTTTCTTCAAAAATCCAATTGAAAGAAAAAAGCTAATAAAAAAAAGAACCAGAATGTTTTTCTTAATTAAAGAATGTGCGACCTAGTACTTTTCTTCATATGGTATTTAATTTATTATCCCTCCATAACAAAAACTTCTTCTCTCTCGACAGTGTAAAAGTCAAAAGCATGAAATTTTGGCTCAGGGCTTAAACCATTTGCTTTTTCATAAAAAATCCAATTGAAACAAAAATTGCTGATACAAACGTCACAAATGCCAAAATATGTCTTTTGGCTCTTGGGATGCACGTTTGGGCCTCTAACCCTAATCTCAAACATACCATAAGTGTAATATCATGAATTTTTGGCTAGAGACGAGGATAAAGCTCGTATTAAACAGACGATTAAACACAGTTCAAGAAATGTAATATTAAAATTTGGAAATATTAAATGAGATTAATAATTCAACGACCCATTGAGGTCATAATTTCGTTAAAAGAAAATTATTTGAATTTTCCTTAATAAAAACAATTAAGGAAATAAAAACGGCAATTAAGGCTAATATTTTCCTATTTAGGAAATTATTTGTTGATTTTGGCCAACAAGTGAATTTTGAAGATTTTATGTCTACATTGGGATTTTTAAAAAATGAAATATGAATCCCCTATGAGTATTATGATTTTTGAAATAATAAAGAAGGAAAAGGGGGAAAATGAATTTATTAAATATTAAGTCAAGGAATAGTCAAGATAATTGATCAAGAGAGCATGCGATTGGAGGAAAATGAAGACAATTTTGGATCCCTTTCTCATTGATGGATTTTGGCCAAAATAGGGGGAAGAAGACAAATTGGAGACATATGCATATGTGTATGGCTTATATTGCTCCAAGTAGCCAAGATGCGAAATACAAGGGAATTGTCAAAGTTGATGACATAGCCAAAGAATAAGCCATATAATTTCATCTTATACCCTAGGAAGACACATGTCATGCTAGGGAATAATTATGTGTCTAAATAATAAGATATTTTGTGCACATAATTGAGCTAAGAAGAGATGACACAAGGCTTCATAGAGAAGCCATACATTTCGATCAAAAGGGAAAATTCCATGGAGATTACAATTTATCTTATGTAATAGGATAAAAAGGAAATCAATGAACCATGAGATGCCACATCATTGTGGTAGGTAAAATATGTGAAAATAAAACTGGCCAACAAGGCAGGTAAAAGCAAGGTAAAGAGAAAGTGAAAGGATGACAGGTGGTAGATGGAATTTGTGGAAGGAGAATAGGCCAACAAAGCAAGAGGAAGGAAGCAAAAAATGGATGATTTCATCCTCCTTTAACCATGAATTTCGAAACACAGAGGGAAGGGACATGTAGATCTAAGAATTACCACAAAAGTAAAGTAAATGGAGGACCAAGAGATAGGCCAAGGTCGGCCAACATGAGATAAAAGGAAGGAAGTTTGAAATCAAGATACAAGACAAGAAAAAACGAACCTAAAGCAAGGGCAAAGTAGACAATTAACTTGAGAGTTATTTGGATCATTTTCCATCAATTATAAAATACCATCTTACCCTCTTGATATGTAAAGAATCAGCCAAGGGTTCCAAGGAAAGAATGGAGGACGAAACTTAGAATGTAATACCCTGAAAACTCTAACTAACATAAATGATATAATAGATAAATATTTTAAGGAGAGTATATTGTCTCTAATATATTGTAAATTGATTATTATAAATTTATGAGCAATTTCTCCTGAAATTTAAGAGGATCAAGTATGGATCTTGAGATTTCATTTAGGGATCATAACATATCCTAAAATAAATATTGAATTTTAGTAAATAAATACTAAAAATACAAAGGTGAATATGTGGTGTCAAATTTTCTAAATCTTATTAGGAGTCATAAAATATCCTAATATTATTATAATTAAGTATAAACTTAATTATATCATTTTAGCAATAAATCATCAAAGGATGGCAAAATCAATTAGAGAAAATTAGCAACAATTATTGGGCAATTAAATTTGCAATAATTGAGGTGTTTTAGTAATTTTTGAAATTAATTATAAATTAATTTTAAAAAGACCATAATTAAGAATATATCAACTTAATTAATATCTAAAGGATATTTAAAAGCTAATATTAGCATATAAGGAGATTTTAATCATCAAGATTAATTTAGAAACCTATCAAAAATTGGCAAATAAGACTAATAACCCCTAAAACACTATATTAGAAATATTTTAATTAATTCCCCTTTAAATATTAAAAATGGCAAAAATTGATAATTAATAGGATTAAGAAATTGTATTAATCTTTAATCCTAAATCATTAACAAATATCACTATTAGTGTCTAGATTTTTCCAACCCAACATCAAGAGCTTGGATTAAATTTAATAAAGCTAATCTAAAGGTTTTAGAATTAATTTCAATAAAGCTAAATCCTAAGGCTCTAATTAAATATCATAAAGTGTAATCCTTGTGGAATTTTATCAACCAATGAGAGGACTTTCTTCTTGTTTTTGTGAGATAAATAAAGCACAATGTGAATAGTCTAAAAACAAGAAGCAAGTCACGGTTCACTCTTGGCAAATGGATGAGATTACAATCAATAATAATAATCATATAATCACATTGTAAAATATAAACACATGCATGTCCCAATCACACAATAAATACAAGAAGACTTTTGGGGTAATTGTGATGTAATACGCTTATGTAATAAAGGTAATTAATGTTTAATTAATGAATGGTAAGATAAAAATCAGAGTAAGGATAAATTAACAAATATAAGTAGATATTATGATTAAGCAAATGATGCTACCAAAATTTAAAACAAGTGTACGGGTCATGAGAATCCCGATCAAGAAAATAAATCGTTTAAGTTGAGTCTTGTTTTCAATAATAGTAAAAAATGAATTTAATAAAAACAAGCACTTTCAAAGATAAGAAATTCAAATAAGTAGATATTATGATTAATCCCTTGTTTGTTTTTAGATTTTATTCCCACTAAATTAATTTAAAACTTAACTTAATCGGCTAATCTAGAGTATTAATGTCTATAAATTCTTCCATTCACTTATATACCTACCTTAATTAATTATGCAATGCCTCACACAACTAAATAAGATGCGTTTTAAGTGTTTCACTTCTAATTTGATTATGCGGAGCTTCAATATTCCTATCCACAGATTTAAATTAGATTAAACCTAATTTCACATTAAATTTAAACCTAATTCCACATTATTTAATCTCAAGCGTCTATTTAGGATTCCCTCTTCCAAGTTCAACCCTAAATCCCCACAATACGCTTCAATGGTGGCCACTCAATAAGCAATAACGATAAAAACAAAATTAAATAAACTGGATTAAAATTAAGCAAAACTAATTAGTAACAATTTCTAAGTCTCAAACAAGTTTAAGATTTACAGGTTGAAAGAAAATTAGCCATGCGCGTTATATACAAAAACAAGAAATTGATTTCAAAGATAAAGAAGAAGAAGAAAGACAAGATCACAAAAGCGTAGGAAGATTCTCTGGTGCAACGCGTACTGCAACTCTTCTCCAATTCCTCAGATCTGCCTCTCTCCTTGAATTGTTCTTCGCTCACGTCCTGCTCTTTGCTTTATTCCGAACTCTCCTCCAAACCTTTGTTCGCTGCTCTCTAGAAAATAAGGAATCTCTTCCCACTTGAGATCCAAAGCAAAATTCAAGCTTGAACATAGTGGTTTCAAAAGTGATTTTGGTAAACTTTTGAGATTCATACTATTGTGAAAACAAAGGTTAAAAATACCTTAAATCAAGTCATAAAATTGTTATTCCAAAAGTGGAAATGAATTCTCAAGAAAAACACTAACTTACACCTAACTAAATTAGCATTTGGGAAGAAAAAGATGAAGAGGAAAGAAGGGGAAGTAGGTGGCTGTTTAAGGGGGATTAAAGGGTGAGATTGAAGCTTCTTTACTAAAGTTAAATCCAAGGGTTAAGATTGATTAGAAGTTGCTAACTAGTTAGCCCAACCTTTGCTATAAATAGGGCCTTTGGCTCTTCATAAATCCTCACCAATTCACCATCAAACACAAAGCTTGTAGTAGCAGAAATATAGAGAGAAAGAAAGAGTGAGAAGCTTTGGGGAAGAAGGAGCAAAGTTCTAGGTAAGTTCTTGAGCTCTAGCTTTGTGATTTATAGCTTAGATGTTGTTTTGATTCATAATCTTCCAATTATGGTGTTATTTTCATGTTTTTATGGTTAACATTGTCTTTATTTCAAAAAAATGATGAAGAAGAAGTTATAGCAAAAATTTTGGAAGATTATGGTCAAAGTAGCGAAGCTCTGGAGAAATTTTGTCGGTTAGCGACTCCCGGAAGCAATTTCAAAAACGCTTGTATCTTATGTTGAAGATGCTATGCCAAAATTCTGAGAAAATTCATGGTGAGAGTAGACATATAGAGCTTTCCAAATATACCTACATCATGTCGTTTTGAGTTCTATGCTAGGAGATAAAAATGTTCGAAGTTAGGCTAAAATTTCTGGAGAAATTCTGGGTAGGCGTTGTAATCATATGAACTGGGAATTTTTTATGAAATCTGGGCAAGAACCAATAATTTTTCCTAAAATTAGACATCCTAAGGTTTCCGAGGAATTTTACGGATCCTCGTTTCGAGTTCTATAGAATTAATTATGGTTTTTCAAAGTTAAGTGAAAAATCAGTCCATTTATTGGATAATGGCGTTTTTAAGTAATTGAAATGGGATTATATTGAAAATAATTAATCCAGGGGTAAAATTGTCAGATATAGCCAAAATATCTCTTGAAATAATATTTGTGAATTAATAGAGACGATATTACCCTTATAGGATATCCGGGATCACTTTGTTTGATCATCCAACGTCACCGTGACGGCGACGAAGGTACGTTCGCGACGTCTTGTAACAACGACTGACGATGCTTATAGTATATTTATATATGATTGTTATGTTCATATACTAAGACTCTGTCTTAAATTGTTCCTTATACATTCAAATATATACGGGTTATGGTTTTAATAATGCCGTTAGAGTTTTTCTAGCGCTAAGGACACGATAGGCCATCGTGGCACTGGTGGAAAGTGAAGACTGGGATAACAAACATAGTGCAGGGGCTGTGTATTGTTATTGCCTTACATATATGATTATGTATTTCCTACATCTGTTATGGGTTTTTGTAGTGATTATTGTGAAAATGTCATGAATACCTGTCATACATATATTGTTTACATAATCGTGAGGTTAACAGATTACCCGAGGTCCGATGGGCATTGGACCTCGTCTTAACTAATAGTCGGGGAAGGATCATGGATCCGAGAAGGCATCGGTAGATGGAACCATAGAAAGACGCCGAGGGACGGAAGCGTGAGGGGGCACCGGTCAAAGTAAAAGCGAGAAAGAGGAATAACGAGAACCTACGTTATAGCATGAATCTAATAAGGTTACTTCATATCATTTGGTGCTTAAACTAGAAAGGGTCGTCTATGTGGTTCGATCAATCGTCGTTGTAAATACTTGGGGAGACTTCCACTAGACTTTACCCACTGGCCAAATGGGATGATTTAACTAAGTTAGGTTCTATGCCTCAAGTCTACCTAAGGCTTGGATGAAAAGGGTATAGTTACAAGGAAGAGTTGTGATCGTACCATATTTTATCATGATTTTTCATAATTTAATTGGGATTTTTAATGCATTTTTAAGGACATTATTGCATGATTAAGCACTAATTTGAGTTAAGGACATTTGTATTGAATGAAGTGAAATTAGGGGTAAAATGGTCATAATTTGATAATTATTCATACAATTGATTCCTTGGACTTTTGATACTACATTGTGTTTAATCTTGCATTGTAGGTGTTTAAGAAGAAAATGAGATCTTTGAGGACCAGAATTAATGTCAGAGAAGGTCCTAAATCGCTGTCATAAAAGGGCCCAAAATCATAGATATTGACAGATAGGGCTCAAACATGCTGTCATAAAAGGGCCCAAAATCAGAGATATTGACATAGAGGGCCCAAACATCACTGTCAGAAAGGGCCCAAAATCGAAGATTGTGTCAGATAGGGCCCAAACACGAAAACTGCAACGTTTTGATTTAGGTCAGAAACAGCAGCTGAGGGGAGGAATTGGGGCCGACACATTTAATGAATGAATAAAAAAAAGGCCGCATTCACACACAGAGGGAGGCGAGCTGGGGGAAAATATTGAAAAGAAGACAGAAACAGCAGCACCGCGAGAGAGACGACTCACGCCTTCACACACGCACACGCAGACCTTCTTCTTCTCCACATCAGACCTCCGTCGCCGGCGACTTCATCCCTTCCACCACCGTCGCCGGCGACTTCATCACTTCTTCCACCCACTCCACCGTGAGATAGAGAGAGAGAGCTGGGAGATCGCGATTCAGCACCTTCGACCATCTTCTTCCTGCTTTCATCCTCACACCACCATCTTCTTCCGTCCTCCATTGTTGCTGGAGCTCACAGATCTGATTTATACAGATCAGCACAGTGAACGAAACAGAACAGAGGCGAGCTTCGACTTCATCTTCTTCCTTGGACCAGCTTCATCCCAGCTTCGACCTTCCCTTTTCATCATCGACCACCATCCTTCCTCCGTCACTCACCTTCATTGTCTTCAACGCAGAGCTTGGACCAAAAATCTCCATCTTCGACTTTCCATAGAGCTCCGACTACACTCCACCGTGGTTCGCGCCTCCACACACAGCGACCTCCACAACCTCAACCACCATCACCCATCTTCTTCTCCACCTTTCTCTCTCACTCACACCATCCTCACACCTTTATCCTTCCTTTATTCATTATTTCATTGTTGCTCCTCTGTTTCTATGTTGATTTCACCCATAAAATTCTGCATTTATCATTAATTTGATATTTTGTGTGGTGGTGTTCTTAATATGGCTGGGACTTTGAGAATATTTGGAGGAGCTAATTAATTTGATGGTTGGCGAGTGGATCGATTCTTTGCCTCTTGGAGATGGGGATTTGTGCTTGAGTTCCAAAGCTTTAACAGGGGAGTATTTTGTTCAATTTATTTTCTTTTATTGCATTTTAATTTCCTAGTTTTAGGAATATTATTTTGTAATGTTGAGACTTAGTTTATCCGTTTGGAAAACTTTGTGGATTGGACCTATGTGATTGGATTGAATTTTGTGGTTTGTGAATTTATAAATTTGTATTTCCCTATTGATTCAGTGAGATTATGTTTTCTACGTGGTATTGTTAGATAACATGATTTAATTGGATTAATTGAGTGGCGTGGTATCGTATTCATATCAAGAGGAACAAAGTTGCATTAATTTAATCCTAATCACACACTAAGTGGTTTCAAACAATATCTCAAGAGGTAGTAGTTTGCTACGGTAGTAGGAGCTATTATTAATTGGGAATATTGGACTCAAGTGGTATCTTGAGGTTTTTCATCTAGACTTAGTGAAAATTTACTCCCACATTTAATTGAACTAGGATAGTCACTATTCCATTTCCAAGAGCAATCATCCATATTCATTTTCACAATCCATCCCATTTTATTAAAAATACCAAAAACATTAGTTAGCATTTAATTTAATTGCATTCTTATTTTAGTTAATTAATTTGAAAATCCAAAACCTAATTTTCCCCTTGTTTAAATTGCATTTGCATGACATATAGATTACTTAGGATTCAATAAAAGGCTCCTCGAGAGAGAGAACGATCCTAGGTTTGCCTATACGCAATCCTTGGTTTATTTTTGATTGTGGACCCCAAGGCTAAAGAAAGAGACAAAAATCCACACATCAAGTTGTAATTATAAAGTTTTGTATTATTGTATCACATGAATATTCCTTCGGGAAATTTTTAATATACCAGTATACGTCAGGCATCATCATATGTCTGAGTATTTTATATCAGTTACTCGTTGTTCAAATTTTTAGTACATGCTCTCCGTTTCCGCAAAACGCTAAGCTGTAGCACCTCAAACTCTGATGAATTTTTATAAAACCACGTGTTACCAGCACGATTTATGCTACGAAAATTGGGTGTTACATAGAAGAAAAGAGGAAGGAAGAGAAGTCCAAGGAAGCTAAGGTAAGATACAATGATTTGAGTTCCTACTTCTCTTCTTCAATGTTTAACTTCAATAATTATGAGTATCATATGGGAAGAAAAACTAATGGTCATGGTGTTTTTCTTAAGGAGGTTGATGAGTTGCTTTTGTCGCTAAAGCAATCAATTAAACTAGGTCCTAATTAATTATGCAGTTTAGGGTCAACCTAGGTTATTCTCCCAGGAGGCAATCTGTGGGTTTTTCTTTAAGTTGAATTCAAGTGATGAAAAATGCAATGAAATGAAACTAAACTAACTAAATGCAAGATGAAAATAACTCTAAAACCTATATGATGGAACTAATCTATATGCAAATGCAATTCTGGAGGGTTTTTATGAAAAGAGAACTAAAATCCTAATAAAAGAAGTTACTAACAAATAAGAAAATCAATTAAGAAAAGATAAGATGGTTTACTTCATGTATGGAAAATGGAACAACTCAAGATTTACATGGAGTTAACTTTCTTAGTCCAAATTAATTAATTAGACCAAAGGGAGATTAATGAAATATAGGAATTAATGAATTTAATTGCCTAATTGAAACATGTGAAACCCTCAAGTTCAATAACACTTATTCCACCAGAAAACTCATAGTGAAATAAGCGGTGGCTAATTAAACTCATTAAAAACTAATCTCATTTAATTTCAAAATAATTTTAAAAATCTTGTTTACAATTATCCAATTGAACAACTACACAATTTATCAACCCAATTAAACCATTAAGATGATAAACCAAATTATCAATTAAATTAATAACGAAAACTCAATTAATAATTCAAAGGTTCCAAACAAAACTCCAACAATTGTCTCAAGCATTAAAAACTTCAAATTATCAATCTAATCCAAACGAAATATGTATACAATCTAAAACTAGATTGTTCTCAATTAACACAACTTGAAATCCTTTAAAACTAAGTTATCTTAAGTCTTGAATTAAAAAGATAAAAAGAACAACACTCCCTTGTGATCTTCAAGTGTAAGTTCCTATACCTTAGCTTCCTTCATGCTCCTCCCAAGTTGCCTCCCAAAGAGCTTAAGCTTCCATGGAATTTCCTCCTTCCTGAGCGTGTTTTTTCCGCGTGCGTGTGCATGCAGTATGCGGCTGCGTCTTCCTCCACTGACCATCCCTCTCAACTGCGGCTAGGTTATTTAATGGGAAGGAAGAGATGGTTTTTTTGGGTACCAACTTGAGCCCATTAAAGTTTAGGAAGCCCAATACAATTTCACAATTAGATTTCCTTTCAGCATCCAACGTTAATTCTATATCGTAGGATCTTCTAATATTGTTTTCCTTGTCTTGCAAGAATTAAATAAAATCGTGATCTATCATATATTTAGAAATATTATTCAATCACAAGATATCAATCAGAATATTAATAATTTAAGTCCAATAATCTCATAATTAATTCTGATTTATATTATTTCCTAAAATTGGCTAACAATCCAAATATTATCTAATAATTCTAAATTAGCCTAAAATAGTCCCCAAATGAATAAGGTCGGATAAAATATATTAAAATTGGGATTTATCAGAGGTTGAAGGTTGAAAGGAGAAGTAGAGAAGCAAAGGTCTTCACAAGTGCAAGTAAGTTTCATAGATAATCTTGTGCACTTGTACATGTTATTATTTTGGAATTAATCTTCTCTTATTTTGTAGATTTGAAGACTATACTTGAAGAAGAGATTCCATTTAAAGGCATGTCATGAATATTTATGACCACATTAAGCCTTAACATGGACTTAAAAGGCTAAATCTCACAAAATCATAAGGATTATAAAGATGCAATAAGCTTCCATTAACATGGTGATTTTCGGTTGGACCCAAAGCACAAGGAGCAATAGGATTTTGACTGTTCTGACCCTCCCAAAGTGTTTAGAATGGAATTGTGTAGGATTGAGGTTAAACAATTTTTTGGAAGCATAAAGATTGAATTAAGAGAATTACAAAACTGACCAGTGAAAATCCTGTTGGACCAATAAGCTTGTGATGTAATTTTAATTAAGTAAATGGTGTCCAATGACTATGAAATTTTACAGTCTTAAACTTTAATTTTATTGGTAACTCGTAATTTTTAGAAGTGTCTACAAAGAGATATGAATTTTTAAAGTTTATGAATCTGGACAGCAAGGATATTTTTGTAAAACTGGAAAAGCACGTATTTTTATGGCTAATTTTGATATGTTTATTTGAAAAAAGACATATCAAAGGTCATTTATGCTTTAGAAGCACTTGATTTAGATATGTGGATAATTAATTATAAATTCTAGAAATTGTGGGAAAAATCTGAAAGTGAAAGTGACAAGGGCAAAAATGGAAATTTTGGCTTTTAGGAAATTAATAAAGGACTTTTAGCCAAAGGAGGGTTAAATGGTCATTAATACAAGTATTATTTGAATTTTTGGAGGGTTTACATAAGTGATAAATATTATTTAATATTTTAGCAAGTGACACCGCTGAAGGATTTAAGGAGACGGGAGTAAATTGTCGAATAAAAAATTAACCAGGTAGTAATTCTAATCTCAAGTACTCTGTATATCTGTATATGCATGTTTTGTACCGTGATTGTGGATCCGTGTCTAGGACATGCATTATTGCATTCAGTTGTTATATTCCCAGTTCTGTGGATCCGGAACTTGCTGTGTGCTCAGCAGCCATGTTGTGTGCATATATGACTATTTGTTCAGGGATTAGCTGTGTACCTTGTTGTGTGCATTCAGGGCCTTGCTATGTGTCGTGCCCTGCAGTCAATGATTTGTGCATTATTTGGCTGCTTGTGATATACATTGAATGTTGTATTTGTTATTTTCACGATTGTGGTTGACTACCATATGTTGTTTATACATTATACTTGAGATTAATATGTTACTTTAGGATCCTTCGGGATTCCAGCCCTTGTTACTACCTGTGAATTGTACAGCATACTGGACAAAGCTCCCAGGACAAAGCAGCGGATGTTAACAAATGAGGGTGCCTGGCTAATCTCATATTGTTCAAGAGAATAATTATAGAAAATTTATGTAATTATGTTTAAATTTATAATCAAGATTTGTAATATATTATCATCATATTACGCCCAAACCATTTTATTCGATGTGCTGCACAATAATGCTCTGATGTATGATATATTAATGGAAGGGTGTGACAATAAGCATTAAATATAATTTTACCAATTGTACCCTAATTAATTAATTTTCCTTATACATTGTCTTTCAGCATTTTTCTCATTTACCCACTTATAAATAAGGGCATGTTTGGAAGAAGAAAAAATACATTTTCTATATATTTATCGCCTTAAATTAATTTTAACACACGGAATAAGTCCACCATATCGGCTATACACGGAAACAAAGAGAGATTATTGTGATTGTGATTTGCGATGACCTTGAGGATAAACTTTTAACAACAACAAGAACTCAAGAAGAAGCTCGCACAATGCCTCGCAATAATTTGGACAAAAACTAAAATCTAGCACCCGCAGTAAGTTTCAAGGTTCAAGAGCTGTTGCAGAAAGTAATACGTATTTGTTAGACTGCATGCAAGTACCCATCTTTGAATAAAATCTGAACAGAACAAGACCAAGCAGCAGTACAAATCATCTTGTTTTAAAATCCAGCACATTAGAAAGCCTTATAGAATGATGGAAAATTTCAAATTTGTCCCGAAAGTTTTCACTTAAGAACAATGTTTGTATTAAAGTTTAATTAGAAACCTGCGAGCTTAAGTTGAACGAAAATACAAGCTTGCAAACTTAACCATAGCTGTCATGATTTTTACATATTCACAAGGAATCCGATTTAAACTTCTGTACGAAAATGAAATCACAAACTATGATCATCGACCAAGAGATATTTGATTTTTATATAAGGAAAGTGTCATTGAATGAACCGTGTGAAGAAAAGAGTTTATATTTGAAAGCAGTTGGCTGTTGTATTTAAAAGCTTTTGATGGTGTGAATTTAATTAAATTATGGGGAGATCAATTATGGTTCGTGTGGGAGAAAGTCAAAGTTTTCGCCCTTCCCAATCCTATTAAGGTTTCGGAGCAAGAGATATTTGATTTTTATATAAGTTTCTGGATAATCTAATAAATTTAGCGGTTCTGGTGACTTGGAAATAATAATACAATATAGCAACCGTGTGAAGAAAAGAGTTTATATTTGAAAGTTTCGTTAATTTGAAGTTATGGCTGTTGTATTTACTGATACCTAGCAACCTTTAGATGATGGTGTGAATTTAATTAAATTATGTTCAGGAAGCAACCGATCAATTATGGTTCGTGTGGTAAGATATATGGAAGGAGTCCAAATCAATGGTTCATATATTACTTGTTCAACCCGAATATATACTCTCCCTTTATTATAATTTATAGATTGATTAAGGACTTGTAAGTTCTTATACGTGGCTTTTTGGCATATATAATTGATGGTTTGACTGAGTTATTAGCGAACGCCCTTAGAGCTGTTTCTCAAACTCAACAAATTCATAAATCCCTAATGAGGCCTCTTGGCTTGAATACGGATTTAAAAAAAGTGCAGGTCTAAATATGGATTATTTGAATATTTTACATGGATTTACATAGAATTTTCCCTTTAATCCACATACGACAGCCTTATTGCATGTTTGTTTATAATTTATAGGCGCTAAAGTAAATAAAATGTTCCTGAATTTAAAATCACGCATGTAAAAATAATTTTCTGAACATTTAAAACTTAATAATAAACACCCCCCCCCCAAATTTTTCAAGTCTACTATATTAACCCCAAATTATTAACTTTGTACGTGTTAAACTTTATTTTATATGCATATAAGTCCCTCAAAATTTGAGTTGTATATAGAGGAACTCCTTTAATTTTAAGTTATTTGTAGACAAATAATGGACAAAAACTAATAGTATAAGAATTATTTATATAAATGTAAAAATTCAGGAAAATTTATTGTAAAATTGCAAAGGTTAGAGTTTATTTATGTATAACATAAAATTAAGGAAGGCTTTGTATAATTTAGCCTAATTTATATATACAATCACATTTGCAATAATAAAGGACACAAATAAGTTTTTTTTTTTTTTTTTTTTAAAAAAATGAATATATAATAAAGATAATTTTCTTCTAATTTTTATCATTTGGAAAAAGTTGGGGAATTTGAAAAATCATTTTTATTCTGATGGATATTATTTGCTGACAGTAGAGAAATGTTTTTAATGTTATATTCAATTTTACTTTTGACTAAGATATATATGGAAGGAGTTCAAATCGGTGGTTCATCTATTATTTGTTCTACACCAATAGTTTCCCGTATTAATACTAATTTATTAGATTGATTAAAGACTCTTGGTTTCTTTTGTTTTTTTTAATACTTTGAACGGGTATCCGATGCCTTTTCTGAATCTAATTATTAGATTTCCGAGCAACTAACAAAGATCCATATTTTCTTATACACGGGGTTTTGGCATATATAATTGATAGTTTGATTGAGTTATTAGATAATGACCTTATGTCGATGTTTGTCCAAGTCTATTCGCGAGAAAACATGTTCAATTACGATTATATAATTAGCATGTTGGAATGTTAACTCCGTCTGTTTAAACAATGAATAAATATAGAACGATCAAGGGTAGATGTAGAGAGGATAAAAGCTTTCTGATTGGTGTAGATACATAAGCATGATGAATGATACAACAAATGGAGAAAGTTGAAAACTAAAGGATTGGAGAATAGTGTGTGAAACATACATGAACAGGTGACTATTTCAATTGAATAAACGTACGCACGGATTATAAAAATACCACCATGCTTGCCATATAGAGAGAGGGAGAAGCAGTCAGAAATGTCTCTTACTAGATCAAAACACAACCTCAAGCGCGCAGTGGCGGATCTTGAGATAAATATTTAAGGGGGCTAAATGTATACTCATTAAGTAATTAAAAAATTTTATGAATAAATTTTTTCTTAGAGGAGCCATGGCCTTAGAATAAATATTTTCTCATGCAGAAATACATTAAATTTTACATTGTATTAATTGTTTTTTTAAAAAAATTCTGAATCATTTTTTTTTTTGGGGGGGGCTGGTACATTAAGATCTGCCACTGCTCAGGCGTACTAATGTACTATATATAGGACCCCCAGGCTCCATACAATCACAACTATCCCAAACAAAACACAAACTTTAGACACATTGCAGGGAAATCCCCAAGTGGAAGACATGTCTGGTGGCTGCCAAGGTATAATAGAGAACGTTGTAATTCGATAATGGTGTTATTATCTATATGTTAAGTCTTGTTTGCTTTCTTGTTCCTTTTTCCCGGTACATATTTGTGACTTGTGTGTTGATGTGTGTGAAGGTAAGGATTCATGGCCAGAGCTGGTAGGGGGGGAAGGAGAGAACGCAAAAGATACAATAGAGAGAGAGAATCACTGGGTGACTATCATAATAATTGTGGTGGTGGGATCCTCCGTCACCAATGACTACCGTTGCGATCGGGTTCGAATTTGGGTCAACCGTGATGGCAGAGTCATTCGGGTTCCTCAGATTGGATAGAACGTTATACTATAAAGCTTCCTCTTCAATGTTGTTCATCAACACTATACTACTCCATATGTAATAGCCGTGGAATAAGGAGTTTATTGTTCACTTTTTATTTTCTATCCTGTTTAATTTCATGTCATTAATGTTATATATCTTGTGTATGTTGTTTGTGGTCAATAATTAATTACGAGTTCCTTATATATGTGATCTATCCAACTCTCTAGTTTACGGTCTTATTGCATGCTAGTTTATTATTTAGAATCATGTTCAAGTTACTTTCTTGACCTTTACAACTTAATACTCTCAAGTCTATGATGATGATGTTGACCCCAAACTATTAACTTTACATATACCCTTTAATACATTATTTTTGTACGCAGATAAGCCCGCTAACTTTAAGTTATATGCCTTAAACTTCAAGCCATTTGCTGATGGTTCTTGAATAGAACTAATAGTATAAGAACTATTTATGTAAATGTAAAATTCAGAGAGATTTACTATAAAATTTCAAAGGCTGGAGAGGTTATTGCATACTGTAACACAATTCAGGAGATTTTATATAATATGTCCTAATTTATATATGCAATCACGTTCGCAATCATAAATTACATAAAATTAGTTATCTTTTTGGAAATTAAATATACAATAAGGATAATATTTCTTCAAATTTTTATATGGAAAAAGTTGGGGATGTTGACAAATATTTTTTTATTATTATGATGGCTATTATTTGGTGACAGTAGAGAAATGTTTTTAATGTCATGTTCAACTTTATTTTAACTGAAAAAATATGAAGCCATAAGATTGATGAGAAAGAAAAACAAAGGATTGAGATGCAGCACGTGATCAGAGTATCTCATTATACACAGCAACACGTACTCACTCACCATTGAGGATTTGAGGCATTTACAATTGCAATATATGGAAAGGAAAAAAAGTTCCTTTATGCCTAAAATGTAAACAAGAAATAAATTTTGGTGGGAAATTTAATACATTTGATATCATTTTTACTATACCATTAAGGCATTTACAATTGCAATATATGGGGAAAAAAAGTTCCTTTATGCCTAAAAAAAAAAAAATGGTGGGAAATTTAATACATTTGATATCTTACTATATGTAATTTTTGCTCGGCCGACCGACCTTATGTCATCTACGTATCGGATTTATTGTTGGCTGTTCCATAACTATAAATTAAAACCGGCAATTTTAGTTTCCTTAATGCTAATTTTTAAATTGTACAGTACAGACTACAGACTAATTTTTAATTCTTTTGATTTGTTTATTTATTTAATATATGAATAATATTTAATTGTATAAGACATTTATAATTTGGGAAAAGTATACCTCTAATTCTTTGACTTTATATATATAAAAAAAATGTCCTTTGACTTTAAAAAATGTCGTTTTAGTCCTTTATCACAAACAGCGGTTAATAAAAAAAAATTACTAACATCGAACTTTTAATATTGACAAAACATTGTAAAAATCTAATATATAAAGTTTAATTTTTAAAAGGGATAAATACCAATTTTGCCATGGAAGTTTTGGTTTTGGAGCACCCAACACCCAGAAGTTTTTTTGGTATCATTTTTACCCCGGAAGTTTACAAACGTAGCAATCTTGCCCATCGGTTGATCTTGACCGTTGGATTGATCATTTTTGCCCCAAAAGTTTACAAAAATTTGCTCATAAAAAAAAAACTTCTGGGGTAAATTTGCTCCTAAAAGAACTTACGGGGGCATATTTGCTTCTTTTCGTAAACTTACGGGGCAAAAAATGATACCAAAAAAACTTAAAGTCTTTGAACGCTTCCTAACCAATACTTTCATGGCAAAAATGATATCTAACCCTTTTTAAAATAACAGTAAATATTACCCCCAAAAAATCATGATTTGATATCAATTGTATTAGAGTTAAATGGTTAAAAAGAGACTTTTTAAATTTAAGGGACTAAACAGGAAATTTGGATAAAGTTAATTAGAAGAGAAAAGGCATATTTTTACCTTACAATCTTGTCATCTATGGATTGGATTTGGATGGAGTCACCGTTGACTGTTTCATGACTATAAAGCCAGTTATTTCGCTTTCTCCCGTGCTAACTCTTAAACCGTCCAGACTAAAAATTACTCCCTCCAGTCCTAATTATAAGACCTAGTTGACTTTTTTGGGGAGATTAAGGAAGCTAATTAAATTACTTTAGAGTATTTGTATTTGTATTTTTTAAAAAAAACTAATTAGTTTAACTAATAAATTAAGTATATAATTTAAGGCTATACAACATATGAGATGATTAAGTAACTTATTTAGCTTCCTTAATCTCTCCAAAAAAAATCAACTAGGTCTTATAATTAGGACCGGATGTAGTAATTCTTTATATTTATTTATTTAATATATTAGTAATATTTAATTTTACAAGATAGTAACTCTAAATAACCCAAATTTAACCAAACAATCCAGAAGACAGGAAAAAGGGGGCAGTGAAATTTTGGACAAATGGAGAGAAAACAAATCCCTTAAAATTATAAGAATGGAATTGAGTATGTAGCTAGGGTTTTATACTAGCTATCCCAGTGGCAACGTCCCTACCTTGGTACATTGAAGTCCTCTGTTTAAATATTGACATGGTTGAGTGTATGTGTATTTAAATTGTCGCGTGTGATATATAGACACACACATATGAATTTGATTAGTTTTAAAGGAGAAAATTTATTTGATGAAATGAAAAAGACAAAATAACTAGCCAGTGTGGAGAGATAATCATTTTTTATTCATTGTAAAAGAGAAGACAAATCATGACTTGAATCTATCTGTATCTCTGCTATATATATAATCCAAAGCTTATTAAGTGTAGCAACCCACTTAAGCATCAGTAAATAGGTGCATTATATCATCAGAAGATCAGAGGCAAAAGGTGCAACATGATGTCAACTTGCCCAGGTTATATATAATTCCTTTTCCTCTTATTTCTCTTTTTTTTTTTCTCCATCTCTCTGGAGATGTGTATGTGTGTGTTTTTCTTTGGGAATATATATGTGTGTGTGTGTGTGTGTGTGAAAATCGGGAAGAGTTTGTGGCCAGAACTGGTGGGCACAAACGGATCGGAGGAGCAGCAAAGGTCATAATAGAGAGGCAAAATGGGAGAGTTTCAGCCACTGTTGTGAAGGAAGGATCCGTGGTCACCGTCTATTTCCAATGCAACCGTGCCCGTGTCTTCCTTAACAACCAACAAATTGTCATCCAAGACCCCCAAATTGGTTAACTTCACATTCATCATTTCATTATATGCCTCCCAAGTCCCAACACCTATGCTTTTTATTCATATATTTTCCTACTTGCCATTAACTGTATCCTTTCTTTGCCTTCCATTCCAACTATAATCAATTAATCCTATCACACTTTTCTCATGTTGAATTTTTACATATAGATATTGGTTCATGTTGCTTTTCTATCAAAATGATTTAAATCAATTAATAGATATGACCAACCTCAACTTTTATATGTCTTTAATTCAATGTTCAACTAATTGACATGAGACTCTCTTAATATATTCTATTAGCTCTGGGTGAATAGTACTTTTCTTATAATTTGGAAGGTTTAATTATTAGTTCCGCCAAAATAGATTAGTTGAACCTATTTTTGAGAAATTAATCATACACAAGTTGGAGAAGGAACATGGTCGATATATGTGTATTTACTGCACATAAATTGCAAGCCCAACGGCTACTGTGTTTACTGCACCACTCACCTCGTCTGCAAATTTTCAAAATGCCGGTGATTGAACTATAATTTTATATGATTTTTCATGATTAATTTGGTAAAATTGTCATAATTATTGTAATTATTCTTAATCATTGTTTCTTAGGAAGATTTGATGTTGACCTGATTAGTTTAAATTGTAGGTGCTTGAAGAAATTGGATTAAATCTGGAAATGGTAGTTTGGGTCTCAAATTTGAAAAAAATGACAGTTCAGATCCACGAATTTGACAAATGCCCGTTTAGTCCACCATCAAAACTGCACCGTTATGATAGTGGAACTCAGGGCGACAGTTTCAGCGAGTTGCAACGCAAACACACAGACCTGAAAAAACAGTGAGTGCCGCGGATCAACCTTCCCTCTCATCACCATCACCTTCCTCTGCCTACACTACCTCCATCGTCCCACCAACCACTTCGGCCACTCTCCATCCTCACCAGTGACCGTCATTTCACCCTCACCATCCTTTCCGTCGTCAGTCAGAGTACAGTTTCAACCTTTAGAGGGAAGCTCATGGAGGCCGAAAAGAGAGACAGACCTGGAATAACAGTCTTGAAGGTCGCGGCTATGGAGCAGAGAACGATAGAGAGGGAGATCAGAGGAGGAAGAAGCAACTCACAACCACCACCACCACCGCGCCGTAGACCACCGTCAACGTTGATTCCGTCGTCACCACTGTTGGAATTGCCGTCAGTCACCACCTTCCCGTCAACTTTCTTCTTCCCTCTTCCTCTCTGTCCATCTTTTTCCTTCTCTGTACCTGAACCAATCCAAACCTTCAATAATCACAGAATTTAAGAGCTGAGAACGTAGCACCTTGCCTCCTTTATCACCTTCGCCATAGCACCAATTAACTGCCACTAACTCCCCCATTGGTGAGTGCTCAGATTCTGAACTGTGATTATTCTAAGGCTATGAGTAGCCAATCCCTTTGCTTCTTGGTGGTGGAGATTTGTTCTTGAGCTTAATGGACTAAATTGGGGAGTTTTTCTATTATTCTATTAGTCTAGAGTTATATATTAAGATTCCCTAGTTTTAGGAATTATTGTCTGGAATTGAGATTAATGTTAATTGTCTCTGTTGGTTTAATATTTATAGTTGGGATTGGATTATGTTGTATAGTATGAAAAAATATATATGTTTGAATTTCTTTGTAGTTGCACTAAGATTATATTAATCAGCGTGTTATTGCTTAATTAATGTGGTTGATTTGTGCCTTTGAGAGACTCTTTAGTACTCAATTTTAAGAAGACTTATATTGCATTATTCCAATTTTAATTGCACATCAAGTGGTTTTAAACAATATCTCAAAAGGTAATGGTTAGCTATGTTTATAGGAGCTACTATTAATTAGGATTAATATTAGACTCAAGTGTTATTTTAAGACTTGATGAATTTTAACTCCATAATCTTTTCGAGCAAGGATAGTCATTACCAAGAGCATTCATTAATCATATTTTCAACTCCATACTATACCATTCCATTCACTCATTCACCATTTTCTAAAAATACCAAAAACAATAGTTATCATTTAATTTAAGGGAGAATATAATATAAAGACAGTTGAAATAGAAAAATCCTATAAAAGGTTGGTAAACTTAACAAATCTTAAATTGGGTCAATGACTCAATCTAGAATATTTAAATGTTGGTTATTTCTCAATAATACCCCTAAACCATAACATCAACACCAAAAACGCTCATTTCTCCCAATCAGAAAAATACCAAAAACAATAGTTATCATTTAATTAAAGGGAGAATCTAATATAAAGATAGTTGAAATAGAAAAATCCTATAAAAGGTTGGTAAACTTAACAAATCTTAAATTGGGTCAATGACTCAATCTAAAATATTTAAATGTTGGTTATTTCTCAATAATACCCCTAAACCATAACATCAACACCAAAAACGCTCATTTCTCCCAATCAATTCATAAAGTCTAACATTAGAAATGCCATCATACTCTGCCTTTGTTTATTCCTCACCTCCTGCACCTTTATTCTCGATTCAACAAAATGCATATTAGAGGTTAGGGTTAAGTAGCAATTTTGCCTTGGAAGGACATCCTCAAGAGTAATGTTGCCCTAAAAGTTTTTTTGGGCTCAATTTTACCCCGGAAGTCTAAAAACATAGCAATGTTGCCCTCCACTAACGGTAGACGCTGACAGAGTTAGCACACTCATATGTGTACAGTCATTTTTTTTCCAAGTGCACACTCATTTTGAGTGTGCACACCTAGTGCACACTCATTTGAGTGTGCACTTAAAAAAAAAAAAAGACTATACACACTCGAGTGTGCTAACTCCGTCAAGGTCTACCATTAGTGGAAGACAACATTGCTACGTTTTTAGACTTTTTGGGCAAAATTGAGCCCAAAAAAACTTTCAGGGCAACATTGCTCCTAGGGATGTACTATCAAAGCAAAATTATTACTTAACCCTAGAGGTTATGGACTTACATTTGTAAGTTGAAACCCTAAAACTATTAGACTCACACAAATTGCCTCCGTAGTTATGCAATTCCCTACATTTAAAAGTTGAAACCCAAAAACTATTAGAGGTGCGATAGGAAAACGACGAACCCAATGGTGCAGTATGGGGGCTAGGGGGTCGCCTCTAACGATGGATTGAGGGAGGTTCTTTGAGATACTCTAATGAAATAGTTTTCTCGGCTATAAAGGATGCTCCAAGAGCCTCTCTGATGTCTAGCTTTTTTCTGTATCCTTCACCTAACACCTTGTTGGAAAATCCTTCCCATATTCTAATAAATCAGTGGGAATTTCAAGTAATTCTTCTCCTGAACCAATTCGCATCAACAACGAGAAAATATTGGATTCATCTTTAAAATTCCAATTGGATTTTACGGTGACCATCTCCATCATCATATGAAGGCCGCCAAGAGACAAGTTTTTTCCACCAAGAGACTGAGAAAAAGAAGTGATCTGCGATGTGAAGTCATATGCAAATAGTGTTGAATAGGAAATAGTGGATGGGAGGGTTACA
Source organism: Acacia melanoxylon (assembly GCA_019022615.1). Lineage (NCBI taxonomy): Eukaryota > Viridiplantae > Streptophyta > Magnoliopsida > Fabales > Fabaceae > Acacia > Acacia melanoxylon. The sequence continues at coordinate 11,882,368 of JAFJYJ010000011.1, forward strand.
GAGGTTAGAGAATAAATTAAGGTTATTAAGCGAAAATTACCAAATTTTAAAATCATGTTTTAAGACATCTAACCTAATTTAAGATTTGTTAAATTTATCAACCCAATTCAGAATATAAGTAATTCAACTGTCTTCATGTGAGATTTTCCCTTAATTAAATTATGTTCATATTTTAGTTTATTAATTTGAAAAGTCAAACCAATTTTCCCCATGTTTCATTGCATTTGCATGGAATTAAAATTAGTTAGGAATCAACAAAAGACTTCTCAAAAAGATAGAACAATCCTAGATTTGTCTATACACATCCTTAGTTAATTGTTTATTGTGGATATCAAGGCTAACAATAAAAGGCCTTCATCAATAGGGAAGGAATATCTCTATTGATCTCTCTCAGTTTCTTCTCCATTGATTGTCTCTACATTATATCAAATCAAGTTTTAATGGTTGATATTTAATACTATATCATGTATTAAATCCATATTTGAAAGCTTCATGATCTGCGCTCCATCCATTTTCGTTTTAGAAATGATACGGTGTCTACAAAACTAAAGTTCAAGTCACTCAACAATGCTTTTACACAACACTTAAATTATTAAGCCAATAACTAATCAACAGACCAGAATATTCTGATTTCATTTATTTTTTATGGAAAAATTACATAATCACCAACAGTATTCCCCCTTATTGTAAGACCCAAATTTTTGAATCCCTCTGGATTGACTTTTGAAAATATCAGTTTGATAAACTAAAACTTATTTGAATGATTAATAAAAAAGTAAATTTGGATGTAAAATGAATGAAAAGTATGAATTTAATTAAAAAATGAAAAAAAAATATTAATGTATTATTGAGAAAAAAAAAATTACTAAATTACTTAAAAAAATTTAGGAAAATTTGGAGAAAAATCCCATTTAAAAATATAATTGGTGAGAATGAACACAATCAGAGTAATGTTATTTTGTCACATATGTAAACTTATCAAATTTTTCATGCCAATTACATTTCTAAGGGGGAGTTTTTCCCGATTTCCTTTAAATTTTATTATTTATTTTTTCTTTGGATACTTTCATAAATAAGGATAAAATTGAAAAACCATCATTATTGACTTTCAAGTAGACATTTATAATTAGGACCAAATTTTTCATCTACAAGTGGACTAATAATAAGAACTGGAATGGTTTTTTTTAATCTTTTCTCCACGAAATTTATGCTCTCTCCATAATGTGGGACCATAAAATTTTATTAAAAATTTTAATAAAAATAAGAACTTGAATGGTTTTTTAATAAAAGTATCTTTTTTCACGAGGTGTTCACGAGGTGTTCAATTTATGCTCAATTTATCTACATAATAGAAACTTATTCTCTCTGTATAGTGTAAAAGCCAAACGCATAAAATTTGGGCTTAGGGCTTAAACCAACTTCTTCAAAAATCCAATTGAAAGAAAAAAGCTGATGAAAAAAAAAAGAACCAGAATTTTTTTAAAAAAAAAAAATTAAAAGAAGGTGGGACGACCTAGTATCTTTTCTTCATAAGTATTTAATTTATTCTCTCTCCATAATAGAAACTTATTCTCTCTCTACAATGCAAAAGCCAAAAACATGAAATTTTGGTTTAGGGCTTAACTTTTTCTTCAAAAATCCAATTGAAAGAAAAATAGCTGATGAAAACATCACAAAAAGCCAAAATATGGTTTATGGCTGTTGGAATGCACGTTTGGGCCTCCAACCTAATACCAAACATACCCTAAGCATTAAGTATAATTATATCAATTGTACCCCAACTAATTAATTTCCTTATACATTCTCTTTCAGCATTTTTCTCATTTACCCACTTATAAATAAGGGCATATATATTTAGAATTTAAAAAATATATATTTTCTACATATTTATCACTTTAAATTAATTTTAACTCACGGAATAAGTCCACCATATCGACTACACACGGAAACAAAGAGAGATTATTGTGATCGTGATTTGTGATGACCTTGAGGATAAGCTTTTAACAACAAGAAGAAGAAGCTCGCACAATGCCTCGCAATAATTTGGACAAAAACTAAAATCTAGCATCCGCGGTAAGTTTTAAGGCTCAAGAGCTGTTGCAGAAAGTAATACGCATTTGTTAGCTGGACTGCATGCAAGTACCCATCTTGGAATAAAATCGGAACAAAACAAGACCAAGCAAGAGTCATAAATCATCTTATTTTAAAATCTAGTACAGTGGAATGCCCTACATAATAATGATGGAAAGTTGCAAGTTTATCCCGAAAGTTTTCACTTTAGAACGATTTTCCCGCGAAAGTTTTCTTGGGATCAATGTTGCCCTTACCGTTAAAAAGTTAACGGTCAACATCAATTTTTTAATAATCAATTGTTCGTTTTTTAACGTAAATGGTAACATTGCTTTGTTTTAAAACTTTGGGGCAATATTGCTCTTCAACGAAAACTTATAGGGCAAATTTGCATCTCAACCCTAAAATGATTTGTTTGTATTAAAGTTTAAATAGAAACCTGCAAGCTTAAGTTGAACGAAAATACAAGTTTGCAAACTTAACCATAGCTGTCATTATTTTTAAATAGTGACAAGGAATCCGATTTAAAGTTTTGTATGGAAATAAAATCACAAACTATGATCAGTGACCCGGAAATTGTCATTGTATGAACTGAAGCTATTCGTTTAAAAGTTTTGAAGGGGAGCGAGAGAAAGTCAAAGTTTTCGCGCTTCCCAATCCTATTAAGTTTTGGGAGCAAGAGATATTTGACTTTTATGTAAGTTTCTAGATAATCTAATAAATTTAGCAGTTCTGGTGACTTGGAATAATAATACGAAATTGCAACCGTGTCAAACGAAGAGCTTATATTTGAAAGTTTCGTTAATTTGAAATTATGGCTGTTGTATTTACTGATACTTAGCAACCTTTAGATGATGGTGTGAGTTTAAAGAAATTCTTTCTGGAAGCAACCGATCAATTATGGCTCGTGTGGTAAGATATATGGAAGGAGTTCAAATCACTGGTTCATATATTACTTGTTCCACCCGAATATATACTTTCCCTTTATTATAATTTATAGATTGATTAAGGACTTGTAAGTTCTTGTACATGGCTTTTTGGCATATACAATTGATGGTTTGACTGGGTTATTAGCGAACGCCCTTAGAGCTGTTTCTCAAAGTTAATTCACGAGAAAACAAATTGGATTGCATTACTAATATAATCAGCACGTAAGTTGGAATACTATATTCTTTTTGTCTGTCTTCTTCTTCTCAATAAATAAATAAATAAAATGAGGGTAGATGCAGTAGAGAGGATAATAAGCTTTCTACTTTGTTTATATGCATGAGCCTGATGAATGAGAAACAAAATGGAGGAAGATGAAAACAAGAGAACTTGGGAATAGTGTGCCAAACATGCACGATTTGGTGGATACCATAATTGTGGAGGAAGGATCAAGCATCACCAGTGACTTCCTATATGATAGGGTTTGGGTCCGGGTGAACAGTGATGGCCTTGGCACTCGGGTTCTCAAGATCGGATTAAAATTACAAGCAAGCTAGCTAGCTACCTTCACCCTTTTTAACTGTCGCCTACGTACTTAATACAAGATCCAGCAGGCAGTATAATTTGCAATCTGTACATGATTTAATACAAGATCTAGCTGGCAGTAAAATTTTGCACTACGAACATTATTCTATATTAAGGCCAGGAGGCTCCGGTCCTAATTATAAGACATAGTTGATTTTTTTAAAGAAATTAAGAAAGCTAATTAAATTATTTTAGAGTGTTTTTTTTTATTTTTTTTAAATAATTAGTTTGACTAATAAACTAATATATAATTTAAAGATACACAACATATAAAATGATTAAGTAACTTATTTAGCTTCCTTAATCTCTCCAAACAAAGTCAACTATGTCTTATAATTAGGATCGAAGGTAGTATTAATATTGTCATTATGTTCATCAACACTACTCCATGTCATAGGTCATAGCCATGGAATAAGATGTTTATTATTCAGTTTTTTTTTTCAATATAATCTCATGTTATTTGTTGTACATCTTGATTATTGGGTACCTTTTTTTTTTTTTTTTTTATCAATGATTACAGGGCGTTATAAATTCTATTGAACTCTATGTAGAGTTTAATATAGGGAGAATCCCATTTAAATTCATTTAAAATATCTAAATCCAAATTTAGGTATGCACTTTTAACAAGTCCCTAATAAGGCCAAGAGGTGTAACATCCCATTTTCAAAAGCAGATAGTATTTTTTTTCATCGAGTAGAGCATCGGAGCGATTGAGTAACTGATACATATATTCAAAATGCCGTAAGTCGGTGGTTACAAAAGTGGTACAACGACCGAGAGTTTTCAAAAGTAGATAGCAAAAGAAGAAAGTCTTGACTAAGTCCCTATGCGTCTTTGCTTGCCTTTCTCCTCGATTCTCGGTCCTCCGAACCGACGCTATATTAAGAGGCCGAGGTCCAATGCATACGGACCCCAGGTAACGGTTAACCTCATATTTACATATACAGTATATCAGCATACAAACAAGCATATCCCAACATCATATAAGCCCCCTGGCAGATATGTCACACTTAGCAAACGTTTCACACCTAGCAACCGTATCCCGACACCCAGCAAGCATCGTAACAGTACAATGAGCATACCACAGAGCTATCAACTATCTCACAACAACATACAATACACATAGCACATATACGCATACAATAAATATCAGAGTTAATGTTACAGTACGCGAACGTACCTTCGTTGATGGTAAATGATACTTTTACAGAAAACGGTAATTTCGACAGTGGGTGAAACAGCGGTACGATTATCTCGGATATCCTATAAGGATAACATTTATCAACTTCTAGCAGTATAACAGGCATTTTAGGTACAAATTATCATTTTGCCTTTGAACCCCTAATCGGCGGAATTTCGCCGGAAGCATTTGTTTTCGCTCTATCTCTCCGGAATTTTGACGAGATCTTTTCCCTCATCATATTTTCGAAATATATATCATATTTACCCCTAAATATGATATCTAGACTATCTTGAAAAATTAAAGATAAATCTAGCATTCCTACTATATCTACCGAAAGAAACTACGAAACTAAAGACCAGGAGGCAGAAGAACTTACCCCGACTTTGCTCGGACTTTCTCCGAGCTTCTCTCTCTAAAACCTCTCTCTAGGCTGCGTTTTTGGGGTGAAGAAATGAGAAGAGGAGGGCTTGTTATTTATAGAAGAAATGAGGGACAAGGTGGGAATTTCATCAAATGTCTTCAGATCGGATTTCAACCGTCGGATCGCACTTCACCATGTGGCACCATCTTGACCTTCCACATGTCCTGCTTATGTCATCCTTCTAGAAGAGGATGATGTCATCTTTTGCCGACTTACCGATAAAGTTCCCCGATCGGTGTCCGAATCGCGTAATCTTGACGAATCTCAAAAATGCGGGAACTAGGTTTTTAGTTCCATTCTTTCTCTTTAAAACTATTGGGTTTCATTATATTTTTGATCTCATTAAGGGTATTCCTTTATCTCGAAGATTTTTGACAGACACCAACTGTTTGGAAATCGCTTCCGATAGAACCAACTTCTTGCGAGAAAATCGGTTCGCAATATGATCGATCTAAGTAACCATATCCCTGGTTTGAAAAACACGGTGCGTTTTCTATAAGTCACTTTTAGCACTATATCGCCCTTTCTTAATTATCCGGTACTCCTAATTACGTGTTGGTTTCGAAACGACTTACGAGACCGCTCAATCGAGATAAATTTCACTTTGGTTCATAAAAGGTCCGAGTGGTAAAGACTAAATTTCTATATCTTGAGGTAGAATTTCATTTCTATCTGTTCTTATATCTCCTTTGTTGCTCTTTCGATTATATTATTATTTTATTCAAAATATCTAGATTTTTTTTTTCTTTTTATTTTTCTAAGCATAAAATATTTTATTATTTATTTAATTAATAATTTCGAATTTCTCCCCTTAAATTAATTATTTACTAATTAATTTACTTATATCATAATCTAAACAATTAGCCACTAATTACTTAATTAGCCACTTACTGATTGTTGATAATTTTCATAATTAGGATTAATTATTATCTCACAACTATTCATTTGACATTGGTATTTTATGTCTCATGTAAAATATTAAAAATCATGGGGCCATAAAGTGCTTTTAATATTATTATATTTATGCTTCTCTATTTTTCAAGGAAATAATCCCAAAAATTCCTAAAATTAGAGACAACATACTTCTTAAGTTTTTGTCAAGTATTTGTTGCCATATGATATTTATCATAATATTTTCAGTGCCATTTATGCCTCATAAATGCATTTACAAGAGGCCACACCAGGGATTTCTGAATATTCTCTTTCGGTTTGGAAATTTAAATGAGCTACGAGTATGGAGGGGAAGATATCACATGATTAGCTCATTTGGGAGAGAAAGATTGAGAAGGGGATAAAATAGTAGAAGGACATATTGGCAAAATCAACAAATGCATAAATCTCTAATGAGGCCTTTTGTCTTGATTAGGGATTTAATAAGAATACAGGTCTGAATATGGAGTTGAATATTTTGAATGGATTTAAATGGGATCTAACAAAAGTGCAGGTCTGAATATGTTTGTTTATAATTTATAGGCGCTAAATTAAATAAAATGTTCTTGAATTTAAAATAACGCATGTAAAAATAATTTTCTTAACATTTAAAACTTAATAATAACCCCCCCCCCTAAATTTTCCAAATCTACATTATTAACCCCAAATTATTAACTTTGTACGTTTTTTAACTTTATCTTATATGCATATAATTCCCCCAAATTTTGATTATATGTAGATGAACTCCTTAAATTTGAAGTTATTTGTAGATAAATAATGGGAAAAACTATATGTATAACATAAAATTAATGGAGGTTTTGTATAATTTAGAAAAATTTATATACGCAGTCACATTTGCAATATTAAAGGACACAAAATTAGTTATTTTTTGGAAATAAATATATAATAAAGATGATTTTCTTCTAATTTTTATCATACGGAAAAAGTTGGGAAATTTGAAAAATTATTTTTATTCTGATGGCTATTATTTGATGACAATACCATACAGAAATGTTCTTAATGTTATATTCAATTTTATTATTGACTAAGTTATATGGAAGGAGTTCAAATCGGTGGTTCACCTATTGTTTGTTCTAAACCAATAGTTTCCCTTATTGATACTAATTTATTAGATTGATTAAAGACTCGTGGTTTCTTTTGTTTTTTTATACTTTCAACTGCTATCCGCAGCCTTTTTCTGAATCCTATTATCACATATTCGAGCAACATACGAAGACCCATATTTTTTTGTACATGGGGTTTTGGCATATATGATTGATAGTTTGATTGAGTTATTAGATAATGACCTTGTGTAGCTGTTTGTCCAAGTCTATTCGCGAGAAAACAAGTTCAATTGTGATTATATAATTAGCAAGTTGGAATCTTAACTTCGTTTGTTTTAAAAATGAATAAATAGAGAACGATCAAGGGTGGATGTAGAGAGGATATAAGCTTTCTAATTGGTGTATAATATACATAAGCATGATGAATGATAGAACAAATGGAGAAAGTTGAAAACGAAAAGATTGGAGAATAGTGTGTGAAACATACATGAACAGTTGACTATTTCAATTGAATAAACGTACGTACGCATTATAAAAATACAACCATGCTTGCATATAGAGAGAGGGAGAAGTAGTCAGAAATGTCCCTTACTTAGCTTGATCAAAACACAACCTCAGGCGTACTATAAATAGGACCCCCCAGCTACATACAATCACAACTATCCCGAACAAAACACAAACTTTAGACACATTGCAGGGAAATCCCCAAGTGGAAGACATGTCTGGTGGCTGCCGAGGTAATAGAGAACGTCGTAATTCGATAATGATGTTATTATCTATATGTTAAGTCTTGTTTGCTTTCTTGTTACTTTTTCCTCGTACATATTTGTGACTTGTGTGTTGATGTGTATGAAGGTAAGGATTCATGGCCAGAGCTGGTAGGGCGGGAAGGAGAGAGCGCACGATCAATAATAGCCAGAGAGAACCACTGGGTGACTATCATAATAATTGTGGTGGTGGGATCCTTCGTCACCGATGACTACCGCTGCGATCGGGTTCGGATTTGGGTCAACCGTCATGGCATTGTCACTCGGGTTCCCCAGATTGGATAGAACATGATACTATAAAGCTGCCTCTTCTTTGTTGTTCATTAACACTATACTACTCCTTATGTCATAGGCTCATAGCCGTGGAATAAGGAGTATATTGTTCACTTTTTATTTTCTATCCAGTTTAATATCATGTCACTAATGTTATATATCTTGTGTATGTTGTTTGTGGTCAATAATTAATTACGAGTGCCTTATATATGTAACCTATCCAACTCTCTTGAGTTTACGGTCTTATTGCATGCTTGTTTATTATTTTGAAATGTTTTTAACGTTATGTTCAACTTTATTTTTATCTGGAAAAATATGAAGCCAAAAGATTGATGAAAAAGAAAAGCAAAGGATAGAGGTGCAGCACGTGATCCGAGTATCTCATGATCCACAGCAAGACGCAGTCACGCACCATTATATTGAGGCATTTACAATTGCAATTGAAAAGAAAATATTAAAAAAAAATTATGCCTAAAATGTAAAAATAAATAAATTTTGGTGGGAAATTTAAGATACATTTGATATCATTTTTATTATATGCAATTTTTCTGAACGTAAGTTCAACTGGTCGACCTTTTGATTGGATTAATTGTTGGCCGTTCCATATCTATAAATTAAAACCGGCTATTTTAGTTTCCCTGATGCTAATTTTTAAATTGTAAGTACAGACTAAATTTTAATTCTTTTCATTCATTCATTTATTTAATATATTAATAATATTAAGATATTTATAATTTGGGAAAGGTGTACCTTTAATCCTTTAATTTAACTTCGTACAAAATTTTCAATCTTTTCCTTTAACTTTAGAAAATGTCGTCTTAGTCCTTTATCAGTTATCATAAATAGGGGTTCATAAAAAAAATTACCAACATTGAACTTGTAATACCCTACTGTATACCATTATTCATCAGAGTATTTATAAGCAGTCCATACGCAGTTGTGTGGCTATTCTGTCATAAGAACACAGATGTCTAGCCCTAGGTGGACTAGTATGTTGATATAGAATCAAATAGCTCCCTCTCAGATATCCATGGGTGAGATACCTATACCCTGGCGAGAATAGACGATCACTGTATACGCATAAGGGGGGGTGGTGTGTTTGCAGCGGTGTGGCGAATAGTAAAGAGAGAGAGCTTAGAGTCCCGTACCTTTTAGGTTAACCAACTATATATAGAGGCTACCTTAGGGTTAGGGTTTGGGACTGTTGGCTCTTGTGCCTTCAAGCCCAAATGTTCTGCCATCAAATATGTGCAATATTGGTTGCCTCTTGTTGGGCCACACCTTGAATGGGTCTAAACTATTATTCCATAACAGTGGCAAAACAGAATAACATAAAATACTGATACAATAAAATCTTGATTACATTTCAGAAATTCTCACAAGATCTATACATATTACAGATAGTTAAATTATTAACACTACTGTCATCCTATAATTCTTCGGCATTCCCTCCGCTGGTTCGCCTTCAAGCAACCTTCCCTCCGAGATCTTGTGTAGCACTTCTTCCCAGTGCACACCTGTTAACTAGTAGTGGAAGGTGAGATTATGGGGAATCTCAGTAATAGACAATACCAAATAATGCATGTAAGATAAATGTTAGTATATGAAATGCTTGTCTTGCATAGGCTCATGTTAACATAATGACATTTCTTCAACCTCAATACTTCATACAACATACTCATGGCCATAGTAAAATTAGAAACAGAGCTACAACCATTCAAATATGTTAAACATAAACAGGCAAGCATAGCAATCATACACATTAACACACAAGCAATAATATCAAGCACATGCAAGTAGGGTAAGTCCACTACCTTAAGGACTAATATCCTTCCTCGGTTTCCTCTTCTTCCAACCATCGGGGTTGATCGAAGCTCCTTCCCTTCTTCTCATGGCCCTTATCTTGACTCCATGATTTTGATTCGGAGATCCGACAGCACCTCCACCATGTAGACGGCACCAAAACCGTACAAATTTTGTTCTTATCAAGAGGAACAACTTTTGAGAAGGCCTCGGGAGCCAAAAACACTGAATCGGAGACGAAATTGGTCCCAAACTCTTTCTCTCTCCTCTAGCTCCTTCTTCCTCTCTCTCTCTCTCTCTTCGTTTTTCCATACTAAAAACATGCATCATTCAGATATAAATTCCAAGACATGTAAAATCCACTGACAAAGATATTAAGGGAAATAACAAAGTCAATAACATACTTGTTTGATTGGAATAGCTCTGAAAGCATTTTCACTACAGTATACTATGGTTTCTTCTCCAATAATAAGGACACCACAAAGAGGTGGAGGAACTGGTATCAATATTTCAGCACCATTATGAAGGTTGTTTTGGGAACACGGGCCCTCAACAAAATCTTTTCCTCTCACAAATATATTTCAACTTTCTAATAAAACTATACTGTAAAAGGGGCAAATGCATAATAACATTCATATAACGACCAACCACAACCATATTATAAGAATATAATCTGTAGGAAGAGAAGTAGGAAAGTATCCATTGTAGCAAAATTGTGAATCACTTAGTACACAATAGCTAGAGTTTTGATTTCCCCAAAAAAAAAACCAAAATAAAGTAAAAGTAAAGAACAATAAAAACAGTTGAACAAAGATCACAAAGGAATTATATGTGATATGCCATAATAGTTGAGTCCAAACCTGATAAAGAACAACAATCGTAGGTTTTGGACAGCCATACAGAAATTTGATATCCAAAACCTGGAGCTCCTCAAGGCTGAAAATAAACATAAACTTGAGACATTAAAGAGGAACAAATAAAATACTGCATGATTAAGCTTCAAGTATTCTTTTTCAAAAAAAAATCCATCTAACTCTACACAATGTCCAGCTTTAGTTGACTGCTTTGAATTCAACTCTAACATTTTGAAGAATCATAAAAAAATCCATGCCTACATTTTCATGACTCTCTCAAATCGCGTGACATCTTAATATGAGGTTCGAGAAGAATCTCAAGAGCAAAGGCTATGGAACAGTCCCCAAAATTGGAGCCATATACAAAGCATGTCTACAATTATTCTAAATAATGTACAAACAGAGAACATTTATAGACATAGAAGAACCAAGTAGAATAAAGTCTCCTTGATACATGGTCACCCAAGAGAGGGAAGAATTTGAAATGTAATCATTTTACACTTTTTAAAAAATGAATCCCAATAAAAATAGCCCATTAAAAAAAAAACACACATGCCGGATGAATATATCTCTAGTTGACAAGTTAGACAGAGGAATGAATGCTTCAATACATGGGGAATAAAATCCCTGATCCCACATTAAAATGTAATTCCCTATCACCATAAGAACATAATTCATACATGCCGACCTATCAAATGAGATGAAATACTTGAAACTATGAATGGACAATTAAGCTTTTGCAAGCTGCAGATCTTTTGGTCAAAAAGCTTTTAAGACATGAACACCAAACTTCCATTAAAAAAAAAAAAGGGAAACTCGGCACTTACACTGATTGTACTGTTGGATATAAAAGATCTCATCTTTCTCACTAAAATCCTCAGCGTCTTGGAACAGAAATGGCGTGCCGTGTTCAATGACCACCTCTATGTCTCTCCTCGAAAGCAGCCTATAACGATTATACACATAGACAAAAAGGTCAAGAGAAAATACTAGACAACAATTCAACATTAAACAGGAAAATTATTGGGGCAATGCTTAATTCTCGTGAAACTTCAATAAGCACAACAGGCTCTGAGCAAAAAAAAAAAGCACCGTAGGTGCAATGGATTGAAAAGAAGAAAGAAGGGATTCAATTCCCCTGCCGCCACAAATTCATCCTCACACGACCGATTATCAAGATATCTTCTATTTTTTGCTTTTTGACCCAAAGATCTGAAAGCAATAGGTGCGCAGATGAAAGCCCTAAAATACAGATTGAATGCATGAGAAAAAGAGAAAGAAGATTCTCACAAATCAGAGCCCAATGCAGATCTGGAGATTCAGAATGACAGCGTACCGAAGCTGGAAGATTTTCTAGGCTACTCCGATAACCGGATGGAGATGCAAGACGCAAATATACGAGCATGGCGGCAGTGGCTACTTCGGCGACCCTCAAGCTTTTTCTACGAACGTGGCGGCACGAACGTTGAGGGCTAGGGGAATGAGGAAAGAGGTCACAGAGTTTGAGAAGTCAAAAGCTGTCACGGAAATATTTGCTACAGAAATCATTTTCCGTCACAAAATGGGCGAATTTTTTTGTTTTTTTGTGACGGAATTGATTTTCCATCACAAATTGGAGGATTTTTTTTTTTGCGATGGAAAAATTTCCATCGCAAAGGGGGTTTTTTTTTTTTTTTGTGATGAAATTTGTTTTCCGTTGTAAAGTGGGGGGATTTTTTGGATTTTTGCGATGAAATTCGTTTTCCGTCACAAAGTGGAGGGATTTTTTTTTTTTTGCGACGGAAATTGTTTTCCGTCACAAAGTGGGGGGATTGTTTTTTATTTTTTGTGACGGAATTTGTTTTCCGTCGCAAACTGGGGGATTTTTTTTATTTTTTGCGACGGAATTTGTTTTTCGTCGCAAAATGGAGGATTTTTTTTTTTTTTTTTGCGAAGGATTTTAAAAATCCGTCACAAAAGTTCTAATTTGCGACGGAATTAAATTGCCATCGCAAATTCCATCGCTATTTTATTATTTTCTAGTAGTGAAGGAGTGTTGGCTAAAGGTTTCGTTAGAACATCAGCAACTTGATTTGCCGCTGGGACATACTAGACTTCCACAACACCAACAGTGACCTTTTCTCGAATGAAGTGAAGATCCAGCTCTACATGCTTGGTTTTGGCTCTCAAAAGGGGGTTAGCTGCAAGGGAGACAATGCTAGAATTATCACACACCAAATGGTGGGGGTACCAACGAGAGGGACAAACATCTCCTTCAAGAGAGCAAGGAGCCAAAGAACCTCTTGAATAGCATCAGTGACACTCCTGTATTCTGCTTCAGTGGAGTGACGAGAAACGACCTGTTGTTTTCTGGATGACCAAGCAATGGGGTTGCAGCCGAGATATGCACAGAATCCACTAACAGAGCGTCTGTCATCGGGATCATTTCCAAGGTCAGCATCAGAGAAAACATGAAGGCTGAACTGAGCACAGGGTCTTAGGTTTAAGCTGTAATGATTAGTGCGATTCAGATAGCCAAGGAGGTGTTGAACACACTCCCAATGAAGTTGCAGCGGTTGATGCATAAAGCGACTTAACGTGTTGACAGTGAATTGAATGTCAGGACGAGTGATACATAGTATTGAAGTGCTCCGACAACACTGCGATAAAGAGTAGGATCAGTCATAGGGTTGCCACCTTTCGTTTGTGAAAGTACCAGCTTGGAATCCATAGGAGTTGCAAAAGTTTTTGCAGCAAGCAAATCATTTTTTTTTGAGTAATTCACTAATGTATTTTTTTCTGAGACAGCAGAAGACCAGTAAGGGTGCGAGTAAACTCAACACCAAGGAAGTATGACACATCACCCAGATCTTTGAGGGAGAACATAGCACTCATGGCTTGAATAAGAGTCTGAACTTGCTTCTCATCACTGCCAGAAATCAATAAATCATCAACATAAACAATCAAGTAGGTCACGGTAGAAGGAGTATGATAAAGAAACAAGCACAGATCTGCCTTAGACTGAGTAAACTAAAGACTAGCTAAACTATGACACAAGGTTTGAAACCAAGCACGGGGAGCTTGTTTCAGTCCATAGATGGCCTTATTTAGTCTACAAACCAGAAGAGCCCCAGTAGAAGATGCTTTGTATAAAACCTGGTGGCTGATCCATATAGACCTCTTCCTGAATGTGACCATTGAGAAAAGCATTGTTGAAGTCAACTTGATGTAGTTTCTAGTTGTGAGTGACAGCCAAGGTAAGCAAAGTGCGAACTGTGGGAGGCTTAACTACTGGACTGAAAGTGTCAGTATAATCAGCACCAATTTCCTGAGAGTACCCTTTAGCAACCAGGCGGCCCTTATATCGAATGATGAAGCCATTGGCATTTTTTTTTGAATAGCCATTTACACCCAATGGAACGTCGGCCAGCTGGTAAGGGGACCAAATCCCATGTGCCGAATTTAAGTAAGGCATCAAACTCATCAGTGGCGGCCTAAGTCCAGTGAGGATCAGTGAAGGCTTCAACAATGGAGGTGGGAGTATACTCAGGGGTGGTGGTGAGGAAAGCAAAGGATTTGGGTTTAAAAACACCATGCTTGGCACGGGTGACCATGGGATGGGCGTTGGTGACAATGGGGGAAGGAGGTAAAGGAGAAGACGCAGGGGGCAAGGGAGGACTAGGAGAGAACACAGATAAGGAAGGGGAAGAAGAAGAAGGAGATGTGGTGGGTAGGGGAGTAGGAGGAAGGGGGTCTGAGGGTGTAATAGTGTGGGAAATAGGTGAAACAAAGGAAGGAGAGGAAATAGGTGAAGAAGAGGGCGGAAAGGCAGAGGAGGATTTGTGAGGAAACTGAAGTTCATCAAAAATGACATGGCAAGACACATAGACCCGACCAGTATGTACCTCAAAGTACTTGTAGCCACGATGATTGGAGCTATAGCCAAGGAAGATGCATGGCGTGGAACGATATTGGAGCTTGTGACGATTGTAGTCCCGGAGATAAGGATAACACAAACAGCCAAACACCCGAAGGATGGAATAATCAGGGGGGGACCCGTGCAACTTTGCATAAGGGACGACCACCAAGTGCTTGCGTAGGTAATCTGTTAATGAGGAACACAACAGTAGCAAACGCATCAGACCAAAAAAATTGAGGCAGAGAGGCATGAGCCATTAAGGCAAGTTCAGTTTCAACGATTTGCCTATGCTTGCGTTCAACCAAGCCATTTTGCTCAGATATGTGAGGACAAGAGACCCGATGATGAATTCCAAAAGCAGTTAACAAAGGTTTGAAAGCCTAAAATTATCCACCACCATCACTTTGGAATTGTTGAATCTTAGACGAGAATTGCAATTCAACAGTGGTTTTAAACATTGCAAACGCGAAGAGTGTATCTGATTTGCATTTGAGAAAGTAAATCCACACAAAACGCGTACAAGCATCAACAAATGAGATATAATAAGCATAACCATTAGAGTGAACAAGGGCAGGGCCCCACAAATCAGAGACGATTAATTGCAAGGGCAATGTATATTCAATAGTAGAACTGGAAAAAGGAAGTTTGTGAATCTTCCCGAGACAACATGCATTACAAGTAGTAAAAGTTGAAATAGTCACAGCAAGTAATTGATTGTGTTTTAAGACTGATTGAACCACATCCAGAGCAAGGTGGCCAAGACGACAGTGCCACATGTCAACTGTAGGTGGAGAGACTGACGAAGCAAAGACTTCAGTAGGAGCACAATCTTGCACCAGGTCAAAACTAGGTTGTAAATGAGAGGATGACTTCATTGAAAGCAATTTGTACATGCCATTGACTTCATTTCCACGCATCATGATTCATTGTGTGCCCAGATCCTTGACCTCAGCATGAGTAGGAAAAAATTCAACAGAAACCAGATTTTCCTTAGTAAACTTAGAGATGGAGACTAGATTCTTGGTCATGCTAGGGACACGCAGTACTTTTTGAAGATGAAAACTAGGTGAAAATGCATGTGTGCCAGTAGAGACAATAGAAAAAGGTGCACCATTACCTACACAGACTGAACCATCACCAAGATAAGGAGTGGGATGATGAACAGCAGCAGACGTGTTTGCAATATGCTGAGTGGCACCAGAATCCAAATACCAAGCGGAATCAGAAACAACAGCAGGATAGGCCACCATGAATGCTTGAGCTGAGTCAGAAGCCATGGGAGCTGGCTTGGTCGAAGTACTCATGGAAGAATTCCCAGGGACAAGAACACAAGCAGGAGCAGTGGCAGCATAACACACTATGGGATTGTAATTAGGATTCCCAGAGTGAACAGCAGGATAAGTAGAAGGCATAACATATGGATAACCACTATAAGTAACGGGCATGGCACAGGAGCCAAGTGAAGGCACAGCACCATACGAAGGACTAGGCACAACATATACATGGACATTGCCAGGAGCACCGATCGAACCGTATTTTTATATGATTTTTTATAATTAAATTGGGATTCTTAATGCATTTTGTCATAGTTATTGAGCTTAAAATGTGTTTCTTGTGACAAATTGATATTAAGAGTAAATACATTAAATTAGGATTAAAAAGGGCAAAATTGTCAAATTAATTGTAATTACTCTTAATCATTTATTTTTCTGAGAATATTTGATGTTGGCTTGATGGTTTAAATTGTAGGTACTTGAAGAAATTGGATCAAATTTAAAATCGGAAGTTTGAGCTCAAGTTATAAACTTTTCAATTTAGTCCCTCAACCAACAGTTTTTTTCTTTTCACTTAGGTCCCTGGTCAAAACTCTGCGTTTTGACCAGGGAAATCAGACCTAGCAGGAACGAAAAACAGGACCTGATTTATTCAATGAAAGGAGACCCATGACCCGTGAGGAATTAAAGGAGGACCCGACAGATTTATGGGGGGCCGCATACAGAGAGAGGGAGAGCTGGGGGAATAAAAAAAAAACCAGCGCCGCTAATGGATGCACGCAGACAATCGACCTAGACGAGAGACCTGGGAGCTGCATCATCGTCTTGAAGGGGGACCTCTGGACCTTCATTCGACCTTGGACGGCACACGACGACATTCGACCTTCCCTCTCACCTTCAACATCACCCCTCCGCCGCTGGTGACCTCATCTCTTCCACCATTATCGCCGGCGACGTCCCTCTTTCCTTCATCCTCCATTACCGCCGTGGAGCAACCTTCCTCTACAACCAGCAACGGAGACGCAGAGACCCGTGAAACGCAATCAGGCCGCGAGCTGGGATTTTTGGGAAGTTATGTTGAGAGCGCCGGCGACCTGAAACAGAGGAGGGAGAGAGCTTCAACGGAGGATTTTCACCATCTTCATTCTTCCACCATTCCATATCAGTCCTCTTCCATTTTTCTCTTGAACCCAGCAGAGCAACGTTCCATTCCATCTACTCCCTCTTCGTTCATCACACACCTTCATCAGAATCTCCCTCCAACACCATAGCCATCATGCCAGACACCTTCCATCATCGTTGCTGCTGCAATTAAGTCAATGAGTGGCTGATTTCTTTCTGCTTGGTGATGAAGAGTAATGCTTGAGTTCAATGGACTTCAAAGGGGAGTTAATTTGTTCATTTTATTAGTCTAGATTTATATATTTAGGTTGCCTAGTTTTAGGAATTATTGTGTATAAATTCCGCGAGATTAATGTTTATTGTCTCGTTGGATTGACTATTGTGATTGAGATTGGATTTTGTAGCGTGAAAAATATGTGTTTTAATTTCTTGTAGTTGCAATGAGATTATATTAATTAGCGTGTTATTGTCTAGTTAATCTAGTTAATTTGTGCCCTTTGAGGGACTGTTATGTACTCAATTTTAAGAAGACTCATGTTGCATTATTCCAATTTTAATTGCACATTAAGTGGTTTTTAACAATTTCTCAAGAGATAGTAGTTAGCTATGTTTGTAGGAGCTACTATTCATTGAGATTATTGGACTCAGGTGTTATCTTGAGGTTGTTCTTTAGACTTAATGAAATTTAACTCCCATAATCTTTTATGAGCAAGGATAGTCTTTTCTTCATTACCAAGAACAATCATAATTCATATTTTCACTTCCATATCATTTAATTCACTCATTCACCAATTTTATAAAAATACCAAAAATAATAGGTAGCATTTAATTAAATTGCAATCATATTTTTGTTTATTAATTTGAAAATCCAAAACCTTTTTTTCCCCTTGTTTTAATTGCATTTGCATGTCATTTAGATTACTTAGGATTCAATAAAAGGCTCCTCAAAAGAGAGAACGATCCTAGGGTTGCCTATACGCAATCCTTGATTTATTTTTGATTGTGGACTCCAAGGCTAAGAGACAATACGTGGTAGCATATACAGTATGAGCAATTGGATTGCCAACATTGGGAGTACCATACGAGGTAGTATAACCGCTATGAGCCACCGGAGGAGGAGCAGGCGAGGGAGGCTCATATCGATAGAAGCAGTGCTCTACAATATGACCAATCTTATGACAGATCTGACAGGGAGTATGGCCATGATTTGGAAAATAGTAAGGGCGACCATGATCACAACCACGTGCAAAATTAGAGCGACCACCACGACCAGAGAAGGAAGGATTGAAGGGAGCTTGAACTTGAAAAGCATACTCAGAATCCTCCAAAAATTCAGAGTCAAAGGCAGAGACTACATTAGCATGAGCAGGAGCCTGTTGCAGAAATGCCTGTTGTCGAGCCTCATAATCCAACAACATGGTGGTGACTGTGTTCAAATCATAACGCACGCCGTTGCTGAGGCCAGCGTTGATGACCGCAATGCTTGGTTCAAATTCAGCGGTCAAGCCATTTAGGATGTGAGAAATCTGATGAGATTCAGTGACTAATTCGCCTAAGACAGCCAAGTGGTCACATATAGACTTCATTTTCGCCAAATAATCACGCATCGAGAGGTCACCTTTGCGTTGTGACGTCAGTAAGTTGCGATAATGGAAAATCTTGGAATGTGACTTATCGGAAAATAGACGACAAAGCTTCTGCCAGATCTGAGCAGATGTCTCAGCGCCAATGAGCTCAGGCAAGATATTTGGAGAAACTGTGGCTAAGAGCCAAGACGCCAAGGCAGAATCATTCACATCGAAGGCAGCATATGTAGGATTTGGCACTTGCTGACCATTAGAACCAGCGATCTGTCGTGGCGGAACAACACCATCCAGAAATTCTTGCATACGATGTTGCTTAACCATAAAGAATACTTGTTGCTTCCGGAGAGGAAATTATTTTCATCCAACCGTACAGTGATATTCTTGTTAGAGAAACCAGAAGAGACCGCAGGAGAAGTAGCCACTGGAAACAAAACATCGATGCCGGAAGTCATGACAAAGAACACTCAGTGAGAGAAAACCGATGAACTAGACCGAGATATCGTCACCAGCTCTGATACCATGTGAACGAATGAGGGAAGAAGAGTAAAGTAGGAGAGAACAATATAAACTGAGGAAAATCTATAAATCAATTATATTGAATAAACCATATACGAGTTACACTTATATAGTAAGAAGTGCAATACTAGACTGATTGGGCTGAATCACATTATTTATACGCTACCAGCTGTATTCTAAATGACAGCTGTACAGACACTGTTAACATCTTCTAATTTTTAGCATATGGAAAAAGTTGGGAAATTTGAAAAATCATCTTTATTCTGATGGTTATTATTTGATGACAATACAGAAATGTTTTTAATGTTATATTCAATTTGATTTTTGACTAAGATATATGGAAGGAGTTCAAATCGGTGGTTCATCTATTATTTGTTCTACACCAATAGTTTCCCTTATTAATACTAATTTATTAGATTGATTAAAGACTCTTAGTTTCTTTTGTTTTTTTTATACTTTCAACCGCTATCCGCTGCCTCCTATTATCAAATATCCAAGCAACTAACAAAGATGCATATTTTCTTATACAGGGGGTTTTGGCATATATAATTCATAGTTTGATTGAGTTATTAGATAATGACCTTATGTAGATGTTTGTCCAAGTCTATTCGCGAGAAAACATGTTCAATTGCAATTATATAATTAGCATGTTGGAATGGTAACTTCGTTTGTTTAAACAATGAATAAATATAGAACGATCACGGGTAGATGCAGAGAGGATATAAGCTTTCTAATTGGTGTGTATACATAAGCATGTTGAATGATAGAAAGTTGAAAACAAAAAGATTGGAGAATAGTGTGTGAAACATACATGAACAGTTGACTATTTCAATTGAAAAAACGTATGCACGCATTATAAAAATACAACCATGCTTGCCATATAGATGGAGGGAGAAGTGGTCAGAAATGTCCCTTACTTGATCAAAACACAACTTCAGTCGTACTATAAATAGGACCTTCGCCAGCGACATACAATCACAACTATCCCAAACAAAACACAAACTTTAGACACATTGCCAAATCCCCAAGTGGAAGACATGTCTGGTGGCTGCCGAGGTAATAGAGAACGTTATAATTCGATCGATAATGATGTTATTATCTATATGTTAAGTCTTGTTTGCTTTCTTGTTCCTTTTTCCTGGTACATATTTGTGACTTGTGTGTTGATGTGAGTGAAGGTAAGGATTCATGGCCAGAGCTGGTAGGGAAGGAAGGAGAGAGCGCAAAAGAAACAATAGAGAGAGAGAACCACTGGGTGACTATCATAATAATCATAGTGGTGGGATCCTCCGTCACCAATGACTACCGCTGCGATCGGGTTCGGATTTGGGTCAACCATGATGGCACAGTCACTCGGGTTCCCCAGATTGGATAGAACGCATTATACTATAAAGTTACCTCTTCAGTGTTGTTCATCATCAACACTGTACTACTCCATATGTCATAGCCGTGGAATAAGGAGTATATTATTCACTTTTTATTTTCTATCCCGTTGAATATCATGTCATTAATGTTATATATCTTGTGTATGTTGTTTGTGGTCAATAATTAAATACGAGTGCCTTATATATGTAATCTATCCAACTCTGTTGAGTTTACGGTCTTATTGCGTGCTTGTTTATTATTTAGAATCATGTTCAAGTTACTTTCTCTACCTTTACAACTCAATACTCTCAAGTCTATGATCATGATGTTAAGCCCAAACCATTAACTTCATATATGCCCTTTTAAACTTTATTTTTGTACCTAAGCCCGCCAATTTTGAGTTATTTGCCTTAAACTTCAAGCCATTTGCTGATGGTTCATGAATAGAACTAATAGTATAAGACCTATTTATGTAAACGTAAAAATTCAGAGAGATTTACTATAAAATTTCAAAGGTTGGAGAGGTTATTACATAGTGTAACACAAAATTCAGGAGATTTTATATAATTTGACCTAATTTATATATGCAATCACGTTCGCAATCATAAATTTCATAAAATTAGATATCTTTTCGGAAGTTAAATATACAATAAGGATTATATTTCTTCAAATTTTTATCATATGGAAAAAGTTGGGGAAGTTGACAACTCTTTTTTTATTATGATGGCTATTATTTGATGACGGTAGCGAAATGTTTTTAATGTTATGTTCAACTTTATTTTTATCTGAAAAAATATGAAGCCATAAGATTGATGAAAAAGAAAAACAAAGGATTGAGATACAGCACGCGATCAGAGTATCTCATTATACACAGCAACACGCAGTCACTCACCATTGAGGCATTTACAATTGCAATATATGAAAATAAAAAATAAAAATAAAAATCCTTTATGCCTAAAATGTAACAGGAAAGAAATTTTAGTGGGAAATTTAAAACCGGCTATTTTAGTTTACCTAATGCTAATTTTTAAATTTTACAATACAGACTCAACTTTAATTCTTTTGATTTATTTATTTATTTACTATATTAGTAATATTTAAGTTTATAAGATATTTATAATTTGGGAAAGTATATCTTTAATTCTTTAACTTTATACGAAATTTAATTTTATCCTTTAACTTTAAAAAATGTCGTTTTAATCCTTTATCACAAACAGCGGTTAATAATAAAAAAATTACTAACATTGAACTTTTAGGACTGCAAGTAGTAATATATAAGGTTTAATTTTTAAAATAATGGTAAACATTTAAAAGAAATCATGATTAATATCAACTTTATTAGAGTAAAAAAATTTAAAAATACTTTTAAATTTAAGGGACCAAACAAAAATGTTGGATAAAGTTAATTAGAAGAGAAAAGGCATATTTTTACCTTATAATCTTGTCATCTATGCATCGGATTTGGATGGAGTCACCGTTTTCATTTCTCCACGCTAATTCTTAAATCGTCCAGACTAAAAATTAATTCTTTAGAGATATTTATTTAATGTCTTAATAATACTTAATGTTTTAAGAAATTAACTCTAAATCACCCAAATTTAACCAAACAATCCAGAAGACAGGCAAAGGGGGCAGTGAAATTTTGGACAAATGGAGAGAAAACTGCAGAGTTCCTCCAAGAAAGCTCCAAGACTTTACACGTGCGAGAACAAAAATCTTTATTAATCTGAAGGAAAAATCACACACGCACAGTTTTGGTTCTATGACCCAGTGCATTTATAGTCCTAATAACCTAATGGATAAAGAGTATCATCCAAGTCCCAAATTACAATATACAATAACATAAAGTACAGCCAAATTACAACAATGCCCTTAATGAAACTATCCAAGTTATTCCACACTACTCTTCAAGTTGGGGTTGGCATATATTCCCAGCTCCCAACTTGCTTAATAACTTTCTCTACACATCCTTACCAACAGCTCTGGTCAGTAGGTCTGCTTCTTGGTCTTCAGCCCTCACATGTTTCAACACAACGTTTATCTCTCACAGCATCCTCATAAAATTCAGGTTCATGCACCATATCAATAGATGTCAAGAAACACATATGATCACGTGATATGTTACTATAGGAGACATACTTGTGATGAATGTTGTAGAGATACTTATCTTCCTTTTCAGTTTGTATTAAGGAGCAAACGTAGTCCTTGGACCATATGGGAGGTTGCCTTTCTCTTGCTGGCCTATTTCTCACTATGGTATGTGATTCCCTTACCACTTGTGTTCTCTCCCTGCTTGTCTCATTTGAGTCAGATTGCATAGTGTCTAGGCGCCTCTCAATAGGGGCAAATTCAATTCTGTCCAGACGCACCTATTGTTGCTCTTCTGGGTCAAACCAGAACATGCTCTTCATATCCCTGCACACTTCACTAGAATTGTTAGACCCAATATATTTAAAATGGGAATTTGTTTTCGATTAAACTTACATGTCTATTAGTGAAGATTCTCTTATTCTCAAGCTCAAGAAGTAAGAATCCTTTTTTATTTTCAGGAAATCCAAGAAAAACACAAGGTATGGATCTTGCTTGGAACTTGTCATTATGCTTTAAGTCAGTCGCATATGCTAGAGAGCCAAATATTTTTAGATTGGTCATATCTGGAGTTTTCCCATATACAAGCTCATAGGGGTTTTTATAGCCTAATATTCCAGAGGGAATTCTATTCACAAGATAAGTAGCCATTTTTATACATTCTCCCCAGTAACATAGAGGTAATCCTGATTGCAAAATAAGGCCTCTGGCTATTTGAACTATAGTCCTATATTTCCTCTCAACTATTCCATTCTGTTCGGGAGTGTAGGGGCATGAGGTTTGACGCACAAGTCCCTTTTCTTAGAGAAATTTATTTAATTCTACATTGATGAATTATATATTATCACTCCTAACTATTTTTACAATAACAGAGAAGTGCGTGATAACATAAGCTACGAAATTCTTAATGCAATTGGTTGCCTCAGATTTTGATTGCAGCAGAAATGTCCACGTGGCTCTAGAGAAGTCATCTCCAATGGTCAAAAAATACAAATGTCCTTGATGTGTTGAAACTCTATACAGCCCTCACACATCAAGGTGAAGTAATTCAAAGCATCGATGACTTTTAATTTTGCTAGAAGTGAATAGAAACTTCGTTTGCTTTGATTGAACACAAATTTCACATTTATCATTCATCAATGAATTGTTTTCACATTCAAAACCCAAATGCTTTATTACAGAAAAGGGGGCATGCCCCAACCTACTGTGCCACATCCACATATCATTTAAACTAAGAGTCCTAGAGCTACTTTGCACAGAATAATACACAACATCACAAATTTTAACAATTCGCAAAATATAGAGACCCTCAGCCATTCTACTAGTCACCTTCGTCCTGCCACCCCGTAGGTCCTGCATTAAACATATGTCAGGGAAAAAGGCAACAAGACATTGATGTTCCATTGTTAGTCTAGAAACCGACAATAAGTTAAAAATGGAGCATATAATATACTAGTAAGTGTAATCTTATCCGTTATCTTAGCATCTCCAATGTGTGTGACCAGCACTCGTTTTCCATCAGGAAGTTTGATTGATTTAATAGATCCATCATAAATTTTATAACTAGTTTAGAAGATTCAAATTGCTAACCATGTGAGTAGTAGCCCCTGAGTCTATAACCTAATAAGCATGCGATTTGGGATAAGAAAAAGGAACTGCCAAACCTGTACCGGCTAGAGCATGAATGGTTGGCTCTGAGTCCCTGCGAAGAAGGTCCAGAAGGCGTTCATACTGCTCCTGAGTGAAAGTTGGTGCCGCTGTACTGGCAGTATGGGTAAGAGCTTCTTCATCAGAGGGAAATTCAGTTGAGGCTTGATTCACATTAGATTCCTTAACTGGTATGCCTCTGCCCATTTTGAGATTAGCTGGATATCCAATCAACTGAAAGCAATTATCCTTAACATGACCCCTCTTGAGGCAGTGGGAGCATTCAAGATTAAGATTGCCATGCCCCCGTCCCCTGCCTCGAGCTCTTCCCCAGCTGTCATGGCTATTCCTTCCAGAGGAGAATTTTTCTCAAGTGAAGTTATGGAACAATGGGCTTCATCTTCCAAGATCATGCCGTAAGCTTGATTAACATAGTGAAGAGGCGTCATTAGTAATATCTAGCTTCGAGCCTGGGCATAAGATTCATTGAGCCCCAAAACAAATTGCAGCAACTTCTGCTGCTGCAACAACTCAACACAGGCAATGGAAGTTTCGCACTTACAAGAGGGAAGATGTATGAGCGCTGATTGTTCCTCCCAGAGATCCTTTAACTTGGAAAAATAAACGTAGAGGAAGAGGCTTGCCGGAGAGATGAAATTTCACGGTGAATGGCAAAAATCCGAGAACCCGTCTTCTTGTCAAAAAGTTCCTTCAAATCGGCCTAGACTCTATGCGCCTCTTCAAGAACACGACGGTATTATCCAAATCCTTCGAGATAGAGTTTAGGAGCCAAGAAAGCACCACGGCTTTGCAATGAATATCTCTCCATATTAGCCAAATCCTTCGAGATAGAGTTTAGGAGCCAAGAAAACACACACACACATCTCCAGAGAGATGGAGAGAAAAAGAGAAATAAGAGGAAAATGAGTTATATATAACCTGAGCAAGTTGACATGTTGTTGCACCTTTTGCCTCTGATCTTCTGATGATAATGCTCCTATTTACTGCTCATGTGGGGAGATATACATTATCTTCATTTTCCTCGGTTTGCATTACTATATATGCCTGCTGTGGCCAGAGTGAGACGTCGATTGTCAAGGTAACCTGCTAGAATGGTCATGAACTCGTACCACCCGGTTATGTAGGTGAAGCCTATGGCCAGGGCACCACCTAAACTTCCCATACTTCACGAGGTACTACCTCGCGAGGTAAAAAAAAAAAAGCGAAAAAAAAACTCACAAGATAATTTCGGTAAAATAATATTAAAGAAAAAATATAAATCAAAAAAAAAAAATCAAATAAGATACAGTAACATAATTATTATTTAATCCAAATATGTGTTAAAAAAATAGTAAATACAATGACATAATTATAAAATATATATATTAACGTAGCTTATAAAAAGGAACGGGCAAAGCTTTGCTTGCTATGTATATATGTATATAAAAACATGGCATCTAATATGTATGTATGTGTGTGTATAACGTTACATTTAGAAAATAGAAAGGTTTTGCTGGCAAAGTATATATATAAATATATGGAACCAAAACTTGGTTATTTTACTGCTATATTGCTACACTTGTATATATACACATATATATAAATGAGGCATAGGATTAAACCCAAAGCTTAATGTTGTTCTATATGTATATATGTTAGAATATAATTAGCATTAGGTTATTATTGGCTAATTATATAGCTGCTGTACAGATTGTTTTCTAGATCTTCTGTGGACACGTGTACGTTGCTCATACGTTCTGTTATCATTTCTGTAACTGTAATATTCTTTTCCTCTCAGTATATAATACAGATCTGCCTGAGCCCATTAGCTCAGCGTCTCAGCATCATTTACATTCTGATATTTCATTGCTTTTCTATCTTGGTATCAGAGCAGTAATGACGTCGTCATCGTCTTCCACTGCTTCTGTAAACTCTGTTTCCTCTGCGACCTCCGGCTCTCTGAAAACTTATTCTCTGTTCAGTTCTTCCAGCCAGACAACTACGATCAAGCTGGATCGTACTAATTTTCTGGTTTGGGAGTCCATTGTCCTTCCCTTAATCGAAGGAAACCGCCTCAAATGCCACATCAATGGCACTACGAGTGCGCCGCCGAAGGTCGTTACCGGCGAAGGAGGAACCACGGCAAATCCAGAATTTGCCGACTGGTATTCAGTCGATCGCATGTTGGTCGACTTGCTCCGGAATACTATGACCCAGGATGTGGGAGCTCAGCTTCTCCACTGCCAAACGGCAGAAGATCTTTGGAACTGTGCCAAGGACTTGACCTGTGCGTCTACTAAGGCAAGAGTTATGGTGGTCAAGAACGAACTCTATAACACTCGCAAGAACGCTCTCACTATGATTGAGTACCTTACCAAAATGAAGCAACTCTCTGATGAGCTTGCGTTGGCAGGATCTCCTATAGTTGTCGAAGACCTCATTCTCCATACTCTGAATGGGCTTGATTTTGAATATAATGCAATCGTCGTTAAGCTTGTTGATAAGCTTGACCTGTCGTGGATCGAAGCTCAGGCGGATTTACTCTCATTTGAATCCAGGATCAACCAACTCAGTCATTTTTCAACCTTGAGCATCCAACCATCTGCGCATGTTGCACAACACAATGATTTCTCTAATCATTCTTTGCATGATAACGTCCAGACTCATCGTGGTTGGAGAGGAAACTCTCGCAATCCCCGTGGCAGAGGGGGTCGTTCTCGTGGTGGCCGACGAGGAAGCGGAGGCAGACCGTTCTGTATCAATTGTCAGAGGCCAGGCCATACTCTGGCTACGTGTTATCATCATGATGACTCAAATTATAGTCCCAACTTCAACCATTCCTCTCCTCAAGCTTACTCAGTGGACACACAAGGCTACTCTGTAGATCCCTATACGTGGTTGACCCTCATGGTACATGGACAGTGGGGCGAATTATCACATCACTCCAACCTCTGAGCACCTTGAGAAAATTACTCCAGTTGGTAAGTCTCATCTTAGCACTTGTACAGGTGAGCAAAGCCCAATATTAGGTATCGGGTCTCTTTGTTATATCCGGAATTAATGCATCTAAACTCATTCTAAAAGACATTTTCTATGTTCCATCTCGCCACCAAGAGTCTAATAAGTGTTAACAAACTTTTGCATGATAACCCTGTTCATGTTCACTTCACTGACAATGGTTGCGATGTGAAGGATTTGGTGACCGACAATCTGGTGCTTCATGGAATTCCAGTGGCAGGACTGTACCCAATGAAGGACGTGAACGCAAGAAGAATTAATCATCAGCCGAAGATCCTCTTGGCAGAAAGAGATGAGAACTCACAGTCAGAATTTAGCAAATGGCATCACATCTTAGGACATCCTAGTGATAGTGTTTTAAATTCAGTATTAAAGAAATGTAGCAAGAAAATTTCATATGCTCCTATGAGAGACAAACATGTATGTGAAGCATGCCAGTTAGGAAAATCAAAGATGCTACCCTTTCCCAAATCTATCTCACAGTCTATTCGTCCACTCGATTTGATTCATACCGACCTATGGGGTCCAGCACCTGTTCACTCACTTGGTGGACATCGATTCTACATACACTTTGTAGATGACTATAGCCGTTATACTTGGCTATATCCTCTCAGGCACAAAAGAGAAGCAATTCACGCATTTAAAATCTTTAAAGCATTTGTTGAGAATCAATTTGATTCTAAAATCAAGACAATCCAATGTGATAACGGTAGGGAATTTAAACCTCTTATTCCCATTGCGCAAGAAGCAGGGATCAATGTTCGTTTTACTTGTCCCTACACCTCAGCTCAAAATGGACGAGCTGAGAGAAAACATTGTCATATAGTCAAAATGGGTCTGACGCTTCTAGCACATGCAGGAATGCCACTGAGGTTCTGGGTTGAAGCATTTCAACAAGTTGTGTTTCTTATTAATCGCTTACCAACGCCTGTATTACAGCATGATACTCCTCTGTTTCGACTGTACAAAATAGAACCACTGTATGAGACTCTTGAACCATTTGGTTGTGCGTGTTATCCCTGCCTCAAGCCATACAATTCACATAAATTCCAGTTTCACAGTCGAAAATGTGTGTACATTGGTGCTGCTCCTCAACAAAAAGGCCATAGGTGCCTAAGTCCGACAGGTAAAATAGTTGTATCAAGACATGTCATTTTTTTATGCTTCTCTGTTTCCTTTTCGCACAGGATTTATGCAGCGTTCTCCACCAAGCGACACTCCAATTGATTCAGTGCCTTTCATCATTCAAATGAATAATGAGCTTGGTGCCGTGAATGAAGGTGTCGAACTTGGTAGTCAAGATACTAGCTCTGAGCAAGTGTTGTTGTCATCTTCCAATAGCTTGAATCTGACATAAATGAAGCTCCAATTGAGTCCAATGCAGCAAATGAATCAGTCCAAGAAGAAGTTCTATGTTCTGCTGATGGTGGGCCTCCGAATGTACACCCAATGGTGACTAGGGCCAAACATGGAATAAAAAAGCCCAATCCAATATATGTTGGTCTTGCAGTAAAAACAAATTCAGAGCCACAGGAACCTTCGTCCACCCGAGAAGCGCTTTCCTCTCCTGTGTGGTTTGCTGCAATGAAGGATGAATTCAACGCTTTGTTGCGAAATCACACCTGGACCCTTGTGCCGCTCTCAAATCAAAAGCTAATCGATCATAAGTGGGTCTTCAAGACAAAATTTCGAGCTGATGGCTCGATCTTGAAGCACAAAGCACGCCTCGTCGCCAAAGGTTTCCAGCAGACTCCTGGAGTTGATTTCGGTGAGACTTTTAGTCCTGTGGTGAAACCCACTACCATTCGAGTGCTCCTATCTATAGCGGTAACCTACAAGTGGCCAATTCGGAAATTAGACGTCAACAACGCGTTCCTGAATGGATTCCTAAGTGAAGAGGTATATATGTCACGGCCCGGTGGGGTTCATTGATCGTCGACGACCTCGCTATGTCTATAAGTTAGAGAAAGCTATTTATGGTCTACGCCAAGCTCCGAGAGCTTGGTTCAATTGTTTACGTCTTACTCTTCTCAGTTGGGGATTTCAAAATTTGAAAAGCGATATTTCAGTTTTTATGCTTCAAACACATAAGTTGACAATATTCATTCTTGTGTATGTGGATGATATTTTGATTACTGGCAATGATCCTGTTTTGGTTGAAAAGTTTATCAAACAGTTGAACATGACTTTTTCATTAAAGGATTTAGGACCACTCTATTACTTTCTTGGCTTGGAAGTCTGTCGAAGTGATCTTGGAATTTTCCTAAATCAGACGAAGTATGTAGTTGATCTGTTGAGTCGTTTTGGCATGAGTGATTGTGCACTAGTCACAACTCCAATGGTGACTGGTAAATCTATTTCAGCTGCTGATGGTGAAATTCTAGCAAATCCCACTGAATTTAGACAAGCAATAGGATGTTTGCAATACCTTACCACTACTCGCCCTGATATCTCCTATGCTGTGAATAAATTAAGTTAGTATTTATCTCAACCAAGAAGTGTACACTTACAGGCAGTTAAGAGAGTATTTAGGTACATTAAGGGAACCTACAACGTAGGCTTACATATTAAACCATTTTCAAGTCCTGAACTTGTTGCTTACACAGATGTCGATTGGGCCTGCGACCTTGATGATAGGCGCTCTGTGGCAGGGTTGTGTGTGTTTCTTGGTAAAAATCTTATCTCCTGGTCATCCCGAAAACAGAAAGTGGTTTCAAGATCTAGCACTGAGTCTGAATATAGGTCTCTTGCTGATGGATCATCTGAAATTCAGTGGTTAAACTCCTTTCTATCTGAAATAGGGTTGTTTATTAAACGACCCTCTGTGATTTGGTGTGATAATTTAAGTGCAAAGGCTTTGGCCTCCAATCCAGTTCAGCATGCTAGGAGTAAACATATCGAGGTGGATGTGCATTTTATCAGGGATTTGGTTCTGTCTGGAGTAATTGATATTAGATATGTTCCTTCCTCACTCCAACTTGCAGATTGCCTCACTAAGCCACTGTCGCCTTTGCAATTTCAATTTTTCCGAGACAAACTTGGGCTGTTAGTCACACCCTCTCGTTTGAGGGGGGATGTTAGAATATAATTAGCATTAGGTTATTATTGGCTAATTATATAGCTGCTGTACAGATTGTTTTCTAGATCTTCTGTGGACACATGTGCGTTGCTCATACGTTCTGTTATCATTTCTGTAACTGTAATATTCTTTTCCTCTCAGTATATAATACAGATCTGCCTGAGCCCATTAGCTCAGCGTCTCAGCATCATTTACATTCTGATATTTCATTGCTTTTCTATCTATATACCACTGCATATAACCTTACTATGTTGTGTGTGTGTAGTTACACATGAACCTGAGAAAACAAAAGAAAGTCTTGTTGAGCTGTAAGTGTGTGTGTCTATATATATATATATATATGAGCAGCTATGTGTATAACAGTAAAACAATAAGGTTTTGATCTGCATATGTGTGTGTGTGTGTATAAATAAAGGGAGTTATTAACTAATAGTAATAAATAAAGGATGG
This sequence comes from Acacia melanoxylon, assembly GCA_019022615.1. Taxonomy (NCBI): domain Eukaryota; kingdom Viridiplantae; phylum Streptophyta; class Magnoliopsida; order Fabales; family Fabaceae; genus Acacia; species Acacia melanoxylon. Next base: position 11,913,288 of record JAFJYJ010000011.1, read on the forward strand.
GTATTATTAATTAATAATAAATAGAAAGGAAATTAATAGTTACATTGATCTTACTTTAGGACATTGACGAAGTTCGAGTTTTTAACATCAAAGATTGGAGTTATAATAAATAAAAACGACTATTTTCATTGTGAAAATTAAATTAATGGAAATGAGGTTAAAAAAAAAAAGTGAAAAAAAAAATGCCAAGTTACCATGTGAGGTACCATACTTCGCGAGGTAATTGTTTTTCTTTTTAATTAAAAAAAAAAGTCAAGTTACCTCGCGAGGTACCACTACCTCACGAGGTAACCATGCATCTTGAAGTAATTGTTTTTTCTAAAAAAAAAATAAGTCAGGTTACCTCGCGAGGTACCACTACGTACCTAGCGAGGCAACCATACCTCGCAATACTTTAAATAGTAATTATGTTATAAAAAATAAAAACGACTATTTTCATTGTGAAAAATAAATTAATGGAAATCATATGCTGCGTGAGGTAGCATTTTTTATTTGATTAATATTATCTATTTTGCTAATTTTTTCATAAACCATAATTTATTTTCACGCTAAAAATAATCTTGTTTTATTCTTAACTTTAATGAATTTTATTTATAAATATGTCATTGTATTTTTTATTAAATTTGATTTATTTTTTTTTTCTTTAACATTGTTTTACATATGAGAATAGATAAAAGAACAAAATGTTCGGATTAAAGTTTTGATTGGGAACAACGTCAACAATCTAAACACAAAATTCCTTTCTCGTTCACAACCCCTCTCCATCACTCTCACCTCAACAGGGTTAAAAACAAAAAAGTCAGGCTACCTCGCGAGGTACCACTACCTCATGAGGTAACAATACCTCGCAATGTAAAAAAAACGGGGGGAAAAAAAAGCCAGGTTACCCATGAGGTACCAATACCTCACGAGGTAACCATTACCTCGAGAGGTATGGGATACCTCTCGAGGTAACTTCGGTAAAACAATGTTAAAGAAAAAAATATAACTAAAATAAAATGTAACATAATTATTATTTGATCCAAATATTTGTTAAAAAAATTATTTGTAGCGTGAAAATTAATGACCATTCTTGTGAAAATTAGTAAAATATATAATATTAATAAAATGAAAATGGTTACCTCACGCGGTAGATGATTACCATTAATTTAATTTTCACAATGAAAATATTCAAATATAGTAACATAATTATTATTTAATCCAAATATTCGTTAAAAAATATTATTTTTAGCGTGAATATTAATGACGGTTTATCTGAAAATTAGAAAAATAGATAATATTAATCAAATTAAAAAGGTTTCCTAAAAAAAAAAGGGGGACGATTACCTCACAAGGTAATTGTTTTTTAAGGGAAAAAAAGCTAGGTCGTAAGGTAATTGTAAAATAAATAAATAAATGAAAAAGACCCAAGATACCTCGCGAGGTACGACTACCTCACGAGGTAACCCTACCTCTCGTCTCCCAAACTTTCCCTCTCGCCCTCTTCTCGGTCCGCCTTACCTCGCTTGCTGTTATTTGGAGAAACCTCTCGTCTCCCAAACTTTCCCTCTCGCCCTCTTCTCAATTCGCCTTCGCTCTCCGTTCTAGGTCCGCTGTTGCTCTACGTTCAGTTCCAGGTCCGCCGTCGCTCTAAGTTCCGTTCCAGGTCCGCCTTACCTCGCTTGCTGTTATTTGGAGAAATCTAGCTCATATTTTGTAAATTGCAAGTCCATTTGATGCCACTTGTTCTGAAATTTTTTTCAAAATTTGATTCCTTTTGGTGCATAAAATTGAGTGGTAAGAATATTTTTGGGATTGCTGGTGCATATAGGTTGCAAATTTTTGGGATTGCTGATACCAAATTTGACAATTTTGGTTTCGATAAAGGAATCATTGAGATGAGCTAGCTTATAGGTTGCAACATGTTCCTTAACCTGTAATCACTGTGGAAGTCTGAGTACACAAGGTTGCTGCTAGAATTTGTCTTAATATAACATTCTCTGAATTGTTATGAAGCATATTGGCATCTAGGCTTGAATTTGAATGGTGATTTGAGGAGTAGTATGTTGTCATACTGATAATTGCTTGAATTTGAATGGTGATTTGAGGAGTAGTATGTTGTCATATACGTATAGGAGTAGTATGTTGTCTTAAGTTAATTTTTCCACAACATTCCCTTTCTATATACCAAAAAAAACCAACAACAACAAAAAGAAAAAGAACCGCCTGTGAAGGATATGCATACAATTTACTTGTAAATCTCATAAGAAATCTTTTTGTTAACTATACCTCAGATCATCCAAAAGCCTAAGAGAGCCAGATTCACGATTCAGAAGGTCTATGACCATCTCATTATAGATTTCCATCGTGGAGACCCTCAAAATAAAATCCTCCCTAATGTCTTTGGGATTGGTATAAACAGAGAACGTTCTTAAATACAAAGTTTTTTCCCGTTAAACAACACAATAAGATTTTGTTCTTTATTGAGAGGTACCAGGCACACCAAGCGAGGTACTGGTGCCATTTTTTATATATATTTTTCTTTATTATTATAATTTTATATTTTTTTATTATAATTATATTCTTTATTGAGATGTACCTCACGAGGTACCAGACACACCTCGCGAGGTACTAGCGCCTTTTCTTATATATATTTTTCTTTTTTTTTTATTATAATTCTATTTTTTTTAGATGTACCTCGTGAGGTATGAGGATACCTCGGGAGGTACTGTAGCCTTTTATATATTTTTTTAATTATTTTTTTTAAGATGTACCTCGCAAGGAATTAGGCGTACCTGGCGAGGTACTGTAGCGTTTTTTTTTTTTAAATTTTAATCATTATAATTTTTTTTTTTTTGTGATGATGAAATGGGCAGAGACTTAGGCGAGGAATTAAATAAACCATCCATACGGGTGGGGTTTTTAATTTTTTAAAATTTATTTAAAAGTAAATAAATTAAGATAATTATAATTTTTTTAATGTAAATAAATACACTTGAAAATAATATATTCAAGTGACAACATTACATTGGTTACGCATAGATACGTCGGACCTCGGAGTATGGAATTTTTATTACTAATTAATAAAAATATAAAAATGTATTTAATATTTAAAAATATTGTTTTCCATCCCTACCCTTCAGGGTTATATAATTCTATCTTCTTTTTATCGCGGGTTTTTATTATTTTTTTTTTTGAGACGTACCTCGGGTGGCCGTTTGTGCCAACCTCACGAGGTACTATCGTCTTTTATTTTTTATTTTTTATTATTATAAATATTTTTTTTTTGTTTAGATGGACCTCGTGAGGTGCTGTCTTCTTTTTTATATTTTTTAATTATTTTTTTTAGAGATGTACCTCCGAGGTATTGTAGCCTTTTTTATATGTTTTAATTTTTTGTTTTTTTTTAGATGTACCTCGTGAGGTGCCCTTGGTACCTAGGGAGGTACTGTCACCTTTTTATATTTAATTTTATTATTTTTTTCTTGTTTTTACTTTTTATTATTACTTTTTATTCTTTTTTGAGATGCACCCCGCGAGGTAGTGGTGCCTTTATTAGTTTTTTTATTATTGTATTCACACGCTTTTTTTTTTTTTTTTTTTTTTTTTTTTAGATGTGCCCCAGTTAAAGGAGAAAATGACAACAATTTTGTATACTTTAGTAATTTTTAAAATAATTTATTATTATTTTTAAAAAAAAGCTAATTTAACTCACTTTTATTATCAAAATAAACTGAATTTGCTCATATTTTCATTGAGCCAGCGAAAGGATTTGATTTTACTCAAATCCATGGAGCACAAATTCACCAGATGAGTAATAGTCAAATATGAATAACTGTACCGAATTAAATTAATTACTTTGAGTTTTTCGGCAAAATAAATTACATTGAGTTTGCTTCCTTCCAAAGCAACACGTCCCCAACTTTTTAATAATTATCTTATAATCTTTAATATAGGACCTATTAATTTAATTTAAAAAAATTAAAGTAGTTAGATAAATTACTTAATTATTGTATGTATGATTACCTCTTTTTGGTAAAATTGGGGTTCAATCGCCCTTTACTTTACTGAAATTAACCAAGATTTATACGTGGGTAAACAACTCTCACAGTGTCCCTATACAGAAAATCTACCACCCCTGCCGGAGGAGAATCAAAAACAAGTAAAATCCTCATTACAAATAAAAAGCTATACTGACTAACCAATCCGCACAAAAGATTGCCTTCATGCAAAATATGGAAAAAACAAATCTGAAGCTCCTCGTTATTGTCTCGTAGCCATGCATTCAGAGTTCTATCTCTAGTCCTTCATTGGCTCCAAGCATCCTAAATCATGTGTAAAGCCAAAGCTGAGTCTCCTTCTGCAATAATCTTGTTGAAACCCAATCCATGTGCCATTCTAAGACCCTGTACAAACCCCCAGATCTCAGCAGCTAAAGCCTTACAACGTCCTAACTTTCTACCGAAACCACGAATCCAGCTACCATCACTCCTCAACACCCCTCCACAACTTGCCAAGCTTGGACATCCTCTAGCAGCACCGTCAAAATTTAGCTTTACCCACCCCTCTTCCGGAAAATTCCATTTAATTTCTCTTGCTTTCTTTAATAACTCAAAATCATCAAATCTTTTTGACGAGGTAACACAATCTCTAACATAACTCTGGATCACCAGATCATGACGATCAGGCATAGTAAATCCTTCTTCAAATAATAATTTATTCCTCCATCCCCAAATCATCCAACTACATTGAGAAGATAATTCCCCATGTATGATTACTTAATTGTAGTATGTATGACATAATCTCTTTAAAATATTTATATACAATTTTATATTATATATCAATTTATAAGTTAAATAAATTAATTTAAAAAATGATAAATATAAAAAACAAGTATAGCTACTCATGCGTTTACAGGGAAGTTTATATACCACTCTGTTCTTATTTTTACAAGGAAGTTTATATACCACTCTGTTCTTATTTATAAGTTCATTTTAACTAAATCACACATACCAAGGAGAGGTAGTTAGCTCAATGATTATGGGTTAAATTTTCAACATTGCCCTCATTTATGAATGTGTATCTTTCAATTCTCTATTTTGTTTGGTACAGTTAATATGGGTAAAATTGTCACAATCTCATTTATTACCTAAAATAAGACTTATAAATAGGACCAAACTTATAAATAGGACAAGAGTGGTATAACATTTTGAACTTCGAATGACATAGATGGACTTTTTATTGTTATATATTTTATCTCACCCTCTCTTTCACCCACCCTCTCCAAGGAACTGGTTTTACTAAGGATAGGTAAAGAGAGCCTATCCCATCTGGACCAGAACCAGATTTAATTTTTTTAATGGAATCTCAGCCCTTCCAAGGAGACGTGAACTCAAGATTTTCCCGAGAACAAGGGCTGTATTGCTCTGTCGAACCTCCAGCACGAGGCTTTCCTGCTTCAGGGTCTCCAAGAATTCTTGGGTGCACGAACAATCTAAGCAGAAGGATTCATCCCAGAATGGGATCACTTGAATTCTTTTGTTGGTCCCTGCGGAAAGATAAAACCTGGAAAACAGATTTTCCTTTCTTTTGGAATTGAACTCAACGTTTTGAGCTTGTATTATTCTCAGTTCACAGCTGAAGGAAGGAAATTTCTGAGACAGGCCCATTGAGAAGGAGGAGCACAATGATTTCTATAGTATTGTAGCCGGAGAAGGAACTCTGTGGAGAGAACTAGGAAGGGTACGTTTGGTGTATACATACAGTGTGTGACGGAAGAGGATCCTCTCACAGTCCCCCCTCTCTTCCCATCTCTGCCCGGCTGCATCTCAGCCATCCGATCCAGATTTGGACGGCCGAGATGCAGTCCCCATACAAATTTTTAAAAAATAAAAAAAAATCTGGACCGTTAGATCAAAATTTGGACGGTCCAGATGGAACTGTGAGGGATGGGGAGAGGATCCGGACCCGTGTGTGACTGTGTGCAGTGTGCAGTATAGATTGCTTTCTAGGAAGCTGATCTTCTTATACAACACTATTATATGGCTAGCCGACCACTATCTTATTTACCCTTGTTCAATTATGAATTTCTGACAGTGGCAGTGCACAATCCAATCTTGCTCAACGAGCCTAATATTATATCTGGTTAGGCATTGAGGCTTAAGATCCGATAATGATAATTGATCTTCTCTCACAATCCATATTCATAATACAGCTTACCAACGTTTTAAGTCATTTTGCATTTGATTTCACGTGACATGACTTTTTTTTGGGGGGTGGTTAGGAGGAGTATATGTAGAGCTAGGAATCAGGATCGGCCCGTGAAGGGCCAGGGCCTAACAAGGCCAGCTCTCCAGGGCCCAGAGTAAGAAAAATATATGTTTTTTAAAACCCGACCCGAGAGCACCAGGGTCAGGGCCGACCCTCTAGGGCCCGAAAATTACCATTCCAAATTTTAACTATTTTTGCTTGTTTTTTAAAAAAAATATATAATTAGTAAATTACAACACGAATCATCCAATAAATAAGACAAATCACTAATTCATAATTCAAAAGCAAACTATGTTCATAAATAACTTACATAAAACATAAAAAGATATGGTAAAGCGACATTAGACGATGACTATTATTGTCGTCATCTTCGTCACTATCATCAATTTTAACAACATTTAATTGTTCTTCACTTTGAGTAGTAGTCTCTGGCTCATGAGTAAGAATATCATGAATTTCTTTTCTCGCATCATGAACACATCCATAATCTTTATTTGCAACAAATAATAAACCAAATCATAAAATTAGAAGTATAGTTATTATGTATTTGTAGTTGAATGGATAAATAACTCTATAACAAATACAATATATATATATATATAAATTTAAAAAAAAATTAAAAAAAAAAACTACAGTGAAAAGGGCTTGTCAGCCGGAAAAAGCCCTCAGGCCCTGGCGCATTTAAGCGGCGCTTTCCGCGCCAATTTCAAATATCTCGTCTATTTTTCAAGCCCGGCCCGATGAGGCTAGCCCGATTTCCCAACTCTAAGTATATGTGTGAAATTGTGGGGAAAAGTGTTAAACTTTGACACGTGAAGGTTAAGACCAACAAATTAGGGAATTGCATTAATTTTTCACGGCATGTTGTAGATTCGTCCAATTACACTGCTACATGAAATCTTAGACCAATAGATTAGGAAAAGCAATTTAACTAGATAAAGAGCCTACAGCACAAACAAGAATTGCTCACACAGATGCGGGATCATCCTGTTCCTCTTCTTTCTTGCCTTATTGGTAAAATAGAATAGTAATAATAATTACATCCTATATTTACAAGATATGAATCAATATCAACTACCAAAAACAAAAGAGGAAAAACTGTACATCATTGATCTCTTCATCTGCAGATGTCAAGAAAAGGTTGTATGATACAACTTCATGATATTTGCTATTTCTGCTGTTTAGCGTAGATGGCACCCATCCAACCAAGTCTATGGGGAAAAATAATGAACTGTCAATATGGGAAACCCAAACACCTTCATCGGCAGACCTAATATCCACCTTCCACCAGCCAATACGTGCGTGCATGACTCATATTTCAACGGGAAGATCTATAGTAGCACCCCTCAGAATCATTGCTTGATCACACGAAGCTCCCAATTACCCTCACCATCAATCAGACGTAATTCCATGGAAAGGTAGGGTATCAAAGCAGGAATGGTATGTATGTTTATCTTTTAAAAAAAAAACATGAGAATCACATCGAGAGAGGGCTAGGCATACAAAAACTCCACAGAAGTATATTGTATTCATCATGTGTCTCATCATAAGCAATGATGGAGTTTGTAGTTTCTTTGTTGTCCTATTAAAATTACCACAGATACTTACCTGTGAGGATGTGACAAATGTAATTCTCATATCCCTTGCCATCCTATACAAGTGTTCTTCAACATCAACACTAGTTGCACTGCCAATAATTATTATTATTATTTTTTTCAGACAAACGGGTAAAACAAGAATAAGAATATGATAACCATTTGTAGAGAGAGACAACAGTAATCACTAATCATCATACGTACTTGGTGCACTTATCGAGAATACCAAATTTAGGATTGTGAAAGAACAAGCGTGCCTTGCAGCAACAACAAAAAAGAGAAAAGAAAAGGTGAGATGTTAAAAATCCATACGCAGCGGCGGAACGCCCTTTATGGACTCATCTTATAAAATTTGCTAGAATATATATGTATTTATTTGTATGATATTTTATTTGGCCACAAATTTGGCCCCAGCCTAATTTTTATCTTCTTGCAGTAAGGATAATATTTGTTTCATTACTCATTAAAATTGTAAGAGGAAAGTAAAATTAATTCTTGTTTGAGATACCAAAAAGATTAGTATCATCTTATATATTGTTTTAATTTATAATTATCTGTTATTATTTGTTTGTATTTTCCGGGTTATTTGATACTATTTAGTAAATACACTCTCTGGTCTTTATTTAAGGAACAAACTAACAATTCTCACAAGTAAATAAAAACAGTTAAAGTAATTAAATTTGTCCTAAAATTTAAGTAATTTTCAATATTATCCCTATTAATTACATTAAACTCTAATATCATATTAATTATTACTTCTTCTTTTTTCCTAAAAAAATAGTAATAATTATTTTTATTAATTATTACTCTCACTCGCTACCTTTTTAATTATGGGTATACATGGAAAAAAATATTTAATGCTATTTGGAAATAAGCAAGTGTTTTATAAAAAGAATCAAATATACTTGTTAGTTGTACCTTATAATAAGAATTAAAAGAGAAGTTCAATATGTTTATTTTTTGGCCCGGGCTAAAAAAAAATTTCTGATTCCGCCACTGTTCATACGAGAAGTCATTTTAAAATATGTGAAACCACTTCCTATAAGAAATATACTTCAAAGCCTGCACTAAATCAGGGGGGAAAAAAAGTACTCAAATTTTAACCCATTCTGTTTCAAATTCCTGGAAACTATTATTCACATACCATGCCTAGCCTCTGCTGTTCTCCAAGAGAAAGAATATCTTCCCAGTTTAGATTGGCATCCCAACCACTTTTTTCCCTTTCCAGGAGATAATTCAACTTCAACCGCACATTTTCCAAGATAACTTTCAAGCGTGTGTCCAACACATTTCTACTGTCAGCATAATTTTTATCTGAACAAGGGAGTACAGTGATCAGAACATGACAAAATAAAACATAGATAATGCATCGACCCTTAACTGAAATTGGAAGAGGACTAGAATGATTGGTTGACTATTATAGACCACAAGCTGAACAGCAGAATTTTCTCCTACTAAATTTATGGAAATGAGAAACCTTCAACACTGCACGTGATGCATGGTAGCCTCATAATAAAAAACACACCAAAATACCAGTTCATTCACACCATCCCATATGCATAACTGCAGTTAGTGGAATAAAAATTCTCAAGTTGTCCATATTTTAATTTACTTAATAGTAAATCTAAGCTGCTTTAAAAGAATGCTCAAAACAGTAATGCTACTTAAAGCATAGTTGAAATTCAAATTCAATGTTTATATCTAGCTGAATTCCCAAAGCCAGTCACTCTACAGTTTTCCTAATTCCCCCGAGTCCCATATAAAATGTTTCCCCTGGAAAATGATCTTTGTCATCAAGGATCAGCACAAGGCAAAATTCTAAAAAGTAATTTATATATTCTCCAAACATAACCTTTTTAACATTCTAGGCCTCATCCAATTCCTAGACATAGTCCTCCAAAGGAAGCCATAGTGATCCTTGACCACAGTTCTCCACTACTCCAAGCATGCATGTGGATTAGTGTCAAGCCACTAAACCTTTGACCCATTGTCATTTTGCATAAAGCCCATAATAGAAGTGGCTTCCTTAAATGCGACTTGAAAACATTATTGACACGTAAAGAACAAGTGACAACTGTCCCAAGGGTCTACTCCACAAATTTCCAAATATCGTCTGCCTTTAACAAGTTGCCTGTATCAGCAGCTCTTCACCCACGCTGCCACACTTGCACATAGTGCCAACACCTTCAATTCCATTTTTCCTCCATTATGAAAGGCACATATGATGTGTGAAAGATCCGTTGGAACACTCCTGGCTAGGTCTCTGTAATTAGCAGAATTGTCCAAGGCTATTTTATTACTGTTGCTTTAGTTCTGGAAGCTATAGGTGGAGTTGTTTACATTTCCATTGAAAGAGTAAAGTCTCTTATCTTTGATCAAATTCCACAACAAAATTGCAACGTCCTTGCCACCTCTGTACAGAGACTCATTTTTCTTATCAACAATCTGCCTGCCATAGAGAAGATTTTCAAATTCTTCATTGCAAACTGGAAGCTTCACAAATGGAATTTTGGGCTAGCAGGGATGTACATGACATGTTCACTTCCTCTCTGCCTCCTGTGTTTAGACCTGACTCTTTTTCATGACACTGAGGGAGTCTCTGTTGCTGTTGGAACAGCCATTTCAAACCAAACTTGGATTCAATACATGCAACGTTGTTGTTGGATTGAATCATTGGATACTGTCTTGAATTTCAAAATTTAAGTCCTCCCATGAAGATTCCCATCCATCATTCTGGTAGGCACATTACTGGCCAATAATCTTCAACGGTAGTCACTCGCCTCAACTTCACTATCTCCCTCATAGCTCTCCAGATCATATTTTAAGGCCAGGAAGAGTGGCTCTATCTAATACCACTTTATGCAAGGCAATCCTCAAATAACAGAAAAGACCAAAATACTACTTCATTCACACCATTACATATCCATAACACCCCTATTAATAATAATAAGGATATCTAACAAAACTCGCAGACCAACCATTACCCAAGAATTTTCCATTTATCCCTAATTCCCATCTAACAACATGAGTAACAAGCAATAAGATAATTTAGCCTAAGCTGGTAGTAATTAATCAAACATAAAGTAGTAGCATCACTTTAAGCAATAATTGAGTCAAATAAGCTATTAAGGTTACTGTATGGAGTTAGAAATTCCATTTTACTTTTTAAGTAACTTATGGGGCATCTCATTTCTCCTTGCCAACATAATTACCTTTTCCATTTATCTTCAATGCTCTAACCTCTGCTTCCTCACGTGACAGAGGGTAAATTATTTGATCCCTCTGGGTTCCCAAGCATGTATAAGGCCGCTGAGGAACATAGAAGATGCCACAACCTAACCCAGCCTCTTCATCCGCATCTTCAGATGGTTTGGAAAGTCTTCCACTTGCAACAGGCCAAAGTCCTCTAAGAACTCTGAAAATGGAACTTTTTCTGGATCCACTTTCAGCAGGGGGAGCTCATCTATACGGATGAGCTCCCAGCCGTCTAGATGTGGATCTGGACGGCTCAGATCTAATTTTTTTTTTTTTTCTACATGAAAAATCATTTTTTGGAAAAATGTTAGTTCAGATATTAACTTTATTTTAGGTTCTCTATCCATTAAAAAAAGTTTATAAAAAAAAAAAAAAAAAAAAAAAATCCTGAGTCGTCCAGATCCGGATCTGACGGCTGAGAGCTCGTTCGTACGGACGAGCTGGGAAAGTGGATCCAACTTTTTCCACTTCCATTTGGACCTTTTAAAAAATAATAATGCAACATTTAATAATAAATTACAAGAGGATTCATCTCATTATAGGAAACAAATTACAAAAGCACCACTCATAAAATCTCCTGCATGGTTAAAGACCTTATTAGAACATGGTGACTCTTAGAAAGAACAATTAATGCTGCAAAAAGAGACAAACATGTTTTAGTGCCTAGCCTAGCGAAAGAGGGAAAAGAGAAGACATACCAGATTGTGTTGCGTCCAGAAGTTCCTCAAGCTCAAAAATCCGATTGATACCACCAGAGAGCTCAATGAACTTTCTATGCAGTTCAAGAATATCACCAAAAGCTAAAAAGCTTTGAGAAACCACAGATGCTAAGAACCTCAGAGCATGAGCCAGCTCACCTGTAGGAATAATAGTGTTATCACAAGAGAAAAGGAATCAAGAAGAGATAAAGATTAAAACAACTGTAAGCAGTCTATTCACCCTGTACATATACTGATGCTCTATCTCCCTTGTGTTCAAGGGCATACAGCAAACTCAAGCCCCAAGTCACGTTATGAGGGAGCTGCTTTGTGATAAAATCATCCAGCATACGAAACAGCCAATTATTCTTTAAAGGGTTAAGGAGAGTCCAGCACAACAAACTATTATTTCGGGAGCGTGTATTGACAATTAACTATTAAGTGGCCATCGCCCAACACAATAAACTTTTAAAAATGAGCGCTCATCACAATCTTTGTTAAAAAAAGTTAACGCCGTTAGTAAAAAGTTAACGTCCGTTATCTAAGGAGCGTCAAGACAACAAACTATTATTCCAAGAATACTAAAGACAAAATTCTAAATTTTACTAAATTAAATAATTTTTTCTCAATTGTCATTATTCAAAACTACTTGTATAAATATCTATGGACAAAAATTACGCATTTTTCAATTTTGTCAACAAATTTTTTAGATTTTTAAATTTTATTAACATTAAATGAATTTTTTAACTCACATAAATTTCTTCTAAAATATAAATAAATCATATTTTTTTTGTTTAACATATATAATAAACTATAAAACACCTTGGGTTTTTACTAAATTAAATAATTTTTTTCTCAATTGTCATTATTCAAAACTATTTGTATAAATATTTGTGGATAAAAATTACTCATTCTTCAATTTTGTCAACCGATAATTTAGATTTTTTAAATTTTATTAACATTAAATGAATTTTTTAACTCACATAAATTTCTTCTAAAATAAAAATAAATCATATTTTTTTTAACATATATAATAAACTATAAAACACCTTGAGTTTTATTTAAATCATATAATTATATTTTTAATCAAAAATTTTGTTTATTTTAGCAAAATATAATTTTGACAAAATTGAAGAATGAGTAATTTTTGTCCATAGATATTTATACAAGTAGTTTTGAATAATGACAATTGAGAAAAAAATTATTTAATTTATTAAAATTTAGAATTTTGTCTTACTACATTTCTTGGAATAATAGTTTGTTGTCTTTGACATTTCCTTAGATAACGACGTTAACTTTTTGCTAACGGCGTTAATTTTTTTTAACTGGCATTGTCTTTGAGACTCCTTTTTAAAAGTTTATTATCTTTGACCATTTCCTTTTTAAAAGTTTGTTGTCTTTAGGTGGCCCACTTAATAGTTAATTGTGTTGACGCTACGAAATTTAATAGTTTGTTGTGCTGGACGCTCCTTAACCCTTCTTTAAAAGCAATTTGGAGTGGCTAAGAAGCTCTTTAAATCTTGATTCAACCATCTGCCCAACAATGTAAAACAACGAAAGTTAAGGACTAACAAAATACTGTCTCCGTCCACTGATTAATAGCGGTATTTTGGCTGACCAGAATCAAAATGCAAATAGAATAAAGTAAAGTCAACTGTATGCTGGGCCTTTCCATTCAAATCTCACCCCTGATTATATTTCCTCATATCAGAACCCAAAACATAATATAATATTGATATCTAAGACAACACGAACACATCCTCCAATTGAGATTTTTTTTAAGGATAAAGAAAGGAAGAAACTATAAAGCTGGCATGGAGGACATGTAGTACTACTAAAAATATTTTTAAGTATACTAACTGGTACTGAAAAAATACTTCAATATTTTTAGTAGCGGTCAATACCCTGAATTATTTTTTTAAGACCATAAAGTATTTTTTTTAAGTACCCGCCAGTACCCTAAAATATTAATTTTAAAAAAAAAAAAAAAGGCAGAGCTTGTATCAAAAACGACACAATTTTTAGGCAGAGTAGGGAAGTGGAAATGGATGTCCGGTGGACAGCAGCTGGATGGGCTAGCCACTCCCACTATATGTTGGTTGACCACTCTTATAAATAATAATTTTTTTCTTTCCCAGTGCACAATTTCTCAAATAGCCCTAAAATAATAATAAAATAATATAAATATAATTAATTTCCTTCTCAAAAATACCCTTTTGGATCCTTGGAAAAAAAATAAGTCCCTTTTTTTTAAGTGTTCATATTTATTAAATGGGTTAAGGTGCAATTTTAGCCCTTAATGTAAAAAAAGACGAATTGCCGCGAAGTTTTCGATTGGTGAGCATTTTGGCAATGTTCCCTCGTTAAATTTCTAAAAACGTTAGGGTTTTTAATGGAGGGGCAAAAAATCGTTCATTTTACTTTTGGGGGCAATAGGGACGAAAATGGTAGCAATTTTGTGAAGATTTTTTTTTATCGGAAACCCGTTAAAAAGGGTATTTACTCTATAATTAATTTCCTTCTCAAAAATATTTTCTGATTCTGTCATAAAATAAGTCCCTTTTTTTTAAGTGTCCATATTTATTAAATTCTTTTTCTTGTTAAGGAATTAAATATGGGCTTAAATTCTTTTCATTTTCGCCCAAATTCTGAAATTGGCAAAAATAATGGCCCAACTTCAAAAATTCATAACTAAATCTTGAAAACTCTTTTTGGGTTGGTTCCAATGACCATTTAACCCTTAATATGTCTAATTTCAATCATAGCCCAAAACATCTTTGATATCTGAAATAAAATTCAGAAATAGAAGTTATTTTTCAAACATTTATTTCTCTTAATAAAAAATTCATGAAAATACGTGTTACCTATGGAATTAATCTTTGGGATGTCTAATTTACCCCTATAAAATTTCATAATTTTTCAAGTCCATTTACTATGTCAAAAATCAAGTTAAACCAGCTGACTCCATCGGAATTCCACAAATCAACAACCCAACATTTTTCAACTTCCATATAGGGTTCTAAAATTTTGATCCAAGTTTACCCTTAGACAAAATCTCATTTTAAACACTTTAAAACTCTCAAAAACATCAAAATCAATTCATATCCACATGAAAAACTAGCTGCACGAAATTTACTATTTAATCACAAAATGTCAAACTTCCCTTCTAACTTCATATCTTCTATATATTAGGTTTATTCTATTATTTTGGTCCATAAACCTTAACTTTGAACTTTGAATCATTCTTTTCATTAGTCATTCAAACCCATAATACATATATACTCAAGTCTATAGTCATTTGTAACCTCAAGCAATCAAGAAAAAATGGTAGAAAAGGTTCAAAAATGGCTTACTTGATAGCTTTCCAACACTTTAACCCACTTACTCCTTGAGTCTTCCTCCTTCAATTTCGAACTACACCTCAAACGACCAAGGAAAAGATGATCCTTAATGTCTTAGCCACATTAAAAGAGGTAGAAGAGAGTGGATTAAGGTTCCAAGGTCAAACACTTACATTAGCTTCAACTTTCTTCTTATACTTGAGCTTCCTCTTGCTCCCTTGCATGGAACCACTTGCTCTCACTCTTCCTTCTCTCTTCAACCAAATAGGCAGCTCAAAAATGGGAAAGTGTTGGCCTTTATAAAATGCTCATTGTTTGTGTGTTGATGAATTACTTCCATCCCCTTGTTTTCTCCACATATATCTAGAGTTTTCTTTGGACATTTTTTCTTTTCTCCCTACCCTTCTCTTGGGCGAAAATTTGGGCTGATTGGGAGGGAAAAAATGGATTCAGATTTTACCTTGAATAATCTACTCAAAAATCCTCATTTAATGCTTGTGTTGTTTCCCTTTGCTAGCCATCATTATCTCTAGGTAATAGGCACTTAAAATGACTTCATCAAATTTCATTTCACTCTTCATTTTATTATTATTTTTTCTCTTCCTTCTCCTCCCTACTTGCTGCATAAAAATGTGAAAGAAATGGGGAAAAATCCGATTTCCTCCTTCTCAATGGTTCTTTCACACTCCAATGATGATATACTTGGTGATAGGAAAATATTTCTTTCTTTCTCTTGCAATTTTCGAAAATGGAGAGGGATGAAGAGATTATATGTCTTATCACATATCTCTTGCATTTATGAAGAGGAGATTATGTACTAGATAATGTCATAAAATTTCAAATCTTCAATAAAAAATAAAATAGCTTCTAGAAAATCAATTTTTCATGAGCAAGATTTTTGCTTCATCCTTCCATCTCTCTATGCAAATTGGGCGCTCTCTTTTGGGCCCCAAAAATTGTCCTTCCTACTTAACCCAATAGTCCTAAGTCCTTGGTCAAGTCCTTGACAACTTCTTGGGTATTTTTGGAATTTTACACATTTGTATCCAATTCTTCTCTCTCTTTTTTCTTCATTTAATTAATTATTCATATTAAAAAAAAAAAATTGAATAAATAAATAAATATCCTTGACTATAATCTTGATGAAAATTCATATATTTCATTTATTAATCCAACACATTGGTTGCATGAAAAATGGGGATGTTACAAAAGGATCCGTCATCACAGTGATTTCCGATGCGACCGTGTCTGCGTCTTCATTAACAACCAACAAATTGTCACCCAAGTCCCCCAAATTGGTTAACTTCACGTTCATCCTTTCATTTTATGCCTCCCAAGTCCCAACACCTATGCTTTTAATTGATTATATAGTTCCCTACTTGCCATTAATTAATTGTATCCTTTAATTTCTTTCTTTATTTGCCAATATTCCATAGTAAGCAGAGGATAAGATCAGCCGGGATGATCTATGCTCAGCTCTTTTAATTTGTCTTATTAATGAATTTAAGAAACCCAAGCAATATATATATAATTAAGAAAATATTATTGTTCTTACTTGTGATTTCGTAATTATACTGGCTACACGTTATGAACTTGGCACTTGCCATAAAATACATTCTTATTATTTTCTTTTCTATAAGGCATTTTGTATTTCCTTCGTCTCTCTTATAGTATTTCATTTTATTGCTATCTTATTTATTAGCTATTATTAGATATAATAGTTTTGATTTTTTATATTATTAAATCACGTCTAAAAATTTTATTTTCTAGTGTTGTGATTTTTTTAGTATAATTAGTTACGCTTTATATTTTATTTTCAGTTTCCACGTACATATAAAAATTTTCGTTGGTAAACTTTGATTTTTTTAAAAAAAAAAAAAAAAAAAAAAAAAAAAAAAAAAAAAAAACTCTTGTTCAAACTCGATTTTGTTTACCGTGCAATGCTTGCTTACGAATTCATTTAAGAAATATCTGTGAAATAAGAGGACTTTGATCATCCAAAGACGAACGTATGTATAACGATAACCACAGATTATATAAGAATATTAATGCGAGCTCCATATTACTATCAGTGGGCCGAGTTGTCTTCGGATCTTCCAATGAGTTTCTTTCCCATAACAGTTAGGCGATAACTACAAATTTTGAATAATCGCAAGTCAATCCCAATAATCTGATTGCTAACTCATTTTATTTGACTTTTTTTGAATTTCATGCTTACGATTCTTTTTTGGTTTTTGAATTCAAAAGACATAATCCGAGTGCTCTAATTTAGATACCAAACCTTCATAAATTTAATATCCCAACAAAAACAAGGAATTTGTATATCTTTTTATTCTGGAAAATCGTATGTGTTGAATTTATCAAAATTGATTAACAATAACTCATAAATGTATGGGGGATTATATATGAATTGCATAAAAAGATGTAATTAAAATATTAAATATTAAATTCGGATCTTGTAATTACACTCATTTACCTGTTATTTTCTCCAAATATGCCACATGCAATGTATTCCTTTTTCTCAAACAAAATTTTCTGCAGTAGTCATGATCGATGACGACATAGATAAAAAAATTGTAAGTGTACATGATTTACACATTATGATTCTGCTATTTTAATTTTCTTTTCTCTCAGTTCTCTTCCAAATAAACCACGTGTAATCAATTAATTAATTTTCTAAAAGATAAAGTATCATAAATTTACTATGATTTCTGCGTTTTGAAAATGATGATTAGCTTTCAAAAAAGTTTTATTTGGACTAAAATGCTTGAATTAAGGGCCTCATATCTGAATCTGTTCAATTTCTAATTAATATTAGTAATGAATAATTAAATAACTAGGTGTTGTTATTGTTAGATTTACTTTGTATTGTTGTGTAAGCCAGCGATTATTATTTCCTTTGGGGGAAAAAAAAAAAAGAGAGTTGAATTTGTGAAGGTGGAATTAGTTTAGAGTTTAGGGAGGCTGCGGTCAAACAGCTCTGCTAATTATCTTAGTATGTACGTATCCACCTAAACTTGATCAACACGCAACTCCCTACGATAAGTACACAATTATCTAAGTATGTATGTATCCACCTAAACTTCAACAATTAACCACAATTAATTAACTGACTTTATATAATTAAGTTCATCACTTGTACACGGAAGAGCATTAAAATTTAATTATGATCTTTTAATCAAAATCCTTTATAATCTCAATCACCTGAACGATAACTACTACACCCTGGTTTCAAAAGTCCAAAAAAAAAAAAACTTATCTCTACGAACAAGAGATGGTGTGCTTTATCTCCTGGTAATTATGAAGTATCATTATAACAAAACCAAAGTTTTAGCAAATGGAATCACTGTACATAAATTGTACGAGTTGTAATTTACAAGTATAATCTCCATGGTATGCAAATTTTGCTAAGGGAAAAAAAAACCAACCATACGTGATACAAATTAT
The DNA here is from genome assembly GCA_019022615.1 of Acacia melanoxylon. Classification (NCBI taxonomy): domain Eukaryota; kingdom Viridiplantae; phylum Streptophyta; class Magnoliopsida; order Fabales; family Fabaceae; genus Acacia; species Acacia melanoxylon. Next base: position 11,931,873 of record JAFJYJ010000011.1, read on the forward strand.
AACAGCAAAGTGTGTGTGTTTAGAGGCTCAACTTCTTAAGACGATGAGCTTTCTACTATATTCTTCTCAAAATGAAAAAAAAAAACAAAACAAAACAAAAAGAAAAAACAAAGAAATAATAAAAATTAAAGAACCAATCAATAATCTGTGTAAGCCTTATGTGTGGATGACGAACAAGCTACTTAATAATTGGCTGCCATGGCAGATGGGACAACATGATGAGTATAGGCAGCAACAGAACCACCATGGAGGCGGTGGAAAGCGGTGCCGGCAACGTTCATTTCGTTCACCGGAGGGCAGCGGTTTCCCCCTGTTCCAGGGATGAAGGTGCAACCAGAAGGCCCAGACGGAGGAACAGGACCTTTGTCAAGGGACTGCAACCAAAGTCGTTTCTCTCCTTCCAAAATCCTGCCACCTTGGTTTTGTTGGACATGCAATAGAGTAAGAAGCAGCAGCAAAAGAATCTTGAAGAAAACTTTCATTGTTTGTTCAAATATAGGAACATATATATGCCAATGGATATGAAGCATAATCACAATATGGTAAGTATATTTATAGTGATATAGCCTTGAGAGGTTTGGTGACTTTTCTTGGGATTTTTTATTGGTTCAATGATTTTGACTTTTGAATATTAGTAAAGACTGCTTGTTTGGTTTTATTTGTATTTTGTAAAATTTTCCACAGAATTGATTAGGTTATAACCTGGAACCTGCACTGAAGAAGAGTTTCTGTTTAACTTGACATTGGGATTCATATATTCCGCCCGGCCTCCACGTTATAATTGAAATATGTTTATCCATTAATTTCTATTGTCGAGATCTGCGGCAATTCAAATTCCAGTCTTATTTATTTATGGAGTCGCCAGGACAATATTATTCCTCAACATAGGCGTATCAAACACGTTTATCAAAAGAATACAATAAGAAATTAATTAAATGGTCAACTATTGAATGGTTTTGTAGTTGCTGGATTTGTACTCGACTCAGATGTGATATGGCTAGTGGCCACGTACTAGGTTTGCATGAAGGATTTATTGGCTCATGAATCAATTATTGAAAACGAAGGGAAAATGGAAGAGAAACTACCAAAAGATTTTGAAATTAACTTTTGTGAGTTAAAAGACAATGATACCCTTACTTTATTTTTTAATCCCTACTTGTCTTGTAAACATCCTTATTTGTCTTATAAATTCTATGATTTGACTTGTGAATAGCCAACATATTTTTAACTCTTTGGGCTTTCTTTGAATGCATTTACTTATCTTGTGAATACTCTCAATGGTTCATAAATCAATTATGGAATGAACGGTATTTCAATAACAAGATGACGCCATGCATATGAAAGCCAGATCCCGTTCTGTATTTTATATACACAAAGCCACTATTAACCAAAAACGAACTCCCCGACAATCCCCTTTAGGGGCACTAAGTATAAATAATGGTGCTAAAACTCAATCTCTCCACTTGGTGAACTTATAATATTGCTGGTATAGAAAACAAAAGGAACTTTTAGGTTTTAATATGCAGCTCTGGAGAATTCTTCTGTAATCTTCTTTTATTTTTTTCTTTTCTCAACAAGTTTAGATAAGTTAAGTCTTGATAGCCCAGCCGGACTAAGGCATGCCTTTGAGCTTGAAAGAAAAAGAATGAAACCCATTAATCAATAATAAACCAGAGAACATAATGAAAATCTTTCGTTCTTAACTCTTGAAACAAAATTTAACATTTCCTTGTTTCTCGAATGTTATGAAAAAGATGATGTAGGAGACAATATTCGAGAGAACCATTATCCACGGTCCTGAATATAAAACTAGATCTTATATCAGAGGTTATACATTAACATGGTCATACGTGAATGCGAGCCTACGAATTCTAATGTAAGTCTCGTAACGAATGAGCTATACCAAGGAAGAGGACATGTGAATGAAGTAAAACTTCAGGAAAACGCTAGAACCAAATAAAATTCAAAACAATCTTTACAAAATGTTTGCTTAACAAAGGGGATTTCAACCTCACTCCAATCTAAAAGACCCAACAGTTTTTCCTCGATTACATTATTACACTTCAGTGCCCACTACTTGGTGGGCAACCTTCATCCTTTGCCTCTCTAAGGACCATTTGACGGCCGGAACACAGCATAACCATTGACACCACATGCCATATTTGAATAATCTGGGTAGTATGAGTATCCATCGTTCTCTGGGTTTCTCATGCCAAGAAATGGCATCTCAGAACCAGCCACCTGCCACTGGTTTTGAATCAACCCATCCACTTGCCCATTTAAATACGGGAATGTGCTTCCCTGCGGAATGTGATCCCTTACTGTGTCAAAATGTGTGCCGGACCGGCTGTACCCCCTCTGAAGCCTGTTCTCATGGTAACTCCGGGACCGCTCAAACCTGCAAGAACTGGTTGAGGATCCTAAATCATCACGTGTACCCAAGTCTGTGGGAAAAGTGAATTGCCGATTTAGCAACTGTGGTCCATTACTGTGAGACTGGAAGACTGAGCCTTCCTGGGTTACACTCCCAATACCATATTCATCATCAAGCAAGTCATTGATTATATCAAGGTGTGGAAACTCATCTGCCAACAAACCTTGGGCATGACGACCTGATGTGCAAGCTGGAAACTCAGTGGCGATGTTGCCTTGAGATCTGCTGTTCATCAGGTTGTACAAGTCAAGGTTGTTTTGAACATCATCAAGCGGGGAAGGCGGATCAAAGTGCACGCTCCTGGGGCCTTCTCTTTGAGAACTCTCAATCCACTGGGGCCCATTCTGTAAGACATCTCTCTTCGCAATGCCAAAAGGAACACCCTTCTGGCCAGCATTAGAATCCATTCTGTCAGAGCCCTGGGGCAAAAATATTGATGATGAGGATGCCAAAGAAGGTGATTGCGAAAAGCTGGGTGATGAGTTTACTACAGAGGTTGAAGAATTGGAACAAGGGAGATTGGCTGCAGTTGAGGTAACAGAATTGCCCATTATGGCATTTCTATAGGACTGAGGAACATAACTGTGGGTAGCTGGTGATGGGTCAGGACCCAACCTGCCAACTGCACTCACTGAGCGTGCAATTGGAGGAGCTGTTTGAACCATAGAAACAACAGGAGCAGTTGGCCTGGGACCAGGAACTAAAGGAGCACTGGAAGGCCTCGACAATATAGGGACTTGTGATCTTTCACTACCTCTAACAGTTGCCGTCCTCAGTATCTCAGTTTTGGGCACAATAATTGTCGGTGATGCAGAGGTGAAGGTTGCAGACGCATCTTTTTCAGACTGTTGGGAGCCATTTGAAGATGTTTTTCTGACATGGGCATTATCTATGGTAGCACCAGTCTGATGTTCTATTTTTACAGGAACAGATTGAGGAAGACTTCTTGGGGGACTATTAGGTAAGGATGGTACTGCTGATGCCTTTTCTTTATCAATGTCAACTTGTTCTTTGATGCCAAGTTTCTTCTGCAGTGAGAAATCTTCTTCCTGTCATTAGAAAAGCAAATGCCACTGACATCAGGTTCAAAACGTAATCTCTAGAACAGGAGGGTTAAAAAAAAGAAGGAAATTTCAGTATAAAATTGGGCATCAATTAATTTATTAATAAAAGATAGCAAATTTAATATAAAAAATAGTCAATACCCCCAACCCCCCCCCCCCCCAAAAAAAAAAAAAAAAAAGAATAAACTTTCAATGCTACTGCCATAACCAATGTAACCCTCTTTCAGATCAGCCGAGGTGCCATTTCTTCATGAGCAGAATTTTACAGCAAATATCTACTTGGGCACTGCGCATAGATCAGTAATTAAAAAAATGAAAAGTTTGAGAAGGATCCCTGTCAATTTTCATCTCTATGCACCTGATCTGATGGGAATGACGGAAGAATTGGAAAAGCACATCTCTCCATTGCAATTAGGAAATAGATATGAATACCTCTTGATATGATTACCAGAGCCAACAAATCATCATAGTACAAGATGGACAACGAAAATATCACCAATTTGTCTGATCTTATTCCTTGAGAATAAAAATTTCCATCACATTTTAAAGCAAAAAGAAAGTAACTAATAGTGTGTCATCTCACCCTTTTCCAAATTTTAGTCAACCATATAAGATCCTTAATTAAATCTTTTGAAGTTGGTTTTTCATAAGCAGACTACTGATTGGATCAAAGATTAATCAAATTTTCAAAACATATCATGATAGAGTTATGCTTATATAGAAAAGCCACAAAAATCCGTGAATATTATAATATTTGTACTAAATATATGTATCTAAACAAAGGCAGGGATAAGCCCACCTTTATCGTAACATGGTGCTCAAGCGACTTCATCCTATCTTGTGAGGAAATTTCACCACCCTCACACTCAGATTCACCAACCTTGCCACTTCCTACCTCTTCATTAGCATCCCCAGCATCTGGGGTAGAACCCGATGTCTGAATATCCACCTCACTTGACCAAATCCCACCATCACTTGTAGATTTACCCCGTTGATTTTTAGCTCTACATATTAAAAAGTGGAAATTGATATTATTGCATACCATTGATATTCATCCATCCCGAAGAAAAATTAGGCTACATACTTACCTGCTAGGTGACTTTTGGGCTTTGGGGTTTGAGAAAGCATTTTGCTTATAGGGAGCATTCATGACCACTGAAGGCATTGAATCAGTAGAACATGTTGAAGAACTATCATCCATGACCGAACTGTCCCTTTTCTCAGCCACGCCATTTTGTCCTGATGAAAGACAAGTGATACCATTGCCGCTAGGCTCAGTAGGAAGATGAACTTCTGATGCATCAGTATCCCAATTAACAAGACTAGCATCTCTGTCTTCTGAATCAGGTTGAAGCACCTCGGTAACCCCATCCACTGAATCAGAGACATCAGAAACATCTTCCAGGATATCAGGCTTTTCAGCAATAGTCTGTACATCCTCAATGTTAGAATCTTTTCTCTCATCGAGAGGGTTGTCTTCTAGGTTCTTCTCATTTACAGCAACAATAGGTCTCTCCTCCCTCCCTTTGTCCTTTCCTTTCCGATTGTTTCGTTTTTGTTTGGTCTGTAACATAGAAAGTACAATCTGTCAGAAATTAGAAGGCATACACACAGACAACTCTTAAAAACCCATTGAAAAGTGCAATTTAGATATAAGACCTGTTTCTTCTTTGACTTCTTTTCCTTCTCGTTTGCTCCTCGCCTTGCTTTCTGTTCACTTTCAGCCTGCCATGCCGCCTCTTCTTCACGGATGAGCTCTTCCTGTCTTTTCAAAGCAACAGCTTCCTGGTAAGCCACCTCAATTTTGTTGCTGCATTGATGAAGAAAACTATTAGCATATTATACCCCAAGAAGCATATCCTACAATTAATGAATCAATATAAACATGTACACTACATATAAAGAATGAGCACTAGACGGCAATAATTATACCACTCTCTTCCTCTTAATATGGTATATCATTTGACAAAAACAATCATTAGCTTTTCCTAATAATTACGTATCTTCCATAATTTTCACTCTACATTCAAATAGGTTGTCATAAAGTTCCATCAGCTCAAATTCATACACACAAGAAACATAAGAAATATGCATCACGTTGCCAATATGGGATAACTTGATATGCATTATGCCTAATATAGCTAGTTTAAGATATGGAAGACCAAGATTGAAATTTTCAGTAGAGTTCCAACCTCTCTTTGAAGTATTGTACATGAAACAAGGATGAAAGTACATAAGCTCCTGGGCCAGTTAATACATAAACCAAAAATCTGAATTTGAAAACAAAAGCAACAGAATACTCATTCTACGATACTAAAAACACAGTTGAAGCCTCATTTGCATTTGATAATAAAATGAGTAAGGTTTTGAAACAGACAAACATGCCATTTGGAAACCTCAGCAAGAAAATGAAGGGATAACCTACAAATTAATAAAATAAATGATATGGGATAGCATCATAATCAGGCTGATGACCCTTGGAGGATTCTATTTCCTAAGTATTCAAGAACATTTAGAGAGGTCCAAAAATATTTAAGAGGGGGTACAAACAGTCAAAGGGGACATGCAAGCAACAGGCAGTTAAGGCAAAATATGTGAAGATCCCCAGAACTAATTGCACATGCTACCTGAAGATGTGGGCAAGGACAAATATTTCCACAGTCCTGCGACCCAATTCTGTAAGACGTCGTTCATCACGCTCAATAGAATCTTTATTGAAGTCCTCCCCAGAGTTTCCATCCTGCAAAAAAGGTGGAAAATGCTTCTCAACCATCAAGATTAGAAAAAGATAAATCCAACAGTTGCAATACCCATACCCTTCAAGGAACAAAAATTTCCCATATGAATGTCATTACTATTCTATAGGTGTATTACATATGAAACCCCTCACCCCAAGAAATAATAATAACTTGGTTAAACTTGTTTCTTATTTTACAATGCCATAGCTTCTACAGTCCACAACAGCAGTTATCAAATGTACCTATATTCTACAACTAGAACTAAATGAATGAAAAGTGCAGATAAAAATGTTGGTAAGTATGTAACATATTCATAATCATGCATAAGCATAAATTTTGATTAAGCTGATCAGTTGATATCTTAGTCTTCATTGGACCACTTCAAAATTGATTCATGCGGCCAAAACCAATTTTCCTTGCAAAATGTATATGGCTAGCTTTATATACAAAAAGCATTTGCATTAGCTGCTTCTGTGTTGGACAAACTGGATTTAAGCATCAGTGAAAAGCATCCCCAATAATCTAGATCCCGATTAAAATTATATCACCACCAATAATTATTATTGATTCATATAAACTCAGTAATCTAGGACTAGATCCCCATTAAAATTATATTATCACCAATAATTATTATTGATTCATATAAAATTAAGTACTTTCATATCCTGTCTTGAAATCTAACAACCAATTTTGCCAGGTAATGCGCAGAGGAAAAAATGTTGCCTGTTTCACATTAAGGCAAACATTTCTTGCATAAAATTTCTCTTTCCAAAATACGTTCTCATAGAAGTGATTTTCTTCAAAATTTGAAATCTCACAACAATCTCAGACCCAATCAATCACAAATTATGGAACAGATGCTACCCCTGAAAACATTTAAGGAGAAAACAACCCACATGCAAAAAAAATTATGACCAATTTCATTTTTAGGGTGAGCTACTGTTCAGCAAAGAATCTCGCGTTGCCACTTCATGTCTCAATTTGCAAGGTTTTTTTTTTTTTTTTTTTTTTTTTTTGGGGGGGGGGGTAACCTCAACCAAAGAGAGTATGAGCTTTTTTTTAAAAAAAAAAAATTGGGATTCTTAAATTGAAGGATTTTTACGGCTGTGGCTGATAAAATCAGATTATAAGAACTAAAAAACAACTCTACCCAATTTTCAACCACAAATCACATCTTTTCAGATCTATTCTACACATTCCTTTACTCTATAACCATCTCGTATATTACCATCAGATTTCTAAAGGGCTTTCCCCACATAACCACTTACCTGCACGATTCCTCAGTTATTTTCAACATAAATTCAGAATCTCACCTTTGTACGATTTTGAGGACCCTTCTCATCTTTTGGAGGCAAAGGCTCTACAGCAGCCCTCTCAAGTAGCGGTAAAACATCATCCACCAGTACAAACATATCTTTCTCGACACAAACAATTGGTGCCGGCATTTCTTCATCCAAGAACTTTATCCTACCTTTCTTGCTCTTTGTCTGGCCTTCAAGAGCCTTCAACCCGCTATACAAAGAATCCATCACCAAGGTGGAAGTCACCTCTTTTTCTATAAAGAAATGTTTTACAACTACTTTCAAAATTACATCTGTCTTCTCCCTAGACATGTGGCGCCTGGAGTTTTGCTCAATTCCAAGCCAGAAAGTACAGAAGCTGCAGTTATTGAAGATTATACTTTGATCAGAAAATAAAATCAGACACCAGAAAGTAAAGATCGGGTGTAACTACAACAAAAGCTAATCCCTGGAAAAAGAAGAGACAGCCTATAATCTGCACATTGAATTTCAAAATTCAATCTATAATATACACGCACCATACACACACAAAATCATAGATTAAATGTCAATATGAAATTGTAAACATGACAAGGTACAGTCTAGAAACCAGATACAACTACATTCATCCACTTCCTATAATCTGTTATTTTCATATATCCGCGCCACCTGTCACTTTCCAGGATTTAGTGGTATTCAACCGCTTCAAACATTAATTTGTCATTTCATAACAGTACCCAAATGTGACAATTACATGTAGCCAACCTCACTTAGTAGGATAAGGCTTGTTGCTGCTATATACACAATTACATGCTCCATACCCTCATGCTTCAGAATTTCAAAAGTAAGCATAAAGTACCTCGACCACCTAGCTTTATCTTCTATCAACTTCCCAAGCTTGCTTCTTCTCTCTTCCACAAAACGACGGCAAATTTGTTCTACATTTGTCAAATATACCCTAACAAGTTCTCTCCTATACTGACAATCAAGGCAACGAAATGGCCTGTCTGCTTTCTCCCTGTGAATCAGGAACAAAACAAAAAAGATTAAACATCTGAACCAAAAGTTCCAAGCAGCAAGAAAGCTTAGTCTATTAAGAGAAGCAAGATATCAACATTAAAAAGAAATGTGATTTTTTATGTAATTGTTATAGGCATTTAGGCAGCCTTCGTGACTTTGCATAAATTTTGGATTGCTTTAATGATCACACCGTCAGTTATAAATCTCAACACACCCAAGAGAATAATTATGCTTTCACTTCTAAATTACTATAAAGCTTGATTTTCCCCATGGAACGAAAGCTTTCCATTTAATCTCATCTTTCCACCATAATTCTAAAAATTTAATGTTTGCCTATCTGACAGTTGATTTACTTTATTCTCTTAGCTTGATGTCCCATCACTTTTCTAACTACTACCACAACAATTAATATACAGATGTGCAACTCATGAATCTGAGCTTAAGCAAATCGTGATATAATTGTTCCAAAACAGGTCACCTCAAACATTAGGCAAGAAGCAAAAGGCCAAAAGTAACTTTACAATCATAACTAATAATCCAAGTATTCCAAGATAAGCACTAAAAATCATAATTGATTTAAATCTGAAATGAATTATTCAAATATTTGAGTCATCAACCCATACACGTTCCTTAGTAAAAAGATGCCAATTTCTGTGGAATATCCTATCATTCTGCCATAAACACCAAGTAGGGAAGCTGGAAAAGAGAATATAGAATGAGACATCAAGTTTGTGAATAATTTCATGGAGTCATGATGCAAGTCCCACAAATTTTACATAAAAAAATACTTTCGAAGTAAAAACACTGCAGACATCAAGAAAGTAACTGCCTTCCTCTTCACTTACAGTGGCCCACATCCATATTTATGATCCATACAGTTATACGTGACAATATGCAATAAAAAATTTAAAAAAATATATATAGATTTTACATAAATAAACCATAGAACACCTGATGACTTGAACTTGAGCTTTAATTATCAGATTGTCAGAAGAGTCCACAAATCCATCATACACTTTTGAAAGTTCCATGAACTTTTTCCAACCCCAGTCATGCTCCTTCTTCCAGAATCGATGCAGCGTATCTGGAAAACTCAAGTTCAAGTTACTAAAAAGGCCAGATGCAAAAATTGAACACTACAATAATTATGAATAGTCGAAATTGCTAAATAACAGACCAGAATATTTTGATTTTTTTGGATCTTTATTCACCACAGCTATTGTGAATTGTGCAAAATGACTCCATCCTGTACCAGGCAAAGAAGGTAGAAAATAAAGGTCGAGCATTATCTGATCAAGAAGTAAAACTAATGATAATCAAAGCAATTGCAGAGTTCAATAATCAGACCTGGAAGAAGTTTGTCATGATTAGCTACACATAAAAACAAAGACAGATGATTGCAGACATCACAGCCTTGTGGATAAATTAAAATATACCTGCCACATATCATATCATAGTTAGGTCCATCAAAAAGTGAAAACTAACAAGTGCATGAGTTTCAAGTCATAAGTACCGTTACAGAAAATCAAAATCATGTGTTAGATGAAAACTAGGGTGCCCATGAATGCTGATTATTGTCTGATATTTATGATATATGACCAGACCTTCACAAGTGGGGCAAAAGAAAAGTTATCATTAGATGACAAATTGGTGAGTGAAACAGTCATAGGCTCCTCCAACATTCAATGATCTATGAATTCTGGAAATTGCAGAGTATTGAAAATTGAAATTACTCAGCCCCATCTTTGGGAGTGTTCAAGATCACTCAGCCATTATTGATCGAAGGCCAAAGCCACAATGGAAAAGGGCTAACGTAGAGAAATTGAACATGAAATTCTTTTTTTCTTTTTTTTTGGGGGAGGGAAGGAGATTAAAAGGTTAACCTTTTCATGATCCAAACACAAAAAAAGCCATCACCTTTTAAACTAACCCAAGTATTTTTATCAGCCAATAAAAGGAGAAAAAGCTTGTTATGCCTTCAAAGTAAAATTTCCCCTGAAGTGTATGCATCTCAAAATTCATCATAAAACAACCATAATCAGACAGCGTCTAATGAAAGGGAGACTAATGCATACTGTAAGAGATTACACTTTCAAGAAAAGAAGATGAAGCATACACATAAGAAAAAAAATTAAATGGAATTCACACAAACAACAGAAAAATAAGCACAGAAGTATGCATACATGTCAAGCCAATAAATTTCCTACCATTTGTAGCTGCCAACCTCAAATGCGTTACTACGGAGCTCCCTTTTTGTAATCTGGGAAAAGTTTTCGATCTTCCATGTGTATTTTCCATATAATTCAGAAGGTTTTGGCCCTGGTAAGGAAGAAAAACTAGATATTTGAACAACAACAATTCTTATGTAAAATATAAGATTTGGAACAATTAACCAAGGATCCATGCTGATAGACTGAAAGACAAACTGGATTAAAAATTCTATCATTTACAACATATAAACAAATGGATGGACAAGACTAAAATAATTTGCCAATGTCATGGATTGTAATTATTTCCAAAATCAGTCTCCATATTTTATAAGAAACAAAATTTTTAACCATGGCTCTCAGTATGAGCAGCAATATATAATAAACTAGTAGAATTAATTGATAATGGCATACTTTGTCCTAGCTACATATCATGATATATTTACTTCTTACGCTCACTAATCAAATATCAAATAATTAAAAAAAAAATTAAAATACTAATAACAAATCATCAGAATGAAAATGCTTTTAAGATTTAAAAAAGACCACATTTAATACAACATTGCGTTTCACTTATTACCATCTCTCCAGCTCACTTCATAGTATGGGAATCAAAAGAACTCATTTTTCTGCAATGTAACAATCTGAATTACAAAACTAGGTAAAGGATGAACAGAAAAAGAAATATACCACCATCCTCATCGTCATCAGTATCCCAGTATGGGGGTGAAGTAGATGGAGTTCCATTTTCAACCTGTTCAGAAGACCTCCATTCCGCCAATGCCTCGCCAGATTGACAACCCTGCCCACTTGAAATTCCGTCAACAGACTTTCCAACTCCAGAGTCCTCAACCACAACCCCAGCCATTCCCTGCTCAGAAACTATTTCACACTAACTTCTCTGGTAACAGCTGATAGATAATAAGCACAGAAACCGATAGCCAAAATAAGTTCTTAAGCCACATTTTGCTTTATAAGATATTGAATCATTCCAACATTTACAGCATCATTGCCTAATCGCATCAAAATATCTTATAATATAATAAATATAAAAGGTCAACTTATAACTTACCTCTGTCAGTTTTACATGACAGGCTCAAAAGCCATCGGCATATATCGTCCCAAATGATAGAAAACAGAACAGATTTACAACCCATATTGATATTGTAACAGTCGGGACCTAAGAAAAACCCGGCACCCCCCACGGAACCAATGTGTCCTAGTAGGAGGCTAGCTTTCTCATTTATCAAAACTCAACGCTCAACATTTCCAGATGGAGGGAAAAGTAAAAGCTTCAGTTCTGATGCCCCTCCTGATTATTACTTACCACCAAATACCCCCTACATTCTCGACAACCAACACCAAAAACCCACACCGAGAAGGAAAAAAGTGTCAATAAAACCCTAAAATGGATATGTAAAACAATAAGTAATTAAGTTCAGAATCGATCAAATGGATTAAAACATCCCTCAATTAAACCCATAAAATAACGAGATTACGTTCCCAGTCCAAGGAGCTCAATTAAAGAAATCCAAAAACACGATAAACCCCAGAACAATCCATGCCAAAAACGAATAAGATCTTGGGTAATAATCTCCAGAAAAAACATTTATCAAAATCCGCCGAATGACGCAAAGGAGGATCAAGGAATATCCAGAAAACAATTATGATGGAGCATGGAATTATAGACGGCATGGCTCGGATCCACTAGGCATACAAACCTGCAATCGAACACCGGAGCTTTTGTCAAAGGGCCAACCCGACCTCTGAGATTTTAGAGGGAGAGAAATACGATGAAGGAGGAAGAGAGAGGTCGAGGTGAGCAGTAACCGAGAGCAAGGGCGAAAAGAAAATAGCTCTTATTTTTATTTTAAAGCGCTCCTTTTATTTCTGTTTTTTTAATACAGATATAACAGATTCCTCTGGTAAGGAAATTTTGGAGAGGACGAAGATGGAGGATGATCTTGGGAGGCGAAAGTCGAAACAAATTATTTTTCCTTCTCCGATAGATATTTATAGAGGAAATATTTTGTAGTGTAACTATAAATTATAAATTATGTTTTATATTTAAAATCGGTAATATATATACTTTGTCCGTGATTTTTTTTTTTAGAATATTATGAACACAGTAAATTTCAATTAAGATTAATATTGTTAATTTTGATTATGGTATACTGTGTTTTCTTGAGTAAAATGAGCCACTTCAAACAAATTAGGTCGGTGACAAAAATGTGAAACTGACGAAGCCGAACAGAGTAATTTTCACACGGTTCGTTTGTTTTTTTAAGCGTCATGTTGCTTTCTTGCCCAAGGATCATGTGGGTCTTTAATTTATTATTGATAAGAAAATATATTTTTTTTTATTCTAACAAAAAAAAAAAATCTCTTGAGGGTGACACCAACTTTTACTTTTTCTAGGTTTTAGCTAAACATGTTTTTTACCAGCTAGATTTCTCAAGCATCTTTCGTAAAACTATACCCGTCTAATGGAAGGGGATCTTTTCCTCGTTCCTTTTTTCATTTTTTTTCATTAGTTCATCAGGAGAGAAGAGATGTTAAAGAAGTATTGTGATTGATTAGACAGATATGATTTAGAGATGATAAGGGATAATGAGAAAATGATTAGGAGAGAAACTCAACCTCCGTCTAATACATGAAGGGATTTTCTCAAATCAATCTCAAGGCCCAACTTAGCAAAAAATTGTTAAAAAATGCCCCCAAAAAAGTTACATGTCAAAAAAAACCCCAAGGCCTTTTTTTTATATTATTTCATAAATGTTAACAACTATATCAATAGAACATTAATAATTAAATCAGCATGTTAACAACAATATCCTAACAACTAAATCAATACTCATTAACAATTATATCAGTACACGTTAACAATTAATATTTTATGAAATAATATCAGAAAAGCCCTAGGCTTTTTTTGACATGTGACTTTTTCTAAAGTCTTTTTTCCAATGTGACTTTTTTGGGGGCTTTTTTTGATAATTTTTTGGTTATTTGGGCCCTAAGATGAATTTTCCCATTTTTATTTACGGTGAGTATGTTCATATATATGCTCCCTCGTTTTTGGATGTGATTAGTATTTTGAAAGGTTTAACATTTCAATATTTTAGAAATTTTTGTGAATTTCCAGGAGAAATTAATATCTTTTTTCCTAAAATTTTGATAAAAGTAAATTAAAATTACTTACCTTCGTCTATAATATGATCCATTTCTCATGTACTTAAAGATGGATAAGGTTGAAAATAAAATAAAATATTAACCACCTTTTTTTTGTACAAACCACCTAATTTTTTTTTATAGGCGTGTGCTAAGTAAAAATGATTTATATTTAAAACCAATGTAGCATGTATGTTTGAATTTATAGAGAAAACAAATATGAAATTAAAAAATATATATTGTGAGATGAGGATGGAATGATTAATTAAAATTTGTAGTTTAATTAACAGAGCATCACTTGTTTTGTGGTGCGCCAGGGTTATAACTTATAATTGAGAAAATGCAATGAGTGTTTTTTTCCCCTACAAGATTGTTAGTGTTTATAGTTTGATATATTTTTAATCCTTTTTATAAAACATTTATAATCACTTCACTGAAATCAAATAGAGATAGTTAATTCATTAATTTATAATGACTTCACGGAGTATAATTTGTAAGAGAGAGTTGAATCAACATGCTAAAATTTGTAAAAATTAGGATGTCAGTAAGTAAGGATGTGGAGTTTGTAATATATATTAGTATCATGTAGGAGGATCAAACGTGCAAAAATTGGGAAAATGCGAGCTCATGAAATGTTCATTTTACATTTACAGGACCAGAAGGACTTGTAAGGATATTTAAAGTGCGAGATGGGGCATGTACATAAGTGGAGACTTCTTGCTTTTTCTGATCGGTTTATTGGCCAAAAACTTAGCCCTTGGTATTTGTGACAGAGTGCTACTCTAATTGAAGAGTTGATATTGATCAAAAATATAAGACATAATTTTCATATTTCTCAACATTTTTCTAATTTACCCCGCTCCCTCAACAATAATCAATGAGGAGAAGGAATGAGGGAATTAAGGAAAATAACTATGGTGTTTTAGAAAATAAATGTTATACTAACTAACTTAACAAACTTCCTTAATCTAATCAAATTAAACAAATATATTTTATATTAAGGATTAGAGAGATTATTTTAATTTCTAGCCCAGTGCATTGCCTTTTTGCGGGACACTTATATCCTATAAAGCGCCCATATGCAGAAAAAAAAAAAAAATTCCAACGCATCGGACACGTGTCTAATACTGATACGCTTCCGATACAGATATTGCCGTATCAGATTGGTCAACAACATCCAACAGAAGTTGACTTGAGTGGAAAGGGTTCTGGTCGCTTAAGCAAGAGGTCTCAGTTTCAAGCCCTTGTGAATACAAAAAACTTCCCTGAGAGAAGTCTCCGCTTTGGTGCTCAACAAAACCTTGGAATGGTTGCACACTTTCCACCATTTTATTTATACCAAAAAAAAAAACATCCAATACGGTCAAATGGCACTTTTGTGAATTTTTAAAAAACGAAGGGCGTTTTTTAACTTAGAATTTTGGCCCAAAAATACCTAAACCAAAATCTAATATGAGACTCACCCCTAAATTCGATTCGACGACGTCATCTCTCCCGTCTCTCCTCAACGTCGTCACTTTTCTCCTCAACCGTTGGTTTGTCGTCGCTTCTCTCCTCCACCGTTGGTTTGTCGTTGCTTCTCTCCTCACAGTTGGTTCGCTGTCGCTTCTTTCATCGACGCCGTCTCTCCCATCTCTCCTCGATGTTGTCACTTCTCTCTTCCATTGTTGGTCTGTCGTCTTTGTTCCGGTCGTTGTTCTTCGGTTCTTCCTCCTTGGCTTTGTGTGTCTGTCCGTGTGAAGTGATTCAATGAAGATCATTCCTTTTTTTATTTCATATTATTTTTATTTTGTATTAAGTTTATGATTTATGCTTCTGTTTTTATCTTTTTCTATTTTTTATCTTGGTTTTTTTAAGTTTATGTATTTTTTAGAGAAAATCATATATAAAGACGGTTAAATTACTCAAATTCTAATTTGGGTTACTAAACTTAACAAATTATTAATTAGGATATGTGACAGAATTATGGATTTAGAATTTATGTCAAATTACCTCTATATCCCTTAGTGATGCTACTATTTATATACTCCTAAGCGGATGAAAACCAAAAGTTCAAAACTAAAAGTGTTATGTTCAATTGAATTCAAACCTGACCGTTGAATAGGAAGGAGAGTTGCGCGTTATCAAGCAATTGGTTGGCATGCCGCCATTAACACCATAGTACTTTGCTCTTGTTAGTTGATGTCTCTGTTCAACTAACGGAAAACGATAACAAAGCCTCCCAATGATTACATTACACCTTTTGTCTTCTCCTTTCCTTGGCAACAACAAGAAACCCCGAAATTATGAAGCAAATCGGACCCGTGAATTTCTCTTCCTTTGCTTTCGCACACCCTCAACCCTCTGGAATTGAATATCGTCCATCCTCCACAAACCTCGCAAGCCTAATTGGGCCACACAAAAAAGGATCGAAGACAACACAGAAAGGGTTGGGGGGAAGGGGGATTCTCAATGCGCCCGTTTCTAGGTTTATCTCTCACTCAATGATGACCATTTTCGGATGTGGTGCAACCATATTTGAGCTCATGTAGAACTAGGCATAGAAATAAGCCAGGTCAGGCTTTAGATAAACAGGCCTGAGCCTGTAATGGGGGCAGAAGGCTTGAGCCTGAATTCAAGCTTTTTTAAGCTCAGGCCTGAGCCTTCATAATGCCTAGTCGCGCCTAAGCCTTTTTAAAGGCCTACTCAAAATGTAGGCCTTTAAAAAGGCCTCACATTGCAGGCCTTGGAAACCATAAATAGGCTTTGTACATTTTAAGTATATCAAAACCTATATAAATATAAAAGTAAATACATTTTCCGGTCCCTGACAAAAAACACGGACCTCATTTTGGTCCCTTACAAAAAAAATCGACCCTTATTCATCTTTTTTTATGGACTAAAAATGATATTTGGAAATTTGTGAGGGATCAAAATGTCAACCAATCGACCCTTATTCGTCCTTTTTATGGACTAAAAAGGACTTCTTCTTTTTTGTAAGGAACCAAAATGGAGATCGCGTTTTTTGTCAAAGACCAGAAAGGGTATTTACTCTAAATATAACTTGAAATTAGAATATAAGAATGAAAAATAATAAATATTATGTTATTTATATGATATAAATATAATTATATTTATTTATTATGTAAAAACTAGGCGAAGGCCTACAAACCAGGCGTTAATAAAATAGGCTAGTCTATTTACATATTGAGGCCTTTAAATAGGCATTGGCTAGGCCTTTTTAACAAACAGGTCAGGTCAGGCTGTAGGTCGCCTGATAGGGGTCGGGCCTATTTCCACCCCTATGTAGGGCCAATGCCTATACGATCTTCCATATCCCGAATTGAATCAATCTTGTTTCTCGAGTCTTGGTGTACTCTGGCGGGATTTGGCGGTAAATGGGTTGCATTAATTGTGAAAATGTGGTTGCCGGAGATTCACCCGAGCAACCGAAGGTGCGCACCAACAAATGGGTTTTCTATTGTGGAGGCTTTGTCCAGATCCCAATTGGGGATGTTAGTTTCCGTCCTTAATGGCGACTTCTCATGATGTCGTTCATCCTCCACAGGGCACACAAGAAAGAGAAAGCAACGATGGTGATAAGTGCTACAAACATTGACTTCTGCTTTTCCTTTCCTCTTTTCTTTGGACCATGGGAGAGATATTATTGGAAAATAAACAAAATTTAAATATTCTAGATTGGATCATTGACCCAATTTAAGATTTGTTGAGTTTACCAACTTTATATAAGATTTTCTTATTTCAACCATCTTTATATAGGATTCTCCCTATTTCTTAAATTTTATGATTCTGTTTTTTTATATGATTTTTTTTTTAATATGATTATATTTGTAAAGTCTATTTTTAATTTAATACTAAGATGTATCAGAACATATCAAAATAATATTTTTGAAGTAACGTATCGACGTCCCATATCGAGAACGTATTAGAAACATCGTGTTAGAATTGGTGCTTCATCCTTCATAGCTTATATCAGCCAAGGAAAATGTTTGCAAAGAAAGGCAACGCTTTTAGTTGTCCTTAGCGGTTGATAGGGGTGTGAATTTAAAATTATGATTACTTTGTAGATGACTAGTGAGTGTTTGGATAAAAAGCAAAGGGTGTTTCTGGAGGCAAACCATGGTTCTGAAAAAATTTACCCAAACACCTAAATAAAATATAGAAGCCATTTTTTCTCCAAAACCATGGTTTTGAATAAGCTCAATTTTTTCACTTTTTGAATCAAAAGTATTTCTCGTGCCTCGGAGAAGGAGAAAAAAGTTGGTTAGACACAAAATTGTCACGTGCTGGAGAGGAAAAGGAAAAGGGAAGGAAGAAAAAAAATTTAAAACAAGAGAGGAAGAACCCAACCTAGAAATGACAAAGAAAGGAAAAAAAAATATTAAAAAAAATGGAATAATGTCATGTACATAAAAAATTTGTAATATGGGAAATTGGGTATCTATCTTAAGGATGAAATATATATTTTTTTCATAATTAAAATATCAATTTTTTATAATTAAAAAAAATTGAAATGAAATTTTATATTTTTCATATGTGATTATTACATTAGCTAATGTTCTTTTTGGTGATTTGAACATGAAAAAAAAAATTGATAAGAATTATCTAAAAACACTTATTTTATCAAAATCATTTTTTTTCCACAAAATCTATTCTACTCATAATCTATTTTTTAGAATCACTTTTTCTTCAGAAGCTATTATGCAAAAGCTAATCCAATTATCTAAACACTCTTATTTTTTCAAAATCATTTTATACATCTTATACATTCACAAATCAATTTCAAACTTAAATCATGGTCATCTTAGAAGTCACTATTATCAGTTTTTCATGATTAGAGAACCCATGAAATAACAGTTTACAATTATTTTAACATGGTAAGAATTTTCCATTTTTTCATGTAAAGACAATTTTATTAAAATTAAAAAGATACTACCTATGGTCCTAATTATAAGACCTAGTTGATTTTTTTAAAAGAAATTAAGGAAGCTAAATAAGTTACTTAATCATAATGTATCCTTAGATTTTATATTAGTTTATTAGTCAAACTAATTAATTTGAATAAAAAATAAAAATAAGAATATTCTAAAGTAATTTAATTAATTTCCTTAATCTCTCCAAAAAGTTAACTAAGTCTTATAATTAGGATCGGAGGGAGTAGATAAAACTCTTTTTCATATATAGAGGTTTCCCATTTTGAATTCATAATTAGTCATGTTTTGGATTGATTTGTTCTTATAGGGTAGGTACTCATTTTGAAGGCGAATTTCTTTTGGCTTTTGGTTCAGCTATGCTTGTCAAGCTAGGGCCAAAATAAAGGAATCAAATTGTTCGTCCCTTTGGTTCTGGTAAAATGAATACCCTCACCAATCAAATCCAGATGCCAAAATCATAGATCTCCCAATTATTTTTTGCGTGAAATTAGTTTTTGTTGTTGAAATCAGGCTGCAAATTTTCAATTCGAAGCCCCAACATTTTTTTTTTTTTTTTTGATACACCAAGTAGGGGAGGGGGGCAAGGTTCGAACCCTGGACATGGGGGGAGGAGCAAGCTCTAATGCCACTACGCTACTAAGGCGTTGGCATTTCTTTTTCATCCGTTTCCTCCTAATTTTTAGGATTGTTCTGAAACAAAAACGAGAAGGCGGGATACATACTATAAAATATGAAAGCACGCTCATAAGCCCAACCAATGTCCAACTCTATATTTATTTAATTGTTGGGAAAATCCATTGAAAAATGAAAACAGGGGAGGGACTCTTAGCCTTAACTAATTTTAAGGCAATCTCAGAACTGACTTAAAAAATACTGAAGCCATCAACTGACCAAGTTCAAGGGTTTTCCTTTTATCTTGATCCAAAACCAAGCTCAACAATTTATTTATTAATGATACACCAATTTTATCTATTTGCATTCTGGAAATCAAATCCTAAAATGAGAAAGAGCAGAAGTCTCATTCAGGCCTTTTGCAGTAAGTAGCATGCTCTGCTGTAGTGGTCTCCCTATACTTTGGAGGGTTATCTCCAAATGATTTTGGTGTTGTCTTCCAACCGGCACTAAAAAAGCTAGATACAGATATTCTTAGATCCTCAAGATTGGCTAATACTTTGTTCTACACTTTTGAATTTGTCAGTCCATTACCCTTACAAATAGTAATAGTTGCAAGAAAAAATAGAGGAACTCATGAGAGAAGGAAAAGCTGACCTGCAAAAGGTCACCAATGTTAATAACTAAAGCTCCAGGAAACTGGTGGAACATGAATCCATGTGTTAATGTAAGGAACCTGAAGGCCACCAATGTGGTCTTGGAGAAGTATTGCGAGAAAGTCATTATTAGAGTGCTTAGTGGTTCCTAAAGTGGGGTTTAGTTCTAAACAAGCAGGTAGTAATGGCCAAGAGGTAAAAGCCCATCAGCACAACTCATATCTTTCAAATGATTTGGGTTTAAACCAAGAGCTTCTTATAATAACTCAAACAACAATATTCCCAATTTCATTATTGTTTCCCACATTCTAGTAATATGTCCCTGCAAGTAGATGCAAGAAATAAACCAAAAAACAAAGAAGAAAGAGTTCAAATCTCAGATCTTATTCTTCAATTATATATGATCTAATTTGACTAAAAGCAATGAAAGTGCCTGCATATTTCCGGCAACTCTTCTGGTTTTGGAGGATTAGGAGCGATGTAATACATAAAAGTACCCCTCTAGTTCAAAGCTGGTGAATTGTACATATCAAAGTTGCTATTATATATAAAAGTTTTCATTGGATCATTTGTGTATAGTTCCTTTTTGATATCCGAATCTTGCTCATGTAACTTGCAAATGTCGTTTTGTTGTAGAATTTACAAGGCTATGGATAATTAGAGTGTTTTTTTTATAACTAACAAAAACTACCGGAAACCGGTTCCCTTCGTAGGAGCCAATGGCTTTCTGGTATGTCCTTGATGAATATTCCCATAATGCTTTTAGCTTCCACACTTGAGAACTCTCTTTTTTTCATTCTTTTTTGCTCCCTATCAATTTATCAACGACTAAAAAAAATTAAAGTAGTAAATTTTATTATTATTCTTCAACCAACTAAAGGAAGTTACACTCTCATCATATACAAATGTTATATTTATGAAGAATCAAACTTACAACCACATGCTTATATCATTTCGCCAAAAGGCCCTAACAAATTGAAACTTTTTGTGTTAAAAAAATAAAAATGCAAGAAACTATTTTTGATAAAACCATTAATTACATAAAATGAAGAAAATTATATATCTAAATGTTGGTATTGCAGAGCTTGAGAAATACGAAATTAATAAAATGTATTCTTTTCCAAGAGAGGGATAAGAGAATAACCAAGCTCATAGTATTTTCATATAATCCTTAACGTAAGACTTAATTAGAAGTTGATGTTGGCTCTAAATATAAGACATATTTTTTATATTAATCAATTTTTTTAACCCTCTATATTCCTTTAACAATAATTAAATAGGAAGGGGATTTTAAGAAAAATGATTAAGGTATTTTTTAAAAAAAGTCATATTAACTAATTTAACTAATTTCTTAAATCTAATCACTTAGTTAAATAGTATTTAAACATTAAAGACCATATGATATTAACAAATCATAGTTTTGTCCATTCAGAGAAATTAACATATCATAGTTTTGTCCACTCAGAAAAGCTTTGAGGTCCACCCATTGAGATAGTGTTGGTCACTTTGTGAGCTGCCCATTTCTAAGGGCTCGATTGGCCTAACAACACATAAGCAAAATGATAGGCAGACGAATTGAGAAGTTTCCATATTCATTTCATCGTGAATCACATAATTATTTAAGCAGCATATATTCCAAGTGTTCAAGAGCCTCGTTGTTCTTGATTTATAATTTTGATTTGATAGAAGCAAACCCAAAGACACATCTCACCATTATCATTTATTATACCAATTTAAGCCTCTCATTCGATGACTATTATTTGGCAAGAGATCTTTATTTCATTTTTATTGGTGTAAAGATTGTTACCTTATATTGTTTTCCTAAGTTTTTTAGTTCTTCTATTAGTGTTATAACTACATGTAATTTAATTTCATTTTGTCTTGGATAAAAAAGAAGAATCACACAATTATTATCTAAACACCAATCTTATATTTACTAATATTATTGTTTAATACCTTGGAAAAAGGCTTTGAGGCATGAATTATAAAAAAAAAAAAATTAAAGCAATTATGAACCTATTGGAAACTAAAACATTCTTTCATGATAAAACAAATCTTATAATTCTCTTGACATTCTCCATACAAGATAAGATAATCATACACTTGTTTCTTGAGAAACCTATTAAATAGTCATAACCTCCATACATATCAATTATTTCTTGATCTAATTCCAAGTTCAACAATTTATTTATTTATTTATGATACAACACCAATTGTATCTAGGAGTACAAGTCCAAGAAAAAGAAAAGATAATAGGTAAATCTTTTGAAATCGTTAAATTGCATTGAAGTTCCAAGGACTTGGGTTATATCAATTCAAATTGAGAAAAAACAAATTTACCCTTATTAATTTGAGCAATCAATCAGGTACCATAATGACAATTCATTGAGCAACCAATGACACGTTGCTCAATGACTTGTCATTATGTTACAATAAATTATAATTGGTTGATCAATGACATGTCATTGATTCCTCAAATTAACAAAAGCAAAATGATATATATTTTTAATTCAATTCAATCTAAACCAAGTCCAATAGGATTTTAATGCAATTTGATGATTTTAAGGGATCTACTTGTGATTTGTTTTCCTTGCGACCTTCATGTAATTCTCCCTTTTATATATTTACCTTTAGGAACTCAAATCTTGAAATGAGTAAGAGTCGAGGTCCCATCTAGGCCCTTTGCATTGAAGTAAGCTACATACTCTGCAACAGTGGTTTCCCTGTACTTTGGAGGGTTGTCTTCAGATAACAGTTCCTTTATGGGTCCATATGGTTTTGGTGCTACCTTCAAACCCGTGCAAAAAAAAAAAAAAACTAGCAACAGATATTCTTGGACCCTCAAGATTAGCCAATACTCTGTGTTTTAAACTTTTGAATTTGTCATTTGTTATAAGCTGTAGCTAAAGAAAACTCTATTACCCTGACAAATAATACTTGCGAGAAAAACAAAGAAAGGCATGAAATAGAATAGAAAGCTTGCTTGCATCAGGTCACCCATGTTAACAACTAAAGCTCCAGGGATTGGTGGAATATTAATCCAAGTGTTATCATAAAGAGCCCGAAGGCCACCTATATGATCTTGGAGAAGTATTGTGAAAAAGTCATTATTAGAGTGCTTACTAGTTCCCAAAGTGAGGTCTAGTTCTGGACAAGCAGGGTAACAATGGCCAAGAGGTATAAGCCCCTCAGCACAACCCATGTCTTTCAAATGATTTGGGTTTAGACCAAGAGCTTCTAATAATAACTCAAACAACAATATTCCCAATTTCATTATGTATTTCCCGCATTCCAGCAATATATCCCTGCAAGTAGATGCAAGAAATAAACCAAAATAGAAAGACTTCAAATACCATATTCAACTATATATGTTGCAAACTAGAATTCTTCAATTATATACTCCCTTTCTTAATACATGGCATAGAAATTGATCTTAATCCTAAATACACGATATATTTTTTATATTTGTCAATATTTTCTTAATTTAGCATATTGATTGAGGAGAGGGAAGGATAGAATTAAGAAATATGAATAGGTTATTTTAGAAAATACATGTTATATTAAGTAACTTAACTAGTTTATTTAATAATCAAATTAAATAAATATGTTTTGTATAAAGGAGCAATGAAAGTACCTGAATACTTGTGGCAAATCTTCTGGTTTTGGAGGATTAAGAGCAATGCAATACATAAAAGTATCCCTCCAGTTCAAAGTTGAACTACCGTACAGATCAAAGTTGCTATTATACATAATAGGTTTCATTTGATCACGTGTGTATAGTTCATTTTTAACCTCCAAATCTTGCTCATGGAACTTTCGCACTCCGTCTATAATCTCATCAAGAACATGAAGAGGAATACCATGATTGACCACCTGAAAGAAACCCCATGTCTCAGAAGCTTCCCTCACTCTTTCAACTATTTCTTGGCGCTTGTTGGGTCCTTTATCAACATCGGCGAGGTCCGGCCCCGTAGGGCTCGGGCTTGAAAATTATGTCGAGAAATTTGAAAGAAGTTTGGTCTGTCTTTTTATTTGTTTAGTTGTTTTTGTTACTAATTTCGGAGACATTGTGTCTTTATTTATTGCAATATAATTCATATCTTTGTTGGCAAAAAAAAAATCAAGAAAGAGGGAGGGAATTGAGGAATGTGCTTATTGTGTTTTAACAAAACAAACGATATTAACTAACTTAAACTAATATCATTAATCTACTCAAATTAGTTAATTAGGTTTGACATTAAATATCATAGGAGTATGTAGTTTTTACCATTATCAAATACTCATCATTTGGTCCTTTATGTATAAGTATATAACTGAGGAGTTGATATTGATACTAAATATAAGAGTTATTTTTTACATATTTATTATTTCCCCCCAAAATTAGCTCTGTCGGCTAAATTAACTCACTTTTCTTTAACAACAATCAAATATCTATGAAATTGATGATAGTGATGAATAGTGGCATGCTTTTATATTTTGAGTTATCTAATGTTGCTTAGTTTAATGCTTCTTACGTTTTATGTGAGTCAATTGTAGACAATGGTTTATTTTTTATTACGAATTAATGATTGTGTTTATTTGTTGGATGATTTGTATTGTTTAGATATTAATGTTGATAACATTTATTTGATAGATTAGAACTTTAATGGTTGCAATTTACTAATTACATTTCTTTGAAAAAAAACCAGAAGAAAAATAGTTAAAATTTGGAATAGTAATTTTAACCCCAAGCCCTGTAGGGCCGGGGCCCTGGCCCTGTAGGGCCAAGCCCTGTCGGGGTCAAGCCCTGTCGGGCCGGGCCGGCCCTGATTCCCAGCTCTAGCGAGGTCTATGACCGGAACAACATGCTTTGTGTCTCCCAAATTTGAAGCTTGTACAAATTGATCAGGAGGATGATGGAACAAAGGAGGAATCTTGGTGACTCTTGCATCAACTAGACCCTTGACACCAGCTTTTGCGTCATCAAATGCTTTGCGGTCACTTAGTTCCTCAGATTCCAACTTCCGCGTTATTCCCATTTTGCTTGTCTTTATACAAGTGCCTTTACAATTGCCACCAAGTCCGCACTGTTTAGGCGGAAAAGGTCCCAAGATAGCCAATGTCCAGTTTGTGCAGATGCCGAGGAAACAATTGAGCATGTATGTTTCCATTGCCCCTGGACGCGATGCATATGGTTTGGCTGCTCGCTCGGGGCTAGAGTTGATGTCTCCACTATATCCAACTTCAGTGCATGGTGGATCTTGATAACAGGTACCTCTCTGCTGAGTAAGCATGACATTTCATTTATTTGTTGGCTTCTGTGGTTTATCTGGAAGGCCAAAAATGAAATGACCTTTGACCATAGGCAGCCAAACCCGAGTATTGTGATTGAACTGGCTCGGAAAAGTAATTTTGATTTTTGGGCTAACTTGTGCTAAAGGGGTCGAGAACCTTTCTTGTCGAGGGGTGATAGTCCTGGCACTATTTGGTTTCCCCCAGCACGAGGCAGCCTTAAAATTAATTGTGATGGAGCCTTTTCTTCCTATGACAAAGATGCTGCAATTGGGGTTATTTGTCGCGATTTTGTTGGCTCCTTTAGATGGGGGTTTATGGATAAAGTCAAATCCATTTCTGCCTTTATGACTGAAGCCTTAGCTCTAAAGAGGGCCCTGCTTCTAGCTTTGGACCTAGGTCATGATATGGTGATTTTTGAATCGGGATCGCCTCCCTCTACGCTTTCTTGTGTTAAGGCCAAGTTACCGGACTTGTATATTTGGAAGTGTAGGAGTATTATCCAAGATGTTATTAGTCTTTTTGTCTTCTAAGGTTGGGTTCTCTCGTGTCCTTTTCCCCAAGAGGGGCAACCGTCTTTGCGGATCTCCTGCGGCGATGCTTATAAAGGGTGTGCCTGTTAGGTGGGTTCGCAAAAGAGCCGCTTTGTTATCTCTACTAACCCTGGAGGCTCAGAAGACCTTTGCTGATGTTGATATTCCTTCGCATACCAGTTCTTCTTCGAATGGCGGCTAGTCTGATTTTCTTTCCTAGTTTATCTTTATGTTTTTGTATTTCTCTTTCTGTTGTATTTGTTTGTTGTTTGTTGTATTTGATTTGCTCCTGTTGTAGTTGTTTGTTTGTCCCTTTGTTTTTTTTTTTTTTTTGTTATTCAGGCTATTGTTCTTTAGTCTTCTCTTTGTAATCGTTTTGTCTGTGCTATGAATAGAACTTCCTTTGACCAAAAAAAAAAATACAAGTGCCTTAGATAAAAATAAAAATTAAAAAAAAATAAGCGCATACCTCTAATAGAGATATGAGCACATATCTTATATGCATATAATGTGGACTCTTTGGTTTGAGGGAGGGGGGGAGAGAAATTTTTTCTCTTCTCTTTACAAAATAGCCTATGGAAACTTTTCAATATTTTAAAAATATACTCTCAACAAAAAAATATATATTTTTCTCATTAATTGTAATTTGGTCACTCCTTCCTCCCACTCCCTTCCTCATTCTTTCTCTTTCCTGTACCCTTTCCCTTCTTCTTCTTTCTTCTTCCTTACCCTCTCTCTCAGTCATCAACTCTGTCTCTTCCCTACCCTCTTTCTCCAAGATTCGAGTGCTTATCTTCTTCTTCTTCTTCTATTTTTTTTTTTTCGTTCTTCTTCATCTATATCCACTATCTGTCTTCTCCTATCTCTCACAAGAAGTTGATTAAATACCTCTAAGAGCATTGGCGGATCTTCCTTATGACATGGGGCCCCCCCCAAAAAAAAAAAAAAAAAAAAAAAAAAAAAAAAAAATCTTTAAAATTTTTTAATGGAACTTTTTTTTTTTAGTGTAATAATACAACTTTAAGAAAGTAGTAAAATTAAATTTTGGCCCCCAACTTCTTCTTCTTCTTTTTTTTTTTTTTTTTTTTTTTTTTTTTACATTTTTCTCTTTTTTGCATCTTTGGGCTTATAATTCAATCTTTGTTCTATGTGGGGTCTTGTATGATTTATGTTAATTTTGTCATTCTTTTCTATATTTCATTCTAATTACCCGAAATTTTTAGCTTATCGTGAAATTTACTTTTGTGGTGTATCCTTACTATGTTTTTACCCATTCTACACTACACTTGTAAATGAAGTTAATTGACTTAATTTCATGATTTTTTTTATTCTTTTCATTTTTAATGCATTTAAAACTTTCCTTTAAAAAAAATTTCGAGGCGTTGCCCCCGAATCCCCACCACTATTTGGCCCCCCCAAACTTTTCCTCCAAGTTCCGCCACTGTCTAAGAGAGATGGCGGTGACGACAACGAAGAAGCAACATCGAGCATGCTTGGGCCTCTTATTTGAAGTGAACTCATCTTCCTTGGACCCGTTGGAATATATGGTGGCAATGGCGAGGAAGAAGCAACAACGAGCACCTTTTAACTACAGACAGACCAGTGAAAGCTCTGTCCTTTCCAGCTTTATGGTTTGTACTCCAAACGTTCCAAGGAAATAATCATGTGGAAAAGAGAGGGGTGGGGGAAGGTTTGATATTTTCTCTTTTTTTTTTTTTAAATGAATGAAGGTTTAATCTTTTGATAATCGTTAGGTTAAAACTAATCTTTTGATTACATACTATTCTTCTCTACTTTATTTTCTGACTTCTTCGATTTTTTGTATTCAAATTTATTTTTATGCTTTTCATTACCAGTTCTTCATTTTTTCCTTCCTTGCCTCCCTGTCGTTGATCTTGCCTCATCCTCTTAGCTGTCATTGCCATTGCTTTCTGTCTACTGGTACTTTTTCAAGAAGGGCAGAGAATATGAGGGAAGGGAAGTCTGCCAGAATATTATAAATATTCTTATGTTCTCCCGTCACTTCTCCTCCTCCTAACCAGATGCTAGCATATGAACTGTTGAATCATGAAAAATAAGATTTGTTTTATTGTCACAGCAAAGTTTACCTCCATTGTTGGATCTACAAGTGATGCACGTTTCTGGCAGCCATCATAATTATTAGCTCTAAGAAAATGAAGCAAGGGCTTGCAAACAGGGTAACTGATTTTGAAATACTGTGTAAGACTTTTAGTTTCATCCAGACATAACCAGTATGTGGTGATTTCGGACCATTTGTTTGTGTTAGTTCTTGTCTGCGTTATGAGTCATACCCAGTACTCTACATTAGTTCAAATTTGAGTGTGCATTTACTCCATATCAATAATGTAAAATATTGCAGAATGATTCTTTGAATAACTTTTTTTGCCAAAGAATAACTTCTTTTTAGCTTATATCTAAGTTTTTCAGGCAAAGGGAGAGGACATCACGCACAATTTGTGCAGCTTTTCAATTTACTCCATACAAATGCTTTAAGGTCTTACATGATGCTATTTTACTGTTTTGACTGCAGCAAGTGGACGAGAAGTTACATAAGGGGAGAAGGGAGAGCATAAAATGCAAAGTTAAATTCATACATGATACATATGCAGTATGAAATGCTCCTTTTGGTTACTGCACAAAGTTGTAATCTTTATATGGAAAAAACCTGTGTCCTTATATATATATATGCCAAGTATTACTGAAGCTTTATGTGTAGCCTATAAACTCCGCAAATGCACGACCCGTATTAAGTAATAAAGAGTAAGTTAGATATCGTTTACACGAGGACTTTAGTACCAAAACTTCAGTTAAGCATTAATTTTACACTTTCATTTAAGTTGAGCAAACCAAATTGAATTTAATTAATAGAAAAGAAAATCAAAATAAACAAACTACTAGAAATATTAAATGAGCAACCTAGAGTCACTAATTCCTTATTAACTTCTTAAACCTTGATTTCACTAATTTAATTAACCTTAATATCAAATTTGTTAATCTCGAGTATAAATAGCTATAAGTGCTTGTCAGTCCACTTATAACCCTCTCTTAAATATAACTTGTTATGTCTAACATAGTTACTCAAGAGGCAACAAAACTTGGACACACTGTTCAACAATTATATGGGGTCATTAGGTATATGTCTATCCTAATCACAAATTAAATCGTAATTTAATCTTATATTACTTAATCTCAGGGCCTAATTAAAATTCCCTTCGTCAAGGTAAATCATAATTCTCAAATTCATATTCAATGATGGCCAATCACTAAATAGATAAAGCTAAACAAGATTAAGTAACCAAAACTAATATCAAAATTAACTAAACAATGAAAACAAAATCTAATCCGCTCATTAAGTTCATAGCTCCTCTAGGTTGTAAAGAAATTAGCCACACATGGCTAGATTAAAATCCATCGAAGCAACACAAGGTTCAAAATCATACTGAAAATCAAAGGGAAAGGGAATAGGAACAGAGTATTGAAATTAAGAACAAAAGTGTTCCCTTTAATTCAATTGATGGTGAGCCACAGACGAAGAAGAGAAGTTGTCGACTGTGTTCTTCATCGCCTCCACAGTCCTTCCATGGAGATGATGAAGAGAACCGAAACGCTCAGCCGCTACTCCTCTGCTTCTTCGTTTCTCTACCTTACGTCTTTTTTGCTTCATATATATAACCTAAATATAATTTAAGCCGTGGGTCACTGATTCTCCTTTTCTCATTAAAAAGATATCTTATATCTTATAATCTCTTCCACCAGATCACACAATTGATTTTGTTTCTATTATTCTTGCATGGACCATAGAAGTTTGGCTGATTACATATCCTTTTAATTGCTTTTTCTACTTCTTTCGAAATCAGCTAATATTTCCTGCAAAATATAATAGGAAATAAGTAGATTTATATCGAAATATCTTTTTATCCTATAAGGATAGTAAAGTATATAAAAGATAATTAAATAGATATATAATATTAAGGGTTAAGGAGCGATTTGGCCAACAAACTATTGGCTCAGGAGCGTCCAACACAATTAACTTTTAAGTAGGACCAAAAATATCAACAAACTTTTAAAATTGTGCACCTAGCACAATAAACTTTTAAAAATGTGATCAGCCCTTGACAATTAGAAAAAGATAACGTTTGTTATCTAAGGTGCAATTAGTAACGAACTTTTACTCCAGGAGGCGTCCTAAAGACATAAAACTTTTACTTAGGAGCGTCCCAACACAAAATTCTAAATTTCACTAAATTAAATAAAATTTTTTTCTCAATTGTCATTATTCAAAACTACTTGTATAAATATTTATGAACAAAAATTACTCATTTTTAAAATAAACAAAACTTTTCATTAAAAACATAATTATATGATTTAAATAAAACTCAAGGCATTTTATAATTTATTATATATATTAAACAAAAACAATTATATGATTTATTTCTATTTTAAAAGAAATTTATGTGATTTAATTAATTCATTTAATGTTAATAAAATTTAAAAAGTCTATTATATCCGGAAAGAAATGAAATGCATTTAATTTTTATTTTTATAAAAAGAGCTTAATGATATCAACGTTGATCTTAATAATATAAATCTAGCAACTAATGATGTTATAATTTATATGGATATGAGTATTGTTGGGGGAAAAAAAGATAACCTAAAAAAATTAAAAGTTTGTTGGTCAAATTGCTCCTTAACCAATTTTTAAATTGTCCTTAATTAAACCTCTTAAGTTATCTTTTTTTTTTCAACAAGTCTCATATTCATATAATCACTAAATCATTTAATTAACAAATATATCATCAAGTTGCCAAATTTATATTATTAAGTATCAACGTTAATATCCATTAAGCTCTTTTTTATAAAAATAAAAATTAAACTCATTTCATTTCTTTCAGGATATAATATATTTTTTAAATTTTTTATCATTAAACGAATTAATTAAATCACATAAATTTCTTCTAAAATAAAAATAAAATATTTTTTGTTTTTTTAACATATATAATAAATTATAAAACACCTTGAGTTTTATTTAAATCATATAATTATGTTTTTAATGAAAAGTTTTGTTTATTTTAGCAAATGAGTAATTTTTGTCCATAGATAACTATACAAGTAGTTTTGAATCATGGCAATTGAGAAAAAAATTATTTAATTTTGTGAAATTTAGAATTTTGTCTTTGGGATATTTCATGAGTAAAAGTTTTTATGCTAAAGTGCTTACGGAGTAAAAGTTTGTTCATTGTAATCTCGCACCTTAGAATGACGTTATCTTTTTCTAACAACGTTGTCCGATCGCAGCATTTTTAAAAGTTTATTGTGTTGGGTGCACATTTTTAAAAGTTTGTTGGTATTTTTGGTTCACTTAAAAGTTAATTGTGCTGAACGCTTCTGAGCTAATAGTTTGTAGGTCAAATCGCTCCTTAACCCTAATATTAATAAATCCAACTAATTATATCCTAAAATATATACATATTTAATTATAAAATATATACTTATCAAACACCTAAAGATTAATTTTCTAGCATCTGCATGATTTCCAAAGTCTTTCATCCTGTCACACATGAATAGTCTGCAGTAATACTCTTATGAAACACTACTGCCAGCTCTTTGAAATCTTCTTTTCTTTTTTTTGCCTTGTGCAATATTTTTCATTGTATGCTTATTGCCAAATATGCTTTAGAGGTCACAATGGTCCTGTGTTGTCCCTATCAAATAAAATATTGGGAGAGGATAATATCAAAGTATTGGCAAGTGGAGGGGATGATGGTACTGTGCGCCTTTGGTCTCTTAGCTCAAGTGGAAAACGAGGGCAGAATGCTTTAAAGGCTACACTCTATGGACATGAGAAGCCTGTAAATTTTATAGTCGTTGCTAGGTATGAAAGTAAATTTTTTCGGCTTTACTTCCTCCCACACAAAGATTTTATGATTATATTGTTTATATATTTTTTGTAATCATTCATGGAGGATAAATTGAATGTATTTGATTTTCTTAACTTGAGCTTTTAAACTTGGCTAGCTAGGTCTTGATCAGGGAGGCAATCTGTGCACTCTAATATGTGATTAACCTCTGTTATTCTAATTCTTAAAGTTGGATAAATCCCCTTTGAAATAGAGTCATTGTATTTATGTCTGTTTATGAATATATTTGTGAGGTTGGTTTCAACGGAATGGTTTTGAGGTTTTTCATATTTCCCTACTTGTATGTTATGTCTTCTGGCATATTTGTGTACGGATATGCATTGGTTGATACTCTAATTGAATCTTTCAGTAGGGATGTTGGCTGATCACTTATTAGAACTATTTAGGTTGAAATATATTTTATAGAATTTATCTATTTAAATAGTTTTAGCAAATTATTCAGATTTTATTTGAACCAAAAGAAGTGGCGTTTTAAGATTTCAAACTCCCAGCAAATTGTTATATTGCATTTTTGTAAATTCACTTTTTCTTTCGTATCTATGAAATCACCCCAACTTTTGATGAATCTCATGTAAAATAATTAAGATTCAAATGTGTACAAAGAGATATTTAGAAATGTTAATCGATTAGAAGACATTATTATTTAACATTGTTGAGATTTCATTTGTACTATGTACTATGAATCGATTGGAAAATATTGTTGTTTACCATTGTTGAAGTTTCATTATAATATGTAATCATTCATTGGTGGTGATGTTTTAATGTTTCTTAAAGGCAAGAAAGTTGCATAACTTAGGAAGCAAAATATGTTTGAGTAATCCGTCAAATACTATCAACCCATGTACAAGCTCGTTGATGAATATACTGGAAAAAGGCTTTGAGGCATGAATTATCATTTTGTTTTTGTTTTTTAAAAGCAATTCTCAACCTATTGGAAATTGCAACATTCTTTCATGATAAAACAAATCTTTCCTAGAATGTGATATACTTATAATTCTCTTGACATTCTTGTACAAGGGAAGATAATGACACACACGTTTATTGAGAGTCCTTTTAAATGGTCATAACCTCTGAAGCACGGACACGCTCATTTTGGAGAAATCTGCGTGTCGGACGAGTGTCAGACTCCAACATGCGTGTGAGACGTGGTCAACACGCTCCGACACGTTGATCGGTTCGACATGCGTATTTAATCGATTCGGACACGGTCAAGGGGCAATCTTGGGGGAAAAAGGCAAGTAAACATGCCTGGATCATGAAAATGCAGAGAAAAGATAGAGATAGATTTTAGATTGTGTTTACGGGCCTTTTATCTCCTTCTGAACCGTTCCCTTTGGATCGTGAGTCATGTTTTTGGTAGATTTGAGAGTTCAGATCGTGTAGTCCTGTTCCCTTCGCCCCTGTTCCATTTTCTCTCCTTTTAGATCTGGCAATTTTCTCTGTGCGTGCGTCCTTGGCTCTGTCATTCCCTTTTCTCTCCTCAGATCTAAACCTGAGCTTCGTTTGCCTTCAATAGCCTTCAATCCACAAGAATCGACGATAGGTATGAACCTCTGTCTCTGTGCTTGGTTGTTGCGTCTTTGACTGTGACACGCTGTTAGGTACGAAAGCTATATCTTTTTTTGCTAAGAATCGACTTTGGTTACCACAATGGCAACGTAACTAAGAACGTTATATCAGCAGTTTTTAATACATTTACTAGCAGTTTTCACTTTTCACTGACGTTGGATACTCATTTTCCTACAAAACAACTCTCACAAACAATTTTCTTGAATTGTGTCTTTTTCAACCTATTGATTGTCTCCTCACATATCAATAAAAGTACTGTATTTGAGAGACTACGAGACAAGACTTCAAAATGATTATTTAATTTTTAAAGCATTGTTAGTTTTGTTATTGAAAGCACCCACATGTTTGGTTTCGTCTTCTTGAGTCCTATTTTTTAGTGTTAGTGCGGCTGTGACCTTGTTGCATTTTTATTTTTTTTTTAGTGTTATTGCGTCTTTGACTGTGACACTGGGTTGCATTTTTAGTGTTAGTTTTGTTAGTATTTAGTAACTAGTAACGTATGTTGTGTTTGTAATTAGTTGAGTAAAAAAACATATATTAGGACTAGGAGGCAGAGACCTTAATAATTTTTTTGATTAATTTTGTTTTTGTTTGACTTATTTATAGTATGGATCATTTAAGTTCTGCCAGTGCTAGTAGTCCTATTGCTCTCAGTGCTTTTGTTAGTGCTAGTAGTAGTGTTATTGCCAGTGAATTACTGAGTAAACCATTATGGAAATATGTTACCAAATTAGATGGTGGAGTGGAAGCAGAAGGAATTTGTCTTGGACATACAACTTCTGTAAGAAAAAGATTATAAAAGTTCGTATACTAGAGTGAAGGCTCATTTGTTGAAATTATTAGGCAAAGGAATTGCAAAATGTTTATTAGTGCAAAATAGAGACGTGTTAGAGATGGAGAAATTGGAACAAGAAGCTACTCAAAGAATACAATCTAATAAACCTAGAAATATACCTTTACCCCCTTCTCTTCTAGCTTTTCCGCTGACTCAAAAAAAGAAGACCTAAGAGTCCTCTTAAGATGGCATTCAATGTTGGGGAGTGAGAATAATTAAATCATCTTATTGCTAGAATTTTTTATTCAACAGGATTGTCATTCAATTTGGCGAAGAACCCATACTTCCAAGCTTCATATACTTTTGCAACAAATCATAATATTGCAGGTTATTTGCCACCAAGCTATAATACGTTATGAACCACTCTGTTGTAACGGGAGAAAAAAATGTTGATAGGTTGTGTGAACCTATTTGAGAGTATTGAACTCATAAGGGTTGAGTATTGTAAGTGATGGGTGGAGTGATTCATAAAAGAGGTCACTCATTAATTTCATGGCAGTATTTGATGGTAGAGCAATGTTTTTAAAATCAGTTGGTTGCTTGAGAGAGATTAAAGATAAAAATTTCATTTTCAAGTTGTTAAAGGAAGTTATTCAAAAAGTAGGAGAGGCGAATGTGGTTCAAGTAATCATAGATAATGTTGTAAATTGTAAGGGAGCAGTGCAACTAATTGAGCAGGAATTTCCATCTATTACCTGAACACCATGTATTGTTCACACATTGAATTTGGTTGTGAAAGATATTTGTGCTGCAAACAATGTGGAGAACAATTAAATAGCATATGAGGAATGCAGTTGGATTTATGATATTGTAGGAGATGTTGCTCAAATAAAGCATTTCATTATGAATCATTCTATGAGATTATCCTACCTCTACCTTCACTCCACCATCATCGTTGCCTTTGCTTCACAGAGAAAGAGAGATCTCATTCGAGAGTTTCCATAGCGACGGGAAGAGGAAGAGAGGGTGAGGAGAGAGAAAGAGAAAGAAAGGGCATAATGATAAATTCATCACCATTTGAAAATCCTAATTTGATCTTTGTCATTAATGTCCTTTACATATGTTAACAGACTTTTGGGGATTTTGATATTTCATATGGTATTTATATGTTATTCTCCCTAACATTATTACCTTACCTTGTTTTCTTAAGATTTTTTTAGTTCTGTTGTTGGTGTTATAACTTATAACTATATGTAATATGTAAGCCTCAAATTTATTTAATTTCATTTTGTCTTGCATAAAATAAAATAAAAAATCTCATAATTATGATCCAAACACCAATCATATATCTAATAATATTATTGTTGAATTAACACATTGATGAATTTAATGGAAAAAGGCTTTGAGGCATGGATTATCAACTTTTGTTTTGTCTTTCTAAAAGCGACTCTCAATCTATTGGAAATTACAACATTCTTTCTTGATAAAAATAAATCTGTCCTACTAGAATATAGTCATATACTTATAGTTCCCTTGACATTCTCCACACAAGAGAAGACAGTTATACACTCGTTTACTATGAGTCCTTTTAAATGGTTATAACCTACATGCATATAAATATTTCTTGATCTAATACCAGTTTAACAATTTATTCATTAATGATGCACTAGTTTTATCTATTTGCCTTCTAAAACTCAAATCCTAAAATGAGTAAGAGCAGAAGTCCCATCCAACCCTTTTGCATTAAAGTAAGCTACGTACTCTGCAACTGTGGTTTCCCTATACTTTGGAGGGTTCTCTTCAGATAATAGTTCCTTCATAGGTCCAAATGGTTTTGGTGCTGCCTTCAAGCCAGCGCTAAAAAAACTAGCAACAGATATTCTTGGACCCTCAAGATTAGCCAATACTTTGTGTTCTACACTCTTGAATTTGTCATTTGTTATAAGCTGCAGTTGAAGAAAACTATCTATTACCTTGACAAATAATAGTTGCAAGAAAAACAAAGAAAGGCATGAAAGAGAAGAGAAAGCTTGCCTGCAACAGGTCACCAATGTTAACAACTAAAGCTCCAGGGACTGGTGGAATATTAATCCAAGTGTTATCATAAAGAGCCTGAAGGCTACCTATATGATCTTGGAGAAGTATTGTGAGAAAGTTATTATCAGAGTGCTTAGTGGTTCCCAAGGTGAGGTCTGGTTCAGGACAAGCAGGGTAATAATGGCCAAGAGCTAAAAGCCCCTCAACACAACCCATGTCTTTCAAATGATTTGGATTTAAACCAAGAGCTTCTGATAATAACTCAAACAACAATGTTCCCAATTTCAATATGTGTTTCCCGTATTCTAGCAGTATATCCCTGCAAGTAGATGCAAAAAATAAACCACAAAAGAAAGACTTCAAATACAATATCTTAACCTTCAACTATATATGCAGCAAACTAGAATTCTTCAATTATATATGAACTAATTTGACTAAAACCGATGAAACCACCTGCATATTTCTGGCAGATCTTCCGGTGTTGGAGGATTAGGAGCAATGTAATACAGAAAAGTATCCCTCCAGTTCAAAGCTGGTGAACTGTAAAGATCAAAGTTGCTATTATACACAAAAGGTTTCATTTGATCACGCGTGTATAGTTCCTTTTTAACCTCTAAATCTTGCTCATGGAACATTCGCACTCCATCTATAATCTGATCTAGAACATGCAGAGGAATACCATGATTGACCACCTGAAAGAAACCCCATGCCTCTGAAGCTTCCCTAATTCTTTCAACAATTACTTGGCGCCTGCTGGGCGCTTTATCAACATCAGTGAGGTCTATAACCGGAATAACATGCTTTGTGTCTCCCAAATTTGAAGCTTGTTCAGATTGATGAAGAGGATGATGGAACAAAGGAGGAATTTTGGTCACTCCTGCATCAACTAGACCCTTGACACCAGCTTTTGTGTCATCAAATGCTTTGCGCTCACTGTGTTCCTCGGGTCCTGATTTCCATGTGATTCCCATTTTGCTTATATTTATACAGGTGCCCGAGATACAAGATACCGTAGAAATAAATCAAGCAAGTTAAAGCAGACAAAAACCACAAATAAATAAATAAATCATCTTCTTGTTTGGGAAACTCATAATAGAAGTTCAAGCAGAAGGAAAGGTTGGGCATGGTATATATAGAGGAGCTTATGGTTTTTGAGCTCAGAAGCTTGAAAGTATAGGTGAGGTTAAACCCCTTTTGAAGAGAAACCAAAACCAGTGAAGCATAGGAGAAAAAACAAAAAGATTAGAGGGCAGATTAGAGACACACCTGAAATTCCAGCGGTGTAGTGGCCTCACTTCACTTATCTTCCTTGGCCACAACAGATCATGAAGAAAAAGAAGCAAGCAAGCAAGAAAGTTTGGTTGTGATAGATATGGCCGCTGCGATTTGAGATTGAAGCTAAGTCAGAAAAAGAAGCAAGCAAGTAAGCGGTGTGTGGCCTCACTTCACTTATCTTCACTCCTTACTTAATTCCTGCGGCGGGGAGGCCCCACGCTTAAAAATAAGAAGAAATGATAGATTGTGACAAAATACCTTTTTTTCTTCTTCTTTTTTGACAAACACACCCACACACACACGCAAGGCCAGGGAAAACTAGTGCGTTTCTTTATAACTAACAAAAACTACCAGTCTTTCCTGTGGCATTCTGGTGTGTTCTTAATGAACATTCCCATAATGCCACTCCAATATTCATAAAGGAGGGGCTTGTTATTATATTTCCTTTGCAAATTCAGATATTTATTTATTCGAGTGATCGTCTCTTTGTAATAAAACTTAGGGTTAAAAAGCGAAAATACACACGAGCTTTTTCCCCAAAGACTACGAAGCTTTTTCTAGAAAGAAAGTACACACGAGGTTACGTTTTGAGCAAAAATACCACAGCGGTTAATTGACCGTCAACTTGGATGGACGACGTGACGTGGATTTAGGCGACAAACTAATTTGGACG
The DNA here is from genome assembly GCA_019022615.1 of Acacia melanoxylon. Taxonomy (NCBI): domain Eukaryota; kingdom Viridiplantae; phylum Streptophyta; class Magnoliopsida; order Fabales; family Fabaceae; genus Acacia; species Acacia melanoxylon. The sequence goes on from JAFJYJ010000011.1 coordinate 11,970,058, forward strand.
GACTAGGAATAAAAAAAATTAAGAAAACTAGAAAAAAAATCACAAAATTAGAAAAAAAATAAAAAAAAAATAGAAAAAAAAAATCAAAAAAATTAGAAATTTTTTTTTTTCAAAAAATTAGGAAAAAAATTCAAATAACTAGAAATAATTAGAAAAAAAATTCAAAGAAATAGGAAAAAAAAATACCCCGTCGGTGGGCCCCACCACCGTCAACCGTCACGGCCACATGGTCGATCGGCCGGTAGCCGCCACTGGCGCGCGTCGGATAACCAACTCGCGGTGGAGGAGGAGTTGTATATACACGGCCGGTGCGGTTGTTGAAGATCACTAGAGTAAGTTGTTCATTGAAAAATAATAATAATTAATTAATTAAGATAATCTTCTTGTCAATTCTCTCTACAGAGATAAATCTAATCCCGATGTGTGAAGTCGACTAAGAAGCTGGATAAGGAAAATTTTAAACTTGATTAATTCTATCACAAAATTTAACAATTGTTTAACTTTAAACCTATTTAACTATACATTTTTTTCAAAAAAATTAATTATCTACATAATAATAAATGAAGAGTAAAAATATTCATATGAAAATTTAATGTCGTGAAAGACTAAAAATACATTCTTTTCCCCTTCGAATAGGAAGACACGAGTAAAATGATAAAGATATTATTGGAAATAATAAGTATATTAATATAAGAATTTAAGTATATATTTTTGTCCATTTGAAATTTACATAAAGATTAAAATATTAACATAAATGTTCTAAAATGAATCAATATATAATTTAATATAATTTTTTTAATATAAAAAAAGTACACATTTCAAAACGTTATCAATAATGCAACTTGATCCCTTCATCTTACGGCCGACGGTAGGGTGGCTGGTGGTGGGGCCCACTAGCACGGTATTTGAATTTTTCCTAATTTTTTCTAATTTTTTTCTAATTGTTTTAAATTTTTTGAGTTTTTTCCTAATTTTTTGAATTCTTTTAATTTTTTCCTAATTTTTTTAATTTTTTTTCTAATTTTTTTATTCCTAGTTAACGTCCAAATCAATTTGTCGGTCCAAATCAAAGCCGCCACGCGTCGTCCATCCAAATTGACGGTCAACTAACCGCGCGTGGTATTTTTTTTGCTCCTAAAACGTAACCTCGTGTGTCTTTTCTTCCAAAAAAACTCGTGGTCTTTGCGCTCCTGAGGAAAAAGCTCGTGTGTATTTTCGCCTCCTTAACCCTAAGACTTATAATTTTTAGCAATTACATTTATTTCTTAAGACCTCATATTGATTTTTCCTAAAATGTATGAATAACTCACATCATACTATCTTCACTCCTTAATTTAAAATCAACTCAAAGCTAGATCTGATCTTAAATTTCATCGTGAATCACAATTATTCAACGACTCATCTTTTGTTATTAAAGATGCCTTCTTTGTCTAATTCCTTGACTTGCTGAGTTAATGTTATGAAATTAGAGTATGCCACAGGGGTTCTTATTTAGAATAATTCTTATGGAGAAATCAAAATCAAACACTAGTAGGTAATGATTTCCTTTCCATTCTGGTATGATAGAAACTGGCTTCAAGCTGCCTCTCTCTGTTTATCGTGCCAAGAAATGTTTCATTCATATATCAACTCAATCCTCTCATTCGCTGACTATCACTTGACATAAAATACTGGCTTCACTTTATGATTTATCTTTCATCAGTGTTAAGATGATTATTATTTTGCCTTGTTTTCTTTCGTATTTCAGTTCCTTTATTGGTGTTCTAACCAATGTAGTATGTTAACCTCAAATTTATTCAATTTCATTTGTCTTGAATAAAAAAATTCACACAATTATTATCTAAACACCAATCATATATTTACTAATATTATTGTTGAAATAATACATAAACTGTTATGAATATATTAATTATGTGGATGTCCATTGACTCTTGATCCTCAATATTATTTGTATACGGATTCACTATTCATACGGAGTTACTATTCATGTATACGTATTTACTGTTCACTATTCACATACGGGTACTGTTCATGTGGGGTCCACGCGAATTCTCAACTTCTCCAGAATGCACGGCGGCGCAGACAAGGTTGAAGAATTTTGTGACTTTGGGGAAAATTACAGCTTATGGCCCAAGGAGGAAATTACACTTAAAGACCCAAATTATTTCCTATATATATGTAAGCTTGGACGCTGAAGTGGTAGAAGCAGAAGAAGAAGTGATGATGATAAGATGAGAGAATAGAAAGAGAGGGAAGACTACGGTGGGAGATCTATATGAGAGAGTTATTGTTGTGATATACATATATAATTAGAAAGACTCTCTACTTTCTTCTCCAATTTCTTCAATCTTTTATCTTATATTTTCTTTAGTTTTATAACACGTTATCAGCACGAGAGCTCTAAGAGAGATATGATTTTCTCATCTTCTTCTAAATGTTCATTATATCAATCTGGGATAATCTTAACCACTATATGGAATTATAGATATACTTTTACCGATTGTTTTGAACATCGGGTTCCATGGTTAAGATTGGAGATTATTTACTATTCATTTTTTATCCAATTATTTTACATAATATTTTATTCTTATGCACAATATATATAATGTTGTTACCTCCTATATGGATGGTTCTTCTTCCAAAGTTTAATTTTATTGCTAACATTTTATTGTTGTTTTAATTTGACTTTTACATGGATGGTTCTACCTCCTACATTTATGTTTAAGCATTTACTTTTATGCTAGCATTTATTTATTATTATATGTTTAAGTATTTACCCTTATGCTAGCATTTAGTTTTTATTATTTAATATTTAATTTATTTGTCATTTTATAATTTGTTAATTTAACTTTTACATGGATGGTTCTACCTCCTACATGGAAATCTTGGTTACTAACTTTAACATAACATTTATACTGTTATTATTGCTAACTTTAATATTATGTTATTCTATTCAAATTTCTATTAATATTATGGCTAGAAGCCATACATTGTTTTCCTATTATAAAAATATATGACCAGAAGTCATATCATTTTAACTTCTTAATTTTATGGCCAAAAGCCATATAAATTTAATTTCTTGGCTTTCGAAGCCATCAAGTTTTAATTCTTATTATACTTATTTTCTTTCGATTTTCCTATTATTAGTATTTCTATGATAATAATTATTTATCTCTTTTATTAGTTTGAATTATGATAAACTGGTTAATCACGGTGGAAATGTTAATATAGTAGGTACAAGTTGATAATTACAAGAGATGGTCCTTTCTATTAGCTTCCCAAAATAATACAATAAAATATTGGTTAGGTAATTCATTGTCAAAAAGTATATTAATAAAGGACAATAGCTTGCTTTATTATAAAAGAAGACGTGTGAGAGGATAGATTCATAGGATCCCAAACAATTATATGTGTGTGATATTATTATTTTAACATACAGTTAAAAAGAAAAGATGAAAGCTTTTGGGTTCATTTGGCTCTTATATTCAAACGAGTTTGGTGCGTTTATTTCCTTTCTATGTTTGTATCTTGACTCTGTGATGGAGCAAATTTATGCAGAGTGTTGAGCAGAGAATATGACATTTATTTTGAAGCTACAATGAAACAAATTAGCCTGAAGCTATGACATGACACAAATTGGCTTAGTCCTATGAGAAGATACAAATTTGTCTGAAGCAAAGTGATAATTTGGCACAAGTTACCATGAGACAAATTGGAGTAAAGCCAGATCCATAAAGTTGAATATTTGGCATCTAAACCCCAATTGTTCTTTAGAAAAATTAAAGGGATTTTATAACCATCGAGAAGATGGTTATTCTTTTAAAGTATTATTATAAATTAGTGTATCTAATTTGCTTCTGCAGTAGCAATATTGTGAAAGAGATTTTTCAGAAATATTCTAAATTAATTTCATGCAGCCAAACAAAACAATGAGTTACAAGAATTATGAATATTGTACTGGTTTAACTTCATTCCCAAAAGTGAATGAATTTAATTATGGCCATGGACATGTATATAAATATGATTTGGGTATGGTAATTGTTGTGATCATAATTGATTTAAATTCCCACCTAAAGTAGAAAAATTTTTATTAGAGGAACAAGATCTTGGTTTGACCTTTTTATTTGCCTAGAAATTAAAATATCTATGATTATTTAGAAGCAAATAAATTTGTCTTACATATTTTAATATTATTACTATTTGTATAGTAATGTATGGTGACGAGTAAAACGTATGGGTTGTTTTGAAAATTCTGCATGTGGGCCCCACTTATTAATATTATATTGTTATTACTATTTACGGGCACTATTCATGATAATGTCGTATAGTACTATTCATAAATACGACACTATTCATGAATACGGTATTTTTATGAATACTTTTTATCCGTGCTAGGTGCTTCAAAACCAAAATTTTCATGATAAAATTAGTATTTATTCCTTAATATTAAAGCCTTGAAGGCTTATGTTTTAAATATTGTATGACACAATAAGATTGTGGCAGTCTTAGAAAGGTATTGTCCAGAAGACAATAACTTACAGAGATTTATGTCAGAATAAGTATAAAGGCTAATAGTCCTGGAGGCTAATTAGTATATTTTCTAAGAGGCTAGTGTTCAGTTTTATTTGGCAGTATAAATTTGACAGAAGGCTCCGAAAGAGTTAATATTTTGTTACAAGTAACAAAATTATTCATTGATTATTCTACCAAGTATTAAAGAAACTAATTGAGTTTAATAGATATCTGCAGAAATAGATATTATATAGAAAATACATGCTTTTGTAAACCAGAAGTTTACACATAATATTATAAACCAGAAGTTTACAAATAATAATGCAAATTGGAAGTTTGCAGTAAACTAGAAGTTTACAGATAATCAATAGATTGGAATTGTAAACTAGAAGTTTACAAATGTAGCAAATCAAAAGGTTGCTAATACAAATCAAATTTTTACCAATGTAAACTAGAAGTTTACTACCAATGAAATATTCAAGAGGAAAAGAGCTACAGAGATTTATTGAAGGCAAGACTCAACATAAAGAATAAACCTACAAGGTAATACAACGTTTAAATTTGTTGTTATTATTATTATTTAAATTTATTATGATTATATATCATAAATTTATTGTCATGAAAATTTTCTCGCTAGAAAATTATCATATGTGTGACTTTGAATCTGTGTAATTCTAAGTTATTTTAACATGAATATCTTCACATGTGATAGACTGCATATATTTTATGCATATATAAATTAATTGAAGCATATTAGACTAGTGATGCAATGTTATATGTTTATTCCTAAAAAATTAACATAAATTTTTCCTTTCAAAATTTAAGATGCAATATTATATGTTTATTCTTGAAGAATTAACATAAATTCTTCCTTTCAAAGTTTAAAGAATTTGAAAGTGATTTTGAAATACAAATATAAAGAAAGTATGTTTATATAACTCACACTTGAGGGGGAGATTGCCAGAAAAACAAGTGTGAGTTAGAATACAAGTGTGAGCTAATATTTGAAAAGTTATATAGTTTTCACATAAAGTTTGATCTCCCAAAATACATGTCGGATTTAACTCGATATGTTATTGAAATTAAAAAAAAAATATGATTGTTTGAAATATATGTTACGAAGAAAGGAAGTTTCTGATCCAAATAAATGTATTGTTGGCATGACTTGTTTGATCATCCGAGTCATATAAGAACCAAAAGATTCTTCATACATAACCAACATATTGTTCAAAAATAATTATGTGCTGCTTGTTCTCAAATAAAAATGACTATGTGAATATCATAGGTCATGATTGGTAATGGATCTCGGAAATATATCAAACAGATTTATATGGGCCCATTACAACCGGAAGTTTGTAAGGATGCAACCTGAAGTTGCAATAATATTTGAATAAATTAAGCGCTATTTCAGATTATACGATCCGAGAAATCATGAACTAAAGCATCTATAAAGAATTTGGATTAATGCTTATGAGAACATAATACTATGTTGGTATATTTGATATTATATATTGCAACATTTATATTAGTCAACACAATTCTCCCCGTAAAATTGGTTTTTGGTCAGGAACCAGACAATTCCATCTGAAAAGTTTTTGAATGTGCAATGCTTATAAATCGACTACAATGCACATAGATGAATATAGAAAGAAAGTTGGGATAAATTTGTGTAAGGACCTCCTTCTTCTTGTTTGTCTCTAAATGGAACAAAATGATGTTTCTAAAGGTAACAAATGGATTTAGGAGACTTACACCTGCATGATTAGTCAATTATAATTTGACATTGTTTTCCCAACATGAGGGGGAGAAAATAGGCGGTTGGGTAAAGAAATTAGCTGGAATGAATTATCATTGGCTTATTTTGATCCTCGTACAAAATAATGTGAACTGGAAATTCAAAAGATAATTCATTTACAGAGTTTAGCTAATAAAATGCCAGAAGCATTTACTGACCCAAAGACAGTGACAAAGTCACATGTCCCAGCTGTTAATGCTCCTATTCGAATTAATGTCCCTGAAGGATAACCTATTATGAATGAATATATAACACGTCCGAGCGTGAAAGGTCCATCGGTTCCAAAGAAAATCCTCGAAAGAGAAAAGGAGCTAAGAATATAGATGATCAAGTTGAGAATAATTAAGATGAATTTGTAGCTCCAGAAGAGCCTTCTCCTGAAGAGATATTATCTCCAGTAGAGATATCTCCAGAAGAGAATGTTGTAGTCCCAGAAGAGACCCAGGTACCTGAAATATGTGAAAATAATGAGATCTCAATAAATTGTTATGAATAGAACCCGATGGGACCGAAATGAAGTCAACATTGACGACATCTTTGCTTATGATATAGCATATGATGTAATGAATAATGATGAGGATCATGAGCCACAATCCATTTGTGATTGCCAACAGTGAAAATATTGGCCCCTATGGAAAGATGTCATTATTGCAAAATTAAAATATTGGCAAAACGAAAAGTATTTGGACTTGCAATCCATACAACTGATGATGTAAGGCCGATGATGTAAAACCAGTTGGATACAAATAGGTCTTTGTACGAGAAGAAATGAAGAGGGTGAAATCAAGAGATATAAGGTACGTAATATAGTTCAAGGTTTTAAACAAAGACCTGATATTGATTTTGAAGAAATATATGTGGATGTAAATATTTTTGTTATTTGATAAGCCTAGCAGTATATGAAGGGCTTGGTTTGCATCTAGTGGATGTTGTAAATTGTAACTGTCTATTTATATGATTCACTTGATAGTGATATTTATATGAAAGTTCTGAAGAACTTATAGTGCCGGAAGCACATGTCCCCGAAGGACTTAATGTGCCAGAAGCACAAATCCCTGAAGGATTCAAGATGTTAGAAGCATCTAATTCAAGTTCTCAAAAACAATACTCAATTAAGTTAAATAAGTCCCTTGGCTTGAAGCTATTAGGGCACATGTGGTATAACCGTTTCAAAGAGTACCTGATGAAAAGAAGGGTACAAAAATAACCCAATATACCTATGCATCTTTATGAAAAGATCTATAAATGAATTTTCTATAATTGCCGTTTATGTTGATGATATCAACATCACTGTAACTCCTGAAGAGCTTCAAAAAGCAATTAATTTTTGAAGAACTACTTGTTCCAGAAGTACCATATATTAGTGCTATTGGAGTATTAATGTATCATGCTTATTAGCAAGATATAGTTCTTCACCAACATAAAGACAATGGAAGCAATGTTGACATCATAAAGAGAATGATTGATATTGTCATCAGGGGGAGTAAAACTGATGTCATCAAGAGGGGGAGTCGATACAAGTTGTACTTTTTTTCCTTATCTAGGTTTTGTCCCACATTTGGGTTTTCCTAGAAAGGTTTTTAATGAGGCAAAGCATTTGAAAATGTATCAATGAATGATGTACTCTTTTCTTTGGCTAGGTTTTTATCCCACCGGGTTTTTCCTAGTTAAAGTTTTTAATGAGGCACATTCATAAATGGACATCCAAGGGGGAGTGTTATGAATATATTAATTATGTGGATGTCCATTGACTCTTGATCCTCAATATTATTTGTATACGGATTCACTATTCATACGGAGTTATTATTCATGTATACGTATTTACTGTTCACTATTCACATACGGGTACTGTTCATGTGGGGTCCACGCGAATTCTCAACTTCTCCGGAATGCACGGCGGCGCGAGACAAGGTTGAAGAATTTTGTGACTTTGGGGAAAATTACAGCTTATGGCCCAAGGAGGAAATTACACTTAAAGACCCAAATTATTTCCTATATATATGTAAGCTTGGACGCTGAAGTGGTAGAAGCAGAAGAAGAAGTGATGATGATAAGATGAGAGAATAGAAAGAGAGGAAGACTCTGGTGGGAGATCTATATGAGAGAGTTATTGTTGTGATATACATATATAATTAGAAAGACTCTCTACTTTCTTCTCCAATTTCTTCAATCTTTTATCTTATATTTTCTTTAGTTTTATAACATAAACGAATATAAGGGAAAAAGCCTGTGAGGCATGAATGATCATTTTTTGTTTTTTTGAAGCGATTCTCAATCTATTGGAGATTTCAACATTCTTTCATGATAAAACAAATCTTTCCTAGAATGTGGTCATATACTTATAATTCTCTTCGCATTCTCCATACAAGAGAAGATAATTAATCATACACTCTGTTTATTGAGAGCCCTTTTAAATGATCTCATTCCAAGTTCAACAATTTATTTATTAATGATACAACACAAACTTTATCTATTTACCTTCTGGAACTCAAATCCTGAAATGAGGAAGAGCAGAAGTCCCATCCAACCCCTTTGCATTGAAGTAAGCTACGTACTCTGGAACAGTGGTTTCCCTATACTTTGGAGGGTTCTCTTCAGATAACAGCTCCTTTATGGGTCCATATGGCCTTGGTGATGACTTCACACCATGCCTAAAAAAGCTAGCAACAGAGATTCTTGGACCCTCAAGATTTGCCAATACTCTATGTTCTCCACTCTTGAATCTGTCATTTGTTATCAGCTGCAACACAAGGAAACTATCCATCACCAACAATTTCAAATATCATGTATACCTATTTTGCTACTCTAATGCATGGTTTCCTTCTAATTGACTTCACAAGAATATATACATATATAGATAGAGGGAGAGAGATTGCCTGAAAAAGATCGCCGAGGTTAACAACTAGAGCACCAGGAACAGGTGGAATATCAATCCATGTGTCCTGATAGAGAATCTGAAGGCCACCAACATGGTCCTGGAGAAGCACCGTGAGAAAATCATTATCAGAGTGCTTAGTGGTTCCAAAAGTGAGGTCTGGTTCAGGACAAGCTGGATAATAATGGCCAAAAATGGCCACTCCTTCATCACAACCAATGTCTTTCAAATGGTTAGGGTTCAGACCAAGAGCTTCTGATAGTAACTCAAATAGCGACAACCCCAATTTCATCACAAATTTTCCATATTCCAGTAGTATGTCTCTGCAGGTATAGATGCAAGAAATAAACCACACACGAAAAAAAGTAAATAAATCTCATAATCTTCAATTGTGTCGTATATTTTGTTATCTAGAATAGTTCAAAACTACCACTCTTTGAAAATGGATTTATAAATAGGACCAGAGTGTTAATTAAGAAGCTCATAATATAGTTATGGTATTCTAGAGTCTAGACAGTAGCATATATACCTGCATACTTCTGGCAGCTCTTCTGGTTTTGGGGTATTAGGAGCAATGTAACAACGAAAAGTATCCCTCCAATTCAGAGCTGTTGAACTACTGTACAGATCAAAGTTGCTATTGTAAACAAAAGTTTTCATTAGATCACGTGAGTATAGTTTCTTTTTGGCCTCCAAATCTTGCTCATGGAACCTTCTCACTCCATCTATAATCTCATCAAGAACATGCAGAGGAATACCATGATTGACCACCTGAAAAAAACCCCATGCCTCAGAAGCTTCCCTTACTCTTTCAACTATTTCTTGGCACTTGCCAGGCCCTTTATCAACATCAGAGAGGTCTATAACTGGAATAACATGCTTTGTGTCTCCCAGATTCGAAGGTTGTTCAGAGTGATGAAGAGGATGATGGAACAAAGGAGGAATTTTGGTGACTCCTGCATCAACCAGCCCCTTGACGCCAGCCTTTGTGTCATCAAATGCTTTGCGCTCACTCTCCTCAGATTCTGATTTCGTGACTCCCATTTTGCTTCTCTTTATATAAGTGCCTTAGATACAGAATAAATTAATCAAGCGAAATTATTATTATTATTTTTTACCAAACCAATATTGCTCAGTGATTGTTCCAAACTCTGTTTTCGCTTGACAAATTTTGTTATCTGATCAAGTACTAGAAAGACTCGGAAAATTGTGACATTCATATCACGTATTTTTGACAGGTGAAGTATAAAAGGCTACATATTCTGCATCAGTGGTTTGTCTATATTTCGGAGGTTACATACTTTAATGTCATCAAATGATGCTTTGAGCTTGCTCAATTTCTGATAAAAATCCATCACCTATTGCCATCAAAACTCCCAGAAGAAGACATAAAAGAGTGGCCAAAAGTGAAAAAAACGAAAAAGGTGAAATTACCGATCTAAAAGAAAATACAATGGTTAAGAAGAACTTTGAAGTGTGACTTTGACCTTGGAGTGAAGAGCACCAAGATCGTTTGACAAATCTGTCGTATTTTGTAATTCTGTATTTTCTGTGGAGTTCATGATAATCGGTGTGTGCTTGGTATTTTTTGTTCCTTGTTTTCCTGTGTTGATGATCTGATACTGTGTTACTTTGTTTGTAATTTTTGTATTTGGGTGCATGACGGATATGGGTTTGTCTGGAATCATCATTTCCCTTTTGAAGAGAGTTCTATCAGATTCCCATATTGCTTCTGTCTACAAAACGACCTTAGCGCATAAAAGATACTATACGTTAACTTCTTAACTATACACTCCAATATTGAATCATTTTTTACATGGTCCGGAAATTTTCTAAGGGAAACAAGCAACAAGGTCAGAGTGTTCATTGTAACATACCGATGGCATGGAATCCTAACGGTTGCTTCGTACTGACCCAGAAAGCATGATAGTTAAACAGAGGAACTTCTCTTTCAGGAACTCAAAAGCTTGACGTTAAACAAAACAACAAAGCCGCTTTTGAAGATCACTAAACGTTTTAAGATATAAACCAGAACCAACAGAACAACAACAACAGCAGAAAAAAGAAGATGATAAACCAGATGATTAGACCCACCTGAAATTCCAGCAGCGCACTGTAACACTTCACTTCATCTTCCTCATACTTCAACCCCCACAAGAGAAATTTGTGAAAGAATGAATTGCACCAAAATAGGCTGAGGCAAACAGCCCTAGCAAACCATGGAGCCGCCATAATGGACGAGTGATGTGCAAGATTTGAACACGTGGAAGGCTTTTGTCCAACCTAAAACACGTGGAAGTCTAATTGATTCGAACATTTTGGTTTGTTATTTGTGACTAGCAAAAAATAAGGGAGTTAAATTGATTTTCTTGGGAATAAAAAAAATATTACTTGAAATTTTTCTAATAAAATAATTAATAACTTATTTCATTATTGTTATTAATTTTATTATTATTGTTATAAATAAGATTTTTAAAATTTAAATGATATTTTTCTGTCTTTTTCCTTGTGAAAAGAAAATGAATACAAAAGGTATGAATCACTGAGACATTGATGAAAGGAACCAAGCATCGAGAATGACGGTGTTTGGAAGCTTTGAGGTCCCCCACTTATTGACAAATTTGGAAGGAATGTTTTCTGAAATCAAGTTTCTACATAAAAATAAAATAGGTGATAGAAACTTACATAAAAATAAAATAGGTGATAGAAACTTAAATTGCAGAAATTACACAAAACGTAAAATTTCTACCACTTAAAGTTATGATACAAAATTTTATATATGTGCATGTAAAAAACATAAATCACTACTTAAAATTCAATGAACAACTTTATAGTTAAAAAATATAAGTCACATGACTATATAAAATATAAGTTCAAAAACATAAAAAAAGTTTAATAACTCTTACAACCAAGTTCCAAAACATTTAACAATTCCTAAATTATATCAATTGATTCAAATCAAACACATCATCTTGCATTAGTTGTCTTCAATGTCCTCATCTCTTCCTTTTATAACAAGTTCATGCTCTTATAACTTGAAATGCAAAACTTGAAGGAAATGGAAATAGGGTTTTTCTTTATCTTTTTTTGTTTTTAAGTAAAAACGGTAAAAACTTTATGTTTTTATGCTAGATTTTTACTTATAACCATTTTTTAGTTATGTTTTAACACGTATCCCCTGGTGGAAGTACCTAATTTATCGGTCTCCACTAAATCGGGAATCAAGGCCGGTCCGGCCCTTGAACTAGGGCCTAACAACGCCGCCCCTACAAGACCCGGGGTAAGAAAAACATATGTTTTTCAAAGTTCCACCCAAGAGCACCAGGCCAAGACTTGGAAGTTACTATTCCAAATTTTAACTATTTTTCCCTTGCTTTTTTCAATGAAATATAATTAGTAAATTACAACAATTAAAATTCTAATTTATCAAATAAATGTTGTCAACATTAATATCTACACAACACACTAAATGAAATAAATAAACTCGATCCACTAATCCATAATCAAAAGTAAACTATCGTCCACAAGAACTCACACAAAGTATAACAAACTTACCACTAAGCAATATAAGTAAGATAACTATCATTTTTATCTTCTCACTACTATCATCAATTTTAAAGACATTTGATTGTATTTCACTTCAAATAGCAGCCTGCGCTTCATGGGTAAAAATATCTTCTCACATCATGAATACATTCATGACATTTATTTGCAACAAATATTAAATCAAATCATAAGATTAAAGTATAACTATTATGTATTTATAATTAAATAGATAAATAACTCTATAACAAATAAAAAATACATATAAATTAGTAAATTAAATGGTCAAATCAATATATATATATATATATATATATATATGGGCCATTTTATTAGGTCCCTTATACAGGGTGGCCTTGTAAGTCTAAGTTCATTTAAAAGCTCCAATTTACAATTGGCTCTTGAAGGATCAAGTCTTAAAAAGGCCGCCTGACAAACTCAATCCAATTACCTGACTCTAATGTCAACTCTCATTTAGGAAGCAAATCCACTTATTAGTCATTTTCTCACAGGTTGGCAATCACATCACACTCTATTTTGATATGCGCACTGTTCTTTTAGGCCAAATACCATTCTATTTTGGGAAAATTCATCTTAGGGCCCATATTAGAAAAAAAATGTTAAAAAAGATCCAAGAAAAAAGACATATTAAAAAAGACAGGGCGCTTTTCTAAGTATTATTTCATAAAACATTAACACTATATCAAAAAATAAATCAGTTTAATTAACAACTAAATCAATATCCGTTAACAACTAAATCATCGCATTAACAACATCCTAACAACTAAATCAGTTTCATTAACAACTATATCATTACCCGTTAACAACTATATCGGCCTCATTAACAACTAACGTTTATGAAATAATATCGAGAAAAGCCTTAGGGACCTTTTTTTTGACATGTCTTTTTTTTTGGGACCTTTTTTGACATTTTTTTTTTCTAATATGGGTCCAGAGATGGAATTTACCTTCTATTTTTATTGTTGAAGTTTGTTTCTGGGCCTGATGAGCCCGTGACAGGATATCAAACGGAATTGCAAAGTTCGAACTAGATAGTTTAAACTTTAAATAAGCGGAAGGCTCACGTCTTAATCTTATTATTTTTGCAAATTATAACTATATTGAGGATCAAACATTGGTATTTATAGACCGCTACTTCGCTGCGTCACATAATCAGATAGCGAGGGAATTGAAAATTTAAAAATATACCCAATGCAACAACCAGTTCATCTCAACTTCGGTGAAATTGAACTTTTTCATTGATCATTGAGAAGTGCATCTTAATGTCGGTGGTCTAACGGTAAAAGAAACACATTTAGGAACGTTTGATAACCTTAAACTCTAAAACCAGTGATATGATTCACATGTTAATGTATTGATGGGGAGGCAACAAGAGACGGAATTTATAAAACTGGAGATACATAATGGACCTAAAATTTAAGGCTGGTAAGAATACATTCACAAGCATCTATCAATAAACGGAAAGAACACTATGATTCAACAAACAAACAAACAAACAAATAAAATACAGAGAGGAAACAGGAGTGGTAAAATTGTTTTACAGCTCAGTAATTCCCTTTTTTTTTTTCTTTTTGGCTTCCTTTTCTTTTGGGAGCTAAAACTTGAGTCTTGGGATACAAGGAAACTATTAAGGCAGGAACTAATTCAAACAGTCTTATCTTTAGGAGCCTTCTTCCTCAGCTGCCGCCTAGGCATTGAATTCCTCATCCCTATATAGAAGAGCAATGCCCCAAACAATGCTAAACTCTGCAAATGCAACAACAATTTCTCAATGCAATTTCTGAATTTCCCATGAATTTTCTCAGTAAGAAAACATATAGCATTCAAGTGACTCTTTTACTCTCATAATTTTAAAAATAGACCTTATAACCAAACATTTTCTATGCCAATGCAAAAGCTGTTCACCGCAAGTATTCCAATGCATTTCATAAATGGCATAAGAAAACATGGAAGCAAGCCAGTTATTATCACTGGTCAGAATTGCAAATTATAAATTTAGACACCAACCTGGGTAAACCTGAGGAAATGCTCAGTAAATTCTTTCGTATCGATGTCGTAGTTGTAGAAGTCACATAACAAGGGAGTAAAAATTGCTTGATGCAACAGCTGGCCAAAAAAAGACATTTCAGCACAGTTTGGGCTTCTGATTGATAAGATAAACTTGTATAAGCAGTTTTTAGAGTGACAGGTAAAAGTGTAAAACAGACAACAGACCAGAAGATAAGCTCCAAGGGCGTTGCCAAAGATAAACAAAAGACCCCCAACTCCTTTCAGGAAAATTGAAACAGCGACTAAATCTCTAACCTGGTGGGGATGATCGCAAAGATAAGGATGAGTCCATAATGAAAAACCACTACCTATCATCTTAACTTCAGCTTGATAGATGTAAATGCATTTCTTACTGCAATTGTAGGCAATTTAAACCCAGTGTGAGTTGAGACATGATTTGAAAAGGTGTGGAATTTTGGTTCCAAGGCTTGTGCAGCTGGTCCACCATTCTGACCAAAGTCATTGAACCTACCAAAATGAAAAGGGAGAAAAATAACAAAAAACTTAAGTGTGGAAATAGATTTTTCAAAAAACCCAAGGATGATTTGACACGAAACAAGATAATGTTTCATAAACACGACTATGATTTTTCATTAACTTGGTAAAATAAACAAAAGGTGTTCTCAAACTGCAGCAGTGATCTGTTGCTTGTAGGTTTTAAACAGGGCAATGGATATCATTTGAAAGAGTAAAGCACCCAGCGGACAACTCAATGGGTATCTATGATAAAGCGAAGTTATATGAAATTAAAACAGTTGATGAAAAGAAACATTAACGTTTCAAATACAATTGGACATAACCACTGGACAACAACTCAATTACACATCAGTTACAATAGAAAAACAACACAACATACTTTAGTAAGATGGTAAGAAAACGACAAGTAAAAAAGGCACATATTATATAAGTTTGGGTTTTAATTTCAAAGTTCGGCGTAGTGAATAGAGAGGCATAGAAGTTTCACTGTGGAATGTATCCTAAATGAGCTAAAAGCCTTAGAAAAAAAGTTCAAAACTTACGTTGCCCATACACTTCCGCTCAAAGTTGTCATCTCACAATACATAATATAGGATACAAATCTCCAATTTCTTAATTTAACTTTATTTTTTAATATAGTTGTTATTATAAATTTTCTTTAGTACCTATTTAATTGAGTAATTTGCTATATCATTTTAATGTAGATATCGACCCAATCAAACTATTGAACCAAAAAATTTTCTTTCAGTGACCGGTCAAATTTTCATAAGATTGGGCGAAATAGTGTAGGAGAGAAGAGGCGTGGTGGAGCGAGTGAGAAAAGGTGTCCCATAAAATAATTTAAATCTTATAAGTATGACTGTTCTGAAAATATTTTATCAACAGCATGAGCATCCACCAAGCACGAACCAGAGTAAAGGATTTGAGACAACGAGAACGAAACACTGCGCCTATTGGCAAATAAAGCTACAGAGCTTTAAATATATAGTCAAAACACGGTACGATAAAAACACCATTTCCACGACACCCCTCCAATCCCAAGCATCAACCAACACCTAAAAATCACTGTTGATTCCTTTGCTTCAAAGGAATCAGTGTTGATGCTACCCCAGACCTTATGCACAGTTCTGACACAATGAACCCCAAAAGTTGAATTTGATTTACTTGATATGCAAGACACTAGTTCTTTCTTCTTTTTTAAACAAAAAGGTAACTAGATGAAACCATCTTTTCCAGACAATTTTCCTGGGAATCAAGCAAAGTAGCTACCACAGAGAGAACGAAGAGAAGAGGAGATCCGAAGAAAGCTTACTCTTGCCAAGCAGACACTATGAAGAGAGAAGCGAAGAGGACTCTGCCAACAAAGGAAGAGAAGGCCATGGATTGATGTTTAGAGCGAGATCAGAGGAAGGAGCCACAGGAAATTCAAAGTGAAAGAGCGTGACCCTTTTGAAAAGAAACAGGGGGAAACTGGATAAAAGCCAGAGACGACCGAGGACCGAGGCGATGAGGGCATGACAGGCGACGGCGTCGTTTAGCGAACCGCGAAGCAGGTGCGAGTATGGAATAACAAGTGTACTCGCTCCACATAGTCGACAATTATGGACCTAGAGGCAATTGTTGGCACGTGGCTTTCGACGAGAGCGAGTGTTTGGTCGTGAATCGTTATCTAGAACTAGCATGTATTTTTTTTTTTGGTCAAAAGAACTAGCATGTATGAAAAGATCAAGAATAGCAATATAAATAGAAATAATCTCAAATATATCTTCAGAGTTTGAAAAATAAGTAATGGTTTTTTTAATAAGAGAAATTCTTAGCTTCAAAGCTTGGACTAATAATTCATGACATAGAAGAGAATATTAAAAGAAGCTTAGCACATGATGAAGCGCATATTGACGTCAAAAGTTTGATACCAATAATTATTCTATTGGTGGTGATTAATGACAATTCTTCGAGTTTATCTGGCACTGATAAAGGAGATGAATCATATTTCTGCGTAAATCAGATGGATGCAGCATCCTTACGATTTTGTCACATATTATTTTTAATCTTAAATATAAAATATGGTGGACTTTTTTTTTTAGATAGATTAAGAAAATTTAAATAAGTTATTTTAAAATATTTATATTCATCGTTTTTCTCTAAACTAATTGATTTGGTTTATAAACTGATAAATCTAAAGTGGAGAAGACATTTATAAACAAAGAAATTAAGTGGCGGTGGATTGGATCTAAGAATATGGGAAGCACTTTTTGGTTACGAGGAATAACGACAGAGAATTGAACAATCTTTGCTTCGTGTGAATGTGAACCAGTTAATGAATTAGCATCAGTTTCAGAAGACTAAAACTGGATTGTCAGATGAGCCAGGGTGGAGATCCCTACTTCCACATGCATCTTAAAGAACAGCACACAAGTTACCACCTTTAAATACAAAAAATAAAACCTCAAGCATGTGGTATTTTGGAGTAATGAAAATATGAGAGAGAGATCTGAGTGGAAGAGAATATTGATTGTGCTCAAGTATGAATTATGAGTGAATCAGTATGTTTAGCGTGTTGTGACATGATCATGATTAGGATTATGGTAAGTAATAATAAGGCTTAATTAGAAGATTAGCTAATATAACATGGCAGGCACCATATCAGAGTGGCTGCTGATCAAACTCAATTATGGCAGACTAAATTATTGATATAATTATGTGTCAGTGTCAGGCATGCTTGTTTACTGCTTGTTTGGGTTGGTGTTCAAGAAGATGTTCACGTAAGTCGATATGAAAGTACTCTCACATACTTACCTTGTATACTGTAAATCACGTTGGAAAAATAGCTTTTACTTATTGTTGCCCAGCCCACCTTGTTGTTTTGTTCTTAACCATATATTTTCAGGCCAACTTTGTTTCAATGGTGAGGAGATCATTTCATATGATGTAAATTAGTTTTGCCTAACATGGTCAGAGTGCCTGCTATAGGTGTTTACTTTAGCTCATTCTAATGATTTTGCGCTGTATGAGTTAAATATGTTTTAAAAAAAAGAGTTTTATTTTGTAGAACGCTAAGGCTTTGTTTGGTTTGAAGAGAGGGGAGCTCCCCTCCCTAGTGTGAAAAGACATATATGACATTGATTTTAAATATTTATGCGAAAAAACAAGGCAAATCAGGGTTATATGTGACTTTTTACCCTAGGGAGGGAAGCTCCCCTCCCTTCAAACCAAACAGTCTAAAGTAATTATAAACTAGCATCTCAAATATCATACATACCAAGGGTGGATCTAGAAAATTATTGAAGGGGGCACCATTGGCGGGGAGATTCGATTTTTTTTTTTTAAGAAAGTTTTAAATGCTTTAAAAAACAAAAAAAAAATATAAATAAGAACAAAAATATCAAAAAAATATTCATGAAATCAAGTGAATACTGATGATGTAATTAGAGAGACAATTATTTTACAAATCTGTCATTTAGAAAAACAAGTCTAAGTGTTGTTAGAAATGCAGCTACATAAATTACAATGAAGGGTGAGCATGCAATAAGTTCAAGTACATATATTTTAATAAAAAAAGTATATTACAATAAAAATAATTATAATGTCATTCTTCTAGACCTTATTTTTTAGAATTCCATCACAATTACCTTATTATCAATGTTATCAAATACATTTTTTTTCAATATAAGGCACTAAACAATTATTCAACCATTCATTCCTCATCCGATTACGAAATGCAATATTGATATATTAAAGGTGAGCACTTAATTTAAGGGTGACAATTATTTAAATATGTATTATTATTTTTAAAAAATAAAAAATAAAAAAATCCAAATTCCTCAATTCAAGGGTGGGCACTTACCCCTAATCTAACACCTAAATCCCCCCTTGATACCTACCGATATGAGTTTCTTTCCTGATTTAAAAATGTGTCATGCACTTGCCCATTTTGCTCTCCATATGAAAAAGTAGTCAAAAACCACAAATATAACAAAGGAACTTTCAAAATTAAGTACTTTCATAATTAAGGGAAAATATTTTAAAACAAGAAATATGCTCTGGGCAGCCGGTTCGGATTCTCTCACATGCAATATTTCTCCTCATCTCTTATTCGCTTTACATCTTGGCATCTTGCTCATCCATTTGATTTAACTGCTTAGAAAAAGCCACATCAAAGTATTTTTTTTTAATATTAGTTAGTATCCTAAATTTTTTTTCAAGATCATGCAGTATTTTTTTTTAGTATTAGTCAGTATCTTAAAATATTTTTTTTAGTAAGTATCTTTTTAGTAGCCGTGAGTATCCTGAAGTATTTTTTTTTAGTACCAGTCAATATTCTAAAATATTTGTTCAAGATCATGAAGTATTTTTGTAGTCTGGGTCAAGATATCTTTCAAAATACTTTTTCAAGATCCTAAAATAATTTTTCAAGATTATGAAGTATTTTTAGGTTAGTCAAGATCCTAAAATATCTTTTTAGTATCAGTCAGTATCTTGAAGTATTTTTTTTAGTATCAATCAGTACCATAAAATATTTTTTAAAGATCCTAAAATAATTTTTGGGTCTTGAAAAATAATTTTAGAATTTTGAAAAAATATTTGAAGAGTCTTGATTGATATTAAAAAAGTATTTCGAGGATAAGATAGCCAGATTAATTCAAATTAATGGTTTAGATTAGATGAAGAGAGATATTAATGATCTAGATTGGATGAGGAGAGATTATAAAAAAATAGGTTAATGAGAGAATCTTATTTCCCTGGCAGCCTGCCAGCCTCGCTTAATTAAAAAAAAAAATAAAATACTACTAGTACATTTCAGAATTTCAATTTTAAAAATTGTCCGGCAGCCCCTTATAAATATATATATATATATTGATACTCTCTTTCCTCGAACTTTCCCTCCCTCTCCCCTTTCTTTACTTTGCTCTCGCGAGGTTCGTGTTCTGGAAGCTCAGATTCTCACCCGTCCACTCTGCACAAAGGGAGAGAAAATGGGGTTCTTCTCCTTTCTGGGTCGTGTCCTCTTTGCCTCCGTCTTCATCCTTTCCGCATGGCAGATGTGAGTCGATTTTCTTCATCTCTCGTTTTATACTTTTTTCCTTCGAACTAAAGCTTTTCCATCTTCATTGTGCTTCTGTTTTGCATATTTAAGTGTTCGGTTTCCTTTTGTTTTTCTATATTAAATGAACTTCCAAGGCTACTTCGTATCATGCGATTTAAATTTGCATACAGACACACGCCCCTGCGTTGTTTGGAGTTTGTTCAAATCAGCCGCGCTGCTTAATCTCTTAATATTAGTTGTTTATTGGTCGTGTTGACTTGATTTTTATAGTCTTTTTGATTTTCACCCTCGTGATCTTGATAGAATTCAGCACCAGGGCATTTTTATCGTAGATGAATATGAGAATTCAAATGCACTCTGAAATTTGAAATCTAAATTTGACGATTAAATATGGATCTAGCGTTGTTGTTCTTACACTTTTTTTCTTTCACTCCTATCTTGCACTGTTGAAGTAGAATTTACTGAAATTTATCAATTTTGCTCAAATAGCAAGACTTTGATTCCAAGTTAGCTAGTGGCCAGAAAATGATATAGATCAAATTCCTAAGTCACATGTCCACTAGCAACTAACTTTCAGTTCATTTGACTTCATGACCTCCTCTGTGTATTGACAATTTATCTGAAATACTGATTCATGATTTAAGTTGATAGTACATGTTGTCTTATTTGCATAGAGATCTGACTAAATGCATTTATTAAGTTGATAGTACATGTTGTCTTATTTGCATAGAGATCTGACTAAATGCATTTATTTATGAAATTATCCATCTATTTATTTATGTATGTTCTCAACCTGTTAATTTGGCGGGCAAGTAAAAAAAATAACTTGCGGGCCCTTTTAAGTGATGGCAGATTAAAATTTGAATATAATTAATTCAAAGTTGGCTCATTGGCTGCATGTGATTTTTCACCTAACATAATAGTGTACGATATAACTGCTCTAAACTTTGATGATCAAATTATTATCCCGCCAAACCTTTTTTGTCATAAATTCTTTCCTGGTTTGAGACTGCAAGAATGAATTGGTTGGTTTCCTGTAGTTGTTGCTACATAAAAATGCCAGGATCCAAGTACTAGTGATCCTGACCATTTTTGCAGACATGGATGTTCTGCTAAATTTTAGATATGACGCCTTCATTGTCTTGAGAACTTGCTACTCTATATTGAATTTTCCGCAGGTTATAATGCAGTTTTAGCTATAATATACAATATATAACATTTGTCTTTGAAATATTGCCTGTTGGTGAATCATCAGGTCATGATATATACAAGTGCTCATCTGATTCGTCAATGCATTCACAAAATTATACTCTGTGAAATGTTATTTATTCTACACTTGGCTGTGAACTGATTTTTGAAGTAGCGGAATATCTGTTTAGCTGACTGCCTCTATGTATCAAGCTAATATAGCTGGATAGCCAGTTAGTGAAAATACTAATGAATCAATATTATAATTATTTAGTACCTTTGCATTAACAAAGCTTGTATAAACTGCTAGGTATAATGAATTTGATGTCAATGGTGGACCTACTGCAACAGAATTGATTCCCAAGCTCACTGTTGTAAAGAAAAACTTATCCTCCAAGTTGGGGTTCGTGATTAGAGACATTGATGTAAGACCATTTCTTCTTTCATTGTCCTTGTAGTGGAAAAGGGTTTCAATTTTCACTTCTTTTTTAGTAGTTGCCTTTCTGATTGAGACATTAAATACAGGTTCGGCAGTTTGTTGCCACTGTCATATTTCTAAAGGGGGTTGGAGGTGTTCTCTTTGTGTTTGGAAGTTCATTTGGGTCTTTCCTTCTGGTAGGGTCTGGTCCTATAACTTAGGAGTGCTGTGAAATTCACCTTTTCAAGCCTCCATGAATCCAGATTGAAGATTTGTTCTTTTTGTTTGTAGTTATCGCAGCTGGCTCTCACCACTCCCCTTCGGTATGATTTCTATAACTACAGACCAAACACGCCTGAATACAGTCTACTGCTGAATGATTTCATGCAGGTTTGTGCTGGCAACTATTAATTTATGTATTTTTGAGTGATGATTCCTTCCTACATGATAAATAAGTTTTCTTTTTTGTGGCAGAGCGCGGCACTTTTTGGTGCATTACTGTTCTTTATGGGGATGAAGAACTCTATTCCCAGGAGACAACTCAAGAAGAAGGCCCCAAAAACGAAGGAAGTTTAAACATTTGAGGGAAAGATGTATTTATGTGTTTCCAAAGAAAAACTTGTAAAACAGATTGCTGAGTTGCAGCTTTAAATCTTTTACTGTCTTTGGTTTTCTTAGGCCTTTTCTTCTTCCGTCCTTCCTTGTTTTTTTCCACTTCTTCATTTAGGATTCTTTGGAGCAGTTAATTTGATATAAACATTTCTAGAGAGCATATTTACTTTGGCTGTTGAACATAATTTAATAGAGATGCTTTCAATTTTTCTTGCATTTTCTTTCAAATTATGTGTTTGCTTCATGGGCAATGTTGGCACATCATCAACGATATATTGGCTTGTATTTCTAAAAAAAATATTATTATGTTGACATGATCTATCTAATATATTATTGTATGTGTATTTACTTTATTCTTTGTATTCGGGTTAAAAAAAATTATCTTTGTATTACTTTTAAATCATAATTAATAAGAATCTCATGCTACAAAATTCAAAGGTGTTATGGAATAAAATATTAGGCCCATTCAAGGTGTGGTCCAACAAGAGGCAACCAATATTACACAGATGTGATGGCAGAACATTTGGGCTTGGAGGCACAAGAGGCCCAACAGTCCAAACCCTAACCCTAAGGTATCCACTATAAATAGATGGTAAACCCTAAAGGTACATAGACTCTAAGCTCTCTCTTATCTACAATTATGCCTACACTGTGCACACACACCACCCCTCTTAGGCGAAAGCCTTCATATCTGTGTGTACAGTGATCTCCCATCCTCATAGGTATCTCATCCATGGATACCTAGGAGAGAGCTATTTGATCCAATATAAACTTACTAGCCCACCTAGGGTTAGACATCTGTGTTCTTATGACAGAACATTGGCGCCGTCCGTGGGGAATCGATAAATTTTTTATTCCCGTGACCAAAGATGGTCAGCAGGAGGATGTTGGAGCGGAGGTGGTTCGAATTGGAGTTTCAATCGATGTTGGTTGAAGGAGAGGCTTGGCTTTTTGTAGAAGCTAAACCCTAACATCCCAACTTTTCAACACCATCGCCAAATCACCGTATCATTGCAAAGCTTCCTCCTGCAATCTTTATCTCCTATCTTCAAAATCCTTATTAATCTCGTCTGGAAAAAATTTCTTCACTCTAAGGCAACCAGATATGCTTACTGAATATGTTTCTTTTCAATTTGTGGAAGAAACAGATGTCTGTAACTCGTCATCTTACTACCGTCACTGATGCCGGGTTATATCTTCGATGAGAGGCCGGCCATCATGGGAGATCAGGAAAGACCGGTGGAGATGACGATAGTCCGAGAGCAAGATCGGCAACATGCAACCCGATGCTTTGCAGCCGAGGTACTTCACTTTGCAACCGAGGTACTTCACTTTGCGCCGAGGATATTCACCTATGCGGCCCGAGCGTGTATGTTGGGGGCGATGAAGTGCGAGATTATTGAAGCCGGCATGGTGACGGGCGAGATAACCGAATGTTATCCGTGGTTATGTCTCTTTGACCGACGCCCGCCTTGAAATGCCGGGGTACCTTGAATATTAGAACCAGTTCGGCCATGCTTTCATCAGTTCACCGCTAAACGTTTAATCTCGGATCGATCCACCAAGTGGTAGGCGATGTAATTTTCATTAGCTCGGGGCTAGAGTATCCGGTCGAACTTAGGCATTGAAGTCGGCAAAAAGAATCCGAGATGCTATTGCTGAGAAAAGACGAGCTTCTGGATAAATGTATTTATGTTCATCGGAAGCTACGTAGCGGCTTTTGCAGTATTGTGAAAGTTGGTTCTTGTTTCGGACCCCAGTTTATTTTATAGTCAAAATAATAGAAGGAAGAACTGAATGCCGAGGTCACTATCTTGAGTCCGAGATGCAGAGCAGCGACGAGCCCAGCTCCTGTTTCGACGTTGCATGGTTTCTGTCTGTAAAGATGAAAAGTTTCATGGAGGGACCCTTCTTCATGATGCTCCACTCCAGACTCAGGCTTCACTTGGCTTTAGTGGAAAAAGACGATGTCAGATTCCTTCCTCCTAAGTCCCGATGGAAGGCCAAGAGTCTTTTCCGAGAGGCTGGGGGAAGAAATGATCTGCGATGTCGATATATTATAGCCGAGGAGTATGACTCTCCAACGGTGCCGAGACTACGAGATGCCGACATATCGGCATTTGTTTGGGATATAATTATCCAAAGGCGCTAAGATCCGGGAGTGCCGAGATTCCAATCGCCGAGATGCATGCCGAGGTATTAGAGCCGGGCTACACTGCTGGGATACTATGCCGAGATTTCTTCCTCAATTTGGACGCCAAGGTAGTCCGGAATGGGGCAGAATCAAGGTTCAGGGTTACCTCAGATCAGAGTTACCTCGGATCTGAAGGTAGAATATCACCTAGAGGGGGGTGAATAGGTGATCTAAAAAAAAAAATTCTTTTATTTGTATGATCGGTAGACGATGGAAGCGGTAAAGAAGTAAAGATAATAGACACGAGAGAAGTTATCCTGGTTCGGTCTAACTCTTTGACCTACGTCCGGTCCCGGACACTCGAGATTTCCACTATCTCACAAATACAATTACACACTACGTAAACGAAGGATAATCCTTTCACTCTCGGACTCACTCCCCTTACAAGCCGTAATTAATGCACCCACACTCAAGATACCTCTATCTTGAGATTTTGAAGGATTAAGAGTAAATGATAAAGCTCTCTCACAGAGTAATTGAACTATGAACACTGAAGCTTAATGATATTTTAGAATACACAGAAAGTAGTTTCTATGAAAAGATGTTTCTGCGTCTGTGTGTATTCTTTTTCATTTGACGAATTCATATCTTCGGGTATTTATACTGATTAAAGTTGAGGACCGTTGAAGAATTTGAATATATCCGTTAAGTATTTGATGTATCCGCCTCGCCATGATCGATGTCTACGTTTGGTGGAGTTACTTTACAGATCATCGTTCTCGTCGTCTTGGAAGAAGATAAGCTTAGAATATTGTTTCGTGCCTTTTTGGTTATGGGCAATTAGATTCTATGTTGGCTCTGTCCAAAACAATTCTGCGCTTCAAAACTAAAGTATGATGTTAATCTATATGGAGATCTTCGCAACTCATTAAACACGTTAGTTAGAAGCATTTGAGAATAATAATGAGTATCATATAGGATTGAATAATATATCATAGAGAGTATGAAGATAGCAGAAGACAATTAAGTAGCGAGGGGTACCTTGCTCGAGCAACAATCAATGTGTGCTCGAGCACGCTTTGTATGCGATAGATCGGATGCGGAGTTGGCTCGGCGATGCTCGGGCAAGATAATATGCTTGCTCGGGCATGGTGCTCGAGCATGGGTAAAATCATGCTCGGGCGGGCTTCTTTACAAAGGCTTGGTAGTGCTGTTTCGATGTTGCTCGAGCATGGTGAAATTCTTGCTCGGGCAAGGCACAAGAGGTGGAGTGGAGAGAGCACAGCACATTGCTTGAGGCAATCCGAAAGTATGCTTTCGGAGAAAGCGTGTTTTGGCGATCTTTGCTCGAGCATGAAGAAAAGCTTGCTCGGGCAAGCTTCTTGAAGACCGTTGTCTCGAGGTGGTGCTCGGGCAAGTATTCTCCCGCTTGGGCATGGTGCTCGAGCATGATATTTGTCATGCTCGGGCAAGCTTCTACTTTATGACTTGAGAAGTGCCGCCACACGATGTTGCTCGAGCAAGCCGGTTTCCTTGCTTGGGCACGACTCGGCACGTGCGAGAACTAAGAAACAATGGACGTTGCTCGGGCAATGTTTTTCCTTTGCTCGAGCATGGTGCTCGAGCAAGCATTTTTTTATTTGCTTTCGGGCAAGACCTTCCGATTAAAGTTTGTGTTTTGCTTTTGTCTCGACGTTGCTCGGGCAAGAGATATTTCCGCTCGGGCAAGGTTCTCACGAATGGCCTTCTTTAACACGTATTGATGATGCTCGGGAAAATCTCAATTCTTTGCTTGGGCAATATCCTGGGGCTGCTTTCGAGCAAGGTAAGAACTTCATAAAAACGTTGAGAAGCTGATTATCATCAAAACATTGAGAGCTAACATTCTCCCCTTTTTGATGATGACAATTCAATGATTAGATTGAAAGGAAATATTCATAAGTTTTTGAAATGAGCAGGAGAAACAAATTGACATAGATAACATTTCGCTTAACATTTAAGAAGTTCATTACAAAAACAGAAGAAGTTCATTACAAAAACAGAAGAGCAGAAACAAAAAGCATATGTTAACCAAAATGGACATAAATCATAAATCTAATCTACTCGGCTACTCTCCCCTTTGTCATCGGTGAAAAGGGGACCCTCACGAAGGGGAAGGTGAAGGAGGAGAAGACTTGCTATCGGAAGAAAGCGAAATGGATGGCGGGAGGCACGGAGGGCGGGATCACGGGAGGTACTATGATAGTTTGGAGATGGAGTGAGATCCTCAATGGGTGGAGGAGAGGTAGTAGGCATGGCAGATGAAGAAGGTTGTGCAGATGGATTGAAAGAAGTACCAATGCTAGTCAAAAAGGCATTCACAACATCTTCAAGGTCCTGTTGCTTGTCATAGATTATTGAAAAGCTTTTGTTCATAGAGTCTTCCATTTCGGCCTTGAAGTCCTGTAAATCGGTATCCATATTCCGGCGAACATCACTCTTCAATTTAATCATATCATACGTAAAAAGCCTTGATCATCCGGGTGGAAAGCTTCCCGGAAAGCATCCAAAGATTGCATAACGGGGATTAAGGATTTACGACGTAAGCTTCGACCAAGGATTGGATAGCGGCTTGGGAAAAGGATGGAACAAAGGTAGAAGTTCCGGCCTTTGAAGACTCAACTTCATCGGGAGGTTCGAGTCGCCTTGGAAGCGAGATGGTTTGGAGAAGGCGGGATGAGAAGAAGAGGCTGGTGCTTTTCCTTTTCCTTTCTTGGAGGATACATCGTGAAAGAAATTTTCATGTTCTTCATATGTGATATACCAAATAGGGGAGGATATACTTCCTTATCTTCCGAAAGGTACCAAATATTATGTGCTTCCAAAATCCAAGATACCAAGGAAGGATAAGGGATGGTAGCTCGAAGCCTAGCCTTAGCTTCGATATGAAGGACATCATCTCCTCCAAAATCCATTTCCCGCATTTCTACGTTCCATAGCAATAAGAGATGCAAATCGCTCAAAGTCACGTCGAACAAAGTGGGTGAAGCTCGTCTTTCGAACTAAGCTCCGATCGTACACATACCAAAGGACCCTATATTCGTCTTTCATCATAGCCGGGGTCACATTAATCTTGGTTTTCCCTTCAATTGAGACATCTGGGAAGAGAATATGATGACACTCAATAGGAGAAAGCTTGGGAGGGTCTTCAGGAGCGTCGATGATGCCGAGGAGAGTGTTAAGATCCTGAGCAGTAAGTTTGATTGTTTTATCACGAATCTTGGTGACTAAAACATCCTCATCATCATTTTCTGTCTTTGCTTGTCGGTGCATGTTGTGATAAAATACTCGCACAACTTCAGGAGAAAAAGGCTTGCTAATTCCAAGCAGAGGCATAAATTGAAGCAACCAGTCAGTTAAATCCAGATTGCATTTCTCTTTGAATTTAGCCAAGTCGACATAAACTATTGGACGAGAAAGGTCTTTCTCCATAGTAATGAGAAAACATAGCATAATCATCAACTCGCAATATTGCCGTAAACATACCGGTGAAGGTTCAGCGGTTGTCCATCCGCAGCCGACTTGTCACAACTTCCTCCTTTTTGCTTCCGAAGCTTGCGTTTTGAGGGAAAAAGAAACTTTCTTCTTGCTATTTGAGGCCGAGATTTCCGATCGAAGGAAGGCTTAAGAATTGAAGGCCTATCCTCTTTACTTTTGGACCGAATCTCATCGATCGTTCTTTTGGAATTGACTGAGCGTGAAGATGACGGAGAAGGAGACCTCGGGCGTTTGCTTTTTCCAGAAGGAAGAGAACCAGTCTTGAGTCTAGTCGGTTGAGAACCCGGAATGACGAGGTTAGTTCTGGGTTTCTCAACCTCTTTTGATTTGGAGGTCGATTTTGACGATTTCGGACCGATTTGGGTTTGGAGGCTTTTGAAGATTTTTCGAAATAGCAACTTTGGGTCGATAGTACCGTGATTTCTTCGCGGGAGGTTGCTTGAAGGAGATTTATCTTGGAACCGGCCATCGATTCGAAAAGTGGGAAATTTCGAGAGAAGGAGTTCGATGGCGCGAAGGGGGATAATCGGTGAAAGTGAAGAGATTTGAGAAATTAATCGGTCAAAACGGTTTCTTTTAAGGGATCGAACAGTCGTAACGAGGGAATTTGGAAACGATTCACAAACGAGTGTAACGGAGTTGAGTGGATTTGAGAGAAAAGAAGTCTAGGGTTTTGACGGAGGGGAGAGGAGTAGCCGTGAAATGAAACGACACGCCCTTAAAAATGCTGGGGGCCGACGTTGCTCGAGCAACCCTTTTCTTTATGCTCGAGCACGGTTCGTGCTTGAGCGGACTTCAGTCGTGCTCAAGCATAAAACCACATTTAATTCTAATTAATTAATAGTAATAGGTAATAATACCACAATTAAATCTAACCTCCCATTAAGTGTGTACCGTGAACACTTAATTAAATTTTTTTTTGAAAAGATTGAACTCCATGAGAGGCGATTAGAAGTTCAACGATACGTGCTCGGCGAGACATTGGATTGTTGCTCGAGCATGTTCTTCATTTCTTTTGTGGCTTCCTCGGTTCCGTTGTTGCTTGGGCAAACCTCCGGTGTTGCTCGGGCAACAACCATTATTCTTTCAAAGTCGGGAAGGCGGACCCGCTATTGCTCGAGTAAACAGAGTCTACGTGCTCGAGCAACCTCCTTTCTTCTCATGCTTCCGGGTATTGCTTGGGCATACTTGGCAGGCATGCTCGATGAGGTAGCTCTTATTCAGGAATTCCCGCGATTGCTCGAGCACGCTTTGTATGTGTTCGAGCAAGCTGCTTTTACTCACAAATTCCATCAAGGTCTTCGCGTGGTTGCTTGAGCAAATATCAAAGGCACGCTCGAGCAAGGCTTACTCGTTACACTCGTTATAGTTCTCAAGAACAGAGTCCCGCAAAAACACAAACTAGAACCTCCGATGCTAAAGTTAGTCTATAATCATCAAAACACAATTAATTGGAGCTAGTATGACTTACAGTTCATTGGGATTCACCATTCCCAACTCCCTACGGATAAAATTGAACTGTTCTTTCGCCAGAGGCTTCGTGAAAATGTCAGCAAGTTGCAAGTGGGTAGGTATGAACATCACTTTAACATCTTTCTTTTGAACATGATCTCTGATAAAGTGATGTCTAACATCAATATGCTTGGTTCTTGTGTGTTGAACTGGATTCTTCGCTAAGCTTATTGTACTAGTGTTGTCACAGAGAATTGGAATCTCCTGTAGATGAATTCCCAAGTCTTGAAGTTGTTGCTTAAGCCCACGTAACCCGAGCACAGCAACTTGATGCAGCTACATATTCAGCTTCAGTTGAGGATACGGCCACGGTGGTTTGTTTCTTGCTGAACCATGATACAAGTGATCCTCCAAGAAATTCACACTGTCCACTAGTACTCTTTCTATCAGTCTTGTATCCAGCGTGATCAGAGTCTGAATATGCAACCAGAAATTCTTGTTGACCTTTCGGGAACCGAGACCCAATTCCTTTGTATCCGAAAGATATCGAAAGATTCTTTTGACATGTTCGGCATGCGATTCTTTAGGAGCGATGGAATCTTGCGCACATTCCTACACTAAACCGAATGTCGGGTTCTTTAGCAGTCAAATATAGTAAGGATCCAATCATTCCTCTATATTTGGTTATGTTGAAGTCTTTTCCTTTTTCCTCGTCGGCATCTAGAGAGGCAGTTGAGCTCATTGGAGTGTCGGCTCCATTACAATGTTCCATTCCAAATTTCTTGAGTAAATCACGGAGATACTTTGTTTGAGATATGAATATACCATCCTTCCGTTGTTTGACTTGCAGGCCCAGGAAGTAGTTCAACTCACCCATCATAGACATTTCGAATTCACCTTGCATTTTCTTGGAAAATTCCTCACAGAGAGAGTCTTTAGTAGCACCAAAAATGATATCATCGACATATATTTGCACAATTAAAGTCTCTTTAAGTTTGTTGGTTTTGATAAACAACGTTGTATCGCTTTACCTCGATAAAACCTTGGTCTAATAAGAAGTTACTTAATCTTTCGTACCAAGCTCTAGGAGCTTGTTTGAGACCATATAAGGCTTTCTTCAAACGATACACATGATCTCGGATGATGATGGTTTTCAAAACCAGGAGGTTGTTCAACATATACTTCCTCCGTATAAATCCATTTAGAAAAGCACTCTTAACATCCATTTGATAGAGTTTAAATCCTTTGATACACGCAAAGGCTAGGAGTACACGTATAGCTTCCAATCTAGCTACCGGAGCATACGTTTCCTCATAATCAATCCCTTCTTCCCGATTATAGCCTTTGGCAACCAGTCCCTAGCCTTGTTACGGACTATGATTGCTGATTCATCTCGTTTGTTCTTGAATACCCATTTAGTGCCAATGAATGGGATGGTCCTTAGGCCTAGGTACCAAGTCCCAAACTTGATTTCTATCAAATTGGTGTAACTCCTCTTGCATAGCTATCACCCAATCATTGTGCGAAAGGGCTTCATCTATTTTAGAAGGTTCTATATGTGATATAAAGGCGAGAAAAAGTTACTTCATTCAAGGTACTTGTTTCTAGTTCTTACACCTTGATTTAAATCACCTATTACTTGGTCAGGGGATGATTCCTAATGAACCTCCAAGCTCTAGGCCGAGATTGATCAGGATTTTCAAAGTTGTTTTGAGAATCGGGTTCGAAAACATCTTGAGAATTTTCAATAGAGGCGTAGTATTTTTAGAAAAGAATTGATTCTTAAAAACATTTTCCTCATCATCATCCGAGGTTTATCTAATTTAAATTCACAGAACACAACATGTATTGATTCTTCAACTATGCGAGTTCGTTTGTTAAAAACTCGTATGCCTTACTCCTATTTGAATATCCAAGAAAAATACCTTCATCGGATTTGGGATCAAATTTTCCCAAATTATCTTTACCATTGTTATGTACGAAGCACTTACTGACCAAAGATATGAAGGTGAGCGATTTGGTTTCCTTCCTTTGTAGAGTTCGTAAGAAGTTTTATTGAGCTTCTTTCGAGATATGCTCGATTGGCGATATAGCCGGCCGTGCTCATTGCATCGCCCAAAAGACTTGTGAGGTCGATTTTCATTCAACATGGCACGAGCCATTTTCGTGAGTACACGGTTTTTCCTTTCAACCACACCATTCTTTGTGGTGTTCTTGGAGTTTGAGAAATTATGGTCAATTCCGTGAACATCACAAAATTCTCCGAATGCTTGATTTTCAAACTCTCCTCCATGATCGTTCGAATGGCCGTAATGCATATACCTTTCTCATTTTGCACCTTATTGGCAAACACAACAAACAGATCAAATGTTTCATCCTTGGAAGATAAAAAGATAGTCCAAGTGAATCGAGAGAAATCATCGACTATGACTAGAGTATACAAATTGCCACCAAGGCTTTTAACTCTTGCTGGTCCAACTAAATCCATATGGAGTAATTGAAGAGGTCGATTAGTTGTGATTTCAGTTTTATTTTTGAAAGATGTTTTAGTTTGTTTACCTTTTTGACAGGAATCACAAATCATGTCATTTTTAAAATGGAGTTTAGGCAAACCAATTACTAAATCTTTCCTTAGCAACTTATCCGGTTGGAACATGTTTACATGAGCGACGCTTATGCCTGACCAACTTTCTTCTAAGTTGCTAACAAAGCATTTTTAGAATCAATTTTAGGTAGATCTAATGTATAACGGTTTCCTTCTCGAGGAGCTTTAAATAATACCTTGAGTTTACCTTTATCAATTGGGAGATCATCTTTGTTGACAATGAGACATTCTTCGAGTCAAAGATAATCCAGTTGTTCTTATCAAAGCACTTTGACTCACACTTAGGAGGTTATGGCAGAGACCTTCAACAAGATACACGTCTTTGATCTGAGGTCCATCCTTTGTACCAATCTCTCCAATTCCAGAGATTTTTCCAGATTGGTTTCCTCCAAAGGTAACTTTGCCACCATCTTTTGATCTCATTGCAACGAATTTGGTTTGATCCCCGTCATATGTCTGGAGCATCCACTGTCAATGTACCACTTGTTGGTTCTTGATGCTCTCGAGACAAACGTAATTTAAATAAGATCAAGCTTTAGGTACCCAACGTTTCTTTGGTCCTTTCGGGTTAGCTCGGGCCTTAGGGAAAGTATGAGTTCCCTTAGGTACCCACTGGTAATTACCAACAGGTTTATCTCTTCGATTCTTTTTATGAAAGCATGATGAAGTAGAGTGTCCTTTTCGATTACAATAGTTACAATGAGCAAACGGATTTGAAATATGAACGATTTCGGAAGTAGTTCAAATAGGATTTTCCGCAGTTTTCTTTTTGCCTTTCCTTTTGTCAAAGATAGGATTATATCCTATGCCGATCGATCATTTGTAAACCTTTGAGTTTTCAAAATCACATTAAGCATTTCACTTCCTTTAGTGAATTTCTCAAGTGTTTTCGTAAGATGAAGGTTTCTTTTCTTTAAATCCAGGCATTCATCACAGATAAGATTTTCATCGGAAAGGTTTTCAACACGTAGTTTGAGAGTTATGTTTTCCTTTTTAGGGCAAAGCATTCATCAACAACCTTTTCGAATTCAGATTGAATTTCATTATATTCATCAAATAATTCATCATAGGTTGGTTGCGAATCATGTACCTCATTGTCGTTTTCGCTAGTTCTTCTTCGCCACCGAGACGAGCGTTGGCGGTCTCTTTCTCTTCTTCGCTTTCTTCGTCGAGGAACCATCTCCCCATATTCCGACACATAAGCCTTCTTTTTGAATTGATAGTGCTTCTTCTTTTCTTTGTCGTTGTCTTTCGAGTTGAGGACATTCGACTTGTAATGTCCCGGCTTCTCACATTCATAATAAGATGATTTGTTCTTTGCCTTTGAACTCACGTCATTACTTGTGTCTCCTTTTTGGAATCATTTTCGAAGCCTCGATCTTTTCGTAGAACTTCTTGAATCTTCGAACAAACATGGCCATCTCGTCATCGTCCTCTTCATCTTCTTCTTTTTCTTTTTCCTTTATAGTGCTAAGAGCAATTCCTTTGTTCCGATGCTTTGTTGACATTGTCCAGTCCTTTTTGAATTTCAGTTGCTCTCATATTCGACGAGACTTCCGAATAAGGCAAAGAATCGAAGCCATTGATTCTCCACGAGCCTCCTCTATCGCAGTTGACTTTAGCTTCCCGAGTCTTTTGTTAGAACATTGAGGATCTTTCTGACCTGAGGACCTTGATCATAGTTTTTACCCAAAGCCGCCAATTGATTTGTCAGATGAGTATATCTTAGTTGGAACTCGGCCATGGTTTCACCTGACTTCATTCGCAGTAAGTCATACTCGGTGGTCAGAGTATTGATACGATTTTCCTTGATGCGGAAGTACCTTCATATGCAATCTCCAATGCCTTCCACATTTCCTTCGCGGTTGATAGATTGCTTATTCGAAAGTATTCCTTTTGACTAAGAGCACTTTGAAGCATCAAGATTGCCTTCTTGTTGAGAGTGACATTATTCTTATCATTCTCATCGAATTCAGCTTTCGTCTTTGGAACGAGAGATTCCTCCTTCAATCTTTATAGGTATGTAATCTCCAATTTCTATCACTTCCCGAGAGACCATATTCGGTAGCCAATACGAATATTCTGAATTTTCCTTTCCGAGAAGAGTAGTTTTCACCGTTGAATCCGGGGGTCGATTAATTGAAGCACGTCGGGTAATATTCCTTCCATGATCTTTCTCGGGATGTTAAGCCCAACCGAGAAACCCGAGCTCGATACCAAATGAAGGTAGAATATCACCTAGAGGGGGTGAATAGGTGATCTAAAAAAATTCTTTTATTTGTATGATCGTAGTAGACGATGGAAGCGGTAAAGAAGTAAAGATAATAGACACAGAGAAGTTATCCTGGTTCGGTCTAACTCTTTGACCTACGTCCAGTCCTCAGACACTCTGAGATTTCCACTATCTCACAAATACAATTACACACTCTGTAAACGAAGGATAATCCTTTCACTCTCGGACTCACTCCCCTTACAAGTCGTAATTAATGCACCCACACTCAAGATACCTCTATCTTGAGATTTTGAAGGATTAAGAGTAAATGATAAAGCTCTCTCACGAGTAATTGAACTATGAACACGAAGCTTAATGATATTTTAGAATACACGAGAAAGTAGTTTCTATGAAAAGATGTTTCTGCGTCTGTGTGTATTCTTTTTCATTTGACGAATTCATATCTTCGGGTATTTATACTGATTAAAGTTGAGGACCGTTGAAGAATTTGAATATATCCGTTAAGTATTTGATGTATCCGCGCCTCGCCATGATCAGATGTCTGTTTGGTGGAGTTACTTTACAGATCATCGTTCTCGTCGTCTTGGAAGAAGATAAGCTTAGAATATTGTTTCGTGCCTTTTTGGTTATGGGCAATTAGATTCTATGTTGGCTCTGTCCGAAACAATTTCTGCGCTTCAAAACTAAAGTATGATGTTAATCTATATGGAGATCTTCTGCAACTCATTAAACACGTTAGTTAGAAGCATTTGAGAATAATAATTAGTATCATATAGGATTGAATAATATATCATAGAGAGTATGAAGATAGCGCGAGAAGACAATTAAGTAGCGAGGGTACCTTGCTCGAGCAACAATCAATGTGTGCTCGAGCACGCTTTGTATGCAGTAGATCAGATGCAGGTTGGCTCGCTGATGCTCGGGCAAGATAATATGCTTGCTCGGGCATGGTGCTCGAGCATGGGTAAAATCATGCTCGGGCAGGCTTCTTTACAAAGGCTTGGTAGTGCTGTTTCGATGTTGCTCGAGCATGGTGAAATTCTTGCTCGGGCAAGGCACAGCAGAGGCGGAGTGGAGAGAGCACAGACACATTGCTTGAGGCAATCCGAAAGTATGCTTTCGGAGAAAGCGTGTTTTGGCGATCTTTGCTCGAGCATGAAGAAAAGCTTGCTCGGGCAAGCTTCTTGAAGACCGTTGTCTCAGGTGGTGCTCGGGCAAGTATTCTCCTCTGCTTGGGCATGGTGCTCGAGCATGATATTTGTCATGCTCGGGCAAGCTTCTACTTTATGACTTGAGAAGTGCCGCCATACGATGTTGCTCGAGCAAGCCAGTTTCCTTGCTTGGGCACGACTCAGACAGAAGCGAGAACTAAGAAACAATAGACGTTGCTCGGGCAATGTTTTTCCTTTGCTCGAGCATGGTGCTCGAGCAAGCATTTTTTCGCTGCTCGGGCAAGACCTTCTGATTAGCTGTGTTTTGCTTTTGTCTCGACGTTGCTCGGGCAAGAGATATTTCGCTCGGGCAAGGTTCTCTCGAATGGCCTTCTTTCGCACGTATTGATGATGCTCGGGAAAATCTCAATTCTTTGCTTGGGCAATATCCGGGGCTGCTCGAGCAAGGTAAGAACTTCATAAAAACGTTGAGAACTGTTATCATCAAAACATTGAGAGCTAACAGGATCGATAGCCCGAGATGGAGCAGAGCCGAAATGCTGACGGCAGCAGGCATGATGAACGCTGTAGTCCGGAATGGGGCAGAACCGAGGTTCAAGGTTACCTCAAGATCGTAGACCGAGATGGAGCAGAGCCGAGTTGCAGAAATTTTTTATCTACAAATGTGCTATCTATCTCGGTCATCTGGAGGTCATATGAACCCGAGACGTCAGGTGTTTTCTCCTTTGGCGAAGTTGCTTGGTTATTTGAGTGCAACTGGTTACATGTGGTCAAACACTCACAAGGAAGTAGTGATAGAGAAAGATAAATAACTACAAATTGGGGTTACAGAAGGGTGTGTATCTCTGCGAATTTTTCAGTTGTGCCACCCGAACATTCCTTAGTTGTGTTTAAGAATAAAAATTCATCAGATTCATTGCAAGGGCAGAAAGAAATGTATATTCTTCCTATTGTAAGGATGACCAATTTATTTCATTGTGAGATAGAAGTCCTTTCAAGCAAAATGGATCAGCCCAACATTTATGGGGATGAAAATATTGAAAATCATGAAAATATTTCATTTTGAGATGCCATTCAAAGGTGCTCAAATTTCCCAAGAATTGAGGATCTTCACAACTCTTTTACAGATATATCAATGGGCTTGATGATGAAATCTTCAGATACGCTTATAGGAGAATGCCTTGACATGTGGTCGAGATCAGAAGGAATGATTCACATTCTGTAAAGTATCAACTCAATTGTTCTCTTATATCGCAGGAGGTTTGTGAGAAATGATTTTCACGTTTTAACTGATGATGAAAAAGAGTATCTCATCGAAATGAGTTCTCTGCATTCATCAATCTTTGGGAGATTATCATTGAGCAAATTTTTAGACCATGCTGCTGTGCCTGGAGGTCTTAAAGTGGAGGAAGATCCAACCCAAGGGGTCATAATAGCATATGTGAAATTACTGAATTTGCAATGTTTGACCAATGGGGCAAGTTAATAGCCCAGACTAAGTTGATGCTCCTGGTATGCACCACTCGCATGCATATAGTTGAAATGGCTTTGCAGTTGGAGTTTTGTGTCCTGCAGATCTATAGCATAAGACCCGTGTCAGGGCGTCTAAATGATTTTCCAAAGGAAATTCAAACTTTGTTTGGGGGCAATGGGGGAAGAAGTCAGAGCAAGCATGAGATGCAGAAACTTGGACACACCAACGTTGAAAGGCTTTAAGCGCAATATTGCCACCACGTATGTTGTTTCTGTCTTCTCTATCCTTGATTTTTTGTTCGTATTAATTAGGAACATTATATATATATTGTTGTGCGATGCCTATGAAAAATACAAGACAACATTCATTCCAAAATTGAGGTTGTACTTGCTGCAATTTCATTTGTTGGAGGAAAAGAAAAATTGGAGGAAAAGGTACTCAAGAAGAGGCAATATATATTTTCATGGTATTAAAAAAGGGGATGGTACTACTCCTGATATTGTTGCCTATAGCTCGATGATCAATGTATTCGTGAAAGCTAAGCTCTTTCAAGAAGCTTGTCTTTTTCTTAAAGGGATGAGGGAAATTGGTGTGCACCCCAATACATATTATCCAGCCAGATTATTTTCAAAGCATAATTACAAAGGAGTGCGTCTCCAAAAGAAGAAAAGGCGAACCCGATTTAAACTGAATCTGGTTTAAATCCGGGATCCGTATGCGACGGCAATGCCTCCAAGCCTATAAACATGTAGGAATCAAAGGTACATAAACCCGTTTCCAAAAATCATGTTGAAGTTAAACATGTAAGAATCAGAGGCACATAAACCCGTTTCCAAAAATCATGTTGAAGTTAAACATGTAGGAATCCGAGGTACAAAAACCCGTTTCCGAAAATCATGTAGGAATCCGAGGTACAAAAACTCGTTTCCGAAAATCATGTAGGAATCAGAGGTAAATAAACTCGCTTCCGAAAATCATGTTGAAGTTAAACATGTAGGAATCAGAGGTGCATAAACCCGTTTCCAAAAATCATGTTGAAGTTAAACATGTAGGAATCAGAGGTACAAAAACCCGTTTCCGAAAATCATGTCTGAGTTAAACATGTAGGAATCTGAGGTACATAAACCCGATTCGAAAATCATGTCCGAGTTAAAAATGTAGGAATCAGAGGTACAAAAACCCGTTTCCGAAAATCATGCACAAAATAAACATGTATGAATTCATGGTACACACACCAGTTTTCCAAAATCATGTGCAAGCTAAACATGTAGGAATCTGAGGTACAAAAACCCGTTTCTGAAAATCATGTGAAAAGTGTCCAAGTTATACATGCATGAATCCGAGGTACACAAACTCGTTTTCATGAATCATGTTAATTTTTACTTGGCTCGGATTGGAGGGCGTTTCGCTCAAAAAATAATCGTTCTTGAGGGCGGTTAATTTTAACTTAGCCGGATTGGAGGGCGTTTCGCTCAAAAAATCAATCCGTTCTTGAGGGCGGTTAATTTTAACTTAGCCCGGATTGGAGGGCGTTTCGCTCAAAAAATCAATCCGTTCTTGAGGGCGGTTAATTTTAACTTAGCCTGGATTGGAGGGCGTTTCGCTCAAAAAATCAATCTGTTCTTGAGGGCGGTTAATTTTAACTTTAAGGGCTATTGATTTAAATGTCAACCCGGATTGGAGGGCGATTCATTTTAATGACAACCCGGATTGGGAGGCATGTTCAGAAATACATATACATGCATGAATCTGAGGTACACAAACCCGTTTTCATGAATCATGTTACAACGGCAATGCCGCTAAGTCTATAAACATTCAAAACCGGAGTTCCGTGTGGAGAGCCGTGTTAAATTATCAATGCATCCGCACTCGGGAGACGAACCACCGCGTCTTTGGGGGGCAACGTGGGTTGTTAGTGGAGAAGCATGATTTTCAATAGCCGAGATTAAGGCAAACCAAAATGCAACAATAAGTATTTTCCATTGAATGTGATTTGCTTACATGTTATTAAATGCAGATATATAAACCGGAGAGTTATCTCAGGAAAAATTGCTACGAAAGCAAACAAGGGATCTTATTTCTTCTAGCACAACCCGGATAAGCCAAATACATATCGGCCAAGTTCGCGTTCCATATCAGGCAAATAATACATCCCGGCAGCTCAGAGACCTGAACTACCGGGCTGGGGGGTAACTGTTATGGAATAAAATATTAGGCCCACTCAAGGTGTGACCCAACAAGAGGCAACCAATATTGCACAGTTGTGATGGCGAACATTTGGGCTTGAAGGCACAAGAGGCCTAACCAGTCAAACCCTAACCCTAAGGATCACTATAAATAGATGGTAAACGCAAAGTACGTGACACTCTAAGCTCTCTCTCATATACAGTCTACACCGCACACACACCACCCTCTTAGGCGAAAGCTTCATATCTCAGATGTACGGTGATCTCACATCCTCATAGGTATCTCATCAATGGATACCAGGAGATAGCTATTTGATCCAATATAAACTTACTGTCACCCAGGGTTAGGCATCTCGTGTTCTTATGACAGAGCAAAGGGAAAAATCCTTATTTCATTTATGATTTTTCACTTAATTCATTTTCGGTTGCTTCAAGGCTACTTATCAATTATAAGAATTTGCGATAGTAGATGCAGCAAACAGGGTAGTTATCGTAACTGATATTAATATTTACTATTTTTGGCCTGAATATTAATTTTTTTGGATACATTTTGGCCTGAATATTAATTTTTACTATGAACCTAAAGAAAATTGCTTTTATTCACAAATTATGAATAATATATTTTATTAGATTGTGTTATGAAAAATAAAATATATATTTTCAAATGAATGACCCTTGGTTTGAGTGGCAAGATGAATCGTGGCAAAAAAAAATGACAAGATGAATCCGCGTAGTTGGTTATTTTTCCCTTAAAGAGGGGAAAAAAAAAAAAATTAAGTGAGGTCTCGTATTTACCTGTGCCGGGTGATTCCGCCCATCTTAATTCAATTAGTTGGGATTTAAATTTAATTCGAGTAATTTTAGGTTTGGCGGGAACTTTAATAAGAGTGATTTTATATTTCATGTTTTCTTGTTGATAGTGATGATGACGTTAATATTTAAATTTAAATCAAATTAAGTAGGAAATAATTATTTGTGAAAATAAATTCAAAAGTTAAGTATTCTTAGGTCTTCAATCTATCACCTCTATTTATACATCATAAATTTGTCAGTAATACTATTAATTAATTAATCACTAAAATGACTCAAATTCACAAGTCAATACAATTTATAGTTGAAATATCAGAAATATAAAAATTAAAACAAAAAAAACAATGCTGGAGAACTAGAAACTCCAGGGTGCCACCCCCTTCTTCCCTCGTTCTTCAGCAACTGTGTTTTTCTGTTTTGTATGTCGAGAAGAACTTAAATTGACTGAAAGAATTAGCCGATAATAACCTGACAGACGAAAATCTCAAGTCTTGCTTTCCTTAGCAATGGTAGTGGTCTTTCTCTTGGTATGCGTCTTCAGAATTCTTATCACTTTGCTTCCACTGATACGTTTAGGTTTGCTCTAATGTCACAGGATTACCTGAAATCCGCGGTTCCTTCCCAACTAATGTCAGAACGAGGCTACAATTTGGTTGTTATAAACCCAGGTATGCAAAATCCTTCCTTTCTCAAATCCCGTGTGTCTTTTTGTCTCTTAATTGTTATATTCCAGCTAACACCGAAGTCTCAGATTCTAACATAAACCCCATATGGTCAATCACTTTCAGCTAAGTAATTTTGCACTTTTGCTGATACTTAGGTTCTGCAAATATCAGAATTGGCCTGGCTTCACAGGATCCTCCTTTTACTATTCCTCATTGCATTGCTCGCCATACTAAGCAAGTTTCTAGGAGGAATGTTATGGATCAGGTTTTGTGATCATTTGAAAGTGTTGTTGTTAACGATCACTGTGTTTTTAATAAAACTTTTTAACTTTAACTATTCTCTGTTTCTTTCTATGCCTATAGATGCTTAATAATCAAATTACCACTGCACAGCACATGGAACGGGAGAAGGCTTATGATGTTGTAAGTAATAACACACTTTGATGTTGGAATTTTTCATATTATTTCTGTTTGCCAATATTGATCTTTTGTTTGTTCTCGTGTCTATTATTTTCATTTTGGAAAAAAAAAAAAAAGATTGCTTCACTG
Organism: Acacia melanoxylon; assembly: GCA_019022615.1. Taxonomy (NCBI): domain Eukaryota; kingdom Viridiplantae; phylum Streptophyta; class Magnoliopsida; order Fabales; family Fabaceae; genus Acacia; species Acacia melanoxylon. The sequence continues at coordinate 12,011,409 of JAFJYJ010000011.1, forward strand.
TTGAAGATACCATTTCTGGATGAAGAGACGCCTAGTAACACTTATCCCCGCAAGGTAAATGGAATGTCTTGTTAATTGATATTTCAAATGAAGACAAGTCTAATCTTTCATTTGATATGCATTTGTTGTTTCTGTAGTTTCTGCAGTATTCATGAGGTCAAACCGTTTTTAGGTTTTGTAGTGGATTATTTAATTCCTTTGAGACATTGAATGCCAGGTAGTGCTGTAACCTGTGGCAAACTTTTGTGCGTTGCTAGATTGAACAATTTGGACAGATGATGAGTGATAGTCATGCCTAATGGTCAATAGGCAGTCAGGCACAAATGCATTTTAAGGGTTCTGACTTGGCCACAAGGAATGAGCATCGCCTAGCTCTTAAAACTGGGAAATAGAAGCAAAAGAACAGTGATATATGTTGCAAGAGAATTTAGCACTAGATTAGTTTTAGGGATCACGTTGCTTTAACAGATAACTGAGTGAATTTAACTACTAAGGAATTCTATAAAATTCATGACAGAATTAGAGAACTGTGATATAAGATTCTTAGCTATAATTAGCTATAGCAGTCTCGACAAATGCTCGAATTCTGATGTAGTTTCAGCTACAATCACGCATTCACCTGGATGCATGCAGGCTTGCTTGTGTGTTATCAGCTAGTGTATGAATTGTATTTAAGTTTCTTCTTTTTTGCCAGTTTTATTTGTAGATATGTTCTATTTAGAATCCATGTCAGCTTTTTTTTTTTAATTTTTGTTTACTAACTGTTAAATTAGCATTAACATTATGAATCTCAATGTACGAAATGTTTAGATGGGACGAGTTGATGGACATAATTCACAAAATAGAGGGAAGGATGTAGCCTTAAGTTGGACTAACATCTATGAAGAGGCCTCTAGTTCGGTGTCAGAATTAGGTAAAGGGAAATTATTCTGTTTGCATTTTGTCAAATACGTCTGTTTGATATTCATTTTGTATATTTTTTCCTCATGCATATTTTGTGTTATCTGGCATTTGATTCATTTCATGACCATTATACGAGTACCTACTACAAGCTGGCAGCAATGTTTGGAAACATTTTTCATGCTGGAGCAGATGCATTGCATGTCTTATTAAGTATTGTAATTGCTGTGTGAAAAGTCAGCAGCCACTTGGGGAAAAATCCTTTCTTCTATAGCTGGTTATATTTTATTGAAATGTTAAAACTTTCTTTCTTTTGCTTATTTTCCCCTCTTTGTTTGGCTTCATTACTTTTCCAGTTTGAACTGAATTTTTCCATTGGATTTACTTCCAGCAGAATTGAGAAATTAAGAATCGTCATTTAAACATCAGTTACTTTTAAATTGCTATTTTAGATGACAATTATTTACGTGGTCATATATTAAACTTTAAATTTTTTAACATTTAATTCATTTTATATATATATATATATATATTCATTAAATCCTCAGTTAGTGTTTTAGTGGGAAAGTATAAAGTATGTTGATTTTGACAACCCCCCGCCCCCCGCGGAATATGTAAGAATTAAGAAATGCATTAATTAAATGCCTTAAGGATGTATAATTTGATAGACCTGTCACCACTTTGATTCAAAAATAGTTTTTTTTTTTTTTTTTGAGCAATTTCTGATGCTATATTTTAATTTCTTGTCATTGGTAATTTAGGAATTGTGGTTGGCAATAAGATTTCATCTGACAATCTGTATGAGAGTATTTGAAGTCCCACTTTCTCATGTTTATTTTTTCAGTGATATCAATTAGCATATGTAATTCTTACAACCTTACAATTGCAGAGACTTCGGTAGATAAAGATGATACTAGTGAACCCTTGGACATAAAAGAAGGTACAAATTCAATAGAACCTGATGCAAACAAACCGAAATACAGGGATTTCATTTGCGGCGAGGAAGCATTAAGGATATCTCCTGCTGATCCATATTGTTTATGCCGTCCAATCCGCAGAGGACACTTCAATATCTCACAACATTATCCGATGCAGCAGGTATTTCTTACTAATGAATGAAATGATAATCAATGGAAGTCACTTATATCATATACAGACCTTGCAGTTAACAGATGAGGAAAAAGTAATATGTTTAAATTGTCCATCATATCATAAATGTTAAGTGGACCACCATATTGTACTGTAATGTTTAAGAAATAGTTGATGTTTTACATGATAATAGTAGTGCTTTCGGATGCAACATAGCATTAATTTTCGTAAGTATGAAAATTGGTAAACCGTATTTGTTGCCTGCCAATTCCTGCAAAGTTTGTGGTTAACATTTTACTTGGAGTTTCTGCTCTGTGATATACTTTAATATTTTATGCTTTGATGTAACATATTGTAAACAGGCTTCATTTTGATTAGTAAAAGCATAGGAGAAAAGAATTTGTTTTACCTTTTGGATCCAACTTCAATATTATACAGGTACTTGAGGATCTGCAAGCTATTTGGGACTGGATTCTCATAGAGAAACTGCATATTCCTCGCAATGAGAGAAACATGTACGCTGCTGTTCTTGTGGTGCCAGAAACATTTGATAATCGTGGTATTTACTATTTAGAACTTGTAGCCAATTTTTTTAACTGCACAATGTTTCGTCTTTTCTTATCAGACATGTATGTTACATTTAATTTAGATTTTTATGGAAACTAAAGTAGAATGGAATAACAAGTCCCCCATTTAATAATATGAGCCATTACATGCACTAAAGTAGAATTTCATTTCACTTGAGTGCCCATCAAATGATATCAAAGTTGGTGGTTGGCAGCTCCAAAAGTTGAGAACCTTGACCAATAAGCTAGACAAAGACAAGTGAAGTGCTGCCGATATCAGCTTTCCAAAGTTGGTGGCATCATAATATGGCATCACTTCTTTATTTTTATCATTCAAGTAATGCTTCCCTTCTCAAGTGATGAGAAAATTCTACATTGCATCAATAAGATAATTGTTCAGTAAATTCAGATGCTTTAGGATCCCATCTGAGTTGAATAAAAGGAAGGTAGCGATTAGAATGTTTAAGGATCTGTTTGGTATGAGGGATTTGGAAGGAGGGGAGGGGAAATTTTTTTGAGTTGAATTTTAAAAAGTTGGGGAAGTGGGTTTACAAAATTTTAATAAAGAGAATATCTAAGATAAAAGAGTAAAAAATTTAATTAAAAACTTTTAACCCAACTTCTTTAATTTTTTTAAATCCAATTCAATTTTTTTTCCCCTCTGCTAACTTTCCCTCCCCTCATACCAAACAAGCGCTAAGGGACAATGGCATCTCTTCCCTCCTTAATTTTTTTTTTGAGTGAACTCCTTAAATTTTGAATCATGCAGTTCTCTTAGAATTAATATCTTCACGCTTCTAGGATATTTATTTTGTATTTTGGTTGTTGCTGCAAGCAGAAATAAAGGAAACGTTATCTATAGTGTTGAAAGACCTCGGGTTTGGCTTAGCGGTAGTACACCAGGTATGGCTTTGTATTGTAATGTTATAATTTACATGCTGAATGCAGGACCAAGTTGTTATTATTTTGATCATGATTATCATTTATCAGTGTAATTACTATTTTATCCAATATCCTCATGCATTTAAATACTTGGATGAGATTTGTGATTGGTATAATATTTGCCTTCTTGAATTGTCTTTAAGTATATAGTTTGCCATTAGTTTCTGACCATGACGTGAAATTGGTTGACCAGGAAGGTCTTGCTGCAGTTTTTGGAAATGGACTATCAACTGCATGTGTTGTGAATATTGGTGCTCAGGTGACATCAGTAATATGCATAGAGGTTAGTGAAACTTATTTGTCTTTATTTTTTATTTTTTTTCACAACACAACTTGTTTGGCATTGAGTTTAGTATGTTATAATCTATAATAGCAAAATCCATTTTGTCATCTTTAAAATACTATAAATAGATAAGGGGGAGCTATAGTGACTCTATGGATTAGCAGTTCCCTGATCAGTTTATGCTAATTACCAATGTATCAGGGTTTATCTTGCACCAACAGACAGGTTCATTATAACTATCATGATATGGCTGATGACAAATAACAAGCCCAAAGCTGCCATGGCTGGTGGCATGTGCATCTGTAGCAGCCTTTAAAACTAATAGTACTTCAAAACGACAAAAAGTATTAAACTTAATTGATGAAAATAGCAAAAAGAACTGAAAAGGTTTCAAAGCAGACAATGTCATCACGTAACGAATAAACAGTAAACTGTGGAACAAATACCATTAGTCTTGGGGAGCCCAGAAATTATTTGATATTGTAGGATTTTTAAGAAGGCAAGGGCCTTCCATGGAGTATGCTTTTGTGTAGCAAAATCCATTTTGTCATCTTTAAATTACTATAAAAAGATAAGGGGGAGCTATAGTGACTCTATGGATTAGCAGTTCCTTGATCAGTTTATACTAATTACCAATGTATCAGGGTTTATCTTGCTCCAACAGACAGGTTTATTATAACTATCATGATATGGCTGATGACAAATAACAAGCCCAAAGCTGCCATGGCTGATGGCATGTGCATCTGTAGTAGGCTTTAAAAATAATAGTACTTCCAAAAAGTATTAAACTTAATTGATGAAACTAGCAAAAAGAACTGAAAAAGTTTCAAAGCAGACAATGTCATCACGTAACCAATAAACAGTAAACTGTGGAACAAATACCGTTAGTCTTGGGGAGCCCAGAAATTATTTGATATAAAACATTTTGTTCTACATTTTAATTTCTGTTATTTGCCATGTCAGCTGCTACACAAAAGCATACTTCATGGAAGTCCCTTGCCTTCTTAAAAATCCTACAATATCATTGCCAGCATGGCCATTGACAACATTCCTAACAGGGCCTTTATGCTCATTCAAATATTCTGTTTTTTCATACCTTCACTGCTCCAAGGTTTTCAATAGATCAATATCCTGCACAGAATCTTCCATGGGTAAAAAAAGTTGAATCTGAAGATCTGATCAAGGATCTTAAGATCTTACCTCCTGAAAAAAATGTTTATTTTTATAAATTTTGGATAAGAATAAAAATAGAAAACCTCATCATACGTAAATAAAGTAAGTCATAAGTTGCAAAAGTCAAAATCCCATTCTTGGATAATACACAACCTAGAAATTGCTAAAGTGATGTTATCTATACATCATATAAGTCTTAAATTATGAAAGTCACAGATCACAAGATGGAATAATAATTCCCCAAACTGACCCATTCAATAATAATAAAGTGTATCCAACAAATTCTCAGAGAATCAATTGCCCAAAACTACGAGAAATCAACAAGCTAAATCATAGAATATGGACTAAATATAGTTATCTGAGGTAGAAAGGTGTTCTAGACTTAAAAAATGTGCATTCTAAGCCCTCACGAGTGGGAGGGATGCAATGTTCCAAGATCAGGCAGGATCACTAAATCCTATTTATCTTTATCTCAATCCTGGTCATTTTCAAACTCCTCAACCCGTGCCATATTATGTATTACATTAATATGGACAATAGTTGCCTACTTGCCTGAATAATATTTTTCATTCTTGAAGAGATTTAACTTTTTTTCATAATTTTGCATGATTCAGTTCCAATGATTTTTGTTTGCTTTTTACTGGCCACTGACAAGATAGTTAAGCTCTAGCATATGCTGATAACTAACAGTTTAGTTAACTTCTCTCCATGTTTGTCAGCAGTTGCAAGCCCTTTTTGACATAGAAGAACTAGATGATGACTAATTTTGGGGAATTGATTCTTTTTCTCAACTCACCCTCCCCCTTTATTTTTGGTTCAGGATGGAGGTGCTCTACCTTTAACTGGGAAAACTTTACCTTTTGGAGGCGATGTATGAAGCCTGGTTTAATACTTCTACTCATTTCCGATCTTTCAAAGTAGTTTAGCAAGTATTATTTTGTTAATGATAATATTGTATAAATCAAGAAAAAAAGGTAGGATGGTCTGGTTCCTACGCGAAGATACAATTATATCTCATTGCACTAATGAGAAATGACTGTAATTCATATTGTATATCATAGGAAAGTAATTCATATTTGTGTAATCATCGTTTCTTGGTGGTTTAAAAGTCCTCTTGTAGTTTTTGGCAAGTGCATATTGTACCTTACGTTCTGTGTTCCAACTTTTGTTTTCTTTGCTACTATTTCAATATATTACTCTTGTTTTGGTTCAAATGCTAATTTCATATTTCCAGGATATCTCAAGGTGCTTTCTATGGACTCAGAGACATCACCAGAATTGGCCACAAATTCGCACAGATATTTTGACAAAACCTATAGATATGTTAATGCTAAACCGACTGAAAGAGACATATTGTGAAATCAAAGTGAGTCTGGTTACTTTAATCTCATTTAGCTGATATACTATATGCTTATGGTGACTTAAAATTAGGATTGTTTTACATGTTACCACTTCATCTACTTAATGTTCAGACAGTTATGTTATTTTTGGTTTTTTAATAAAGAGAAGATGGTTTGAAATCATCCATCTTTTCCCAGATTCCAAAACTGGCCTTTATCTATTTTACATATTAGTTGAACAAAGTAATGGAAATTATACATTTATAAATTAAATATAAATCTTAAATTGGGATTTCTATTTCCAAACCTTCTTTTATTTTATATATATCTTTGTTCTTTCCATTCTTATCCCCACCACTTTTTTTGGCGTGGTCTTGGATGGGATGAGATATTTTAAAACCTTTTCTCGTGTGTGATAACAACACAGGAAGAATAAGGGATGAGATATTTCCAAACCTTTTTTGGCGTTGGATAACAACACAATCTCATCTATGATCCATATCATAAGGGATTTGACGACAACCCTCCTCCTTTATCTGGGCTTAGGACCAGCTATTGAACATAGCCGGTTTAGTAAGAATAGGGCATATGATGGAAAATTATCTTATATACCGTAAAATCACTTCCAAAATGCTAATCCAAGCATACACTAGTGATTTATTTATAGAAACTTAACCTCTCCCTCTCTCTCTCTCTCTCTCGTGTGTCCGCTATTGTTTTAATATTTTGAAACCAATTTACCCTGTTAGGAATAACGCTTTTAATGATTGAATATGGCATATTGAATGTGTCTGATGACTGTAAAAATGTCACGTATGAAATTATCACTTCTCTATACTTGGACTTACTTCCAAACCTGAATTTTTTTTCTTTTCTACAGGTGGGGGAACTTGATGCCACTGCAGTGGTTCATTCATATGAGGATGGAATGCCACCTGGATCTCACAAGACAAGGCTTGCTGCTCTTAATGTATGTCTCTTTTATTGACTTCTCATTTTGCCTTTGGACAATTCTGTGCTGAGACTGTGCTTGTTATTGCAAGGTTCCTCCTATGGGGTTGTTCTATCCAACGCTTTTGGTTCCTGATGTGTATCCTCCTCCACCACGTTCTTGGTTAGTACATTCATGAAGTTCTTTTTTCGTAGTGATTTGAGCAAATTTGTAAACAATTATATATTTAAGCAAAAAAGTGGTTTGCTCTGTAAGGTTTCATGACTATGAGGATATGTTAGAAGATCCATGGCACATTGATTTTCCACGAAGGCCTGATATGTCAGACACTTTCTATCCCAATGTTAATGTTGGACTATCCATGTGGGATAGCTACCCAGTCTTTTCAAAGCCAAAGAAGGAAGAAAAAGTTGGTCTGGCAGAGGCTATTGCCAACAGTATTCTTTTAGCAGGTAATTGTTTTTCATTTTTCTTTTGTTGTATACGTGAGATTTAAAGTCACATTATACTGTTTGGTGTTGTATTCACAGGTCGAATAGACCTCCAAAGAAAATTATTTTGTAGCATACTATTGGTAAGTTTCAGACCTTGAGCTGTGTTAATGTGAATATTACATTTTGATCCGAAGGAATTGACTCATTTATCTGGTATAGACGGGTGGAGTTGCTTTCACAAGTGATCTGGTTCCTGCAGTGGAGGAAAGGTTTGTTTTGATTTTGTTTTCTGCAAAATCAATTGGATAACAATTAGCTGTGTTGTTGCAGATTATTTCCACTGGCAGTCCATTTTAATGTTACTAGTTAAACAGTGAAGCATAATTTTTCATGAAATCTAAGTACTTCAATTAATAAATAAAACCCTAGCAGTAATCTACCAGGTTCTGGCTGAAGACGCAGGAGCAACTAAAAGATAAAAATACATAACAACCAAAGCAAATAATTTTCAAAATCCCATACTATCAATGAATAAAATCAGAGAAAAGCAAGGTAGTTCTGCCGTTAATAACTGGGTTCAGTGAGCAAAGGATCACATTCATCAACAAAGATTCTAGGAATTATTTAACCAAGCTTTAAGGGAGATTGGTTTAATTTACTTTATATGTTATTCTATGGTGTTGAGTTGATGAACTGGTTCGCAACCTTATTGTGACAGGGTTTTACATGCCATTCCTCCAAATGAAGAAATCGATACTGTGGAGGTTAGCTTTCTCATTCCAATTGCAATGTTATGGAACTAATTATTTGCTTTTAAATGATATATAGACGCACAAAACGTGCTCAACTAGCACGGCAATACATGTTAAGCTGACATTGTGACATTGTATGAAGTGGAGCTTCGTATAGTTATTTTTTGTCTAACTGGAGTTTAATGTGGGAGATATTCGTACATCTGATTTTTGTAATCAGCTTTTACAATATCTGCAGAAGAAACTGCTTATTGAAAAAGGACTTTCAGTAGTAGATAGTACTCTTCCGATCCTAAATATAAGACATATTTAGGACCGGAGTTAGTTGTATATAGTTATATCACTATGAGTTTCTTATGGCACCTTGTTACACGTTAGCTTTTTCTTGAGTGTCGATCTGTAGAGATTATAAGCTATTAACATACTATGATTCGACATGTTCCTGACATATTATGAGTCTGATTACTTTACACAATGTATTTTTTCGTTTACTTAGGTTTTACAGTCAAGAACAAATCCAATATTTGCGGCATGGAAAGGCGGGGCGGTATGTTATATTTTGCACTTATCCCTTTCATGCTTTACTTCTTTTATCAAGTATTTCTGCTTCTTCCTCTCTTCTTCATCCTTTTTTTTTTTTCCCTTTCTAAATTAAGTATTTCTTTTTGTTGGCTATTAAATTTTTTTATTATATAAGACTTGTCACTACATGAAAATTGTGGATATTTCACATTCCAATCTCACAAAGATAATGTATTTGCAGATTCTTGGAGTACTAGATTGTAGCAAGGATGGTTGGATACGTAGGGAGGACTGGATGAACAATGGGATTGACACAGAGTATGTCAGAAAATACAAGGATTCTTATTATCTTCAAGCTCAAGCCATGTGTTACATGAATTCTTGAAAGGCAGGTTATCCATGAATGATGATAGCAGCTGCAAGAAAGAAGCCATAAGCGAAGAATCAATGTTGGAAATCGCCTGCTTGAGTACTTGTTACTTCATCTGCTAGTCCTTTTACAACTAGTATGTTTTGCCATATCTAGACAAACACTTTTGAGTAACAAAGATCACTAATTATGCATCATCAACAAACAAACAAAAAATCACTAATTGTCTGTCTTCTAACATCACATTTCAGATTTTGTCCATGACACTAAAATCTAGTGTCACGGGCTGTAACTTTTGGAACGGCATCTCCTTTTAAGTGTATTTATCTATTATTTTCAGTGAATGTTCTTCAGAATGTATGAATGTAGTGAATTCTTGTAAAATTTGTATGGCACTAAAGTGGACTGCTGTCTTTTTCAACAAGCTAAACAGAGGAACTGATTTATGCAGGTTAATTAACAAATATGTTTAAATTTGGGTTTATGCAAGCTAAACAGGGTCCATTGTTTGACCGGAAAGTTGTATCCTTGCTGGTTTATAACCTTTTTCCCATCTTCGCCTGCAAGGATTTCTGTTACCTGCCTGCCTCGGTCAAAAATGTTGATGATTTTCTCATGTTACTTGTCTCTCATATGATATGTATTTTTTTAAAACATCATAGCCATTTTCATTAATCCCCTCCTCTTTAATTATTATTGAGAAAGCATCAATAAGAGTAAATTAGAAAAATATTAACAAATATAAAAGGAGGAACAGAACTTATAATCTCCTTGATGAAAGGAGGGATGGAGTGTTAAATGAGTCTCACTTTTAACTAAAGAACTGAATGGAATTCACAGATTAAATTAGGTAGGATTACAAATGGTACGAGTAATAAAATTGATATATTCTCATAATTGAAATTCAAGGCCTTTAATTAAATTAGTATAACTTGCATGGTGGTTTTTTCCCCCACAAAGTTAATAAAGGAGCAAAGCCATTTCTGTATATGGTACATTTTAATTACTTTTGAGAATGTGAGTTGAGTTAAAAAGGTTGGGTGAGAGATGAAGCAGAGAATAAAGGTGGGGGTTGGAACTGAAAGTAATAGAAAAAAGTGGGGAGGTTAGGTTAGGAGTGAAGGTAAAAAAGATAACTTAGAATACAATCTAAGTGAAAGGGGTGGTGGTGGTGGTGGCTGTTTGTTTGTGTATGCATTTTGAAATTAGTGTCACCAATTGGAATATCAACGTCAAAAAGAAAAGGAACAAAAAGCCACGCCACAAACACACACTCACGCATATCCCTTTGTGCCTATCTTTGACTGTCATTTCTTTTGCTGCTTTTTGTTGATTCTCCTTCACTCCTTCGCCTTGGCTTCTCTCTCTCTGGTCTTTACTCAGCCTCAAGCTAAGCCACAATGAATGCATCCCCTTTTCTTTGTTTTTTCTTTTTTAAATTTAGAGCCACAATATACTAACTCAACACAAGTCTTCCACTTACAAACAAGTTTCAATGTCAGACATTGATAACTGAATTACTCCAAGTTTTAATAAAATGATTAAAATCAATTAAAAAATTTTCGAAATATATTTTGATTCAATGACGAATAAAAGAAAAGTAAGAGAGAGGAATATAGTAAATACCCAATCACCAACCTTTTAATTTTAATTTTACAATATATAATTAATATATACATACATACATATATACATATAAAAATAAATAAAAAATCATTAAATGTTGAAATAATTTTTGTTGTGCCCTTATAAAAAAACTAAGACAATTTAAATCTTAGACTCTTATAAAAGAACTGGAATATTTATATATTTTACCATTATAATTAATGTTAAACATAACTATGCATTTGTCTATTTCATTCAAAACCTCGTTTGACTAGAGTAAAATCAAAAAAAATTGAACGAGTTAACTGATTTCCATAATTTTGGTGAGCTAAATGAAAATTACTGATATTTTGGATAGGAAGAAGTAAGTTTTACTAGTTAAATTAAAAAGTTTTTATTACAAATTTGTAAATATTACATAATAGGATAGCTTACATTTAACAAATAATAAAAATAGGGATGAGTCAGCAACGCGTGGAGGGGAGCTACAAGCCGAGCTGTTGGACAGCCCAGCCGAGCCATCTTTGACCCTTTCGCTTCCGAACGTGTGCTCACCTCCTGTCCCTTTATATTCACTCCAACCACCCTGTCCCCTCCCACCTTCACTCACTCTTCTTCATCTCTGAATCTCTCTCTTCCTAGCCCTTCCTTCATTTGACCGTCACCGGAAACACCTATCAGATTTTCTCCCGTTATCTTTTGTCCATCTCTCCGTCCGCCGTACATATATGGCTGATTCACAGAGGCATAAGCACGGCGGCGCCGGAAGCCGGAAGCAGCAGCAGCCGAGCCGATTGCAAATGCGGGCACCGTCTTCGTTACAGGTAAATCGGTCGTACGATTGGAACGTGGCGATCCCCCTATTGTCACCTCTCGCTTCGTCGCCGCCTCCTGTTAAACTGGGTGCGCCGGCGACGGAGAGGGAGGAGGCTCGGCAGCAGCAACGCCAACAAGCGGCGGAGCCGGAGAAGGTGGTGTTTAAAAAGTGGCAGCATCCGGCGGCTCCGTTCTGTTACGAACAAGCTTCGGTGGCGCCTCCTTTCTTCCGCTGTGCGTAGATATATTAGTTGTAACCGATTTAGGAAGATCGGATGGATGGTTGAGAAACTGAACAGAAGATCCAACGGCGGATGTTAAGGGAGACGGATTGTAATCGTGTTCAGTGGGTTATTATGATGAAGTCAATATCACTATTGTATGCAGTGGGATCTAACCATTTTAGGATGGACTGTATTTTTTTTTTATTTCCTGGGTTTTTCCCATCTCTAACACGTTAGAAATTTCCCTGTTTCAGTTATTATTTTATGTCCCCTCTTATGTAAATTATTACCTCAATTGATTAGAGGAGGATTAAATTTAAATTGTGTATACAGCATAATTTCTTCGATTAAATTTCCGAGTCCACATAAACATTGATGAAAGTAATCTTGTTGCTTAAGATTAATCAGAACTTCCAGGACTTTATGATTAATAATTATAGGTTGCAAGTACATGTTTGTGTTGTGAATCTCGTGGGTTTTATTGTTAGCTAGGAATCAACTCTCTTCTCGTTTCGTTTGGACCGTTTAAATTTATCTTTTTTAAAATGATTTTTTATTTAAAAATCAGCAGTTAAAAAAATTAAATATAGACGATCTAGATGTGAAGAGCTTGTTCTCCCTCTGTATTGTTACGTTAACTAATCTTTTTGGGTCTGCAATCATTCACTAATGATTGGAAGGGCAATGATTTAACACCATGTTTAGTAGAGCACAAATCGATTTTAAAAAAACCAGGCAATTATGGGAGATGAGTGTGATATTCCCCTAGCTTTTTAATTTCCCTTTATCATTAGTCAAAGCCGTCAAAGGAAGGCTCTCTCTCTCTCTCTCTCTTTGTGGCTGCACAATTTTAATTCTTAAACCTCATCAACTTGGAGCACGTAATCGTTAGTCGGGTCAATGAACAAGTAGATTCCAAGACTCAGATGCTGTATATTAATGCAACTGGCAAAACTCACCTCACGTTCTTAATATAAAATCTTACTGTTTGATAAGTATGAATGTGAATTTAATTAAAAACTGGATGCAATATGTACGTACGTTATGGTGTGGAGGATTATTAATATAGTACTGTGCGAGGTGTAGCAACAGATGATGATGATATGAAATCAAAAATGGAAAAGAGGACCACATGTTTATATGGGAAACATAATGAAACAGCTAAGCAGTGATGAAATCCAGATAGAGAGAGGAAGGGATGAGAAATAATGTTATAACTGGTGACAGCCACATGTGGTCACGTGGTTTTTAATGTTAGTTCAAAAACATACGTAATAAATTCCCTTGTCCTTTGCTCCTATGACGACCTATCCCACCTTGTTCCATTACCTCTCCTTCATATATATCTAACCACAAAAGCTTCGTTCTTGTGGTCACTATTGCTTCAACTTTCAATAACCATCATCATGATTCCACTTCCAGATATTTTAATTTGTTCCATCACATCACGTGCGTTCTTGTAAATCTCAGTAATAAAATGCAGATCTGCCAGTTTAACAGTGAATTTTGATATTAAATATAACACCTTCTTTTTCTTATTTTATCTTTTATATTTATCATTTTTCTCCACTGACTTAATGAAAAGCATTATTTAGACTCTGCTGTATGCATATATTGTGTCCGTCTACGATCATTAATTGTGGGAGTGTTTGATAATCTAATGCATTAGAGTTTGAATATGGATAAGACCCAGCGTCCAATCCCAAGCCATGCTTGGTAGACTTTAACGAAATGTTAAGCTTGTTTATGTGGAAAATAAAGGCTCGTTCAACCTTCATGCACTCAACAATTTGACATTTACTTTTCATCAGTTATATGTCTTGCTTGTATGGTCGTTGACAAGTTGATATAGTTCATCTAGGTTATAGAGTATTCATTTATTAGTAGTCGATCGGCCGTGTTTTATATGTAGATTTGGTGATTGATTCAATATTTTATAGATCTCCCCCGATATTAAGGAGGCTCTGTCAACTTGTTTTTCTTAATTATTGATATTGAAAGTTGACTGAATTGCCAGAGACCCGAAATTTCCAGTTTCCTGCAATAATACAACATGCATGCCTCCATTACCTAACTCTAATAAGAAGCGTGCTTATTGGAGTCTTCGTGCCACTGTCACACGTTTTTTTAAAAAAAGGAATAGACATATTTATTTGAGAAAATAATTATAAAAAATATCACTTATACTTCAAAAATCATATTGACAACAACAGTAATAAGATTAATAAAAACATTAAAATAATTGAGAACTCGTTTTATTGGAAAATCACCTATTTAGGATTTTGAAATTTAAGTAGTATTTTATTGAGATTTTTTTTTTATTTAATCAAAATATAAGATGCACAGTCCCAAAAAAAAAAACTAAAGATGAATGTTTTGAGTGGACAGTGAATTCTTATTATGTAAAAGGGATTGATCCGACTTGGGTGGACGTAAGGGGAGATAAAGAATGAGAGGCATGGAATTAAATAAAAAGAAAATGTAAATAATACATGAAAAAAGCTCAGATGGTTTTGAGAATGCATCAATGCTTGGTGGTAAAACTTCCTACTTTTATGTTCCTACTTGAGTCGATCTAGATTAAATTAGTTTCGACCTTGATAAATCCTCTAAATTAAAAATGAGATAGGTTTAAGATATCAGATAAGAGAAAGGAAAAAAAAAAAAAAAAAAAAACCCTGAGATGGTGATTATCATTATTTATGAATAGGTAAATAGGTAATAGTAGTAATATGCTTCTTTGTTGTGTCCTTTTCTCTCTTTCGTTTTCCTTCCCAACACACCGAAAGAGTGGTCCTCCATATTTTTCACTCCCTCTTATTGCTTTGCTCATGTGAATATATATTTCATAATTCCGTTTTTTTCTTTTAATTTATGGAAAATGAGGGATCAGTGGGAGAGAGATATTGGGAGGATATTCGATGGTGTGTTGCATACTTGAATTCAAAGATTCAAAATGGACCGATGAGAGAGATAGAAATATTGCAGGGCCCCAAATCTTGAATGGATATCCAAAAGGGAACAAGCACAGCCCAATAAGTAGATATTCGTAATCGTAATTATTCCAAAGCAATTATCCCTTCAATTATTCCTTTTCTCAGCCCCTACATTATTATTCCCTAATATTTACTTCCTTTTTATTTTCCCTCTTTTAATCCATTTTTTGTGGGCTGAGGTTATCCATTGGTAGTGGCGGTGACTAATCTTCCGCACCATATACTTTCTGAAGGAGTTTTAGTGTTGGTCATGAGACCCTTTCTATACATACCGTTAAAGATCGAACCTTTAACTGTGCGTTGGGCCTCATGGAGTCATGGTTAATACTTTAAATTTAGTTTGGATTATTCTCATCTCTGTTTTACACTTTTCCTTGTCCGCATCATTATGGGCCTATTCTGTGTATACCCAATATCTCCAATTGCCATACGTTGGATTTATCCTCTTCCTCGGGGATTCAAGGGTTCCAAAATCATCTCAGATACAAAAGTGATGCTAAATTTTTATCATTCATGTATTCACCTTAATCATCATCATCATTTTCGTTTGTCCATTATTTTATCATCCATAATATGCGTATTTCAAGAAACATAAATTCTTTAAAATAATTTTAATTTTTTTTTTACTTAATCTGAAAAGAATGAAAATACATTAATTGTATTGTGTACAGATGCACGACAAAAAAGCAATATTTTAAAAGAGTAAGAGTTTAGATTGAATTGATATCAAATTTCTTGTCATAGGACTTTTTGTAGAGCTGTTTGCAGAGACCGAAATACAAAAGGGGCTGTTTTCACATTGCGTGATTTATTTATTAAAAATGTGTAACAATTATAAAAACATGAATCGGCAAGTCAATTAAAGAGAAAAAGAGGAAGCAATTAGGGAAATGTTGAGGAGATTAACGAAAAAGTTGAACGTGGGAATGAAATGAAAGAATATAAATGGCATGTTTTGCGCGTAAAAATGGTCAAAAAGGTTTGACGTGGAAGAAGACGACCAACTCCACGACAATGGTATTAGAATTAACCTAAGAATTTATAAGAAAGGGCTACAGTTACATTAAAATGGGAATGCAAATAGGTTCACATGGGACATGAGATTAAGGTCACTTCCAAATTCCAATCACAAGCAATTGGGTTAATTGGGTTAACAATTATAAACTACTAATATATAAGGAGACGCAACAAATAGAAACCAAATACGTTGTACATCTGAAAATGTATCCAAATTGATAAGCTCTCTCAATAAATTAAAGCCAACCCCCAAAGTGAGGCTCTCTTTTTTGACTCACTACTACTTATTTTAATAGGCATCACACACATGTATCATAAATATCCAAATTAGCATTACTTATTATGGCTTGTTTGTATTTAATTGTTTCACGTTTACATAAATTTAGTTTATTTTATTTTATATATTTACTTTGTAATAAATTGTATAATCACTGTTGAAAAGTCAAGTTGAGGCTAATCCAAATAAGCAGCAAACGCAATTACCCAACTTACTCATGACCTAATGTAATTACTACCACTTTTGATCCTTATTATAAGACATATTTTAATTTTGGTCCTAAATATTAGATATGTTTTTTTATATTTGTCAATATTTTTCTAATTTACCCTTATTGATGACCACTCAATAATAATTAAGTAGGAAAGGAAGAAGAGGATTAAGGAAGATGAGTAAGGTGTTTTAAAAAATACATGTTATATTAATTAATTTGACTATAATTTTTTAGTCTAATCAAATTAAGTAAATATATCTTATATTAAGGAAATAAGAAGGGAAAATTCCAAATAAACATAATTTGAACTTGGAAAACCCCAAAAAGTCTATTGATACTTAGGAATGACAAATAGGTCTTAAGGGACTAATATGATATTTTGAAATGTTGTGTTTTACCAAAATGCATATCAATTTTTTTTTTAAAAAAAAAAAAAAAAAATACCCTCGTAGTTGCCAAAGCTCTGCGTCGCATTTGGAGCTCTGATTATAACTAAAGTAATGTGATTGACTATCTGAACTCCTTAATCTCTATCAAGTGTCGTTGACAACTTGAGTGTAGTCATTAATAATCTCGGGAGCACAATTTGTCAATTGTTATACTCAAGTTGTCATTGTCTTTATTCAACTTGTTAACGACACTTGATAGAGTTTACGAAGTTCAAGTAGTTAATCACATTACTCAAGTTGTCATTAGAGCTCTGGCACCGGCGATGATTCTTTTTCTTTTAGGGTATGTTTGGTTTGAAGGAAGGGGAGGGGAGGGGAGAGAAAAAAAAGGAGGGGAGAGGAAAACTTGTGGGTCGCTATTCTTTCAACTTTTTTAAAAAAATTCCCTCCTCTCCTTTTTCTCCCTCCCTTCCCTTCCTTCCTTTTAGACCATAGAGCTTGTTTGGTTTGAGGGAAGGGGAAGAGAGAAATTTTTCTCTCATTTTTACTAAATAGTCTACGGAAAATTTTAATATTCCAAAAATACATTCAAAAAAAAAAAATATTTCATTCATTAATGATAATTTGGTCAATATCCTCTTTAGGGATTCATCCTCTCCCCTCAAACCAAATACACCCTTAAAAAAATGATTGGTATTTTGGTAAAAGCATAACATTTCAAAATTTTAGAATAGCACCTTAAGACCTATCTATCACTTTCATGTATTAACATACCTTTTAAGGTTTTTTAAAATGATATTTATTTAGAATTTTCTAAATAAGAAAGTATTAAGTGCAAGATACTCCTAATTTGATTGAAGAGGAAAAAGGTTAGAGGAGAGAGTGACCCACGCGGTGTGATCTAGATTAAAGGTGGGCCCCGCATCAGAAAGAGATAAGTCCTAATTACTAAAACCCTGAAACTTTACATCTTCTCTATGACCACTTGCCATTACAATGCCTTCTTTTTGTCACCATTTGCTTGCTCTTTTGCTCCTTGTTTTGTTTTGTTTTATTTTATTTTATTCTTTTCTATTATCCCTCCCTCCTGCTTTTGGCTTTCTCGCCTTTTAGGTATTCTCTTTGGCTTTTTCATGCATTTATACATGTCTATGTTCATAATTATATATAGTCCCATTAATTAATTTGGTTATTATACGTTAGTTTAGTCTTAATATGAAAACAAAAACCACCAAATCCCACTACGCCTAACTTTTGACCAATATCTCTCTTCCCCTCCTTTTCTTAATCCACCGTTTGCCATTGTTTATTTATTGAGTTTCCGTAGGAAATAAAACACTATTCTTGGCGAATCAAAAACCACTCCAGACATGTCACATGCTGCATGTTCTATTCCATTTATACCCCACGTAACTGAAAATGACATTCCAATTCGGCACTTTTTGCTCTTTTCATCCTTCCACTATCCTCTAAAATTCACATATAGTGTATATATGATGGTATCGTGTAATTCATGTAACTCACCCCGTTAGTGGAACATGGCTCGTTAGCCCCGGGAGCCCACCAGGGTCAGGGTATGTTACCGAGATCAAATAGCATTTATAGAGATAATTACAAATTACCTACCAACAAAGTCTCCACATCGATGGGATTCGAACCCACCACAACTTTATGGTTATGAGTCAACTCCTTTATTAACTGGATTAACTTTTATTGAGTGCATGGATTTAAGAATTGGCTATATAAATAACATACTAATACCTTTTTGTTTGAGGGGTGGGGCAGGGAATTTTCTCGTTGAAAAAAAGGAAAAGGAAGAAAGAAACATAAAGGTGAGAATTCGGGGGGGAAAGTAAAAAAGAGGATTGCTTTAATGCAGTGGATTGGATAAATGCATGATGAAGAGGTTGATGGAATAGTAATTATACAAATAACTTAAACCATTAAGCTTGTTTGGTAAAAATATAAGTAATTTGAGGGAATGAGGAGCAGGTAACCACTTAGGCAATAATATAATTCAAATACATCTTGTGAAAGTATTAGCAACCAGCTGTATTACACAATTTATTTGTTCTAGAGCATTTTCAAACGATCTAACCCACTATGGTAAATGGAATCATTATCCCTAATAATACGTTTAAAGAAAGACTTCTTGACCTCTAGAGACCTTAAACATACATCAAAGATTTGGTAAGAGATTAGAGTAGCATAGTAACTAGATAACTAAAGTTGTACTATAATCACTCACACTGGAAACAATTCTCTTGACTGACAATCCCATAATATATGCAATCAATACAGAGTTTAAGAAAAAAATTTATAAATTTTGAGGACAAAACGAAATGATCAAAGTCTTACACCTAAATTGGAGACGTACGTAGTTGTCGTCTCTATTTTTCTAGGAGCTAAACATGCAGTTTCATTGAAGAATCAAAACATGCATGTAATGCGATACCTAGAAATTTCTGAGCAACAATTAGGAATCCATGAACTACAGATCAGTACTTTTTCCAAATTTTGGTCATCAAATTAAGGTGTGGAATTCTCAGAATAGAGTCAATATTGCATATAGATTGCGTGTAATATATCTCAAAATGCCCACATTTTATTTTTGGAAAGACGACTTCATAACCTTTCTCTTCGTGAAGAAGGGTCCATAATTTCCCCCAATAAATGAGAGGGATTTCAGATTATTGTACGTAAACAAGATCTGAGCAATTTTGCTGTTGCAGTTGAACTTTAGTTTTAGTTTTAGTTTTTTTTTTTTTTAAAAAAAAAAAAACTTTTCAACTGTACAGGCTATACAACTAATTTTTGTTTGAATAAAAAGATAAATTACTTTAAACGTGCACACTTTTTATATCTAATAAATGCATAATAATTTTGTTAAAATAATTTTATGTGCTGTCATATTGTTGATATTTTTTTAATTAAAGAAGTAGATACTAATAAGCAAGGTTCTGCAACCCGAATTGGCCACCAAATACCGGGTCGGTCAAAAGTCGATAAATCAAATCGAGTTAAGTTAAGAAAACCGATAAAAAAATTAAAGATTTCAAGTAATTAATATAAAATTATAAAAAATATTTTAAAAAGATCCATTTTTTTTTAAAAAAAAATACTGGACCGAACTGATTTATAGACTGATTTGTCGGTTTTCAGTCTGGGTTTCAAAATCAGGCTAATAAGTGCTTGAGGTTGAATACAGACCTGGCGCGCTTATCAGGGAGCGTCTCCTCCATGAGGTTTTAAGGCCACTGACTTATTGATAATTTTAACATCAGTTTTGATTTTTGATGCTAACGTTTTTTACCAAATTGTTTTTTTGGGTTTGAAAGATTTTGTGTGGATAGAAATGAAAGACATAGGATTTGGACCAAAGTCACATCCAACACAAAACGTTGTTGGAATGTTGTGTGTTTAATTGGTTGGATTGGAAGGACCAAAAGAGCACTCAAAATGAATTCTGAAGTCTAATTTTGATTTTTCCATTGTTTTATGAGTGTACGTTGGGGTGCTAATGGAACCTTCCTTTTTCGACTTAGCTGACATAATTAGTCAACCCACGTTTTCTTAGCCTTTGATTATTACGACTTCCCACTTCCTTGGGGTTTGGGATAGTGGGACTTGTCTTGCTTCCATTTCTCAACACCATCAAATTATTACGTCAAACTCATTATGTCCTTTTGAGGCTAGCTAGAGTCTATACACATACACATATGATCTTATTCTTTATAAATTTAAAAAGATGAAAAAAAAAAACCAATTAAACCTTAAAATTTTAAAAAAGTCTTGTTGATTACTACAAGAATATAAGTATTAATTATGTAAAAAAAAAAATCATTTTAAGAGAAAATTAATTATTTGAGATTTTAAAATTTAAGTGGTATTTTTTACAAAATCTTTTTCTCTTTAAAAAAATCAATTGAAGATTAATGGCCCGTTTAGATGGTTTTTTTTTTTGACAAAAAAACACTTTTTTAATCTAATTTTTTTTATTGATTTATGTGTTTAGATGATATTTTTTTAAAAAAGTAAAAGTCACAAAAAAATTTAAATTGCTGTTTTTTTTTTAAAAGCTCCAATTTAGAATTTAAAAAAAAAAAACACTACAAAAAAATCAATTTTTTAAAAAACCTATCCAAACGCCCTAAGTTCATTCTCATATAGTAGCCATAGGTCGCAGATCCATATTAGGAACAAAATCAATAATTATAAACCCCCATCGTACCAGTTAAATATGCATTGAAAGATAAATATGGAGTTAATTTATCGTATGACTGAGTTTAATGGAATGAATCTGTGCATTGCTTTTTTTTAGTACTTTCAACCGATATTTAGCCCATATGGATCTTATAAGACTCGAACTTGGAACTTTTAAAAAATATAGTATGCATTGTTTTAGTATGCATTATTGGAAAGAAATATAAAGGGAAAATCGTTTTCGGTCTTTTTGAAGAAAAAAATCTCAAAAAAGACCCTTAAAATTCTGAAAATCTCAGAAAGATTTTCAGAATCTTGCGTGAGTTGTTAACGAGGCTGATATAGTTGTTAATTAACAACTAAATTAGCTTCATTAACAACAATTTTCTAACAACTGAATAAGCCCCATTAACAACTATATCAGTACTCTGTTAACAACTATATCAACCCCGTTAATAACTCACGTAGATTCTAAAAATCTCAGAAAAGGCCCTAAGACATTTTCTGGGATTTCAGAATTTTGAGGGTCTTTTTAAAGATTTTTTTCTTCAAAAAGGGTCCTAAAAAAGATTTTCCCAAATATAAATCACCCCAGAGAATAAAAAATAAAAAGGGGAAAAAAGGCAAAGATGGTTCTTCAGGCTTGAAATCATTGTTAACTTTAGAATAAAAATTCTCTCATGATAAATGATGAGCCTACAACTAACTTTATATTAAAAAAAAAAAAGGAATTAGGACGTACACACCCCGGTCCATGCAACATTAAAGTTTGTTTTATTTTAGAATTAAAGAGTAATTTAGCCAACAAACTATTACCTCATAGCGCTGAGCACAAATAACTTTAAAGTATACCAAAAATACCAAAAAACTTTTAAAAATGTGCAGTCAACACAAAAATATAGTAAAATTTTTTTGTGCTGAATGCACATTTTAATTTTTTTTTTGATATTTTTAGTTCGTTTAAAATTTATTTGTGCTGGATATTCCTAAAATAATAATTCGTTGGTCAAATTATTCTTTAACCCTTATTTTATTTTTCTAGAAGCAATCGATTGGACGCCTGAATCCACAGAGAGTTGAACTCGCCTTCTGGTAATCTCTGATTAGATATGTGAAACTTCTATGAAATGAAGACCAAATAATATACGATCTTATTTAATTAATATTATTAAATGTTTTTAAATTAGGAAATTAGCTTACCCACTTCATAAATTTCTACCTGCTCCCTCATTATCTCTTCATTACATAAAAATCTTAATACTCCTTTCCTTCCATCCTCTCTTCTTATAAGCTACTCCCTTTAGTCCTTATTATAAGCGACCAACATATAAAGTGTATTTGATCCTTTTTATAAAGACTTCAGCATTTAACGATGAAAGCGAATGATTATTATTTTTCCATGTCTGCCCCTAATTAATAAAGGTAGTGGGTGAGAATAATAATTAATATAATATTAGAGTTTAGTGTAATTAGTAGGGGTAATATTGGAAATTACTTAGATTCTAATACAACTTTATTGACTTTAACTACTTTTATTGGTTTGTGAGAAAAATTAGTTGGTGTCTTATAATAAGGACCAGAAGTACCAACTAAAAACAATTTTTAGTCTCAAATGCAAGGCACATTAATGACTTTTTTCGTACTTTACCTTTGTTATTAATTATGGTTCAAAGTTTGAAAAATCAAGTTACATCATTAATAGAGGTGTAGATAATCAACAAGTTATTGATTGTGATGGTAAATGGTCTCGCCCCATAAAAAAAGAGAATACAAGTTCTAAAAAAAATAAATTGCGCTCTAAGCCACAAAAAAATTATACCATTGACCAAATAATAAAAAGGTGTAAATAAAGTTAAATTTTTTATTATTATCAATTTAAGATAAAATTAATAACTTTACTTTCGTTCTTGCAAGAATCAATAGTTGCTGGTTTGATGCCTACTGAAGAAATAAGATCTAAATAACCCAATTGTGTGTGCAATTTAGTGAGTGTTTTGGATTAACTTCTAGAAAATACGGTAGTTTTTATGATTTATGTGGTAAACATGTGAGGGGAAGTTTTGCCTTAGCTTACGGAATAGGGGTTCCATTATTTCATAGATACCAAACACTCTTTTTTTATATACTACCTCCGACCATAATTATAAGACTGAGTTGACTTTTTTTGGGAGAGATTAAGGAAAGGCTAAATAACTTACTTAATCTTATCATATGTTGTATATCCTTAAATTATATATTAGTTTTTTTTTTTTTTTTAAAGAATTATATATTATTTTATTAGTGAACTAATTAGTTTGAAGAAAAAAATAAAAATAAAAAATACTTTAAAGTGATTTAATTAGTTTCTTTAATTTTTTTTAAAAAATTCAACTTGATGTTATGATTTTTTAAAAAAAACGAAGGGAGTACCATGGTTTCTCCAACTGTTGACTTCAAAACAACTTTACCTATTAGGCAAAACATCTCCTCTCATTTTTCACACTTGCTTGTTTTCTGGGCAGAATTGCAGTTTAGGTCAGCTTCCCAAAAAGAGAAGGTCGCTGCCATTCAAATGAACAGTTAGCTGTCAGGAAGGAGAGGAAAAGGGGTTAAAAGACAACTACAATCATTAATTTAGTGGTTCCATCCACTTAAATTCCCTCATATTTCTTTGTTTTTAACCCGGGCCTGTGGTTTCTTTTCTTTTTTTCAATGGCAGCTACTTTTTGCAAAAAAAAATAAAAATAAAATACCCATTGAAAATTCAGTATCGATCACGGACGTCCAAATTTAATTTAAAAACCCCATCAGTCCTCAGATCACTTTTCAAAATTATGATACTCCTTTGGGAAAAAACCAGAGAGAGCTCCCACCTAAATCTGCAAAATTCAGAGCGTCTCTCAAACGAAGCAACAACACTAGCCTTGGCCTTTCTTTTTGATTCTTTCCCTTCCCCTCCCAAATTCAAAGGACTTTGTGATTTTTCCTCCTTTCTCTCTCTCTCTCTCTCTCTCTCTGCTTTTCTCTGCTATCATTTGCCGCTTAAACTTAATTGATTACACCCATTCTCGTTCGACCCACGCCTGCTCAATTTGCGCCGCATGCGAGGGCTCTTCCCTTGTAGCTTCCCCATCATGCCATTTTTGCTTTCTCTGTGACCCATGTTTGAGCTTTCTTCAGCACTCTCTCTGACTCCTCCACTATTGATTCGTCGCATGCCAATCGCAATTCAAGTGCTGTTTGATTGCTAAAAGGAGGAGCAAAGATGAACCGTCTTAAATGGTATCACGCAATTTCTCTCACAATAACCTCTATTGTTGTTTGAGGTTAAGCAGCGTTCGTGGTATTGGAAGAAGACGACCATTTCGGTTTGGCTTTTTTGCTTTGACAGGAGACTTGAAGCCACTTGGTGGTATTGGAAGCTATGGTTGCAGAAACTTGGATTGTAAAGATGGGTAACCAGGTGAGCGCCAATCTCAAGCAAGCGCTTCTTCTCGAAACTTCAGCGAAGAGAAAACAGAACCACCCCAAAAGGTCAGATGACAAACAAATAATTGGCATTCTTTCTTTTGAAGTAGCAAATGTAATGTCGAAAACCGTTCATCTCCACAAATCCCTCACAGAGTCCGAGATCTCAAAGCTCAGGAACGAGATCTTGACCTCGGAGGGTGTTAACAAACTCGTCTCCTCCGACGAGGCTTATCTTCTCGAGCTGGCTCTCGCTGAGAAGCTCGAGGAGCTGAACCGTGTGGCGAGCGTGGTTTCAAGATTGGGGAAGAAGTGCTCCGAATCAGCTTTGCAAGGCTTTGAGCATGTCTATGGGGATATTGTTAGTGGGGTTATTGATGTGAAGGAATTGGGGTTTCTGGTTAAGCATATGGAAGGTATGGTGAGGAAGATGGATAGGTATGTGACTGCTACTAGAAATTTGTACAGTGAAATGGAGGTGTTGAATGAGTTGGAGCAAGCAGTGAAGAAGTTTCAGAATAATCAGCATGAGGAGAGTAAGAGGGCGTTTGAACAGAAACTTATGTGGCAGAAGCAGGATGTGAGGCATCTCAAGGATGTTTCACTTTGGAATCAGACTTATGATAAGGTTGTGGAATTGTTGGCCAGAACTGTGTGTACAATTTATGGTAGGATCTCTGTGATCTTTGGTGAATCAGCTTTAAGGAAGAACCATCTTAGACTTGGTGGAGTTTCACCTCCTATGGACAATGAAAATGGGTCTGTGTCTGGCCTGATTAAACGCAGCCAAAGCAGGAAAAATGGATGTCACTTGGGGCCAGTCGGAAGACCAGCTTTGGATAGAAAAGGAGTCAATCGCAAAACTCAGCTAGATGTGAAGAGAGGCGAATTAGCTTCCTTTCGTCCTGAAGATTTTGGCTTCCCATGTGGAACAAGCCCAGGGAGGCTTTTTATGGAATGCTTGAGTTTGAGCAGCTCAGTTTCTAAATTTGACGATGATGATTGTGATGATGTTGTTTATCGGGAGGACCAATACAGTCGTGGTTCAAGTAATGGAATGAAAAAGGAGAGCTCTGTTCATTCTGGTGGTCTAAATCATGCCCATAGTGGTCCATTCACTGGAGAACTAAGACAAATCAAATCTGGCATTTCAAGTAACTCAAGCTTTGGTCCCAAAAGTAGGCTAGCAGCTTATGCTCCTCCTTCCACTCTTGGAGGTTCTGCTCTGGCATTGCACTATGCTAATGTCATAATTGTCATTGAGAAGCTGCTTCGTTATCCACATTTAGTTGGTGAGGAAGCTAGGGATGATCTTTACCATATGCTTCCAACAAGCTTGAGATTATCTCTTCGGGCCAAATTGAAGTCCTATGTGAAGAATTTGGCAATATATGATGCTCCTCTTGCTCATGACTGGAAGGAGACTCTTGATGGGATACTTAGGTGGCTTGCCTCGCTCGCACATAACATGATCAGATGGCAAAGCGAGCGTAATTTTGAGCAACACCAAATTGTTAGCAGGTCGAATATTCTGTTACTTCAGACTCTATACTTTGCTGATAGGGTAAAGGCAGAGGAAGCTATGTGTGACCTCCTGGTCGGGTTGAATTACATTTGCCGGTACGAGCATCAACAGAATGCGTTACTTGATTGTGCAAGCAGCTTTGATTTTGAAGATTGCATGGAATGGCAAATGCAATGTAGTGCATCTTACCTCGATTGAGTACATTCTAAACTTTTGAAGCCCTCCTGTATAAGGTTGGGCATTTTCTTTTGATTCAGAATACCTTAATGAAGTCATTATTTCTATAGAATGTGGGGTTCCAAGTTGAGGGTTAACATTTGTTGATGAAAGTATAGCTGAATTTAATTGCAATGTGACTGCTGAAGTATATAGCAATGATATTCATTGAGGGTGGGGAGTTCACGTTGAGCTTGTAAATATGTATATGTACAACCTGCTTCCTGCTTCCTTTTCTTCTTCTCATAGTATCTGGCTATCTGCAACTTCTTTCAGCATCGCAATGCCTTTGTTAGAATTGTTGTCATGGATAGCTGACACTATAATTTGATATCCTACTTCTCCAGTTGCTCCTCATCTATATCTGCACTCACATTTCATAATTTCTTTTGAATAGTTTTGTGTTCTGGTTAAAGTCACAATTTTTTTTTTTTTTTTTTGCTCTTCTTGTTCATGTTTCTTTTCAAAGGGTTCATTTTGTTAATTCAGAAAGTGAGGTGAAGCTTGTTCTTGGCATGAACTTGGTGCTTGGTATGAACTTATTTCATGATAGCAATACACGTTATTGGGTTAAAGTCTTTCAGGGGAAGAATCAAAGAAAAAAAATACCATAAGCAGAGCGATAAAAGTGGAGTCTTAGGGGCAGACAAAGGTCAGAGTGTGGTTACCTAACTGACGAAAGTGGAGTTTTAGTTTTATGGTGTCAAAAGTATCGTTTAAATTGATTAAGTGCCCAAATACAATTTATAAGTAAAATGCAAATAGTAGCATAAAAGTAAGTAATGTTGACTTTATAATTGTACTCCAACACAGATTTAGTCACTGTAGGGAATTTAAATTCTAAACTAGAGTACTGATGGCAGAATTTACAGACAAGTTTGACTTGAAGATGTTCAGAACAGCCAATCTACCAGTCTCTGTCATAATATGTGAGAATCATTTATTACAAAGTAGATGAGTCTTCATTAACCTCTCCCTCTTTCCTTTCTCTACCTCTCCATGTTCACACATGTGTATGTGTGTGAAATGGATGAAAGAGGCAAGTGAAAAAGTTTTCTAGTGCAGAAAGAAGCAGGGTTTTGAAATGGGGAAGCAATTCTAGTAGGAGAGAAGAATGAATGAATGAGTGGGTATGGGTAGAAGAGGGCATTGACTACCACAATAAAAGAGCTTTAATTTCATAAGAACTTGTTTGTGTAGTAGTTGGATGCCATTAATCTCTTGGAGGTTTCCCTCCCTTTCATTCATTTTGTGTTGTGTTGTGTGGCTCTCACACACACTATCCACCGACTTCGTTGGTGTTTTTTCCCCCTGCGATTAAAGTGAATGGATGTTACTTTATTCACTTACTGATGGACGACGGTGGTAGAAAGTTTAAATGTAGAGAAGAATGAGTGGTTGGCCGCTACCTAAGCTCTGATAAAAATGAATCGAATGCTTCCAATCTCATTTTTCTACAATTTTTTAAAATCGAAATCATTAAAATTTCAGCCAAAATACTAACGAATTCACAACCTATCACCTATAAAAGAAGCTTACAACGTCATTAATGCCTTTCTTGTACTTAAATCTAACCTCCTCTTCATCGGTTGAAATGACAAAAAAATTATATTCTGAATACCTTAATTATGTACATGTACATGATATAAAATTTATATAAAATACTGCTTCACAGATAATTCCGTTAATACTTGGTATGTAGTATATTTCAAAATCAGGTAGAGCAGCACATTGATCATGGCTGGAGTAGATGGGGAATTAATTCGAAGTCTACAGATTAGGCAGCAGCTATTAAGTATTACTTGAACTCTGATAATTTCTTACAATTAATCAATTCTTTTTTTTTTCCCAACCAAATAGGAATACATTTAAGACATCTTTGTTGTAGTTGATTTTCATGTATTTATAAGTAATTTTTATTTAGGAAAATTGTGCGGGTAATATTTTGACTACTCAACTTCAAAGCTTCAACCCAGCACCTGTCCCAGGAGAATTGATTGTTATAAATCCACCAAATGGTGCCCAATAAATAAATAAATTTATTGAAGCACACTGATTGTTCTATTCGTGAATCACCGAGGAAGAAGAGAGATTTCGCCCTGCCCTTAAATCCCACTTTTCTAAAATTTTAATATCAAAAAAAAAAAAAGCCCAGATGAGAACTTGAGATCAATAAATTATTGAGGAAGCCCATCTTTTGTTTTTGGATTATAGACCAACTCATTTTTCTTATGGGCCATGAGTCCATATTTCTTCTGGGAAAAAAAGAAGATAGAGAGCTGAAGTTGCCTCCTTCCTGTTCGGTTTACGAGAATTTATAAACTGGAATTGAAGTGCAGTAATCATTTCTTTTGTCGAAGATTCGATCTGCGATCCGTCAAAGAAGGTCGTCGATCATTTTCTCGGGCAGCCAAACAAGATCCTCATACTTTCTACACTTTCTCCTCGACAATTTCCCGGTCCTTATTCCTGTTCTTCTGATTTTCTTCAATTCTTTTGCTCTCTGAAACACCTGCAGCTTTAAAGAAAGCCGCACGAGCTGCGGTTCTTTCCAGGAATGAATTACAGAAGGTTCCTTTCCAGAACACTTCTTGCTCGATTAGCTTTTCGATTTTTTTTGTTTGCCAGAATTTGCTTCTCGATTGCGTGTCCTTCGTTTGAATGCATGGTTGATCAATCTTGCTTCTGCCTCAAACTTTCACCCCCTTTTTTTAATTTTTATCTAGGATGCTTCGAATTTGTCTCGGGTTGACAATGTCATGTGTTCTGATTTGATCAATTTGCGGGGTTTGTACTGGATTAGAAGGATGATCTGGGTGTTGGGGTTTAGAAGGGTTATGCTTGATCATGTCGGCATAAGCATTGCTGTCTATGCATATGCATTCTTCTGGCTGCATTGAATGGCAGGAAAATATGGCTCGTGATTATTATTATTATTATTATTATTATGAAATTTTCCATATGTTCATTTTGTCTTTTTTAGTTTCTTGAAACATTCTTTTGCAATGCTTGTGCTTTTAAACTGATGCTATTGATACATAATTAACCCTGCGTCCCCGGTCAATTTTCATGCTCGGATAACATTGAAATTATTTTAGGGCCAAATAACTGTTTTCGCCAATCTTGTTATCACATGTTGGTGTGGTGTTTCAGTTAGCTTTTTGATGGTTATAAAGTCATCTAGCGATGGTTTAAATTTGAGCTTAACTTTTATATGTTAATTAGTTAATTTAGCATTATATTATTATTTTTGCCCAAAGTATTATATTGGTTTCAATTTCAATTTTATTAAATACATCTGATATATTAAATACAATGTATGCTACATTTCACCATAACACAGTCAAAGCTATATTCCTTGAGCTTTAGCGTTTAAAAGCTCTTGTTTCTTCAAGTGCACTATGTGCTATTGCAAATTATGATAATTGGGGGAAGATCTGGCGATATACATGGAATCAGTATCGTGCAGTTGCCTTTTGTAAATGCTTAATGAAGGGTGACAAATTTTAAGATTGGTAGCCTTGAGTAAAGTGAACAGAAGCAAAAATATTGTTTAACCTGTTGGACATCTTGAATGTGCACTGTTTTTTATTGCTTAATGCTAGTTTAGTTTCCATAGTGTTAAGGCACAGTGTGTTCCTGTACTCATGTTTTTGAATGATTTTAGATCTTGAGACCATTTATTTTCACCCGCTTTTTGTTGAAAATCTTAGTTTTCTACATGATTTAAAAACAACAAAGAATGTTGGTTATCATTATTTCCAAGAAGACGGGTTCAACCATTATAGAAAATTGCTTAATGGTAGGTGTATAGTGTTTAAACAACTATTCAGTAGGCTAAGTTCTTGCACTTTTATCTTTGTTTTCATCCTTTCAACTCAAGTAGATACCATTCTAGTTGTTCGAATGAAGAAACAAATTAAATGTCTAGTTTCTCACTGCTCTATATGCTGTTTAAGTAGTTAAATTCTTGTGCTTATTTCTCTGTTTTTATTCTGTGGAATTTATGAGAGAAGAATTATATTCTCATTGTATTGATTAATGTTGTGATACAATATCTACTTATATAATAAGTAGAGAGATAAAACTAAACAAATTAATGAGAAAATAAAAGAGTAACTGATGGAGAAAATCTAGGAGAGAATAGAGGAGAGGTTACAACAACCTAGGGAGAATAATATAATATAATAATATTATATAATATTCCCACACTCCCCCTCAAGTTGGATCATAGATGTTAATCATGTCCAACTTGTTTATGCAACTTATTGGGGTCTCGACGATGATGGAGTTACTGCTACGACAAGATGAACGGGCAGCAGATTCACAGATTCACAACAACTTTAGGAGTAACCGGCTGCGACAAGATCGACGGGCAGCGACTGCGACGAGATCGAAGATGAAGGTCCCATAACTGCTTGAGTCTTCAAAATCCTTAGGCTTGTACTTCTTGAATCTCAGAGGTCCATTTATTTTATCTAGACTTGTACTCCCTTTTGAGTCTCAGAGGCCCACAAATTTCTGAAATGACAGTTTGGTCCCTTAATTTGATTAATGACAGATTGATCCTTGAATATCTATAATGACAGTTTAGTCTTCTGCCAAAAAACTGCAACCTTTTTTTTTTTTTAAGGACTTAACAGCAACCATAACCATTTACATTTAGGTCAGATTTTTCACAGCGCCATGATTCACGCGTCTTCAGCACACTAACAGCCCAAATCAAATGAACAGTGGACAAATTTGGTTCCGGAAAGAGACAAATGAAGCACAGTAGTGGTTAAGCCAATAATACCCGATACAAGTGAACCCGAGCGAGGAGGGCCAGAGAATCATGAGGCGATGGTGAATCTGAATTCACAAGAGACTAAGAGCACAATATCGTGAAATTGAATGACGCCGTGACAGGACGCTGAGACAGGTCCAGGGACGACAGACCTGAGAGATGATTGACGGTGGACGAACTGTGATGGTGTCGTACGAGACAACGTTTGTACGAGCTCTGGACGTCTGCGGATGAACGTTGAGATAGCCAAAGGGCACTGATGCTGATATCAGAGGACGCCGATGCTGACTGAAAGATGGAGTCGAGGGTCTGCAGAGGCTGTTTGAACAGGAAGGTTTGCAGAGACGCTCGACTGTAGACGGACTGACTAGTTGAGGGTCTGCAGAGGCTGAGTTTGCAGAGACGCTCAAGAGGACCAAGGACGTGTTGAGGGTCTGCAGAGGCGAGTTTGCAGAGACGCTCGAGAGGACCAGGTTGAGAAGAAATTAAACCGATTAATTTCTTGTAGGCTCGATTCTACCCAAGAAAATGTGTGTCTCCGGCTTTGTCTCCGTATTTTGTGTGTCTCGAGCCAGGTTGAGAAGAAATTAAACTGATTAATTTCTTGTAGGCTCTGATTCTACCCGAGAAAATGTGTGTCTCCCGGCTTTGTCTCTGGCGTTGTGTGTCTTGCAGCCTTTCCAACTATTTCTGGAAGGCAGCAAGTCACCAGCGCCGGAGAACCACAACGGAACTGCTAATTTGCTTTAGGAATTTAAACCTGCTTTGATACCATGTGGAATTTATGAGAGAAGAATTATATTCTCATTGTATTGATTAATGTTGTGATACAATATCTACTTATATAATAAGTAGAGAGATAAAACTAAACAAATTAATGAGAAAATAAAGGAGTAACTGATGGAGAGAATAGAGGAGAGGTTACAACAACCTAGAGAGAATAATATAATATAATAATATTATATAATATTCCCACATATTCCTATTAGGGGTAGATGAAATTAAACATTTCAGATGAAAAGAAGGGTTAAAAAAGTTTTGGTTCTCACTTCTCACTGCTTCTCGTACTGTCTAAGTGTCTAGTTGTACATATATTTCATATGTCACTGGCCCCTTGAAGCTGCTCTGCACTCTTTTTGGGTAGTCTGGTTCCATCCGGTATAGGTGAAGTGGAAATATGCTGTGTCAGAAATGATTTACTTATGCCCCTCATTGCTGTGTAGAGACCAGAGGGCATTGATACTAAATACTAGATAGAAGTTAGAACATTTGCTCAAGCTTTATGAGCCAGAGTTGTTTGGAGACTCTTAGAAGGACCTTGTGTCTTGGTTGTGTACAAACTATTTTTTCTGTCTAGTTTATTTACCAGGTCAATCTTCTCATATAAGATGTGCTTCTCATAAATATTTTTTTGTTATTTACATTATATATGTTATCAGCTCTCTGTCACTGTGGATTTATATTCAAGCCACCAGCTTCATTATTTGTTATTGTCATTATTTTTCTTTTCCAATGCTTGTTGCTGAAGTCATTGAGAACCTCATTTGAAGTATGCTCATGTCAGGGTATTTCTGAGTTTTTGTTGTACCATTTGTCTTTTCAATCACTTTTAGCAATGTCGTTTTTCTCTGGGATAACAATTCTTTTAATTGTCATTTTAACTAAACAGAGATAGTCGAGCTTCCAAATCATCCCTTTTCGATGGATCTGATGGTCTTGAGGAGGGTGGTATAAGGGCTTCTTCATCATACTCACATAATCTAAATGAGCATGATAATGACAAAGCCATAGAGAGTTTGCAGGACAGGGTTGTTTTTCTTAAGAGAGTAAGTCCTTTATGACTTGTTATCGTTTATCAACTTTCTTAATATATAGCGTCTCCATTGCATTGTTCTTATTGATGCTCTGATGCATTGCAAAAGTTTATTAAGTTTTGCTTACATTGCATTTTGGAGGCTAAGTTAAAAAAAATGGCGGTGCTTTGCATATATGTTACTTGGAAGTTTGAGACTTGGAGAATTCTCAAAACTAGCTTGTAATATAAGTTGTCTGTTTGCCAGATTTTTGTCTCTTTGGTTCCCTTGCTAAAGCATATTCTGGAAAATCTGTGACTAAAAATTATATAAGGTAGTTAATTGCATCGCCCCAAGTGACTGTATTATTAACTCAAGATGTAATTTATTTTGACTTTGGCTACATATTTCTTTTTCAATATGGAATTTTCCTCTGGATATCTGGGATTCTCCAACCCCCCAAAACGAGATGTGTGTGGCCATGGCTTATTTGCTGGCTATATTTTACTCTTTGGCGAACTTTAATTCAACTCCTTCAATGGGCTTTCTTTTTATTATAGGATCATATCATCACTGCTACTGTGTGCTGTTTAGTGTCGCTTCCCTGCACAACGGAAATGTTGCCTCTGATATGATGTGTCAACTTCATATCTTCTAATTTCTTCAATGGGATGGAAAACAAATTAAACGAACTGGTTTAAAAGTTTACATTGTCAGTAAAATAACATTTTTGATACCACTTATTAACAGATGACCGGGGATATACATGAGGAGGTGGAGAGTCATAACCGTTTACTTGATCGGATGGTAAGAAACAAGATCCTGCCTCTGTAGCATTCCCCTCCCCCACCCTCTTTTTAGTTATAACTGTCTTCTGTTGTAAATCAGGGTAACAGCATGGATGGATCAAGGGGTATGATGTCCGGAACCATGGATCGGTTCAAAAAGGTATATGGGATTATGTTTCTCTTTTCTATGTTATTGTTACTTGATGTTTTATTTTATTTTCGTTTTCTGCATTCATTGGAAAATGACTTGGTGTTATGACTGAATGTTCTAGGTTTTTGAGAAGAAATCAACAAGAAAAACGTGCTCCCTTGTGGCATATTTCGCAGCTGCCTTCGTATTCATGTACTACCTCATCAGGTAATGATTCTATAATCTAACTTATATGTTCGTTTTGAAAGACTTGAACGTCGTCAATGAAAACAAATTTACACGTTAGCATTTCTGGACCTTATTCAGTTATTAATATTAAAAAATGTGTCTTGGTTTGTTAAGGTTAATTCAGAAGGGAAATACTTAGATAAAACCAAGGAGTTTGGCTTGTAATTAAGCTCAAGAGTTCTAGAAATTAACGTTTACATTATACTGATGGAGGTTAGGTACTTGTTTGCAGGCTCTTGGGCTATTTTACTCTTGGTTGAATCATAATCTGGAAGCTGTGGCATATTATTATTGACGAGTGAAACCCTACGGTAAGATTGTCCCAACTCCCAATTGAATGAGTCCATTTGGCAGTGAACTTCTGTGGAACCAATTGGCGATCGCTGAGCTGTAGTCAAAGGTCAACAAACTCTTTAGTCACCCCACTTCTCTCTCTCACACACGCACAAATTCATTACATAGTCTGGAAAGTGGAAAATGTAAATTCAAGTATATCATATGGGCTTTTTTTTCTTTTTTTTAATTGTTACTCCTTGATCCTTAATATAAGACATAGTTGACTTTTTTGAAAAGATTAAGGAAGCTAAATAAATTACTCTTAAGTATTGATATTTATCTTTTTTATACTCATGTCTTATAGGACATAGTTTGTAGTGTAAATTACACTATAAACTTTGTCTTATATTTAAGACCGGAGGTAGTACCAAATTACTTTATTTGACTTATGAAATGATATATAATCAAATAATACATGACATGTTATGATTAACTAACTAATTTAGCTTTTTTAATTTCTCTAAAAAAAATAAAAAAGTTAACTATGTATTATATTAAGGATGTAGTATTGAATTGAGAATTGCAAAAGCAACTTTTTTTTTTTTTTTTGCTATTACACCAAGTTCAGGAGAGCCGTACCGCCTAGTCTGGATCGAGGTTACGTCGGCGCATATGCGAGGACCTCTTCCAAGGGAGTTTTACAGATCGCATGAGACTCGAACTCGAGACCCTTACTTAAGCGGCCCAAGTCCCTTCCACTTGAGCCAACTCCTGCTGGTAATTGCAAAAGCAACTTGTGGCTGAATGACTGGGAATACAGTTGACGAATGGGGGTGTTCATTGAGTTGAGTTGGCTAATGAATCCAGAATTTTAACTGAAACTGTACCCACACGCAACTTTGACGCTTGGGTTGTAAATTTAATGTTTTGTCCCCTCACTTAATTTGACCCAGTCCATCAAATTGTTCATATTTTTTTAAGCTTAAATTTCAATTAGACGTGTTCATACACAGTTTGATAAATAAATTAGACATGTGACTCATGTGATCAAACCTTGGGGAGATCCCTCTCGTCTCTTCCTTAAGTTATTAATCAGACATGTTTATACACAGTGTGATAAATAAATTAGAGTTAAAATTAATTATTTGGTCTTTATAAATTTTGACTTGATCAAATTTTAATCCTTGAACTTTACCCGGTGCAATCTCTACCTTTAAAAAAAAATAGCACTACACTCTTAGTGCCCAATCTCTACCTTTAAAAAAAAATAGCACTACACTCTTAGTGCCCGTTTGTTTTAATTTTTTAGAAATGTTTTAACAGCGTTTAAGATAAGTATGTGTAGGTGCCCATTTGTTTTAATTTTCTAAAAATGTTTTAACAGCATTTAAGATTAGTATATGTAGGTGCCCGTTTGTTTTAATTTTCTAGAAATGTTGAGATTTTTCTCATAGCTTATTAATGACAAATAAATGAGCAATCATTAACAAGTGGAGGAGCTACCAATGATAAGTTTTGAGATTTTTCTGATATTATTTTTTAAAATTGGGACCTTAATGCCATTTTCTCTTAGAAATACTTCTTGTAAGAGTATCAAGGTGTGAACACTCAATGGGGTTTTGAAGATGAAATAATCAAATTAGCGTGGTTTGATCCGATTACATGTGTTTTTATTAATTAACAAATAAAAGTCAAAGTGATTATATTTTTTTAACATGCATGTTGTTGGATCCGCATGGTTTACTTGAAATTAACGTGAGACTTTCACCTTTATGAATTGGACTATAACTTTCTTTGAACAAACTATACAAAGAAAATTCAAATCTCATTCATATGACATCATCAATGGTTTAGGGTTAATCACTTGATTGGCTTCTTCACTAATCACCATGGTCCGTGGGTGCTATATGCTCAAATGTTATATGGGAATTTTTTTTGTTATATGGGAATTGACTCACATGGTTATGATTTATTTTCCTTTTGGGTTAAAATCGTTGGTTTTGGTTTCATGTTCTGTGTATGGGCCTCCTTTATTCACGATCTGCACTTGAATCTGATGGGGTCATTTTTTTTTTTTTTTTTTTTTTAAATGTAACATTTTATCTTATGTTCAATCTCAATGGAGCTTGGCCTCGAAATGGAAACTTGGTTAGCAACCTAGCTAGCCTTCAGACCGCGTTTGGGCAGTGGAACAAACAGACATTTGGTATGGTTGAACGAAAGAAGCAAGGTATTTTGAATAGGCTTGAAGGAATTCAGAAGTCTCCTGCTTATCTTTTCTCAAATTACCCATGTTCGCTAGAATTGGAGCTTCAGAACCAACTTGAGAACCTCTTGAAACTGGAGGAAATAAAATGGTTCCAAAAGTCTAGATCCGAGTGGGTTACGAAGGGTGATCGTAATATTAGGTACTATCACCTAAAATCAAAAGCAAGAAAGAGAAGGAACAGAGTCTCCATGCTAAAAAATGAAGTTGGTGAGTGGGTTGATGATGAAGGAGAACTGAAGGCGCTGGTGATTGGCCATTTCAAGGAGTTGTTTTGCTCTGATTCTCCTAGTCCCACCATTCTAACCACTTCTGCTACATTTCCAAGTCTAGATCCTTTAATGGGGAATTTGTCTAGTACTCCGACTGGTGAAGAGATTAGTAAGGCTCTTTTCTCCATGGGCTCTTATAAAGCTCCAGGGTTTGATGGATTCCCTGCCATTTTCTACAAATCCAATTGGGGGACGGTGGGGCCAGCTCTAGTTCAATTTGTTCAAGATGTTTTTTATGGCAAGGAATTTGTAGCAGAGGCAAACAAGACGATTATCTCTCTGATTCCTAAAGTGCCGAATGTTGAACTAGTTACTCACTTCAGACCGATATCTTTTTGTACGGTTCACTATAAGTGTATTTCTAAAGTGATAGCTCTCAGGCTAAGAGAGGTGATTGATGGCCTAATTTCACCTTTTCAAGCTAGCTTCATCAAAGGAATGTGTATTCAAGACAACATCATTGTGGGACATGAAATCATTCATATTATGAGTAAGAATCGCAATAAAAGAGGCCTAATGGCTATGAAGGTGGACTTAGAGAAGGCTTATGACCGTATCAGTTGGTCCTTCCTAAGGCAGGTTTTACTTGAGATTGGTTTTGAATTGAATTTTGTTGATCTTATATTAAATTGTGTTTCTTCTGTTACATACAATGTCTAGTGGAATGGAGGCCAGACTGAATTCTTTGCCCCTCGTAGAGGGCTTCGGCAAGGGGATCCAATTTCACCTCTCCTATTTGTGTTATGCATGGACAAACTCTCCCATCTGATTTGCAATGCTATGTTGAAGACTAGGTGGCAACCTATTTATGTTTCTACATCTGGACCTAGTGTGTCTCATCTTATGTTTGCAGACGATTTGTTGTTATTTGGTGTTGCTTCTGTTGCTCAGGCTGATTGTATGATGAGCAGTGTTCAGAAATTCATGAGAGCCTCTGGGGGCAAAGTTAATTATGAGAAGTCATCTATCTTTTTCTCTCCTAGAGTCCCTTTACATACTAGGAATAGCATTATGGGGGTAACGCAGATGAAGTGCTCAAGTGAAATAGGGCGTTATCTAGGAGTTCCCCTCTCGCATAGGAGGAAAAGATCTGAGACTTTCCAGTATGTAATTGATCGAGTTCGAGCAAAACTTAGTGCTTGGAAGGCCAATTCTTTGTCAATGGCGGGACGGATTACTTTAGCTAAATCTGTAGTAAGCTCAGTCCCTCTCTATCCGATGCAGGTGGCTCAGCTACCTTCGAAGGTGTGCCTGGAAATTGAGAGGTTACAAAGAAACTTTATATGGGGTCATGTGGATAGTTCAAGAGGGGTTCACCCTATCAGTTGGGATCAAATCACTAGGCCGAAGGAATATGGGGGTCTAGGACTAAGGAAGCTAAACTCCGTGAACCAAGCTTGTGGAGCTAAGTTGGCATGGAAGTTAATAGTGGGAACTCGTGGACTTGGGGCTGACATCCTTACTCAGCGGTATATGATGAGGGAAGAGGAGTAGTTGTTGTCCTTCCATTCTGGTGACTCTAGCTTATGGAGGTTTATTTGCTCCCAATCCGAGTTGTTAGAGCGTGGTATCAAATGGAAAATCAGAAATGGCTTATCTGTAAGCTTTTTTAACGATTGCTGGGTTGGTGCTGAGATTAAGCTCAAAGACTTTTGCACTCGTCAACTGTCCGAGATAGAAGAGATGTCTCCTGTGGCGGACTGGACTACATATGGCATATGGGATTTTAATAAATTAGTTCATACTATCAATCCTGCAGGGATTAATCTGATTGTGCCTGTCTTAGCGCCTAGGCCTACTGCGTCTGATGATATTATGGTGTGGGGTGCAACTGGAGATGGTAAGTTCTCTATTAAATCTTCCTATTTCCTTTTGGAATCTAACCCTTCTTCTTCAAGGGATTCTTTATTCAAAGATATTTGGCATTGGAAAGGCGTAGAGAGGATTAAGGTTTTTCTGTGGAAAGTCGCTCTTGATAGGCTTCCTAATAATCTATGGAGAAGTAAATGGTGTGGCGCCTCATCTCTGTGTGAATTCTGTGATGCTGGCGTTGAAGATGCACTTCATATTTTGCGTGATTGCCATTATGCTAAATCTCTATGGTACTCGTTTATTGATCCCAGCTCGACCTCTTCTTTCTTCTCTGCCAATCTGCGTGACTGGTTATTATTAAATCTAAGAAAGAATGCTAGTACCAGATGGGGGGGATAGCTAGAGCCAAGTTTTTGCAGTAGCTATTTGGAAACTATAGGGGTGGAGAAATCATTACTGTTTCAACGGTGATTTTCGTAAGCCATCAAACCCAGCGTCTGTTATTACTGGCATTTGGAAGAATTATATTTCGGAACAAGTGCCGGATAGGATCCTTGAGCCTTATTTAAGCTTTCCAATTCGTAGTTGAGTTAAACCTCCACTGGGTTGGATGAAGCTCAATGTCGATGGTGCAAGATCAACATTCTCTGCTCAAGCTGGTTGTGGTGGAGTATTACGTGATTGGGATGGGAATTGGGTGGCGGGCTTCTCCAAAATCATAGGGGTGTGTCAACCTAATGTTGCTGAGGAATGGGCCCTGGTAGATGGTCTACAAATGGTGTGGGACTTGGGTATTAAAAGTGTTGTGGTAGAGTCTGATGCTGAGGAAGTAGTTCGGATGATTCTTGATGATGATTATAGCCTCGGAAGTTTAGTTATCATGAAGATCAAGAACATGTTATTATGGGATTGGCGGATTATTCTTAGGTCTATTCCTAGGGATGCTAATAGAATAGCTGATGAGTTAGCTAAAGTGGGTATTTTTAAACCTGCTATCTTTGAGATTTGCCCATCTTATTTAAGGGCTTGGGTGGATGAAGAGAGTCTGGGAGTTATTCCCTCTACTTTGTAATGTTGTTTATTTATTAAAGGCTTCTAGCCATCGTTCTTATCAAAAAAATAAAAAAATAAAATAAGAGTTGACTCGTGACTGTTTATAAAAAAACAGGAATCTCATATGAATTTAACTATCACTAATAACTCTTCTTGTTGGTAAGGTGTCATATCCCTACGAAGTCTTTACTTGTTGGGCTTTTTGAAGCCCACAATGAACCAAACACTGTTGCACTTATATGCTTTTGAAACTAAATGTCATTTTCAATTATCGACCTGGAAACCAGTGGGAGTTGACTCAAGTGGAAGGGACTTGGGCGCATGCAAGCGAAGTGCCGAGTTCGAGTCGCTGTGGATCGAGAAAAACTCCCTGGGAGAAGTCCCACATATACGCCCGACGTAACCTCGATCACTAGTCGGGGCGAAGCTCAGTGAACGGGTGCGATGAAAAAAAAAAAAAAAAAAAAAATTATCGACCTGGAAAATCAAAGATGCTCATCGTGCTGCCATGTTCAACGCAACACGACAACCATAAACGACACTCTCTCATTTTATAATCCAAATTGATGACAAACACGCCATATTTATTACACACAAACTTCCTAATCCCTCCAACATACTACTCCCTCCTATTCATAAGGAATTTTTTTATAGGGTTGGTCCTTAATATAAGAAATAAATTCATTTTATCTAATATTTTAAACTGATTTTTTTCTTTCTTTTTTTATAGGGTTGGTCCTATTATCTCTCATATACGCTCTTTCTTTTTTTCTTTTTTCTTTTTTTAATAAAGATTAAGACATCCCAGCTAACCTCTAAGGGAATATTATACCCCTTACAATTGTGACAAATAAACAGTAATAGATCCTCAGACAGCTGATAGACTTCATAAAACCCCTATCTTGCTTCAAGCCCTTGCTTAGCTAGGCAATCCGCCGTGCGGTTTGATGAAGGAGGCACGTAGGTAATTTTTCATACACGCTCTTTCTAAACAATAGTATAGTTGAAAAAAAGGTCTAAAAGTTACTTTTAGCTAATATATATTTTGGTAGTTGTTTCTTATGAAAAGAAACTGAGGAAGTATTTCATATGGAAAGACCTTCCCTTGGAAAATAAATTAATGTGTTAGTAGTACTCCATCCATCCGATCCTTTTTATAAGAGTTTAAAATTTGAATTATCTTTATCTTTTTTTTAAGAGCAACAAGAGTTGTCCTAATATTTAATGAGTTTTTTTTTTTCCATTTGTACCTCTCATTAATTATATATTGCATTAATTAAAGGGTTGTGATACTTATGTTTACTCTATTTCTTTCTCATAATTGCCCATTATAAATAAGGGCATGCTTAAAAAAAAGTTTATTTCAATACATATTTATTATTTTTAACTAATCTTAACCGTTTTCTTAATAATTTGATTATCATACTCTTAGTACCGGAGGGAGTATAACTTGTGTTCAGCTGAAGGGCGTTTTAGGACTTTTCGTAGTATCGGATCATGTTGGTCGTCAATTATATATGTGGTGGTAATATGTATTATTCGCTCTATTAATCAAATCGGATAATTTGACTTTGTTGATTAATGTCTAAATCAATTAGTTACTTTATTATTTATATGAAATGATTTATGTACTCTGATTTCAAATTATTCAAACAGTATTTGATTACACTCAAGTAGCAATGTACTCCCATTTACATAAATAAATAGAGGAAATATGTCGGACGCGAATTAACAAAGACATGCCGTGTCCCATACAACATATAAAATTTCGAGGGAGGTTATTTGTATTATACTATATGAGTTGTTAGAATAAAGGAATCACTAGTGGACGTGTTTGTATATTATATTTGTATATAGTTATAAGACAACAGCAAGAACAAGCTACTTAGAGGCATCTTATACTATTTGTATTATGACTGCTAAATAATGGTGTATTTGAGGCAGTTGCCTAATAATTTGTCGGTCAGCTTGAAGATGACGAGAGACGAAGGCTATAATTTTTGTGTTGAATCACATCAAGTCGTTTAAATATGTGCTTCCATTCATGAAAATCTCAAATAAGAAAATTTAAAAATAATAATCCCCTGTAAACTGATGCTATATGCATATGGGGAAATTGAAGAAAAGTCTCCCATTAAAAATTTTATTGGTTGGAAGAAACTTATATATTTTTATCCTCAGAAAGTTTCGGTATCGGTATCTGCAAATTTTATATGCACAAAGTACTGGTACTCTCATTTAAGCCTTTTTTACCAATAAATTTTTTAATGTGGACTTTCCACTAATTTCCATATATATATATATATTGACATTCTATTCTCTATTTCTTGTCTTCGTGACAACAATACCAGAACTCTATGCAATCAGCAAAATTATTGGCTCTTAGATGTAGGTGGGAATGATTGAATGAGGCAGCTAGTTAATACGGTGGTCAGCTGATCGGATTAGAAAATTTTTAAAAAGAGATAGGAGTGTGTGTGTGTATATATATATATATATATATATATATATATATATAATTTCCTCATTTCGATCTATGGGTAGCAGATTTAATGTTTATAATTCCTGAACACCTGGAAAATATAAAACAAACATATATATCTTTGTGTGCTTCATATATACTTTTTAAATATTTGGGTTCTCAAACTTAGATACCTAAATTATTTAAAATGCATTAGGTTGATGGGAGAGATTTGTGCCCAGAATAGTTTAAAGGGAAATTTAGTCACTATTAACGCATGATAACTTAACTGATCCAAAATTTATTTTCATAGAGGAAAAAAAAACACATAAAAAAAATAAATAAATCCTCAGGCATGTCACAAATTTCAAAATGGTAAACTCACAAACTTCAAGCATGTCACAAATTTCAAAAATGGTAAACTCGTCACAACTTTACTTCGTAAACAATTCTATATATGACACTCGTGTATGCTTCCTCCGGTTTTTTTTTTTTTTTTTTTTTTTTTTGAAAAAAAAAATTATCCCTAATTAACCTAACCCTCCTATACAAGAATGGAGACATCACACTCACTACATACTTTCCCCCGGTTCTTATCATAAGGGCTTCCGGCATGATTCAAAATATATATAACAAGTTTTCTCTAAAGTATTAAGTTTTTCATCTAATATTCCTTAAATAATTATAGAATTAATCAAACTCTTTTAATTTACTTAATGACATTTATTCATAGTAATTTTAGGAATTTAATTACAATAAATACGTAATTTTAACTAACTTTAAAACAATTAATTACATGCTAGATCGGATTCAC
The DNA here is from genome assembly GCA_019022615.1 of Acacia melanoxylon. NCBI lineage: Eukaryota > Viridiplantae > Streptophyta > Magnoliopsida > Fabales > Fabaceae > Acacia > Acacia melanoxylon. The sequence goes on from JAFJYJ010000011.1 coordinate 12,054,361, forward strand.
TTGTATTGGGAGGGACAATCACAAAACCTAAATCAGATAATGAATGAAAATATCAAAAAAAGTTAATTACATCTTACAAAAAATACTAGAGAATGTAATGTATCAAACTGCCAGTACTATACAACAAGTTTTATCTTACTAAGTGGGGTTAGTTATATGGATCACACGATGTCATTATGCTCTACCAACATCTAAATCCTTAGATAGGTTGTAAACTAAGTTCAATAACTTCATTGAACGTAATTTTCAATCTTCTTTTACCCCTTTTCAAATAACAGAAGTCCATATTATATGATTCACCCTCCTCACCGATGCTTCCAACATCCTTTTTTGTGCATGTTCAAATCACCTCAAATAGTTTTCAACCATTTTCTCTTCTACAGGCATGACACTTACTCTTTCTTTGATCATTTCAAATCTTATTTTTTTCTTATATGACCACGGGTCTAACTCAACATTGTGATCTCTACTATCCTAATTTTATGTTCTTATTGTCTTTTTAGAGCCCAATATTTATTACTATATATCCCTTTAAACTTCTTGGCTAGGCACAAACTATCAATACTATATATGTCTTACTAAAAAAAATTATTAGTCGTTGAATGAGAACGTGTCATTATTTTGATAAATATTTTGCCAAGCAAAGTCTTTTAGAGAAGTAATTAATCACTACTTTCTCATGTCTTTATTATAAGACATTAACTAATAAGTATTATTGGTCATTTTAATAAGACACTTGCAAGTTTCCAATGAGTATTTAATTTATTTTTCCATGTCTGCCCATATTTAATAAGGGTTGTGGGAGAAAGTAACAGTTAATATGATACTCTATTTGGTTCTTATTATAAGGCATCAACTAACAATTATCACAAACCAATAAAAACATTTGTCATTAAATTTGTCCTAAAATGTAAGTAATTTTCAATATTACCGCTACTTATTGCACTAAACTCTAGTATCATTTTAATTATTACTCTCACACACTCACTACCCTTATTAATTATGAGCATATATGAAAAAAAATATTTAATGTAATTTGGAAACAATCAAATGCCTTATAAAAATGACCAAATACACTTGTTAGTTGGTGCATTATAAAAATGATCAGAGGGAGTATTTGAGTTTAGTGTAATTGATAAGGGTAATAGCGGAAATCACTTAAATTTTAGGAAACTTTAATGTTTTTAAGTGTTTTTATTGATTTGTAAGAATTGATAGTTGATAATAAAAATCAAAGAAAGTATAAGACCTAGTTGGCTTTTTTTGGAAGAGATTAAGGAAACTAAATAAATTACATAATCATATTATATGTTGTGTCTGATTAAATTATATATCAGTTTATATGTCAACCAAATTAGTTTGATGAAAAAACGATAAATATAAATACTTTAAAGTAATTTAATTAGTTTCTTTATTCTCCTAAAAAAATTCAGCTGGTCTTATATTTAGGAACTAACGTAGTACTATAAAAGTGTGTGATGAGCTATTGCAAAATAGCTTAAAATATTTTGGTGTAAGTAATTAATAAGCATTAGATTTAGGTGTAATTAATTAATGTAAACCCTAAGCTTATGCTTGTATCTTGAAATTTTTAGTTAATATATATGGTGTAAGCATACGCGCACACGCATATTCTCAAAATCTACCAAAAATATAGATAATATATTTTCTCTGATACCTTATGCTCTCTTGGCAGTCCAAACATAAAGGAGATATACAAATATTACAAGAGGTAATTTAATTTTCTTGGGTAAAATCCATGATGATTTGCAGGATTATTGTGAGTTTAATGGAGATCTTGATTCTGTCACTTAAAAACAAGGTTAATTAACAAAGGAGGGTGAACAATACGGTGATAGGCTGTGTATTAATTGTCCAATAAGGATGTAAGGTGCTTTAATCTGTGTCTCACTCTACACAAGATGGTATGCGTACGTTGATATATGGGCCCCACTACGAAAAACGACGTGCTCTCCACCTGGCCACGCGCACGCGACCCCACATTATTAAAAAAGGAAAAACCCTAATTTCCAAGGTCCCCATCTCTAAAAGCAGAGCTTCTTGTTCCTATTATTTTTTTTTTTGGTTCAGGCATTCAGGGATTCGCGATCGGCCGCGTTGCGCCGCACTGATTATGGTGGGAGAGTCTCCAGTTTTTTTTTTTTTTTTTTTTTTTTTTTTATTCACAGGGTTCGAACCCGATACCTTACTTAAACGATATAAGCCGCTTACCACTTGAGCCAACCCTATTCTTGTTTCTATAATATAATAACAGCGACCAAACATTAAATCAAAGAGAGTATTTGTTAGCTTCCCAAATCACAACAGAGAGGTTCCCCAGAAATCAAGTGAAGCATTTCTCCGCAGTTTTTGTCCAAATAGCTTTTCTTTTCTTTCCATTCCTCTATTCTATTTGCTAATCGCCACCAACTTTGATCCATTATCATATCATAATGCTTTAACTTCTCTCCCCTCTCTCTCTACCTCTTCCTTCTCTTTCTGCTTTCTTATTTCTCTTTGTGCTTGATTCTTTGAAGGGTTTGGCATCTGTTCTATGTTCTCCTAAGATCACTTGTTGCTCCTGAGCAGCTAGCCCCAGAGAGAGAAAAATTCATAATTTTTTTTAAAAAAAGGACGAGAGAGAAAGATCATCACTTGTTGATCGTCCGATGATCTTTAATCCTTTCTCTTGATGAAACAGCTTTAGCTTAGCTAGCTCTTTAATTTGGTCGTGCACTTGATTATTCCCTTGAAGAAGCTTATCTATCAGTTGATGAATCTAATTCCGTATCTCTATCTCTTCTCGCCTTCCCTCTGAGGGACAGAGAGAAGAAGATCAGAATTAGGTTATCAGAAAGTCACACAAGAGCAACAAACTTAGCCCTATTGATCCATATACCAACTCTTCTCTTGTGTTTCACCATCTCTCTTTCCTTTACCTATAAATTCCGACACACAAAAGCTAGCTACAAACCTCAAGCACTAATTTTGCTTTCTTCTCTGAGTCATATCTCCTTTTGGAACTTGTGGTGTTTCAAGAGACGCAAGTCTGGCTAATCCTTGGTGGACCGGTCAGGTGGGGTTGCCGGGAGTTGAACCGGCAGGCAACTCCCCCACCCTCAACAAGCGCCACACCACCGATCTTTCCATCAACGATAGCAGCGGCGGCAACAACCGAGAAGAAGATGAAGAGAGAGACTACGGAGACGAGCCTAAGGAGGGCGCAGTCGACGTCGGGACCCGCCGGCCACGGGGCCGGCCTCCAGGCTCCAAAAACAAACCCAAGCCGCCCATCTTCGTCACGCGAGATAGCCCCAACGCCCTAAGAAGCCACGTGATGGAAGTTGCCGGTGGAGCTGACGTGGCAGAGAGTGTGGCCCAATTCGCAAGGAGGCGTCAGCGTGGCGTATGTGTCCTCAGCGGGAGCGGCTCCGTCGCCAACGTCACCCTCCGACAACCGGCTGCCCCTGGAGCTGTTGTGGCCCTCCATGGCAGGTTTGAAATTCTATCCCTTACAGGTGCGTTCTTGCCGGGACCCGCCCCTCCCGGCGCGACGGGGCTCACGGTGTATCTCGCAGGAGGACAGGGACAGGTCGTCGGAGGAAGTGTCGTCGGGTCTCTAGTAGCGGCCGGACCGGTTATGGTCGTTGCTGCAACATTTGCTAATGCAACTTATGAAAGACTACCACTTGATGATGATGATGAGGGAGCTAGCGGCGCCGCACAAGGAGGAGGAGGAGGGTCGCCACGGGGAATCGGAAGCAGTGGTGGCCAGCCTCTGCCGGCCGGGCTTCCAGATCCGTCATCTCTGCCTTTGTATAATCTGCCGCCGAATCTGATGCCCAACGGTGGTGGAGGGCAAGTGGGGCATGAAGCTTTTGCTTGGGCTCACGGAAGGCCACCTTACTGATGAAGAAGTTCATGATGGTGTTTTGGAAGATAGAGATAAGTGGGAATGAAAGGAATTTACAGTGTTTTAGAGAGAGTACTAAAATAGGTGTGACCTGTGAAGATGGATATGAGGTATTAGAATGCTTTGCTTATTATCATGAATGAATGTATATGATATGATATGAATATGGCTCCTACTACTATGAACTTTGTTTCTCTTGTTTTGCTACTACTCTGCGTTTGGATATCGGAATAAAAAAGATGATCATCATCATCATCGGCATCTTTTGATAGGTTTCTCTAAATCATTTAATACTAATATAAATTATAATGCTTCTTCTTCTTCTTCATATTCATCTACCATTTATTTGTACCTTTATATATATACAATTGATCTCATAGTTCCATGTATCTTTATTTTTGCTTCTAATTATTTTATTATTATTATTATTATTATTTTATTTCCTATAGATGCACTTGACTTGACGGTGGAATTAGTTTATTTCTTGAGATGATGGATGGGATCATTGATTAGACTTGTTGAAGCTGATGAAGGGGGCATCTTGTGGTTTAGAAATTCTGGGTTTGCAACTCATCATAAGCTCTCAGAAGCATGGGTTATTCTTTTGCCTACACATAGTGCTTCAGTGACCTTCTGCTTCCAGAAACAAATTAAAGCCAGTATTGACGAATTGCTAGGGTTTGTCAGTGATTAGGGCTGAAATAACTTCCCAGTATATATATATTAGGGATGATCGATCATAGATTTATTTCTGCTACTACTTCTAGAAATAAGAAAATTATTATATTCAATAAAGAAACATCTTTTATCCACTCCAGGCCACTTCCTTAAATGTATGCAGATAGGATTCATGCATCTGCATTTAGATCTCAACATCACTGCTATTCAAAATCCATGCATCGACTCGGAGTTTTAAATTCACAAACAAGAATATATGATGATCGAAATATATTAATGATTTTCCCTCATGTTTTGATTGATCACTTAATGAATTGTCAAGACATTCTGGTGTGCGTGCGAACTTGAGCTAAAGACACAGCACATGGAAAACAGAAAATGAGAAAATGGAGATGTACATGCATTTGTGTGAGATGAAATGGATCTGAAAAAAAGAGACTACTTTTCTCTTTTGAAGTTTTGAGACATTCGCTTTGTCGCATAGAAAAACAAATTGAAGTAAAAAAAAAAAAAAAAAAAGGCTCTGCCGAGGCATGTTACATACTTTTATTTTTTGTTCTTGTCGAAGCTGTCTGATGCGTTTGGAGTTGTAATCTCTCTCTCTCTCTCTCTCTCTCTCTCTCGTTTTGGATGAGATCTATGAAATTGCAGACATTTTTGACATGGCCCTCCCACGTGTTGAAGGGGTGAAGTATGAGTCGCACGAATAGATGATCAAAAAGCATAATACTTTGGCAGAATGGGACTATATTTGTGTGTCCGTCCATGACCATGCCTACACACATGTGTGCACTAATTAAGGTTTCTGCTCCTGCAGTGACTCTGACTCTCTCTTCTTCCTAAGAATTATTTTTAGTTTTCTATGTTTTGATTGAAAGAATTGATTGCGAGCAAAAAAAATTGAAAGAATTGATTGCGTCCAAAGACACTACTGAGAGACACACACGGTCATGTCATATAAAAGCCCTTTGGCTGCATGTCAGATCCCTCGTGCAAAGTCCAGCATTTTCCATTATAATATGCTTCCTATTATATATTTTTGTAGCCCCTAGCTCTTTCCCTATTAATATCCTTTTTTATCTCTGTGAGTTCATTAAGGGTCATCACTTTATTAGAAAATTGAATCAAGTGGAGACATGGGGTGATTGATGTATACTTTAATTTCGATATATATATATATATATATATATATATATATATATATATATATATATATATATATATATATATATATATATATATATTTTTATTGACCCTTGATTTTGTGACCCATATTGGGTTCTGTGATCTAACTACAGATATTTATATATTGTTTCTATTTTAAAGTTTCATATGGGTGGTATAATTTAACTAATTTTTAATCGATCTAAACTGTTAGATTTGCTTAAAGTTAAACCAATTATGACATGAAGAGCAGTAGGCTATTAACTATATAACTATCTTTTTAATTCCCTATGATAGGCATATATATTTTATGAATTTCCGCTACTTAAAATAAATGATATTCATCACTTGGTACAATTTTCTTCCTAAAAGTTTTGGAGAATTAAACTTCAAAAGCTTATTATAGTTAAGAAAGTTTCTTTGGTGAAGCCTTCACATCAAAATTGAATTGGAATTTACACTCTGATGAGGCATATAAAAAATGGTTCTTATCTAGTGGATCAACTTTCATAAATTAGATTATTTGCACATACTAGTTTCCTTAATATAAGATCTATTTAACTAATTTTAGTAGATTAAAAAATAATTAAATCAATTATTTGTAATAAATATGAGTTGATTTTCCAAAAATTACACTTTTTAATCATAACTATTCTTAGATGAATCCCTTAATATGTATAATCAATTATGATACTTTTAATATATATATATATATATATATGAATTTGGGAGATAAAATGACTTGAGAGATCTTATATTTAGAACCAAATCTTAGCCACCGTACAAACTAACTCTAATATTAAGGATTAAATGATGTATTCTATTAATTCCAATTGAAATTTAAAAAATAAGCAAGTCTTTCAATTTTGAAAATTCTTGATTATTATCAATATTAAAGCTTAAGCTCATGGCTAATAATTAATTGGTTATCCATATCTCATGAAGAGAAAAACGCTATAGCTTAATCAATTACGTACATTCTACGTAAGCCTCGACATTTTTGCCAAGAGGACCGCAATATTATGAATGTGCTAAAGACATGATCGAATGAAAAAAGGTTGGTCCCCAAATTCTTAATTTAAGAAAAAGAAAAACTGATTGTTTTCCGGCGGGGACGAAGCCAATTGTTTTTCTTCAACTAATCTTTATTAAATTAATTTGAAACTATTGGGTCGGCAGAGGTGATCATTTTACAATTGGTCAGCGCATGGCTATGATTTAATAAATTGGGTTAAATATCAATTTTGCCAAGGAAGTATTAGTTAGGGGGCATTCAATAGGAGTTTTTCAGTATCATTTTTTTTAGAAAGTTTACAAAAAGGAGTAAATATGCCTCAGAAGTTTTTTTTATTATCAAATTTGCCCCGGAAGTTTTTTTTAGGAGAAAGTTTTTGTAAACTTCCAGGGCAAAAACGATCAATCCAACGGTCAAGATCAACTGATGGGCAAGATTGCTACGTTTGTAAACTTCCGGGGCAAAAATGATACCAAAAAAACTTCTGAGTGCTGGGTGCTCCAAAACCAAAACTTTCATGACAAAATTGGTATTTATCCCTAATAAATTTCATAACCTACAACCTAAGTGTAAGTTAATTTTCTTTCTTAAGTAGATGTAACAATATACTCCATCCCTTTAAAATTGTAAGGAATTTTTCTACTCTTTCTATGCTTTAAAATAGGCATTTTGGCGTTTTTTACGAGTAATTAATGAATTTTTTATATTTATTTGTGATTAAGTTACTTTATTAAATAAGGATAAAAGAGTAGGTAATTTGTGAAAGTTGAAAATCTTATAATTTTGAATAGAGTAATAGTTAGGTAATGTCTTGGTTAAGTAATTCAATGAATTAACTGTCATTTCTATATTATGATGAATAAGTTAAAAAGATTTATATTATGGATAGAAGGGAATAGTAGCTATATATTTATATAAAGAGTCCTTATTGAAGCAACTTATTTATTAAAAATATATTAATTTTAGCTGGGTAATGAGTATTTTTCTGCTCTGAATATAAGGTATTTTTAATTAATTCATAGAATCCAAAAAAAAGAGTAATTAAAATGATTATATACGGTTAATATGTAACCGTATATATACTTTTTAAATATATTTTTTTACTTTTTATTAGCAGGTTTTTATTTAATAATATTACTTACATTGTGACTGGATTAAAAAAAAAAAAAAGCAACACAATTGATGCATGTATTTCTTATTTTCTCCACACATAACCCACCGTCATATATTCAATTATATTGGCAATTTGGTATCCGACCAATATGAAGCTGCGGCAGATTGAGTTGTATATTCTACAATGAGATGATTTAATATTTATTTAATAACTAATAAAAGTATTTTTACTCAACGGAAAAGGCAGTTGAATAATAAATGGTTTATTAAATTCATCTTATCCTATCATGATTTAAGTATATAGTATACTCATGGGAACATAAAATATGCATATGTAACTGTTTTAAATACATGTCGTCCTTCCCCATATAATGGAATTGAGTCAATTTCAGTTACATTGCATAAAGGTATAGGGAGTATTTAAGTTAAGAAAAGGAACAAAAGAATAATATTCTAGCATACAGTATAGTTAATAGCTGGGGCATAATGAATGGGTAATTCGTTAATTATACAAATAAAAGCGAACAAAAAACGAGGTGACATGTGGGGTTTTAATTAAATAAGTTTAGTTGAATTATTCAATTCACCCTATCCACAACTTTCACCTCATAATCTTTCAAGACAAGAAAACTTTATATAAAGGATTTTGTTTTTCTTCCTTTTAGCTACTAATTGTCCAAGAAGTAGAAAACTGTACTGAAGGGCTCATTACTTTGACCTTTATATTAGAGAGAATCTTTTCATCTGACTCAGACGTGTGTTTTTGTCACTTCCCTAGTTTTGGAACTCTTACATAAGTTAAATGTGTCGATAACAAAGATGGAAATATGATAGCTGCTTACGCAACAAATAGCAGCCACACAGTAAAACGCATAAATCCATTAATTCAACGTACTTATCTCCTTAATTTTCTTACGAAATTCAAAAGGTCATGTCATTAAGAGTATCTAAAAGTACAAGGGATTGTTAGAGTATAAGAAAAAGTTCCATATCTAATAGAAATATAAAAAAATTAGGGAGCTTGTGGTAAATCTTAACCAAGCTAATTAAGTAGCTTTAGCTATTCTTGCTCTGCTGCTTAATGTAAGATTTAATTGGAGAGTTGGTCTTAATTTTAAATATAATATATATTTTTTATATTTATCAATCTTTTTCTAATTTACTCCTATTGATGCTCTCAATAATAATCAAGTAAGAGAGATATTGAGAAAATTAAGGAAGATGATTAGGGTATTTTAGAAAAATGTACTAGTATTATATTAACTAAGTTAACTAAATTTCTTAATCTAATCAAATTAGTTAAATAGGTCTAATTAATGACCAAAGGGAGTATTTGATCCTATGACAACATTGGAATTAAGTTGATTATGATTTATGAAGTCCTAATAAGGGTATATAATTCCTAAAAGGTTTCAATAACAAATGAGCAGAGAAAATAATTACCAAAAAGTCTTAATGACAAACGAGTAGTACATAGACCTGCTATCATTTCTTTTCTTAAAAAACTTGTCATTACATATGTTATTTACTTGTTATGGGATTTTTATTTTATTTTTTATAATCATGTTCTTTTCTTAAAACCTTATAGTAATTGACCCCAAGTTTTGTTGTAAATGTTGAAATGTTCTCCAAGGAGTAATAATAATGTGAATGGGATTGAATTATATGATGAGTATGTGACTAATTACAAGTTGGATGCAGTTAATGTAAGTATGAACTATGAAGTTCTTTCTTTTTAATTTTCTAAGGAAAAAAAAATGAGTGGACGATTCTTTGTGGTAGACCTTAGACCGATGAGAAGTCTATTTAAATATCCAGCAGTAGTTTAAAAATCATTTAGTTTTGGTGGTTGTGTGTTTCGGAGCTTAATTTTATATGAACATAGATTATGACTTACAGAGACCACTAATAATGGCAAACTATGGCATTATTGTTCACAATATTTTATGTTTTAAACATGGTCCTATTCATTGTTTATTTTGCCTTGGTGTCTGCGAAGGGAAATGTATTCAAAAAGGATATTTTGGTATCATCATCCTCTCTCCTTAGTTTTGTTTGTAGGAGGATATACATGTTTAGTGGCACTGGCCACTGGGGATGTCTCGTACAAGTTTGTATATATATTTATCTTTAATTAGTTTTTGCTAGTGTATAAAATGCAATCAATGTATGATTTAGTTGCTATTTTTAAAAGCAGCTGTAGCTAAACAAAATCATCATCTCTCCAAAAGTGTTGGATATTTTCTATGGTAGATTTTAATTATTTTAGTGACCTACAAATTATTAATAGCATGTTTGGTTCGATTCCATGGGAGAAAATTACATGCAATCCTAATGCAATAAGCCGATTACAACATTTGGTTATGTAATGTAAAGAGTATTACATTTTGTAATTCTGATTACATCATTTGATATGTAATCAGGATTACACTGCTAAGACTGATGAATGAGGATGCAGACATTCTGTAATCAAGTGAAAAAGATACTATTGCCATTATAATTTTTTTAATTTAACCAAAGTGCCCACTTATAAACGACGTTAAACATTAAATAATTACCGCCATTAAATATTAAAAATTAAATTAGTAATTTAAAATTTAAAAAATATTCTCCCACTAAAAAAATAAAATAAAAATTATATTCCACCATTAAAAATATTAAATTATCTGATTAAATAATATTCCCACAATAAAATATTAAAAAATTGCTATGAACCCTACATATACACTGCACAAATTGAAAAATTACAATGAACCCAACATGTATATTGTACATATATATGTATAGGTATGGGTAATTTTGTCTCTTGCTATATTATTCTCATGTTCGATGTAATTCAACTAAACGTTTTTATACATATGCATCATCTTTTCTTAATAAAGAACCAAACAAATTAATGTACTTTACATTACATTACATTCAATTTCGTGAACCAAACAAGCGCTAAGAGGTTAATTTGGAATTAACTTTTCAGTTGTGAGATGAAAATTATTGATTTATAATTCATTCCTATTCTTCAGAAGATAACCACCCTCATATTATTATTTTTTCCATCTAGAGAAGAATGAAAATTTTAGCTAGTCCTCTTAGTTTCTCTATTTCCCTCTATGGGTTACAATATTCAGCATCGTTTTGCTCTCTGATTTATCCGTGCAAGCAGAACAAGTCCTTAAATTAAAGATAATATCCTCGAATACAACTCAAATAATAACCTAAATCTGCAAAAAAAAAAAAAAAAAAACACTCAATTCATAGAAAGAGATGTGCAAATCAAAGCAGTTTGATGGAGAATTACTAAATTTGAGTTTGATGTCAATGAGTTTTTCTGACAAAATATCTTGGTAAAGTTCTTCCAAGACCAAATTATGTCAGTTTTTAGACATATATGCGCAAGGATGATGTTTCTCAGAGTATTATATTCTAAAATTTAATAAAATGGTTACCACATGATGAAGCTCATTTTAAATCATCCAAAAGCTCATGTGGTTAGCACTTGCTAATTTCCTTCTTTACTAGAAAGCAGAAGTTGTGTCAGTCAAGATCTAATATGTCTAAAGTTGATATATATTAAAGTTATAACCAGTACTTTAATTAATTAATTAATTGGTGAACTCATATAATTTGATCAACTAACCCGTAGTCAGTTAAAATTAAAGCATGTTGTGTTAATTACCTTGAAGGGAGGATCCTAGAGAGGCACATCGCAGCCAGTAGGACCCATCTTCACATGGATTCACGTGTCATAGTTCCTAATCCTTTCATTATTTTAATGCCAATATTGTTTGCAACTTGGACGCAACATTCCAAAGCTAAAGTCACACAAATGGACCCCTTTTAATCTAATAATTACATACTCTCTCACTAATAATATAATGCACTACAACATTATGATTCATTTCGTATATAATAATTAAGATAATTTACAATCAAATTGTTAGTGAATAATATTTTTTCCTTGATTAACTCAAAAAAAAAAAAACTAATTATTTCGAAAAAGGTATTCTTTAGTCCCTATATTCATAATCTGATTAATAAATTTGATAGAAAAAATATATAAATATATATATATGTTTGTCATAATATATACTAGTGCCTTTCTATGCAAGACCATTAAAAACAAAAATATAAATAACATATAAGTGGCTTTCCAAGTGTAAGCATGCCAAAACTTGCAACTACTTGTCAATCTTTTTCTGTATGTGAGGCTACTGTGAGAAGGCAATATCAACCCTAATTATAGTGAAAGGAATCCACAAAGCTTGCATTAATGAAATGTCCACCACCAATTAAATTAATCACTTTTCCATCAAAAGTGAGGGTAAGATTAATCAAATTGGAATTAATTGTTAATGGTGGGGTTGCTTCCAACATCACCCAAAGAGAAATCCCGGAAAAATGTTGGCTTTACTTTCTCTAAGCCCTTTTGTTGATTCTTGTCATGGAGTACACGTCATCTTCTTCTACCCAAATAAATGCAGTCTAACCTAATTTTCAAAGAATTTATAATAATTTCTTATAGGTTTATCTATATATCTTGCATATATATAGTTATTATTGTACCAAGTTAGAGTGAGAGAATTCGATCATTTCATGCTTGCTTGCTTGCTAGTTCTATGAGAGAATCAAGATTTAAAAAATGCATGAGATGTATTTTCAAATGTCATTCAATGATGATATATATACTTGACTGGGACAGCTTAATTATCATACAACTTTATTCCAATTTTTTACTTTATTCTCGAGCATCATCATATCATTGATACGAGTTTTCTAATTAATTGATGAGATCAATTTTAAACAATAAATAAATAATAGCCAGTAATTAATTAACATCTGAGAATGATACTAAGTAAAAGTAAGGAACAAAAATTAGATCAGATCGAGTAGGGGGAACTTTGGGGCAAGTTAATAAAGTCTAGCTAAAACATAATTTTACACTGAAGAAATGAAATATGACGCATAGGCGGACCAAGGTGTAAGATTAGGGGGGCAAGTGCCCACCCTTAAATTTTGGAATTGGGGGATTTTTTTTTTTTTTTTTTTTTTTAAATACATGTTTGAATGATTGTCCACCCTTAAATTAAGTGCTCACCCTTAATACATTAAGGCTGCACTTCGTAATCAGAAAAGGGATGAATGGTTGAATGATTGTTTAGTGTCTTATATTGAAAAAAGATGTATTTGATAGTATTGATAATAAGACAATTATGATGGAATTTCAAAAAATAACGCTTAGAAGGATGATATTATAATTATTTTTATTGAAATATACTTTTATTATTAAAATATATGTCTTGAACTTATTGAGTCACCATCCTTCATTGTAATTTATGTAGTTGTATTTTCTACAAAGACTTAGCATTGCTTTTTAAATGACAGTTTATAAAATAACCGCTTCTTTTATTACATCATCAAGTATTCACTTGATTTCATGAATACTTTTTTTATATTTTTTTCTTTTCTTATTTATATTCTTTTATTTTTTAATGTATTTAAAACTTTACTCAAAAAAAAAATTCGGGGGCGCTGCCCTTGAACCCCTCATCACTTGTGCCCACCCTTCATAAATTTTCTGGGTAGTATCATGTTGTACATAAAATACTAAACCTCTCCTGAGTCATGAGGAGAAAGATGAACCTATTAACTTGATTATGTGAGGTTACAAACAAACCTAGTGGAAATTATTTATGGTGCATTCAGTAGCCTAAGCCATAAATAAATTTAAAGTGCTGGTTCTAATTGAAAAATAACATCAATACGATAAATGTTGATTTACCCAATTATTTTTAGATTCGTTCTTGCCTAATGAGATTTTTTTATAAAAAATAGCATGGTATATTTTTACTTCTAACTTAATAATAATAATATATTTAAGAGTAATTTTGACTTTTAACTCACAATGATTATGACTTACCTAAGGTTATTTAATATAATGTGTAAATGTTCAGGCCAAAATTTTAAAACATAATGAGTAGTCAGAAAGTTGAATTTTTGTGTTGAACTTATATATGCTAATTCAAAATAAAATGCTAACTTATAAAAATTGAGAAGTTGAATTAATGTTTGGGCTATCAGGTCAAAAAAAATGTTTGGGTTGAACTTATATATGCTAATTAATTCAAAAATAAAAATGCTACTCGTATCTGAGAAGTGCACCAGCCGGGAATCGAACCCGGGTCTGTACCGTGGCAGGGTACTATTCTACCACTAGACCACTGGTGCTTGATGGTCATTATTGTAATAAGAATCCTTTTTAAAATATGATTTAAATTCAACTTAATTATCCGATTCAAGAAAACGCATTTTACGTTACGATAGAACATTAGAATATAATAGCTTATCTATATATAGGTGGATGAACTTTGAGTAATGTTTTAAAAACATAGTCAATTTCTTAATTATTTCCAATGTAGTCATGCAAAAGTGATATCGAGGATACTTGTTTTTTTAAAAATATTTCAGCCTAGTTAGTTAAGCAAAAGCGTGGATAATGTTTTTCTATAAATTTATTTAATATATAAAGCGAATTTTTCTGCCTGATTAAATAATGAGTATCTGGTATTATAAATTAAATCCACAGTTACTTCAGCAGTCTAATCTCTCTGGTAAAAAGTGACAGCATAATATATTGCGGAACTATTTTCATCTTTCAATGTGCTCTTCATGTGAGTAACATGTAGGTCAGTGGGTGTAACATAGATCGATTATGAGATTAAAAAAATTTATGTTTCTATTTCGATCTCTAATTTATTCACGCAGCTTTTCGCACTCTAGGGGAAAAAAGGTTCTCTTTTCCTAGAAAGGATAAGCATAAATAATTAAATAGATAATGATCGTTGACAATGCACTTAATTAATTACCAAATGTGAGCTCTGTTGTAGATTAATCCCCAATCTTAATTACATTAATATATTGATAACTTTTCACTTAAATCAATTTCAAAATTTTATATGTGCGCACGCTCGCATGTAGAAACATGATTTTCCATTTCTTTTATCTATAATAAAATGAAACTCAAAGGTGTGGCAAGAAAACTTCATTGAAAAGTTTTTATTTATTAATATTATCATGTAATAGAAGCAGAAAATAAACCAAAGCTTCATGATTTTAGAATACAAATTGCCTCTGTGGAAATCAAGATCTTTATAACACAAACAGAAGCGATCGATCTCTATATTAAGTGATGTTTGAATTCCACTTGGGGCAAAAAAGGACATGAGGTAGCTCCAAAACTTGCCAGCTTAACGTTGTTAAATATGTTGATATCTTTGAACGTTGTGTGTTGGGTTTTTCAAATCATGATAATCTCAATTGATTTTCCCAATATCATTTCTTATAATATTGATAAACGCATAGACCGCCTTGTCTATTGGGGGTACACAATCATGGTCAATTTAATTTAATTGAAAATCGATTATTTAATTGCAAATTGGGGTGGCCTTTCTTTGACAACTACTTTGGCTCTTACCTGCCCTTGTACGTAATCGATTTGGTAAGACTAGGAACAAGTCTTGTGCACCTGAAGGTTTTATATTAATTGTATGACTCAATCATTGTTCAAATTTTATGATTCTACAAATCCCATAATTATTATAATAATGTAATTGATGTGTACTAAGAAACTACGTAGCGTATGCGCGCTATCTGCCCAAGAAAACAATGTGAAAAATGTTTTGTTGCTTTGTGCCCTTAAGTCAGAACAATGTTATTTTATTTCATTGTAGTTTCTCAGTAATATCTATTCTTCTCTCTAGCTGTGTGTTTTTCGTTTTGTTTGATAATTAAAGGAGCAGGGAAAAGTTTCAACGTTGAGAATGTCCAATTGTCAATTCGCGAAGGGTAGGGCTGCATCCATCAATGGCATTTGGATAAATTAATATTTCCCTATATTTTCAAATTTCGTAGAAAGATGCTCATCACCTACCTAGTTGCTTCTCCCATGTCAAATTCAATGGAGTAGTTTACTATTCATTTTTCATGACGTTAATAATTAAAGTAAGGAAACTCTTTACTAAATCCAATACCCCCCAGAAAAACAAAAACTTAGAAGCAATCAGAGAACTTTCACGCTTTCATGTACATAGGAGGATGTGGCTTTTTTATTTCATACAATTTAAATACACACATGTTAATACACACAAGGACCTCATCCAAAGTATGATGAGTGAAACTGCCATTGAAACAACTTATCATCGACTTATTGAATACATACAAAGATTCAATTCTTTTTCTTTTCTTTTTTTTGGTCTAAAAATGTTACAATTATACATGTTCTCTTTAGTCAAAGAAAGAAATTAGACTTGTTCTATTGAGTTGTTTTCGTATTTTTGGTAATACAAAGGATTTCTCTTTCGAAACTTAGAGTATAAATGGTTTTCATTTCTCATAACAAATACGTTTTCCAGGATTTAAACTTATATTTTCTTTCTTATATGAATAAGGCTGCTTACAGCCTCAACCAGCAGCTTATTGATAGTTGTTTTCATATTGTGAAGCCAGTTGGGGCTGAAATGACCAAACTGATATGTGAGACAATTTATAGAAGGCCTTAAGATTAATGGGTTAGTAATGGGCTAGTGTAGCATGTTGAAACCCAAATTCAAATTTGGGCTGGACAAAACAATTTAGTATCTTGAGCTTCAAGCAACAGCGAAAGAAGTGAAAACTAAGGTGCCTGGTTGAACCAAACATGCTCAAATCATCAGCATGTACGTGATCATAATGACTGTGACAGCAATTCTCTACTTATCCAAGCCTGGTTTTTTCAAACAGTCTGGTACCAGATGTCTTTTTTTTAAAAATAAAAATAAAAAATTGGTTACCTTACTCTTAAGAATGTGAATATGGCGTAGCCCAAACTCTGCTACCTCACACTAGTTTAGTTTTTACCAATTTTCTGATAAATGTTGAGCCAAGGCTGATGTGGCAAGTCGACGTATCTGCTTCATACTGCATTATTTATTTGCCATTTGTAAGCGTGGGATTCATAAAATATTTTTCCTTTCACAACTACTCAGCTTGTTATTTAGCTTTTGGTCCCCATATAGATGATATAAGCGATCGTGCATCATGCTTATTTAGAATATAGAAAAACATCTATCGATGATATGCATCATCCTAAAACAAATGTTTATTACCCTAAGCTTCCAAATATGCTTTCGCGGGGACCAAGTTGAAGTAAGTACCACTAGTAAACCTAATCATAGATCAGACTCAAACTTTATAAGAATTAGGTGAATAATGCAATTTGTTATGGATTTAGTATTCTATATCAATATATTCATTTGTTGATGATATTTAATCTCGAGATAAGTAGTTGAAAAGAAAATCATTCATTTACGTACATGGAGTCATGTCAAGTCTAAATCATGGGAGAAAATGGATGAAGTTATTTACAAGTTATTTATGTATTTAATAAATGCAAGCAAAATTGTCCGGGAATAAAATAAAAGAGATATTAATCATACCATGCTACTTAGCTCTATCAAAATTTCAACTTCATTTTGAAATTGTTTTCTGAGTATTTATTTTTAACATTTTTATGGAATACACTCATCCGTAAACCTAGAAGCTATGTTACAAAATATTAGTTGTATCCTCTATAAACAAAATTGTGTTTGTTCTTTGACTTTTCATTTTACAGTGCCAGTTACTAAAACCCAAAGTTTCATCAAGTATAACAAGAAAGGGACACCTCTTTTATCTGTCTATGTAGATTCAAATTGAGACACCAATTCTCCAATAATTCTTCATCTTAAATAAATTTTGTCCTCTTTTCAATTTCTTACTCCATCCACTGAAAGGGGTACCATTTTCTGGGGGCCATCAGTCGTAATTACATCCAGCATGCCATATTTGCATATTCTTTTCACTTCAGTTTCTAGAGAGAGTGGGCTTTGAAGTAAGATAAAGGTTGTTATCATGTGATCTAGAGGTCTACCCGCCTTAGAACTCTCTTAGTGTGAGCCTTGTGCACCAGGCCACCTTTTTTGTTTGTTGGGACCCTGCAACAAGTAACACGGTTGAGCTCAGATAAAAAAAAAAAAAAAAGGGATTGAATTGCAGATTCTCGACTTCAATCTTATTTTTGTCATTTCACAAATGTATCAATTCTTGAATTGGTCTCTAACAGATTATCATTCTTATTTTGGTTCCTCGTACTTTAGAATCCATTCAATATAATCCCTCCATGAGTGTGTCGCTAACTTGGCTAATGGACTTCAGAAAACGACACATGTTTTGTAATGTGGCATCATACCAAGATCCATTAGCAAAGTTAGAAGTTCACTAGTAGAACTAATTGGAATGATTTTGAACTCGGGAACCGAAATCCACTTGATAACTGATCCATCCAAGGTTGAAGAGGACTAAAATAGGGTTTCAACTCATACTATCCCCAACAGTGTCTTTTTCCTTGACATATTGGTTACTAGAAAATTAAATCCATTGCCTACCAGTGGGAATTTTACAGCTCACTATTCCATTAAATATGAGGAACCTAAAAAGCAGATGGATGATAAACATTTAGTCATGCACCATTAGATCATTAATTCAAGCAGGTGGAAATGGAATCATCCAGTACTAACCCCAGCATTTAACCCCAAATGATAAATAGCATGTATAGACCAAAACAAATATAAATTGGCTGGAGAAGGATGTGATCAAGTAAAATAGCACCTTTGGTTTTGAAATCAACTTTCTGGAAGTGGCCTTGTTCAGGATGCTCTTATAATAATGTGTAAAAGGAGTGTTGCCACTTCGTTTTTCAATCTGCATAATTAGCCTAGAACTAGACCAAGTTATATCTGTGACCAAAACATAAATTCAGCCACGAATAAGAAGAGGGGAAGAGAGAGAGAACCTGAAGAAATGATTCAACAGACTGCTGATCCTTTGGCGAGAAAGTCGCATCATCTCTTTTCCTCTGCACAAACTCAATGTTCAGCTCCACCTGCAGCCCCAAACACAAAAGAATAAGCGGACCAAACAAATGGAAAAAAGATGGGCACGTTGGTGACGGTCGACCATCTCCATTAACAAATCAGGACAGAAAAAACGATTTGAGAAACATCAAGTTTCAAATGATTGATCCAGCAGGACTATGAGTACAAAAAACTATGTTAATGCATGCTTATTATTGGAGAGCTTACGCCAGGCCCTATAATAAAGTTGATTAGCACAAGAATTTCAGCAAATTTACTTATGCGGTTTTAGTCTTGGAGTTCCAACATTCTTCTGGACGCCTGACATTTATTTGCATGTAGTAATTCCATATAGCATGTACTTGGAACAGAGAATGAAACATTTAATTAAAACATGTACCTGATCAATAAATCGCTTTAGAGCACGTTTGCAGTTCTCAAAAGAGGCTAGCTTACAGAACTTTTCAAGGTAAATAAGCGGAATGGTTGCCAGCTCAGGAAAAAATATGTCGCAACTCCATTGAGCAAAGTGTTCTATAAGGAGCTCAACGGAAGATGAGAAGCACTCTTCTTGAAATTCTCGTGATTTTAACCAATGCTTTGGCAGCTGCAAAAATGAGTTAAATCATAATATAGCAATGACATCGTGGACAATTTGAGAAAAGAGAGTATATATGGGCCTTACGCAAACTTAGAGCTAACCCTAGAATCTAAATTAATCTAATTAAATCAAAATAATTAAGATATAATATCCTAAAATATAATATATCCATATCTAATCCTAAGATATAATAAATACCAAACTTAACAATAAGATAATGATTAATCTAAATAATCTATAATAAATGCATAATTTTCCCACACTCCCACTCAAGTTGGATCATAGATGTTAATCATCTCCAACTTGCTTATGCAACTTTCAAATGCAGGTTGGAGTCTTTGATGCTTCTCGCGGCACCACAATGCTTCTGCCTCTGTACTCTGAAATTAGAAGAAAAAGGTCACGTCTTGTGGTGGTAGAGAGAGAGTTACGGTGAAGGACGAAAGGTTCTCCTTTCTTTCTCTTTGCTGAAGCCCTAGTAAGGTCACGAATGGAGATGCGCCGATGCTAGTTCCAGAGAGCGCCGATATTGACAGAGAGTGCACAACAAGGAGCTAGGTACAATGAGTTTCGATTTCTTAGGTGCCGAGAAGAGACACCGAGAGAACACGAGACTGAAATCGCAGAGGCTGTTGACTGGATTTGGTTGACATCGAGACGGCAAAGGAGGTTGACGATCATAGGTCCGTTGGAGAGCAGCGAACACTCGACAATGTGAGAGTTGCGGATACATGAACACATTGGGAGTTACCAACTGCGACAAGATCGACGGGTAGCGGATACTCGACAATGTTGGGAGTTACTGGTTGCGACAAGATCGACGGGCAACACTTGACAAATTTGGGAGTCACCCGCCGGAAAAAATTGTCTAATTATTAACGAGACTAGGCATCTGCGATCACAGGGACCAGGGATTAATGCTTGACAGTGTGATCGAACGGTGAGCGACGGATCAAAGATTGCTTTCGGGTTCGTAGCTTGAAGCTCTGGTTCAAACTCCCTTCTGCGGCACCTCTAGTTCCCTCCTACGACGATGGGAAAGAGGGAAGACGATGGTGGGAGTTGACTGTGGTGTTGAGTTTCCCGCCGACAGTAACAACGAAATTGACGACGAATGGAGTACACCTTGACTAGTGTTGAGTTTCCTTCTCTGATCTGAAGTCACAGTACAAGCATCCTTCGGTGAAAATCATGAGACCGAAGGTGTGACAGATAGCGGAGTGGTGGAGAAGAAGAACAAAGTCACGACTTCTGGCGACGATGTGGTAGATGAAGGTCCGATGGTTTCCCTTGGATTTTGCGTCTCACGGCCTCTCCAACTCTCTCTCAATTCAATGCTCGAAAAACTTGCCTTACCTTCGGTGGAAACAAGGAGGAACGATGGTGGAGCACGAAGGAGAGAAACTCTGGGGCGAGCAGCGAGTCACCAATGCTTGAAAAACAAAACAGAATTGTTTTCCTTTTTTTTTTCTTGGCTCTGATACCATGTAGACAATTTGAGAGAAAAATATTATTCTAAATTCATTAACAAAAGAGAGTACATATGGGCCTTTATATAGGCAAACTTAAAATTAACCCTAGAATCTAATTTAATCTAATCAAATCAAAATAATTAAGTATAGTATATCCATATCTAATCCTAAGATATAATAAATATCAAACTTGATAATAAGACAATGATTAATCTAAATAATCCATAATAAATGCATAATATTCACACAAACATGCATAAGTCTAAATATAAATTCTGGGTTTACAAGCCAAGTGTTATTGTTATCATGTGACAATCACATTCCAGCTAATCTAGTTTAGAAACACAGACATCTACTTTACAGCTTTCATTCTAGTGCCTTACCTTTATGGCAGACAAAGGCTCAAACACTTTCCCAGGTTTCCCACCATCTTTACTAATTTTGTATTCCAATACATCCAGCACCAATCATCTAACTGGGATGAAAACCCCACTAGAACTGGAAAGATGATTAAGCCATTGAATGCATCTAAGTCTCAATGGTAAATATCTAGGTCCAGGAAACAGGAGAGCAAATCCATTTATAATCTGTACAACCATATGCAGCAACGGTTGGAGATCATAGTCATGTATATTTGTTGATGTAAAAGCAACCCAGAGATCAATGCAATTGATATACTGCCAGCTGGTTATCTTAACCTCTTCCTGCCCAAAAGAAGCAAACTATCAGAATCAAGATGGAAATATTATGATTCCATAAATACCTTCTTATGCTGTCTAATAGTCAAGAGGGACAATTTGAACTCATAATTACACAAAGAGAAGAAGACAATAAAGAGGATTATTTTTGAAGGCTAACCTTCCTTTTAGCTTGCCACGCCTTCCGCAATATCTTAGCAACATGTTGCATGCATATCATTGCTTTACTAGATGATTTCTGCACATCTAAGGAGCATAGCTCCACAAAGGAGTTCCTAAAGAAATTTTATATTTTAACAACCTTGGTTCAACAGATTGAGAGTGACTAGTGTAAGCCTTGTATGTTTTAACAAAGCAGTAGTCAAAATAATTAGAGCTGAAAACTGAAGCTATATCTCGTAGGATCAGAAAGGAGTGTGATGACAGAGACTCATCACCTGTTGCCCACAGATGGACAGCAATCTGCAATAAATTCGAACAAATGGTGAGGCAGATCTTAGAAGTATAATTGGTGTAACTGAAAATCCGCTAATAAGTTACAACTACCAAGTTTTCAGGAGACTGAAGGGAAATTATGCCTACTGAAAAAACCATAATCTAGGAATGAGTAATCTTTATCTAATCAACAGCTGGCATCACAACAGCAGAGTTTTGCTTCAAAAAAGAGCGCTTCAGCACATGGCATTTATACATACAAAGGTTTTACACAGATCCTATCCTTATAAACTTATAGGCAGCACTTTCTTCCAAAGGAAAATATTCCACAGCTGATGAAAGCAAACCCAAGACACAGCAAGAAAAGAATAATAGAGGAGGATTTGATTCTTCTAGGAAAAACTATTGTTTTCAAAATTCATCACATACCAAGCAATGCTCAAAAAATGCTGAAAATATTTCAGGAAGGCTGCACAGGCATACAAGTAAGTTCAAGAGGTAACAATGTAATTTCCATCTGAATCATAATTCTTAAATCTTGACTACCACGCACAATCATAGAAAATACGTGATGATGGGAAGTGTTAATCACTAGTACTAATCTATGAAAATTGAACATCAGAAAGTTATCTCTTAAACTATCATAATCAGCAAAACTGGGTGGATTTCATTATCAAAATGTTATAAGTAAAATACCTTGACAAGCCTGCGAAGTAAAGATGGAAATGCGGCCAGAAATATGATTGAAGCTCTGAGCTGAGATACTGAGAAGGCCAATATTTCAGAGTCAGTAACCTGGTTAAGGAGGAGTAGGGCACTCCTCAATTAAGACTTAATAAACGGCTTTATAGATTTCCATTTAGTTGTATTCTTCATCTCCAACACAGTTTCCTTTCTGAAACTAGAACTTAGTATTCCCAACAACTTCCTAAATGTACTATCAGCCTCACGTAGCATAAACAATATCTTGCAGAAAATTTCACTCTTCTGAATTCCACGCGATAAAACAGAGCCAGAGACACTAGAATTTTCAGATCCATAGAGACAGGCTGCCCGATAAGCATTCAAGAGACAAGTAAGGGCAGGCACACCGCACACTATGCTGCTCTTTGACCAATTCACACCAACAGTCAATGTAAGCACTTGTCAACTGCTTGGCCACACATGAATGCGTGAAGCCTTCATTCATTGGCAGCGCCTCAACATGACTGCTCTCGTCCTCATCAGAATTCTAGCAAAATGATTAGAATTAGAGTCAAGTTTTGGCAAACAAAAGGTCAATTCAGGCTGAGACTTCAAACTACCAAGTATTTCGCAAGCCACCTAGACACCACATGAATAAAAATCTTATGAAAATCACATTTATGCATGAGCAGTTGACCCAATCACAATGCTTAAAGAAAATTATCAAATAACATCAACTAGTATCCTGACGAAAGAAACTATAAGACATCAGAGAGAACAAAAAATTCCAAGAACAATTTTCTCAGTAACCCTTCAGATTTAAATCAAACAAACATTGAATTCAGCAACTCACAGTCTGTTCTTTTGAAGTGCAGCAAACTAGACTATCCATGGCTAAAAAAATAAATACAAAGAAACTGAAGATGTTTTTCTTCGAACTATGATAAAGAACTTGACCATTTTTGAAAAACTAGAATTTTAAGATAGCACTTTGCCGATTTATTAAAGTTATAAGAAAAGAACAAGATGCTGCAAGTGTTCAGATTAAGCATAAAACAAATTTAAAAGAAAATCAAAGAGACTTCCTCAAAAGTGAGGCAAGAGGGTTGTAGGAAAAGAATCACCCATCTGAAAACTGAATGATTTCAATGGTGGCTCATTTTATTCACAACTGAACTTAATTCAACAAAGAAGACAATAGAATGAACAATAAAAACTCTCACTCAAATAGGACATGCTCTCAGAGTGAACAATTGTCAATGCTAGAAGAATAGCTCCAATTAGGGAATGCCCGGCTTGAGGAGAGTGCTGGAGATTACGTGCTTTCAAGCATCTATTTCAATTAAATAGATGTTCCATTTGTTTTGTTTTAATTCAGGAGTACTTGTTGTTAGTTGTTTCTGAACATGGCTTCTATTATGAATAGGATAAAGTTATCTTAATATGACAGTTATATCTTTTAGTTACAGTAGGAGGTCCTCTTTTTATCTTCTGACACATGTACACAGTTGCTATTCAATTCAAAACACGTTCTGAAGCACCTGCATGGTTATGATATAGGATGGATTACCTTCTCTTTCACTTTGTTTAATATTTTTGTCTTCTTCAAAAGTTCTGCATTGACATCTCTGTTCTGAATAGATAAGGCACTGCAGCCAGTGCAGTCTGAAAATAACTTCAATCAAGATCCAATTAGATAAAAAGCGCTGGGAAATCATACTTATGTTAAAATCAGAAGCTAAGAATTTACTTGCTCTCAATAAAATTTTCATTTCCAGTATCATATGTAAAGCATGAGTCCTGGTCAAAATTACAAATACGCCAAGAGTGCATCAATTTTAAATTTTTAACAAGTTAATGCTAAAATGAGTTTTGGTGATAAATTACAATCCAAACCTTTGGAAGAAATCCATCACTGTCTGAATCATCTCCCTATCATTCCACTATCGTCTTCACTGAATATGGCATCAAGGGAAGCATCTTCATTTTCTTCACCTCCAGTGTTTCTGAGAACAAATGAATCCTCTGATGAATCATCAGCTAATAGTAATAATAATTCATATAGCATTATCCAAAAAATTTTAAAATCTTCCCGCCAATTAAGTGATCCCCTATTTACTCTCTTTTTTTTTTTTTGGGTCAAAGGATCCCCTATTTACTTGACCATTCCTTGCTTCTATCTTTCGAGGATTTAATATGAATGTTTAGGCAACTAATGATGCATGCACTGCTCATTTATCAATAATTATACATTCATTGTCTAGAAATAAAAAATGCACACCTCTAAACTCTATGAAGACAGCTGAAAGTTAGAGACCTATAACATTGAATACTCGTTGGGAAAAGGAGGAGATGTAAGGAAGGAACCAGTGATGTTTTCTTTTGTTACAATATGAATATTTATAGAATTTATTCAGAGTCTTGAAATACTATTTTCAAAGAAAATGCTAGCTATGCTCAAAACTTATATGGAAAAAGCGGAGGGGAAAAAAGAAAGGGAAGGGAACATAGATTGATACATATATGCATATACATAAAAACTTACATGTAAGCATGGATATGTGATAAAATAAATAGAGTTAGGAAACCTTTTTACCTTCCATTTGATTGTTCTATCAATTCCCTTTCTTGATCTTCCTGGATATCTTGACCATTACCTGTTTCAATCAAATTTGACAGAAAATTGAAAGCTTAGTAAAGAATCAGGGAGTATTAATACATTCATATGAGGGAAATAAAGAAATGAATGATGTTTTTTTCTCGGCGCACTTAAAATTTTGCAATATGCAAATGTCTGAAACTATGATAAAATGCTTTGAAATTACAACACGAAAGGTCTTTTAATAAAAGAACTCACTATAATTTATCACCAAAAAACAACATCACTAGAAAGAAAACAATGAAAATCCCCCCACAAAAGAAAGAAAGAAAGAAATAGATGATTATATTAAAACGGCTCTGCACAAGCGAGCTCCTTAGAATTAGAATTAGTCTCAAGATAACCAGGAGCTGACAACCATAGAGATAAAAAATGTGCATCGCCTCAAGATAAAAAATCCTCACTTTTAGAAGCCTTTTGAACTTAGAATTAGTCTTCCTCTTATTTCTTAGAACAGACTGTAAGTTCTTTTTAGCAAACTTCCTTGCCTTCTTCCCTTACTTCCCCATTTTGCAACAATATCAATGGAGACTCTAGACACAAGAGGAAACACGGAGCTGAAGGACTGGGAGCAGTAGCAGCCGTCAGCAAAGTCGTTGCCTTCTTGGTGACGGCAGTGAGGTGGTGGCCAATGAAGAAGAGTAGGAATAGTACGACGGTAGCTCAGAGAAACCGAAAACTGTGAGACAGCGAGGTTATGGGCTTATGGCAGCGCCGGTTCGAAAGAAAAAGCGGGAGCGGGCAACGGCGGTCGTCGGCGGAGGGACCCAACGTGAAGGTTAAAATGGTAAATTTGTGATCGAATGGTCGTGGACTCTATTGGGTTTGGGTGAGTGTGATCCTCTAATTGGGCTTCAGCCCAGTAAATTGATGAACACACTGATAGTCCCCATAACGGCCTAAATAACTATTACCCTCCAGGATTAGGCCCTTGGGTCGTGGGTTTGATCCCCTCTGCCGTCGCTGGGACTCCTTTGGTAGAAGATCTCGTAAGTCCCGTAAGTCTTTCATAGAGCCGGCCGTCTTGGCGCAGTGGGGACTGATGTCGAACCCCTCCAAAACCTTTTTCTTATAAAAAAAAAAAAAATATTACCCCTCGTCCTTGGGCTCAACTGGCAAAGGGGTCGGTCGGACACTCTCACCAAAGGGAGAGAATTCGATCCTGGAGTTGGTCAAGACGCTGGGAGAGGCATTCTAGTTCCTAGGTGCCTAGGTTAACGCCTGAAGGTAATAGACGGCTCGCTCTGCCCAACATCGGTATTACCTAGGAGGAAGGGAAATTTCGCTCTGCCTTTGGATTGTGGGTGAACTCAATCCCTTTCCTAAAATTGTTTTAGCAAAAAAAAAATGGCAAAGGGGTCGGACACTCTCACCAAAGGGAGAGGGTTCGATCATGGAGTTGGTCAAGGCGCTGGGGGAGGCATCCTAGCTCCTAGGTGCCTAGGTTAACGCCTAAGGGTAATAGACGGCCCCCCCTGCCCAACATCGGTATCACATAGGAGGAAGGGAGATTTCGTCATGCCCTTGGTTCGTGAGTGAACCCAACCCCTTTCCTAAAATTTTGTTACCAAAAAAAATAAAAAAAACTATTGGATGAGGGCCTGTGTGATAGATCATGTTCTTCGGATCAGGGAATTTTTTCCTGAAAGGAAATTATCAATATTTAATTGACATAATAAGGCAAATTGAAATCTATGAATTAATGGGAGATGTGGCTACTAATTTCTTATACGATCGTAAAATGTATTTTATTTTTAATATCTTTTTTTTTTCCAGAAGTATTTTATTGTTGGTACCAAACTAACTTGATTAGAGACAAATATGATTATCCTTATAATTTTGATGCTAACGAAATTATGTTAACCACCCCCCAATTGGACTTCTCATTGATTTGAAGCCATCTCAATATAGAATCTAATTAAGGGTATTAAATAGTACATATTTCTCGTATTTATCTATTTTTTTTCAAATTATCCTATTGATACCCCTCAAAGAGGAGAGAGAATGTAGGAATCAAGGAAGATGATTAAAATATTATTTTTTTAAAAATGTCATATTTATTATAATTAATTAACTTACCTAATTTCCTTAATCTAAATAAATTATTTAAATCTAGCTTAGATTAAGAGTAATAAAAAGCATAACTCAATTCATCATCAAAGACAAATAAAATGATTGGTGATTTGTTGGGTTATCAAATGATACATAGTGCGATACAGCCAAAATAGAATATTCTATTCTAATAAAAAAGAAATAGAAACCTAGAAAATAAGTAAGACTTATCAATAGACTTTTTTTTTTTTTTTTTGCCGCTTTCATCCAGTATCCAAAGTTTTCGCCCGACTAATCCAAATCAATAGGATCACGCACCATTTATGGTGGGTGAGTCTCCCACCGGAGCTTTTCTACATTCACAAACCTGCAAATAATCATTGAACTATTATACTCTACAAGATGTCCTATATATATATATATGCATCATCTAAAATGATTCCAAAACAACATCAGAATGAGTGCAATCAAAGCTCAGGATTATTAACTATTTGGGAAAAAAATAAATGACATGCCTGCAAATCCAAGCTCCAATGAAGGAAATAGCAACAGAGGAGATGCAGATTTTGAAGGAAATATAATAATATTGGGTCCCCCTGCGAAACACGAGTTTTAATTAATTCGATGTTATGTATTGATATTACTTGTAATAAATATGATCATTTGAGATTTTTATGGCATTTGGATAACAAATCTTTTATATCACACTACGTACGAGTACGACATTGGAGTAAAAGCTAAAGTATTTGGGTAGAGGAAGGAAGAGTAGAGAGTAGAGAGAGAAAGAGAAAGAATGAGACGTGGCTTTTGAATTTCATTTTCAAAGAAAGGAACAGAGAAGAGAGGGTGGAAGGTAAGAGGCAACAGAGATATGTATGACCAGTTGACCACACAAATATGAATCATAAATGGCTTGCTCCAAGGTTCTGTTGTATTGGTGGAGGATTTTGGTCAAAATCATGGCCCCATGTTAAGCAGCAGCCCCACCAGTTTGGAATCCCACCCACCCACCCACCTCTTTTATTTTTATTATGTCGCCTATTATATTCCTTCTTTATTTATTTCTCTTCCCCATTTTTCCTATTCCTTACAATTATGAGTTCCTTTTTTTTTAAAAAAAAAAATCACTATCAGACACCGTATATGAGCAACTCTTTTATCAAGAATTTGAATACTGATTCACAGAATTGCGAGAAAAACTAGCTCATTTCATTACATCCGATACCATTGAGCAAACAAAACCCACTACACACACGGACTAGGACGGATGATCATATAACAGCCTAGTTGGGCCCACACAGGTGATCGCTGCTGCAGCACACGTTCTTTTTTATATATATATATATATATATATATATATATATATATATATATATATATATTACAAGTTACCTAATCATATAATATATTGTGTATCCTTATATTATATATTATTTTATTAAGTCAAACTAATTAGTTTGGAGAAAAAAATAAAAATAAAAATGCTCTAAAGTAATTTAATTAGCTTTCTTAATTTCTACAAAAAAAAGTCAATTCGCTTCTTATAATTAGATAGGATTAATGAAAGATGCCGTATAAGTTGGGAGGAGGAGAAAGAAGTAGAAAAATGTATTAGGCGAAAACAATAGGGTTCTGTTTACGTGGGCGTGTCAGGTTCATGCATGCTTTCACTTTCAGGTTTCCAACTCACCCACGACACCCTTCTTCTCCCACAAACCCAAATTTTTCTTCAACCCCAATACCTTTATTATTATTATTATTAGGGTTTAATATTTCTACTTTTTTTACTGTAGAAAAATTATTTTTCTGTTACTCTTACATAAAAGTTAGTGAGTCTTATTGTAAAAAAAAAAAAGATTAAATATTAGTGGGACCCACATACTTTTATATGAACATGACTAAAAGAATATTTCTGCAACAAAAACAGATACATTAAACCATTATTATTATTATCATCTTCATCATCATTAGTATTATTATTAATGTTAATCATGGTAATTTTTTTCGGTGTCTTTCAAACACTTACACTTTATTTCGTAAGCACCACCACCACCTTTAATTATTATAATATCACCTCCAGTCCTAATTATAGAAACACTTTTGTAGTGTAATTTGTACTATAAAATGTTCTTATAATTAGGACCGGAGGGAGTACATATATATATATATATATATATATATATATAAATAACAATTAAAACAGCTATGCTGTTGATCTCGAATGGCTACCTCAAAAAAACAAAACATCTCGTTAGCTATTACAAAAATCAGAATTAATTTCAAAGTCCATAGCAACTTGTCATATACTTAACAGTACCAGCGATATTAGTCTGGTCAGTGCTCATGAATATTCTTAATTGATAATCATGTCTTTGAGAATCTATCAGGGTCAGCAAAACAATCATGGGTTACAATAGGCAACAGAGGGAAGCAAAATTAAGAAAGCTGTAACAAGCACAAACTTTCAAATAAAGTGCAGAAACTAGATTTTGTCGCCCAGAGAGATGATTCTTAGGTGTTATAATTATAAACAATATACTTGGAAGCTTCCTCATCAAAGTACAATTTTGCTGTCAGCTATTCAATCCTCTTGTACATATTTTCCAATTTTCTGATTACATGGACTGTGCCTGGACAAGCATGCGCGTTTCAGGTTTAAGAAAAAACACACACACACACATGACAATAGCATCATGAAACACGCAGAAAGAAAGGAACTAATCTGTATACCATTTTTCTTATGGGAAGTTGTGTGTATAACATTCTCTACGCCGAAATATGCCGGGGGAGTGAGAGCCTGTGCTAATTCTAACAGGAACAAGAATGACCGCAACAATTTCTTCGGTTATTTTCACTTACAGCCTATGTTTGTCCTCACAGGACCTAGCTTCTCGGCACCAGGATTCTCCTAAGTTCCCTGGCAAGTCCTTGCAACAAAACTGGCTTCCGGATGACCCCATTAATGCCGGTTTGAACACATCTTTCCCACAGGTCATCATCTGCACTGGCAGTTAGGGCAACTATCACAGGCCAGTTTCGGCTTCTATACTTGCGAATCCTAGTGGCAACTTCGAAACCGTCCAACTCAGGCATATGAAGATCCAAAAGAATGACTTGTATAGAAGACCCGGCTGGTCCAACGACAGTTAGGCATTCAAAGCCTGAAGAAACAGAAGTTACCGTGCAACCAAGCTTCTGGAGCAATTTTTGGGTCACGGCTCTATTTAAATCATCATTGTCGACCAACAAGACATGCATGCCTCGGAACGCAGAATTAGAATCCGTACGCTCTGAAGATTCTCCTGGTTCAGAGATGGATATGGCTATAGAAGATCGCAATTGAAACCGAAGAACAAGGGCCATACTTTGAGGAAAACCTTGAGTATTTGATACTAACCATATGTTCCCTTGCATCATCTGCCAACGATGTAACAGGAAAAACAAAATTACAAACCAAGAGGAGAAAAATATTCTAACACAGTAACTGCTAGCTAACAATTCCAAGAGGTAACAAATTTAAAAATCTTACGACAAATCCCTGACATAACTGTCAAAAGCATACCACAATAAAAGTAATCTTCACACCAACTGCCCATGAAGTTGAAGAACATAAGACATGGTCACTTGAAAAAAAATGAACATAGGACATTGTGATCTAAGCACAACACTAATAGAAAGGAAGAACCAGTCCCAAAATTCTACCATGAGCGTAGGAACTAATCAAGGGCATCAACAAGAAAAATAAAGTCACGCAACTTAATATGCAATCTGAAGTACTTAATTTGACCGTACCCTTCTGGCCTTCTAATCCCAGGTGCTGCATCCAAAACATTTCAAACATGTTCTAAAGTATTGCAACATTGATCCAAATATATCACCAAACCAATGTACATACTATCTGCACTTGTACACACATATAAGACTTTATTTACATTTATAAGAAAGACCAGTTTTATGACCCTCACCTGAACTATCCTCTTGCAAACGCTGAAGCTCAATCTGCCCTCAACTCTATCACTGCCACTGGCATACTTCCTACCGCCAAGCTGTCCTATAGAAACTGAGTTCTCCAATTCAGAATTACTGATTTTGATCCCTGTCTCAAATCTAATATATACATCCCCACTAGATGAACTTGGCCTCCAGGTGGCCCACCCCTGTTCAGTCCTTCCCTGACTTCCACTTTCTGCAGTAACCCGAAGTACAAGAACCCCTCCCCCATGGTTACCATCCAGTAGGTTCCCAACCATATGCAAAATCACCTGAAAGACCCTCCTCTCATCGCCCATGACATTGTCAGGCAAAGACTTGTCAACCTCTACCGTAAAACCATAACCCTTATAAACACACATGCACTTGGCAAGGCAAGCTGCCTCTTTTATCAAGGCATGTAAGCCAAAAGATCTCATCTCCAACGGAAACCTTCCATCATCCTTTGCTGAAATATCCATGGCATCGTTGATCAGGTTTGAAAGAACATTACTGGTTCTGAGCATTGCATCGACAATGAGCTTTTGTTCACTCTTAAAATTCTCATCTCCTATCATTGACAGCAAGCCCAAAATTGAGTGCATAGGCCTTCTCATTCCATCCCCCATGACCTTCTGAAATGAGTTTCTTGCCTGACTCGCCATCATTGCATTCTTTTTTGCTTGTTGCAAAACTCGGTTTTGCTCCTCCAACTCCTCTCTCATAAGTTGAGACTCTTCAAGAATTGCAGCATGAGATAGAGCTACAGCTACCTGATCAGCTACCACCTTAATAATCTCTAGTTCATCATCGCTCCAAGATCTAGGTTCCCCACCAGGAAGAATTAAAACCAGTATTGCATAACAGGCCTGAGTTAGTTCAGGTGTCCCCCCTTTAAAATTGCACACCCGAAGCATTGGCATTCGAATCGCAGCTATGGGTCCTACCTCATCTGAAACTCCATTGCTGGCAGCAGCAAGCGCTGAGTCAGGGCTAAGAATATTTACACCATCACTTTCTTTGATTTTTACAACATCTGGATCAGTAATAGGTACAGAGAAATTTAAATTCCTCCCATTTAATTCATGAGTCAGGTTCATCACTGTTTTATCAACATCAGGCATCCAAACTGCACAATTCTGCAAACCCAGAGTTTTAGACAGTTCAACCAGGGTGGTGTACAAAATTGTGTGCCTATCAAGTGACTTACGAATCTCTTGAGTAAGCATTCTCACATGCATTGCAGCCTCCTTTTGTTTCATTATAAGACCAACCTCACGCCCAAGATCCCAAGTCTTTTTCTTCAGCATGAATTCTCTGACTTTCACTTTGAGAAGCAATGGAATCAGAGTGATGAGGGTGATAGCAGTGGCACATGATACCAGGGCGGTGAGAGTTTTGAAGACAGTAAGTGACACCATGAGCTGGAATGAGTGGGGACCATAAGTCCAGCCATTCAGCAAATGTGTCATTCCACATAGGACTATGAAGGCGATGAATTCAAAAAGCACCCATTTGAATGGGACGTTGGAGCAACTGATGAAGTAAAGCAGTTCTATGGGGATTGAAAAATAGGCCACAGCAATCAGGAAATCACTGACTCTCTGGCATTCAAGAATGCTCTCAATAGTCCACAGGCTGGCCTCATCATCACAGTTGCATCTGGGGAATCCAGTATCCGATGCAGACACATATATAAGGAGCGAGGAAATCAACAGTCCAGATGCTACCCTTTTTAACATTGGTGCAGAAAGTTACTTCTTCAATCCATCTAAAGATATAGATGAAAGATCCACCCTGTCACTCGCCCCAGCTGAATACGAAGTTAGACAACACAAGAAAGGCTTCAGCAATCTTTACTTCTAACTCCCAGACTTCAGTTTTCATGTCCTGTGACGCAAGTTAGACAAAATTTAGAACTAGGATAGATCCAACCTAATATGAACAGAAACAATGAGAGCCAACAACACAATCATCTAAAAAAACCAAAAATTGTTTCCCCAAATCATGTGATTCAAACTATTTCCATTATGTGATTTCAGCTCCAACCTTCATCAGTTCAGGTGGAGGGGGAAGAATTGGTGCATCAACAGTGGCATTGAAGGGGACATATTTCTCAACCAAAATAACATTTTAAGAAAAACTATAAAGAAATGCAACAATTAAAAAATCCAAGCTATGCTACCCCTATCTACTATTGCAAGGGAAGCGAGGCCAAGAAAATCGTTAAAACGAAAAACAAAACAAAAACGAAACCCACCAACCTTCACCGTCCAAAAAAACCAGTAATGCAAACTAAAATCGAAATTTTACCTGCAATAAAAAAACGCCACTGTAGTGAAGAAACCCCTGTTGCAATTCAATATTCAACTCTCATCTCAGATCTTAACCTCACCCTCGAGAGACTTTACGCTGCTCAAGATATACGTTACAAACAACCATGAATCCATCTCCAACTCCTTCAGCATCAAACACTCCACCACTGCTCAATACTACATATCAAACAGTAATTGCCACAAGTGCAACCATCCGACCACCTCCATTGGGAAGAATAAAAACGAACCCCACTTGATCAAGCAACAAATTGAAGTATCAATTAAAAATAAACCAGCTAATGGGACCAAATCCAGCAAACAGGCGCGCTTGTAAATCGACGCAAAAGACGCAGGAACGAGGACCAGGGTACGTCCCTTTCGATTAGAAGTCTCGCTCAGCTGATCTTTTCATCAAAACCCGCAGGTAAGCCACAGCGAGAAGGAAGAATTTGCAGCAAACTGTGGACTCCTATCTCTATTTTTATAATTTCTCTGCTTCGGTGTATGGATTCCTCCAATGCCAAACAAAGACCACAATGGAAAGGAGAAAATGAGAGAGAATGCGCCGTTGTTTCGTTTCGTGGGAGGGAGGGAGGAATTGGAAAACAACGGACGGAGAGAGAGAGACAAAGGAAGAGGGGAGAGAGAGAGAGAGGGCCCACATTGTAACATTAAGGGAACTTAGACGCTCTTTTGAACCAAAACGTCCTCGTCACACCCAAAAAGATTTGTTTTATTTTCTCTCAGACGTTTCTTTCTTTAATTTTTTTTATTTGGAAGAAATTATTAGAAAATTCCTTCTCCATTCCATGTTCAATGTTCGATCTTCCTGTGTCAGACATCAGAACCCCAGACCGGCCTCCTCCCTATGTTCCTTTCAAAATTTTAAAATTAGCTGCCACGTGTGGCATGTGTCAACTATCACTTGATTGTGATTTTTTTTGGATTAATTAATACATATAAAATTTAATTACAATTAATTAGAATAAATATCTCGTCCATATAGTTGTCCTCATCTATCCGTCGCTCGAGTACATATAATAAAACTTGTTGTTATAGGATAATACATATTTGAATTATCATAATTTTAATATTAATTTTAGTATATTTATGAAAAATTACTTAGTGCGTTAGCTATATGATTAATTCTTATTGGTGTGGTTTATAAGTTTTATATGCCATGCTTGAATATTTTTTAAAAAAAAATTATGAGAAACGTATTTGTGAAGTAATTTTTATTGTTATATTTTATTATTTCTTCATAAATATGATAATAAAGCTTTTCTTGTGTTTAAATTAATACGCCACATCATAGAAAAGCTCAAGATTCGGAAGCGCCAATTTTAGTAGAATTTGCCTAAATGGTCTAAGTGGTCCAGTAACCACCACATACCTAATTTAAAATTAAAATACATTACCCAAGAAAAATTATACTCCCTCCTCAGGTCTTAATTATAAGAACTAGTTGATTTTTTTTGGAGAGATTAAGGAAGCTAATTAAATTAGGCTTAGAGTATTTTTATTTTTATTGTTTTCTTCAAATAATAATTTAACTAATAAACTAATATATAATCTAAGAAAACATAATATATGAAATGATTAAGTAACTTATTTAGCTTCCTTAATCTCTCCAAAAAAAAATCAATTAGTTCTTATAATTAGGATGAAGATAATACTTATTAGGAAAGACCATAAAAATGATAATTATTTGAATGGATCGTTGCTAAAATATTAAATTAAAAAGACTAAATTATCCCTCACCAAATTTCCATTCTTCTATCTAATATCTTATGTGACTCACGATTAATAGTAAATAGATATCAATTTAAGTAAGCGCCATTGAACAATATCAGACGAATCGTTTCACTGGGAACATTTTGTAAACTGTATCCCAAGGAATGGGCCATTTGCAAGGACACATGCCGAAAATATTTTTGTTTCTATTGATGAACAACGTACATATGAGCGTGTGAGTGTGTGACTCCCTCTGCCACAAGTTTTTCACTTATAAATTATATATTCTGATCTTATTTGTAAGTTTAAATTAACTAACTCTCATATACTAATGAGAGTTCGATAACTCGTTAATTATTGGCTAAAATTTTAAATTTACTCTTATCTATGATTGGTTCCAAAAGTTAACGTGAATAAATTATTTTTCTTTATTGCAATTACAAGGGGTAAAAAAGTTTTTTTTTTTCTTTTAAAAAATGTATTTATTACCCGAAAGTGGACTTATAATAAGAACAAATATTTTTTTTATCAAAAAATGAACTTATAAATAAAATTAGAGTGATATGTCCTTTTTATGATAAAGGCTGATTCAAAATAAGTGTCCTCCTTCATTTTAGTGGCAATTAGTTTGATGATAAGGGCTTTCATCAGAATTTATGATCACCTAAAAAGCCTTTCTAATTAATTGTGGAAATGGCAACAATGGGGAGGAAAAGGTGCTCAAGATAATATAGGGGTAACTTGGTCTTTTAAATTTTCTATTTCAGTATCTAGTCGTTCTAAATAATTACTATAATCCTTCTTAATAAATATTATTTTTCTTAAGACTTTTATTCTAATTTTTCCATTAAAATTTTATGATAAAGCAAGTTGGGTGAGTTTGAACTCGGAACTCATCAAATCAGAATTTCATATGTAAGACCAAAAAAACTGCATAATCATTATTGAAGTGAAAATAAAATAAAATAACATCATTTTCAAGTCTCAACTCATTATTCTTACAATTCAAATCCAACACGAAATTTGAAAGAATGTTAATCGGTCGTTGGTTGAAAATTGCAAATCCAACACGAAATTTGAAAAAATGTTAATCGGTCGTTGGTTGAAAATTGATAAAGCAACAGTCACATTAAATTAATAAATAGTGAATTAATAATGACTGTCCATCTATCTATGATCTTTATATATATATATATATATATATATATATATATATTTATATATATATATATATATATATATATATATATATATAAAACTTGTTAATTACTTTATATTTAAATTTAACATGACGAAAATAATGTAAGCATAAAAACTGAATAAATGATTGTATTTTAGTAGCATAGCAAATGCTAAATTGCCTATTTTTGTGCATGTAATGGAAATTAAATGATAGGAAAACTAAATATAACAAATTAATTATTATTAGATTTGATTATTTGAAAATAATGGAATAATAAAAATGAATTAATAGTTGTTTGTACACTACCTCAGTCCTTAATACAAGATTTGGTTGACTAATTTGGGGAGATTGAATAAGTTAAACAAATTATTTAATTATAGCATATGTTATATAATTTCTCTAAAATTAGCTTATAAGTTAAATAAATGTGTATGTGTATTATTAGATTGTATATACGACAGGTCAAGCCAATTAATTTTTAAAAAAATGATAAATATAAATACTTTAAAGTAATATATTAATCTTTTTAATATCCTCGTATTAAGTAGTTAGATTTTTATATTAAGGACCGGAGGCAGTACATTATTGTCAAATTCACGCGCTAGCTTGACACAGTTCAATTGAACCCATAGGTCTACTTGCTGAGTTTATTATTTTTGCGTTTTTATCTTATAAAATTGTATCAACGGACTCTTGGATAAACTATAAATGTTAATTAATTTAATTTTAATTATTTAAATTTAAAATATATTTAGATTATACTGTTGCCATTATTATATTTTAATTGTCTAATCATATAGTTTTAATAATTATTTATTGAAAAAATAAAAACTCTTACAGATTTACTATTCAACTTATTATGGGATGTACGTGCTCACAAACTGGTGAGTTTGGCCACTTTAATTTGTATATAGTTTTATTAGTATCCTGATAAAATTCAGCCAAATGCAACAAGCTGTGGAGGTATTGAGAATGCCGTCATATGGCAAGACAATGATCTGGCTGTATGTAGTTTCAAGTTTGTGTGTGTTGATTATAGGGTTAAATATCATTTTTATCACGAAAGTTTTGGTTTTGGAGCATTCAGCACTTGGAAGTTTTTTTGGTATCATTTTTATCTCGGAAGTTTACAAACGTAGCAATCTTGCCCATCGGTTGATCTTGACCATTGGATTAATCATTTTTGCCTCGAAAGTTTACAAAAATTTGCTCTTAAAAAAAACTTTCGGGGCAAATTTGCTCCTTTATGTAAACTTTCGGGGCAAATATGATATCAAAAAAACTTTCAAGTGTTGAATACCCCCTAACAAATACTTTCATGATAAAAATGGTATTTAATCATTGATTATAAGGTACGTGTTGTTTTGAGTGCTTGTATGAATTGGCTTTTTTTTTAAAAAAAAAAAAAAAAATCTTAAAACTTTTCAAAAAGTCCATCTAAGTCTGAAATTTATGTTTGGATCGATATAGTGTCAATTAAACCCAAAGCCACATTTTGAAATTTTGAGAGATATAAAAACCAAGGTTAAATCCGGACCGGTCAAGGTATTGGGTTAAGAGTTAGTGGATCAGACCGAAATCAGCCCGGAGTCAACCCGGGCCTAGACCGGTGAGGTATAAAAAATGGAAAATATTTAATTTCTCATCACACCAACCTAAATTTGACATACTATATATCATTTCAATACTTTGGATCAGTAGCAAAATAATCATATACTTCACTACTTGTGACATATTCACATATCATTCTTAACAATTTTGAATTTTCTTTACAACCTACATTTGAGATAAAATATTCATAGTAGCAAAATATAAAAAACAAATATATGATGACAAAATATTCTCACCTTTGATAAATTAATAATCATCATCATTGTAATCAGCATTAACATCATTCAACTCTCTAGGTATTGAGACATCAGGAGGTGGAGCTGTAGGAGGAAAAGTGAAGGCACTAGAAGCGACATGATCATCATTTAAAGATGGAGGCGAAATACTAAAATCATCATCACCTATATATGAAACAAATAGAATTATTAATACATATGTAAAAGACATAGTTATATTATTTTGTGTAGGAATATAATCTTATATAATAGAAGAGATAGTTAGGAACCTCCAAAATCCCTTGCCATTTGTTCAAGTTGAAGATTTGTTGCATCTACATCATCAAATTTAGGAGTTGAATCTTCCTCAACCACCCAAAAGTCAACTTTATCAATTGATTCATAATCAATGGGATCATAATTGTCTTTCTTCTTTTTCAATTCATTCTATATGTAATAAAAGTATAAAACTATAAAACAAGTAATCAAAAGTCAAGTTTACCTAAACTTTAACCTCATATTGTAGTTAGTGAAAACCAAATCATTAAGTCTTTGATGCTCCAATCTATTTCTTCTTTTAGTATGGATACGCTCAAACAAGCTCTAGTTTCTTTCACATCCAGAAGAAGTAGAAGTTTGACTAAGAATGCATAAAGCAATTTTTTGCAATTCCGGTACTGCACCCCCGTAGTACAACCACCAATCATCTGCAAAATAAAATAAAAGACATTTAGTATGTATTATTAATGTCAGATATCTCAATATGTGCTTTTGAATATGAAAGTCAATGTACTTACGTGGGACTAGTGTACGAGCTGTTTTTTCACATGAAACTTTAGCAAAAGATTCTTTCCGTTTGCGGTATACACCGATTTGCTTCATCATTGTTACATAATAATCAACATCGTCAGATGAGTTCGACTTAAACAAATCAATCACAGCTTCCATACATCGATGCTTTCTGACAAAATCAGGACTATACAAAAATGCAGGATTCAACAAATATGCCGCTGCATGAAGTTCAGTTTTCAAATGCTTATCCCAACGACTTTGGATAATATTTGTATAAGGCTTGTATAGTTCCTTTTTCTTTTGAAACACGTCATTGATCACATTTTTAGCCCTCTGCATGCCTTCATAGACATATGACATTGAAGGCTTCTCATCTGAATCAACAATTCTCAACAATTTGATCAATGGAGACACAAGTCTCACAATTTGAAAGCAATCGCCCCAAAACCGGTTATCTAGAATGATTGCTCTGAAAGTTTTTCTGGCTTCAGTGGATGCTAACTTATGTTGCAAAAAATGCTGATCAATAGCCAAAGCTTGTAAGTCATGCTTGTGAGAATATATGCTATGAAGGGTGATAAATGTGATGGCAAATCTGGTAGCACCAGGACGCACAATTTCCTCCCAACCAGATCTTTTTCTTAGCCATGACAAGAAGATCAAATGATTATAAGCAAATACAGTGATTTTGGATGCCTTCTTCGCAAGGTCTGAAACATGAGGCATTGATGCAATATCTTTCAAAATCATATTTAAACAGTGTGCAGCACAAGGTGACCAATAGATGGTTTTGTATTTATCTTTTATCAATCTACCACATGCTACATAATTTGCAGCATTGTCAGTCACAACGTGAACTATATTTTCAGGACCCACCCACTCAATGACTCCTTTGAACAATGAGAATAGTGTATTGACATCTTTAATTAAATATGAAGCATCAATTGATTTCACAAAAACCATACCATGTACAAAATAGACTAAGAAATTAATCAAAATTCGTTGTCTAACATCCGTCCAACCATCAGCCATGAGTGTGCAACCATTTTCTTTCCATTTCGCTCGATGGCTATCAATTAGAAGTTGACATTCTTTTTTACAATCACCTAACAAGCTAACTCTGTACTCATAATAATTAGGGACCTTAAAACCAAGCCCAATTGCAGTAGCAGCATCGATGGCTTTTTGAAACAAAGGACAGGTCAATGCATTAAATGGAATGCAATTCGCATAAGCCCATTGAGCAAAAAAAAAATCGCATTATGTTGAGCTTCTTGACTTGCCCAAGTACTCTTGATGCTTGGTTGAGCACCATGGGTTGTTCTAGGTGCAAAATAATTTTCTACCCCCACAGTGTTAGGCGTTTTCCTCTTTGATACAATCGGTTATTCACTTTCCCTAGCTGCATTTCCTTCATCTACATTATCACTATGAAGATTTTTCTTTGAACCTTCTACCAAAGATCCTTTCATTCTAGCACGTACATCATGAGAAACCTTTTTACAAGAAGTTACTTGCCCACTTACACCAGCTAAATGTTGTTTCAACCTATTTATCCCTCATCCCCTATAAGTTGAACCACATAATAGATACATATTATGGGGTGGTAAACACGTTTACTTCTCCCTCTTTCTTAAGAGATACATATTCCCAAGCAGGATCAGTTTTTTTAAAACTAGATTGTGTGGGAGGATTGCTAGACTTGGGATTAGGGGTGGTAGTATTCTGGGCACCTTCATTGTTATTATTTCCCTCCATTAACAGCTTCAGGAACTAGAAGTGTGTTGAACAGAGCAAGACAGAAACGAAGCCTTCAGAAATCAAAACCAAGCCAGACCGAAAAAGCAAACCAAGCCTTCAGAAATCCAAACCCAACCGAACAGAGCACAACAAAAACGAAAATGCAAATCAAAAGCCAATAGAGCACGAAAGCTTATATGAACCCAAAAACAGAGCCAACCACGACAAGCTTTAGGAAATAAAAAAAGGAACCTAATCAAACCAATATGATATCCAAAAGTAAAAAAGTATACACCGAGTAGCAAAGCAGAACGAAGAACAAAGAACTAAAAAGGAACTAAAATATTTTAAAATAAATAAATAATAAACCCGAAGCCGCAACAGAACAAACGAAGCTCGTAAAGGCAAGAATGGCAAGAACCTGAAGATACTAACAACATTGAGGCAAAATTTCAAAAAAAAAACCCTAAAAACTTAAAAACGAACTTGTCGGACGGAGGGTGACGGTTACTTACCAACGACGGCGAAGTGTAACACCTCAAATTCAACACCTGAAAAACTTGGCCAAAATACTTGAAATACCTCTAGCGGGGGTTAATCAATATTCAAATCATTAAATTACATAACCATTTCAAATAAAATCCATAATACATAATCAAAATAAATTACCAAAATTATTTTAGAGTTTAATACAAAGCGGAAGTTTTAGGGTCATGACAAATAAAATAACATAACATAAACTATAGGAGTACAAAAGAGCCTTCAAAGCTCACTCCATAGGTGCCTCCCTTGCTCTCTACTAGGATATTCACCGAAAAATGTTAATAAGGGATGAGATTCCACGTCTCAAGAACTCACGAAAGTTTCTACCGTACACAAGCAAATTACATATGACAAAAGCAGGGGTTGATTTCAAATATATTTATATATACCATAACTTCTCATATAAAATTAATTTGCAAAAGAAATCATCATTATGTCAAATTGCGAACTATACAATTATACAATATGCAATATGCAACCTCCCTTATATCACCGTCCACCCTTGTACCGCTGACTGAAGCCATAGGCTAACACATAGTCCAATAGAAAATCATTCATTTGACTGGATGGTTCCAAGCTCACCAAAACTTAAGATACACTCGACCAAAAGTATAGAGCTTAAGTCTGGACTATGGCTCCCCTCCTTAAAAATAACAACTAAGGAGATGTCACATATCCCACAGCTCCAATGCAATCCCGGCAAGAGGAAAACATAGAAGATGAGGACCTGAAAAGTACCATCCACTGTGCACCGAGTGATGGTATAAAGAAATCTTATCATTCAAATTCCTCCTTACTCCAACCCATCACACATACATCCGCCATGATAATTATATTCAATAAAATAAAGTGTATTAAAATAAACTTCCATTTATATAAAATATCATCACAAGGTAAACCAAACATCTCATAAAACTCATCGGTCCAATCTGTCATTTTTGAATTTCGAGGGACTAAACTGTCATTTTTGAAATTCAAGGGAAAAACTGTAATTTTTGCAGGGTACAAAACTGTAATTTTCTTGGGCATAAAACTATAATTTTTGTGGGTACAAAACTGTAATATTCCACTTTTATTATAATAATATTATAATACATATACACATAATTCAGTCTATAAAAATAATATAATTTACAATCATACACAATTCACAAGTATATGAAAGAATATTCAGAGTTACCTGTTACTCGCTAATTCCCAAGAAATCACCAAAAATCAACTACCAGTATCCCCAAATAATTATCACTTTACTCTCCTTCTCTCTCTTCTTTCTCTCACGCTCTCCTCTGCGTACGATGAAAGTGTGTGTGTGTTTGTGTAATGGGGTGGGGTGGGGGTATTTATAGGGAAAATTCCCCACCCTTTTTCAATGGGCAAAGAACGGCGCTCTCCCGATGTCAAAAGAGTTAGGCACCGCTACCCCCAATTTCAAAAGGTAGGCACCTCCTCTCACTTTTTCAAAAGTGATGGGCCCCACTTCTCTCTCTCTCTCTCCCTCCCTTTCCTTTTTCTTCTTTCTTTTTTCCCTTTTTGTCTCTTCCTTCCCCATTCTCCGTCACTTTCTCTTTCTCCATTTCTACTATATAATATATTATTATACAATATATTTGTTATATTATTAAAATATAATATTTATGTATATAAAATTTTAAATTCTAACCTTAGAAAAATTACTCATACTAAATACCTAATAAATCAATTATCATAAATTAATCTATCATATAATATTATAGTTCTAAATAAAAATTCGGGATGTTATATGAAGCTCCTTCTCAAGCTCTACAACCTTGCGACAGCGAAGGGATTGTCGAACGGAGGGAGGCGGTGTCAGTCGGACGGAGGCAGAAGGAACAATCGATGAAGTTGAAACTTGAAACAAAGAATGGAGTCGAGGACTAGTAGAGAAAACCGAGCAAAGTGTTTCAAATGGGCCGAGTTTGACGGGGAAGATTGAAAATCACGCAAGCAAAAGCAAATCAAATAATCTGATTTGATCAGTTGCCTTCCATGAAGTTATTAAAAAAAAAAAAGAACCAGACGACGTCGTTTCAAATTGGATGGGAAAAGAAAAATATATATATGTGACTCGATGACCCTGTGACTCGGCCGGGTTACACTGAGTTACCCGGGTTCACCGGTTCAGTCCGGTTTTGAACCAAATTGGACTGTTTTTGCGTCCGGGTGGCCGGTTACCGGTATGAACCGGCCGGTCCGGTCCGATTTCACAAACCATGATAAAAACTAATTGGGGGAATAAAGCCGACTTTTTACAAAAACATATCTAAATATAAATTACATTACATATTTACTTTTATTACGACTCCAATTTTACTTGATTTTGTAAAAGTGTAGTTAAAATAAAAGTTATTTATTTGAAATATTAAGAGCCCGTTTTGATCCTCTTATTTTTAGCTTAAAAGCTACTTTTAAGCTAAAGCTAAAAAAGAAGAAGCTAAAAGCTGTTTGGTGATTATATAAAATTTTTAGCTTAAAAGTTACTTAAAAGCTGAAATTAAAAATAAGTTTTTTGACAAAATTTTTGTCATAAACACTTTTTCTAATAAAAATTATTATAAAAGGTATATTATAATAGAGTGGTATTGGCGGCGGCGGTGATGGCGCGCAGTGGTAGCAGTGTTCGATCGAGAGATTACAAGTTTTTTTTTTTAAAGAAAAAAGAGCTTAAAAATAAACTCTTCATAGGAGCTTATTTTTAAGCTATTTTTTCTTCATTATAAAATAAGCTCTTATAATTATAAGAGCTTATGTAAAATCTTGTTTGGCTTAACTTATACTTATAAGTAGATTATAAGCTAAAAATAAGCTAGGCCAAACAGACACTAATTCAAAGAAACAAGGATGCATGATTCTGTATAGAGAAAAGTAAGAAGAAGGGTTTAAATATTTGATAGGAAGTGATTTGGGAAGAAT
The DNA here is from genome assembly GCA_019022615.1 of Acacia melanoxylon. NCBI lineage: Eukaryota > Viridiplantae > Streptophyta > Magnoliopsida > Fabales > Fabaceae > Acacia > Acacia melanoxylon. Next base: position 12,098,800 of record JAFJYJ010000011.1, read on the forward strand.
GCATGTATGTATATATATATATATATATATAGGAGAGCCCACCTATTATTTAGGCAACACTCTGTCTTGAAGACATGATCATGACCATCCCATGCATCTCCTCTTTTATTTTCTTCAACTCATGCCTTGTTTCCTTGTCGGACAGGGCATGAGTACTATTTTTCTAGCTAATCACCATTATTATTTTTTATTTTTTAAAGGAAAATCGGTGAAAAAAAAAAAGCTCTTTAAACCCTAAACCTTAAAAGGAATTATACCATTGACTAAATTGAAAAAAAAAATGTTAATTTTTTCAAATTATTATTATTATTATTTATAATTTATAAAACCATCATTACTATTTTTTGTGTATCATATCATTCATGATTTTAGGTTATAAGCAACAAGATATTTTTATATTATTTAAATTAAAATACCAAATCTTATTATTTGAAGAGAGAGAGAGTAGTGATAAGTTAGATATGTTATTTCAAATAAAATGGGTAAAACAGTCAAAATGATTCATAAATCAACGTACGTAAAAATGAACACTCAATTTAAAATAGTGATTAATTATAGGAGTAATATGTAATGATTTTACACAAAATGTGCATACATCATATTCATTTTTAAATTTAATTGGGAAAAATTTCTCAAAAATATCTTTTAAATTCAAACCCTCATATTTAAGTAGCCAATTAAGTCCCTTCTACTAAAACCAATACATATTAATCTAATTAATCATATTTTAATTACCATACAAACTAGACAAACATTGACAAGAGATAAGAGTGAACTGTTTTTAGATATTGACGGATATACATCATTTTGGGTAATTAAACAATCTGATTGATTGTTTATAAAATTATGCACGTACAAACAAAAATAAAGGAGTACTGGTAATAATTTTTCAATGACAATGTAAAAACAAATTTTAAAAAATTACAATAGCGCCATAGGCCATTGAAAGGGTCAAAATGGCGTGATGGCGAAACCAAAAAATATGCCGTAATTATGACGTCTACAACTTTAGCAGATAATTTTTGCAAATGGGTCAAAATTCAACGTATTGTTTCTCATTTGATCATTTTCTTGACAACGTCATCAATACATAATGAATTTTATATCATAATTATGCCTTATTACATTCCTGTATCGGGTGTTTTAATTTCTTTTTTCTTTTTGCCTGAAGTTGTTTTAACTTTGTTTTGTCTCTTTATTAAAAAAATATAGAAAAAGTCTTTATTCACAGAAGAAAATAGGGGCGGGGTTAGAAAGTCTTTGCCATACAAATACCCAGCTCATTCAAATATATATATTAAAACAGGGTTGGATTCGGATTGGTCAGGGCGAACTTATGGCAACCACAAAAAAAAAAAAACATTTGTGAGAATCTTGGTAAAATACATAATAGAAATAACGACGTATAATATATTTTATTCCGTACGATCATTTCTGTTTGAATTGTAAGATCGAGAAAATGGTTTTTCTACTATCTGTTTTTGAAAATATTAAAAATCTAATATTTAAAAGGAAAATAATCCCCTGATATGAAGATGATCAATTCGAATAATTTTAAAGCGTTTAGTGTGAATTTTATGATTATTTAAAAAATTAACATTGATCGTTAATATTTGTAATAATATAGGGTAACATACACTACCATGCTTTAATTTTTAACCTTTGTAGACATTGATATTTTACAAAAAAAAAACTTCTAAATACCCATAGCTCGTATGCAAAAACTTCCTTGCAAAATTAGGTATTAACCCATTATAATTTTGTATATAAAAATAATGAATTTTATAATTTTTCTCATAGTTATTACACACCCATTATATTGTTGGGGTCTTATGGGGATGATCTAAATTTGTGGTTATAGATTAAATGCGTAACCCATCCATCAACTTGACATTTGCGATGTTTGGAAGAAGATTATGGATGTCAATTCAAATACGAGTATATAAGAGAACTGCATAATCATCTAGAAAGAAGAAAATCCAATTCAGACACGTGTTATAAAAGCAGACGTAGCCATAGTTATCCACTAAAATATCTCTTAAAATTAATTAATTAACGTCATAATCTACGTTTAAATTAAAAATTTATAAAGCTTCATCCTTATTAATTTACCCGTCTCCCAAAACACACACCCACATCAATTAGTTTTCAATATGGATGAGAATATATAGGCCAGGCTGTCTATTTATCAGCTTATTTACAACTGACTTTTGTTTAGGCGCAGTTCATGGCGCATTGTTTGTTAAAAAAAAAAGTCGGTAAGCCTATTTAAAGCTTATATGTGTAAATAAATAGGACCTATTTTGTTAGGCGCCCAGTCGCCTTATTTCCATGCCTAGTTTTCAAAACCTTTATTATACTTGATACACACTACTATTATATGAGAAACCACACTAACTTATTAGCATGTACACACAACCACATTTCTTATAACATTAGATGTGATTAACCATATAAATCATACTATGTAATTATGTTTTATCAACAAAACCAGATATTGAGATAAATGATTAAGCAGTAGAGTTCATCAATGACTCTATTGTATGTCTTTTTTTTTTTTTGGCTTCGATCAACTCTATTGTATATGTTAATTTGTTTGGTCCAACTCTGTTATTTTTAAAAAGATCGACTTCATACTATATGTGATATATGTTATGTCTAATATGGGTTGAGAAGTGGAGCAAATTAAATACGTGGTTTGGATATGATCTCCTACTCTCAACGTGTTTTAAAACTATGAGGGGGGGGATAATATCAAAACAGATAATATCAAAAACGAGACGTTGAAATGTTACAAATAAAACTAAAAGTCAGCAGGATGTGAAGTACATCTTCACGGCATGCATACAGCTAGTGAACAAATTTTTTCATTTTCCCGAGGTTTTTGTGATTGACCAGCTATTGGGGAATCTGTGGTGCAAAAGTATTTAATTAGGTTCAATGAAACATGTCACATATTCGTTCGAGGATGCATGCATGTATGTTCAGTTTGAAAAGACCTGTTTGTGATGAACATCCAAATAGTAAAGATTCATCCAAAGTAACGAATTAGTGAACAGTACAAGCGTTGAATGGTATGCATGAATGAAGTGACAGCTTTATTTAGGTGATGATTTTATTCCTCATTTTATAAAGTTTGCTTTTAATTAATTTTACAATTTTAAAACCCATTTAATTATGCTTGTCTAAGATAAGAAGTGTTGAATCAGAGGCTCCAATTTCATGTTCTGCACCTACAACATTGCAAGCATTACCTCAAGTGCAGTCATTTACTAGTATGTTGATGGTGAGTCCACAAAAAAAGTTATATGTCCTTTGTGTCTTATTCTTGTAGTGGGGTATCAATAAAACAATTTTTTTTTATAATTGATTTTCATGTTAATAATATTCATACTTTTTCTTTGTAATGATTTATAGGCCTTAAATTGTTCAACGCCATCATTGGAAGTAATGGAAGAGTTTCTGTTGTCAGGTATTGAAAAATAGACATAAGCACAAGTTAACAGAGATTGCCAACTAGCATTAACACTAGAAATTATGCTAAATACATCATGATGCTAAAATATATTACTACTCTTCTATCCTCTTTCTTCTTATTAGGTGAAGGTCCATCTCATGTGACTGCTTCCACAATATCCAGTCAATTCCAAATAGGCGAAGGTTCATCTTCTATAGCTTCACTAGCCGCATGAAGGATAAATCGGTGATACCCGAAAGGACAATTCAATATAGCTTGATCATAGACAACTTCTACCATTAATCGCCAGATAAATCAGCCATTAGATCATTTTGTTTAATATGGAAGCAATGAGTTGTTGTTTTTTTTTTTTAAATTTTGATAGCTTCATAGAAACTTCTAGCATTGTAAAGATGACAACTATATGGAATTCCAAAATATACATGTAGAACTTCCATATTGTAAAGATGCATGTTTACGTATTTCAAGAGACCTTTGAACAAAATCCACTCAACCCCACCTCGAGCCATCAAAATCAGCAAACAAGTACATAAAAATAAAGGATTAATGAAAAGGAAAGAAGCCCCTCCATCGATAAGCAATTATGCAAGTAAGTCGACAAAAGATAATACAATCGAAACGAGAAATCGTTAAGGGAACTAACCCGATGAATTGGTGGATACATTGAATTTGTACAGACGGGCACTCCAACAACTCGTGGACACCGATTTGCGGGAGCAATGGCGTAGGACCCATAATATTGTTGTTATTGGTGCCTCCATTAGGAGGCTTGATTGAAGAAAACTCAGAATGAAGATGAGGGCGAGGATGCAGACTATGGCGTTGGATCTCATCCTCATCCAAACCATCTGAGGACGAAACCATCACTCGATGCTATGCAAGTCCATCACTCACCGAAAAAACCCTCCGAGTGAAGCAAAATTAGAAAGAAAGAAACACCCAGTAATCAAAATCACAAAATTTCCCCAAAATTTATCTGGGCAATTTCCTTCTCAAAATCTTCTTCCCTCAATTCTCTTCGTTCTCACCTTTTGGAGAAGGACGCAAGTACAGAGGACGTTGTCGATGCCGTCGACGACAACAACTCGGAAGACCACAACGACGCCAGCGTCGGCGCGTAAGTTGAACAATGTCTGGGAGAATCGGAATCCTCGCTGGTTGAACCGTCGTCACCAAAGGTTTCATGTATGGGTAGAGTAAGATCGAGGAGGGATCGAAATCGCAGGCTGAGAAGTCGCCAAAGGTCCTACGAATCCGGGCCCCGTTAAAGAAAAATTGATGAGAAGCAAAACCGAGAATGAAGCCGAACGGAGAAAAATGAAGAAGGAATCGGCGAAGGAGAAAGCGAATAGTTTTTTTTTTTTTTTTTTTTTTGACCGGATGGGTTTGAAATGGTTTCGATGGATAAAAAAAATGGGTTTTAAAATTGTAAAATGAAGGGTTAAGATTAGAGTAAATGAAGGGTCAAGATTGGATTTGTGAGAGAAAATGAGGAATGGGAAAATGAGACAATCCGGTTCCCTTTATTTAGGTGATGATTAATATAAAGTTTGCTTTTAATTAATTTGTTTTGCAAATGCTTTTAATTTAAAGCAACGTTTCTCTTCAGACCCAAAAAAAAGTCAGCTTTACCTACAAGAGGACAAATAAAAGGATAGGAAGTGATTATAAAGAAAAAAAAAAAAACAGAGAGGAGAGCTAGAGTGATGATAAGGTTGATATTTATAAGAGTAAATACTCTTTTGGGTCCCTGGAAAAAAACATGAACCCCATTTTGGTCTCTCACACAAAGAAATGTCATTTTAGTCATTGAAAAGGACGAATAATGGTCGATTGGTGAACATTTTGGTCCCCCCAAATTTCCAAAAAGCCTTTTTTAGTCCATAAAAAAGTTTCATAGGTCCGTGTTTTTTGTCGGTGACCCAAAAGAGTATTTACTCTATTTATAATTAGGGAAGGGAATAGTCTGCTGACCAAAAAAAAAAAAAGGGAAGGGAATAGTCAAAGTAAATAAAAGGATGCAATGGATCTGTCTCTAAATGCAAATTCCATGTATTGGGAATATCTGGTCTATATTCCCCTTAAAGACTAAAGCTCCCCTTGTAGACCCTATGGGCTCATGTGCCTTTAAATATTAGCCTCACCTTTATATTACATTAAATAATTCACTCTTCTTTTTATATTACAATAATAATGTCAAAACTTGAATTTTTAAATAGAGAGAATGATAAAAAAGAGTTTTTGAAATTGTAAAATGTTATATAAGGTATTTCCTTTAAAATGAGTTGTGAATCATTTATCAAGTCTCTTCATTATTTTATCAATTTCTAGTAATAAACTTGATTTAAGATTTTATAATTTTATAATTTTAAAATTCTTTTTCTATCATTTTCTTTTTAAATATTTAAATCAAAACATTTTTTTCAAAAGAAAAAGGTAAGCATCAGCCTGATACCAAAGTTTTTAGAATCAAACCAGACATTGAATTTACCAGGACACGGGTTTAAGGTTAATTACATGGCCGGATCTATTAGATCGATTTTAATTAAATTATTATAATTTTAAAAAACACGTATGAAAAACAAAAATATCTTATCTAGTATTTATCTGTATCCTTGTCATTCATGCTAAATCTGTAGTTGACAATACAAATATTTCTTGTCGATCCATTAAACCCATATTATCCTCTTCTGACAAAAAGAAAAGAAAAGAAAAAAAAAAAAAACCCCACAATATCCTTGTTCATTTTTTAGCCAATCGTTTGTTTGCTTGTTTTTGAATCGGACACATGTTGGTTATCAGCGTTAGTGTGTAAAAATTCAGTAGCTTTTGCCCAACGACCAAAAAGGTGAGAAAAAGCCTTGTTTGGATTGCCCATCGTTGATTTAACTTTAAAAAAAAAAGCTCAAAAAGCAGGTTAAGGAAAAAGCTCTTTAATCCAGCCTTTTTCCATAACGCTCTCGGGTTTTTGACGTGGGCCCCGCCACTTCTACCACCATCAATCCAAATACAAATCATTATCTATAACCTGACTTTTTTCCTACCGAGCTTTTTTTAAAGTCAGATAGCTTGTAAGTCATCGCTCCTACCACCAACTCAAATAGGTCCTATAGTGTTGACAATACTACCTACCACTCTAGTTTTATTTATTAGTCTATTTTGACAAAAAAAAAATGATCCTATTTATAAATCTAGTTTCATGTAATAAATGAGATTATGACAATTTTACTTATTTTAATTGTACACATAAAGATAGAGAGAAAAGAAACATGTTAAAAAATATCTAACATAAATGAAGGCAAAGTTGAAAATTTTCGCATAATCATTGATTTAACTTCCTTTTATTGGTATGTGAGATTTGGTCAAAATAGACTTATAAATAGAACTGGAGTGGTATTGCCTTAATTGTAGAAATTTATAGGCATATTCGATCACATGTACTCCTTCCGATCCTAAATATAAAATAAAATTTATAGCTAGTATAAAATGTACTATAAATTTTGTCATATATTTAAAACTAGAGGTAGTATCTGCTATCAATTAATAAAACATAATTAAAAATATTTTTCTAAAAACACATATAATGGTTTAATTAAAAACTCAATAATAATGATTAAAAAAATAAACTACTAGCTCCGATTCTAAATATAAGACGCATATGACTTTTTAAAAAAAAAAGATGAAGGAAGCAAATTAAATTATTTTAAAATATTTATATCTTTATTTTTCTCTAAATTAATCTGTTTGACTTATAAACTGATATATAATATGATAATATATAATATATTATATGAATAAGTAACTTATTTTAATCTTTCCAAAAAAAAAAATTAACTGAACCTTATATTTAAGATAAGATGGAGTATTATAAATTATATGATAATTTTGGACATACATCACTGTGAATGTCTCTGATGGTTGTGCTATGGCTGCCAAATGTGGAACATACTCGTATTAATTAATTTGATTCCTATTTCTGGAAATTACACTTCCTATAATAAGTTACCATCTTGTATAATTAATTTGTGTCAGACTCAAAAAATATCTGCGGGTTAAGGTTAGACACGAGGGTTAGAAACGTCATTTAAATAATCGAGATTATAATTTATGTTTTTTATGGGAGCGAGAAATTTATCAGCACACGTTGATCAGAGCGGTGGTACTCATCACCGCCCATTATAATATAATTTAATTAAATGGTGTGTGATAAATATGTTTTATTATGAAGAGTAAAGACTCTTTTTGCCAACTAATCAAAATGTTAAAGTGGTTGCAGCATTTTTATATTATATTTTGAAAAAGGAAAGCTTTAGTGCCGGCAGGCACATGCATATATATAAAGCCAAGTACTCCAAATTAGTAATTAGTAATTAGTAATTAGAAAGGAGAGTGTGTTTTACGAGGAATATTATATTGCTTTTCAATTCCTCTCACTTTCTTGTTCCCTTCTCACTTTCAAAACAGGGGATGCAAATTCCTCACCCCCCATTGTTTTTGACCTTTCCTCTTCCCATTTTCAATGCCATCATCGATCGCTTTCCCACTACCACCAGGAAAACCAGTTCTCACTAATTTACAACAAAATTCATATAAAAATTCTAACATATTACTCTTCTTCGGCTTTGCCTACCGTCCTCTCTTATATTTCTTCCTTCACATTTCAATCTAAAAGTTGAAATGAGTACTAAAAAAATAATAAAAAAAGAGGAGGAAAAAAAAAAACAGTAAGAGAAAAAGACGATAGTCAATCCCCTCTTATCAGTATCATACCAGCTAAGATAGGTTTTTCTTCTTCTTGTGTTTATCTTATAATTTCATCGCTCATGGGGCTGCGAACTGTCATCTCTCACAGCTCAAACAAGAAAATCTCTCATTTTCCGCAACCAATCACACAGAATAAAGATTTTTTTACAGCAATATTTGTGAGAAAAACCTAGAAAATGTGGAAGAAAATTCCTGACCATAGAAAAAAGATTAACTTTTGTCTCTCATGTTCTTGAGAGAAATCATTTCATGTGGACTTTTTAATGAAAGCTAGCTAGACTAACTTATAAAAAAATCTTTGAGAATATATGAAACAAATAACTAGTTGCGTAAATTTTCATTATACATATATTAATAACACACACACACATATATATTTTAGCTATGATTTATTATTTTGAATGTATACGCAGCAACACACAGCTAGCTAGGTTCTGAATCGGAGTATGTAAATTTAACAGCATTAATCCCAGAGCCATTAGCTATTAAAAAAATAGCATCATTTTTGGCATAAAAAAAATATAATGGTTAATGTCATTAATGCCAATATAAAATATTAAAATGAGGAAGCTAGCTACATTATTTATATATTGTAAATGCTGTTACTCTGCTCTGTATATCTTTTTTTTTTTTTTTTTTTTTTCCTTTAGTATATTTTATAAGACTTTTGTCTTTATGCAGCTTTGCGACATAAATTATATATACATTTATTCCTTCATCAAGAAGTCCGTTGGCTAGTAAAAAGAATACTATTCCGATCTTATTTTACTGCTTTTAAGATAAAACTGATTTTTTTTTTTTGAGATATTAAGAAAGTTAATTAAATTACTTTAAAATATTTATATTTATCATTTTTTCTCAAAATTTTATATTTTGTCTAACTTATAAACTGATATATAATCCAATAATACATAACATATGATATGATTAAGTAACTTATTTAACTTCATTGATCTCTCAAAAAAATCAACTATATCTTATATTTAGGACTAGAAAGAATATAATAGATCACTTATAACTTATTCTTGCATATCAAGATATAATAGTTGATTGATAATTTATTTTTTTCTCTTATACGTCTCTGTATGTTTAGAAATGGTTCGGGCCTTCTCTTGTCTTTCTCTTGTACAGGTGATTGATAACATACGAATAGGAGTGGTGTTTATTCAGAATTCAGATGGGGATGCTCCCAAATAAGACGATTAGAACGAGGAAGCTGAGGAAGAATTGAGGAGAACAGGACAAACTAGAAACATATGTAGAAGATATAATAGTTGATTGATAATTTTTTCTGAATCTCAAAGGATGTTTCTTTTGAATGTAGTGGGTGGCACCAAGCCACAACATGCTTCTTCCATCCATCCCACATTTCCTTATTATTTTATTTAATTAACATTGAAAAATCAGCCACTTGCGCCAATTCCTTAATACTTATATATAGGTTTCAACTAGCCATTTTGCTCTCTCTATTGCTTCTTCCAAGCCTCTAATTACTGTGAAACAACTAGGAAATATGCTTACATTAAATTTTAAATCTATGAAAACAAAAGGGTGAAGGTGCATTTTTGCCAACATACTATTAGGGAAGGAGCATCCAGCACAAATATTAATTATTGGTATCTTAAATGCAAAAAAACAATTACAAGGTGCTAAAATACACAATCCCGTTAGTCTTGTTAATTAACGGACATTTATTGTTGATGTGGTGAAGAATAAACAAATACATGGCAACTTGTGTATGGTGAGTTAGCTTTATTTTTTATTTTTGCCTCTTAGACGAAATCAAAGGCGAAACCATTAGAAGAAGACGGAAACCCGATAATGTGAGCGACCCTTAGAGCAGAGCAAAGGAAGAACGGCGAAACCCTATCGGAGGCTCAATCGACGTCGTGGAAGCCGACACTGTGAGTGATTCTCCGACATGGGCTTCTTGCGAGAGTGTTTGGCTGAAATCCTAAACCCGATACTGTGAGCGACCCTTAGAGTAGAGCAAAGGAAGAAAGGCGAAACCCTATCGGAGGCTCAATCGACGTCATGGAAGCCGACACTGTGAGTGATTCTCCAACATGGGCTTCTTGCGAGAGTGTTTGGCTGAAATCCTAAACCAATCGCGCATGAAATTTGATCATCGGCAGTCGCGCTAGGGTTCAGGCACCTGCAATTTCTTCACAGGTAACGGTTGTTTTTTTGGGAATAAATGGGATTCTTTGTGGTTTATGGTGTGTTACCTACAATGCAACTAAATTATTGACTGCTTACCTTGCTGCAGCGATAATGGCGGATAAAGGCAAAGGTCTAGCTGATTTAGGAGAGGTGACGAAACGTGTGGTCAGAGAAAACAACGAGGTACTGGAAATTGACTACTTGACTAAGCTGAGGAAGGTAAGTGAAGTTGTTTTTGTTGAGGAAGAAATTGTTAGAAGCTTTTACATAAGGTCATCGGGTGAAAGGGAAATTGAGCTTGATGGTGATTGTATAGAAGAATTAGGTGAGGTAGATGATGATATAGGGCACAAAGAAGACCTAGGTGGGGTAGAAGACATTCCATTAAACCAAAATGTTGGAGAGACAGGGGAAGATAACTTGGACAGTGATGATGATAGCTTTATGGCACAGTTAGAGTCAGAAACTTGTGAGAGTGAAGACAGTTTAGACGATGATTATGAAATACATGAAGACACTGAGGTTATTGATGAGGAAGAGGAAAATTTAGACTATGGGCATCGTGTACAAGAGAGGCTTAGTTTAAGGCAGTTGGATGGGTCTGAAAGAAGGCCCTATTTCACGTTGGGTATGACATTCTTGGATAGAGGTGAGTTGAGGAAGGCAATTGATAAGTATGCTATTGAGAATGAGGTTAATGTGAAAATAGTTAAAAGTGAGAAGAAGATGGTAATTGCAACTTGTCAATGGGGCTGCCCATTTAGGTTGTACGCTTCTAGAGATAGGGATGGAGTTGGGTACACGTTGAAAACACTTGCTCATGAACATATGTGTGCTAGGGTTTATAAGAATCGAAGAGCAAGTGTGACATGGCTAGCTGAACACTTCAAGGATAAAGTCCAAGACAATCCGCAATATAGTACAAGTGAGATGAAGAAGGAGGTTGAGCGTGACTTCAAACTCTTTGTGAGCAAATATAAGTGCAAGAGGGCGAAAAGGAGAATAATGCAAGACATGGATGAGGGTTTTTTTAGATGAATTTGATAAGTTATAAGCTTACTGCAATGAGCTCAAAGTGTCAAATCCAGGATCCGATGTAAGTGTTGAGTTAAGTCCTGAAGTATTAGATCAAGGCAGGAGGGTGTTTAGAAGAATGTATGTGTGTTTTAATTCATCGAAGGTATGACATTGTTGTCACTTATATGACTTGTATTTTGCTCTGATTGTAGTCAAACACTATTTTTTTCCTTTGCAGTCTATATTTATGTTGGTTTTCTTGGCTTTGTATTAGGTTGGTTGGAAAGTTGGTTGTAGGCCATTTATTGGGCTTGATGGCACTTTTTTGAAGGGGAAAGCAAGAGGGATTTTGTTGACTGCGATAGGTTTAGATGCAAATGATAGTATGTTCCCAATTGCTTTTGGGTTGACCGAGAAGGAAACTACTGTTAATTGGACTTGGTTCATAGAGTGGCTTAGATTGTCTCTTGAACTTGAGGAAGGTGGTAAAGTAACAATCATGTTTGATATGCAAAAGGTAAAGTATTAATTATGTGTAACAATTATGTTCAATTCAGTTAGTGAAGTGATATGTAAGTAGCTAACTTTTTTGTACATGCAAGGGTTGCAACAAGATGTCACTGATGTCCTACCATTGGCTGAACATAGGCTTTGTGCAAGGCATATTTATGCCAATTGGAGCAAAAAATGGAGGGGACATGAGCTGAAGAAGAAATTTTTCTCTTGCGCTTGGAGCACCTACAAGGAACAATTTAATGACAATTTAAAGGCAATGGAGAAGGTTAACAAGGCAGCAGCTGTTAGAGCAGTAAGTTATTGTGTCAATGGATGGGTAAGAGCGTATTTTACTAATAGATGTCTCTCTATGGTTGTAGACAATAATGTAAGTGGGAGTTTTAATGCATGGATTTGTGAGTGTCGGTATTTCCTAGTAATTAAGATGTTTGATGGCATTAGGCTTAAATTGATGGAAAAATGGGCTGCTAGTGATCATATTGTTAGAAATTGGAAGGGCAACTACAGCCCTAAATGTCTCAAATTTTTTGAGATAAATAGGTTCTTGGCAACAAGTTGTAGGGTTTTCTTTAATGGTGATGATGGGTATGAAGTGGTTGAGGGTAACGATAGGCATTCAGTTCAGCTGGATAGGAAAGTCTGCACGTGTAGAGCATGGGATTTAACTGGAATCCCTTGCCAACATGCTATATGTGCAATGTACCATTCCAACCTTGATCCCATTACCCAAATTTCACGGTATTACCATAGGGAAACATTTGTTGAGAGCTATAGAACAAAATTTCAACCGTGAGGGGACAAAATTTTTGGGAAACTCACAAGTACCTACCAATGCTACCCCCACCTGTATGTAAATTGCCTGGGCGACCTCCAAAGAGAAGGAAAAGGACTGAAGAAGCACAAAGAAGACACAATACCGCCACTGGACAGACAATTGAAGAAGCAGTTGATAATGCTTTTGCACCTCGTGCGAAGAAATTAAGCAAAAAAGTGATAGTTATGAAGTGCAGCTTCTGTAGGAACGAGGGTCACAATCGAAGCAAGTGCAAAGAGGTCAATTAACATTTTATACTCCCTGACATATGCACTTTTATCATAATAATGCACTTGCTGATTCTTGGTTTGTACTTGCTGATTTTGCTAGTCTCTGTATGTGCATATCTCTGTTTGTGATTTTGCTAGTCTCTGTATGTGCATATCTCTGTTTGTACAGTTGCAAACATGATTTCTGTTTTGCTTTGGTTCAGATAAGGATTCCTTTACTTGCTGATTATTGCTAGTCTCTGTATGTACAGTTGCAAACATGATTTCTGTTTGTGATTTTGCTAGTCTCTGTATGATTTCTGTTTTTGGTTTGGTTTGTACTTGCTGATTTTGCTAGTCTCTGTATGTGCATATTTCTGTTTTGGTTTGCTTTGTACTTGCTGATTTTGCTAGTCTCTGTATGTGCATATTTATGTTTTTGGTTTGGTTTGTACTTGTTGATTTTGCTAGTCTCTGTATGTGCATATCTCTATTTTGGTTTGGTTTGGAACCTTTTTGTTTTGCTAGTCTCTTTCTGTATTCTTGCTGAATTGCATCCTTGTCTCACTAGTCTGTACACTTTGTTTTGGTTTACTATCAAACACACTGAAATGTGCTAGTATTTTATCGCATTGCTATTATTTCTTGTTTCAGGCCCCCCATCGAACAAGCCTCGCCATGGACGGAAGAAAAAAACACCTAACACATGTGCTAGTAGTCAAGAATTTTCATGGTCACCTTCCCAACAAACCTCACAACAGCCCACTACACATACACCACCACTTTCAACGCCTAATCAACAAACATCACAGACCGGTTGGCACTCTCAATCTAGGAACCAGTCAAGGACAAGGACTCCTGTTTACAGACCATATGGATTCGGAGTAATGGTGGATCAAGACACTGGTCAATGTGTTTACAATGTTACATTTATTTACACATTTCATACTGAGTTCATTGCATTGCTATTATTTTTCCAGAATTCTGGCAGTATCCTTAGTTGATAGCTAGAGACAAATATTTGAATTTAGTTTTTTATTAACACGGGTGATCTTCACCTTTACTTTTTGTCGAGATTCTAGCTAAGCTGCTTCGTTTAATGTAATTTAGATTTTGGCAAAGATGCTTCCTTTAATTTTTGTAGAGACAAATATTTAAATTCTAGCTAAGCGGCTTCCTTTAATTTCCTACAGCTATCTCCACATCTACTACCTATTATCTTAGGTTAGGCATAGCATTTGTATTATAAATATACTACCTAATTACCTTATTTAATTAGTTTTAAATACAACTATTATTGGACTGTGCAGATATAGAATTTGAAGAAAGAGATTGTTAAATGCCCATTTTGTTTGAACTCCATGAGTAGCAGCAGTTTTAGCTATATGGGTGTTTCTTGTTGGTAGTGAATTGATGAGTAGTTTATGAATGCATTGTAAGTTACTTTGATGAGTGCACATGTAACTCCTTGTGAAGTGTGAAACATTTTACTTCACACACATATATGTATGAATCTAATCCTTTCTTCATGAGTTTAGGGAAGTCTGAATGATACGAAGAGGCCATAACTCTCAAGTTATTTGTGAAGACATGTGTTACATACTTACATATATGTATGAATCAAATCCTTTCTTCATGAGTTTAACAGATTCATTTTTTTCCTTTTTCTTTCTTTCCTCAGCCTGGCTTAACTTTTGAAATGCTGATAGAGGAGGGTACACCAATAGAGTTTCAGCGCAATGCCAGCCCTCAAACAAGATTTCCAATACCAAATGAGAGAGAAATACGAAGATATGCATCTGCAACATTGTCCTCCCACGAAGGTTCCAGGAAAATTGACTTCGCATCTTATACTGATTCGCCACTTTTAGTGCAACCTCTTGGATTGTAGTGGAACGGCCAACCAAGTATTAGTGGCTCACAACTTAGAATGCAAAGCCAACAGATTTTGAGTAGACGAAGATCGCAACTACAACAACAAAGCGATGACATTATGATCAGGAGTATGGCTAGCTCCAACAAGTAGTCTTGTTTAGATGACCGTTTTTTTGGGTGATTTCTTTTGGGATAACAATTTAATCACCAAAGTTTTATGTAACCTGAAAGCAAGCAACACTGTAGTTGTTTTGTGCTTGGTCTTATGACCAACTTTTTGTTTTTGTGGAATCAGGATCCTATTGTATTTATATCGATCTTGCCAACTTGGAATCAGTGTATATATACTTGCTAAGTTATTTTGCCAGGTGTAAATGAAATATATCATCTTCATCATATGATGCACATTATTTTACATAATTATTTTATTTAACTTAGCCATAAGCGAAACATATTGTTTATGCTCTATATACATTGCACGAGCCAAGTGTTTTTCTTGTATCTGTCCAAGACAACCTTCATTGTTGCTCTTATTACTTGTTCTTTGCATATTGCCATCTTCATTCAACGGAGTTGACACCAACTGTTTTTTAGGAAATAAAAAGCTAATATATAACAAAATACATTCATTCTACTATAATACACTTGCCTTCCTCTACCATTGAGTTGCATAACACAAGTACCCAATTCACATTACAAAGTTCTTACTTATAGCTATTTCTTCATATACAACACATACAACCAAACACAAGTTACAAACAAGAATGACATTGCTACTTTAAACTTATTTTCCCCCTTCCTAAGTTCCCCATCATATAGCTCATGTGTGAGTTTAAGCCTTCTTAAGTCACTGTGTATTGCATCAAGCTCTTCACTCACTCTTTGCCCATGATCTGCTCTTCGAAGGACAGAGTTTTCATCATATAGTTTGTCAATGTCGTCTAACAGCTCCTTAATCACAGTATTTTCCCTCTCACCGAATTCGTCATCATGCCAAGCAAAGAATCTGCACCCCCCATCCTGGATGAGCATACGTCAGATAAAATTTCACAGACCTTCATATGCAAAAGAAAATAAATTGACTTAAATTGCAACTTACCACTTGCATGTAATTTTTAACTAGAATTCTTCATGTTATTTTTCAAACAAGAACTACAATGACTAGAATACCAGCAAACTTGAAGTATGCAAACAAGAATAGAGTGTACCGATTGTCTTGAAAGATTTTCAAACAAGAATGGACAACAAAGTAAGTCTTACAAAACAGCAGAATAGTGTCAAATGAGCAAGAGCTTAAACTGATAATTTTATTAAACTGATCAATAATTATCACAGCATCATAGGAAGTGACAGTTTCAACATGACGAAAAGCTTCTAATATACAGAAAATAAAAAAGATCATAATTATTGATGACCCACCGTAAATATCCTTCTTGGCATATAGATATATCCAGGTCCGTTTCATTGCTTAAACTGATCATTTGGTTTATAGTGAGAGATGTGTTCTTTTTCATTTTCTTAACCCATATATTTTATCTTCTTCAACTTCATTGTAAGTGCAATTAAGTTGCATCAGAGTTGAAATTAGCAATATATATGTGTGTGTATGAATTGTGAAAACCCTAATGCACTTCTTTTTACGGATACAAATCACCATCATCATCCAATGCCACATTTCGAAAAAGAACGTGCCTTAGTGTTTGCTTTATTCTTCATATATGTTCCAACAATGCAAATTATATTGGGTTGAATAAAATGCTTGTGTATTAAATATTTTACGTATTCGGTTCTCAACAGATCAAGGAATTTGAATGAAATTGTACAGAACACCAATTGCACAGAACACCAATGTATTAAATTGATTAACCTTGCTTACCTAGTAGTAGTATGGGCATCCGTAGAACCTCCGACCTGGGTTGCCGTCAGTCCACGCCGTCCACCTCGAAGCCACCATTCTGTGATAACAGTACCTCCTCGGAGGTTCATAATCATCCTCACGACTGGGTTGTCGAAGAAGCACCACCCTCCGCTTGCATCTTGTCGTCGATGATGAAGAAGATGATGCCATTCAACCAGATCGCCGTCGCCTTTTCTCCCAGATCGCGTTTTCATTTTGGCCTCCTATGGGTTTCGCCGTTCTCTCTTTTTCTCTGCTCTGTCTGTTTTTCTCCAGGAACGCGATTTCCTTTTCTCCAAAATGATGATTTCTCCAGGAACGCGTTTTCCTCTTCAATTTTGTTCTCTGGTCTCAACATTTTTTTCGTTTTCTCCAGCAACTCTAAACCAAAAAATAACGCACAGTCAAAGTTTTCTGACACAAATTGCCATGTCTTCCTTTAATCTTCACCACATCAGCATCTGAACTTCCGTTAATTAACAAGACTAACGGGATTGTGTATTTTAGCACCTTGTAATTGTTTTTTTGCATTTAAGGTACAAATAATTAATATTTGTGCTGGATGCTCCTTCCCTAATAGTATGTTGGCAAAAATGCACCTTCACCCAAAACAAAATGATAACAACACAGTTTAATAAGTAACAAATTAATAATTTCAATTTCCCAAATAACAACAACAATTAAGATAGTGACAATTAACTTCATTGAGGGCAATCACGTCATTGTATAAAAAAAACTAAATTTCAGAGCAGAAAATTAAGTAATTTCAAGGAACTAATTATACAAAACATGTATTCCGTTGCATAATAACATGAATTGTTAATTATTTGGAGCGTGGTGGGGTGATGAAGTGATCGTTATTTTGTTCCCCTCGATTCATCAACCAGTAATTATAATTAGAAAAGCTTGTCGTGTTGGATTTGGAATTGTTGCCACTACTAGTGAGTGATCTCATGGCTGAGATCAAAACTTATTTCAACATCATATAATTATTCCCGCTTGTTCACCTAACTTGATTACAAACCAATAGCCTTGGTGCAAGCCAGTCTCACTTCGATCCATCTCTCTCTCTCATATATATATATATATATATATATATATATAGGACTCCTTTGTTCTTTTGATTACCTTGTTCCTATACATTCCTTGCACTTGTCCTTGTGTTTTGTTAGGTAAAACGCTCACAGAAATGAGACATCCATCCCTGTTTGCAAGCGACATTGAATTATTATATATAGACCATACTTTGTATGCACCAACCCACCATCTTCTTTCTCATATCATCACTTCATTCCTTTTACACATATACCCTCATCCTTAATTAATTGCCTTCATTTTTCTCAACAAAATACCTCTAGGTTTTCTAATTAAACAGAACAAAAAAGCCTCTAGTTAAATGCTCAACTTCTAATAATAAATTGAAATTACTAGTTAAGATCAGATATCCCATATAAAATGGTAAGAGATGATTGTCAACAAGTTAAATAGCGCAGATATTTGACACGCATGCACACAAACATATCAATGCTAGACTCAAGAAGCCTGTAACCTCGTTCAAGGATGGTGGTCGGCGAATGATGGCCAATAATATATAGAGGCAAACATGGGTGAAGCAATGCTATAATAAGAAAAGAAAAGGAGGAATGGGGGAATTGAAAAGGCAGTATTATTGAGGAATGAGAAGATGGAGAGATATGGGTTTGGGGGACACTGAAGATGTATGTGAAATGTATAATTGGGCTGTGAAATTGATGACTCTGTGTATCTTAAATCCCACTCTCTATGTACTAGCTATATCTATATCTGATCCTAAATATAAAATTTATTTGATTTTTGCATAAATTACTTTTAAATATCTATACTTATCATTTTTTTTTTCTCAAAACTAATTTGTGTGGCTTATAAACTGATTGATATATAATTCAATAATACATAATATATATTATAATTAAGTAATTTATTTAACTCTCTAAAAGAAAAAGTAGCTATATCTTATACGTAGGATTAGGATTAGAGAGAGTAATAGTTATGAGAGAAGGGCATTGGTATGGACTATGGAGTGAAGAGGGCAGGAGGCACATGAAGTCGTCCAGCTCACATGCGCATACAACAACGTCCCATGTGCCTCCATCCTCTACTTCAAAGCCCTACTATACAGTATACACCCTCTCTTCTTCCCTTCTTACACACCCTTCTTGGCTCCTTCCTATATCTTTACGTCATTAACCTATAAGGCCATTCCCTGTTATGATATCGCAATGATTTAATTATATTTTCCTTTTTACCTGTTTTTATTTAATTATCTTTCCTTAATTTAAATAAAATAGGTATAACCGACGACACACATATTATTCACTGAGTATTAATTATTTGTTGTCCCCTCAGTTTGATAAGTAGTAATAGTGTTCGAGGTTGGATTGGATTTGTTCTCTCTGTCAAAATGGTCCTGAAAGTCTCAGCCATGTCTTTCAAAAGTGCACCTTAGCCTCTTCCGTTTGGAAGAAGATTCTACCTACAGATCTTTGTTCTGATTTTTTTAGATTAGATATTCAAAAATGGCTTCGTTCCGTTATCCTATCGACATCCTTGGACACCTCCCTGGAAGGTTGGTATATGCATCACTTGTTGGAAACTATGGGACACCCGTAACCGAAGAATCTTTACTGACGAACGGTTCAATGCTACTAGTATTTCCTCACAAGTCAGATCTCTTGTTGTTCACACACTGAAATGTTTTGATAGGTTTCCCCTTCTTATGTAATTTTCTTATTCTATGTTTATTTTATGTCTTCCTGATGTAAATCTTCTGATCATTTTTAATGAATTCCGTTACACTTAAATATATGTCACACGATATGTTTGTTTTCAGATAGACCCCTAATGCTAATGCTGCATGTGCATTCGAATCTCATACCCAGTTAAATTAAAAGAAACCATTTTAGTACTATTAATGATTTGTATTTCTGGGGGCCTATATGTCGTGGGATTTTGAAATGGGATCTGGAACTGGAAATGACAGTGTATGTCCACTAAAGAATAGATTTTGCTATTTTAGGAAATTTGGTTACATCATCTTCCCAAAGCCTACCATCACCTAGTGCGAGTGCGAATCAGATTCATATCACTCTATTTCAGAATATATATAATCTCTTTGTACTATTTTCATTCCACATCCCACATTTTTTTCTATGTTGTTGTCCATATCCCTTCATTTGATACAATATTAATAATATTTTTCTTTTGCATTTTTAATTAGTGTTAACAGAGTTCAAATCTTAGTCATTATTTATATCTCAGCTCATAATTATCATTTGACAATGAGTTGAGATATAGATTATTTTGTTAATCTTAGGCGTCATGGATAAACTTTGATGAAAGTAGTCCTATTTGAGACACAATCAAACATGAGATCGTCATGCTATAAGAGGCCAGCTCCTTCCATTGCACTCAATTTCGTTGGGATAATACCATTAACTTAGTTATATGATTACCGATATTCATTGGGAGCAAGTGGCAAGAGACTTACTCTTATTTAACCACATCCTCAGTTCGAGGCGTGAGAATGAAAAAAATGGTGTTCGCAGCTCTTCCCCACGACTGTGGACTGACTCTCAAAACTAAAGATTTCAGTGAATCGGGGGGAAAAAACTTAGTTAGATGATTGATGTCTAAGAAAAAAGTTGACATATGCTGATGTTAGGGGACAATGTACGGTTTTTGTCATGGACAATGGTAATCCATATAATAAACTTTAACTTGGGCCATTTTGATGGCATGAAAAAAAAAACGTTGGGTCATTTTGAAGTTGATATGTGAATGAAAGAATATGGGCCTTTTATTCGAGAACGTTCACAATTTTATTTTCAAATATTAGTATTAGACAGATCATTATTACTACTTCTGGTAAGAGCACTTTTATAGTGTAAATTGTACTACAAAAGTGCTTTTATAATTAGGACCGGAGGGAGTATTTGAATACGCACCAAACATGCGACACTTTTAAGCTTGGATAGGAACAAAAAGAGATTCCGACAATTGTCCGCCGTAGGAATCGTATTTGAGGTTGTGTTCGACAAACGATAATGCATATAATCAAAGAAATTAAAAAGAATTAAATTTCTTCGGGAGAAGGAATCAATACAGTCACGGCATCAAATAGGGATCGTTGACATGATCAAGAAGGATCATTAGCAATAATCATTTAAATCTTAGTATGAAATGCAACTTTCAAAACCGAAAACTAAAATTGAATTTTAGAAATTGGCTCCCGATCGACTTATAACTGAAAGCAAATGTCATAATGACTTTATTTTTGGGATATATATAACGTTTTGACTGTTTTTAGTTGTTAATTTTGCATACTAGTATAAAACTTTTTGTAATGTCATCTAGGAATACTACATTCAACATGTTGGCTCCATTTGTTGTTTTTCAAAATAGTTAATGGGATATTAGGCTTATTTGGGATATTGGTGGGAAAAATAACTTATAGAAAAGTTGGATTAGGTAAAAATCAGATTGTGAAATATGATTTATGTTTGGATTGATGGTTGTATAAGGAGCTTTTACTTCATAAGTAAGGAAAGCTGGCTTTTACCCCATAAACCCGATTCGGAAAATTTTTCATCCAAAAAAAAAAAACCTATAAAAACCCAATTAAAATAGTAAATAAACCTGATTGTCCCTCCTAAAAGCTATACCAAACATGCAGATTAGCTATTCATTGTAGCAGCTGTTGCATTTGATGATTTGAATTAATTAAATACATGTAAGTTAGTCAGACGTAAGTGAAGAAAATAATGAAAAAGAGTTAATTTAGCAATCAAACCGATTAAAATATTGTTTTGCAATAATAGTCACTCAAAAATTGTACAAGGAAGTGCGCGCCACACAGATAACGTTCAGCATTTAATAAGGGAAAAATTCTTTTAAAGTCTCAAGAGATTAAGAAAATGTTAAAAAAATTCTGAAGTCAAAAGGTTCTAAAAAGTTGTCAATGTAACCTTTTTTATATCAAAATTTTCTAAGATTTTTTTTTTTGGTTGATATTTTTTAGTTTTTGGGACCTTAAAGAGATTTTCTCTATAACCAGATTGTCCCTGATGCATTTAACGGTGTTTTTTTTTTTAAAAAAAAAAACTTTTTATTTAATTATTACTAATACCACCAGGGTGTCACTCATGACATCCAAATCTATTTTTTAGTACTAAATACAAATTTACGTAATTATCCTCACTTATCAGAGTTTTAACTATTTTGGTTGAATTTTTTTCCCAAGTTTGACCTGATGGAGATTACTTATGGTTATGGGAAGGCAGGTCCTTTTCTATTTAATTATAGATCTATAAATAATTGGTACAAATCATTGCAGTTTTTTCCCGTCACGTTACTTAAAGCTAGTTAATTAATTACTGCTATCAATGAAGGCATTAATTATGTATTAAGGATCTATATATATGGAAAAGTGTTGAAATATTTTAAAATGAAGAGATGTGTGTGTGTGTGTGTTTTTTTTTTTTTAATAAAGTCGTGTTAATTAAATTATGTGATTTATATAAAGAATTGTGTAAGGAGTTATAACACTAAAAATTATCAAAGTTATGTTTGTGTAGTTTCTAGAGATACATGTGAAAGGTTATAGCCAGAGATAAGACAGCCACCACTTGATAGAAAGCTATGTTGTGTTTATGAGAAAACTTTATATAATATAAAGGTATAACTCTTCATATGTCTATTCATGAATCAACATATGAGATTTATGAATTTAATAACTTGTTATGACTTTTAATTGAAGATGTGATGCTTCAAGAGGCACCACTTCAAGGAAGCATTACTTCAAGGCATCACCTCATAGCCTATAAATTAAATACCCAGCACCATCAAGCATTTTGACACATCAGAAATCATACAACAAGAGATCAAATTAATTGCATTTGTCCTTGAGTACACACAAAAATAACATCAAATGAGCATTTTTTTTTTTTTTTTTGTAAAAGACAATGTTGTATTGCTTGAGTATTGAGAGTGAAATACATACTCAAGGGTTGTATCCTTAGGAAATTCGTTTATCAATCCAACTTGTACCGTATAAGATAGATATAGGTAGAGGCGAATTAAGCCTAAAAGAAAGTGTTGCCCACGCCTTGAAGACATTGAACACTATTTTCTTCTTCATCTTTTATTCTTTTACTCCTAAAAGACCCAACCCATTCAACAATCTTTAGGATTAAATTCGTGAATCCAAATGGCGTCTTTGAGGGAGTTGACTACAAACTTTGTCAAGTTAGAAAGAAGTGATGACAGTAACTTCCTAAGATGGCAACAGAAGATGAAGTTTCTCTTGACAACGTTGAATGTTGCATATGTCCTCACCACTCCCAAACCCTAAGAAGGAGAACATGAGACTATGTCTCAAATCAGACAGGGACAAAAATGGGAGAATGATGACTTCACCTGTTAGGGCATATCCTCAACGGGCTCGGTGATGTTCTCTTCGATGTGTATCAAGACTCATCATCTGCGAAAGAACTCTGAGATAAACTAGAAGTAAAGTACATGGAAGATGATGCCACAAGTAAGAAAGTTTCTTGTTTCTCATTTTAATAACTACAAAATGATTGATGGAAGATCCGTCATGGAGCAATTGCATGAAATAGAACATATTGTGAGTAATATTAAACAATATAAAATAAATATGGATGAATCTTTTATTGTCCCTTCAATTATAGACAAACTTCCTCCTTCATGGAAATATTTGAAAAAGATTCTTAATTGAACATAAAAAATAAATCTCTTTTGAGTAATTGGGGATTACATGCTTTTAGAAGATGAGTATGGCAAAAGATCCACGGTACAAAAGGCACCAATGCTCATTAGAAAGTTTCATTAGAAGGTACATGTGGTGGAGGAATGATAGTCTCATAAGACCTTAAAGAAAAAGAGGGAATGGTAGGATTATAAATTCTAATAACATGTTTGGCTATGATAATTTTAATTATAGTAAGGGTTAAGGTGCAAAAATAGAAATGTCTTTTGTCAAAAGAGCGCCCAGTAGCAAGTTTTTTTTTTTGGGTGCAAAAGTGTACACGTGGTTACAAATTAGGTGCAAAAATATCGTTTGACTGTTAAGTTTGACTTTGACCATTAAGTTTGATTTTTTTTTATGACTGGACGATGACGTGGCATTTTAAAGGTTCAAAAATAGACATGTGCTTTGTCAAAAATTCACATGTGCAAAAAGCACTTACTATTGGGCGCTCCTCTGACCAAAGCACATGTCTATTTTTGCAGCTTTGAAAATGTCACGTCATCGCGCAGTCAGCAAAAAAAGTTAAACTTAACGGTCAAACGATATTTTTGCACCTAATTTGTAACCACGTATACACTTTTGCACCAAAAAAAAACATTTGCTACTGGGCGCTCCTCGGAGAAAAGCAGTTTATTTTTGCACCTTAACCCTTTGAGTAATTGGGTCATGTTTTGTTGTTGACTGATAAATATATATTTTATAATTAAATAAGTATAGATTAAGGATATATTGGATTGAATTTATTAATATTTTGTACTTATTTAATTATCTTTATGAACTTATCTATCTTTTAATTAAATATAGGATAAAATAATATTATAACAGAAAATCTATTGAGATCCTATTTATTAGTGCATGAGATATTATTTGATCGAGACAACAAATTTAATTGAAAAAGATATAATATAATATAATATTATATTATAAAAGGATACATCAAATTGACCAAGGATGAAAGTGTACCTGCGTAAAGAATGAAAAAGGCAATTGGAATAAGATGTGGACCCCGCACGAAAGCAATTACCACGGAATTTTAATTGTTGAAAGGATATTGTGTAGATATGATATATATATCTAACATATTGGAGATAAATATTTGACGCATGCGGCCCAACACGGAATGACCAACACGCATAACCTAAATTCTCTATATAAAGAGGAGACGCGAACGAGAATTCAGGAATTGGAAGACGCGACGGAACGAGAAGGAGACTTGGAGAATCAAGAAGGATCGCACATCAGACCACGTGAAATCAGCAGGGAGGAGCACTGAGACTGAGGGATTCTCTGGGAGTCTTTATTTCTCTTTTCTTTTCATATCTTATTTAAATCTAGCTTTTATTTATTTTATGGATTTTATTATAGCCATGCTTGGCTAGTTTTCTTTTGTAGTTAGGGCGAGGATGAACCCTATGCGAATCTAAAGTATTTGGTTGGATTCTTTATTGATCTTCTTTTCTTGATTGAATGAATTATCTTTGCTTAAAGCTTTCTTAAAGATTGATCACCTTTTAGATTGTTCATAGGTTGGTGTATGATAATAGAGATGTTGGTGCATTTAACTAGAACCGTTAATTCATCATAGAGTTGCATGACCTAGACATAGGCTTACGAGTTTATGCGATCTCATAATTTCGGTTTAAAAATATGATCTTTCCAAACAATACTAAGACATTAGGTTGTTTTCAATGATAACGGACTAAGGTAGCATCAAGACATTGAGACTTAGTCTAACTTTAGAGAATTGATCGTCAATCATGGGAATAATAATCAATTAGAGATTCAATTTAAATACTTGGAGGAACATAGGGGATTCTCATCCCTATCTACGTTTTTCTTAATTACTCATCTTTTCTAAACGTTGTTCTTGAAATTCTTGATTTTGGATTCTTGTTCTTTATTTAATTCTTTAAATTCTGTTTGGTTACAACTCACCCCATATTACTCGATTCATCCAACTAAAGTGAAAATAACGAATTAGTGATTGGAGTACTATTCCTCGTGGGACGATCTTTTTCTCACTAATTTATTATTTATAACGACCGGTGCACTTGCCGAAGTCGCTATCAAGTTTTTGGCATCGTTGCCGAGGAATAGTTTTATTTCAACACTAAGAGTAGTTATTGAAACTCTAGATTGGATTTTTTCTTTTTCTTTTGTTATTTTACTCTGTTTATGCGAGGTACCACTGACAGAAATTCGCTGCAGTTTGATCTTGAAATCGAAAAGACAGCAAGGAGAAACCGGAAACTTGCTAAACAGAGAAAAGGAAAGGTTGTTAGCTCTAATACTGGGACTGAATTGGTTATAATGGCAGAAAATGGTGCAGATCCTCCCCATCCTCCTCCAAAAAGGACCATGGGCGACTACATGACACTTAATCCTGCCAGTACTGCAACTATCATTGTCAATCCTGCTGTGAATGCGAATAATTTTGAAATCAAGCCATCTCTCATAAGCTTGGTTCAACAAGGTTCTTTTAGTGGGAGTGATTTAGAGGACCCTAATCAGCATATTGAGACTTTTCTGCAGATTTGTGATACCATCAAGATGAATGGGGTTCCTGAAGATGCTCTTCGTGTGAGACTGTTTCCTTTCTCTCTGACGGGAAAAGCAAGAGCTTGGCTTCGTTCTTGTCCTACTGGAAGTCTCTCCACTTGGGACATTATCACCACAAAGTTCCTTGAAATTTTTTTCCCTTATTCTAAGTATACAAAGCTGATGTCAGATATTAGTTGCTTTACTCAAGGCAATGGGGAATCATTCTGTGAAGCTTGGGAAAGGTTTAAGGAGTTGCTTAGGAAGTGTCCACAACATGAGCTGCAAGACTATGACCAGGCTGAGAATGATGATATGCAGCAGGTTCCAAAGGAGATAGCTACAAAGAAGTCTCCCACTCCTTCTTATGCAAAACCTCCTTACCCCCAAAGGTTGAAGCAGCAGATTCAGAAGCAACAGTATGCCAGGTTCTTGGATATTTTTAAGAAACCGAAGATTAACATTCCTTTTGCGAAGCTCTTGAAAATATGCCTAATTATGCAAAGTTCATGAAAGATTTGCTTTCCAAGAAGCATAAGTTGCAAGAGGCCGAAAACAAAGTGGCATTGACTCAAAGAGTGTGGTGCCATTATTCAAACAAAGTTGCCACCAAAGCTAAAAGATCCGGGCAGCTTTAGCATTCCTTGTGCAATAGGGAACGCCAATATGGGAAGAGCACTTTGTGATCTGGGAGCTAGTATAAATGTAATGCCCTTATCTGTTTCGAAAGCTCTCGGCATTAAAGAGATGAAGCCTACTATGATGTCGTTACAGTTGGCGGATAGGTCCATTAAGAAGCCAGAAGGTGTCATTGAGGATGTGCTTGTGAAAGTGGACAAATTCATCTTCCCGGTGGATTTTGTGGTTCTTAACATGGAGGAAGATATTGAACTTCCTTTGCTTTTGGGAAGACCATTCTTGGCTCGCTAGAGCGGTAATTGATGTAGCTGCAGGAAAAATGGAGTTCCAAATTAATGATGAGAAAGTCACTTACAATGTGTTTCAATCCATGAAATACCCAGCTGATAATAGTGACTGCTTCAGAATTGATGTAGTTGATGAGGCCATTTATGAAGATCTTTTTCAAGAAGGTTCAGATGAGTCTATGGAGGATGATCTTGCTCAATCGTTACAAGTGGAAGAAGATGTTTTTGCAGATGAGAATTCTGATTTACAGGTTGAGGAGCTGAAGAAGAAGGATTATGATGCGCCACCTGTTACTCCTAAGGTGGAACTAAAGGAGCTCCCTTCTAATCTAAAGTATGTTTTTCTAGGGAAGGATGTCACTTATCCCATTATTATTAGTGCTGAGTTGTCACCTACCGACGAAGAGAAGTTGCTGAAAGTTTTGACTACCCACAAGACTGCAATAGGGTGGTCTATATCGATTTAAAGGGGATTAGTCCTTCATTTTGCACTCATAAAATTCTTATGGAGGACGATGTGAAACCAGTAAGGCAGCCCCAGAGGAGACTTAACCCGACTATGAAGGAAGTGGTGAGAAAGGAGGTGGTAAAACTGTTAGATGCATGTATGATTTATCCTATCTCTGATTCAAAGTGGGTTAGTCCAGTACAGGTAGTACCGAAGAAGGGTGGAATCACTGTAGTGCAGAATGAGAATAATGAATTGATACCCACTAGAACTGTTACGGGCTGGAGAATGTGTGTGGATTGTAGGGGGTTGAATGATGCCACTCGCAAGGACCACTTTCCTTTGTCATTCATGGATCAGATGCTTGAGAGGCTTGCATGTCACTCTTATTACTGTTTCTTAGATGGCTATTCCGGTTACAATCAAATAGCAATGGCTCCAGAGGATCAAGAGAAGACACTTTCACTTGTCCCTTTGGGATTTTTGCTTATAGACGGATGCCCTTCGGTCTTTGCAATGCCCTGACTACTTTTCAAAGGTGCATGTTGTCTATCTTCTCTGACATGACTGAGAGATTTATTGAGGTATTTATGGATGATTTCTCTGTTTTTGGCACTTCTTATGATACTTGCTTGGCTAATTTACTTGTGTGCTCCAAAGATGTCAATAAAGTAACTTGGTGCTTAATTGGGAAAAGTGCCACTTTATAGTGAAAGATGGGATAGACATGTGCTTTGTCAAAAATAGACATGTGCTTTGTAAAAAATTCACATGTGCAAAAAGCACTTGCTACTGGGCGTTCCTCTGACCAAAGCACATGTCTATTTTTGCAGCTTTGAAAATGCCACGTCATCACACAGTCAGCAAAAAAAAGTCAAACTTAACGGTCAAACGATATTTTTGCACCTAATTTGTAACCACGTGTACACTTTTGCCCCAAAAAAAAGCACTTGCTACTGGGCGCTCTTCGGAGAAAAGCAGTCTATTTTTGCACCTTAACCCTTTAAGTAATTGGGTCATGTTTTGTTGTTGACATGTTAATAATTTTGATTGTTGGTATGGTTCTTTATTTCATGACTCTAGTATGAAGTTGGAACCAATATTTATTCATTGTGATAGTCAATATATTCTTGCAAAGGGCTTGTAGCCAAGTTTATAATGAATAGTTGCGATATATTGGACTAAGACATAATTATGTGAAAGATGTGATTTGAATAAAGAAATTTCCATTGGTTATATAAGATCTGAATTGAATCTTGTAAATCCTTTGATGAAAGGTCTAACAAGAGATTTGGTGTTAAGAACATCAAAAGGGATGTAATTGAAGCCCTATAAACTTGGATCACTAATAGTGAAAACCCAACTCACACTTGATGTTTCATTATATCAAGGTCTTGAGTTCAATTGTAAAAGTATGTTATCAGAGTGATTGCAAGTACTACCTTTAATTATACATCCCAGGTTGGAAAGTAGTTGGTAACCATAAGACTAGAAGGGGGTAGGTTGAGCCTTAAATTGGCTCTTAATAGACTTGTAAGCATATATTTGTTGGAGCATTTATCATGGTGATGCTCTTGACGGAGTCTACCTATATAAGAATGAAGTGAGGATGCTTCTAAGAGTTTAAGGGCTTGACTTTGAAAAGTTCTCATAAAAAGGATACGAACACAAGGTCACAGATAAATGTGTCATTTAAAATGGCATACAAGTGCCCGAGATCCTATGTGTAAGTCATGCACACCTATTCGTATGAGATAATTGGTTCAAAGCTTAGTCTACAATATTATTTCGGATGGGTGAAACCATGTCTTACTTACGTAAAGATTCAAATCCTCGAGATCCCTTTCCTGACAACATGAGATTTCCGAAGTGATAAGAGTTTGTGATCATTTTAAAATGGTGGGGGATTGTTGGAATATTTTAAAATGAAGAGATGTATTTTTTTTATAAAGTTATGTTCATTAAATTACGGGATTTATATTAAAAGTTGTGTAAGGAGCTATAATACTAAACTCACCAAAGTTATGTCAGTTCAGTTTCTAGAAACACGTGTGAAAGTTATAGCCAGAGATGTGGCAGCCAACACTTACTAAAAAGTTGTGTTGTGTTTATGAGAAAACTCTACATAGTGTGAAGGTATAAACTCTTCATATGTCTGTTGATGAATCGGCATATGAGATTTATGGATTTGACAAATCGTTATAACTTTTAATTAAAGAGGTGTTGCTTTAAGATGCACCACTTTATGACTTATAAATATCCAGTACCATCATATCAATCATTATTCTAACACATAAAAAATCACACAACAAGAGATTAAACACGTGACATTTGTCTTTGAGTGCACACAAATATAAAGTCAAATTATCATTTTGTAAAAGCAATTGTTGTCTTGCTTGAGTATTGAGAGTGCAATCCATACTCAAGGGTTTTAATTGTATCCTGCAGAAAATTTGTCCGTCAATCCAACTTGTACCTTATAAGATAACTATAGATGGAGGCAAATTAAATCTAAAGGAAAATGCTGCACATGCCTTGAAGACATTGTGCATTACTTTCTTCTTTATCTCTTATTCTTATACTCCTCCGAGAGATTTAGCTTACAAAGGGGTTGTTAGGACTTAGGAATTATAGAATATATTATCATCACAATGGATCATTCCTCGTAAACCTAATAATGGCACGCTACATTACACCGACTCAAATCATGCTTAAAGTTCTTAATTAGTCCTTACCGTGCCAAAATCTTTTTCTTTTTCTCTTTTTTTGGGGCCAAACTGTGCAAACCAGAATTATCGATGAATTATTTTCCAGAGTTTGGCTGACTCGGCCTGGCTATAAAATTCAAAGTCTTTGTTAACCAGGACTCATTAGTCACCATGTTTGAACCTTTACATCTCTATTCCCATGAAGATAAATCATACTTAGTATTTAATTTGGAGGCTTCTAGATTCCTTTGAAGAGAAAATTAATGATCTTAATTAGGATTCAGAAATATCTTGACCATATATATCAAAATAAAAATACAATACTCCTCGTCGAGTTTGTACAAAATAAAGAGCTATGTGGTAACACAGGTAGGTGTGTGTGTGTGTGTGTGGCGTTTAATCAATTGATTATTTGATTGTACCATCAAAATTCCACTTTGATTGATAATTAATTAATCCCTTCGTTTCAATATAACTGTCTTTTAAGATTATCACACAGGTTAAGAAATGCAATAAACATGTAAAAATTATATACTTGACCAAATTTGGCCTTTATTCATTGCTAATAATACTTTAATATCTCAAAAAAAAAATTATTTTACGATAAAATATAAAAAATTATACCAAATGTTATTTTGAAATTGAGAAATGACATAAAAAAATTTAATGTGAAGTGATTTTTATTTTTTTACCGAAAATGACAAATACAATAATGAGATCCTAGCTTGATTCATTTAGTTTGAGTTATAAATGAAAGGTGACCACCCTATTTTCCCTAAAATCTCTTTATGCGTCCTATATATACTAGCAGAACTTTATAGGAGTACTAATTAATTGAGCTAAAAGCCAACTTTCGATATACAGATAAACTTAAACCATCATTATTTCATTGCGTAAGCATATATATACTTACGGCAAGAAGAGAGAAGGTATTGAGGTGGGGGATTAGTTCTACTTTCCGCAGTCCTTATATCAATATGGACAATAAATTGAAAGTGATCTCTAATAATCACATGCTAAACATGAGGATTAATGGGATATTCGACAGCACAAATATTTCCTGATATATCATAATGGGAAAATGGTAGAAAAAGAATTCCAACATTTCAAAAATTCAAATCAGATTTTTGTTTCCTACAATAATTGATAAGCCATTAACTATACTTAATAAGAAATTCACAACTCATTTTAGTAAAAAATTACTGAATTGAGATTTTGAGATTTTTTTTTTCCTGAGATTTTCCCTATTAATCATGTTGTTTTAGCTTTTGAGTAAATAAATAAATGTTATTTATTAGAAGGGTGCATGGCAATACAATATCCTTCACATGGTGTATGTACATATAATAGGGTATATGATTTTCTCCACTTGCCATTGCTTGTCATAAATGGCAAAACTTCCAAGGTAAAGCACTTAGTAATAACCTTAAAAAAGCAAAAAGAGAAAAGAAAAAAAGAGAGGATTTTATAGCATGCAGGTCTAGTCAATGACAGCCGTAGCATGTGCAACATGATTCATATACTCAATTACGAAATTTGACAAATCAAAATATATGTGACATTCCCTCATCATTACTGCTGCAGATTAATTGATGAAAGAAAATTTGAATCAAAAAGCATTCTCGAAAGAAAAAAAGATTAGTATGAACATGATCTTAATGGATGCAGCTGTCTCCTGAGTTATGATAATCTAAACTCAAGAAATTGAAGGATCATTAATATAATGTGCACAGTAATTAAGAATCTCACTAGAGGGAAATAAAGAAGGAATCTAATTAGTTCTTACTGTTCCAGGCCAATGGCTTGTACAAACACGAGAACTAAGCGGCTAGCTAAGCTAGCTACACACACTCACCCACACACTACTAGATATATTATTACATCATGATTATCAGTACAATGGTAGCTTCCTAGTTAATCAATGCTAATTAATTCTTAATGGATATATTCACCGTTCTGGGTCTTCTTCCATATATATGAAGAAACAAGCTAATTTTCTGCTTCTTTACATGTCTTCGATTCAGATCATAAACAAGCTAATTTATGCCCCAATTTCCTTATTTCTGACCTTGTTAATATATCTTCTGTACAATACATGATAAAAGATCATAATCTATATGCAGTATATATATATATACCTTAAGTAACTTGTCAATATGGATGGTGGCCAAGTCTGAGCTCTAAGTCCACTTCACCATCTTTCTGAGTACTTTCCACATGACTTGGTGGGCCAATCTGGAGACTCAAATTGGCGCCAAGAAGCTCTTGGTTTTGATGAGACCTTGGATTAAGATACTCAAAGGGAAAGGGATATGATGAAGAAGGAGAAGAGTTTCTAGGGTTTGTTGTTGCAGAAGATGGTGGGAAATACATGTTATAGTTATTTCCCTGATGAACCTCGAAAATGGAGTAAAACTTTGAGGATTGCTGGCCTGATGATGAAGATATTTCTGAAAGAAAAGGTGAGGCTGAAGCAAAGGAATAATCCTCAATGGAAAATCTGTTTGAAAGAGGAGAAGAAGAATTATTATGAGGTGTGATTTGTTTGGCCTTGTTTTTGGCTCTGTCTTTTCTATGGATATTCATATGACCCCCTAGCGCTTGAGCGTTGGTGAAGCCCCTTCTGCAAAATGTGCACTCATAAGATCGTCTTGTTTCTCTTGAATCTCCATCTTCAAGTTTATCAGTCTCTTCGCCGCTCGAATTCTCTGAACTGTTCATGGCAACAAACACAAGCCTTTTCTGAGGGGAATTATCAAACAATTTTTTTTTTCTTTTTGCCTTAGCTTGATGATGACTATGAGGGAGAATAAAGTCTGAGAGGGAAGGAGAGATGTGGAAGGGTAACAGGGCTTTATAGCCAGAGAGAGAGAGAGAGAACAAAACGTTAAGTGAGAAAAAAAGGTGAGAGGTGGAGACAAGTAGAAAACATCGACTTTGTCATTGTGGCATATATTAGTGTATTTCTACAATTTTGTCCTTTTGCTCTTAGGTTTTTTCATTTAGCCGGCTCTATAATTGGTCCAACCCTTGGTAATTTTAATCACTCTCTCTCTTCCATTTAATTTGGTGGCAATTTCTGCTTATGTTACTATCACCAAGGTTTTCACGACGACGTGGTCTTTTTTGTTTATTTCTTAAATTTTTTCTGGCATTTCTTGTCCAATCCCCATTTCAATCTGACTGATTCTTGCGGTCATTAGTTATTCCTATTAATCATTTATAATTTGAAGACACCGTGCATTCTATTCGATCAGGAGCGCTTTCACACGTCAATAATATATGATCTTGTCTGTGTGCTTGGGGATTAACTTACTAATCTCTGTCATTATGCTATTATTATTATTAGAAACTACCACCTCTAGTTCTTAGCTAGTATAAAACTTCATTCTTAGTGTAATTTACTCTATGCGAATGACATTTTATATTAAGGACTTGAGGTAGTAATAGATTGTATACATACTCCTTTAGTTCTATAAATAAGGCATTGTTAGCATATTTCACACACAGACAAAAAAAAAAAAAAACCTTAAACTTCATTAACTCTTCCATAAAATTTGACAACTTTCCAAATATACCCTTATGTAATATACAATATATCACATGTGGACAAAGTCAATACAACAATAAATAAAGGGTAAACTTGTATATTCATATGAAAATTTTCTTTCTCTGGCTTATAAATATAATTAAAAAATTTCTTCTCTCTCCCTTCTATATATAGGACTAGAGGAGTATATACATATTCTCTTTGTCACTCGTATTCTCTTTTCATGACTTCTGTTCTAGTAATAAAGAAAACAAAAAAGCAGTGAGGCATTATATGCACACCATCTATAGCTATAATGATCTCATACACGTTCTTGTGGTTGTGATTCTACTCTGCAAGAGATGTGCCAAAAAATATAAACTAGTTAAGCTTTTACATGTGAAAGTGAAAAAAAGTTGGTTCTGTACATATATAGTAAAAAAAGGAAATGGGAATCATCAACTGGGCACAGAGAAGAGAGAAGATAATCAGCGTGAAGTGTGAACACACATATATGAAGAACTATTTCTGGTTAGATGCATCAAAACGCGTTGAAATTGGTATCATTTCTATATCCCCAAAAAAACAAAATCAGAAAAAACAAATCCTTCTTCATATAGCTGAAATCAATTAAGTTTTCTTCAAATGATTTTACATATGCCAGCAACTGGCTTTCTAGCCCTAGCTAGAAAGGAAGAGACATGTGAACTGTTACGGTGTTACCCTCAAAGGCTCAAACCATAACATCCAGTAACTTAGTGTAAAAGCTATGGGTAAGTTTAATTTACTCTAAATATATGGATGCTCATTAATTAAAACCAGCAAAAAGATATATACAAATCGGATATATACAAGTGCCACAATCTCATTCATTTCAAGTGACTAGCTCCAACTAAATAGCTGACTGTACTGTGTGATCATATTAATGATGATATGAATAGAGAGGAGGAAGAGAGATTAAGAGGGAGCAGTTCAAAAGGAATAATTTTGATGGCAACCATTTTTGTTATTTTTTAAAGAGAAATCTCCACCATACCAAATGTCTCTTTGTGTAGTAGTTAACTATATACTTAGCTGGTTCCTCTTGGATTTGCAGGCGGCCAGAATGAAGCATTATTTTCTTTCGTCCTTCTGGCACTTCTTGTTATTTTTTTTCTTTTAGTTCTTGACTGCTTCTCTCAAATGATATCAGTGCTTACTCAAAAACCACACACCTATATTGCTAGATTTTTAATTCCACATTTGTGTAGAATATTTCTTTTTTGCCATCCATGTAAATCTTTAGATGATTCAGGAGGATCTCTTCTTTATATCTCTGATATGAATCTCCTTAAAATTAATCATAAACAAAGTTGTAGTTTTTTTTAACTTATTCCTGTGATGGATCTTTCTTCATGTATTTTTTTCTACATACATCAAAATATATATACATGATGATTGAAATGTTAGAAAAATGTGTATGATTTTTTTAAAAAAAAATTGAAGATACTATTTATATATTGTATTTTATTATGTACTTAAGGAAGAAAGATGTATGTAGCTTGTTTAATACTGGTATCTGTCGATTTTTTTTTTTTTTTTTTTGAAAATTAACTTAATATTTTAATTCATTAAGAATAATCCTCAATTTGGACAAGTGGAGAAAAAAGGCTGTCACTGACAATAACATGAGTGGTATGCTAACGTTTATTTCATCTTTTTAATTCACTTAATCCGCCATTACAAACACATAATTGAGGGTTTTCTATTCTCTTTTCTTACCTGACCCCAAAACATATGGCATGCTTGTATTTCTCAACAATCGTCACTACTTCTAATTTAGTGGTTACGAACTTATGATTGGCCAATCATTAAGTTGTAAAAAATAAGTGATTTCCAAATAAAAAAATGCATATACAATTTTTATATTCAGTTATTAATATATTTTTAATTTAATTAATTTAAATATAACAAATATATCCCTATAATATAGAAAGCTCAACATTTTTATAAACAAAATAATACAAGATTATTTTATGAAAATTAACAATACTTGTTGAACAAATAATTGATTTCATTGATAAAAGTAATACAACTTAAATAGTGTAAATTGGTTTAAGAAGAGAGAAAAATGGTTGGGGATAGAGAATTTGAAAATGAAAAATAAATTTGATAATGGGGGAGAGGGACCTGTTAATTTTAATTTGAAGGGAGAGACAGAAAGAGGAATATCTATGGCTTAACAAAGCTCTTCTTGTCACTTGCTAGAAAAATACAAACAATATATCCGACTCTGATTTACTCATTTATATTTCACATCATGAATGGCGAAGTCAAACCCCAGAAGATTTTTGTACACAGGGCCGTTGTCAAAAAATTGGACCAATGGGCTTAATCTTGGACTGTTGTTAAAGGCCTCACAAAATGCTCATTCTATTGCCCTATTCGGTTCCAATCTCCAGGGCCTGTAACAATAATATTTTTTTTTACTTGATCGCACGATGTCAACATCCTCATCCATCAAAAAAAAAAAAAAAGATCCATCAAAAAAAATTCTAGCAGTATAATCCCTAATTATATGAAATGACGTAATCAGGATTACAAAATGTAATAATCTTTATATTGTATAAGTTCAACCAAATGTCATTATTGATCTGTTACATTATGATTACATGTAATCCTTTCTCATATAATCGAACCAAACAAGAGCTGAAAATTTTCTAACTAGCATGACAGACGTATAAAAATTGGAAGGTTTTATCACGCTAAGTTTTTTTGAAGAAAACTTATGTTAAATTTGTTTGGGAACTATATACACTCATTATTTTTAAAACGTATGAAGTAGATAATCATCAAGATAACGATATAAATGGGGAAGACGTAATTAGCTAGGTAGATTGTTTAGGTAAAGTATTTTTAATTGGAATTAATTAAGTTGATGGGGTGGAGAAGTAAATGATAGTTATAAACGAGAGGAAAGTGATGTTGAGAGGAATGAAGTAGGGTGTTTCATGCCATGCCCCTACACATTATAAAATTTAAAAGGAAATTTGAGCTGTGATTTGTGAGACTCTTGACTTAATTAAAAACTATCTATAAATTAACCTAGAAAAAACATCATCCAAAAAAATGTGAGAGAGAACATATTCCACCTAGCTACTACTATATATATAATTACATATAGAACCATACCTATATCAAGATTTTTATATGTATTACATTGTGTTTTTTATATCACGCATTACCAAGTGTCCTATTTTTTTTCTTCATATGATTGAGTTTATAGTTAAACGATAATAATTAAAAATAAAACACATGGTCACATGTGATTGGAGAAATTAACGAAATTGATATAAGGAACCTGATTTTAGTATTTTACTTACATATATTACTCCAATTCTGAACCTGGATAAGATATTTTAATTAATTTATAGAATTCAATAAAAATAGATTGGTTGATTATCTGTAACTAATCTATAAGAAATTTGTGATTTTTTTAAGAATATCCTTATTTAAAATTTAATGCGTAGAGACAAAATGACTTGAGAAATAGGGAAATTATAAAAATAAAAATAAGAAACAAAAAGTGATGAGATCTTATATTTTAAAACCATTAAAAAGTCTCAAACACAGTAATATATTTAGGAGATAATTGAAGCAGTTTGTAAATGACGCAGAGTCTAGTTTATACTCCCTCTCTTCTTTAATTTAAGTTTCAAATAACCAATTTGTGTTAATAAAAAACACAGTTAAAATTAATTAGATGCAATATGTACTATTTTTTCAACCATATCCTTATGTGTAAAGATGATAAGTTAACAAGTGGTAAAATTGAAAAAATGTAATAAAATTTAGACAAATTTTAAAATGAAGTTTATTATATTTTGGGCGCACACACGTTCACAAACTTAAAGTTTGTAATAAGGGGGTCCGGGAGTAATTAAATGCAATAAGCATCCTATGTTTCACTGAAAAGAACCTCTCTGCAGCCCTACCTGGCCTCTCTTCGTTTTGTTCTCCACGTGACGACTTCTTCCTCTTTCCATCATTCCACTTTTGCCCCTCTCCTTCTTCCTCTTCCCTCTCTGCAACTCTCAAGTTAAATTGAATCGTTTGAGGTTATCCATAGTTGAATGGGTACAACATATTATGAGTGATTTCATAAAAACAAAGGACTAGAGAAGATGCACATCCCTATTACGCTTTCCCCGATTAAACCAACTTAATATTTATTTACTTAATTTACAAAGAAATTAACTTTTTTTTTTGCTAAAATACAAAGAACTTAATTGCATGCACCACCAAGTTATATCTCAGACACGTCTTACTTATATACAGTTTCGTTTACTATGGCATCTGATCTGAGGAGAGGGCCAAGCGTCATATTTCTTCTCATTCTTTTCTCTGTGCACGACTACATTAAAAATGAAGAGTAAAGTAGGCTTCATTAACGTAATCTCTATGTACGACCACGTATTAAGTGTGCTGACGACACTAGCATGAAGGCCTTGATTGATCATTCATCATCAGTTCCCCCAGCTTCTTAGGCTGCACGAGTTCACATTATATGCTTAGATTTAGGTGGTTATTAGGTGCTTATACATCTAATTAGATGTATAAGCATATTTTTTATAATTTTTTTAATTTTTTTTATATATTGTATTTATTTAGATTTAAATTATATCTTCTTTTCGATATGTTTTTTTTGGCAAGTATCTCAAATTAATTAATTTTCATAATACTAGGGTTACAGACATAAATGCTTAACTATAAATTAATTAATTTGAGATATTTGGTGCGAAAAACATTTTAAAAAAAAGATATAATTTAAATCTAAATAAATATAATATATAAAAAAAAAATTAAAAAAATATGCTTATACCTCTAATTAGAGGTATAAGCACCTAAATCTAAGTATGTAATGTGGACCCTAGGCTGCACCCCTACACAGTGAATTGATTCTTTTAGTGTGCGCACACACACACACATCATCATCATCATCTTGCATTTATATATATATGGCCAATACTTTGGTTATACTACGGATGACTTGTTGTTATTATTATTTTATGGTTTGTTTGTTCAAATTTTATCTTAAAGAAAAGAATAATATAGCAGAAAGAGGTCATTTTATATCTTAACACATAGTAAAGTATCTTATCTAAGTTTTTTTAATTGGAAAGGAGGTCAAACTGAACCTGTGGGGGGATCGAACCCACTACCACCATTATATTTTTTTTTTTTGCTCAGAACTACCACCATTATATAAGGAGACCACTTTGCCACTAGGGCAATACACCTTGTGCATATATGATATAAACTTAAGTCACCTTTCTTTGTATGACCAATTGAGTTGCTCTCTCTTCTCCTCATTTGAATATTCTCTCTCGAATCTCAATATTGATAAGGGCACTTCGTTCGCTTGCTCAGCTTTGACTCTTGTTATGCATAATATAGAGGGTCATTAATTATAGCATTCCCGTTCCTTTTACCAAAATGAAGTTACTTCGAACCCCTCAAATGTTTGTCAAAACGACAGGTCTTCAATTGATTATGCTAGCATTTCTGCGAAAATGAAAAAAAAAGGTTTTCATTTTTATTTTTTAAATATATATGGAGGGTGAGTTTGTAAGGATGGTAGTGTCTTACCTAGCTATAGTCGTGAATTGAGTACCAAAATGGGAAATAGTTTGGGGTGTCTCAGTTCTTTGTAATGCTTTGAACTGAACAATACGTATCCATTCCGTTTAAGGAAAGGCCATCATACCCATTTGACACCCAGACATTGTCGGGAACATGCAAGCCTTCATATTTTGGGAAAAGGCCTCGCCCTAAGACCCCACTTGCCCAAATCATTTTTTATAGAAATTGATTTGCCAAACCTTGTTAAACTCACACATACATGAATGATAGAGATTGCTTACGTTCTATCATCTCCCTCCCATGTCACTCTTTCTGTTTTTATTTTCCTTCTAGCATATTTCGTCTTCTTCCTTTCACCAACCATCAAAAACTGGGGTACTAAAGTTATGCTACATTTTTCAAGGAAGTGACAAAATTTTTCAGAAGGAGAGATCATATTACTTCTCACATATATATATATATATATATATCCTACTCCTTTTTGTTTCTTTCTGTCTTTTGTTTTCTTTTTTAATTTAGAAAAAGTATGATTCTTTTGAATACACACACACTTGTTTCCTTTTCTTCATTCTGCATGAGAAGAAGTTTGTTCTCTCTTGAGGGTTCTCAGCAATGCAGTTTAATCTCATGGTCTGTAAGCCCAACGAAAAGGTCATATGTGAAGCAGTTATCATGCATACTTGCCTGTGTGCAAAGTGTCAGGATCTTGAATCAGCAAAAGCAAATAGATGGTATCATTGGTAAGTTTTTTGATTGTTCTAAATTACCCACATCGTTTTCCAAGTGCCCAATATGGTGAACAAGGGTAGTCAAACATAGGGAAAACTGGGTTAACTTTGAAATGTAGATCCGTGTTAGGCCCATATGCTTGTACAGTGATCATAATGAGGTTTGTGTTGGAACTTGGATCAATTATATTATGCACTCATATATGTCAGAGTAACCGAAATAATGAATTACATAAATTCACTGTAAAAAGTGGGTCACATCTGTAAATATTGCACGGCTGAATTTTCAATATCTGGTTGATGTCAGTTATATATATCCAGGACAAAAAGGTACTTAAAACTTCTATTAGTGAGCAGTGACTTTGGGCAATTTCTCTAAGATGCAGCAGCTGATTTCATTCAGTTGGTCGTGGAGATTTTGATAAAAAAGGACTGTGTGAAATTGCGAGAGATTTCAGTACTGAAATTTATTTGCTCGAGAGATTGAAATTGAGATGAATGGCTAGTGCTTAACCGTGTTTCTGATGTTTTTATCGTATAACAAAGGGCAGTTCTCTAGTCAAATAATATATATGATACGTACCTTGAGTTTAATATTTCTATCCAACCAACAACTATATATATATATATATATATATATATATATATATATATATATATATATATATATATATATATATCAAGCATACATATTGCCAGAAACCTATAATTATATGAAGTTACCTCATGCTTATGAAGCAAAATTAGAATTAGCCTAACTAGAGATAGATATGAGCAATCACAATTAGCTAACTAAAGGGAATTGCAAGTACAATTCATGCACACAGGCACACAACAAACTGGGGGAAGGAGGGATAAGGATAGAGTATTTTACAGTAAAATGAAAATACTTCTCTCTATATATAGGAAAGAAACTAAGTAAAAGCAGTCAAGTACAACATATTGAACTTGAAAAGATGGTAGCTCCTCATCTTTAACTAAGTGGTGAAACCGAAAGACTCCATCTTATATGTGGTCTCTCGCTAAACGATAAAGATGGTAAAGAGATAAATAGATTTCATCATACACAACACTACTCGATAGAAATCTTCTATCTAACTCCTTGAATCTCTAGTTAACATAATGAAATCTATCAATTCATATATATATATATATATATATATATGCTAGCTCTTCTCATATGTAAGAATGAAATCTAAGCATAAGTACCCAATCGAAGCTCCAGATCTAAATCATCCTTGGAATCACTCAGCAAACCTATATGCAAATCCAACCTAATGATGTCAGCATTTTTAACCGCTTTGCAACCATCCTCTTGTGCATAAGTGGCATTCTTGATATTTGTAGATTCTGAGGCCTTGGTGCTTGAAGGGTTCAACATGATACCGTCCACAACCCATTTTTTCAGATCATAAGAAGATGATGAAGAAGCAAGTGTAGGAGAAACCACAGAGAATGGTTTTTTGAGCATTGTAGAAGAAGATGAAGATGAAGATGGTAACAAAGACATGGTTGAGGTTGAAAAGTCAGGACCGGAGGCAGGTTTAAGGTTTAGGTTGAGCATGGTGGAGTGATGAGTTTCATGAGTTGGAGTTGGAGGTGGTGACTGCCTGAGCCTGGCTCTGTCCCTGCGATGAACGTTCATATGGCCACCAAGGGCTTGAGCAGATCTGAATTCCCTCTTGCAGAAGCTACAAGTGTATGATCTTGGAGGCCATGAAAATCCATTTATATAATCATCTCCTCCTCCACTACAGCTTATCTGAGATTTTCTGTTCCAATATTCTTTCACCATTTGGTTCTTGTTGCTGTTCATCAGACTGTTTCTCTCCATCTTCTATATCTCCCTTTGATTCCTCACTCAGATCACCTATAGCAATAGTTTGAGCATAAACTAGAAACTGTCAAACTCAAATCATATATACACAGTAAAAATTAGTTCAAACTGAGATAAAGACTCAAATCATATATTATATCTCTTAAAAGTGGTGACTTGTGAGATGTGACCACCAAGCTAGAGGAGGAGGGGTTCATACAAGGCTTAGTAATTACCTGAGAAGAAGAGTGATGGTGGTGGAAGAATGAGGAGGTTGAGGGTAATAGTGACTAGTAATATAAGTAGAGTGTTTTGGAAAGAAAGAGAGAGAGAATCAACTTTACAAGCCAAAGACTGGGAATCCCATTGGAAGATTAACCCTGAACTGTCCTGTGTATTTGGTCATTATTGGTTACTAAATTTGGAAACTTTCGTCCTGCCAGGGTTACACTTTTATGCTATGTTTTTTGTCACTGCTCTAGTAATTCTCTCTCTCTCTCGCATA
Organism: Acacia melanoxylon; assembly: GCA_019022615.1. Classification (NCBI taxonomy): domain Eukaryota; kingdom Viridiplantae; phylum Streptophyta; class Magnoliopsida; order Fabales; family Fabaceae; genus Acacia; species Acacia melanoxylon. The sequence continues at coordinate 12,141,161 of JAFJYJ010000011.1, forward strand.
CACAGAGACCTTCTTCTCGGTAAAGATCCAACAATTAACTCCCGGATATTTTTAACAGTTGCACAGAGTAGATATGGAACGTTTAGGTCATAAATGGCAGTGTGTGGATGTATGATTTCTCGTGGCCAATCAAAAGCCTGCATCGGGGTTGGGATTTGAATTAGGAGAAAAGGTATTCGTCATCAACTTGCTTGTTTATCAACGGATCAACACTACTGCAATAATTGATGAGGTTAATTACTCAATGAGTTTTGACCATCTCAGAATTAAATATTAGGATATTATTGTAATTCACTACATACATAATATTATATGTCATCAATTCCCTTATTTTTAACATTTACACTTACATAAATTTTTAATGTCTGTTCTTAATCCTACCAGAAAATCAAAGGGATATACTTGGATTGAAGTCGATAGCAGTGTTTAAAAATGGCATAATTCGTTCATTTAAGTGATAATATAAGGTTTAGTGATTAATTTGCTGATTAACCGGCAGCTTTTGAGTTAATTAATAATGAAGTACGCATATTGACTAAAGGAAGTTTGGCATTTCTATGGGCTATATATGCTTGAACTTGATATATAACAAATTAAAGTACAGAGATGCAATGTTGTCTAATCAGGTAGAGGTATTAGGGTTACTAGCTAAGGCTATATATTAAGCTATTTTCAAACTTTAGAATGACTGCGACACGAGTCTTTTTGGCTACGGGCATTTTTAATAGTTAAGGTATTGTTGACCCTTCACTTTCGGTCATGAGACATATTACCTATCAGTGAGATTACAATAACCGGTAGATAATATTGTGTTCATCTTTCATACGGCTATGTAAAATAAATTAAATTTTCTGTTCAAAAGATGCAATTGACCGTCTCTACAATAAAAGATTAAATAATAGGGAAAAAACTGTATCTCTCCTCGGTCCTTAATATAAGATATATTTACAAAATTTGATTAGATTAAGGAAGTTAATTGAGTTAGTTAATATGACAAGTTTTTTTATTATCAAATACCATAATTATCTTCCTTAAGTCCCTCTCTTTTTTAATTATTGTTGAAGGAAAATCGATAAAGGTAAACTAGGAAAAGATTGATGAACATAAAAACCATGTCTTATAATATCAACTCCCCAAATATGTATTATAATAGGGACCGAGTATACTTTTTTATACGGTAAAGAAAGTAAGAAACATATACTTAATTGATGGAACATAAAAAAATAATCATGTTTTTCAATTCAAAATATATTCAATTGATGATGACGCTCAACTAAAAAAAAACAGCATTGATAAATTAATAAGTTATTTATATTTCTATGAATTATCATCATATGGAATACTTTAACTTTGTTTATATTTTTGTAGTTGAAAGAAAAATTGAGTGATTTAGGCGTCAAAACAGTAACTTTGTTTACATGGAAAGTGGACAAAGAGGATATATATATTATAGGATAAATTTTTTCTTTGTCACTACCTGGTACTAGGAGTATCATCATGTGACATAAGAGGCCTAGACTAACTCCAACACAATCGATCCTACACAATATATGAATTAATAAGATTGATCCTGACAGAGAGGAAGAAATAAAGAACTGGTAAAATATTATATCAACAAAGATTGATTCTGACGGAGAACGACGAAGTGATGATAAAAGCATTGCCTGATAATATATAGGAGGGTCATTTGAATATAAAAGGTTGTAGGTAGTTGAGTGTGTTAGGGCATTTATTTCCATGCAAGGTTTGGTGTCAGTGGGTGGCAATCTGTATCACAAAAAAGCTTAAAATTCTTAAACTTAACTTGGTTCCTACTTCCTAGATCGAAGACCAGTCCAAAAACCAACATATAAAATGGAAACTAGAAGCAGTGCACGAAGATTTCCTTATATATCCATATTGTGAAGAAGAATGGAAGGAGAGTGATCAGAGAAAGCTAGATAGACAAAAGATCATGCTAATATCCAAATCCCAGAAGTTCATCGAAAAACACAAGAGACCAGTTAGAAGAAGCAACGTGAGATGCTAAATAAGGGTTTGAGTTTATGAGGTTATAGAGCCGAAATGGCAGGTAATAAACAAAGTGTAACAAGGTGCCGTCTCTGCCACTCATATATTTGTTAGTCTTTCATATATTACCTGCTGGATCTGGCTATTATGTATAATCAGTAATGAATGCTTACCATGTTTATGCATGACAAAAAACACAGATACGAAAGTCTCTAGCTTCAATATGCTTCTCTCTCTCTATCTATGTGTGTGTGTGTGTTGCAGTCTTGTCCATCAACCTTGAGGAATGGCTGTCTCTTATCAGAAATTCTACCTCTGTCCTTTGTTGCGGGAAAAGAATAAAAAGGTTAAATCGATATCTGTGTTTTTTTTTGGACTAGTTGAGGCTGAGGTATGCATGTGAGCCGTAGTATAAACTACAAACTATAAAGGACTCATTGGCTGGATCTGTTTAGGATGTTTCGTTTTTGCTATACGGACAAGAGTAAAGTCCTTTTGTCTTCCAAGTCACGCTAGGACTTGTGATTGGGCTACAAGGGCTGGATATACGTAGAAAGAGTTTTTAATAGATTTACAATTTACAATATATATAACACTAACTTTTAAAGTGGATTTTCTAAAATTTTAAAAATAGTCACAAATATTATATTCTTCCTGTACTAAATGTAAAACATTCTTTTTTTTGGTTTTATCTTTTTATAATTATTATTTTCCTTCAAACAGATTGTGATAGCTTATAAAGTGATATATATTAACACATGTGAATATAGATTCATATCCGTGAACCTTAGTTTCTCAATGAAAGCACTAAATAATGTGAAAAGTACAAACAAAGAGAGGGCTTATTTCAAAAGACTAATCTATTAGGAAAGAGAGCACCTTAAACTTATAAACCCAACCATACTTGTGAGGCTTCCCAACGTAGTACTCAACTACTCATACAAGAAGAAAAGATATTTTATTGCAATAATTGTTGTGTTTATGTAAATCATATTCAATAATTATATTTATTTTTTAAAAAAAGAAGATATAAAATTATATAAATTCTTATATAACTTCAATAATAGTTTTTCCTCTTATGGGTGACAAGATCTTGGACTTCGCTCCATATATTGCATAGAACCTGAACTGGAAAATCACTTTCTTCAATCTCTATGAACACACACTACCTCTGATCTTAAATATGATCTTAAATATTAGAGGTACTACCTCCAGTCCTAATTAGAAGATTTAGTTAACTTTTTTTGGAGAGATTAAGAAAGCTAAATAAGTTATTTAATCATTTCATATGTTGTGTTTTCTTAGATTATATATTAGTTTATTAGTTAAACTATTTAGTTTGAAGACAAAAATAAAAATAAAAATACTTTAGGCTAATTTAATTAACTTCCTTAATCTTTCCAGGAAAATCAACTGCGCCTTATAATTAAGGCCAGGAGAGAGTATTAAATATAAGGCGTAATTGAAACTTTTTTGAAGGCGCAATAAAACTAATTAAATTACTTTAAATTATTTATAGTTACCATTTTTCTCCAAACTATTATGCCTAAATTATAAAATTATATATATTCTAATGATACATAACATATAAATTGATTAAATAACTTATTTAATTTTTTTAATCTCTTAAAAAAAAAGTCAACTTGGTTATACCGGAAGGAGTATATTGATATTGAGCTAATCCACTGTTGAATTTTCTATTCTTGGAGTACTGTGATTCAGCCCTAAGCATAACTTCCGAGCCCATGCCCTGACCTGCTTAGCTGCTCGGCGCTTGCTACCGCATGTCACCTTATAAGCCCATTTGCAAAAGACTCTCTTTAGAGCCCAGTTCTTAACTTAAATATGATTTTCATCACAACATTTTATACTCTTTTAAAAGATATATATAATAAATCATGACAGAGATTCGTTTGTCAGCTTCCGAATACGAGTATTTAACACATATCTTTGGTGATAAAAGGATCACAAGAAAGTAAGAGTACCAAAAAAAAAACCAAGAACAGTTTATATATATAGGATGATTCACCCATTTTGATTGAAGCCAAGCAGAATATATATATCTAAATTTATAACAGAATCTCTGCGATGTTGTTTTTGCTTGTGTCACTTCACACATTCCTTGAGAGTTGAGAGTGCACAAAATGCCAAACCCACAAGAGTGGCCAGGACAGCAAATAGTAAAGCTACTGAAAATGAAATACTCCCCTTATCTCTCCTGAAGACCAACCCTACAAGAACAGGATAATTTAGAACAATGATATAAGTTGAAAGTATCAGCTGAATCAACATACTGTCCCAATTACCCACAGAAACAACCCTATAAGCGCCCACTGTGAAGCAACATATGTTTAGGGTAAGCAGGGCAAGCATTGGTACAAGAAAAAGGTTTGATGCCCTGAAATCAAACTTGTCCTTTTGATATAGCCTAGTTTGCTCATCATCCTCCACTTTATTGGTGGGCAAGAAATTAGCTTCTCTTATCCCAAATTTCTTCATCACAGCATCCAAACATCCATATAAATGACATGTCACTGATTTTATCATCCATATCCTCTCTTCATTAATCCACTGGTGAGATGTTCCTCCACTTATAAGCACTTCCACTAAATGCTTAGTAAGTGCTGACACAAAGATGAACACCAATACCAGGAAATATGGGTCTGACACCTATCAAACACTCACAACAACCAAAGAAACAAAAAGAATATGAGTTTCAATATTCAAAGTAGTTATAGGGACAATGTGAGCAAACAAGCTTTATATGAGTAAACAAGACCAGGAAATATGGATATGAGGCCTATCAAACTCTCTCTCTCTACTACTAAGGGCTTGGATCAACTGGTAGGAGTTGTTTCAGTTTAACCAAAAGTCATGGGTTTGATCCTTTAGGAATGTAGTAGCCTAGGTTATAGGGTTTAGTCTTGTTTGTACTCCCTCTCATCCCTAATATAAGACATATTTGTGAAGTTGATTTTAACTCTAAATATAAGACATAGTTTTCAGATTTGTCAATATTTTCCTAATTTACCCCTATTGGTATTCCATCAACTATAATCAAAGGAGAGGAGGGGAGCAGAGAAGTAAGGAAGATGACTAGGGTGTTTTAGAAAATAAATGTCATAACAATTAATTCAACTAACTTCTTTTATCTAATTAAATTAGGTAAGTGTGTCTTATATTAAGGATTAGAGGAGTAATTCCCTGAGGGTTTGGCCAAGATACCAAGTGTTCATGCCAAATATATATATATATATATATATATATATATATATATATATATATATATCTATATTTATATAGTGGTTGTGAGTGTTACCTTAGGGTACAGGGGAGTTCCATGTATTAAAGCGAGTTGAGGGATGGTGGCGAAACACCAAAGAGGCAAGCAATATAAAGGGTAATATGTGAGTTCTGCAAAGCACATGCTCTGAAGAAGAGACATTCTGGGAGGCCCATATATAAGGGGCAAGTAGTTGCTTATGCCATTTTCAAACAGTCCAGAACTCCACCTGGATCCTTGAATCAGTACATCATTCAAATTTGTGGCAGCTGTTCCAAGGAACTGTGGCCTAGATGGTTCACAAAATACTGAATTCCAGCCATTGCAATGCAATATGAACCCAGTCAGATAATCTTCAACAACAGAGCCATACAAGAAACCAACCTGCACAAATATAATTCTTTGTTTAACAGATTTGTGCACAAACTGTTATACTGGAACATGAAATCTACAATCTACTTACCTCTTGACCCCATTTAGTTCCAATTTCATAGTTACAAGAAGCCAATAGTCTAGTCTCTTGTAGCAATGCATGCCCACTGAACTCCATAATGGAAGGAATGTAGTTTTGGTTCAGGGATTTGATGAACTCATTGGATGAGCCAAAATATTGTCGAAGTTCCATCAGGTCAGTGCCTAACATATCTGAATATTCACCATTAACTTATTGTTTTTGAAGTAATAATAAATGGCATAACATCATGCTCAAAATACCTTTGTCAGTGAATTTTCTGCATAGCGAGGCCCTTTTAATGTAGAAGCCTGTACCAGACATCACAGGTCCATTAAGCCCGTCCATACCTTGCCATTGAATCTAGTTAAAGTTGCCCATAAAAACTCAAGTTAATGAAGCCTGAGGATATGTGTAGATATCAGGTAGATGAAAAGTCTGGTCTCTTTTTAATAGCCTTAACTGTAAATAAGGATCTCATTTGACTGTCATAGAGGTCATTCCTGCTGGCATTGTGAAATTTCTGAGGAAACTGAACAAAAGCTAGGGAGGGTGATATCTTAGAATCAAGGTGGAAACACATTGCCTGTCGAGCTGAAGAAGGGTCATTGCAAAACATGTCACAATCTAGTACGAGGATGTATGGGGAATTGCTCATCACACAAGACACACGATGCTGCAGCCATATTCATGCCTAAAAGAGTTAGAGCTATGTACGTTATAACTGAAAACGTATGAACAAAAATTAGAGAGAGAGATAGGCATACAAGGACATTAAGTGCTCCAGCCTTAAAATGATGGGGGCGAGAAGGCCTTTTCTCCCGGGAAACGTAGACAAGAAGAGGTAATTCTACTTGTTCCACTTCACTTGTATTATCTTGTATCACCTGCCAGTCATTATTCCTTTTTTTAATTATCATTATATATGAAAGAGTGAACTATATAATAGTTCTTTTAGTTTTGGAATTTGTAGTCTTTATTTCTTTTGAACGCATGAATTAGTCTAAAGAATATCTAGCCCCTTGCAAGCTAGTAGTCCTCTTTCAAGTGTCTCATAGCTACTATCTAAATTTTTTACCATTTCTGATCACTCCCTCCCGTGCTTAATATAGAAGGAATTGATATCGGTGCTAAATATAAAATATAATTTTTATATTTGTCAATCTTTTCCTAATATGTTTCCTCAACAATAATCAAAGAAGAGAGGAAATGAGAGAATTACGAAAGATAACTATAGTGTATTAGGAAATATATGCCATATTAATTAACTTAACTAAGTTCTTTAATCTAATCAAATTATATAAGTATGTTTTTATATCCGGAGGGAGCAATTCAGTTGGACAGTAGATGTTTGTGGCCTTTTAACTTTGTCTTTTAAGGCTTCAGTGAGAAATAGAGAAAAAAAAACATTTGGATTTAATGTGAGCTTACACCTCAATGAGAGATGGGTGATCTCGCTCATCATTGCTTGGGGCTCTGTTTTCTCTGGCTCTGTTTATCTCCCCCACAAAAGCCTCATATTTTTCCTGCAAAAAAGTTTGATCTTATAACCAAGAAGCAATCCTATATAGCCCATAGTTCAATTAAACAATAGCTTCATGAGAAACCTTGATCTTTTGCTTCTCTTTCATAAACAAATTACTCCCAGCAAAATCATCATCTGTCTCCAAAGCAGAGAAGAAAGCCTTGGGACATCTACACTTCACTCTGTACTTTCTGCAAAAGGGAAGCCACCACCTTGCAAACTTCCAAGCCTCCTTCATCCCAAGCAAAGTCAAATCAGAACCTCCATCATCTGAGAGATACACATGAAGCTTCTGTGGTGGATAATCCAATGCCATGGCCGAAAGCACAGTGTTCATTACACCCACAGTGGGCTCCTTCACTGGATCTGCAGTACATATGAAGACATCAATAGCAGGAAGCTTTTCGTCTTCCGGCAATCTCTCTGGAAAGACTGTTCTTGAAACGGGACGCCATCGATAAGCTTGACCCAGAATCCAAATGAACGAGAGAAGGATTTCTGATGCGAAAACAAGAATCCAGGATAAAAAGGGGCTTCTTTTGGTTTCTTGATCTTGGAAGAAGAAGAAGCATACTCTGTAGTAGAACAAGAAAAGTAAAGCAGTTGAATGGAGGAGTGTGTGTAGACGATTGATGATGAGTCGTAGATTTCGGACATGGCAGATATTGAGAGCGAGTGTTTCCTGACTCTCCTCCATTTTTTTGAACTATCTCAACCGACTACTGTACCCTGTTGATTTAAGCTTAGCTTTTTCTTTTCACTTTTTTTTTTTTGCTCGATTTTCTTTTCACCTTCATCTTTAGGTTGTTGTTGGGTTTGAAACGTCTCTTCAATGTTTTCAACTTGAATGATCAACGTACAAATTGATCAAATTGTTATAGTCAAATTTCTATTAGTAGTATAATGTTTTAGTCAAATTGTGCCACGTACGTAAGCCTATAAGTCCGCCCTGCTAGGAGGCTGGAGGGGATAAGATCATGGGTTTGTATCATACTGTTTTGTCCGAGCTAGATAAAAGTTTCCAATATCCATTTGTTCGGTCAATCAAATTATGAGGATTCGTGAACAACGTTTAGTTTGGAATTGAGGCTACCTTCACACGAAAAATTCTTGTGTAAAGTTAGGTTGTCACATTATATGTAGTCTAATAAATTAAAATAGGAAATTTTTGTGAAGTTTCTTGAAGGCGTCAAAGACTACTTAACTTTTTTCGGAGGCGAAAGAAAAAAGTGCATTAACAAAGTTACGTTTTGGGAGCAAAAAATACTGCGGGCGGTTAGTTGGCCGTCAACTTGGATGGAATCTTGACGTACGTATGGCCGATTTGATTTGATCAAAACGACGTGGAATAAAAAAAAAATTAGAAAAAAAAATCAAAAATCTAAAAAATTCAAATAATTAGAAAAAAAAAATCAAATAATTAGAAAAAAAAATAAAAAATTAGGGAAAAATTCAAATAATTAGATTTTTTTAAATAAAAAAATTCAAATAATTAGAAAAAAAAATTCAAAAAATTAGGAAAAAAAATTAAAATACCCCGCATTGGGCCACCACCACCGCCACCCTCTTTCATCGGCATTTTAATACCGGAGGGTAATTATTTATCCGGAATATTATATTTCGATAAATAATACCTATTGAAAATAGGTGAATATGTGGTTTCAAATAATAAGTAATAATTATCTTATTTCCTAAGGTAATTTCTATTGAAATTAGGGTGAATAAAGAGCTAAAAATCCCTAAATGCAATTGTGGGCCATAAAATACCCTGAAAATATTATGATAAATCCTAAGAGGCAATGAAATATTTATTAAAAATTGGAGAATATGTTGTCTCTAATTTAGGTAATTTTTGGGATTAATTTCCTTGGAAAATATTGAGGCAAGATTTAATATTATTTTGGGGATCATAATTGACCCCATGATTTTTAATATTTTACATGGGATATAAAATACCAATGTAAGTAAAATAATTGTGAGATAATGATTTATCCTAATTAAGAAAATTATCAAAAATTAGTAAGGGGCTAATCTGGTAATTAATGGGATAATTAAGGTATAAAGTAAATGAATTAAAAATAATTTAAATAATTATTTTTAATTGGAGAAATTCGAAATTATTAAATAAATAAATAAAAATATTAATAAAATATTTTATGCTTAGAAAAATAAAAAATAAAATAAAATAAATATCATGATATTTTTGTAAAATTGTATTATTATATAATATAGTGAATAGTAATGGAATAAATAGGAAACGGATCCTATCTAGAGAACCAGGAATAGGAATTCCAAAGTCAAGGTAAAATATTGATCAGTGAGTTTTTACCTTTAAGTGACCTCTTAGGAAGTAAATTCCGAGTAGGTAGCGCATTTTCCTAATAAGACGAAATAGGGAAAAATGCGGATGGTCATATTTTGGAATTTGAAGAAAATAATTATAACTCAACATCTAGAGATGAGTTTATAATTATCTGGGCATATTTGGAATCAGTGAATTATTATCCAGAGATTGATGATTCCGAAAGCGATTTCGACACCGGACGTGTTCGGACACGTTTTCGAGAAAACTTCAACCGGGATGTTGGAACCCCGTAAAGGACCAAAATCTAAGTTAAATTAGATATTATTGATGAGGAAGAGAAGATCTTCAAAGTTATGAATTCAGAATTTTGAGATTTTCCGAGACTACGCGAAACGGACACCGATCGGGGAAATTCTATCGGGATGGGCATAAAGTAAGCTTGAGTCACCACTCTTGGACCAATGGCTTGCTGCCACATCACTCCCCAATGTCGACTAAGGGCTGCCCATGGTCAAGAATTAACCACCATTTAGCCTTTATTTTACTTGGTTATAAGGTAAGAGAAAATTACAAGATTTGGAATATGGAAATTACCAAAGTGGCACAATTTTTGCCTATATAAAGGCATGAGCACCTTCTTCATTTTTCACACCAAAAATATGCCCCTTAGAGAGAAGTTAGAGAGAGAAGCTCGGAGAAAGTCCGAGCAAAGTCCGGGTAAGTTCTTTTCGGTCCCTTCTTTAGTTTCGATAGTTCTTTCGGTAGATATAGTAGGAATGCTAGATTTATCTTTAATTTTTCAAGATAGTCTAGATATCATATTTAGGGGTAAATATGATATATATTTCGAAAATATGATGAGGGAAAAGATGTCAAAATTCCGGAGAAATAGAGCGAAAACAATAAGCTCCGGCGAAATTCCGCCAAATAGGGGTACTAGGGGCAAAATAGTAATTTTCGCCCAAATGGCCTGTTATGATGCCAAATGTTGATAAACGTTGTCCTTATAGGATATCGGTTATAATCGAGCATTGTTGTGCCACCGTCAGATCGCTGTTTCACCCATTGTCAAAATCACATTTTCCGTAAAACGTCGAGAGTAGTCGACAACGAAGGTACGTTTGCGTACTGTAACACTAACGCTGATGTTTATAGTATGCATATATGTGCTATGTGTATTGTATGTGGTAGGCGATAGCTCGTTGTTGTTTGTATGTACGTTCGCATCGTAACACTAACGCCGATGTTTATAATATGCGTCTATGTGCTATGTGTATGGTATGTCTATGTGAAGTAGTCGATAGCTCGTGGTATGCTTATTGTCTTCGTTATTATGCTTGCTGGGTGTTGGGATACGTTGGCTAAGTGCGAATACCATTGCTAAGTGCGAATACCATTGCTAGGTGCGCATACCATTGCTAAGTGTGAATACCATTGCTAAGTGCGAATACCATTGTGAAGTGCGAACCGTATGCTAAGTGCGACATATCTGCCAGGGGGCTTATATGATGTTGGGGTATGCTTGTTAGTGTGCTCATATACTTTGTCTATGTGGTGTATATAAACATGAGGGGCGTTACCGAGGTTGATGGGCATTGAACCTCGGCTCTTAACTTAGCATCAAGTTCGGAAGGACCAGGACCCAGGAGAGAGGAAAGCGACGGGTTCAAGGACCCGGATGAAGACTTTCCGATGTTGTCCTTTACTTTTGATGTTCCGCGGAAGCCTTTCTTTCGCTTGTTTTGTACTTTTGAAACACTCTTGATTCTTGTCGATGTTGTGGGGCAAATGGACTTACGCCTTTTGAATCTATATATCAGTTACTCTTCCGCTCAAATGCTCTACTCTGATTTTAAATGAAAAAAAAAAATTATACTGCTTTTAAAAAAAGTCGGGATGTTTCAGCCGCCGCCGGCCGGATAACCAACTGGTGAAGGAGGAGTTGTATATACACGGGCCGGTGTAGTTGTTGAAGATGCACTAGGGTAAGCTGTTCATTGAAAAAAATAATAATTAATTAATTAAGATAATCTTCTTGTCAATTCACCCTACAGAGATAAATCTAATCTGATGTGTGAAGTCTGACTAAGAACTGGATAAGGAAAATTTTAAACTTTATTAATTCTATCACAAAATTTAACAATTTTTTCAACTTTAAACCTATTTAACTATACATTTTTTTCAAAAAAATAATTATCTGAATTTTTTTCTACTTATTTTCATTTTGTTTCTAATTATTTGAATTTTTTTCTAATTTTTTGAATTTTTTTCCAAAGTTTTTGAATTTTTTTTCTAATTTTTTGAATTTTTATTCCACGTCAGCGTGTCAGTCCAAATCAGCGTCACGTCAGCGTTCCATCCAAGTTGACGGTCAACTAACCGCCCGTGGTATTTTTGCTCCCAAAATGTAACTTCGTGTGTATTTTTGCTCCAGAAAAAAGTTCGTGGTGCTGGGCGCTCTCTGGTGCAAACTTCATGTGTAAAATTGCTCCTTTACCCATTAAAATATAATAACTGATGAGTTGATTTGACAAACCAGCCAACTAAAATATACCTTTTTATTACTTATGAAATTTTAATTAAATTTTTGTTATAACTGTAGAAGGATTGGGCATGATGCTCGAGTATGTAAGGAGAGTTTGAGCAAAAGGAAAGGGGTTGATGATGAGCATGATTTTGGGAGTTGGCTCAGTACACTCGCCATTCGCACCATGGAGGAGGAGGTAGTGGTGTAAGGATGATTGGATTGAAGCTGCTTTTCTTAGTAGGAAGAAGACGGACAACCCACGGTGGAGCTGGTCGTCGGAGAATCTAGCTGGGAGGGTAAGCAAACCGGACTTGGCATTTAATAAATGGATATCAAATGCCTCCCTCTCAGGCCGCCAGTACACCTTGACGACAGAAGATACGAGCCCACCGAAAACGTTGCTACTCCGGCGTTCTGCGTGTGTAACGGTCGAATGCCTCTTTAAGGCAACGGACAAGCTCGACTTTACTACGCTAAGGCCGAGAAAGCAGGAGCAGGTATCGTCGAAAGAGGACCTCTTGATAGTGATCACTGAGAAGACGATGGACGTCAGCGAGAAGAGAGGGGATCACGGGCTGCCAACGTCTTCAAAGCTGAAGGAGTATTGGGATGGTGTTGGGCCTTCCAATATGGGCCGACTATTTGAGGAGGGGAGATCCATGCGTATTGTCATGGAAAATTTTGGGCTTAAGGAAATTAAAGGTAGGAATGGGCCGAATGTAGCAGGATTAAATGGGACCTCTCACTGTACGCAAAGCCACACGCTCGGCATTTGTCAGGATGGAAGAATGGAAAATCAAATGCTTGAAGGAAGGGGGTGACATCAGATTCTCCATGTGTGCATGTGTTGGAGAGCCCGGCCTCTCCACGTGTTGAGGGTGTTCTACATTGCCTTAGGATCCTTGCACCGAGCCCAATCCAAGAAAGCATGGGGGGCCCACCTCCCCTTTATAATAGCAACACATCTAATTGGGCCAATCCGTGTGGGCCTGAGATTGCATTTCAACGTTCAATTTCTCCCCTTCTCAACGATTTTATAACAGAAGCTGGGAATATGGTGTTGGGTGGGCCTTTGAGTGATTCAATTAGCTACTCAACTCATCCGACTTCTTCAGTAAATTCAGTGGATGTACATGCTCTAATCCAAGATGTGGGCCCGACTATTATTGAACTTGAAAGTCCAACAACACACATGGTTAGTACCCCTAATTGTGATGAGTTTTGTCTTAATTCTTCATGTAATTCCCAACCATACAACGTTGATTTTCCTAGTGATGATGAGCTCAAAGCGAAATCGCTAATTCCCTTTAATGGATTATCCCCTATCTTGGCTGTATCTGCTGGTTTAAAAGGGATCAAGATCAAGAGACAACATGAAGATGACCTTGATTGTGAAAAGCTGAGTAAGTGCAGAAAATTGGATTTTGATTTAGCTGGGGATTCAAATAATGATAAATCTGCTTTGGGTATTGAGAAGAAGGGACGTAAGAGAAGCTTTAAATCTGTTAAAAAGTTTCTTCGACAGTCTGGTAGTGCGGTGAGAATGAGTTCATCTAATGGAATCCCCTCTCCTATTGAGATAGATTTTGCGGAGAGTTGGTTGGTTGCTGGTAATGCAAAGGACGAGGATATGGATTCTACTTGTTTGAGTAACGCCGATGGTTGGATGAGACCAACACCGGTTCACCATGAATCTGTTAGCTTGGAACTGTTAAGGTTTAGGGGTTGCCTTGACAGCTAGAAACTTAAAGGAAGAGTGCTTCGGGATATAACCCCATTTAGTCTTCTTAATGGAGACTAAACAGAAGGCGAGATTTGTAAGAAAGGTAAGACGTAGATGTGGCTTCAATGAAGAATAGATAGTTAACCCGGTGGGAAGGAGTGGCGGCCTGGCTTTATGGTGGTATGATGTGATTTCAGTTAATATTCTATTCTCATCCTCGAATATTATTCATACCAGTGTGATGTCTGATGTTCTTTCTACTCCATCATATATCACCTTTATTTATGGTCCCACCGACGAAGATGAAAGAATGTTATGCTGGCAAGAAGTTCGAAGAATTAGCAACAACATCAGGTCTTCTTGGTTATGTCTTGGGGACTTTAATGATATACTTTCCCAAAATGAGAAGTGTGGTGGCCTTCCTAGAGCCTGGAGGAAGATTCTAAACTTTAAGTATTTTGTGGCCGATTATGAGTTGGAGGATTTGGGCTACAATGGTCCCACTTTTACCTGGTGTAATAACTGTAAAATCCTGGATACTATAATAAGGCTTTGGGCAATTTGCAATTGAGAAAGCAGTTTCCTACTCTCCAGGTCTTCAATATAGTTCTGGCAGGGTCCGATCATCATCTTTTGTTTATCCAATGCCAATATGAGAATTATAAGAAAAATTAAGCTTTTTGATTTGAAGCTTCATATGCCTCTCACGAACACTTTCTTGAAGTAATCAAAGGGAGTTGGAGGACCTTCTCTGAGCTGGATAATTCGTTTCTGGAGTCTTTCCTAAGCAATTTGAAGAGATGCAAGCTGAATCTAATTTCATGAGTAAGGAGTTCCCCAATAGTGCTAAGCGTATTGATCTTTTAAAGACTCACCTGGATGAGTTGACACTAGGCGAGCGTACTTCTGACATTTCGAGAGGGATTTTGGAGTTAAAAGGCGAACTGGATAGATTACTGGAGTTAAAAGAACAATATTGGTGGCAGTGCTTTCGGATCAATTGGTTAGAAGTTGGTGACAAAAATTCTTGTTTCTTTCATGTCTCCATTATCAAAAGGAGGCAGAGGAACCAAATTTCTTGTATTAAAGATGATGTGGGCAATTGGTTATTGGAGAAGGATGCTATCTCCTAGAATATTGCCAGCTTTTTTCAGAATCTGTTTGCTACCTCTAGTTCACACTCAATGGATGCAGTTTTGAGCTATATTGACCCCAAAATTTCTGAGGAAATAAATCAAAGTCTTATGTTACCTATTTCAAAGGAGGAGATTAAATCTGCAGCATTTAGTCTTGGGAGTACAAAGGCACCAGGACCTAACGGTTTTTTTGGTAAATTTTATCATTCTGCATGGTCTGAAATCGATGATTCTGTGTGTTCTATGGTCAATAATTTTTTACAGGTCATTCTGTTTTAGAGGGGATTAATATGACTAACATCACTCTTATCCCTAAGATTCATAAATCGGAACATGTTTTGCATTTTGCCCTATTAGCCTATGTAACTTTTCTTATAAAATTATTTCAAAAATTATGGCCAATAGGATGCGACCTTTGCTTGATGATTGTATTTACCAAAATCAGAGTGCATTTGTACCTGGCCGTCGTATTCATGATAATATCATTATTGCGCATGAGGTTTATCATTACCTTTTCCGTAAGAAATATGGAGGTAAGTATGAGTTTTCCCTTAAGATGGATATGAGTAATATGACCGCTTTGAGTGGGACTTCATTGAGAACGTCTTGTTACGATTTGGTTTTGTTTTGGAGTGGGTGTATCTTATTATAAAATGTATGCGTTCAGTTAGCTTAAATATTTGCTTATCTGGTGAAAATGTGTAATCTTTTACTCCTAGTAGAGGTATTCGCCAGGGAGACCCCCTCTCGCCATATCTGTTCATTATTGTTGCAGAAGTACTTTCTATTATGATAAGTAAGAGCCAGAATGACAAGTGGATTAAAGGTATTAAATTGAGTAATGGGTGTCCTGTTCTCACTCACAATTATTTTTTTTTGCAGATGATGCCCTCTTATACATGCATGTTAGTCATAGTAATTGTATTTATTTGACTAATATTTTGAATTTGTACTGCACAGCCTCAGGTCAGGGTATTAATCTTGATAAATCCAGTATTTTTTCTCTTCTAACACTCCACCTACAGTGAGAAATATGGTGAGCGGCTTGTTGAACATCCCATCAACTGAGGATCCGGGAACATATCTTGGCATACCAACATTTAGGGGAAAACTAAGCACCAGGCTTTGGCTTACATCAGAGGACGTATAGCGAGTAAAATCCATGGATGGAGTCAATCCCTGTTATCCTTTGCCAGTCGAGAAGTAATGATCAAAGCGGTTATCCAGGCAATCCCAATCTACCCGATGAATTGTTTCAGATTCCCCCTTAAGACTTGTAAAGAGATCAATAGCCTTATAGCTAACTTCTGGTGGGATGGCAATGCCTTTGGAGGCAAGACTCATTGGAAAGCTTGGGACGTTATGACCGTAATAAGAGTTCCGGTGGTATGGGATTTCGGGACCTATTGATGATGAATGATACCCTCTTGGCAATGATCTTTGGGCAAAGGTGCTTAAAAGTGTATACTTCCCTAAACAAGAATTCATTAATGCGGAAATGGGCTATAAGACCTCATGGTGTTGGTCTAGTATCTTAGATGGTAGAACTTTTCTTCAGAAAGATTTTAGGTGGGATATTGGAGATGGTACTGCTATTAGAATATGGGGTGACCCACGGGTCCCCGTAGGCTAGCAGCTTTCTCAATTATCTTAGAGGGTAGAGTTTGTGACTTGAGAGACCTCACACCACCGATGTTCCAATTATCTTAGAGGGTAGAGTTTGTGACTTGATCGTTGATGGGCGGTGGGACCTACGCCTATTAACCATTATGTATCTCTATCGAAGTCAAAGAGGCAATATATAAAATCTCTATCCCTTCCAATGGGCTAGAAGACAAGTTGTTGTGGACTAGAGCCAAGAATGGAGTGATTTCCTTTTCTTTATTTCTTTTTCCTATCTTATACGGTGAAGATGGGTTACCGAATTTAAAATATTTGATTTTCTTTATTTATTGTTATTTTCTTGATTGGAAATCAGGCTAAAGATTGGAATCACCTTTTAGATTGTTAATGTGGATAGAGCATTTAACGGTTAATTCATCATAGAATTGCATGACCTAGACATAGGTCATTCTAATAATTTCCGATTTATAAATATGATCTTTCCAAACAAAACTAAGACATTAGGTTGTTTTCAAAGATCGGACTTTGGAACTCGAGAATTGATTGGAAGATTGAAGTGATTCTAAACTCGAATTTCTTGATTTGAATTCTCATTCTTCATTACAACAATTCATATGGCGGCTTTTGAGTAATGCGGTTGCCACTAAATCCTAAGAGTAGTTATTGAAACTCTAGATTGGATTTTTTTTTGTTATTTTTCGTACGAAGGAGGTCCCGGAAAGACGAGTAAAGGAAAGGCTAGTAACTCTAGTACTTTTGGACCGAACCCAATGCCCGACATCCGTTGCTTTACTCAAGGCAACGTGGGGAATCATATTGCCAAGCTTGGGAAAGATTCAAGGAGTTGCTTAGGAAGTGCCTACAACATGAGCCGCAAGACTATGATTCATGTACGCTAAAAATAAAACTCCAGAGGAATCGTTGGAGTTGTTTGAAGATATGGGGTCCTTAGAGATCGCCTAGAGGTCATCTATCACTTCTCGGCCTCCTTTGCTTTGTGAGACTATCGAGCATGTATTATTCCATTGAAGGACGGATAAGTCCGAGAAAGGGAGGAAGAGGTCGAGCAATGTAATGTGCAGCAGGTTCCCAAAGAAGTCTCCCACTCCTTCTTATGCAAAACCCCCTTATCCCCAAAGGTTGAAGCAGATTCAGAAGCAAACAAGATGCCGGGGACTCGATGCATCAGGACGGGGAGCTAGTATAAATTTGGTTTGGCTTCTCGCTAGGGGCTAGAGTAGCTAAGTAAAACTCGGGAAATGAGCCAAAAGGAAGGAAAAAAGAATGGAGCATCACCCATGTCAAATAAAGTCCAAGAGGGTTATGAGTTAGCTAAAAAGTAATGGGTTACCATTAAGGATCCCTATTAAATTAAATAAAAAGCTTGGTTTAAAGATTGGTCGTATCATATTCTTTTACTAATCTTATTGTTGTTAATCCTTTGATCATGGGATGTTAAGGATACAAATGTTTAAGGCTATTGGCTTAGTCATTCTTATAAGACATTAACTTAAATAAGATTTGATGATATGATCTAAGTGTGGTGGTAAATTCGATGTTCTTTTTCAAATAATGAATTCTATTTCTTTTGCTTGAGGACAAGCAAATGTTTAAGTGTGGGGAGTTTGATAAGTAGATATTTTATAATTAAATCAAGTATAGATTGATATATATTGATAGGATTTATTAATATTATACTTATTTAATTATCTTTTTATATATTTATCTATCTTTTAATTAAATTGGATAAAAGAATATTATAACATAAAATTTATTGATATCCTATTTTATTTTGTAGGAGATATTTTGGGTGATTAAACAAAGGCAAAGAATTGAATTGAAAGAATTTAATATTATATTATATTAAAATTGAATCAAATAGATTTTTTAGAATGGATATTGTAATCAGAAGATGCCGCAAGAGATATATTAAAAAGAATGATTCAAAACGCACACCACGCAGTATATATTCGGACAACGCAAAGAAGGAAGCAATTCGGAACCAATTCAAGAAGGAATTTTGAGTGAATGCAAGGATTCTCCGGAGTCTTTATTTCTCTTTCTTTTTCCTATCTTATTTTGCATGCTATAGGCTAGTTTTCTTAAATCAGGATGAACCACGAATTTAAAATATTTGATTTGATTCTTTATTTATCAAGCCCAAGAGTTTATGCGATCTAATAATTTCGATTTATAAATATGATCTTTCCAAACAAAACTAAGACATTAGGTTGTTTTCAAAGTCAAGGAAAAGATCAAGATGTTTTCTTAATTATTATCTAAACATTTTCTTGAATTTCTTGATTTGAATTCTCATTCTTCATTAATTCTTTAAATTCTTATACTTATCAAACTGCTCATTCATCCAACGGACTCGATGCATCTCGTGGGACGTTTTGGCTTCGATGCTAGGGGATCTCGAGCATGTTGATGCTAGAGTTGATGCCTCCAAAATCTCCAACTTCAATGCTTGGTGGATTTTGATAATAGGTACGCCCCTGCTGAGTAAGCATGATCTCTCTTTGATTTGTTGGCTTCTGTGGTTTACTTGGAAGGCTAGAAATGAAATGACTTTTGACCATAAACAGCCAAACCGGGGTATTGTTATTGAATTGACTCGGAAAAGTAATTTTGTTTTTTGGGCTAGTTGTGCCAAAGGGTTAAGGACCCCTTTTTGTCGAGGGGCTGTGATAGTCCTGGCACTAAATGGTTCCCCCCAGCACTAGGTAGTCTTAAAATTAATTGTGATGGAGCCTTTTTTTCTTATGAGAAAGATGCTGCTATTGGCGTAATTTGTCACGATTTTGCCGACTTTTTTAGATAGGGTTTTGTAGATAAAGTCAAGTATATTTCTGCCTTTATGACTGAAGCATTAGCTCTAAAAAGGGCTCTGCTTTTGGCTCTGGACCTGGGTCACGATAAGGTGATTTTTGAATCGGATTGCCTCTCTCTGCTTTCTTGTGTTGAGGCCAAGTCACCGAACTTGTATGATTGGAGGTGTAGAAGTATTATCCATGATGTTATTTGTTTTTTGTCTTCTAAGGTTGGGTTCTCCTTGTCCTTTTCCTCGAGAGGGGGCAACCGTGTTGCAGATCTCCTTGCAGCTGATGCTTATAAAGGGGTTTGCCCTATTGGGTGAGTTTCGCAACCAACACTCGCTTTGTTATTTCTTCTAACTCTGGAGGCTCAAAAGACTTATGCTGGTGTTGATAATCCTTCGCATACCAGTTCTTCATCGAATGGTGGCTAGTTTGTTTTTCTTTCAATTCCTAGTTTACTTTCTGTTTTTGTAGTTTGTTTCTATTGTATTTGTTTGATTCCTGTTGTAATTGTTTTGCTCCTGTTGTATTTGTTTGTCCCTGTTTTGTCTGTTGTTTGTTATTCAGGCTATTGTTTTTAATCTTCTCTTTGTAACCGTCACTTCTTTGTTGTTTTATTAATAGAATTTCCTTTGACAAAAAAATTAATTTAATTAAATGATTTATTTTTATAAAAAATAAAAATAAAAATCATATAAGCAATTAGCCAACTAAAATATACTCTTTCTTGACTCATGAGTTATTGTATTTAATTCTAATAAAAGCTCTTACATGATACCAAACCTGGATAAAGGTATGCAGGTTCTCATTCCATGTTTTTCTTTATATATACGTGCTTCTTATGTGTTTGTCCTCCAAAAAAGCATATAAAAAAATGTTGATGACATTTTTTTTTAATATTTTATTTATTTAGATTAAATTTTATGCTGTATTTTGAAATATTTTGTGTTCAGTATCTCAAATTAATTAATTTCAGTAATGCCACAAATATTTTTTCGGAAGGAGATACTCTCCTTATCCTTCCTCTCATTTTCTCCTCTTAGCCCCATCTGGACCATTGATTGGAAAAATAAGAGAAAAGTTAAAGGCTAAAGTATACATTTTCTTTATATTTACTCTACAGTATCATTTAGTCCTTAAGTTTGTAAAGTATATGTTTAGTCTCTTAATGTTAACATCGTTAGTCCACTTAACGGAAAATCTTGACTCAACAATTTTAAGCGATGATTGTGTAATTAAATGTTGATCAAACATGCTTAAATGTTAGTATTTTAATAAATTAATATTTTAAATCCTATTAATTGAAAAATATTTAATTTCTTGAAAAAAATAATCTTCACAAATTGTTTTTTTCAATTTTTAGAATTTAAAATATTAATTTATTAAAATACTAACATTTAAAAGATCTTTCATTCAAGATTTAATGCGTGATCATTTGCAATCAATACCATCGCTTAAAATTGTTGAGTCGATTTTTCCGTTAAGTGATTAACGGTGTTAACGTTAACATTGGGACAAACACGCATTTACAAACTTAATGACTAAAATGATACCTGGGGCAACAAAAACGATAAACGAATTTAAATGTATCTTTAGCCAAAGTTAAAATAGTACTGTATTGATTGAACAAATGTGATTTAGAGATTATGAGGGATAATGAAAAAAAGATGATTAGAGAAACCAACCTTATTATTTTTTCATGTTGTTCTTTAGAGGAGGAAAAGCATGAGGATTCGCGCCGTATATTCGTCAATCCGAAGGCCTAGGGATTAGTTCAGGAATTGACCTCCTGGCGTTCATCAAGTTTACACGTGGCATGTCAAGGGCCTTGCATTTCATTTCTACGCTCATCCTGGACGCGTGCGGTGTCCCTTCGCTTTCATCGTGTCAGAAGAAGAAGATGCCCCAAAATCAAGCAACGAGGGCCGTTTGGCCTCCTCTCTGATTCTTCCTTATTACTCCTCTTCTTCCTATTCTGCACGCCGATCCCTCTTATTGATTTCTTTAATCGCGACCCCGTTTTGTTTATCTCATCATCTTTGGTTTAGGCTCATCCCGGATTTGAATTTCAATTTGTAGCTCCAGTTATCGATCACCCTTATTTTCTCTTGGTGTCACCTCCTTTTTTACTTTTGCTTTCTGTTTGGTCTCTGAAAGGAAAGTAGATAATAGGGGTCTTGTCTTTATTATTTTTGCGTTTTTTTGGGTGATTTCGTTCCCTGCACTTGGCTAAAATGGAAAAATGAGTGTGTATTTACCAGTCCGAATCTGAAGATTCATTTTTTTGGAGTAAAAAAATGAAGGATTTTCCGGGGACACCTGGTACTCTCACTGCGCTGGCCCTGAGGTTGTCACAGTGCATTTTCGCCGTCGGATCAATTGCTGCTATGGGTACCACATCCAGTTTCTACAATTTCACGGCTTTTTGGTAATTCAATTCATCCTTCTCTAATGAAGATTTTCTTTTTCTGCACTTTTTTCCCCACTGCGTTTATTTCCTTGGAATTTGGATTGTCTTTGCTGGGGAATTCTTGCGCTTTCAGAAAACTTTTGTCAAATGTTATCCCTATGTTAGTAATTGATTCGATTCATTTGGTTTGAAGTCAAAACGCCATTTTGTGATTTATGAATATCAGCTCAATTCACTTTCTTAAACAAGTTCATCACCTTGCCTCCAACTGTCAAAAATAGAATATGTGCTGGGCTTTTTTGTACTGTTATCGAAGACTACGACAGTAACGACTCTGTTAAATAGTAGAATGAGACTGAAGTGCATCATAATTTTGACTTGACCAGATCAATTGTATAAGATTCGCTAATGGCTTACCTTATTGACTGCAGTCTTCAGTCGTTATAAGTAAAATTTAACAGACAGACATCTGTCTCTTACGTTTTGAGTTGCAGAATTAAAATCTCGCTCTGTAATACTTTTCCAGTTGGGAACTAGAGATCGGGGGAAGGATATGCATTGTCTTATGGGCATATTCTGTACATTCGGAGAGTTTTTAACTTCTCTTTGTTTGTTCAAGATGTCATTGAAGCAGAATCTAATACTAATCCATTGTATGCTGGGGACTAGGGAGCATTTTTCATTCTCAGAACATTCATAAAACTAGAGGTGGAAATCCTATATGTTACTACTTGCTTAATGCCTGCCCTAGTTGCTTCTCCATGTCATTGACAATTGAGTGTAATATTTACCAGTGCATATGCTCATAAAACATTGCAATCTCTAACTCTTGACTATTGCCTTAAAACTACTTTTACTCAGTCGCACCAGGAAAATCTTAAGGTCCAACAGAGGGGTGCCTGGACTGCATTATTCATTTCAGTATGATAACTTAATACAAACGACCCTGCCACACTGGCAAAATCTGGCTCTCACTAGCTTTTCATATTTTTCAAGAAAACCTAAACAATTCCATGCCGGCTTCATATTTCTGATTGATTTCAAATGAAAATCTGTACACAGACATTCTGACTTCCCCTAAAGATAAATGTATGTGTTACTTAGAATTAGAAGAAATGCCTGGAAAATTTAGGTCTGAGGTGATCATGTGGTAATTTTTGGTACACTGGGTTCCTGTATCTTTATATGGTTAGATGATGGACATACTCCCATGACATTTCAATTTTTTTCTCTCGAACTCCATTGCCGACATGCCTAAACATTTCAATCTTACTTGCACAGACCATAATTGTATTTTACTTTGCATGATACATTCCTTGAATTAATCAAATAGCCATCATATGCTCAGCTCTCTTAAATTGTGCATGTTTAGTTGGTATTGAAAGTGGAAATGAAACTAAAATAGCTGAATGAGCTTTGACTTTTCGATAGGTTAAACTGATGGTGAAATTATGGATAGAAGCGAGTTGGGTAATGGGTATAGGAGGTCTTTGGTAAAACCCAGTTGTAGTATGATACACTCCAGTACCTTCAGCAATCTTTGGCTTTTCCTAGACAGGATGAAAATTCACACCTCGAAACACATTCACCCATAAGGAATAGAAACATTTCTTTTGTGTCTTAAATCTTAATAGCAATACTTAAATGTTTGACGTATCAGAACTTGATGCTGAGAATTCTGTTGGAATTGCAGTTACTTGATAGCCTCGATGGGTTTGCAAGTCATTTGGAGTTTTGTGCTTGCCTTGCTGGATGCATATGCTTTAGTGAGAAAAAAGGTCCTTCACAATTCCGTCTTGGTCAGCCTCTTTGTTGTTGGAGATTGGGTTAGCCTCTGCCTATCCTTCACTGTCTTATTTGCTTAGATACTATAAGAATCACAAAATTTATGAATGTCAAGAATCAGGCAATCATAAATATAACATCATGTCAGATATCAACAAATGGCGTCCCATTTTGTAGACAAGGTGTACAGTCTCTAACAAAGAGTTTTTCGTTAAGGCTATTGTTTGACATATCTAATCAATAATTTCCCCAGGTAACAGCAACATTATCTCTAGCAGCAGCTTCTTCCTCAGCGGGCATTGCAGTGCTATACTTCAATGATGTGGGAAGCTGCAAGTTCGGAGAAGAATGTCAAAAGTATCAGATTTCAGTTGCTTTGGCTTTCTTGAGCTGGTTTACTATTTTAATCTCATCTCTAATTATGCTCTGGCTATTGGCTGCAAGGTAGCAAGCTCTATAAAGAAACCAGAATTCGCTCATCTGACAGAAGTCCATCTTATTTGGAATCCTTTCTTTTCAAAATGTTTATAGGAGAAGAGATGGAATAGCACTTTACCCTAAAATTTCAATTTTTTCTTTTATTCATTTCAACAGGGGATTGGGTTTGCTGCTGGTCGTAAAGGAAAATGAAAAAAAATATAGGTGTTTTTTTTTTTTTTTTTGCACAAAAGTTTATCTGTGGATATTGTCAGGGCAATATGTAAATCTTATTGTGGGAAGGTCAAACCTTAATTACTGAAAATCGGGTTTACTTTTTGTATAGATATTTGTATGGGATTCTATTTTGTCTCTTACTGCTCTCTATAACAAGTTTAGATGCTGCAAAGGGCTGTGTTGTTTGCCGCCTTCTCCCATTTTGGCTCAGCTATGGATGGATAACTTCGGGGAAAATTGTTCAAAAGGACCAAACGATTGAAAGATTTGGGAGGAAGGATCAAAGTTTCAAGATGATTGAAGATTTAAAAATATTGAGCTTCAAAAATTCTTGAAGAATTTTCATTCGTAATTGATGAAACTTGTTGCAAATCTGGAAGCACCTTCAAAAACCATATATGTGGGTTTTGGGGGTGGCATGCCTCACTTGGGGAAAATTGCAAACTATGGGTATATGTAGGCCAAACTGTGAGATTTTGTAAAATAGATTTAAAAAGAAAACAAAACAGATGTTGAATCCATTTATTAAGATTGTTTTATTGAACATCAGTCACCTAGATATATTTACCAAGACACTGAGATAAATTGAATGCAGAAATCTGGGTTTGTCTTCTGGGTTTAAAAATGGTATGGTCTTAAACTGATTCCACGAAATGTTCAAACATGTTCTCCATGGTTGTGGGGAGGCCCACAAGGACTCTGACATTCTACAGAAGTTGCGGGGATGTTGGCTATGGACTGGGAAACTAGGGTTACATATGTGCCTCGATCTTGCAATTCCGCAGCGGACCTCTTAGCCAAGAATGGTTTGAAGCTAAGGATGGGTATTCATGAAGTCTACCACCATTCGGCGGCTAAAGAACGCTTTATTAGTAGTGATTGTAATGGGGAAACTATTCCCATAGATGGTTAGATAAGGTGTCTTTTTATTATCATTTTTTAAAAAAAATCTTGAATATTTTTCTATTATAGGCAATCCTATTCGAGATAGTATCAGACATTAAATATGCGCACTTCTTTCAATAGAGATTTGAATTTTGGTCTGTCATATTGTGATGGACTAACCCCAGCTAGATTTTACTTCTTACCTCTAAATTGGAAAGCTGTACAATATTTGTGGTTTGATGGCTTTGCGACACAGATTACCAAGCCCAATAACTTGATTTGGACTGAAAAACATCATTTTCCATCTTTTTTTTTTGCCCCACATCTACAAGGTTGAAGGCTTGAAGCCACTCAAAGATCTTAATTATTACTGCTATTTCCTTTTTATTAACCTAGGTTGTGACAAAAGTGTTATTTCTTTTAATAATATAGGCTCATTAGTTTGCGACATTTTTACAAAAATAGGAATGATAATAAATACAGGTTGATATTTGATGGAATAAGATATTAATATTTGATATTCCATAGACTGGAATGAACGTTTTACGTTTGGGACTGTTTGGACAATAATACACCTAATATATAAATAGAGATACAATATATTAATTTTTTTTTTTTTTTTACATTTATACATAAAAAAAAGTACACACACAATTTTAATTTATATTGTATTTAAACATTGTAATTTTTAATTTCATGACATCTATTTTAAAATTATAAATATTATTTTGTAGGAAAATAATTGGGGGGGGCGTTTTAAGAAATATTTGTTCGATAAAATGTCGGTAGGAATATGGCGCCATTGCATCAAAATGTGAATGGAATATTCAACCTGAGGGTGAAGAATGGAATAATATAATCGTGGGAAAGGAATCTTTTGGGGAAGTCACCAAAACATATATACGCTTGAATATGTATGTCATTCTCCTTGTAAAAGATCACCTCGTGCAAACCATGACATCATTGGATCTCGCTTTCGTCCTTTGATATTATCCTCCACTACCCTCCGTTGCATCAGTACGGCGTCGTTTTGACTTTAAATAGCTGAAGCTGCACTTTTTTTTTTTTTTTTTCGAAATATTTTTTTGAAAAAATTTTTTATTTAAAACGGATCCTAAAATATTTTTTCAAGATCATCAATAAAAGTATTATTCAATATCCTAAAAAAATACAATGCCTGATTTTGGAACCAGGTGCGTGTTTTGAGGGAAAAAGCAAAAAAAAAAATATCCTTTATGATCTTAAACAATTATTTTAAGATCGGCGTCGTTTTGACTTTAAAAAAAATATTTGAAAAAAATATTTTAAGATTGATTGATATTTAACTATACTTTTAAAAAATACTTTATGAAAAGATATTTTAAGAAAAAATATTTATTGATGATTCTTAAAAAAGATCTTTAAAAAAGTCTTGAAAATAATACTTCATGATCTTAAAAAATTAGTCTGGTACTTAAAAAAAATAGTTCATGATCTTCAAAAAATATTTCAGGGTATTGATTGGTACTAAAAATTTATTTCAGAATATTTTTTTAAGATCCTAAAATAATTGTTGAAAATCATAAAATATTTTCTTAAAGTATTGTTCAAAGATTCTAAAGTATTATTCTTTTTTTAATACTGCTCAGTAGCCTTAAATATTTTTCAAAAAGGGAAAAAAAAGTACAGCTTCAGTTATTTAAAGCCAAAACAACGCCGTACTGGTGCAACGGAGGGTAGCGGAGGATAATATCAAAGGACGAAAGTCTAGATCCGACATCATTAATCGGCATGATCATGGCGAATAAATAACAGGGAAAACGACAAAAAAAACACTTTTAGAATTGTAAAATCTCAAATCAAGAATGTATAAAGAAATGATGAGATTTGATAAGTCATTTGATGAGAAATACTTAATTTGAGATTTTACAATTTCAATTTTTTTTATTCTCCCTAAATAATAACTACAAAATAGATGAAAAAAACATTATCAATGTGATATTTAAATTATAACACGTTATAAATAATAACTTTAAAGTTCACCAAAAAAATAAATAATAACTACAAAATATCAACATGCTAAGCTGTATAATATAATACAATTATAAGAAATTTAGTTGATTTTTTTGAAATTAAAAAATATATTCCAGATTATATATAGTTTATTTATTGGCCAAATTATTTAGTTTGAAGAAAAAAATAAAAATTTGTTAGGCAGGACAACTTGATTGTTAAAAAATATATTCCATATCTTTTGTTAGGCAACAACACATCACACTGTCAGAATTCAACTAAGGGCCAATGCTTTGCTTTATTCGAATACCAGCGTCTACCCACAATCAACAATGAGCCAGTTTGGAAGCTTTTGCAAAAGAAAAAGCCCAATGGTGTTGACTTTTAAGAAAAATCCTATATGAAGATGTTTGAGGGTGGCTTTTTTGTCACTAGGCTTATGAAACAAACGTCCATTAAAGAAAAAGTTGGGGAGGAGAGCTTTGACGGCGTTGTGTTGGACAATGGGCTCGTGTGGGCCCACCATTTTTTTTTTTTATGGTATATATACATATATGGGGTGTTTTGGCCGGACAGATATAACAACGTGGGCCTGCCACAAGTAATTTTTTTTTAACTCTAATTCTTTTCTTTATTTATAATAATTTCTATCATTTATTTTTTTCCAAATTAAAATTAAAATTAAAATTTTTAATTTGTTGTTTAGAGATTAATGTTTAAATAAGTTACTTAATTATTTAAATGTTGTACAGATCTTTAGATTATATATTAGTTTATTATCAAACTAATTACTTTGAAGAAAAAAATACAAATAAAAATATCACAATATATACAACTAATATATATAATTAGTGAGGAGGAGTATTTTTACGTATTTTTCATCTCAACTCACTTTTCCAATAATAATCTAAACACTTTTCAGTTTGAAAAAAAATCACTTATGCAAAAGAAAGAGGTCAATCCAAACACAAATTACATTTATAACTTGACTTTTTTCCTACCAAGTTTTTGTAAAAGTCAGATAGCTTTTAAACCACTGCTCTCGCCGCTAACCCAAACAGACCCAATAACGTTAAAGAAAACATTAACTTTTTCCACTGGAGTACTACATTTAATTAAATTCTTCTCATGATGAAGTCATGATATCTAAATCTAAATATTTATTAAATAGTTATTATATACATGATGAATTAATGATCTTATAGTCGTGGCGCACAAGCCACCAGAAAATGATAATGCAAGAAACCTATGGATTAATATATGGTGCTTAATTCCCAGAGCACTAAAAGCATCAAGGGGCCAGAAACATGCATGAGGGGACAGCTATGATTTTCAAATCTCATAAGAATAATTCATTTTCAGCCAATTAATTATTATTTCGTTTATAATTGTGTGCAAGCCTGCAAGCTGGATCTCACAGTCTCATTCTGTAACTCAAGATTCTCCATTAACATAAATTCTCCAAGAAAAAACATCTTTATAACGTAATCATTCCACCAGCATTAATTCTTGACGCACCCAGTATTTTAAGTGCATCTAATAGGAAATTTTGCAGTATATATATATGGGCATTTTATGCTTGTTGAGAGCATGCATGTGAAAGGTGATAGTGAGTTTGATAATATATATTTAATAATGGATCAAAAAAGATGTGTTCTTGGGGGTTTGTGCTGCAAGTTCAAGGCACATTTGTTGATGGTCTTAGTTCAGTTGGGTTATTCCATATTGTATTTCATCACAGAGGCTTCCTTCATTCATGGCTTGAATCCTTATGTCTATGTAACCTATCGGTGTACTGTAGCTGGCCTTGCTATGTTGCCTTTTGCATACTTTCTTGAGAGGTACCCACACAATATCTATTTCTAGTCTTAAATATAAGACCTAGTTTAAAGTGAATTTATATTCTAAATATAAGATCTTCATTTTATATCTTATATTTATTATTATTTTAAACTAATTTACCTAACTTATAAATTGATGTTATAATCTAATGATCCATATAAGTATTCTAGAGAAATAATATAATATATGTTATAATTAAATAATTTATTTAAATTTGTTACGTTTCTTTATTCTCCTTTAAGGTTGTTGTCATCTCGATCCAAATTCAACTTTGTATATGTATCTCTCATGCATACAACTTTATCTTTAATTTCTCTTGCAGAAAAATGAGGCCCAAGTTGACACTGGCTCTCTTCTTGGAAATTTTTGTGCTTTCTTTGTTGGGGTGAGGCCTTAAACTTACATAGGTTTATTAATGATTATAATATTTATAATATAGAAACTTAATGAAATTGTATTTTCTTTCAACAATTTCAGGGTAAGTTTGAGTCTAAACATGTATTTTGCCAGCCTAAAATACACCAATCCAACCTTTGTGACCGTAATGTACAACACCGTTTCTTCCATGACCTTTGTTCTTGCGGTAATACTCAGGTAATTAATTCCTAAGCTTCGTTGATTCGCATAAATTTGGAATTTTCTTAACACGTCATACATAAAATATTTTCATTCTAAACTTTTATTATATATTTCGAATTAATTGTAGGATTGAGGTTATTAATCTACGGAAACCTCAAAGTATAGCAAAAGTAGCTGGGACTTTGGTCTCTTTTGGTGGGATAATGATCGTGGCACTATACAGAGGGCCTATAATAAGAAATGTATGGCCTCCTCTGATTCATATTCATAAAAATGACCATATCCATGAAGAGTGGTTAAAGGGATCGCTCCTTGCAGTAGCAAGCTGTGTAGCATGGACCATCTGGTACGTTATGCAGGTTAGCTTTTCATTTTTCCAATACTCAACTCAACTATATACAAACTTTCATAATTTTATTCCAATAATCCCTGTGCTTTCTTCTAGCTAGTTTTGTACCACAAACCCTATCTACATTTTTTTTCCCCCCTTTTACTGATACAATATGTATATATGTAGGCATATAGCTTAAAAAGATACCCTGCACAATTATCATTGACTACGTGGATGGCACTTCTTGGAGGAGTACAATCTGCAGTTTTCACAGTGATAGTGGACCATAACATATCTGCGTGGACTGTAGGGTTTAATATTGACTTGGGGTCCATATTATATGGTGTAAGTGCATATTTATTAAGAGAATAAGCAGTATAATTGACATATATACTGAGTACAATATATATATATATATATATATATTATATTAGTGACTGACAGAGTTAATATTATTTATTTTTTGTGACTAATATGGCAGGGAGTTGTGGGCTCTGGTTTGTTAATTTTCATTCAGCTGTGGTGCACAGAAGAAAAAGGCCCAGTTTTTGTCACTATGTTTAATCCTCTTCCTACAATTTTTGTGGCTGTTCTTTCATACTTCATCGTCGGTGATAAACTTCATCTCGGCTGGTATATATTCAAATATAACCCTTGCTTGATCTTTCCTTTTATTGTTTTCAAATCGTGATTGTAGCTTTTTTTTGAAGTATCAACATGTATAAAATAATAGCGTAATTTAGTATATTTGTTACAATTAAAAGCACTAAAACAACCGAAGGGTATTTCTAAATAGCAGCTATACATGGATTTACAAGGTCTTTAAAATTTTATTTAGACGAAAACACATAATCACACAGACATGCATGCATGATGACAGAATTTCTGTAATCCAAATCTTCTCATTTAAGCAGACAAAAGTATGTACATTTGTAAGTCTTCTATTCACATTATAGATAGGAGTTATTTTTTTAACTCACACTTTAAAAGATTTTTAGAGCAGTTTACTAATTTTACAGTACATAAGATTTTCGGGACAAAAACACAGCAGTTTTGCCCAAAACTCATGTTTTAAAGCTGCCAGTAAAATAACTGGGCTTCTTTGTAGTGACATGATGAGATGTTTTTATATTAATGTATCATTAGTTTATTTCCTTATTGTTGCTGTAAATTTTGATGAGTAGTGTGAAATATGGTTAATTCAGCATCGTAGGGGCCATGGTAGTGGTGATTGGTATGTACTTGCTGATTTGGGGCAAAGAAGACCAAGAGGATGATGATAATATCAACAGTTCAGAAGAGCAATTTAAGGGCAGTACTAATGATCCCCAAAAGCAGAGCATAGCCGGAATTGTTGAACCACCTTTTGATCTTTAAGAATTAGAAAACCATAAAACTATATAAGCATTTTCCAAGGAAAAAGCTCAATCTTTAGATATATAGATCAGTATGATCTTAACTAAAATGCACCTTTTTACCCTAATAGAATGTATATTGTCAAATTACGCCAAGAATAATTAAGCGTGTATCTTTGTTTTTGAATATGAAATGACTACGCTACATGCAAATACAAATCTAAAGAAGACAAGCAAGCAAGAGGTTGATATATATCAACACTAACATTTTTTTATAACATAGCCAATTATATTATAAAAAAAAAGTACATTAAGATAAGCATGTATAAAAGAAAAAAACACACGGTTGTAAGGCAGAGTGTATGTAAGAACTACAAAAGCCAATATGGCAACTACTCAAACTGATGGCTAAATTAAAGCCTTTAATAAACTAAAAGATAAAAGGATATTACTATCTTCGATTATAAATATAAGACTCACTACAAAAAAACCTGAAATTACCCACGGAATCTAAGACAAAATTATTTCCGTCGGTAATTAGAGACGGATTACCGATGGAATTCCGTGGGAAATATTACAAGATTTTTCTTTTAAAAAATAAAATATTACCCAACGGAATTTCCGTGGGTAATTTGACGGTTTCCATTACCCACGGAATTCCGTGGCTAATTTCGTGGGTGATTTAATTTTCAGTCCCTAAATACAATTCGAACGCCCTTGTTTTCATTTTCAGTCCGGTGCCTCTTTCGTTTTCAGTCCCTGTGTGAATTTTCTCTTTCCTTCCATGCGAAACTTCAGCCCTAAATAATCTCCCTTCACCTCTCTCAAGTTCAACAAGCCCATACGTTAAATCTCCCATGCAAAAATTTTCCCCATTTAGATTATTTCTATCCTGTTCAAAATCCCTAAACCTCCACTGTCTATTGCGTTTGTGAAGGTGTGAGTGCGAGCAAGAAGTGCAAGCCATTGATCCTGACAAAACAAAATCAAGTCTCTCTTCGTTGCCACGCAACAAATTAACTTTCCCTCCTCTGTGAAAAATTCCATCCTGTCATCCGAAAGCCCTTAGGCTCTTCCGACTTCCAGGCTCAGCTCTCCTCACTCTCCTCTCAGTCTCTAAGTCTCAGCTTCACTCTTCTCATCTTCACCATTTGACCCACCCTACATCCACCTTCTGAAGCTCGCGACTTGCGCATGCCGATGGCTACATATCGGGGGTTTCCTCATCGATTTTTTCCGAAACGTGCTTAATCGCTTCCATTGTTAGGTAATATTTATTTTTCTTCTTTGATTTCCCGCTTCTTGTTTTCATTTTGTGATTCATCGATTCTGAGGATCTTGTTCTTTTCTGCGGATTTGGATTCTTTAGAGGGATTACAGTTGGTTTAGCTTTGATTACTCCCTGTTGTTCGACTTTTATGATCTTTATGTTTAGAAATGTCTTAATTTTTGTTTGGATCCAATTCAACTGTAGAATTTAAGTGATGGATGTTTGTTATGTTTGCAAACCTAATACTTAACAAAATTTTACAAGCAACGGTTGCAATGTTCTCTATTTGTTTATTTATTTTTTCCCGTGGCCGAGGGTGAAAACCTATTGATTGTTTATTGGCTAAGTTCGAATCTTCTTCTGTCGACAAAAGAAGGGTATTCAATTTAGTTTTAAGTTGTGAAATTATGGAAAGCAAATCTGCTTTCACAGGCTGGTAGACTACACTTTAATTCCGGTCTTGGATTTTAACACCAAAACAAGCTTTATTAATTGAGTTCTGGCTTGGCTTGAACCTGAACTAGATAGTAGAACCAAATCTCACATGGTTTGTTACCTTGAAAGAAGATTTAATCCAATTTTTTTGGTGCAAAAGATGCTCTGCGAATCTAGATTTAATACTCTCTCAGTTGTTTTTTTATTATAATATTCTTCAGTTTTTTAGAAAAAAAAAACAAAAAAGAATTAAAACCATTGGATTTTTCTAATTCCACCGATTTCCAAATCGAAGAAAAGGAGGAACTCTCGGTGCTCTATTCTCTTGATGTTAAACAATTTTCATTTACGAGTCTATGTTCGTATGAGTGATTGAAGGAACCAAAATCTTGTGTGAAGCTTGACAGTAGGTGTAACACCCAGATTTTCGAAAGCGTTTTGATCAGAATAGAGCATCGGAGCAAATAAAAGAGTGAGTATATGATATAATACTAATTGAGACGTATCTGTTTGTTTATAGAGAACGGTACATTTATCCGAGTATTGTCATTATAATTGTACAAAATCCTAAAACAAAAATCTTCTGTCAGTTCTCCACGCGTGCTGCTCACTCTTCTTACTCTAGTCTTCGGTCCTCGGTTCTCAGGACCCGAAGCTTTAGTAAGAAGGCGAGGTCAATGCCCATCGGACCTTAGGTAACGGTTAACCTCATGCTTATGTAAACAATATATGTATGACAGATATTCATGACATTTCAGCAATAATCACTACAAAAGCCCATAACAGATGTAGGACTAGTAATACATAATCACATATGTAAGATAATAACAATACACAGCCACTGCACATGTATGTTATCCCGGTCTGCACTATTCACCAGTGCCACAATAGCATGTCATGTCCTCAGTGCTAGGAAAACTCACGGTATTAACAAGACTATAACCCGTATAAAGCTGAATGTGTAAGTAATGAACTAAGATAGCATCTTAGTTTATGAATACAACTATCATATATAAACATACTATAAGCATTAGAGTCAGTGTTACAGTACGCCGCGAACGTACCTTAGTCCGTGTGGATAGTGGTACGTCTGTCTGTCAATACGTGTTCTCGGATAGCCTATAATAGTATCATCGCATTATTAACTCAAAAATAATATCTTAAGAGATATTATAGCCACTATTGACATTTTTACCCCTGGTGGATTTGTTATTCCAATTATAACCCTCTATTTTCATAAAAACGCTGATTTCAGCATTTCAGTAGATTTTTTGCCTAACTTTGAAAAATCATAATTAATTTTAAAAAAATCGAAACAAGGATCCGTAAAATTCCTAGGAATCCTTAGGATGTCTATTTTCAAGGAAAAATATCCATTTTCACCCAGATTCCCTGAGTCATTCCCAGGTTTAAGGTTTCTCCCCTCTGCCCAGAATTTTCCATAATTTCGTAACCCAACTTGGTGAATTTTTATCTCACTGCACAGAGCTCAAAATGATACATTCTAGGTTTTTTTGAAAATCCCTATATGTATACTTTAACCATGAATTTTCCCAGAATTTTAGAACTTCATCTTCAACATAAAATACTGACGTTTTTACTACTGCCTTCAGAAATCACTAACCGACAAAATTTCGCCAGAGTTTCGCTACTTTGATCTTCAACTTCCAAAATTTTTTCTCCAACATATTTTCATCAAATTTTCGAAATAAAACCATTTTTAACCATAAAATCAAAATTATATTGGAAGATTAAAGATCAAACCAACATTTATTCTAACAACTATAAGAACTTAAAGCTTAAAACTCAAGAACTAGAGAACTTACCCTTGAAGAACTTCCTTCCTTCTTCTTGCTCCCCACTAACTCTCACTTCCTCTCTACTCTTGCTCTCTCTATAACTCACCTATTTTGGTTGAGTTTGGTGTGAAGATTATGAAGGGAGGAGCTCCCTATTTACAGGAAAATTTCCAACCCCTTCAACAAGCCAACTCTCCTCTCCCTTTTGCGTGCGCGCGTGCACACACACATACACACACAAGAAACCGCCCCTCCCCTTTTTCTTCATCTCATTAATGCCTTGTCCTCTTGCATTGTTGGCTTAATTGGCACCATTTGTGATTTTGGGAAATATCTAGATTTTTATAAGATTAGTTAGCTCTTAACTATTCTTTGGGGACTAGATGCAAAAGGGATGGTTAGTTACTAACTAAATAAGGTACATTTAGGTGTTAATTCCAAGTCTCCCATTTAGCTCCCTAATTTCGAAAATTACACCCTTCATTAGATGTCCCTAATTGTCTTTTATTTATGCTAATCCCTTATTGATCTAACTTAATTAACTAAGGATTCATAATATTTAATTCTTGATTTATTATTGGCCACTTTAATTACAAGGATTAAGGTTAATTGTAGGATTACTTATAACCATTGGATTTCATTGTGTTTGTTTAAACTAAATCTTCACCCTTAATTGCCTTTGATATTAATTAATTGATTCATGAACTAATCATGAGAATTAGTGCAAATATTGTTTCACCTTTATTGACTTAATTACTTGAGATAGAATACTTGACTCTCATTGTTCCAACAAGGCTAGTTTAAATGTAAGATCACAATCCCTTCTTCTTTTTTACTTTAATTACCCATGTGTTTGTTTAAACATAATATCTAGATTTTTTTTTCCATTTTTTCTTCTTCCTCAAAGATGCTTGATCCATGACCTCTCCTCCCCCATATGCTCTTGATTTGCTTTTGATTTTTTGTTTTATTCATGTCTTACAATTACCTTCTAAAGCCTCTCATTGGTTAAAACCTTTTCTTATGGATTAAGCTTTATGAGGTTTAATTAAGGCCTTAGGATTTAGCTTTATTAGATTTAATTCAAGCCCTTAATTTGTGTTGGAAAAATCCTACCACTATTGATGATATTTGTTCATATTTTATGTGCTCTTAGGATTTAATATTTGTGTAATTATCTTGCCTTTTCAAGAGTGAATTTTCGCCACCCATATTTGAATTAGGGAAGGTTAAATTAATCTTGGTTAATATCTCTAATATAGTGTTTTAGGTGTTATTAGGCCTAATTGTCAAAGTATGATTGGTTACTATATTAATTATGATCATTAGAAATCCCCTTTATGCTAATCTTAGGTTTTTATTAGCCTTTGATCACTAATTAATCTAATACATTTCTTAATTATGCCTTTTTAATTTAATTATTAATTAATTACGAAAATTAACATAAATATTTTAATTTTTGCAAATTTAATTGCCCGTTAGTTGTTGATAATTTTCTTTAATTGGAATAAGTATTTCCATGTCATTTTATTGTCTCTTATGATTAAATTAAGATTATACTTAATTATGATACTTTATGGTATTTTATGATCCCTAATAGAATTTAGAAAATTTAACCATTGGTTACCTTAATTCTAAAGAGAAATTACCTAGAAAATAAAATAAACACATCACAAAATTTGAGACCACATATTCACCTATTTTAAATAGGTATTATTTATCAAAATATAGTGGTTATGCTAAATATGAATTTTAGGGTATTACAGTAGGTGGCTTAGACTGTCAAGACAAAGGATCAGGCCTATGGCAAGGCAAACAATACCTACTTACATACCACAAAAGATATATTTAAATTCAGTGTTTCATGCTTTTTTGAAAGAGAATTCCAATTATATTTTTTTCCCTTCCGAACTTTGTCAATAGTTTACATATTGGAGTTCAAAATTATTTATTCTCTCAAGTTTTAAATGCTATTTCGCTTTACATGTTGCCTTTGGGTTAATCTTTTACAGAGTTATTATTATTTTTGGTATAATGTTAATCCCATATTCTTGACGACAAAGTTCAACTCATGCTTGAGTACCTTATTACTTGTTGCCAAAGGCATCTTGTGGGGTTTATGTATAAATAATCTTGCTAAGCAAATTGATGGTTGACCGAAGCTTGACAAGTTTGAGGCACTATTTATATTTGGTATTTGATGTATTCTTCAATATTATTACCCCTGCTGAAAATTTAGTGTTATGTCTTCTTTTCCTTCTTGTTATGTCTTCTTGTATATGGTTTGGAAAATTGTTGCCTTTTTCCTGATTGGTGTTTGATCTTGCTATCCCAAGTTTGGATACTGAATAGAAGTGGATTTATAGTTGGAACATATGAATTTTGGGGCTGTGATAAGAAGGACTGAATAGGCTAAACCAGAGATAATTGACAAGGTGTGTGTGATAGTTAGGAAACAATTGGCACTACCAGCGGAGTCCCAAAACATCAAAGATTGAGTTGCATTTGACTTGACAAGGTGTGTGTGATAGACAGGAACCTTTGCTATCATATATGTTGTACTTTTGAGTTGCATTTTATTGCTGGAAATTGTTGTTGCAATTTTTCTGGGATTAGGAAGTGATCAAACTGTTATTTGGCACTGAATATATTGCCCTGTGCATTTATGAATCAACTGCTCCCCTGAATATTTAAAAAGTTTCCCAGTGATACATTGGATTTATTTGGTTCTAGATAGTTATTTTTTGCTGCTGAATTCTAGGAACTGGATTATGTTCTTGCTTCTGTAATTCTTCTATGAAAATGGCTCTGTTTCTACACTACTTTGGTTGTGTGCAATATTATATTTGCTGATGTGTCGTGTACACTTGAGAAATTGCTAAAAGTGTGTTTGAATTGAGTTTTACTAAACTACCACATTGTGGATTATTGGAATTAGTTGTGATTTATTGGGTTTGCTATTAATAGTTAAGTACAATAACCAGCCCCCCTTTGGTTATTAGTTAAGTACTCCATTGAGTAGCTCATACTATTAGTTATAGGACTTAAACACCTCATTCTGAATTCAACCATATCACCCAAAAAAAGTGTCCAGCCTTGTGTGAAGACAAGTTTTAATGATTTTTCTTTGCTTTTGGACAAGAATTGGTTTCTTGTATTGATTTTAATTCATAAACATTTCGACTTGCACATGTGGCTTGACTTTTTGCATGACATTTGCTTTTTCCTCTTCTAAGTCAAGCATAAAATCTTACCTATTGGTTTGCATGCCTTAATTCATAAACATTCCGACTTGCACATTTGCCTTTTCCTCTTCTAAAATAGAATTCTTGCTTCTTAGAATGGAATACGCGGATATGCCAGTGGATAACATGGAGTATGAAAAAGAAGAAGAAGACGATATAGATGATGACGTTGAAGATGTTGATGAAGACGGAGACAGAGATGAAGATGAAGATGAAAATATATAAATTATTAGGTTTTATAAATTTTGTTGTTTTTCTGTTCTTGAGGTGAATTTTATTGCATTGACTTGTAATTGATTCAGTTTTTTATTCATTCAAGTTTGTCATGATTTATTACTTTCTTGTAATTGATTCAGCTTTCTATATATATGAACATGCCTATTTTCTCATTTTAGTGCATTTTAATTATTAAAAAAACGGCTTAAAAAAACGTTCAGCAAATAAAAAACGTAGATGAGAATGTACATGTGAAAATTTGCTCAAATTACCCACGGAATTCCGTCCCTAATTACCCACGGAATTCCGTCCCTTACCCACGGAAATTTCCTTGGGTAATTACTGACGGAATTATTCTGTCCCTAATCCGTGGGTAATTTATCGACGGAATTTTTTCCCGTCGGTAAATCGATCAGCCACGGCATTTTTACTGACGCCTTTTGTTCCGTCGGAAAATTTTTACCGACGGAATTCCGTGGGTAATTTCCGTGGCTAATATGGGGGGTTTTTTTTGTATTGACTCAATTGACTTTTTTTTTTTGAAGAGATCAAGGTAATAAACAAGTTACTTTAAATTGTTTATACTCAATGCTTTTCTCTAAACTAATTTGCCTTACTTATAAACTTATATATAATCTAATAATACACAACATATGATATGATGAAATAGTTTATTTAACTTCATTAATTTCTTTAAAAAAATCAACTGGATCTTATATTTAGGACCAGAAGGAGTAGTATATTACAGCCAACTCCTAGCAGCATGAGGAAGACCGAGACTACAAACCAAGGTCAAGGGTTTGATGTAGGTGTTAGCTCCAAAGAGGGCGAATACCAATATTTGCCTAACATTTTAGAAGAAAAATAAATTTAACAAGTTTAGTCTTTATTTATAAATTTGGGATCCGGCCACTTCAAAAATTGATCTTAAGGTTTTTTTTTCCAAGGTAAAATTTGTAAAATTTTTATTTGAATTTTGGTTAGTTAATACTCTGAATGAGGGAAGATAATAAACTGAGGCAAATGATGAGATGAGAAGCGTAGGAATCATGGGATAGAGGAGAGAGATTGCACAAACTCTTATCACTTCAGAAATCTTATGTTATCAATAAATTAAATGTATCTCGGGGATCTGAACCTTTATATAAGTAAGACATGATTTCATCCATCCAAATAATATGGAAGACTAGCTTTGAACTAATTATTCCATATGAATAGGTGTAGGACTTATGCATGAGATCTCGGGCCATTGTATGCCACTTTAGATGACACGTTTATTTGTGGCTTTATGTCCGTATCCTTTCCATGAGGCTTTTTCAGAGTCAAGCCCTTGGACTCTTAGAAGCGGTCTCACTTCACTCTCATAGCAAATATATGATTTCAGGTCCATTAAGAGCCAAATTAGGTTCAACCTACCCCCTTCTAGTCTCATAGTTACCAAGTACTTTTCCGATCTGGGATGTATTAAAAGTTAAGTACTTGCAATCACTTTGATAGCATTGTCACCATTGAACTCAAGACTTCATAGGATGGTCAATTGTGAGTTGGGTTTTCACTATTGATGATTAAGGTTTATAGAGCTCCAATTCTATCCCTTTTGATGTTTTTAACACTAAATCCCTTATCAAACTTTTCGTCAAAGGATCTGCAAGATTCAATTAAGGTATTATATAACAAATGGGAATTACTCCATTCAAATCAAATCTTTCACATAACTATGTCTTAGGTCAATATGTCGCGACTATAGGCTATAAGCCCTTGCATGCAAGAGCATATTGACTATCATAATGAATAGATATTGGTGCCATTGGCTTTGACCATATAGGAATTTCAAGCAACAAATTTCTTAACTATTATGCTTCCTTATTATTTGCAGCCAATGCTATAAACTCAGAGTCTGTAACATCCTCCATGTTACTTAACATAATAACTATTTAAGAGTTTGATCAATAACTTAATAATGCTTCATCATTTATCAAAATATCCAAAATAAATAAGAGTATGCAAAATGAGCCATAATGTGGTAATATACAATAATCCAACATAAACAAAAAAGATGGAAGCACTATTGTCAGCAGAAGTAGCCTGAGCTTCCAAAGTCTTCCCTGTTTGACCCGCACGAGAACTATCAGCTGAAAAATGATGGTAACCATAAATTCAACTCATTACAAATACAAATATGTGTTTGTGAGGTGCCCAGTGGAACAATTTATATAACAAGGTATTAAAATTATAATTCATCAATATCCACATCACAAATTTCATATCATGAATTCTGTATCAACTTTCCCTAACACAATTCTTAAGATGCCTCCCATCAATCCAATTGAATCGCCTTATTCCCTCTAACTAGACTCATGGGCTAAGTTACTATCCATATTACTGGCTACTCAAAAGCTCACTGGTCATGTGATGAGGACCGGACCAAAATCCCTAGAGCACATGCCCCAGATCGTGGGTATTTTCCCTCATTGGATTAGCTAGTGGGGTGTCGCAAGCCCTCATTCAAACAGTGGGGCAGTCTCTCATTGAACAAATGGGACAAATAGAAAGCCAACCATTGTGTACCAATGGAGGCTACACCATGTGGTAAAATAAACTACTTCATTTCTTCCCAATTCAACCATTACCATAATTATCACAATAAATAGCTCAACGAGAATTTTCCAAGATTTTTCACGTTCATATCATGTTATTAAAATAATTTTCATGTAAATGCCATAATATCTCAATTCCCAATTCTTATACATATATAAATAAATGTATATATTTCACAATTCAAATCATAAAGTTCTACAAGGAAATTTCTATTAAAATATTTATAATCATTTCACAAAATACTCACAAACAACATTCCAATACACATAAAAAGTGAAAAATGGCTACCTCTCGTCAAAGTAAATTATTATCGTACTGCTCCTAATCTAAGAGCTCAAACACACGCTAAAAATCAATCTACCACAATCAATTTACTATTCATTAATAACTCTTGAAAACTCCACATAATCAAAATTATAACTTATAATTTTATATAATTCAAAATATAATTTTTTTAATAATACTATATCATTATTAAAAAAAACTGAAAATGATAGTTTAGTCTTACGAATTTAGTTTAGTCCTACGAATTTCGAAATGACATATCAATCCTTCAAATTTCAAAACTAAACCGATTAAAATTTCAATAATATCTCTATTAACCCAAATAAATTATTTATACAACATTTAATTGGTAAAGACATCCTATAGGACAAATCCTAAACTTTTCTAATAGAAAATTAATTTTAAAATTCCTACAACAAACAACCAACAAATCTAAACTGATTAAAATGTACTATTAATCATCATCTACATATATATAGTCATCAATTGTCAAAACTCAAAACTCTCCCAAAATCATAACCCCAAAATATTCACTAACCAACACAAATATTACCCCCTTTAGAAAGAGAAAAATATGTAGAATAACTTTCATGAAGAAAGTTTATTAAAAATAAACTAGTTTAGCTACCTAAATAATCTTATAAGATAAATAACTTATTTCAGAAAACTCAGATAAGCTCCTTGTTCTTTTCCTCACTCATTCCGGCTCTCCACTTTCACTTTGCATTTTAAAGTGGTTAGGAGTGGGTAAACCACTCCCATCGTCACCAAAAAAAGTTAATCAGCGGGCGGCCCATGTGCTGCCCACCTTATATATATAATATTGTATTTATTATGATATAATAATCATATTTTTTAAAAAAAAATTATTATTATTATTATTATTATTAATTAAATCCTAAAAATAAATTAGAATATTACGAGTCGTAGTAGAATATGCTATACAGGTCTATTTCTTTGACCCCATGAGATAGCACCTACCAAGAGTGTATACCCATCCACTTGTAAATGCATGATCCTTTAAGGAAATTATCCAACTAGCATAATATCTTTTCAAAATTGAAGGATTACCACTATAGGTCAAACTATAGTTAATTGGTCCTTTCAAGTTATTCAGCACTCTTTCCACAGCATGCCAGTATGTCATGCTTGGATTGTTTGTATACCTACTTAATCTCCCCACAACATATGTTATGTCTAATCTTATACATGTCATAGCATACGTCAAGCATCCATTCACTTTTGAATATTCGTGTTGTCTTACAGGACAACTTTTATTTGATACTAACTTTATACTAGAATTAAATGGAGTAAAAACAGGATAACAATCATAACAATCAAATTATAAGCATATCAACAACAATTTATGACTCATTTTCT
Source organism: Acacia melanoxylon (assembly GCA_019022615.1). Taxonomy (NCBI): domain Eukaryota; kingdom Viridiplantae; phylum Streptophyta; class Magnoliopsida; order Fabales; family Fabaceae; genus Acacia; species Acacia melanoxylon. The sequence continues at coordinate 12,183,624 of JAFJYJ010000011.1, forward strand.
ATTATTAAAATTACTATAGCCAAATATGTAAATAGAATTTGTAATTCTAGCCTTCCCTCCTTTTCTCCGAGGTCTTATGAGACTATCCTTCCTCCACCACATGTACCTTCTCATGAGTATTGGTGCCTTTTGTATCATAGATCATTAACCATAATCCTCTTCTAAGGGGGACTGTTTGGTTTGAGTGGAGGGGAGGGTCATTTGAGTTAACAACACCATTGACAAAACTTAAGTACCGGGGAACAATTCTCCATCAAAGTCATTTGAAATCCTTCTTCAAATCCTTCTAACATCACAAAGTTTGTCGCCAACTGATTTAAAGATGCCATTTGTATTTACGAATTAAGCCTAAAGATTGTTGGTGGTGTTGGATCTCTGAGGAGTACATGAATAAGAGATGAAGAAGAAAGTAATGCACAATGTTTTCAACGTGTGGGCAAGCCTTTCCTTTAGGCTTAATTTGCCCCCATCTATATCTATCTTATAGGGTGCAATTTAGATTAGCAGGCGAATTTCTTGCAGGATACAATGAAGGCCTATGAGTACGGATCACACTTCTAACACTCAAGTCAAGACAACAATGGTTTTTTCAAAGTAATAATTTGACTTTATTTTTGTGTACACTCAAGGACAAGGGTAATGAGTAAATGAAGTGATGTTTCTTGAAGTGCTACTATATGAGGTTTTTTTTGAGGTGTGTTTTCACTCACTGAACACAAACTTTAATTAAGTGACCAGATGAAATGAAAACCAATTTCGATAATCGCATACAAGGGCTTGCTTTGCTAATAGACCTCCCCCTTTGGACACCAATTCAATAAAAAAGTCATAACCATATGTTAAATTTATGAACCTTCATGAACCAACATAACTTCAATAACCATTGGTTATTTAAAATAACTCTTCCATGAAGAGTTACACCTTTATAGTATGTAGAGTTTTCTTAAAAAACCAATACAACATTCCACCAAGTAGTAGATACAACACATTTTATAGGTGTCTTTAGAAACTAAAAGGACATGACATTGGTGACTTTTAATGTTATAACTCCCTACACAACCCTTCACATAATTAGTTCCCAAATTTAATGAATATGATTTTTAAAAAAACACACATCTCTTGATTTTAAATATTCCAACAGTAGAAACCTTGCATGAACCCGAGAGCCTTTGTTTGTAGGTCTGATCTATATGCATTAATACTACTAATTAGTGGTTCTCTAATTTGAAAAAGCTTTAATAATGGATATAAGAAATAAAAGAAACTAGAATATTTATTCTCTATAGATGTTCTAGATTCAAACGACAATATTTATACTGAAAAAGAAAATAAGACTTTAGACTTTATGTAGAGTTGTTGACTATTCATTGAACCGCACCTAATGACTCGTCAATTGGTAAAGTACTTCATAAACAGACTACAATATATGTGGTTTAGTGGCTTGGGACACTTATCCCCACAAGCAATAACTTTTTGTGCACATTAAAAGTTTGGATAGAAAAGATAGTAAGCTCACTTTTTTTCCCCCTGATCACTTGAAGCCACTCAATGACTCAAAGAACTACCATATTTAATTAATTTATTTCCATTGCTCTAAACAAAGATAATGGCGATGGTGGTCACCTTTCAGCATCATTCATATCAGCCACATGCTTTATATTTTTAATTAACCCATCTATAATTGATAGTGGAAGATGTATGGATGTGCATGGGACCGCATCTATGGGTAAGAGCAAGAACTTGATGGGCAACGAATTCTTCTAAAATTGTTTTAGGAATTTTCTTGGCACACATTTAATATCAAAATGAATTCCTATTCATAAGTCACTAATGATATGTTTAACTGAAATTAAGTAAAACTTTAAATATAATTAAATCTGCCCTAAAATTTGATAATTTTTTAACTTTACCCCTATTTATATACTATACTTTATGAGAACAAAGTCTATCCAATAATAAATAAAGGATAAAATTGTATATTCATATGAAAAAATTTTAATAGTGTGACTTATAAATAGGACTAAAAAAATATTATCTCTCTATCTTATAAATATGATCAGGTTAGTATTTTTGTTTTTCAGGTTTTGTCAAATACTCACACTCTTTTGAATTTTGTTTATGACACTTATCTAAACAAATTAATTTAATGATAATTGTATTTTTTTTTTCTCTCTTAAAGATAAATTGTAAATATGAATTCAAACATTTTAAATATGGAAGTTTCAATTATAGATCATTAAAGAAACTCTCATATTTACAATATTAAATTAATATTTTAGGAAATAAGTGCCATCCTCCCCTTTAAATTTTAATTTTGGCAAAGCTATTGGAAAGTACATGGTATAACAAGAATGATAAAATTTTCAGTTAGTACGAGTGAAGGTTATTATAGACGTGCTCCGAGAAACAGGTGCATATAGAGTTAAGAGGTGTACCATTAGTTACTAGTAAAAGTAATCCATAAAAGAAAACTTTAAAATTGAACTTGAAATAAATGAAGGAAGCATATAAAAAGGGAAGATCCCTCTCAGGGTCCAAGTAAACAAGATATTGTCAAAAAAAGCTCAAAAAAAAGTCACATGTCAGAAAAGACCCTAGGGTCTTTTTTGGTATTATTTCAGAAACGTTAACAACTATAACAGTACAACATTAACAACTAAATCAGTACGCGTTAACAACTATATCTTAACAACTAAATCAATACACGTTAACAATTAAATCAGTATAACATTAACAACTAAATCAGTACACGTTAATAACTAGGGCTTTTTCTGACATGTGACTTTTCTTTAAGCCTTTTTTGATAATATCTTATTTATTTGGGCCATGAGGGAAATTTTCCAATATAAAAACGTAATTCAAGACACACGACACAACTTGCAAAACAGTACTACTAAATTCAGGTAAAAAAACAAAACAGTTCTACTAAATTAATTTGTGAACAATAATATTCCATTGTTTGACACGATAACGCAAATGACACTTTTAGAAAAAGGGCCAACATTGCTTTATAATTACTACTTTATTCAAATACCATATAGATAAAGAGAACTTTATTTTTTTCCCACTGCGAAGAACATATCGAATGACAAACTTTTATATTGATTGGTATGTACGGAAAATTTTCGCGTGTTGCATTTAAATTCTTCCTATGATATCTTTTATTTTTTTTGCCACCATTAATTATCCTTAATTATGGCATCTAAATATCTATAAAATGGACAGTACATGAATTAAAGATCTTTGTCATAGCGCACAAGTAATCAGCAAAAGAAGAGATAGAAAGAACGAATAGCTTAGCTTATAAAATGGTGCTAATCCCAGAGAGCACGAGAAGAATCAATGAGCCAAGGCCGGCATGCATGTGGGGTAGCCAAAGTTAATTTTCCAAATCTCATCAACAATTTTCAGCCATATGTCGTTTATAATTAGGTGCAAGGAGATTATTATATATTATTCCAAGTATTGGTTCTCATAATGAAAGACTCTTAAGATTAACCACAAACATAAATTATTCGAGAAATTACCCAAGAATCGCTAAGAAAAAAGAAACATTTGTCTACTCTGCTATACGTAATCTTTCAAGATTTTTTTTTTCAGGCCTTGTTTGTTTGTTTTCCTCCTGTTTTTATGTTTTTAGAATAGTTTCATAAAATTATTTTTTAAAATAACTGTTGACAAGAAAAAATATGTTTACATAATTGTTCTAAAAATCTAAAGGATTATATTTGAAAAAAAAAACATATAAAAAAAACAATTGTTATAAAAAACTTGTTTGGAACAGTAGAGGAAGTAGCGATGATTAGACGGAGATATACAAAGTAGGAAGCATGACCACGAGTGAAAAAGAGACTTAGGAAAAATAAAATAAAAAAATAGAAAATAATAAAACATCTAAAGGTTGTTTTGAGTTTTCTTGAAAAACATATTTCTATTTTTTATAAGACATTTAATTAAAAATTAATAACCAAGCAATTTTTTTTTTTTAAAAAAGAAATTATTTCCAAAAACAAGAAAACAAACATGCCTTTCATCTCTCTTTTTTTTTAAAAAATAAAATAAAAAAATCAGCTGCAAAAATGGAGTTAAACATTTGTAAATATATAAGATAACTTAAAAGGTTTAAATGCCTAACTTATAATTGATATTCTCAAATTGTAGTTGTTTAAATTGACATTTCATAATAATTTTCATCAAATTTTTTTTTGTACTTGATTGTGATTAGATTAATCTTTAAGACGTAATTAATTATAATCCCTTTTTTCACAAAATAATTAAGATGAATTTAACTTTTTTGCTTTGGTATATAAAGATAAATGGAAAGTACATGGTATAAAAGAGTGAGAAAGATTTAGAAAAGGACGGATGAAATGGCTGTGGTTTGTTCCAAAACTTAACCAGCGGTGCCGGATTCAAATCTTGAATATGTAGCAGCAGGGAGGATGGAGCTTGAGCTAAATATTTGGGGGTCAAATGTATACTCATTAACTAATTAAAAGGAAAAAATATTTGGGAGCCAAATATATAACTTTTTGGGACAAATGTATAAATTTTTAGGCTAAATGTATATATAAAAAAAAAAAAAAAAAAATCTAATTTTCATTAAATTTTTGGGACAATTTTTTTTTTTTTTTGGGGCAAGAAGCTCCGTCACTGTGTAGCAGTAATAATTAGTTAGAGGTAGCGAACGGTGGATTCATTAAAAAAAATAAATATTATATACACATTGGGGGGGGGGGACGCAAGAGCTTTCGGGTAAACGTAATCCTTTTTTTGCTCTGAAGGGTAAACGTAATCCATTAAAAGAGAACTTGTTAAAACGACAAGAAAGCATTGATTTTTTATACGCAACCACAGATAACATTTTCAGAATACTAACTTTCACATGAAACAAAAATTGTTAAACAGAGGGGGGGACGCAAGAGCTTTCGGGTAAACGTAATCCTTTTTTTGCTCTGAAGGGTAAACGTAATCCATTAAAAGAGAACTTGTTAATTTGTGAACGACAAGAAAGCATTGATTTTTTATACGCAACCACAGATAACATTTTCAGAATACTAACTTTCACATGAAACAAAAATTGTTAAACAGAACTTTAAGTTTTTCCATTGTGAAGAAATTGAATGACAAAACTTTTATGTTGGTTGATTAATATATGGGAAATTACATACGTGTTGCATTTAAATTCTTCTTTTTATTATATATTTTTTCTGCTACTAGTTCTCCTTAATTAATTAGGGCGTCTAAGAATTTACTAAATGGTTACCACACGAATTAACGATCTTAGTCATATCGCACACAAGTAATTAATCAGCAAAAGAAGAAGCACAAAGAACCAATAGCTTAATGGTGCTTTGTATGATTCCGAGTACTACTGGTTCTCATACTACAGACATAAATTATTCAGGAATCGATAAGAAAAAAATGATTATAGTTATTGCGGGGTATGACGTAATCTTTCAACCTGGAGTAGTTCTTTAAATGGAAAATTAATTTTTTGGTCCTTAGAATTTTGACTAAGTTGTAATTTAGTCCATACTTGGTACAATTTAATCTTTATAGGGACTAAGTTGCACAAAGTCAAAATGTAGGGATTGAGTTACAACTAAGTCAAAACTACAAAGAACTAAAGATTATTTTCCCTTCTTTTAAAATAATATGCAGCCTAATTAAAGAGCATTTCATAGGATTTTTTGCAGCACAGGAGATCATATATATATATATATATATATATATATAGCGAGAGAGAGAGAGAGACTACTATATATGTGTGCGCATCTTATGCTTGTAATTGAGAGCTTTTTATAGGTTAGTTTGCGTGTGAGAGAGAAGATTAACAATATAATGGAGAGAAAAAGGTGCGGTATTGGGGGTGTGTTCTTCAAGTTCAAGGCACACTTATTGATGATCTTAGTTCAATTGGGCTATTCCTTCGTGTATTTCATCACAGACTCTTCCTTCCAGCATGGCTTCAATCCTTACGTCTATGTAACCTATCGCAGTATTGTGGCTGGCCTTGCTCTCTTGCCTTTTGCTTTCTTTCTTGAGAGGTACGTGCGTATGCAAAGATTGATCTTCAATAATACTTTTAATAAACTCCATATCCAACTTAATTTCTCAATGTATCTTGCAGAAAAACGAGGCCAAAGTTGACACTGGCTCTCTTCTTGGAAATTTTTGTGCTTTCTCTGCTGGGGTAATATATGGCCTTAAACACAAGCGCGCATATTAATTATTCTTATATATAAATATAGAAACTCAATGAAGTTGTCTTATCTTTCAAGGATTTCAGGACAAGTTTGAGTCTAAACATGTACTTCGCCAGCCTAAAATACACGAACCCAACCTTTGCGACTATATTATACAACACACTAGCTTCCATTACCTTCATTATTGCAGTGATACTTCGGTAATACTCAACCTAATTAACCTTCTTGATTCATATGGATTTGAATATATAATGGACATGTAATTACATGCATTTTCATTATTGACTTGTATATATGGATTAAATGTTGCAGGGTTGAGGTTATTAATCTACGCAATCCTCGCAGTATAGCGAAAGTATTAGGGACTGTGGTCTCTTTAGGTGGCATAATGATTGTGACACTATACAGAGGACCAATAATAAGAAATATCTGGCCTCCTCTAATTCATATTCATAAAAATAATCATATCCATGAGGAGTGGTTAAAGGGATCGCTCCTTGCAATTGCAAGCTGTGTAGCATGGGCCATCTGGTACATTATGCAGGTTATGTGTTCTTCAGTATATTTAGTTTTATACCCCTCCGTCCTTAAATATAATTTTTAAATAATTGATTTACGTTTATTAAGAAAATTGTTAAAATTAGGTAAGTGCAAAATATATATATATATAAATAAACTATGCGCTTATTTATAAAGATGTAAAAGTGAAAGAGGTAATAACTACACTCATTCACAAAATCAAAACTTATATTTTGGAACGGAGTGAGTACCCTCCAAACCTATCCACAAATTTTCCCTTTTCTGAGAGATTGTACATATAGGCATACAGCGTGAAGAGATACCCTGCACCATTGTCATTGACCACGTGGGTGTGCCTCGTTGGAGGAGCCCAATCAGCTGTTTTTACGATGATTGTTGAACATAATAAGTCAGCGTGGACTGTGGGTTTCAACGTTGACTTGTGGTCCATATTATATAGTGTAAGTATATATACAAAGAGAAGAGTAAGCTGTATTAATAAATATACACAAGAGTAGTACAGTATCTAGATATAAATCACATTTCTTTGTTTATTGATATGGCAGGGAGTTGTGGCCTCGGGTTTGTTTACCTTCGTTCAAATGTGGTGCACAGAAGAAAAAGGCCCAGTTTTTGTCACTATGTTCAACCCCCTTCTTACAGTTTTAGTGGCTCTTCTTTCCTACTTCGTAGTTGGCGATAAACTTCACCTGGGCTGGTATATATTCGAATACAACCCTTGCTTCATTTTCCCCTCTTTTCTTTTCTTTTTTTGAAGTATTAACATGTATTTAATAATTGCGTAATTTGCTTTGAGCATGAATATTTCTGTATTTGCTCTAATCAAAAGCCGTAAAACTACCGAAGGATTTAAATAGCTATATGGATTCTCCCTATAAGTCTTTTCAGTTAGGCGACAAAGCTAGAAAACACACAAACATATGCATGGATGATCACAGATTTTCTGCCATCCAAATCTTCTTATTTAAGCAGAGAAAAAAGCATGCACATCTAAAATTCTTCAACTTATTCCAGAGTATGGGATAAGGATATAGAAGAAGAACCGTCAAAATATTTAATTCGTTCAAAATCCTTGTAGAATTATCTTTCAATAATTTTATAGTTCAGAAGATTTGGCGGACGAAGTTTTATTAAACAAGAAGGGAAACTTAATCAAGCAAAGATGTTCAAACACACATGTGATCTGGTCCTTAGTATAAGACTCAATTGACTAATTTATGATGATTAAGAAAATTAAATAAATTATTTAAAATATGTATATTTATCATCTTTCTCCGAACTAATTTTTATGATTTATGAATTGATATGGTTTAATGATACACATACTTATTTCTAAGAGATCATGTAACATAAACTATAATTAAGTAATTTATTTAACTTCTTTAATTTCTCTAAATTAGCATTAGAGGTAGTATTGATTCATCATCAATAGATTATTTTTCCTATTTTTGTGAAGTTTAATGAGTGTGAAATATGGTTAATTCAGCATCATAGGGGCAATCATAGTGCTAATTGGTCTGTACTTGCTGATTTGGGGCAAAGAAGAAGAGCAAGTGGCTGATATCAAGGTTACAAAAGAGCGATTGACGTGCAATTCTGATGATCCCGAAAAGCAGGACAACTTAGATCTACAAGTGTCAGAAGACCAGAAAGCTATAGTTTGATGTTTAGATTTATAGATCATCTTGATCTTACCTCAAATGCTAGTTTGATGTTAGTCAAATTACACTAATGATTGGAAATGAAAGCCTGTTTGTGGATGAAATTAAGCCCGTATTTGATTCTATTATCTATTTTTTTTATTCTCAAAACAGTTTTATAAAACTATTTTTTTGTGCTCATATTTTATAAAACTATTTTTAAAAACAAGCTTTTGAAAATTAAAAAAAAAAATTTGTTTGGATAGTTGTTTAGAAAAAAATATGTTTTTGAAGTGATGTTGCAATGGTTGTTGCAGATAGTGACATTGCTATAGTTATCACAGGTAGTGTGGTGTTATAGTCGATAGGTGACAACTTCAGAAAAAAAAAAAAAAAAAAAACAACATCACATCTAAAAGAACTGTTTTTGTTTTCAAAAATAATTTCTAGAAAACGGTTTTCTAAACAACTTTTTTTTTTTTTTTTTATTTAAAAAAAATGTTTTTAAAAATAAATCAAACAACCCGGCACATAAGCCTATAAGTATTTCTATGGATGAAGTAAGTGTGTGTTTGTTTGGATTACGGGCAGGGCCTACCAAATGGATTTATGATCACAACGAAGCAGGACTGCACAAAATAAAGATAGAAGATTCCCCACGAAATGAAAACCTTTCATTGATCATTTCATATTGGGGCCCATTACCAACTCCCCAACTAATTTCTTTGAATTTTTTTATTTGAAAAAGCTATTGGTGGAAAGTACTAGTGTAACACACACACACACACAGACGTGCTAATCATAGAGGTAGAGGCGTAAGAGTTGAGAGATGCATTAATTTACGGTAAAAGTCCATATCAAAGAGAACTTTACATTGAACATGAAGTAGATGAAGAAAGCATTATCATTGTGATATTTAAATTTAAAGTATTTTATATAACACTTTTAATTGTGATTTTTACTTCTTCAAGAACTGTCTTATATATAAATTGATAATTACTTCGAAACATCAACATGCCAAACAGTTGCAACTTAATTAATTGGTGAATGTACTATTATATTCCTTGGCTTTTTCACACTCAACCACCAACACCACTTTCAGAATTCCACTAAGGGCCACGTTGCTTTATAATTGCTTTATTTGAATGCTATCTTCTACAATTAACAATAGCTGTTACAGAGTTTTTTTTTTTTTTTTTTTTTTTTTTTTTTCCCCCTCCACTGGGAAGAAATCAATGACAAACCGAGAAATTTTAGGTTGGAGGCGATATATATGTATTGACAGTATTAATATTTTTTTTTTCTACCAACAGGCAGTATTAATATCAAATATTAGGAGCTACAAATATACAATCATAATGGTACACATAATAGTAAAAATAAAAAGAAAAGGTTTGTTTTTGTTTTCAATTTTTTGTTGTCAAAACATTTTTATCAAATTGTTTTGTAAAATAAGTTTTGAGAAGAAAAAATCTACTTAAATTATTTTTCTAAAAAATTATATTTTAAAAAATATATAAAAACTTGTTTGAAAAACATCAGTGATAACCAAGACTAAAAAGTGGATAGGGTGATTAGTCTTAGAACTCGTTTGGATCATCTTATTTTTAAATTAAAAGCTACTTTTAATCTAAAGCTAAAAAAAGAAGGGAAAATCCTCATGGGGGCCCTTTTAAGCAAAAAAATCTAAAAAGGGCTTCAACATTCTGAAAATCCCAAAAAAGGCCCCAGGGCCCTTTTTGACATCTGAATTAGTGTCATTCACACATTGAAATCGCAGTAAATATGACATTTGTTGTTGTAAATAGCTTATACGTCGACGGATAAGCAAGAAATTCAGATGCAAAAAAAGGCCCTGGGGCATTTTCTGGGATTTTCAGAATGTTGGGGCCCTTTTGGGGTTTTTTTTTCCTTAAAAGGGCCCCTATATTGATTTTCCCAATTTTTTTTTTTTTTTTTAAAAAAGCTAAAAGCTGTTGGGTGATTATATAAAATTTTTAGTTTAAAAGCTGAAATTAAAAATAAGCTGTTTGACAAATTTTTTGTCATAAGCACTTTTTTTAATAAAAATTTTCTCCTGCTTGATTAATGAAAATGGCTGCATATCACGTATTAAGAATTGGAGGTAGTATAAGCCAACAACAAATACTTACCTTGCTCGATAAAAAATTAATTATTGAATTTTAAAATTTGTAGAAATTAAATTATTTTTACTTTAAAATTTTCAAATACAAATTAAAATAAATTATATTAAAATCATACTACAGACTAATTTTCATTTATTCCATATATAATTTTATCTGGAAAAACATTTAAATTCGACAAAAAAAATTAAAAAATGTTATTACGTTTACTTGTAAAAATATAAAATATGCAAACTTTTAATAGCACATTTTTTAAACCTGTATTATACTTTTGAAACGAGGAAAATGAATAAAATAATTACATTAAATATACTACCATAAAAATAATAAATTGTGCGTAGACCAAGGATATGTTATTTTGTTTTTTTTTTTTTTTTTTAAATAATAAAAAAAAGTTTATAAAAAAAGAGCTTAAAAATAAGCTCCTCATAGGAGCTTATTTTTAAGCTCTTTTTTTCTTCATTATAATTATAAAAGCTTTTGTAAAATTATGTTTGGCTGAAATTTTATACTTTATAAGGATAAGATAGTTTAAAAATGTTGCAGCCAAACAAGACTTACACTAAGAGTGAAAATTTGAGTTTGAGAGGCGATCGAGAGCTTAAACCGTCAAGCACTGAAAGAAGATAGGGTCTCTGTTTATTGCTAAATTTTATAAAAAGTAAAAAAAAAAAGTAAGAAAACATATAAAAATTCTTTTTAAAGAAGGCCGATTTTTTTTTATTTTTTTTTTCCGGGGTCAAGCTCTAGGCCAAGTAGGTCCATCCCTGCATGAATAAATTATCCTTGTCATAGCGCACAAGACAAGCAAATCAGGAAAAGATAAGGAAACGCGGAGAGCACTAGCAAAATCAATGGGCCCAGGCTAACCTGCATATGTGGGACAGCAAAGATTTTCTATCATCATCCATAATTGTTTGGCATTTATATCGTTTATAACCAGATTTGTGTAAAACATTATTATATTATTGCGAGTATTTGATTATGAAATTATGGATAATTAGGGAACTAATGGTATGAAGTTATAAAGTTATAAGTAGGATCAAACTCAAACATCTTATTATTCACAAAAGAGCATCCATACCAGTAAACTACATGGCCATTAATATTTTTTAAATATTTCTAGAGCTCTTTAAATACAAGTGGAATTCTCAGTCCATTTGGTTGAAGAAGAATTCTTATTGTCCTGGCCTCCTTCCTTCCCTCCTTTCTCTCGTCTCACTTTCCCGTTACATTATAAAGTGATAGTGTGAGTTTGCGCGTGAGAGAGAGAGAGAGAGAGAGGGGAGTCTGATCTTGATAACGAAGAGGTTAATAATGGAGCAAAAAGGGTGTGGTTTGGTAGGTTTGTGCTGCAAGTTCAAGCCACACCTATTGATGATATTGGTTCAGTTGGCTTATTCCACATTGTACTTCATCGCTGAGGCTTCTTTCAATCATGGCCTCAATCCTTACGTGTACGTCACTTATCGCAACATTTTGGCTGGCCTTGTACTCTTCCCTTTTGCTTACTTCCTCGAAAGGTACTACATTTCTGATTATTATTGCCAAGTGATTGATCATCTTCTATTTTGACTAGCTACTTTTGATTTGTTTCTTTAATCTCCTTTCATATGTATCTTTCATCTCTTGCACCTAACTTTTTCTTTCTCTTGCAGAAAAATGAGGCCAAAGTTGACATTGGCTCTTTTCTTGGAGTTTTTTGTGCTTTCTTTGTTGGGGTAAGGCCTTACTGAAGACAAACATACTATTCCTATTATTTATACATTCAATGGAGACAAATACATAGAAGACTTAATGAAATTGTCTCATCGTTGGAAAATTTCAGGTTAAGTCTGAGTCTAATCATGTACTTTATTGGCTTAAACTACACCAATCCGACCTTTGTGACTGCATTATACAACACCATAGCTTCCATTACCTTCGTTATTGCGGTGATACTAAGGTAATTCCATAGCTTCAATTAATTCACATAAACTTTCAACTTCTTAATATATCATAGATATATATATGCAATTACATTTTCATTCTTAACTTATGTTTGAATTAATTACAGGATTGAAGTAATTAAGTTGCGCAGTCCTCGCAGTATAGCAAAAATAGTTGGGACTTTGGTCTCTTTAGGTGGAGTGATGATCGTGACACTATACAGAGGGCCTATAATAAGAAATGTATGGCCTCCTCTGATTCATATTAATAATGATGATGATCAAATTCATGAGGAGTGGTTAAAAGGATCACTCCTTGTAATTGCAAGCTGTGTAGCATGGTCCATCTGGTACATTATGCAGGTTAGGCCTTCATTTTTCTCATCACTACTCAATTCAACTAGAAACTTCGAGAACTTTTAAACTCCTATATATATATATATATATATATATATATATATATATATATATATATATATATATATCTTCTTCTGGTTTTTCCCTTACTGAGATAACAATGTATAAATATGCAGGCATATACCTTGAAAAGATACCCTGCGCAATGGTCATTGACCACATGGCAGTGCATTATTGGAGGAGCCCAATCAGCAGTCTATTCAGTGATAGTGGAACATGACAAGTCGGCATGGATTATAGGGTTCAATATTGAGTTGTGGTCCATAATATATGGGGTAAGTATATAGTGTAAAATGCACTACAAATGAAATCTTATATTAAAGAGCAGAGACTATGAGTACAAAATCTAAACTCCTTAGTGTTTGATGGTTAATAGTATTATTTTTACTGATATGGCAGGGAATTGTGGCGTCGGGTTTGGTAGTTTATATTCAACTGTGGTGCACAGAAGAAAAAGGCCCAGTTTTTGTCACTATGTTTAACCCTCTTCTTACAGTTATAACGGCTGTTCTTTCCTACTTCGTCGTTGGCAACAGACTTCATCTGGGCTGGTACGTAATACTACAATAGAATATAAATATAACCCTTTATCTTTCTTTCGTTTATTTTTTTTGTCTGTTTGCGAAACTATCAACGTGTCTAGAATAATTCGTGTAATTAATGAGCGTGATGTATGGTTAATTCAGCCTTGTAGGGGCAATGGTGTTGGTGATTGGTCTATACTTGCTGATTTGGGGTAAAGAAGAAGCACAAGAGGCTGATGATATCAACAGTTCGAAAGAGCAATTCAAGGGCAATAATTCTGATGATCCCCAAAAGCACAACACAACTGAAACTGATGGATTGCCTTTATAGATAATGTTTAAGGGTCAGAGATCGAGAACCAGAAAACTAAGCATTCCAAGCAATGTTTGATGTATAATTTAGATATTTCAATTCTATCAAAAAAAATAATTTAGATATATAGATCACTTTGATGTTACCTGAAATGCAAGGGATTTTTTTTTCCTCTCATACTAATAGAGTTGCCTGTAATCAAATTTCACATGAATGAATAATTAAAAATGAAAGACAGTGGCTTTCCCAAATGGATTGATCATCATAACGAGCCAGGACTCTTCACAGATTCCCCCACAAAAAATGAAATCTTTAATTTATTTCATATTTTGGACCCATTACCAGGCCAACTCTTCCCAACTAATTGATTTGAAATTTTTTAGTTGACATGTTTGGGTAATTAATCATCTCATCACGAATTTATGCGTTGCGTCAGTGGCAGCATGAGGGCCCCAGTAATGAATTAATAATCAGAATGTCAATTTTCTTCATTATAAAAAATCTCAATACATGCTCGCCAATAATGACACATTGTAGTGGATGCATGAGGGCTGAGGCCCAGGGAATCCATGCTTTTTTTCAATGTGGGGTCCATATATATATATATATATATAAATTAACTCTTTAATTAGGCAAATATCACGACCTGAATTTGCCCACGACCCATTTTCACTCAAAGAGCGTTTCTTGAAGTTGGTGTCATTTCAGTAGTAAAATATACTTACTTGATCTTTTTTTAGAAAAAAGGGTAAATAAACATTACCTTTCAAGGGGAAGAAAAACACCAAGACAAGTGCAGTTTATGAGTTAACTTTGTATATAAGCTCTATTCAAAAAACAGAAAGAAGATTCATTAAAAGGAAGCTTTGAAACTGATTGTCACTGATTTGTTCAGAAGAAAACATGAGTTTTGCGTAAGTACATGCATATATTTGTGTGTGTATGTGTATATGGTCTTCTACTCTTGTACTATTTCAAATTAGTCCTTTGTGATTAAAACGTTGAATCTATATATCCTCGCACAGGGACCCGACAAAACAAAGTGCAATCAACTAGAAGCAAAGTTGTCCCTACACGTGTGTGTGCATGGGCTCTAAAACATGCATATATTTCTTTCACTGCCCCACCTGTATCCGCATATTATCTGCTGCACAGTCTCTTGCATTATAAATTAACAGTACTCCACATGCCTCATTATTTTCAACTCTTCCCATGGCTCATTTTTCTCGCCAGGTACATGAATAATACGCATATATATAAGTTTAATGGTTGAGAGAGAGAGAGAGAGAAGGAACATGAATAAAGGTTTAATGGTTGAGGATTCATAACGCACAAATCATTATCTATTAGCTTTAGCAGATGTAGTACATAGGGAAGAATATACTAGCATTGTTGGTGCTTATCTTTGAAAAACTACTATTCTTCCGGTCTTTAATATAAGATCTAGTTGATTTTTGTTTTTTGTTTTGTAAGGAAGAAACTAAATAAATTATTTTAAAGTATTTATATTTATCACTTTTTCTAAACTAATTTGTCTGACTTTAAATTTAAATATCATATAATAATACACAAGATATATTATGATTAAGTAATTTATTTAGTTTCCTTAATATTTTTTTAAAAATCAACTAGATCTTATATTAAAAATTAAAAGTCGGAGGAGCAATTCCCAAGCCACTAAGAATCAATGGGCCAACATGCAAGTTGCCTCATATGAATGAATGTTCAAGTTGAGTGAGTTTTTCTCAAGTGCCTTTTTCATGAACTGGGATATTAATATTTCAATCAGAAATATTAATAACATGCTCAAAAAGGCAAGGACAAGAGGCTTGTTTGTCAAAAGTTCAAAACACAAATAGTCTAGTTTAATGAAAATTCAAATAATACGTATTAAGATATATGTGGTGATGATAACTGGTCACATAAAATTAATTATTATAATTAGAGCACCGGCAGACTTAATTAGCGTCCTGTGTTATTATAGTAGGAAAGCACTTACATTCATAATTATCAAGAAACACATTTTTATTTTTTAAGAATTATGATCGATTAGTGTCTAGAGCCGTGTTTTCTAGATCTTATATTATAGACGTAGTGCGATCTATCACTCATGGTTCTCCACTAAAAGATACCAAGCCAAACTATGATTGTCCACGTGGATGTGCCTTATTGGATCGGCTTGGAACATAGGGTTCGATATTGGGTTGTGGTCCAAAATATATGGTGTAAAAGTGCAACCAAAAAATATCAATCAATGCGCTATCACCTGAATACAACATCTAGAATTCTCTTATGAATATTGTTATACACGTGTATTTAGTTAATGATTATTTATTAATATCGCAGGGAGTTTTGTGGCCTCTGGTTTGGCATAGTTTTCATTTTACCCTGGTGCACACATTAAAAAAGGACCAGTTTTTGTCACAAAATTTAACCCTCTTCTTACCATATTAGTGGTTTGTTTCAGCATAGCAAAGATAAAATGTTTTCCCCCTTCCAGCATATTTCTTCTGGTCCTTACTATAAGACATCAACTGGCTAGCAATTTTATTTGATCCTCTTTATAAGGTACTTATTTGTTTTCAAAGCGCATTGATTATTATTTTTTCCATGTATGCCTATAATTAATAAGGGTAATGGGTGAGAGTAATAATTAATATAATATTAGAGTTTAGTGCAATTAGTAAGGGTAATATTGGAAGTTACTTAAATTGTAGGACAACTTTATTGATTTTAACTGTTTTTATTAATTTATGAGAATTGTTAGTTGGTGCCTTATAATAAAGACCAGAGGAAGTATAACTTTTCTGTGATACTTAGTCTGAACCGTATGCTATTAGTAGTTTTTGTGCTGCTCCATAGCATTTGAGTGAGCAAAATTCAAGAATTGGTACTGAAGCCTTTGGTCAATTCCATAACATCCACGTCAAATGGGTAGTATGATTGTTTTAGTTTTTTTTTTTATATGATTACTTGTTTTTAGTTTGTTTCTCTTTACTTTCAGCATTTGACGCTAGCCCACTTCAATCATGTTATATATCTTGCAATGTTCTGATATGAATTTCTTTGCTCATACTCCCTCACTCTTTAATGTAAGGCCTAATTAGAAAGTTAATGTTGATGTAAAGACCTATTTTACATTTTTATGCATATTTTTTCAAATTAATCCTATTGGTATTTCCTAAACAAATACTCCTTCAGTCCTTAATATAAAACATATTTGGGGAGTTGATCTTAATTCTAAATATAAGATAAAATTTTCATATTTATCAACTTTTTCCCTAATTTACTCATATTGATGCTCCCTCAACAATAATCAAGAAGGAGAGAGAATGGAGAAATTAAGAAAGATGACTATGGTGTTTTAGAAAATACATGTTATATTAACTAACTCAACCTACTTTCTTAATCTAATCAAATTAAATAAATATGTCTTATATTAAAGACATGAGGAGTATCAAGTAGGAGAAGGAGGGAAAAAATTAAGAAAGATGATTAGGGTGTTTTAAAAAATACATATCATATTAACTAACATATTTAATCTACTCAAATTAATTAATTATATCTTATATTTAGGACCATAAGTACTACTACCTCCGGTCCTAATTATAAGATCTAGTTGAATTTTTTGGAGAGATTAAGGAAGCTAAATAAGTTACTTAATTATTTCATATGTTTTGTTTTCTTAGATTATATATTAGTTTATTGGTTAAATTATTTAGTTTGAAGAAAAAAATAAAAATAAAAATATTCTAAGCTAATTTAATTAACTTCCTTAATCTCTTTAAAAAAGTTAACTAGGTCTTATAATTAAGATCGGAGCGAGTATTATCCTATAAATTGTTTTATTGATGGAGAAAACATCCTTTCCATGGGAAACGATTTTTTTCAAATCCGATTTGCCTTAAGAAAAGACACTTGGCCAACCATTGTGTCTCAGTGGATTCAAAGGCGGACCTAGGTTCATCATTGGGGGCACTTAATTTGGGACTTTTTTTTTAATAAAAAAATCAAGTTAAAGGAATTTGAATTAATAACTTGAATATGATGGTTTCAAATTTCTATTAGCATCAGTATTAGTATTATTTGTCTACTTTCCTTGAATTAATACATGTTTGAATAATTGTCCACCCTTAAATTAAATGCCCACATTTAATACATCAAGATTGCACTTCGTAATCGGATAAGGGATGAATAGTTGAATGGTTATTTAGTGCCTTATATTGAAAAATATGTATTTGATAGCATTGATAATAACTATGTAGCTGCATTTTTATCCGTATTTAACCTTACTTTTCTAAATGACAGGTTTATAAAATAATTTCCTGTCTTATTACATCATCAATATTCACTTGATTTCATAAATATTTTTTGTATATTTTTTCTTGTTTATATTATTTTGTTTTTTAATGTATTTAAAACTTTTCCTAAAAAAAATAAAACGGGGGCGCAGCGTCTCTCCTTCTGTAATTTTCTGGGTCCGCTACTGAGTGGATTGATATTGTAATCTCTAACAGGTTCATCTCAGCCACTTTATCTTTGTAACACTCAATCATATAGTGTCGGTGCCTGATGATTGTTTCACTCAGATGTGAATAACAAGCATGTGTTCGGAAATATATTTAATTTTGCACTCAATCAAGTTGTTGATTGTTTATTAAACATATCTAATGCTGATCTACATGTTTACGATGGGAATGGAGGGAAAACGTCTTTTTTTTTGTTTTTTTTGATATAAAAAAGTTTTGGAGGGGTTCGACATCGTCCCCACTGCGAAAAGACGCCCCGGCCCATGAAGACTTACTGGGGACTTACGAGATCCCCTACCAAAGGAGTCCCAGCGACGGCAGAGGGGATCGAACCCACGATCCAAGGGCCTAATCCTGGATCCCTTACCATCTATGCTAATTCACATTGGCAAACGTCTTTATAATTGCACGGCACTGCCCCCACCCGGGGGCGGGCCGGGCCCCAAAAAAAAAATTGGTGGCACCAAAATAAGAATCTTGGTTCTATGGAACACACATGGGGCTAAATTACGGTCAAGTAGGTTGCTTTTTCGGCTACTTTCTGGGAGATTTTCGTTTACTTTGGGGTTGTAAATGTCACACCCTGAAAATTTAGATGTGACAGGCTTAGAACATGAGAAAACCCACATCTCTTTAAGTCTTGCATATGAATAAAATTCCTCATTTACAATTATAGATATGTTTATAATACAAAACATGACGTTAGATACATTTTATATAAACAAAAGTCATTTGCTACCCATAGAGGATTCATCAACCCCTTTTCTACGAATAATACCTCGAAAAAGTTCCACAACAGTACATATGACAACAGTTCAACGTAACTTAAAGAACTCTGCTTCATACTAATAAGTACACAACAAATATACTGAAGGCAAGGATCCGTTACGTGGAGCTCCTAGCTAGAATAAGGTTCACAAAATTTAATGCATAAGTTTAAATTTTATATTGGAATGGAAATTATCCAAGATCAAGCTTTAACTTCAATTTAGCATAAAAGCCCTTCAATAATGAGAAGGAGTACAAGGCTAGCTACACTATCTGAGACCAAAATATTTTCTGTTGAATAACGTCTCATTTATAACACGAAGGAATTTTTTTTACTTAGACTTAACCTTGAACAATAACATAGAATTTGTAACACCCCCAATTTCTAACAATTATCATAGTATAAAATTTAAATGATTTTTTTATAAATGACTACTGAAATTCGAAATAAACAACATTGGGGAGTGTTACCGCCGCACTTGTACTGGGACAAGTGCAAGGCTACTTATTACAATAATGTAAATCCAATTCAAAAAAATGTGATTTATATATATATAAAACTAGCAAGAGGCCTTGAATGTTCTTCCTCACTTTTCTTGTTAGCCTCAACCCTTGGCACTGTTTTTGCGAAATTCTCGCTCCCAAAGGATCATCGACCCATGAACACAAACAAAAAGCAATTGCTGGTAATCCTAATAAAACAAAGATAATGAAGAGAAAATACAATATTTACATAATAAAATATCCATATATAAAAATAAAAATGTTAATTTTATTATTTTTTTTATTCAATTTAATTAGTGGGAAGAGAACCATGGTAGACCCGGATATCCCGTCTACCCTGTGACCCGGAAAACCGCGTCACAAATCATCAAATTTTGGCCATAAAACATTTTCTTCCTAGTGTGCACACATCTTCCCAAAGTTGCTACCAATGTCCGGAAACCTGCTAGACACCACTTTGGGAAGAACGGATACTATTGGTTCACATCAAAAATATATATCGGAGGCATAAAGCCTAATTGTGTTTATCACTTTGAGAAGTATCATCCCAAAGCTATCCTCCCACGATTAAATTATTTTATTTAATACACATATAATAAATTCTCATGAGTTCCTATAAGGTTGTCATAAGAAATTCTCATGACCATCATTTAAATCCTTGGCTCTACTCATTATCCTTTTACTTATGGGTTCCTATGAGGTTGTCATGAGAAGCTCTCATGACTACTCATTATCCATTTTACTCATGGGTTCCTATAAGGTTGTCATGAGAAATTGTCATGACCATCATTTAAATCCCTGGTTTTACTCATTATTCATTTTACTCATGGGTTCCTATAAGGTTGTCATGAGAAGTTCTTATGACGATCATCTTTTATTCAAAGTGACTTCAAATATGTAATTAATCAGACCAATCATACAAAGTGATCTCATCTCCCACTTTTTTCTTAGTTGTAAACCCATGAACCCTTAAAAGAAAGGACAAAAAAAATCAAAGGTAGAGACTATTCTATCATGTGACAAAGACAAAGCAGAGAACTACAAAACAAACTACAACCAATGTGCATGACAAAAGAATCTTTTGAAAGAAACTTCAAGATCATAACACTGTTGATAGAGTAAAGGGAATAGCCACGCAAATCAAGAAGAAGAATTATATGTATGTACTCAAGAGGGTGCAACGTTTTGTTTTCTTAAGGTTCTAGGGATTAGGATTACCTATCAAGATTCATATAAAATTAACTTAAGACTCATGGGATTGGGATTACCTATCAAGATTCATATAAAATTAACCTAAGACTAATGGGATTAGGATTACCTATCAAGATTCATATAAAATTAACCTAAGACTCATGGGATTAGGATTACCTATCAAGATTCATATAAAATTAACCTAAGACTCATGGGATTAGAATTACATGATCTCCGTTTTTGCTAGCCTCCTAGAAAAATGATTTGATGAGAGTACGGGAGGAGGATGCAGTAGCAGAGAAGAAAAGTGTCGAGCGTTTTCTAAATTTAGGCGGCTAGACCTAAGTTTATAATTAAAATTTAGGGTTTTAGCTATGAGCTGAGCTCTTTAATTATTCCCAATTAATAAATTATAAAATAATGCTAACATTATTAAATTCTAAATTTTTATTGTTACTATATTATTATTATTGTTGTTGTTGTTGTTGTTGTTATTATTATTATGGGGTATTACAGAATTTCTACCATATATAGTCATAAATATCAATAGAGCTCTATAAGGATCATTAATCGAATAAATTCAAGTACGTAAAAACCAATTTATTTAACAAAATCAGTTTAAAACGATAACTTTCAAATCTCATCTTTTAGTAAAACTTCAATAGAATGAAATAATAAGTATGGACACATAATCCACGGGGGTAACTAACCAAATACAGTTCAAAGCTACGAACACAAGTTTGGACTCACAGTCCACAATGGGTAAGTAATGAAATAAGCAAAACACGAGGCCACAAAACAAGCGTAAGAACGAATCCCACAAATATCAAGTGTGAGTACTATGCCCACGAAAGTCAAGCGAGCTCGAGTTAACCATGGCGCACCAAGGACTAACAATATTGTTGTTAGTAACCAGCATTTTGTATGACCAGTCCTCTCAAAAATGTTTTCAAGCGTGCTTTGAGCCAATTTATAAAAGCACAGAAAAGTTCTTCTTTTGATACCATAATAGCTCGTATGAAATACGATATAATAGTATGTCTCTACATGAAATTTCATAAACAATATTTCAAAACTTTCCTTCAAATTTAATTTGTCGACAAAAATCATTCCCAAATAATAAAACTTGCATATGACCATTCCAAAATACAAGACTATCTTAATATAAAAATTTCTATGAGAAAATCAAAAGTTTCCTTAGGATCATTTTCATACATAATTATGAATTATACTATGAACAATATATAGTAACAATAGATACAATTCTCAATCTTTACTTATTTCAATATCAATAAGAAACTAAATAAGTCTGATAAACTTTTCTTGATAAAACCATGCTTAGAATGTGAAAATTAATATAAAGATATAATAAGTAGTAAAATATCATTTATGAAGGTTATAATCGGACGTTATTCACAAAATATACAAATTACTCCTACTAATCCATTTCTGTAAAAGCTTCCACTCTTTAATCCCCACGCAGAGTGCAACTAACAGAAACACAAAAAGAGGAGAAAATGAAGGACAAAGCGACCAACAATCTCAGTGTAGCAGCAACAAACGGATCAAAGGAAGATGTTAACAAATGTAATTAGAGAAACAATATGGAGAAGATGAAAAATCATTTATTAACCACGTTAGAGCAACTTGCTCATACAAACTATAACCGGCCACTTAGGTTTTAATAATGATCATCTTTCACTTGAGAATGATTAACAACCAATCCTAACTCTAAAAATCTAGAAGGGACTCCCTTCTCTAGAGAAAGACTCACATTGATCTCTATCTTAACATGATGTGGATTTCATTATCCGATACACCAAACACATTAACCATAACTCTTTATATATAGACTAGGTCTCAACCAACTAACTACTAATTTAATTGCACCTAAATATCTCTAACAGAAGATGATGAAAACATAATACACTAACTACAGCTTCGAGAGAATCAGAGGATGAAGGCGATAGGATAACGATGCAAAGGCTTGGACATGCTCACCAGCGGTGGACAGCTTAATCACCGGCACAAACACACATTTACATGCCAGCGACAGGATATGAGAACGGACGAGGTGTTGAAAGGAAAAGAATGCAATTAAGACTCTCCAATTTCTCAAACCTTCCTGAAACTTCTTCATCCCCTTTTTTTTTTTGTTTCAGACATAAGGGTAATACGGTAATTTAACGGTATTCAAAACAAAATATAATCCCCTTAGGCCACGAGAGGGTTCGAACTCATGATTCACTATCAGAAAACTTGACAAAGTTCCCCTATACCATCAATTCACTTCTGTTAGAAGTCTCCACAAATAATTTAAATATTAATTGAGAATTAAATAATCATTCCATATTGTTTTCAAGGTCATTACAGTAAATATTAATTGTTTTAATGATGCTTAGTTGGCAAAAGTACACATTTAATCCTTTAACTTCATATAAGGTTTTATTTTGGTCACTTAACTTTATAAAGTATAGTTTTATCCTTTTGACCTAATGCCAACAATAATACTAAATATTCAAATTATGATGAAAAAATATTTTCAAATGCTAATATATTAAGTTTAATTTTTTAAAATAACAATGACGGTTACAAAAAATTGTCATTTGAGACTAACGATATAAGGGTTAAAGGACTAAAAAGTTTTTTTTTTTTTTTTTTTTTTTTTTTTAAACGAAAGGACCAAACTTAAAGTTTATATAAAGTTAGATGACCAAATATATATTTTTGCCTCCTTTTTTTTTTAAAAAAAAAAAATCTTGGAAGTTCTACGACTTTGCACTTTCTTATGTTTGGTAATTAGTATGATGCCTTTTGGAGTGAGTTAATAACCATATCAACGAACGTTATTCTTAAATCATTGCATGATTATTATTTCAATTGCCAACTGCTGTTAAATCATTATGCTTTGCCATTTATTCTGCCATGTTTCAGGTTTGTAGTTTTGTCCACAATATGTGATATTAGGTACATAGTTTTATATGATGCAAATGGAATTGTTCACACTATTTTGGAAAAAATCACCTCTGGTTTTAACGAATAAATGTAATCACTAGGAAATCTAATAATAAGTGAACAACATGTAATGAAAAGTTTTAGGATATAAAATAATAATAGGTCTTGAAATTTTTTGTAATTATATAATAATTTGCCCTACTATTTTCCTTTTTTTATCTAATGAATCTACGGGCTTATTACGTCGACTAATATTTTATATATAATTTACATTTAATCTCTGAAACACAGGAGAATGGGAATCGCGTCAGAAGATTTGCTTCAAATGAGAATCCCTCAAGGACCCACAATATTTCTATTCATCGCCTTCAAAAAAGTAAGATAATGGCGAATAATTAATGACAGTAGAGAGTGAGGTGGTGGTCACCTTTCAGCACCATTCATATATCAGCCACACGATTAATATTCTTAATCCATCTGTTAAAATAATTAAAGGTGCCACACACACACACATATATCTTGTCATGGATAGTTGAATATGTATGGTTATATAGGCAACCTCTATGGGTAGCAACAAGAATTTGGTGGGGGAACAAATTAAATTCTTCTAAAGCAATTACCACAAGCACAGAGGATATATCGCTTTAGGAATTTGCTCAAAAACAACGTGTTTAGATAATTGTTCTGAAAATTATATACATTTGAAAAAAAGTGTTGATAATAAAAACAATGTGTTTAGATAATTGTTCTAAAAATTATATACATTTTAAAAAAAGTGTTGATAATAAAAACAATGTGTTTAGATAATTGTTCTAAAAATTATATATATTTGAAAAAAAAAAACCCATATAAAAACTTGTTTGAAATCATTGTTCTTAAAATCAACTTAGAGAACTCACAGAATGTGAGAGACAGAGTAGAGGGTGTAGCGATGATTAGATGAAGGGTTAAAGGACTGATGTGAGACGCCATAAACGAGCATGCATGAGAGATAAAGTAGAAAGCGTGACCGTAAATAAAAAGAACAGTTAGGGAAAATAACACAACAAAATAGAATATAATAAAACATGTAGAAGTTGTTTTGATTTTATTTTTTATTTGGCCAAGGGATTTTTCTTTCAATGCTTAGAACCTTCTAGAGCTTCAAGCTTTTATGTTCTCCCTTAGGGTGATCTGAGGCCGCTTATTACTACATCAACCAACCATATTATGATTCTCTCATTTACCCTTCCCATTTGCTTCCATCCTTTGCCCTCAAAATGAGGTAGTTTTAGGGTAATTAAAACCAAGCTAAGAAAGCCTTTTTTTTCCTAAAAAAAGTCATCTATCACTATTGAATATTTTTTTTAACTAGTATCTAGTATCTCAAATTAATTTTTATACACTTAGTACCCTAAAATCTGTTTTTGTGTTTCACCTAGTATTTAGCACCCATCGCTCAGAAGTATTTTCTTAATTAGTAGCACTCTAAATCTTGAGTGCTAAAAAATGCACTAAAAATTACTTCAGGATACAAGGTGCTACCAAGAAAATACTTCTGAGTTATGGGTGCTAGGTAATAGGTGACCTAAGTGCATTAAAAATTAATTTGGGATACTAGATGCTATTTAAAAAATAAAATTACTTTAGGATATTGGTGCTACAAAGAAAATACTTCTATGTGATAGGTGCTAAAAAAAATATTTTAGGGGGTTGGATGTACTAAAATTAATTTAAGATACTGGATGGTACTAAAAAAATATTTTACAATGATATATAACCTTTTTTTTTTTTTAAAAAAAAAAGGCTTCTTTAGCTTGTTTTTACCCTAAATCTGCATAGTTTGAGGACAAAGGATGGGAGGGGATGGGAAAGGTAAAGGAGAGAATCCTAATCCATATATATAGGCACCCTGCGTGAAGAGATACCCTGCACAATTGTCATTGATCACGTGGACATGCCTCGTTGGAGGAGCACAATCAGCAGTTTTTACGGTAAGTTGAACATAATGAATCAGCGTGGACTGTGGGTTTCAACGTTGACTTGTGGTCCACAGGAGTATTATACTCGTATAGTGTGGAAGTATATAGACAAAGAGAAGTGTAAGCCGTATTAACATATACACAAGAGTACAGTATCTAGAGTTCAAGTGTTTTCTTCATCTTTACTTCTTAACTCGTTCTTTAAAATCTTTGTAGAGTTTTCTCTCCATAATTTTGCAGTTCCGAAGATTTTGCAAACAAAGTTTTATTAAACAAGAGGGGAAACTAAACTAGAGATGTTCGTGTGTGTGTGTATCAGATTAGTTTTCTATTATTGTGAAGTTTAATGAATGTGATATATGTTTAATTCACCAGTATCGTAGAGGCAATCTTGGGTGGTGATTGGTGTGTATTTGCTGATTTGGGGTAAAGAAGAAGAGCAAGAGGCTGATATCAACGGTACAAAAGAGAAATTCAAGTGCAATTCTGATGATCCCTAAAAACAGGACATAGCAAGAACTGATGAATTGCCATTAGATATTTAAAGAGTCAGAGAACCAGAAAATTAAACTAAACATTCCAAGGAAAGTTTGATGTTAACTGAAATGGTTTCTTGTGCTAAAAAAATTGCATATTGGTCAAATGACACCAAGAATGGTTGAAAATGAAAGGGCTCAGAATTAAGCGTGCATGTTTGTTCGTATGACAGTAGCTAAATAAAGTATCTCTTCAAAAAACAGACAAACTGCAGGGCACTTCTAACTATTCAGCTTGGATTCAATCATTCAACCATATTCAAATCCTTTAAGTAGCATTTTTTGAGTGACCGAGAAGAAGAGTTCCTAATTGACAACTTAAAGCCTCACTGTAATATATAAAAAGTGAGGGAATGGTATCGTATATAAAAAGAAGTAAAGTCTCTAGTCACAATTGCCAAAGTAGAAAATGAATTTCCCTTGTAGGAATTGTCTTGTGCCTATTTTCTCAATCCTCAACTTCATCATAAAGGGACAGTGACTGAGTCTTATTTTTGTGTACCCTCCTACGACTGGAAAGGGGGAAATCTGAACTCAAATCTGTCCACTCTTTTTTTTTTTTAATGATAAAAGTGATTTTACATAATAGATTTTGAAGAATGGTTTCTGAAAAAAAAAAAAAAAAAAAAAAAAAGCTTGTGAAAAACCATGGTTTTCCACACCAAACCATTGTTCTCTCAACAAAATAGATGGGGGAATGTTCCAAGCATATAATTAGACTGAAATTTTGATGGAAATGAAAATAATAAGAAAAAGGATTAAATGAAGATTCTAGAAGATTTGAACACTATTAAGGAAATTTGAAGATTAATGAGAAAATTTAGAAATATTTTTTTTTAATGTTGATTTTTTGTTATCTTTATTATTAATTGTTATTCACATTAATTTTATGATTTCTAAAATGTTTTCTTTTTAATTCATTGGGTTAGAGTTGGGGCTATAAATAGCTCTCAACAATCTCATTTTGTATACGCCTTATAATTGAATAATATGAATTGCGAGTTTCTTCGTCTTCTTATATTTCTCTCCCCTATTCGTCAGGTTTCTCTCCCCCTTTTCTTGCTATCCTATCCTCTCTTCTCTCTTTCTCTCCTCCCTTCTCTATCATCTCCTTCCACCTCTTCTCTCCTCTCCCTTCCCCTCCCCGTCCTGCATCAAATTTCCTCCCAAGAAAAGTATCCATGCTGAATATTCAATGGTTGTGAAATGAGAACTAAAAATGGATCAGCATTCCCAAATTTGGTCACTCACATAAAACTATATCGACATCATAAGTGCTGCAATTGTGATCATGGCCTGCACTTGTCATTCTGTGGAAAAGGGGACAAAGAAATTCACATCAATTCAAAAGAGCAAGTCTAGTGCATTTACTTATCAGTAGTCTCCTTCTCACAAATTAAACAAGAGCGTGCAAACATTATCACGCATCAAAAGAAGAAAAAATAACTACACGAATATGAAAAGAAAAGATCAGATCAGATGTTATAATGCTTAAGATTTACGTACTCCCGTTGTCTCAATAATATTTTTTCAGTCAAAAAACTAAATTTAGTGAACACAAGTTACACAACCCTGGATCCTTCAAAGTTAACATTTGTAACTCAAATGCTTAAGATTTACTCCCGTATGCAATGATTGATCTTCAATATTAATACTTTTAATAAACTCCACATCCAACTTTCTCAATGTATCTTGCAGAAAAACGAGGCCCAAGTTGACACTGTCTCTCTTGTTGGAATTTTTTGTGCTTTCTTTGTTGGGGTAATATAAGGCCTTAAACACAAGCGCGCATATTAATTATTCTTATATATAAATACAGAAACTCAATTAAGTCCTCTTATCTTTGAAGAATTTCAGGGCAAGTTTGAGTCTAAACATCTACTTTGTCAGCCTAAAATACACCAATCCAACCTTTGCGACTATATTATACAACACCCTAGCTTCCATTACCTTCATTATTGCAGTGATACTTCGGTAATACTCAATCTAACCTTCTTGATTCACATGATTTGAATATATAATGGACATGTAATTACATGCATTTTCATTATTGACTTGTATATATGGATTAAATCTTGCAGGGTTGAGGTTATTAATCTGCCCAATCCTCGCAGGATAGCGAAAATATTAGGGACTGTGGTCTCTTTAGGTGGCGTCATGATTGTGACACTATACAGAGGACCAATAATAAGAAATATCTGGCCTCCTCTAATTCATATTCATAAAAATAATCATATCCATGAGGAATGATTAAAAGGATCGCTCCTTGCAATTGCAAGCTGTGTAGCATGGGACATCTGGTACATCATGCAGGTTAGGTTTTCTTCTATATATATAGTTTTAGGGGTTTAAACTTCTCATATTGCATGAGAAGAAGAAGATTCCTACACACACATAAAATGATGGGATCCACACATATATACACCATTTCATGTGTGTAACATGAGAAAACACTTCTCCTACAATATAAGAAGTGTTTTTCCCATAGTTTTATATACTGTCCTTAAATATAAAATTTAAATAATTGATTTATGTTTATTAAGAAAATTGTTAAAGAGCAAAAAATATATATATATATATATATATATATATATTAATTGTATTTTAACTATGTATTTTAACTATCCTCATTTAAAAAGATAATAAGTGAGAGAGGCAATAAATACTTACGCTAATTCGCAAAATTAAAACTATATCTTGGAACGGAGTGAGTATCCCCCAAACTATATAAATGTGATTTGTGTTTGAATTACCCATTTGGCTTTTACAGAAGTGGTTTTCTAAACTGATGAGTGTTTGGATTATTATTTGAAAAGTCAGTTGAGATAGAAAATGACTGAAAATGACATGAATCATATTGAATATTACATATGCATATTAGTTATATATATTGAGATAAATGAAGATAAAAAAATTAATTTGAAAAAAAAAAAGTGAAATGATTATTAAAAATAATAATAAACAATAAATTCCTTAATTAAATATATTTAATGGATAAAATTGTATAAAATAAAATTCATACAAATAATACATTATTAACTTCTCTTATTACTATGTATAGTTTATAATTTTATAAATTTTTTTCATTCTCTCTAAAATATTTATGGCTCAAGAAACAAAAAGGCTCAGGGCTTGTAAATATGAGTATCTTCACTTCAAACACTTGTCTACTGTGAAACCATCCATTTTGGACTCGATTAATGAACGTGCGCCTCCCCTTCTCTCTCCCTCTATATGTCAAAAAATGGACCCACAAAAAGGCTCAGGCGTTTCAGTAGCAAAAAAGCTACAAAGAGACTTTTTTTTCTAATAGGCGTTTCAATAGCAAAAAAGCTACATAGAGGCCCAACCAATTTTTTTCCCTGAACCCAAACAGACCCATTATATAGTGTAAGTATATAGACAGAGAAGAGTAAGCTGCATTAATAAATATACACAAGAGTACAGTATCTAGAATTTAAGTGTTTGATGATTATAAATCATATTTCTTTGTTTATTGATATGGCAGGGAGTTGTGGCCTCGGGTTTGTTTACCTTCGTTCAACTGTGGTGCACAGAAGAAAAAGGCCCAGTTTTTGTCACTATGTTCAACCTTCTTCTAACAGTTTTAGTGGCTCTTCTTTCCTATTTCGTCGTCGGCGATCAACTTTATATGGGCTGGTATCTATTCAAATATAACCCTTTTCTTCATCTTTACTTTTTAACTCATTCTTTAAAATCTTTGTAGAGTTCTCTCTCTATAACTTTACAGTTCAGAAGATTTTGCAAACAAAGTTTTATTAAACAAGAAGGGAAACTTGAGTAGAGATGTTTGTGTGTGTGTGTGTGTGTGAGATTAGTTTTCTATTCTTGTGAAGTTTAAAGAATTTGGTATATATGTTTAATTCATCAGTATCATAGGGGCAATCTTAGTGGTGATTGGTCTGTATTTGCTGATTTGAGGTAAAGAAGAAGAGCAAGAGGGTGATATCATGAATTCGAAAGAGAAATTCAAGTGCAATTCTGATGATCCCAAAAAACAGGACACAGCCGGAACTGATGCCTTTAGAGCTTTGAAGAATCAGAGAACCAGAAAATTAAACTAAGCATTCCGTGGAAAGTTTGGTGTTTATATATATACATAGAAGTTTGATGTTACCTACATGGTTTCTTATGGTAAAAGAATTGTATAGATAAAATTACACAAGGAATGATTGAAAATGAAAGGGCTGATAATTAACGGTGGCTTTATCATCATACATAACGGTTGTGCTAAATAAAGTTCATCTTCAAAAAACCGAAAAAACTGCAGGGCACTCCTAACCATTCAGCTTGAATTCAACCATATTCAAATCCTTGAAGTACTACCTCTGGTCCTAATCATGACATATTTAACCAATTTTAGAGGGATTAAAAATATGAATTAAATTAGTTAATTTTACTCATTTTTCTAAAATGTCATTATATAAATTTTACACTTCAATTACCTTGTTGATTTCACATAATCCCTCATTCATATCTTAAGAAGAAATTGAAGGGATATTTTAGGAAGAAATTAATAAAAATTAGAATGTTGTCCTATAATTAGGATCAAAATCAACTCTCAAATATTGTCTTATAATTAGGACTGAAGGGAGTAATACTTTTAGAGTGACCGATCAAATTGAAGAGTTCCAAATCTTGTTCAAGGACAACTTAGAGCCTCACTGTAATTTATAAAAAGCGAGGGAATGGTATTACATATAAAAAGAAGTAAATTAAAGCCTCTAGTCAGAGTGCCAAAGTAGAAAGTGAATTTCCCTCATTGGAATTGTCTTATGCCTGTTTTCTCAATCCACAACTTCATCAGAAATGTGAACCCAAAAAAAAGCTAGATCCCCTTCAAGAACACGCTGTGAACAACAACAAAAAAGGGGCTGTGACTGAGTTTCATTTTTCTGTACCCTTCTACGACGGGAAAGAGGGGAAAAACTGAAATCGAATCTCTTCACTCGTTTTTTGCCGGATAAAAATGATTTTCAATAATAGATTTTAGAGAATAGTTTCTGAAAACGCAGGGAAAAGGTTAGCTTCCAGAAAACCATGGTTTTCATCCCCAAACCATAGTTTTCTTGCCAAAATAGAATGGAGGAAAAATGTTCAAGCATATAAACTGAATATTCAATGGTTGCGAAATGAGAACTAAAAATGGATCAGCACTCACATAAAACTAAATGGATCGGCTACATAATAACAATCCTAGAACTAGGAAATTACAGTATAAAGTTTTAGCAAGGATTAAACTAAATAACTCCCCTACTTTAGCCACTGTTCCATCTCCAAGAGATAACGAACTCAGCCACTTATTGCTTCAACTCCAGCTCCTACCTCCTTCATATTGTCACCCGCCATGGCAGTAAATAGGAAGGTGAGAGTGATTCGGTGATGAAGAGGAATGAGGTGGAAAACGCAGGCCTTGTTGAAATGGTGGAGATGGTGAAGAATCGAAGTAAATAAGGTGAATAGGTCCTCTAATGCGATGCTAGATGGAGATGGAGCTGAGACGAGCCTGGTGGTGGAAGATAAGGGAGGAGCCGATGGTGATGGAGGTGGAGGAGAATGGAATGAAGAAGGTGAAGTCGAGTGATGGTTTGTGCGTCCTCCTCCTCCTTCAAGTTTGATCCATTTAGAGAGTATATGGAGAAGAGGAACAAAAACCTAACTCTGCCTTAGGACAAAATGCTGCAATTTCCGTATGTCCTTATTTGTCATTCCGAAAATTCAGGTATCAAACTGTTATTTTCAGATTCAATCCAATTTCTACAAACACCTGCTATTTAAATCAATCAAGCTAACATCAAATCTTCCTAAGCTATAAAACAATGATTAATAGTAATTACAATAATTATGACAATTTTATCACTTTTCCACACTTTATGTAATCACTCATTAATCCAAATTAATCTTAAATAACATGACAAAATCCTCAAATTAATTATGAAACAACATATCAAAATAAGGTATGAACAAGGGACATGCACTAATAGCCTAAGGTTACAAATGAGATCAAATCCAGGAGCATCTCTACATAGCCTACAAGGCCATTGATGTTATTTTAATATTTTTAGAGTTCTATAAATACCGCTATAATTCTCAATTATATTCCGTTATCATTTGATTGGCCTCTCCCCTATCCTTCTTTCCCTTCCCTCCTTTCTCTCCTCTTCCTTTCCCGTTACATTATAAAGTACCTTCTAAAGGGCCTGTGATAAGGTTGCAGTGTGAGTTTGCGTGTGTAAACGAGGAGTCTGATGTTGATATCGCATAGATTAATAATGGAGCAAAAACAGATGGGTTTGGTGGGTTTGTGCTGCAAGCTCAAGCCACGCCTTTTGATGATATTGTTCAGTTGGCTTATTTTATCTTGTATTTCATCGCAGAGGCTTCCTTCAATCATGGGCTCAATCCTTACGTGTAAGTCACTTATTGCAACATTTTGGCAGGCCTTGTGCTCTTCCCTTTCGCTTACGTTGTTGAAAGGTACCTACACTTCTTCTCTATTATTGCCAAGTGATTGATCATCTTCGATTTTGACTAGCTACTTTGATCTCCTTTCATAAGTATCTATCATCTCTTGCAGAAAAATGTGGCTAAGGTTGACATTGGCTCTTTTAATTTCTTGGAATTTTTTGTGCTTTCTTTTTCGGGGTAAGTCCAGCTTGATGATGAAAAACATACTATTCCTATTGTTAGAAATATAAAGGATTAGTTGATTAGTTAGTAAGAAAGTTAGGGCCTAGTCTATATATAGAGGGTCTTAACTATTGAGATTAGAGTGTTGAGTGTGGAGCTCTCACCATATTAGAGAGAGGTTAACTTGGGTCTCTCTCTCTAGAGAGGAAAGTCCCTTCTAGATCCTTAAAGTTAGAGTTTGTGTGAATTTGAGCATATTGCTCCTCTTATATGAATAATACATGATTCTTCATCTTGATTCTTCTTCCATTATACTTCTTAATATGGTATCAGAGCCAGGTTTTGCCAATTTTTCTGTTCTTCCACCTATCTAAGTGCCTCTATATGTGGTACATTTTCAAGAAAATGTCATATGTTCCAGGTTATATGGGCAAAAATAATGAAGTCCAATTCAATGATTCTTGGATTTTCACCATAGCCCAAATCTTGAAGCTCTTCTCAAGGCCCACGGTCATCAAGATCCAGGTTGTCATCTAAGAATTGAATCAAGATCCCTAATTATTTCAAGATCCACGCCAAAAGCTCCTCTCGCCTTTCTCGTTGCCATTGTCGCCGGTCACTAGCGGCTTCTTTGTTCTCAATCGAAGTTTCCTGGTCGGTCCTCTGGTCACGAGTTGGCAGTCACGGCGGTGAAAGAAACCAGATCACTAGTTCGCGGTTCACTTGTCTTTGGAGTTCTGTTCTTATCATCGACGGTAATCGGAGCTGCCTTGGAAGGAGTAGAGAATGAACCATTGGTAATATCCAATCCTCTTCTAACTGATGATAAAGATGAAACAAAATCATCGAGGTGATGGTAAAAATGGTGCTCGACGCCCTCATCAAAATCAAGAACGAAATCAATCCCTTGCTCACTTTTCGAAGGTCTTGCCGCGAGGGAATTTGCGGGTCCTGCGCCATGAACATTGACGGTTGCAATGACTTAGCCTGCTTGAGCAAGATTCCTTCTGGAGGGGACTCCACAATTACTCCTTTACCCCATATGCTTCGGTTTGGTGTTTTAAGATCCATCACTTTGGGTCATTGGATTGTTAGTCCTTCCCAGCTTATTGATTCATCATGTCTCGTGGCGGGAATTCTTCTTACTTCTTGATCATGCACGTTCTACCTTTTCTTATTTGATTCCTTGGTTGATATAGATTTGGTATGAAGTTGATAGGCTATGGTACTTCACAGTGATATAATTGTATTATGCTGGAATTTAGAGTTTAAGGGTCTTTGTTGCTACATGGAATGTTGAAGGAAAGACACCTAATTTTGGCCTCAATCTTAAATGTTCTTTCGAGTGCAGTTTTTTTGCCTCCAGACATTTGTGATCTTGCTTGTCTGTTGAGTGCGGTTTGTCGCCTCCAGGCAAGATGATTCATTCTCTAGTCAATATCAAACTCAGTGGGTTGTTTACAAGAGAAGCATGTCAGAAGAAGTGAATCAACAAGTGAGGATATGAAGAAGAATGTTTAAATTGAAGATATCTTTGTATTTTTTTTTTTGGATTGAAAACTGGTCAATATAATTCACCTTGCCCTTTATTTTTGTGGTATTTAAGTTTAGCACTTTTTAGATAAATAGTGTTCAACTTGAGAGGGGGTGTTAGAAGTATAGGTGGTTAATTGATTAGTTAGTGAATTAGTTAGGGCCCTAGTCTATATAAGGGGTCTTAACTAATGAGATCACTAAGTGTTGGGTGTGTAGCCCTCACATTATATTGAGAAGGAGTTAACATGGTCTCCTTCTAGGTTTAGAGTTTACCCAAGAGGAGGGTTACTCATTGTAAGGGAATGTTCCTCTTTTGGTGATAATACAAGAATCAGGTTGTATTGTGGGCCTGTTTAGATGTTTCTTGTTGCAATCATTGAGGCCTAGTCCAGAAGATTTTTTTCCAGTTTCTTTCTTGCATTCTTGCATTTTGGGTGATTGCAACAGTGTCTTTGCCACAGAAAACCATGAGCCTTTGTGCTTCAACATGATCAAAGATTTGGGCTTCAAGATTAGGCTTAGAAAATAAAGAAAACCAGCAATGGCTTCCTCCCTGTATTTCATCAGCTGAAAATCAAGAAAGGCCCAAAGATTCAGCCCAAGAACTACCACAATCCAGTTTGCCCTAACGTCGTTACCGCGATTCTTGTTTTCGCGATCCCCCTCAGGTTTCTTCATCGTCTTTATCTCCGAGCCCGATGGCCGCTGCTAAGTTTTCGTCTTCCGCAGTCGACAACCTGAGCAAGATTTGACGGTGAGAAGATTGGAGCTTTGAATCGGGTTTGCTTCTCTTGATTTCATGTCGGGTTCAAGCAGCAGAGTTTAGAGCAGAGTTGTCGCCTCCTCGCCCGTCTTGTAATTCTGGTGCACTACTAGAAAAAAACAAATTAGCGACGGAACAATTTCCGTCGCAAATTCATGCAAATTTGCGACGGATAAAAATTCCGTCGCAATATACTACCTTTTGCGACGGAAAAATATATCCGTCGCAAATTGCGACGGAATTTTTATCCGTCGCACATATTAGCGGCGGATAATTAATCCGCCGCTAACTAGCGGCCAAATGGCCGCCAGCTTTTTGC
This sequence comes from Acacia melanoxylon, assembly GCA_019022615.1. Classification (NCBI taxonomy): domain Eukaryota; kingdom Viridiplantae; phylum Streptophyta; class Magnoliopsida; order Fabales; family Fabaceae; genus Acacia; species Acacia melanoxylon. The sequence goes on from JAFJYJ010000011.1 coordinate 12,219,052, forward strand.
TTTTTGCGACGGATTTATAATCCGTCGCAAAAAGCAGCGACGGATTTAAAATCCGTCGCTAAATGGCGGCAAAAAGACCGCCATTGGATGTTTTTTGCGACGGATAATATTCCGTCGCAACATTCTGCGACGGATTATTCATTCGTCGCTAACTGGCGGCCAAAAGGCCGCTAGTTTTTTGCTTTTTGCGACGGATTAATAATCCGTCGCAAAAAACATGCGACGGATTTTAAATCCGTCGCTAACTGGCGGCCTTTTGACCGCCAGGTTTGTCTTTTAGCGACGGATAATAAATCCGTCGCTAAAAGTAACGTTGCTTTTTGCGACGGATTAACTGTTCCGTCGCAAAAAGCAGATTTTGCGACGGAAAATTATTCCGTCGCAAAATCCGTTAATTATGCTTTTTCTCCTTCACTCTCCCGATTTCGCCTCCCCTCTCCCCATGAGCTCCTCATGGACAGCCCCCCGCCCCCAGCTCCTCCCTCTCCTCGCCCGGCCCGCCCGGCCCCCCCCTCTCCCCCCGGCTCCCTCGCCCGCCCGGCCCCCCAGCTCACTCCCTCCGCCCCAGCCCCCGCCCCAGCTCCCTACGGGCCGCCCCGCTCCCCTCTCTCCCCCGGCTCCTCCTGACCAGCCCCCCCCTTGGGCCTCCCTTTTCTCCCCTCTCCTCGCCTCCCGGCCCCTGACTCCGGCGCCCCATCTCTCTCCCCACTCCGCCCCAACTCCCTTCCACACTCCGGCGCCCCAAAGACACTCCCAACTCCGGCGCCCCGGCCCCACCGGGCCGCCCCCGGCTTCCGGCGACCCCCCTTCCGGCGGGCCCAGCCCTCTCCCCCACTCCGGCGCCCCCAGCTCCCACCCCCACTCTGCCGTGTTCCAGGTAAAGCTGTATTTCTTTTTTTTTTCACCACATTATTTACATTATTTGTTATAGAAATTAGTATAGATAAAAATTGAAAAAATTAGTCATATTTATTACTTATGAAAAATTCTGTATATGGAAAATTGGTGAAGGCTAGGGAAAATTGTTATGGAAAATTCGTATATGTTTGGTGATTGTAAATCATGCCTAGTTTTGAGGTATATAACTTTGTTTGTGGTATTTAATATACAATACTTAGTTCATACGATATTTTATTTTGTGCTCTGAAGATGATACACTACTCATTGTTAAGCTGCACATCGGTTGATAGGCTCACCAAAATACTTATAGTGTGTTCTATTCTTTGTTTGCCCCCTCCACAAGCATGTCCCCATGTTCTGGTGTGCTATCCTCATTCTCTGGTTGCTTGCTGGGATCTGTTATTTGTTCAATGCTTGTGTTTGTTTTCCACTTCCTTGATTAAGTTGCAATTGGTTGGCTTAAGTGGCCAGTTGTATTTGCCACTTATATATATTTGTGTCATGTTGAGATAGATGTTAATTAGCTTAGTAACTGAACTAGCCAGGAAGTATGGAAGACAATCATTTTAGGAGTTGGATGTACAACCGTCTAACTGATAGAAGACAACTAAATCCAGCATTCTTGGTGGGTTTGAAAGAGTTCATCAATTTTGCTTTGGCGCATTCAAATAATTCTAGTAGACAAATCAGGTGTCCGTGTGTAAAATGTAGGTGTTTAAGATTTAAAGATTCGAGAAAGGTCAGAATTCATTTGTGTAAAAATGGATTCATGAAGGATTATGAATTTTGGGAATTTCATGGCGAAGTCCGACGACACCGAGTGGTTATTACGGGGACAGTAGTCATCGAGAAAACCTTAATCAATATGAGCAGTTGGTTATGGATGCCGCGGGACCGTCCATCGGCAGATATTTTGATCCCGTTACACATGGTGAACCGTCATACATTGGAGAGGAGACCGGTACACATACTCAACCATCATACATAAGAGAGGATCCTCATCCGGAAGCCGATAGGTTCTATAAAATGCTTCAAGAAGCGCAATGTCCGCTATGGGAAGGTTGCGAACACTTTGAAAGTAGTGAATATTCATCGCTATCGGCTACCCTAGCAACACTAAGCTTGAAGACCGATCACCATATGAGTGAGAGGAATTACAACGAAATGATGCAGATCATAAGTAAAGTTGTTCCCAAAAACAATAATTTGCCGAAGGATTTTTACCAAGCAAAAAAAAAAAGTGAAAGAACTTGGACTTGGATGTGAAAAAATCCATTGCTGCCCCAGAGGATGTATGTTGTATTACAAGGAAGATGCTGAGTTGACCAATTGTAAATTCTGTGGACATGACAGATATAAAATTGTGGGGAAAGGAAGGAAAATGACCCGTCAAGTATTAAGCAAAATGTGGTACTTTCCTTTGGTGCCCAGACTTCAGAGATTGTATGCATCGAACAAACATTTGCTTTCATATGAGATGGCACGGGAACATCATAGAGATGAAAACTTTGTGACGCATCCATCCGATGCCGAAGCTTGGCGTAAATTTGACGAGGCGAATCCTTTATTTGCTATGGATCCCCGTAATGTTCGTCTTGGTCTATGTTCGGATGGGTTCGCTCCTTTCAAAGAATACGGGCAGCAATTATTCTTGTTGGCTGTCATTGTGACGCCGTACAACCTCCCACCATCTATGTGTATGCGAAGAGAGTTTTTCTTTCTTAACGCCTTAATCCCTGGGCCATCCAACCCAAAAAAGAAGATAGACGTGTACCTCAGGCCTTTGATAAACGAGTTGAAGATGTTGTGGAGTGAAGGGGTTCTAACGTATGATATATCATTGAGCCGAATTTCACAATGCGTCCGCCTTAATGTGGACGATAAATGATTTCCCCGCATATGGGATGTTGAGTGGATGGCAAACGTCGGGAAAGCTTGCATGCCCGGTATGTCTTGAACAGAACATGGGTTTTAGCTTGGAACACGATCACAAAGTCTCGTTGGTTTGACAGCACCGGCGATTCCTACCCCCTGATCATCCGTTTAGGAGAAATAAAAAAGACTTCACGCGGAATGTTACCGAACGAGAAGATCAACCTCGTCGTTTTAGTGGCGAAGAAATATGGGACAGGGTCAAAAATATTAAAAGTGTCAAAGAGGGGGCTGCTTCCAACACACCTGAGGGATATGGCGTTGATCATCATTGGAACAAACGTAGCATCTTCTGGGAACTACCCTATTGGAAAGATCAATTGTTAAGACACAACCTTGATGTCATGCATATTGAGAGCAATGTGTTTTGCAATATTCTCGCACCCGTGATGGACACCAAAGGCAAGACGAAGGATACAATCAACGCAAGACGGGACATAGAAGCGATTTGTAGAAGGCCCGCTTTGCATTTGGTGGAGCATGACAGGGACGGACTTCCAAACCTAGAGCGCCGTACACATTAAACAAACAAAGCGAGAATTTAGAATTGTTGCAATGGGTTAAAGATCTGAAACTCCCAGATGGTTATGCGTCAAACTTGAAAAGATGTGTCAAGATGCACGAGGCGAAGTTATCCGGGATGAAGAGTCATGATTGTCATGTTTTTTTCCAGAGATTGTTGCCGTGGGCCTTCAGAGCACTACCGAAGCATATATGGTCTATTCGACGGAATTTTCCATGTTCTTCGAGAAATTTGTGCTTCTGAGCTGAATGTTGAAAAGTTACGGCACCTGGAGGCGAGCATGCCAATAACCCTATGCAAGTTAGAGATGGTGTTTCCCCCTAGCATGTTTGACTCAATGGAACATTTGCCTGTTCACTTAGCCTACGAAGCAAAGGTAGGAGGTCCTCAACAATATAGGTGGATGTATCCGTTTGAGAGGTAATATATATTTCTTTCGTGTTGTTATTTGTTTCACGCACTTTAGTCTATAAATACCTTGTCCATTGTAGGTTTTTACGCACTCTTAAGCACAAAATAAAAAATACAAGGTACGTTGAAGGATCTATCGTTGAAGCGTATCTAGTCGAAGAGGCCACAAAATTAGCGTCATACTATTATCCCCCTGAAATGATATCAAGATGGAGAGGGGTACCTCGCAACGATGATGGCGGTAATACGAGCGAATAGAAATCAATATTTAATTTTCCAAGCCGAGTCGTGGGAAAACGTAGGAGATCAACTCTTGAAGGAAGAGATAAGCGAGTAATGAGTGGTACATTCTAAACAATTGTGAAGAGGCCGCCAAAGTACTTAAAGTAAGATTTCTTTTCTTTTTTTGTTACGGTAAGTGTTAAAGTAATAATTTCATTTTGTTTTTTTACAGTTACTTCTCTAATTGGGTCCGATCGGTAAATCCTTCAATGTTGGATTCCCAAGTTGATGAATTCACGAACTCTGAGTTTCCAAAGTGGTTTCGATCCTATTTCATGGAAAATCCATCAGATCCCAATGAAGTTGCGTGGAGTTTATCTTATGGAGCTGCAATTAGTGTTACCCGGTGCAAAAAATATATAATCAATGGGTATCGGTTTTCTATTGTTGAAGTTGAAGTTTAACGCAGTACACTATGTTGCAATTACGGTGTATGTTGTCGAGGTGACCAAGTTGACGGGGTGGAGGGTGACTACTACGGGATGTTAATTGACATAATTCAGCTGAGTTACCCGTGGGACAAGGTGGTGACACTGTTTAAATGTGAGTGGTTTGATAACAGTTCGCGTGGGACAAAAGTGGACAAACATGGGAATATTGAGATTCACTGGACAAGGAGATATACGGTTGGTTATGACCCATTCATCCTTGCTCAACAGGCGGAACAGGTTTACTATACAGTATACCCCACTTCTCGCCAAGGGTGGGTGGGAGTTATCAAAACCAAAGCACGGAATATTATACCTAAGTCGAAAGAGTCGGAAGCAAATGACGGCATGAAGGAACCGTTCCAAGCTGATGTGGAACATGGGCCCGTAAACATTACCGAAGACGATGTACCAAGCAACCGTTCGATTCTCGCCGCGAGACTTAGAGTTGGTTCCAATCCAAGTTGAGGATGACGAATCGACGATGAGACAGAAGTGATTTACTCGATAGTGAATCGAGTTTGACGACTATGAGACTTCGAGAGGAAGGCGTGCAAGAAGATGTCGAAGAGCAGGAATCGTCGATTGATTTGTGTTAGTGCTTTGTTTATGACGATCCGTTATACCGCATAATCGAGAATCGCGCTACATGTCACAAATAATTCAAGTAAATATTTTATTTTTATAGTTATTTTGACATAATGTTTGTAAGTGTGCAGAGATGGAGCATCCTGGAGGTCGTTCAGATCGTGGACGTGGTCGTGGTCGAACCGGACCCCGTCCTATCAGAGGGGGTAGGGCAACGTCATCTGCTCCCTTTGTAGGCAGGGGGGAGAGGCACTTCCCCAGAGGTTTCGCCACATGAGATGTCAACTTCACCATCGGTTTATTTGTCCACTTCACCGTCGGTCTATATGTCCACTTCACCGTCGATCTATTTGTCCACTTCACCATCGCTTTATTCGTCAGTGTCTCCGTCTTCCTCCACTGATCCACAACAAGGGGGACACCAGGTTTAATCAATATTTCTGATTGATTTATATATGTTTAGTTTTCTTTTACCATCTATGTTATCTTTAATAGTTCACATTCCTTCCTTCAGGACACTCCGTCGCCTCATAGCCACGTCGACGAAGGAGGTAGTTCCTCTAATACACCAATATGGGGAGAGAGAGATCTGCGACGGGGAAGCTTTGGATCCGTCCTAAGGGCACCGAGGAATGAGTCATGTGAAGTTACTAATAATGCTACGATTTTTTACCTTTAGTTTGTATGCTCTTATTTGCATCAAATCTTTTGTCTTGATTTTTGCCTTATAATGAGGTGGCTAGTGTCCTCTCAACTCAAATATTCCGTAATTTCAATCAGCCTTATGCCACGTGGACAGACATTCCTAAGGTGCAGCGGGACGCTTGGTTCAAGGAGTTTTTGGTAAGTTATTAATTTCATAGTTATTAATTTCATACAAACTGATTAAGTATTTTTAAAATTTGGAACACTAATTGTTCGTTATTGATTTTCAGAATAAGTTTATGACGTTACCTGAACATCATAAAAATCTGAGAAAAGCATTTAACCATAAGGGAAGCCGGTGGTTGACTGAGAGGTGTTATAAATTGAGAAAGGATACGGGCAAGCAAGATTGGATTGACCCTGATGTGGCAGGCCAATTACTTCAAAATTGGGCCGTCGATGAGAAATTTAAAAATAGAAGTCAGAAAAATAAGCAAAATAGGGCCAGACAGGAAGGACCTTCATATGCCGGCGGCTCCATTCCACAGAGTGAGCATAAACGGAAAGTTGTGAGTACAAGTTTTTTTCTATTAAAGTATTCAATATTTTGTACTTTGAAACAATTTATTAATGGTCATACTTTGTGTTTGCGAGCCTTTGTCTGGGGAAGTTCCTCCGAGAAGATGTTAAGTGGATCGCCTTTGAGCGGACTCATACCCAAAGAATCGAAGAGAGTGAGAGGCGCTGGATTAACACCGTGTCTCGGCAAGTTGCGGTGAGACATTTATATTGCATTTATTCTTTGTTCTGGACACCAACATGTTTATTTCATTTCACATGGCTTATTTGTAATGTATTTTTTCATTTGTAGGACACCTATCGAGGCCGACACGGGAGAGAGACTCGCAGAGTGGGACCGCCACGCATCCTCTCGTGCCGATAACGAGAGTCTATTCTTTCAGCCGCAGGTGGATTTAATGCAAAGCGCGAGTCTTCGGGTACGGTGCCTCGCGCCCAACTTAGGGAAACAAAGCGCCGCACATCCTCCACATCCGGCAATGAAGGTGTTTCTACGGGTAAACGTGATACATTTGATATTGATTGTTACATTTTCATTCTCTCGGTCCATTTAAATGAAGTACAAAAAAAGATTATTATATTTCCTAATGTTTTTGCGAGATGAGGTGAAGAAGATGATCGCGTTGGTGGAGGAGCAAGCAATGAAAGCCGAGCGAGACAAGGCAACAACAAATGGAGACAAAGAAATTTGAAAGCCGAGCGACAAGGCAACAACAAATGGCGACAGCAAATGAGCTCCACGAGACACGCGAGTTGGTTAGGGAGATGCAACTTCAAATCATGTCCCTAATGAAAAACAAGGGTCCGGAGCCGGCTCTGGTGGTGATCCCGCGTGCGATGATGATGATGATGATGTTGTTTAGACTACTTTTTTAGTACATGTTCTTTGGATATTGTCTTTTCTATGAATGACTCTTTATGACTATAAATTCAGTTTTTATGTTATACAACACTTTTTCTTTTATATATTTTATTATATAATTTTTAAAACAAAATTTAAAAATAGAATAAATAATTTTTTAAAAAAAATAATGAAAAAAATATAACTTTAAAAGGAAAAAATGAAATTATAATAAAGAAATAAAATTTAAAAAAATAATCGAAATTTGCGACGGATAACAATCTGTCACAATTGCGACGGATTTGTATCCGTGGCAAATTTTGAAATTTTGAAATTTGCGACAGACGATGAAATCCGTCGCAAATTTTGAATTTGCGACGGAAAATTTTCCGTCGCAAATTTCGGAATTTGCGACGGATTATTTTCCGTCGCAAATTAGGCCAATTGCGACGGATTAAATATTCCGTCACAAATTGCGATGGAATATATAATTCCGTCGCAATTGCCACTTGTTTTTTGCGACGGACTTTATCTGTCGCAAAATCCGTCGCAAAATGAATTTGCGACGGAAAAACCCACATTTGCGACGGATTTTTTCCGTCGCAAAAACTGACTTTTCTAGTAGTGGTGACTAGTTGCGCCACATCAGGCAAGCAACAGAGTTGTCGCCTCCTCGCCCGTCTTGCTTGATCCAGTTTTTTCGAACCGTTCTTGATTGATTGACTCCGTTTCGGACTTCCACTTCCAGATTCTTGTGCACATGAGATGGTAAACTAGTCACTGTCTTACCATAAATGGAGAAGTTGAAGGTTTGAGGCTTCAGTGATTTTGTCTTTTTTGATATAATATTGTACAAGCCATATTGGGATTGTGAAACACTCTCGATAGACAACAGGGGTTCTTTTCTTTGATATTGCTTGTGATATGTGATCTGTGATGATGGGGCAGGATTGACTGTGATCTGTTGGCTATATCTAGTTGTCTCTGTGCGATTAGTTGATTAATTGAGTTCTTGGTCAAGGCAAGAAATATTACAAAGTTCTCTGTCCGATTTTTATGGTATGCAATTATTCAAGGCCAACTGATATATCTCTTTCAATTTCGTCCAAGCTCGCGAGTGTGTTCATGAATCCACAAATCTAGGATGTGTTTCTGCGATTGTGTGTTTAGAGACTCTTTTGGCTGGATGGGACTCCAAGGATTGTGTCACTATCATGTTATATTCCTGATGGCATTTGAGATATTCTCAAGCAAATACAAGTCTATTTGGAGCATTAAATCAATGATAGGAGATGTATGGTGGCTTCAAAGGTGATTTTGGCTTTTGAGGTTCTTGCTTACTTCCAAGGATGGAACTTTCAGAATCCCAGATTGCACATTCCTCGAACCTTAGAATTTGCAAGGGATTTGCTACCAAGATTCTTTAAGCATAATAATTTCTCCAGTTTCATCAGGCAGATGAACACTTATGGTTTTAGAAAAATTGACCCAGAATGGTGGGAATTTGCTAATGATGATTTTATAAGGGGTCAACCACATCTTTTGAAGAGTATCCATAGGCGAAAACCAGTTCATAGCCATTCTTTACAGAATTAGCTGGAATCATCTTTGTTATTCTGGGAGAACATTGTAAATGATGTTGGTGATACCTTTGTTCAATGTTCTTCAAACTTGGACTTTGATGAGTCTACAAGTTGTTAAGATAGTCCATGTATATCGTGTGTGCAACTAGATATTGAAATTCAGTTGAAGTCATGAGGGTTCTCTTACTGACATGTATGCCAAATGCAATTGCATGAGAGATGCTTAAAAGAGCTAATGGGCAATGCTTGGGTGGCACTCTGATATGAGAGCTAATGATTGTAGAAGCTTACTGATTGAAGCCATTCATGAGAGCTAATGATTCTCGAAGCTTACAGAGATTGAAGCTGTTCAAAAAGGCAATCAGCAAGTGTGGATATGGAGAAGAAATTGTGAATTGAAGAAATTTTTTTGTATTATTTGTTAATTGGAAAACTAGTCAATTTAATTCATCTTATCCCCTTATTTTTGTATTGTTCAAGTTAAGCACTTTGTTAAGTAGTGTTCAACTTGAGGGGGCGAGTTAGAAATATAAGGGATTAGTTGATTAGTTAGTTAGAAAGTTAGGGCCTAGTCTATATATAGAGAATCTTAACTATTGAGATTAGAGTGTTTAGTGTGGAGCTCTCACCATATTAGAGAGAGGTTAACTTGGGTCTCTCTCTCTCTAGAGAGGAAAGTCCCTCCTAGATCCTTAGAGTTAGGGTTTGTTTGAGTTTGAGCATATTGCTCCTCTTATATGAAGAATACATGATTATTTATCTTGATTCTTCTTCCATTATACTTCTTAACACCTATATTTCGACATTTAATAGAAACATTAATATACGTAGAAAAGAAAACTCAATGAAATTGTGTTATCGTGTTTGACAATTTCAGGTTAAGTTTAAGTCTAATCATGGACTTTATTAGCTTAAGATGCACCAATCCAACCTTTATGACAACATAGCCTCCTTTTACCTTCGTTATTGCGGTCGCCAGAAAACTAAGCATTAATTGCAAGCAATTTTTGACGTTTAATTTATAGAGGTATAGATATGTTTGATCTTACTTGAAATGTATGGTTAGAATAGCATGTAATCAAATGTCACATGAATGAATAATTGAAAAAGAAAGACAGTGGCTTTACCAAATGGATTGATTATCATAACGGATTGATTGAACCATATTTTTATATGATTTTTTATGATTAATTTAGGATTTTTAATGCATTTTTTAGGACAATTATTACATAATTAAGCACTAATTTAAGTTAAGAATATTTGTATTGAATTAAGTCAATTATGGGTAAAATGGTCATAAAGTGTTAAATTATCCATACAATTTTTTTTTCGGACTTTTGATACTACCATGTACTTAATTTTACATTGTAGGAACTTTAGAAGAAATTTGGCAAATTTAGAGAATGATGCACAAGGACTAGAATTAATTACTGTGAAGAACCTTAGTTCCCAAAATGTCATAAAGGTCCCAAGCAAAACTGCAGCGTTTTGGTGGGGGAAATTGGGTCAAATTGAAGAGAGGGAAAAGAGAGACCTCTAGCTTCTCTTCGGCGAGAGTTACACAAAGAGAGGAGACACAAGCACGACGGGCAAGAGAGACCGGGAAAAAGAGTTGAGAACTACCATCATCCACCTTCACTTCACTCACCGCCGCTGCTGCCGTCTCACCACAGTCAGTAAATCTTCAAGGGAGGCCACGAATGGAGTAGAGACAGAGAGACGCATTAGAGAGTGAGAACAGAGATCGTTCTGTCCACTCAACATTACCACCGGGGCTTCGTTTCAACCATCGCCGGCCAACTTGGCCACACCTTTCGGAGCTCGGACCTGAGAGGAAGCAGAAGCTCGGAGGACCAGAGAGAGAGCGATTTGGGAGGGAAGCTTAGAGCTCAAATCACCCAACACCATCGGACCTCTCCCTTTCATCACCGTCGTCTCTTCCTTTCCATCACCACTGTCACCTTCCCTCTCACCATTCCTCCTCCGGTCTCACCACACCCATCATCATTGACCACCTCCTTCTTCCTCCTTTCCGGTGACCTAAACCAGAGAGCCAAGAGAGAGAGTTTCAAGCTGAGACCTTCACAGAACCGGAACCAGAGGCTCGACTGACAGAGTGTTTAGCGCCGTGGAGTCGGAGAAATCGAACCAGAGCTCAGAGTTTCCAGATTCCGGCTGGTTGTTGTGGTTTTCAGCGAACTTTTGCACTTTCCACCGAAGAGTTTCCAGACTCCGGCAAGCTTTTCCAAGATTCCGGCGAGTCTGTGATTTCAGATTCTTAAGCTCTTTCCAATCTTCTTGCATGGATTGTTTGATTTTTGTTTTGAACACTATTAAGTTAATGAGTAACTAGATCTCCTAAGTTTTGACGGTGAAGAATGAGTTTATTAGTTTTTCATTAGCTCATTATAGTTTGGTTTGATTTGTGTAGTTGATACATGTTTATGAGATTTAGATGATCGGTTATTTGTCTATCATAAATTGTAATTATTTTTGTGTTGAATTTTGTTGTTGATGTACTTGGATTAAGTTAATTTATATTGAGTGTTGCGATTGTACTCTCATTTAAGAAAAAACAAGTGCTTAAAAATGAATTTCAACACAAATCAAATTAAGTGGTTTTTAACAATTTATCTCTAACTATAATTGTGATTGTATGATTAGTCATTAATTAAATAAATTGGACTCAATGCGATTACTTGAAACTTTTAATTTGACTTTATGAAAAATTATCTCCCAAAATAATTTTGAGAAGTTAGAAATGCCACCAACTTTGCTACTAAGACTCATTTCATCATATAATTCCTTTTTAATTTAAACATTTCTTCATTATTTTTGAAAAAATACCAAAAGAAATTAGAAATATTTTTATTTTGATGAATTTTAATTTAGAGAAAACCAATTCCAAAACTCATTTTCTAACCATTTTTTTAAAACTTAGTTTCAATTATGGAATTCAAAATAAAATGATCCTTAAGAGAGAATGATCTGGAGTTATTTGTACTATATTACTAAGGTTATGTCAAATCACGGATAGAGATTCCCCACAAAATGAAATCTTTAATGTCTTTCATATTTTGGATCTATTACCAACTACTCCCCAACTAATTGATTTGAAATGTTTTATTAAAAAAGTCACATTTTTGGGCAATTAATCATTTCAGAAGTTTATGCGTTGGAGCAGTGGCAGCATGAGGCCCCTAGTAATGACACATCGTTAGGTAAAAAGCAAAAAACATTGACACATTGTGGTAGTTGGAGGTTCTGACCTACTACCCCATTCACATCAAATAGACTCTTTTTTATGTGGGGTCTATATATATATACATACATATATATAGACACACACCCCATTAAAATGAATGGGATTATGAAATTATTTCTTTAGTGAGGCAAATATCACGACCTGAGTTTGCCCACGACACATTTTTCACGCAAATAGTGTTTCTTTGAAGTTGGTGTCATTTCAGTAGTTAAATACTTGATATTTTATAAAAATTGATAATAAAAAAATGCCTTTCAAGGGGGCAAAACACCAGATGAAGTGCTATTTATGAGTTCACGAGGTATGAAATTAAAGCTACATTCAAAAAACAGAAACAAGATTCATTAAAGGAAGCTTTAACTGATTGTCACTGATTTGTTGAGAAGAAAAAATGAGTTTTAGGTGTACACACACATGTTTGACTCACCATACCACAAGCCTTGTGTTAAATGGCTCATTGTGGTGGTTAATTACTGTTTGGAAAGGGAAGTGAGGGTCATTCATAATATGTACTCCTTTTGATTTTTAATATAGAACTTAATTGTGAAGTTATTCTTGATCCTAAATACTATAAGACCATTTCTCATATACACCAATTTTTTCTCAATTTACTTTTATCGATGCTTCTTCAACCATAATCAAGCAAAAAATATGGAAGTAATTAAGGAATATAATTAAAGTATTTTAGAAAAAATATGTCATATTAATTAACTACCTTAATTAACTTCTTTAATGTAATCAAATTAGGTAAATATGTCTTATATTAAGGATCGAAGAGAGTAGTATACCCGCTCATAGAGATCCTAAAAAACAAAGTGCAATCAACTAATTAAGCAGCTAACAAGCCAATTGAAGTTACGTTGCCCATAAAATTGTGTGTGCATGGACCCTAAACATACAAATGCATGTTTTTTTTCACCCCAATATCTGCTTCACAGTCTCTTGCATTAAAAATTAACAGTACACAGTAATAAACGCATATATAGGTTTCATGGTTGAGAGAGAGAGATAGAGAAGGCACATGAATAAAGGTTTAATATAATGGTTGAGGATTCATAACGCACAAATCAATATCAATTTGCAGATTTAGTATATATAGGAAAGAATATACGAGCATTATTGGAGCTTATCTTTGGAACCTTTCGTACGCACTGTAATATTTCAATCAGAAACCTGATAGTCTAGTTCAATGAAATTAAAATAATACATATTCTGATGTGTAGTGATGATACCTAGTCACATCAAGTGAGTTACTCAAATTAGAGCCCCGTGACGTGAGACTTGGCTTCCTGTCTTGTTATAGTAAGAAAGCACTTACATTCATAATTATGAAGAATTATTTTCTAAAAAAAGAATCATGCATGATTGATTAGTGTCTAGTAGCGCCTTGTTTTCTAAATCTTATATTATGGACGTAGTGCCTTAATCCATCACTCAAAATTCTACAATCAGTTCTAGATAAATTAATCAAACTGTTAATACTCCCTCCAATCTTATTTATAAGACACTTGGAGGTATATTTTTCTAAATGACGAGGTTTGTAAAATAATTACCTCTCTTATTATATCATTAGTATTCACTTAATTTCATGAATATTTTTTGATATTTTTTTTCTTGTTTATATTCTTTTGTTTTTTAATGCATTTAAAACTTTCCTTAAAAAAAAAAAAATCGGGGGTAGCCCACCTTCAGTAATTTTCTGAGTTCGCCCCTGCTTGGAGGAATGTTGTGGTCCTCTTTTTACAAAACAGCACATTTATTATTTAGTATTTACTACTACAATTTTTTTGTTCTTATTTTAGGAAAGCATGAAACTCTTTTTAAGAATATATTTAATATTGAGTAAGAAAACTTATTAAACTTGTAGACAGAGTTGATAAATTTTAATATTTTATTTTGTTCAGTATAAAGCAATTTTCTGCAAGCGCAGGCCATGACTTTGAAAAGATACACAATAATAGATCAGATCAGCTTGGATCATAGGCAATAATGGCTTGTGGCTGACAAGATATGGTGTGAAGTCTTTGGTCAATTCCTTAACACATTTTTCTTATAATGGAGGAATGAATTTGATATATGATTACTTTAGATTTTCATATGACTTGTTTCTCACTACTTTCAGCATATCAGGCTAGACCACTTCTATCATGTTATCTTGTAATGCTCTGATCTGGTTAGCTTTTGCTCTTATATTATCCTATAAATCGATCTGGTTTGCTTTTGCTCTTATATTATCCTATAAATCGATTTATTTATGGAGGAAACATCCTTTAATTAATTTTCATGGGAAACCTTTTTTATATGATTTGTCTTACGAAAAGAACCTGGACCAATCGTTGTGTCTCAGTGGATTGGCACAGTAATCGATCTTTAACACTTTCCTATTCCATGGGAAATTACGATGCACTGTCTTCTTTTCCCCCCTATATTTGATTGGACAAAAATAAGAATCTTGGTTCAATGGAATATATAAGGGGATAAATTCCAGTCAAATAGGTTGCTTAATTATTTGGGCTATATATTTTCTGGGATTTTTTCCATTAACTTTGGGGTTGTAAATATTGACCGTTTTAAATAAAGCTTGAAAGTTCTGCTTTATGGACTTTCAGGTGTACTATTTTGGGAAAACTGCCATGAGTTTCAATGGATGAAATACAAGAGAATGGGAATCGCATCAGAATATTTGCTTCAAATCGGAATCGCTCATAAACAAACAATATTTATTTTCATCGCCTTCAAAGAAAAAGGTGAGAGAGAATGCATGGCGAACAATTCATGACAGATCAGTGTGGTCACCTTTCAGCATCTATCATTCGTACCAGCCAAATTACACACACATATCGCTTTAGGAATTTGCTCGGTATTTAATCTCATGATTTTGTTAAGCAAATCAGATTAAAAATCGAATTAAACATTTGTAAATATACAAGAGTCTTAGTTATAAAACATGATTTTTACAACTGATATTCTCAAATTTGTAGTTGTTTAAATTGATGTTTCAAAATATTTTCATCAAAAGCTTTTTTGTACTTGATTGTGATTAAATTAATCTTTTAAAGCATAATCGTAATCCTTTTTTTGGGTATTCATAATCCATTTTTTCAACAGTATCATGCAGATGCTTTTAAATTTTTATTTTGGTATATAGGTCATAGGCCTAACCCTAAGTCGCTACGCCTGCGTTTTAAATAGACATTTTAAAAGCTCAGCTTGAACTTAAACAAAACGCTTGTTACGGATTGAGGTCCAAACTTAGGCTTTAATCTCTATTTCAGCCTCATGATCATAACTTATAACCACCACTAACACTCCTACTAAGAGAAATAGGTCCAAGAGTTTTCGAGTAAAAGTAATCCAAAAGAACTTTTAAACTAATCGAATCATGAAATAAAAGAAGAATTAGCATTGTCAAATTTAAATTATACACGTTAATTCTAAATTTTTCCTTTAAGAATTATCTTATAGAGAAATATTCATATGGTCTTATTTACAAGGCACTTCTAGCATATTTTACAAAGATCAAGAAAAACATTAAACTCCATTAACTCTCCCTTAAAATTTAACAACTTTCCAACTTTACCCCTATTTAATGTATATTACACCCTATGAGAACAAAATCAATACAATTATAAATAAAGAATAAAATTGTACTTTCATATGAAAAAATTCTTTCTCTGCCTTATAATTAGGATACTTTTTTTATATATATTTTTGTCCTATAAATAGTGCAGAGGAGTAATAACTACAAACATCAATATGCATACCAAACATGCAACCAAAAATAACACTTTCAGAATTCCACAAGGGGCCAATAGTACAATATTGCTTTATATATTGGTTGACATGGAAATATTTTACATGTTGCATTTAAATTATTCTTATTATGATATCTTTTTTTTACCATCAATTCTCCTTAATTAATTAATTAGGGCGTCTAACTATTTATTAAATGGTTACTACATGATTAACGATCTTAGTCATAGCGCACAAGTAATCATCAGAAAAAGAAGAAGAAAAGCAAAGAACCAATAGCTTAATGGAGCTATTCCCAAAGCACGACAAGATCAATCAAATAGCTTAATGGTGCTTTATATGATTCCGATCCGAGTATTATATTGGTTCTCATAACGTATCCCAAGATCCACCACAAACATTAATTATCCCAGAAGCCCAATAAGCATGGTTTGAATTCCCACCAAAAGCAAATCAGCATCTAAATATTGTTGTTGCCCGCTGTAAATTATCCCATAAATAACTCTTTTAGTTCTATTTATAAGTGATTTCCAGCATATTTCATATAAATTAAGAAAATATTTAAATTTCATTAACTCTGTATTAAAATTTAACAATCTTCCAACTTTATCTCTATTTAAAACTCCCTCAGTTCTACTGCATATAAAAAAAAAAAAAAAAAAAAACTCCCTCCGTTCTATTTTATAAGAAACAATTGTCACACATGTCCCGTTCCTCTTTAAAAATATTCAAAGATTGTCTTATGTTTACTTGTTACTTTTTGCCCTTATTTAATTACCCTATTTAATATTAATATAATAAATTTTCACAGCCTCAAACACCTAGAGTATCATACCCTTATTCTCTCTGTTAGACAATCCTCTTTATTACTATAATAATTTCCTTATTATCTCTCTTATTCCTTATCTCCTCATAAATAAGGGTATTTTAGTCAAAAAGGATTACAATGTTGACACATTTATTATTTTTAACTGATGATTTAAACCACAAGATTTAGTTAAGTGTTCCTCATAAAAAGAACAAATGGAGTATACATTATAAAAAATGAGAACAAAGTCAATAGAACAATGAATCAAGAGTAAAATTGTACATTCATACGAAAAAAATTTCATGATGCGACATAAAAATAGGACCAAAACAAAATATTTCTTCTCTCTCTGTCCAATAAAAGGACTAGAGAAGTATACAGGAATTCGTAAGAAAAAATGTTGGGAAAGTTACATTAAGGTCCCAACTAAAGAAAAGAATATATGAAAAGTCTTATAACTTGTCAATGACAATTGAAAGTGACACTATTGACAAGCTATGGGAGTTTTTTGCAGTCTAATTTAAGTGCATTTCATAGGAATTTTTCCAGCACTGGAGACACACACAAACTACTATATATATGTGTGTGCATTTTATGCTTCTTGAGGTGATAGTGTGAGTTTGCGCGTGAGAGAGAGAGTAGATTAATAATGGAGGGAAAAAGGTGTGGTATTGGGGGTTTGTGCCGCAAGTTCAAGGCGCACTTCTTGATGATCTTAGTTCAGTTGGGCTATTCCATCGTCACCTTCATCACAGAGGCTTCGTTCGAGCATGGCCTCAATCCTTACGTCTATGTAACCTATCGGAGTATTGCAGCTGGCCTTGCCCTTTTGCCTTTTGCTTTCTTTCTCGAGAGGTACGTACTTACGTACACTTCCAGCTTATACGTACTCATGCAGTGATTATTGATCTTCAATAATATTTTTGACCTCTCCTGTTTATTTAATCTCCTTTCTTACGATTAGGAGCTTTTAGCCTCCATATCCAACTTAATTTCTCAATGTATCTTGCAGAAAAACGAGGCCCAAGTTGACACTGGCTCTCTTCTTTGAAATTTTTGTGCTATCTTTGTTGGGGTAAGGCCTTCAAGTAGTCAAGCATATTAATTATTCTTATATTTCGGCATTCAATTGGAAACGATGTGTGTGTGTGTAAACTTAATGAAATTGTCTTATCTTTCAACAATTTCAGGGTAAGTTCGAGTGCAAATTTGTACTTTGCCAGCCTAAAATACACCAATCCAACCTTTGCGACAATATTATACAACACCCTAGCTTCCATTACCTTCATTATTGCAGTGATACTTCGGTAATACTTAACCTAACCTTCTTGATTCATATGGATTTGAATATATAATGGACATGTAATTACATGCATTTTCATTATTGACTTGTATATATGGATTAAATGTTGCAGAGTTGAGGTTATTAATCTACGCAATCCTCGCAGTATAGCGAAAGTATTAGGGACTGTGGCCTCTTTAGGTGGCGTCATGATTGTGACACTATACAGAGGACCAATAATAAGAAATATCTGGCCTCCTCTAATTCATATTCATAAAAATAATAATAAAAATAATCAAGGGCTGTTTTTATACCATGTAGCAAATCTATCTGGTACATTTTTAGGTTTTTTCTAGAGACAAATCTATGCAATTTTTACTGAGACAACACTGTTCACACACATATATATATGCAGGCATGTAGCTTGAAAAGATACCCTGCACAATTGTCATTGACTACGTGGATGTGCCTTATTGGAGGAGCCCAATCAGCTGTTTTTACGGTGTTAATGGAACATAACAAATCAGCGTGGACTGTTGGTTTCAACATTGACTTGTGGGCCATATTATATAGTGTAAGTATTTAGACAAAGTGATCGAGTAAGCAGTATTAATATACACAACAGTACAGAGCCTAAGGGCCTGTTTAATTATGTTTTTCTGTTTTTCAGTTTCTAAAACAATTTTATAAAATTGTTTTTAAAAACAAGTTTTGAAATATGTTTGGATTGTTGTTTTAAATATTTGTTTATGAAGTGACGTAGTGGTGGCTGTGGCTGAAGGCGATGTGGCAGTGATCATCGTCGATAGTGTGGTGTTGTTTGCCAATAGGTGATGGCTTCAAAAAATAAAAAATAGGGAAAAAAATAAGAAAGCATCTAAAAACTATTTTTGATTTTTAGTTTTTAAGAACAACTTTTTCAAAATAATTTTCCAAACAAAGTTTTTAGGTTTTTTTAGTTTTAAAAAACACAATTTGACAAGCCCTAAAGTTCTAGTGTTTAGATAGTTAATATTATTTAATTTCTGAACTTATTAATACGACAGGGAGTTGTGTCCACGGGGTTGCTTACTTTTGTTCAACTGTGGTGCACAGAAGAAAAAGGCCCAGTTTTTGTCACTATGTTCAGCCCCCTCCTTACAGTTTTAGTGGTTCTTCTTTCCTACTTCGTCGTCGGTGATCAACTTTATCTCGGCTGGTATTTTTCCAATATAACCCTTTTCTTCATCTTTCCTTTTTTGTTTTAAAGTATCAACATGTATAGAATAATTACGTAATTTACCATGAGCATGAATATTTCTGTATCTGCTCTAATAAAAAAAACAATAGACCCTACCGAAGGATTTCATAATGTGATGATTCAAACTAATGCTTTTTCATTAATTTTGACCACAAAGAAAACATACATGCTCGGATGATGTTCACAGATTTTCTGCCACCCAAATCTTCTCATTTAAGCACACAAAAGCTTGCGCCTATCTAAAGGCAAGGACAAATAATTCAAATTATTAAACAAGAAGGAAAACTTAACTAGCGATGTTCGTGCATGTGTGTGTGTCAGATTATTTTTCAATTTTTGTGAAGTTTAATGAGTGTGGTATATATGTTTAATTCAGTATTGTAGGGGCAATCTTAGTGATGATTGGTCTGTATTCGCTGAGTTGGGGTAAAGAAGAAGAGCAGGATGGTGATATCAACAGTACAAAAGAGAAATTCAAGGGCAATTCTGATAATACCCAAAAACTGGACAAAGCCGGAACTGATGAATTGCCTTTAGATCTTTAAAGAGTCAGAGAACCAGAAAATTAAACTAAGCATTCCGAGGGAAGTTTGGTGTTTACATATATATATATATATATATATATAAAAGTTTGATGTTACCTGAAATGGTTTCTTGTGGTAAAAGAATTATTGGTCAAACTACACTAAGAATGATCAAAAATAATATGAAAGGGCTGAGAATTAAGCGTGCCAGTTTGTTCGGATGACAGTGGCTAAATAAAGTTCCTCTTCAAAAGTCAGAAGAAGATTCATCAAATAAGGAAGCTTTCAAACTGATTGTCGCTGATTTGTTCAGAAGAAAGCATTATATCACTACTTTTACATATATTTTGTTGACCAAGATGTTGAATTTATGCCCATGTACAGGAATTTAACCACTTGTGATGAAATTGATACTCCCTTTTGTCCTTAATATAAAAAGATGACCATAAAAATGCATTAAGAAAAACTAAATGCGTAAGGTAAGGGAAAAAACTTTATATGAAAAGGAAAAAGGAACGGGATAAAAAAGGGAAAACAATGCATTTTAAATTTTTTTTAGATTACATTATGGTAGTGAAAAATTTAATTGGAGAAAATTGAACATTTGAGAATGATTGAAATGTTCAATTCACTTACTGACGGAGGAAAATTTTAGAGTATATCAACCTATATCATTTGATTAACTAGCTAGCAATTGCAAATACAAAAGTTCACATATTTTTTAATAACAGAGATACTTTCTCAAAATATATCGTATTTCAAAACATACACTGTCAGAATTCCACTGCAATAATGCTTTATATTTACTTTATTCGAATGGTAGCTAGCTTTCACATGTAAAGAGAACTTTAATATCTTTTCCATTGGGAAGAAATCTTTTTTAATTCTTCTTATGATATCTTTCCTTTTTTGCTACCAATTATCCTTAATTAATTATTAGGGCGTCTAAGTAGTATATTAAGTGGTTACTCCTTGATTTAATGATCTTAGTATTAGCGCACAAGCAATCATCAAAAGAAGAAGAAATACAAAGAACCAATAGCTTTAGAAGAGGCACGAGAATTCAATGAGCCAAGGCCAGCATGCATGTGGGACAGACAAGTTAATTTTCCCAAATCTCATCAACAATTTTCAGCCATATATGCATGTGGGTTTAAACTTACTATGTATACTCATTTTTATGCTTATTGAGATCTGGCCTGTGACAAGGTGATAGTGTGAGAAAGAGGAGTCTGATCTTAATATCACAGAGATAAACATTTGAGCAAAAAGCGTGTGGTATCATTGAACCATATTTTATAGTCTTTTTCATAATTAATTTAGGATTTTAAATGCATTTCTTATAACATTATTGCATGATTAAACACTAATTTGAGTTAGAGACATTTGTATTGAATTAAATATAATTAGGGGTAAAATGCTTATAATTTGTTAATTATTCATGCAAATGATTTTTTGGACTTTTGATGCTACCATGTACTTAATTTTGCATTGTAAGTGTTTTGGAAGAAAATTTGAGATTTGGAGGGTCAAAATTAATATTTTGAGGACTGAGGAAAATTATAGAAAAGGTCTTAGAATTTCTGGAAATTGCAAATTAATGAAGAAAAGTGACCAGAAAAATTACATAAAATTGCCCATATATTTTGAAAATTTCATTAATACCCCACAAATGTTTCAAAAAAATTCAATGTAGTCCCTCCTTAAGAACTTTTGAAGTTTGCAATAAGTCCCGGGTCAAAACGCAAATTTTGACCTTCACTGTGGAGGGCTTAGATGGAAGAAAGGAGGACCAGAGACTCCGACGAAAGAGAAGGGGGAGCTATCGCATCGGGAGAGAGGGGGCTCTGATCCTCATCACCTTGATCGACCTTCCCTCTCTGATGATCATCCACCTTCACTTCACTCACCTTCGAACACCACCACCACCGTTGTCTCACCACCGCCAGTGAGTCTTCAAGGAGAGGAGAATTTTGAGCGCCGCGGACAGAGAGAGAGCATTGATCGAACCTGCGACCTTCATCTTCTCACTAACACCACACCTCACCTTCACTACCTCCAACCAAACTAAAAGCTCGACCCGAAGCGCGGCATTTCCGGTTTCCTCCTCCCTCCGTTCAACACTGTCACTTTCAATTTCGGAGACGAGAGTTTCACAGTAGACGGAGGGGCCGAGACCTTCTTCCTTCCTTCGGATCTCCACCTTCGCCGGTGTTGATAGACACCAGAGAGGAGAAGACTAGAAGCTCATATCGCCGGTGACTTCCAGTTCTGATTTTTTCGGCGACTTCTTCGTTCTTCTGAGCTTCTCCGCCGACCTTAAAGACCTTGGAATCTTTCCAGAGTATGGTTTCGTCCTTCCTTTGATCTTTCCAGCTAGCTCCTACAATTTCCGATGGAGTTTTCTAGTTTCCGGCAGACTCTTTGAATTTCCCGGCAGTTTCTCAGATTCTGGCGAGCTCTTCTTTTCCTCCTTCCAGATTTGGTCATTCACTCATTCTCATGGATTTTCAATGTTTTGATCAAGTTGTTGTGATTGTTGCAATTATTAGTGGCTAATTTGCTTGAGAAAGTGGCGTTTCAATGTGCACAAAGGGGAGTTCATTATTTTCCATTAGCTCATTTCATGTATCATGTTGTGTTTGGATTAATTTTGTATTGGTATATATTTTATTTTAGATTTAGATGAGTGAGTATTTTACTATTTTTTTATGATGGGTTGCTCTTGTTTTGAATTTCGTATTGGCGCACTTGGATTTTTTTTGAACTTGTTTTTTTTTTGAATTAATGAAGTTATGCATTCTATGTTATTACTAGTGTCTGTGATGAATTTATTTTAATTTGAGTGTTGCGATTTTGCTCTCATTTAAGAGAAAGCAGGTGCATTAAGATGATTTTCAAACACAGATAAGATTATTTTTAACAATTTATCTAAAAGATGACTATGAATGCTATTGTAGGATTAATCATTAATTAAGTAGATTGAACCTAATGCAATTTCCTAGGGTTTTTAATTTGACTTGATGCAAAATTAACTCTCAAAATATTCACTACAAGAAAATTCGATTTTTGCTACGGAAAAAATCCGTAGCAAAAAAGGTCTTTTCCGTAGCAAAATCAAAAATCCGTAGCAAAAAAGGGCGCCGCAATTGCGACGGAATTGGAGAAATCCGTCACAATTTGCGACGGATACCAATTCCGTCGCAAATTTGCGACGGAAATGCCTGTCCATCGCAATTTGCGACGGATTTGGTATCCGTCGCAAATTTTGAAATTTGGTATCCGTCGCAAATTTCAATTTTTTTAAAAAAATAATTAAAAAATTTAATTTTTTTAAACAATATTTTTTAAAAAAAAATTACATAAAAATAATAGACAAAAAAGATGTATACCAAAAAAATATATAATAACAATCATAAAGAGTTTACATATTGACAAAAATATAAATAATAATGTTGCGAACAATAAGTACTAAAAAAAAAGTCTAAAACATATCAGCAGTATGGTCACCCTTGACCTTCACTAGGGATTGAAGTAGAATCTGCATATGCTTCATAATCTCCCGTGTTTGATGCACCAAGTATGGTCATTCCGTCGTAAAACTCGATTCCTAAAAAAAAAAATTACATAAAAAATTATGAAATAAAAAAGAAATGTACAAAATCCTTTGAGTTTTTTATTTTTATTATTCATATGTCTTCCGGATTTTATACATATATGTAGATACTCTACCGATTTGTTTAGGTCAATCCTAACATCTAGGAATTATAAAAGGCCGATCCTAACATCTAGGAATTATAAAACAGAAAAGTAATTACAAAATTCAAATTCTATAATCTATTGATCGATTTAGGCCGATCCTAATATCTAGGATTATAAAAGGCAAATTCTAAAATCTAGGAATTGTAAAAGGCAGATCCTAATAACTAAGAATTATAAAAGGAAGATCCTAATATCTAGGCATTATAAAACAAAAAAACAATTACAAAATTCCAATTCCATAATCCGATTAGATCATAAAATATCTCTAACTACCAAGATTATATATTATACGAAATTTAACATATAACAAGAAAAAAAGGTTCGACAATGTACAAATCGAACAAAATCTGCTGCATATAATAAAAAATAGTTATTATAATTTCCTCTCTTCTAATAATAAATTAAGTTTGTACAATTTCTAATAATAATAATAATAATGTCTTAAATTCTACAATATGGCTTCCCTAGTTCACATCTATAATTTTATATAATTTAATTATGGCCAAACCTAACCAAGCAACAGGAACTTTTTGTGGCAATGGAATTTTAATTCACATGCCTTCTACATCAATGAAACTAGTTACCTTACCTTTGACAAATTTCAACTACATACTATGCTATGTATATTTCTTTTACAAACACTTTCTATATTATTGGTGAATTAAATTTAACCAAAAAAAGAAGAAACAAAATCAATATTCATCTATCACAGAAAACCTTGCATCAAACCGATAAAAAGAGAGAGGAAGAAACGAAGGAACCACACACCACACGAATTCTTTTATATTGTAGAAAGAGGAATACATGAACATCTTCAATTGTACGGTGAGTGATGAATGCTTACCAACAATCACTTCGAGATAAACAAATAGATAACGGGAGAGGGAGAGAGGGAGAGGGACGTTACGGAGGAAAACAAGTGAGGAATCAAAGGAGAGGACGGAGGACGTTGGAGGAGGCGGAGGGCCGACGGAGACGAGCGGGGACGGGGAGGGCGAAGGTGATGAGGAAGACCGACGAAATGAGTAAGAGGTGGAGAGGAGATCGAAAATGCGGACGGCGAAATGATTTTAGAAGGAATTAAAGCCCGATTTTGCGACGGAACTCATTTCCGTCGCAAAAAAATTTGCTTTTTGAGACGGAAACGAAGTTCCATCGCAAAAAAGGGGGAATCCAGCTGCCAAAAGGCCGCCAGTTTGCGACGGAACTTCGTTTCCGTCGCAAAAAACAAATTTTTTTGCGACGGAAATGAGTTCTGTCGCAAAAAAAAATTGCTTTTTGCGACGGAACTGAAGTTCCGTCGCAAAATCGGGGAACCCGATGGCCAGGTTTGCGACGGAACTCAATTTCCGTCGCAAAAGGCAAATTTTTTTGCGACGGATATAATTTTCCGTCGCAAAACACCTGTATTTGCAACGGATTATCATTTCCGTCGCAAATAGGTGAAAATTTGTGACGGATTTTTTTCCGTCGCAAATTCCGTCGCTATTTGTGTATTTTCTAGTAGTGATTTTAAGCTAGTAAAGTCACCCTTGCTACCGACACATTTTATCATACCATCCTTTTTAATCCAAAACATTTCTTCATTGTTTTCCAAAAATGCGAAAAAAATAGAAATATCTTTATTTTTATGAATTTTAATTTAAAGAAAACCAATTTCAAAATCCTACGTCTAACCATATTTTTAGCATTTAGTCTAACATAGGGAAATCAAAATAAAATACTCTTTAATAAGAGAACGATCTTAAGTTGTTTACACTATATTACATTTAAGAGTAAATATCCTTTTGGGTCCCTGGAAAAAAACACGGACCCCATTTTGGTCCCTTACACAAAGAAATGCCCTTTTAGTACCTGAAAAGGATGAATAAGGGTCGATTGGTGAACATTTTGGTCCCTCGCAAATTTCCAAAAAGCCCTTTTTAGTCCTTAAAAAAGTCCCATTTTAGTCCCTAGAGACTAAAATGGGGTCCGTGTTTTTTGTCGGGGACCCAAAAGGGTATTTACTCTACATTTAATTTGTAATTTGAATCCGATACAACTAAGGGCCCGTTTGCTTCACAGAACTCGACTGAGGGAAAGGGAACTTAACACAATTCTCTGGCTGAAAACGCGTTTGTTTGCCGAGTTCCTGGGAAGTGCCATTCCTGCCATCACCGAAGCTCCCACAAACGAGGGAAAGCGGGCTCACTCAAAAAATGGCGGGATTTTGAAAATTGTCCTGGGAGAGTGAATTTGGAGGACTAAAAAGCCCCTGTGAAATCATAAAGCAGAATCGAGCCTGGAGCTAGAAGAAGGAGTAGACGAAGGTTGAGACGACATCGTGCGAAGGAGTAGGCAAGCAAGATCGAATCGAGGTAAGTGAATGCCTTTTTTTTGTTCTTTGTGCACTTTGTGTGTGTTAAAAAAAAATTCAGAAGAATTGCTTCTTGTTTTTCTTCTTCATCATCTTGTTCTTTTTCTTGAACTTCAATTGAAGGATTGCTTCTTCTTTTTCTTCATCTGGTTTTTCTGTTGTCCATGAATGGTTGGCAAATTTTTTGTTTTTCCATGATTATTTGAACTCTTAAATGACTTTGGTCTTGCCTGCAATTATTTTCACGTTTGCTCTGCTGATATGTCCTTCTGTCAGATAATGTGTTCGAACGTGTGTACTCGTAAAGTTTGTAAATTTGAACTTTACGCTTACATTCGAACTTTACGCTTATGTTCGAACTTCTTCATTTTGCTCTGTAACATCAGTAGCATTGGTTTTTATGCTGAAGTTTGCTTTTACGCAACTCTGTTTTTTCCTACCAACTCCACTTCACAATTTCAGGGTTTTAGCACTAAGTAATGTCAATTTTTGATTTTTCCCGTCAAAGCAGCAACTGGGTTCATTGTTCACTTATCCCTATTCCTCTTGCAATATTCATGTCCGCACCAGATTGCTTCATTTCGTGTTGTCCCCCTCTATTTCCTTCCATGTCCAGCGTCCTTCTCACCTCCGGTAGTTGTTATGTTTGTCACGGTTGCAAATCCCTTTGATATTTGGTTACAATTTTCTTTCTCCACCAAGACACGATTTGGTTTAACTCTCTGTCCAATTCGCAAAACAAAAAAAAAAAAAAAATCTGTTTTTTTTTTTGTGGGAGGGCATTATGGGAATTTTACCTAAGGTTCTCACTTAACCAACACCCAATTCTTCTTACCAAACAATTTATCTTCCCTCAACTTACTTATATTCCCATATGTACCAAACAGTTCAACTTTTTAAGTTCCCTCTCAATCTTCACTTCCATTCTTTTCCCTACTTTAAGTTCCTTTCCCTCCTTAAATATTCTCTGAACCAAACGGGCCCTAAGGTTATGTCAAATCAGCCCCATGCGTATCTCTTCTGCAAGTTCAAGGCACACTTGTTGATTTCGGCTATTCCATCTCGTATTGTATCGTACAGGCTTCCTTCGAGCATTGTAGCTGGCCTTTCGCTTTTGCCTTCTGCTTACTTTCTTGAGAGGTGCGTACGACTCATGTGCGCAGTGATTCATCTTCAATAATATTTTTGACCTCTCCTGTTTTTTCTTTAATCTCCTTTCTCATGATCAGGAGCTTTTAGGCTCCATATCCAATTGATTTTTTTCTCTTGCAGAAAAATGAGGCCCAAGTTGACACTGGCTCCCTTCTTGGAAATTTTTGTGCTTTGTTTGCTGGGGTAATGCCTTAAACACAAGCATATCAATTATTATTATATTTCTACATTCAATGGAACAATTTACACATCTAGAATCTTAATGAAGTTGTCTTATCTTTCAAGAATGTCAGGGTAAGTTTGACTTCAAATATTTACTTTGCAAGCCTAGAATACACCAATTAATCCAATCTTCGCGACTATATTATTCAACATCGTTGCTTCCATGACCTTCATTATTTTATTGCAGTGGGACTTAGGTAATTCTCAACCTTCTTGATTCACATAAGTTTGAATATATTGATCGTGTTTCTCCAAATTGATATATAAACTAATGACACTATATATATATATATATATATATATATATATTATTCTTAAATAATTTATTTAACTTTAATTTAATTTCTTTAAAAAAGTCAATTGAATCTTATATTAAGGAGGATTAGAGGTAGTGCAATGGACATGCAATTGCTTGCATTTTCATTCATCACTATTGTATGGATTAATTGCAGGGTTGAGGTTATTAATCTACGCAATCCTCGCAGTATAGCAAAAGTAATTGGGACTCTGGTCTCTTTAGGAGGGATAATAATAGTCATACTATACAGGGGGCCTATAATAAAAAATGTATGGCCTCGTAATAAAAATAATCAAATCCATGAGGAGTGGTTAAAGGGGTCACTCTTTACAATTGCAAGCTGTGCAGCATGGGCCATCTGGTACATTATGCAGGTTTTCCAGTTTCCCATCGCTACTCAATTCAACTGTAAAACACAGAATTTCCAGACACTTGTGCTTTCCTAGTTTTATACCACCAAACCTATCTACAATTTTTGTCATTGACGATGTGGATGT
Organism: Acacia melanoxylon; assembly: GCA_019022615.1. Lineage (NCBI taxonomy): Eukaryota > Viridiplantae > Streptophyta > Magnoliopsida > Fabales > Fabaceae > Acacia > Acacia melanoxylon. Next base: position 12,246,923 of record JAFJYJ010000011.1, read on the forward strand.
GCCTTGTTGGGGGAGCCCAATCAGCAGTATTCAGTGATAGTAGAACACAACAAATCGGCATGGACTATAGGGTTCAATACTGATTTGTGGTCCATATTATATAGTGTAAGTATATACATAGACAGAGAGATCGAGAAAGCAGCATTAATATACACAAGAGTACAAAATCTAAAGTTCTAGTGTTTGAAAGTTTATATTATTTCTTACTTTAATGATATGGCAGGGAGTTGTGGCCTTGGGTTTGCTTACTTTCGTTCAACTGTGGAGGACAGAAGAAAATGCCCAGTTTTTGTCACTATGTTCAACCCCCTTCTTACGGTTTTAGTGGCCGTTCTTTCCTACTTCGTAGTCGGCGATCAACTTTATCTGGGCTGGTATTTATTCATCTTTCCATTTTTTTTAAAAAAATATATATCAACATTTATAGAATAATTGCGTAATTTACCATGCTCGGATTTAATTGTCTATGGATTTGCACTTATTCCTTTTCATTAAGATGACGAAGAAAACATACACATGCACGGATGATCACAGATTTTCTGCCATCCAAATCTTCTCATTTAAGCAGATAAAAGCAAGCACGCCTAAAAGTTTTCAACTCATTCCACAGTAAGGTACAAGTATTGGAGATGAACGGTCAAATTTTTAACTCATTCTTTAAAATCTTGTAGAATTTTCTCAGTAAGTTTACAGTTCCGAACAAAGTTTTATTAAACAGTAAGGGAAACTTAACTAGTGATGTCCGTGTGAGTGTCAGATTATTGTTCTATTCTTGTGAAGTTTAATGAGTGTGGTATATATGTTTAATTCATCAGTATCGTAGGGGCAATCTTAGTGGTGATTGGTCTGTATTTGCTGATTTGGGGTAAAGAAGAAGAGCAAGAGGATGATACCAACAGAACAAAAGAGCAATTCAAGTTCAGTTCTGATGAATTGACTTTAAAGAGTCAGAGAACCAGAAAATCAAAGCAAGCATTCCGAGGAAAGTTTGATGTTTATATGTATGTATGTATACACTTATAAAGTTTGATCTTATCAGAAATGGCTTCTTTTGCTTAAAGGCATGATTGTTGGGATGACGGGGCCTTTTTCATCATACATGACGGTTGTGCTAAATAAAGTATCTCTTCAACCATATTCAAATCCTCTAAGTAGCATTTTTGGAGTGACCGATAAAAGAGTTCCTAATCTTGTTCAAGGACAAAAGTTGTTATCACGGCCTGTGCCGTTCTGTGGGAAAGGGGACAAAGAGGTTCACATCGGTTCAACGGAGCAAAGTCCATTGCATTTACTCATCAGTAGTCTCCCTCTCACAAATTAAACAAGGGCCTGCAAACTTTGACACGCATCAAAAGAAGAAAAATCAAGTACGAGAATAAACTCTAGCAGGAAAAAGAAAAAGATCAGATGTTATTATGCCTCAGATTTTCTCTCGTTGTCCATCAAAATCTAACTTAGTGAACAGAACCTTGGATCCTTCAAAGTTTACATGTGTAACTCAAATGAAATTATCAGAAACAAAAATGACTAGGAATCATGAAGAATGGGTAATCAATGTATTGTAATTTGGATTTTGGAATGTATATCTGTAGCAATTAATTTCCTTCATACAATATTATAGCCTGCTTCAGCGCAACATTTAGCTGAAGTGAATAGACCAAAAAACTACTTCTCAAACTATTTACATGCAAACAAGACACCCCCTCCTCCTTCATAACATTGTTGAAGGGGCACTATAAGAGTCACCAGTCACTAAGCAGCTGGAGGCCTGAGTTCATGATCCTGCGATGTATCTCGAGCAGACACAGGCAGATACTGCCACGTGGGGTAATAACCATAGCTTGGGAAAACAGCCATTTTGTTAACACCAGCTTGATATGCAGCTGCATGAGGGGGCATAAATCCTGCAGGTGAAACTGGCAGTGCTTTTAATTGCGTCTCAATCCTTTCCTTATCTGCTTTCAGAACAAGTTTCTCTTCACGAAGTTCATGCTTCTCTGCCTGTCAGGGAGGACAAGAGTAATCAATCTGGAGTCTAGACTTTGAAAGCTACAAAATATTGAGCAATACAGCACCAAACACAAATGACTGGACTATTTCTTAACACACTGCTCAGATTCCTCTTAGTCTTACTCATCAGAAAAAACTATTAAACATTATTTCAAAGATGACGCTTCAGGCAGCGTTACAATGAAGGAAAAAAAAATGATTCCTCTCAAAGTACATTCATTAAGAGTTTAGATGGAAAAAGGTAAACAAAATGTAAATTCAACCATATTTAATACATAAAGTTAAGAATTCTTTTTAAAAAAAGAATGGGAACTCTAGTCTCAATAAAAATAGTAACTATTAATGCTTCAAACATCGCTAACCTTCAATGTTTTTATTTCCTCCAACAACTTCTCATTTGTTTCTTTGAGTTCCTGAGCTTCATTTTTTAGTTGATTCAAGATTCTGATGGTATCATCAAGTATAGCTGACTTGTCAGTCCTCACAGGTCTCCCAGGCTCCAAAACAGAGCTCAAGTCACAAAATCTGCAAAGCAAAACAACATGTATTAACATGGAATGACAGATGCCTGATATAATTCTTGTGCTATGTATCTGTTATGCAAAAGTTGCAAAGCAACGTATAGCCCAATAAAAGCTAAAAAGGTAGCTCGTGAGAGATCTTTAATTCAACATTTGAAAGTTGAAAAAATGCGTGCCTGTCATTCAGTTTCTCCCTCCGCATTTTTTCACGACAAGCTTTTGTCCCTGGGTTGCCAGATAAATTGGGGCGTCTTCTACAAACCATTGTTCAGAAATTAATCACAAAAACCAAATAAAATAACATTTCAAAAGATAGCATCAACACTCATAAATTTAAAAAAAATAAAAGGGTGATAAACCAATTCATCTATTCAATGAAAACTGCATCCCGACAAGGTCAGAAATTGCAAAATCAAAGGTCGCAGTCATTTTAGACTTTTCTCCTTGACAAACTAAATTAGAGACATTAAAAGACAGATGATACCGAAACAAAATCATATTTTGAAGTTTGAACCCCCTTTTCTAGAGCAATAGTTCTACATTGCGTTCAAGAAATTATCGTCACAATTCAAATTACATCTTAGCAGCAGACTCAGCAATATATATCCTTTAGACAAGTACGCAATTAATACCACAATTGTTCCCTGAAATCACCATTCAGCATTCTCATCATGTAAAACACCCATAGAAATGATTAATTCATTCCATTAACTATAAACAGACGTAAAACTCAGAAGTTTACAAGAAAGGTTAGCAATGAAAGAAATAAATTGATCACTTAAACTGAACTAGGCTTTCCTCTTCCTGTAAAATTAATTTAATCTTCTTTACACAAGAATGAAATTTTAACAAAATCCAAATAACAACAAAGTCAAAATAGTAAAATTTTGCAGCAAAAGTTGTAACAGAAATATACCTCTTCCCGGAGTTCTCTTGAGGAACAACAGCACCACCTGAAAGGTCAGCTCCCGAGCTCACGCTGACAAACGAAAATAGAGAGAGTAGTGTCAGACATTCATGCCATCCTCAAACCAAAGAAAGAAGGACGTTCAAAATAACACAGAATCAACTTGTCCTTCCACAAACAATCAAAGTGAATTAGTGATTAATCAATAAAATAAAACGGGGAATAAGGGGGAGAAAAGATCCCGCAGGATGTTTCAACGAGTAAGAAGACAAAGCTTATAAATTCAGGCCTCTTAATATTGAATCATCATAACGCACAGCTTGCGAGAGATTTAGAAGGAATAGAATTTCAGACATAGTGCCGTATGAATCTAAAGAGAATAAAATTGAATAAATCTGAAAGCCAAGAGGAAAAACAGAAAATAAAATTGAAGAACCTCTGATTGGACCAAAGAAAATCGGTGGGCGCCGGCGGTGTATCGTCGATCAAGCTGAAATCGAGAAAATCCCAGCAACTCCCACCTTCAAGCGAATCCATTGGCGATTCGAGTTCACAGAAATCGCGCCGTTGTTTGGAGAATCACTTCCCTGCAATGATAGACAAAAAATGATGATAAAAGCAAATTCCTTTCATATAAAACACTGCGTGTTGCATTAATAGTTAATTAAATTAATTATTACCTTCCTCATTCTCTTTGTTTTGCCTTTCTTCTAAATAAAATTGAAGCCGCCGATAGGAATAGGCGTATTTAAGTTGTTGCCAAAACGGAGAGGGAACGAAATTGGCATACGACTTCACCAATAAAAAAAAAATCGGCATAAATATGAATAAAAAATGGAAATGGTATTTAAATTGACGAATTTAATAACATTTAGGATTAAAACAGCTATTTACAATGGAAAAGTATTTCTCCAGTCATTAGAGATAGAGTTATCTTCAGTGACCCAAAACTACGTCGTTTTGAATTAATGAATGATATGTTAGTAATTTTAGGTGAATTAATGAAGGGTATTTAGGTAAAATTTATATGATTAAAAAATAAATAAAATTACAGAAACACCCTTCATTAATCCAAAACGATGTAATTTTGGGGTCACTGGAGATAACCGAAGAAATCTTTTACCCATTTACAATTCACATGTTCTTATTTCATATTGCCAATTTTTTTTTCATATTTTTATTTGATTAAGGTTCACCAGATTTAAACTTGTGCTTTTCTTATTGTCAACTAGTACAGGTCCTTGCATCTGTGTAATATAAAAATATTTTGGAACTTAAAAAAATAATAGTTATATATTGTTTAGATCCTAATTAAAATTAAAGGTAAAAAAAATATCCTAATTAAAATTAGCTGGCTGGAAATATTTTGAAAGAATAATTTGTCAAAATAATTTTGATTTTGCTCAACATCATTTATTTAAACAAAGAAAAGTCATTAACCCAATCTACAAATTCTTTCATTAATTTTCAGCTCATAAAAGTATTCAATTAATAGATTTTATTATTATTGTTTTGAAGTTTTCCCCCATCACATAGCCATAAACCATTTGCTTGAAAATGAAGTACAGTACCTTCCTTTCTGTTCCACTTTTGTACTAATGATTGTGAATGGCTTGTTAATGAGTGCACGTTTCATTGTAATGGCCAATCATTTTATTCAATTTATTAGTTTAGTTTTACAATTTGTAAAAGTATAAATTATTTTGTATAATCAAGGTCAAAAAATTAATTTGTATAGTTAAATTAAACTTTAATCTAAATAATTTGCAATTGCAAAGCGTAGTGAAGAAAAACTAACCTCTATGTTCTTAATTTGTTCAATGATTCATATTTGATAAGTGAATAAATCTCATATCAAAGGATTGAAAATAAAGAGAGAATATAGTGAGCATACATATACTTTTTTGGGAAAATCATTTTAGGGGCCTTTTTAACAAACAAAAAAACGAAAAAAGGCCCCCAAGATTCTGAAATCCCAGAAAAGGCCTAGGGTCTTTTCTGGGATTTTCAGAATCTTACGTGAGTTGTTAATGAGGTTGATATAGTTGTTAACGAGGTACTAATATAGTTGTTAATGAGACTGATTTAGTTGTTAGAAAATTGTTGTTAATGAGGCTGATTTAGTTGTTAGAAAATTGTTGTTAAGGGGGCTGATTTAGTTGTTAATGATCTACTCGTTAACAACTATATTAGCCCCGCCCGTTAACAACTCACGCAAGATTTTAAAAATCCCAGAAAAGGGGATTGTCAAATTCTGATGGTCTTTTTTGGGGGTTTTTTTCTCTAAAAAGGGTCCTGAAAATGATTTTCCCTATTTTTTCAATATTATATTGCAACAAATGATTAACACATATAACTATCTTTAAAAGATGTTATCTGTTTAATTTGTTCATGTTACAACTTAGGAAGTTGTTGGTAAATATCGACTGAGTCTTACGACATTTAGTATTAATAAAAACAGAATAAAACTTTAACAAAATTATTTTAAAAAACATAATTTTACCTTGGCCTAGAATACTTTATTATGTTAAAAAAAAAATTAGTAATTATAAATTCTTTTGAAGACGACTTCAGAAAATTTAAAACAGTTTTCTTCAAAATCAATTGCTTAAAAAATATTTTTTATTTTTCATATATCGTCCAAGGAACAATCATGGTGTAAATCCACACTCTAGTATTAAAAAAGTGTTATTGTATTGTGGGTAAAGTGTAAACAGCAAATTAGATTCAAACTGACACCATCTTATGTTGTGACTAAAAATAACAGGGAAAAGTACATCTTTAGAATTTAGAAACGACGACTATTAGCTTCAGGTGAAAAGCATTGACCTCAATTAAAATGCTGCTCTATTTGAATTCCAGGAGCCCAATCGAAAGAGATCAAAGTCAGCTAAGATCATACAACTGCCTATAATAATTATTACTTTTCAGTATTACAAGTAGAATACTTCCAACAATAAAGGCCATGATGCTACGAGATACTATATGTTATACAAATTATTACAAAATTTATGGCACTATCTTTTCCAAAACGAAAGAACAAATGAATTCAGATTGAAGAAGCGCTGCAATAGGACTTACCCAATCAACCATGGATACTGTAAACCTTAGAACAAAAGTATGTAACCAAAAGCAAATTAAGAGCTCATTTGTAATGCTGAGAAACCTCCCAAACTAGCTTGTCCATGAACTGGCATTTCTTGTCAAATCCCCAGCCTGGGTTGCTCTGTAATTTTCCAAATCAAACAAACATAAGCACACAGTTTAATTGAAAAACCTATGTTTATCCAAACCCAAAAAAGGAAGCAGCAATAGCCACAAATTTATCACTTGGCAGGATAAAATTGCTTCAGTCCATTTATTAATTAAATAGTTCACCTTGGAACAACCACTGTTAGGGATTTGTTGGATTTCACATGAATAACACAGTAAATTATTACCTTATCCTATCAGAAGAAAAATAAGTAGATCCAATTCAAGGGTTAATTTTCTTAGGATTATCATTACCAATGCCCACTATTTAATTCAGAATCAACATCGACCTAACATGAATATCAACTTTCAAGAATATGAAATGTACTATGAATATATATTACATTAACCTGCCACTCTAATATTCAAGTGTTTATTACCCATCATTCATTGGCTATCAGCAGAGATAATCCTCAGTAAGTCATATAATGTTTCTCTACTAGAATTGCATTTCTAGCCCATGTAAATTCAAAAACATACAGTACCCATTGAGATGGTCAGCATGTTCTCCAATCTCATGGTATCCCCCAACCCCACCAGAAGAAGAATGAAAGAAAGAAGGGGGAGGAATATTTTCCTACATTGCTCAATCACAGAACAGGCAAATTTTGGCAGAGACAAATGGAAAGGCCAACTTAGAAGAGAAGCAACTTCCCAAGTAAAGACATTTCATGCCAAAGAAATTAGTAGCATGGCATTTAAGCATTTAATAATCCAAACCTGAAGAGAAAGAACAGCACGATCAGCAAATCGCTTCACAGAAGATGGCGCATTTTGAGGAAGAGTCTTAGCTACTCTTTCTAATTCTTCTTGTTGCACCTTAGCAGTTACCCTATCTGGTCCACTGTAGTGATCAACAATCTTCTTCAATAATGGAACCTTCGCCATTGTCTCTTCCATTATTTCCTAGAAAATTTTTATGTTAGAAAAATTGTTTTTTGTGTGTGTGTGTGGTGGGGGGGCGAAAGACATATAACAAACACTCCCCAACCACATGTATGTGTGTCCCACCAAAGCATGTAACTAGTTCTAAACGCAGCATAAGTGCAACGTTTAGCTGAATGTGCTTGTAATATGGATTGAATAAAGCAAACCCACTGACAAAAGCTGGAAGATGACCAATAACCATAATCGCAGATGATGCAGATTAACAAGGTACACAATAACATCTGTACTCATTAGAAGAGACCGGGTAGACCATTAATATAGAAACAAAAGCAGCAGAATATTGATATACATTCTTCAGTTAAAGATCTTCTACAAAACACATGAAGCCAGTAGAAGCTATCTAAAATGACAAGGAAACTATGTTTCATATAAGTTGTAAGAAACTCATGCCTTAACATACGTTGACTAGTAAAAAGATGTGAGTTAAGCACACTATAAATTGACATGGAAGCTATCGGCTAGTTAGTACAGAACAGCAACATAACATAAATTATGGTAAACAAACATATCTGCTTGATATTATCTGCAATAAGGAAGATGACAAGCTCAAATGTTTTAAAAGAATTTTGTTGGCAAATCATCCACCATGAACAATATCAGCAATTAAATGTATCTCCCACTGTTAGCCCAGAAAAGGAAATACCTCCCACTCTTCTTGACTCTGAATCCCTTCATACGCCATCAAGAATGGCTTCACCTTCTCAAGTGCATCCCTTAGTGGAATTGGTGGCTTCTCATCAATATCTGGATTTCTATCAAACTCACCCATCAAATATTCTGGTTCAAATTCTATCTGCAGTTAGCAAACAAAAGAAAAGTAGGAATTATCAACATTGTAATTTACTTAATAAAGGAAAAATATAAGATTAATTAAATAAGTTCAATTATAAATTTTTTTGTCAAGACGTCTTTGGAGTTGGTTCAATTAAGCCTGATGATCATAGCATGCAATAGAGGCAGCCTTTTTTCTTGTGGGTACATTCTTCCACAGTTCCACCCAACAGGGAATAATGCCACTTTCTCAGCTAATTGCAACACACAAATCACGCTCACCAAATAACAAAGATCAAAATTACCATCACACCTTCCCATGATTTTCTCAACAAATATGAATGGTTATCTACAATCACCCACTTACCGCACAATTTATGTCCAGTGCTTCCAAATATTCATCATAATATGGTGAGGGTAAAACTCTATCAGCCAACTCCTCAAATCCTTCAACCAATTGATTCATCACCTCAGGCCCAACCTTCTCGGCTAACTTCTCCCCACTATCATCTGGATCTTCAAAATAAATTCCTTTTGCAGAGGTATCATCAACACGCTTATCCCGACCATCCTTTTCTCCTCTGTCTCTCCATGTGAATCTTTCCCTTCCATCTCGTCCTCGGCCCTGGCCTCTGCCTTGACCAGGCCGACCTGCAAATTCTCCTCTTCCTCTACCAGTGGCACCTCCATTATAGCCTACTTGTGACAAAATGTTTCGTGCATGCGTTACAGCATCTTCCCGATTCATTGCTGGCTGACTCTTAAGCACAGTTTTAGATGCAGTGGTGTCTAAAGTTGGACGGGCGCGTAGATGCCGATTCTCTTCCCTGACTTGGTTCTCTGGATCAGGTTGCTTCATTGGCTTTCCCCTCCCAAGTCCAGACAACACCCCCGCCATATTCCCCAGAAGTTTATTATTAACCTCACGATCGCCAATGCTAGAACTATTGGGCCTAGTTTCAACTGTTGGACTACTGCTATCATCTCTCTTAAAGAACATAGGTTTTTTGGGTCCTGGATCATTAGTAGGTTGAGATATTTGTGGACTGGTAGTTTGGCCACGGCCTGCGGATTGTGGTTTTAAAGAAGATAAAAAGGATGAGAATGAAGAGCGACCTGAGGAAGGAGGAGGAAGGGGCTTGCCTCGGCCATGACCAAGACCAGAAGGTCCAGAGCCAGGAGGAACAGGTGACTCAGGTGAGTCAGATTTTGACTCATCACAGTCAGGCTTACCCGGGGCTCGTCCACTGAAGTCAGTATGCCCTGTGCTGGCGAGAGGGCTGCCACGACCACGGCCACCACCTGCACCTGAATTGGAGAAAGTTGAATATGGAATCAGTGTTTGTCTGGCATGGGAGATATTGGTGTTTGGAAGCCTTGTTCCAAATCCAATGTTTCCTCTCATTGAGGTGACACGAATGCTTTAGAGATGGAAGTTGTGTTTGGTAAAGAAGACTGAATTGCACAGGTCAGAGGGGTTTCAGCCACATCTACCTGAATAAAAGAAATACAAATGCATTATCAATTTATTCAATCTGTTGGTTAGGAAAGGAAACATGGGAGAACTATTTCAAAAGCACTATAATGATTCACAGAAACATCAAACATCGAAGTTTCACCGAACATCGGATAAGGAACCATTCAGTCAGATGACAGAAGCAATCATTTATGCACACACAATAACAGATTGATCATCAAGACTTTAATAGTCAAAAATACAAGAGCCACACAACACCCTAATCACTCTGCCTCTCTCACACAATCATCTTAATTTTACAAATAAAAATTGAACTTCGTGATAAAGGCAAACATCTTTAATATTTCTCTCATCCTTGCTCTGACTTTAAACCTTTAGATGCATTATATCCACTGATCTCACTACAAAACGACACTGAAGAAAGATTTTCAAATAACTGAATTTGTTAAAACCACTTCTATACTAACAGAAAATCAACCATAAGTGTGTATTTTCCTCTAAACCAAACACTGACTCGGTACGGTTGTTGAAGAATTAAATTAAAATAATTAATTCAAAAATTGAATTTTTAAAGCGCTAAACTGAAGTTTCAACCGGAAATGAGAGATAAGGATAGTTTAGAGCATATGAAATACACTAGAAGGCGTACAGATTGCAGAAGTGAATGCGAGAAGAAGAGGAGTTCGAAGGAGGACTTACCGCGGAAGAAGACCCAGGAGAAATGCGGAAGACGAGAACGACTACGATGGAGGACGATGAGGAGGTCGCCGACGTCAATCACGGCGGCGATAATGACGACAGTGAGGTCCGGCGAAATGAACGATGAGACAGGAGATGAGAGGCCTAGGGTATTCGATTTCCATTTTTCAGCATTTGGGCTTTTTACTTTCATAAGCAAAAACGACGTAGCTTCTCTCTTGTTCAACAAAAAAAAAAAAAAAGTTCACTAAACCCAGTGAACCAAGGAGCTTGCTTCTTCATGCTATGGATTCCACATTTGCAACACAGAAGGGCCCAATGCCCCAATTGATCATTGTTTGATGAAAGAGGCGTTGGATCGTTCTTTATTGGGGAAATTGAGAAAAATATACATGTACTTTATTTTTGGGAGCGTCCAAGTCATATATTTTTTTAGAAGTAAAATACACACGTAGTTACCATTTTGGAGCAAAAGTCACACACCCATTAAAATCTAACTCAACGGTGTTAGTTTTTGGGTGGGGCCCACACTATTTTCATGAAAAATACCAAAATACCCTCTAAAATCCTTTGAATAGCATATGGATGCAAAAGAAAGAAGTAATCCTTTGAGCATCTAACTGAATTGCATTAACACTGGGTCTACATGTACGATTTATTATAACGATTCTAGCCTTTAAAATTTTACAACATAACAAACAAACTTCACAAAAAATCCAGTCAAGATTCATTACTTCAAGGTTACAACAAATTGTTTCTTTTCATTTGGTGGGCTGGGCACGAATAATCCATGGACAAAAATTTATTACATTCAAAGCGCAGCTCCATATATACTTTCAAGAGCAGTTTGTTCCAAAGAATTGGTAGAGAAGAAGATTTTAGGTGTTTGGTAGAGAAAAAGTCCAGTCAGCATCTTCCAGTGAGTATTTTTCTTCCCTTATTTGAGGGAAGATGCTTTCCATCAGAAAATGGAAGGAAAGCTTTGACAGATTTACCCCTGAAATTTAAAGTTGGCGGGAAAGTTTGAATTTGTGAATTTTTTTTTACGAGTTCGAACTTAACAAGAATATATATTTTTTAAATATATTTTAGCAAAAAAAAAAATATTTTTTTCTTTTTATTTTGAATTAATTTTTTTTTGGGGTAAAATGAGCATTTCCTAATTCTTTACCAACTACCACATCTTTATTTTCTTCCTACCAAACAACTCAAACCATCTTCCTCATCTTTCAAATCTTCCTTTCCTTTCCCAAATCTTCTATACAACAAATCTTCTTTATAACAAAAGGGGGCTCAATATTTCATACGCTTATTCTTGTGAATTGCAGAAACTAAGCTAGCTCCAAAATTCAATTAGTTTAGTAGAATCAATTGAAAGACTCAGGCAAGATGCGTGAAAATATATTTAAAAACAGAAAATGCAAGTTACAACACATTCATGGTACCAACAAAGTTCCTTTTTCCAATTGAAAAACGTACAGCAAGAGGAGCAGGAAGTGGGATTCGGAACAAGAAATGAAACATGGAGTATTTTGAATAGCAGCACATTCATTAGCGAAAGTGTGCAACCATTCTTTTGAATGACTGTTGCTGATTTCTATTTGAAAGCAGGGAGAATAGAGCAGCACGGTGAAAAATCACAATAATTAGTAAGAAAGATTAATGGAAGAAACGATAGAAGAACGAACCTCGCTAGGTGCCGGCTTAGATGGCGTGATAGGAAGACGAGTTCAGACAGTGAGCCGCTGATGAAACGATCGAGATTGAGGATGCTTTAAGCACAGGATCTATAAAGCAACTTCGCCTATTCTATTCCTTCACCGTCGCCGGCGACCTTCGCCTATTCTATCAGATCGAGCTTCCAGCTGGGGGTTCAGATCGAGATTTTGGGGGGGGGGGGGGGGGGCGGGTTCAAATCGAGATGTGGGGGGGGGGGGGGGGGGGGTGTTTCAGATCTGAGATTGAGGAGGGGGGGTTTCAGATCAAGATTGGGGGGTGGGGTTCAGATTGAGATTGAGACCGGGGGGTGTTTCCAGATTGAGTTGGAGCAGTTTTTTTTTTTTTTTTTTAACTAGGGATATTTTGGTATTTTCATGAAAATAGTGTGGGCTCCACTTCAAAACTAACATAGTTAAATTAGATTTTACCGGTTGTATGACTTTGTGACTTTTACTCTAAAAATAAGAAGCTACGTGTGTATTTTCTTTCCAAAAAAAAAATGGTGTTGGCCAAGACTCCCGTTTCCTTCGTGCGATTTGTTGTCCGGTTACGGAGAAGATCAGGTTACTTATTCCTTATTCACTGCTCTTTACCTTAAGCAGTGTGCCGTATCACTTCAGCGTTATTATGCTGGGTGCTACGACCCTAAGGCCTCCCTCTCCGTACTTGTGTCCTTGACTAGGTCAGGTATTCCCACTGTTCTTCCCACGGTACTTAGAGCTCATCTAAGACGTAGGGACTCACATGGTGATAGACTGGTTAAACTTTACCTCTCTTGGTTTGGTTTATCAAAGTTGATTTGTGTGGCGCCTCTTGTTATACAAGGCAAGCCTTTTCATCTATTGTTAAACCAAACCACGATATTGATAAGGTTATGAAGGATAAAAACGCATGTGTATTTTTTGACTTTTTTCTTTACTTGTATAACTAGCTAGACTCGTTTCTATTCAGAATGAAGTTTTTCTTTTTTTTTTTTTTTTTTTAAAAAAAAAACCAAAATTTTTTGGGGCGGGTTCAAATCGAGATGTGGGGGGGGTGTTTCGGATCGAGATTGAGGAGGGGGGTTTCGAGATCAAGATTGGGGGTGGGGTTCAGATTGAGATTGAGACCGGGGGTGTTTCAGCATTGAGTTGGAGCAGTTTTTTTTTTTTTTTTTTTAACTAGGGATATTTTGGTATTTTCATGAAAATAGTGTGGGCTCCACTTCAAAACTAACATAGTTAAATTAGATTTTACCGGTTGTATGACTTTGTGACTTTTACTCTAAAATAGTAACTACGTGTGTATTTTTGCTCCAAAAAAAAACTTATGGTGTTGGGCACTCCCCGTTTCCTTCGTGCGATTTGTTGTCCGGTTACGGAGAAGATCAGGTTACTTATTCCTTATTCACTTGCTCTTTACCTTAAGCGTGTGCCGTATCACTTCGTTTTTAGGCGTTATTATGCTTGGGTGCTACGACCCTAAGGCCTCCCTCTCCGTACTTGTGTCCTTGACTAGGTCAGGTATTCCCACTGTTCTTCCCACGGTACTTAGAGCTCATCTAAGACGTAGGGACTCACATGGTGATAGACTGGTTAAACTTTACCTCTCTTGGTTTGGTTTATCAAAGTTGATTTGTGTGGCGCCTCTTGTTATACAAGGCAAGCCTTTTCATCTATTGTTAAACCAAACCCTGATATTGATAAGGTTATGAAGGATAAAGCACATGTGTATTTTTGCACTTTTACTCTTTACTTGTATAACTAGCTAGACTCGTTTCTATTCAGAATGAAGTTTTTCTTTTTTTTCTTTTTTTTTTTTAAAAAAAAAAACCAAAATTTTTTTATTACAAAAAAAAAAAAAGACAAGATGATAATACTTCAATGAAAAAGTTTACAAACTACCAAAAACAAATGCTATAAAAAAATTGATGGAAATAAGTAAAATAAACCAACTGTGAAACAATATGAATAGGCTACATATGAAAAAAAAAATTGAGAGCTAGTATCTCATGGCATGTGATGCTATTTATCAAAGACCTGCAGAAATACCAAAAATTTCTTGTTAACACATGTTATAACCAAATGAGAACGTCTAAATGTTTTATGAAGTTGAGAGTTAGTAAACCAAAATAGAGTCACTCTCAAACATCTAGCATGAAAGGAGATTCCTGTATTTTTCCAATGAGGAGAACCTTGATGGCAAATATAATAGTCACATAAGTGACCCTTCATTTTTTTAAAATGGTGCATAGTGATATTCCATTGAGCTGAAACAATAGTATTCACATGGTTAATTGGAAAAGACATTGTCTCGATGACCATACTATTCAACGAAACTTGATCAACCAGTTTTCCCATAGATTGAAGACCCCCCTGACTTCCTGAATGATCATTTATGAAGTTGGTCTTTTCTCATGACGCGACACTGCATTTCTATTTAACCATAGAATATGAATAGTGAAAAATATCACACGTAAGAGATCTAACTCATTAAATTGATGAAGGAGGGCTTCCTTGACTAAGACAGCAAGGCACAAGAATTTAGTAAAGGAATTGTTGTGCCTAACAAATCAAACCAAACAGCTTTTGCTAAAGGACACTGAAAGAAGATATGAGCTAACATTTCTTCCATGTCACAACCAAATTGACAATAGCCACTTACATTTATATGATGTTTTTGAAGAATATCCTTAATAGGAAGAGCTTCCTGAAGCAATTTTTATATCAGCAAAAAGAAATTTTGACATAAAAGGCAACTTCCAAGTCATAAAATGCATTATCAATAGGTTGAGGCCTATATTCTTGATTTAAAAGAAATTGAAAACCATCATTGACTTTGTAGAAAACAAAACTATTACCTTGCTATAATGTTTGTCCTATGTATTTAGAAAAGATAGAGGAATGCTAATGATTTTTTGTGCAATATAAGGGGGATAGAGATTGTAAATGGTAAACCCATAAATGGTTCTATTTGACAGGATTCCAAGGAAAGGGGACATGCATTAACAAATCATCCACTCAATTGACTAAGCCAATTGAGTTATGATCTAACTACATCGTCCATCATATAATTGGTGGTTTGTGGAATAGATGAGTCATTACCGACCTACCATTGAAACTTATCTAAAGTAAGGTTAAAGCATTCAACAATACCTTTCAATATCCCAAAAAAAAAAAATTATAAGACAACTTAATGATTGAGTTAGAATTGAAATCAATGTATTTGATTTTTAAAGTCTACCCCATTAGAAATGCAGATTATATTAAAAGAACTTGTCAGATCTGTTTGGCTATAAGAGCCTGATTAACAAATTTAAAATGTCTAAAAAAACCAATATAAACTAAAAGCAAAACAAAGACGAGCCCAAAAATAGGAAAATCAAATAATATTTTAGGAATAAAGACATTTTATTTGAAAATTAAATAAATTTAAATGAGTTGTAAATTGAAAATTAGGTTTTTTCTTCCGCCATATTTTCATCCCCTCAAGTCAAAGTGTTGTCGCAAAAAAGTATCCACAAAATACGTCAAAACTATAAATATAAATGAGTCAGTAAAATGGCACACCCCCAACTGTAATTGAAATTCACTGTGGTTCATTCCTTACAGATAATATCATACTGGTATTTGCATTATTAAAAGGGAGACAATTTCTTGTCACAAAAATATATGTGTTCTTAATTGTTTGGTCCGCATTTTGACAAAGATGAAGCCATCATCTCATGCTTCATAACTCTCTGTTTCAGATCCCGTAGCCTTGCCCACGCTCAACTCCACATGCTCAAGGAGCAAAAAAACAACACACCCTGATACCAATTTCGTTATTATATTTTATCGGGCTAAAAAAAGTTTTAAAACCATATGCAAAAAAATGAGCTCAACCAAAAAAAAAAAAAATTACATGAGTAACCAACAACCTCTTGGTTAAGGTAGTAAGTGATCTTATACTCGTAAAAAGAAGAACACAAGTTTAAATATCAAAAAACGTATTTATTGGGAGAGACAAAAACTCTTTACATTCTAGAACTCAAAAGAGATCCAAATTCCCAGTGGTTCATAGCATGCAAGGAAAAGAAGACTAGCTAGTATATGGTCATCCGATTGAGTAACTCAGAGTTGACTCTGCTTCAAAACCTAAAAGGGAATTTCCGAATTAAAGAATGTGGAAGGCAGAGTTTTGGTTGGGAAACACGATGATATAACAATTAGGATCAACCCTAACAACTCGCTGTGGTATCTTTGGAGCTATAAAATTATTCCAACCTCTGATTATATGATTGGTTCTTGCAAGCTGTACAATCTCATATCAAACTCTGGTCCTGTAACGCGTCACCATTACCAAACCAACCAACCAACCAAAAAATAAAACACATAATACGACCAAAGTTTTCCTTCCATCTACCAGCATGACAAGTTGACAACACAGTTTAGTGCACATAACTTAATTTCTCTATTGGGTGAAAAACTAACACTATACGCCTCACTTCACTTGCATGACATCTAACTTTTAACTGTTTAGTGTTAAAAGAAAAAGAAGGATTTACAGCGTTCGTACAATATGTTAGGAGAATCAATTTGCTCGACTTTATTAATAGACATTGGATTCTCTTTTTGGAGCGAGGTCAGATACTCAGATTCTCCATTTCTCTCATCTTCGCTGCTAACAGTTTTTAAGGCTAAGACGTATCTCTTTCTCACAATTTGATTGATGTTAATATCAGAGTAGGATATAGGAATATGGCTCAATTGACCCATGTCCAGAAGAAAAGGTTTCCTTAAAGAGCTAAAAAGTAGCGCCTTTAATTTGTTGCAATGATGCTTGTAATCATAGCTTGGAGCCCTTTTCCAGTTTACTTTTATAAAAGTAACAGAGCGATCAGCCATGAAAGGAGCCTACCTGAAATAATAGTACTACAATCCAATTTCTTAGATTCTGAACACTGAACTTAGCTAATGCCACAGAATAGGTTCTATAAAACTCTATAAAATGTCACAGCAGAAGGCATGGCTTCCAAACTAAAAATAAATGCAATTGAATATTTCTGTCTTACAAGTTACAACCCTATGCTCTTCTTCTTCTATTGATTACATTACATTCTAATGGTAATCTCTATTTTCACAGAAGTTCTAAGAATAATAAGAAATGAGATGTGCTGGCTCGCACGCACAAATTAGAAAACTTTTTTAGTGGTCCATAGAAACAGGTAGGACCGAACTTCTGGATCTACTACTACCATGTCCGAAGGAAAAAAATGACCTCTTTACTTTACCACTATTACTACTACTACAACCTTCCATGGAGGACGATGATACCTCACTCACTTCCTGCCTGTTCTGTTTCTTCAAAGCTTCTTGAACTGCCATGTACAACTGCCTATCCCCTGAAGAATCCATGGAAAACGACCTCCTTATCGGCTGTACTGAAAAAATCTCATCTTTACCTCTTGTATCGATGCACTCATCTCCCATGCTCGTCACTTTCTGAAACTTCCATGGTCTTTTCTTAATAGGCGAAGGACTTACCTCTCGTGGTAGGTTTTCTCTTTCCTGTGTTCTGTTCCAGTTCTGGTCTCTATTGCGGCCATTAGTGCTCAGTTCAATCACGACGAAATCTTCATCGCCGCCGGTGAGATTTTCGCCGTGCAAGCATCGATCTTGTGAGGGAGTTCTGGGATTTAGAATCTGATCTATTTGGAATCTGCTTGAAAGAGAAATGCTGGTTCTGCAAAGTGGGCAATTAGCGTTGTTCTGAAGCCAAACATCGATACAATCTATGTGAAACACATGGCCACAATTCGGTATAATCCTAAGCTTCTCCTTCTCGCGAAACTCGTTCAAGCAAACAGAGCATTCCGTGAAGCTTCGCTCTCCGGCTTCTCTGTTTTCCTCTGTTTTGTAATGGATGACTGGGATTAGTCGGATCACCGCCTCGTCGAGTCCTCGAGGCTCTGAGCCCTGCGGCGAGTATGTCATCGGCGGCTCTTCTCGCCGCCGGGACGGAGAGAACCGTCGAAGGAGATCTATGCGGTGCCAATTGAGGCAGCATTTGATGACGAAGATATAGTAGCTAACGAGCAAGAAAGCTGTGGCTAGTATTCCTATTATAGCGATAGCTATAATGGGGAAACTGGGGTTCGCAGAATGTGAATGTGGGCGAAGGATTGAGCTCACTGGGCTTGATAATGGCGAAAGTGGGTGTGACCCAGAAATTAAGAATCTTCTTCCTGCAAGATCCATATTAGATGTGAAAGAAAACGAAGACAAATGGGTTTTACAGAGCTCTTTAGATCTCTGTCATAAGCACAAGACATGAAGAGAAAGAATGAGGAAAACAGGGAGAGGAAGAGAGAAGACTTTAAATGAGGGGGTGGTAAAGGGAACATGATAGGGATTTTGATTATTATTATTATTATTATTATTGAGTGAAAATGTTGTCAAATCCGATTTCTTTAATGAGGTTGGGAGAGTGAGGTCAGTGTACGCAGTTGGTGATTTTCTCTCTCGGTTTCCCAGAAAGTTTGGCTATAAAATTGGTGAACCGTCTTGATCACTGTTCATTATTTTATGTAGCAGAAGCGTATGGTTCAATTTTATTTCTCTCTCTCTCTCTCTCTCTTTTAAAAAATAATACAATAGACATGGCCTAATAATAAGAATCAATGTGGGCTGGCAAGGGAATTGACAGAAAACGATGAACCATGTGTTCGTTTGAATTTGACTGATACCAATAAATATTTGTGTTGAAAATGTCAAAGTTTGAAACCTTGTGGTCTAATGCGCGCACACACACAAAGAAAAGAATCATTTTTCAGTCCATGGTCTATCATTATTTTTCTCGCAAGGTGGTACAAAAGTAATTCCGTTATGTCCCTTAAAGCCCTCTGTATGGCCATAAGATGGAGTAGTACATTTTCAAGTGATAATTGCTTATAGTACATTTTATTTATGATCAAAATAAAAAAATTTGGCAAGACTTCAATTTCAAGATATCATGAATTTATTTGTCCGTTAGTTCGTTAGAACAGCAGAGGAGTTAATAGCCTGGTATGATTTCTAACCGTGTGTTAAAAAGTTAGGTGAACGACAATAATAATCTATATCAGACACTCTACATGAAATGAAATCTCTCTGGTGATCATATAAAAGAAACAAATGTTGAAGATAGGTGACAAAATAAATGTTCAAATAATGATGATTGATTGATACATTCAATCATTTACACCCTCCCAAACCAAAAAAGATGAAAACACTCATAAAGTAGTAAAATTTAATATAGAAATAATTTGGAGGCTAATGATCGAGCAAAAACAAAAGAAAGAAAGAGAACCCTCCATTTGTATGTATCATTTAAAAGAACCAACACTAGTCTCAATAATCATGCATAATCATCAACCATATTGATTAAAGTGAACAAGAAGAGATAAGAAAAAAGTCACAAGAAGGCACATGCAGCCCATAATAAGAGCATTGAATCCTTAATCACAGGCTTGGCCAGTGATAGAAAAATGTTGACTTGTGGGAAGGAAGATAGTGTTCACAGGGCACTTTTTGGCCCTTCTATTATTTGAAAAAAGCTTGACCCAAAAACAGCAGACTTTCCTACACGTTAGGGCATAGAATACAAATTTCGAGAAAAAAAAAAAAGGGCATAGAATACAAATGGGTGGGTCCTTAAATAGTGAGTCCTTTGGTCAATTAAAGGGTTCAGATTTCTCACACCCATGTCACATCAGTGTACAAGAATCCCAGAGAATCTTACATATTAGTATGAACATGATCTCTCAGAGAACAGTAATATTGATCAGATTAATAATCCTGTGTATGAATTCAACTTTTGAAATTGCAAATACAATAATTAGAGAAGTTATGTATAACCGACACAGTCCGCGCTTGCGTGTTGACTAGTTGTGGAGAAAGCACTGTGTTTCTTGCTTGGTTTTCAAAAGGTGTTTCGTGCATAGTCAAAAGTTGAGGGCCTCATCTCTCTCTCTCACACACACACCCACCTACTTACTACAAAGTTCCCTATTTTCTTTGCCTTTACACAATTTTTTCTTCTCAACTTTCCAATCTCATTAACCAAAGTAGATCACACAAGATCAACAATGTGCTTGCTCTCTGTTTCTCATTTTAATTTGCGTCTCTATGCTTTTGTTAAAGGATATTCTTCTGTATAAAAACAACAATTATCTAGCCCAGTTGGACTAGTGTGTTGATATTGGATCGAATAAGCGCTCTAAGATATCTATGTGAAAGATACTCAAAAGGATGATAGATCATTGTGTACGATGAAGACTTTCGCCAATGGGGGTGGTGTGTGTGCACAGTGACGACAAAATATTAACTTTGGAGAATGTGCGTATCTTCTAAGTTTACCTCCTATTTATAGAGATTACCTTAGGGTTTAAACTCTTGGGCTTTGTGCGCCCTGTAGCCCATATATTAGGCCGCCACACCTGCGGATTATCATCCCTGATTAGGATATCCCTTGATTGTAGCCTTGATTATAGGTTGGTTAGGATCCTCCTCTCATTATAGGTGGATCCTGATATAGATTGCCCCTTGTTGGGCTGTATATAAAATGAGTCTGGTATAGGTCCATAACACACACACACACACACATTCTATCCTCCTTAGTCCTGAACATAAAATATAATTGACTTTTTTTAGAGATATTAAGAGAGCTAATTAAATTACTTTAAAATATTTATATTTATGGTTTTTTCTCTAAACTATTTTACGTAACTTATAAACTAATATATAATCTAATGATACATAACATATGTTATGATTAAGTAAGTTATTTAGCTTCTTTAATTTCTCTAAAAAAGTTAACCATATTTTATATTTAAGAACTAACATAGAATAATTCTTTGTTGGTGGGTTTATATTTGAAACTTGTTCATGTACCTTCTCCGTTTCTGTAAGTTAAATGTCTCATTGGTTACGTACGTAGTTGCCTGATTTTGTTAGCCAATTAGAGGCGGCATCATATATTAATTAGTTTGCCCTAAAATGAAGAGAATTCAGACTCATGAAATGTCACTGATTATTGTAAAATAAAGAAGAACATGAATCAAGGTATTATTCCTTACGGGTACACCTAAATGAATGTGTTTTTTTCACTTTTTGCTTATTTTATTCACAAGTTGATCTTTTTAGGTTGGGACATGGGGAGCTAATCTCAACTAGAAGAACCTGATCTATTTAAATTCAGTTCCTTCATTTTGTTGAATGAGCTGAGTGAGTAAGTCCCAGACAAATAGCCTTTGGGCTGTGGCTATGTAACGTCAGTGTCATTAATTTTGTTCCATATTCTATATTTATGATTTATAATCTGTTTTAAATTCTGATTCAAAGTCTTGATCTCCAGGTATTGACTTGCTACTACATTCTATTAATAATATATATAGCCTTCGGCCAAAACAATTTAAAACCATAGCGGCACATGTGTCACGGTTTTGAAATTTGAAAACATTGATCTGTACTAAAATATTGATATTAAATTAACTACTGTATTTTCGTATGCATATGTAATCAAGTAATGATTAAAGTTGATATTATATTAGCATAAGTGGAATTAATATGAATTTTCAGTCTAAGAAAATAGTAATATGAATTCAACCGAAGCTGGGAAAGATAACAGCTGTTTTGGAAGACAGATTACTGGGGAAGTGAGCAGAAGACGTCAGAGGTTCCATGGGCGAAACAAAAAACCTTAGATATATATAAACGACAGTATGTCCATTTTTTCTGTCTTGCTGAGGAAGTCACAAGATGGACTCAAGTGTCCGCTTTTGTTCCTATTAATTATTATTTATTAATGCTAATTTTGTAAGAAAATACATTTCAACGAAATGAATCATCTTTGGCAAGAAAAAAATTGTGAATCATCAATATATATAGAGGTGAACTAACCCAATAATACTATACTCTATATAATTATATATATAAAGAGTTATGGATCCATAATCTAGTTTATATTGTAGGTGTAAAAATTTATAAGACGAGTAGTGGTAAATGGTAATGTGATCATTTGATGAGACTTGAATAAAAATTATTATTTTATAATGTTAAAATATGGGTGAAGCAGAGGTTAGCAAATAGGAGTTTGACAGGTAGGCATCTGAGGCTCCATATATATATACTCCCTCCGGTCCTAATTATAAGACTTAGTTGACTTTTTTGGAGAGATTAATGAAGCTAATTAAATTAGCTTAGAGTATTTTTATTTTTATTTTTTTCTTTCAAACTAAATAGTTTGATTAATAAACTAATATACAATTTAAGAAAACACAACATATGAAATGATTAAGTAACTCATTTAGCTTCCTTAATCTCTCCAAAAAAAAAAACCAACTATGTCTTATAATTAGGACGAAGTATATTAAGTGAGCTTAAACTATATATCAGTTTCACATCTTGGAACCATATACAGTCAGTTTTGTGCACGTGCCATCACGTGCTTTGCCAGCACCCCCGGATTTTGATCCATTAATTAGCTTAATACTAATAACTAATTAATGACTTTACTGCCAATTTGGAAGTCTTTCATATTTGTTCAACATTTGCACCCTTTGAATCTGTCTTAGATTTTAGATTCATCTCATTTGACTATTCACACTGTGTTGCAGTTGCTATCCCTATCAACTCCTGCATGTGACTCCAGTCCACTCCTAAATCATAACTAATTAATGAATATTTCAGTATTTAACTCACTTCTCCCATTCACTGTCATCCCCTTGAATTCTTGCACATTTTTGGTTCCTGGGTGAGATCTACAGGATGAAGTAATTGACGACAGTCTAGTATGCATTTGCTTGAAGCACTGGGAATATCTGAAATTCTTTAAAGTTGGTCGGTGCCATTAATATCATGGTTCACTTAAACTTACAGTGATAGTAAAATGGAGGCACATTGAGGGTAGGTTGTTGATACTTGACAGACGAACACGCAGCTGTCTAAATTGAAGGACCACCTTTATTATTCTTATTTCAAATTCCACATATTAATGCCTTCACCCACTTACAAAAACATTCATGCATACTCTCAATACCCAAAAGAAAAGAAAAATATTAGGGTGGTTGAACCTAAAACCTGATTGCAGCAACATATAGCTTCCATTATTTGAATTCATCTGTAGCACTGTACGACATAAATGATTAGTGTTGCTTATTGGGCCTACAACTTTAGTATCCAAGGCACAGCGTTGATCAGCGCGAAGCTCTGTTTTAGTTAAAAAATGCGTTTACCATGTTACTGAAAAAAAAAATTCCCTATAAAATATATTTAAAAAATTAATCTTAGTTCTAAATATAAAACACATTCATTTTTAATATTTTTCAACTTTTCCTAAATTACTCATATTAGCGCTCCTTCAACTATAAACAAATAGGAAAAGGAAGAGGAGAATTAAGAAAAATGAATTGAGTATTTTAGAAAACACATGTCATATTAACTAATTTAACTAACTTTCTTAAACTAATCAAATTAAATAAATATGTCTTATATTAAAAATTACATGCATATCACAGAGTCATAAAAGCATATATCAGAAGCAACCTCTATTTGCGTTTTGGGCCATCCATCATGGATACAACAACATAATGAACAAACCTCTTTTTTTTTGACAAACCTTTTGATTTACCATAAAGATTGGGAGATGGTATTATTTGTAAATATGTTGCTTAAAAATACCCAATCTTACACCGAATTAAAATGTCCAGCCTCTTCTTAATCGTGTATTTAATGGGCCATTTCACTTCAGGCCCAGCATCATTCTGGACTTGAAAGAGCCCTACCAATTAGGCTCCGGCCACTCCGCTTCTTCTCTGTCAGAGATCCAACTCCAAGCCACTATGTCAGCAATCTAGGATCAACACCAGATGACTTTTAATAGTACTCCTTGGTTCTAAATATAAAGTTGATTTTTTATGGAGAGATTAATGAAACTAGTTAAATTAATTTAGAATATATATTTTTTAAACTAATTAGTTTAACTAATAAACTAATATATAATATAAGGATACACAATATATAATATAATTAAATAACTTATTTAACTTATTTAATCTTTATAAAAAAATCAATTATAATATTTAGGACCGGAAGTACCATTTTTATGTAAATTAACATACTAATTGAACTCCAACCATCATAAGTTCATAACCCAGTCTTGTTATGAACTCTTACAGCTTTTTCTTATTTTCTTGGCTCTACATTATGAGGCGAACTCGTCACCGTGCCTATATCGGTATTTTTTTTTAATAAAGAAAATAACAATAAAGTCTCAATTAAAAAAAAATATCAGAAAAATTTCATAACTTGTCAATGATAATTCATTCACTTGTCAATGATTACTTTTTTATTTATCATTGACAAACTATGAGACTCTTTTGATATACTTTTTTTAAAATAGAAATTTGGGGTGATCCCCCATTTTTTTTGGGGCCAAAAGCCCATACTGGTATTCAAACCCAGACAAATTCATATTCATTGAACTACATCTTCCAACATTAGCAACAGAGTAACCAATGGGGGTTGGCTCAAGTGGTAAGCGGCTTGTGTCGCTTAAGTAAGGTCTCGGGTTCGAGTCTTGTGAATGCAAAAAAACCCCGTGGGAGACTCTCCTACCATAGCCAGGTGCGCGACGCGGGTCGGATTCGGACTAGTCGGGGCGAAGCCCCGGTGAACGGGGGTGGGCAACAAAGTAAAGATTTGCAAAATCAAGATCTTACTAGACATGATTACTGTTAGTTATGTAAGGCGTCCTAAAACCTATCAGGACGCCTTTTATGAGGCGTTTCAACTACCCCCTCCGAGACGTTCCTCAGGAAAGGGACATTAATTGGGTCACGTTAATTGGGTCTTATTTAGATCATTTTTTTAGCTTTTTTGTAGTAGTGCAAAGTGGTTCTTCTAAAGACTTATGCACTTTGCAATAAAACTCCACAAATTGGGAGAAAAAATATATCAGAATTCATACTTCACGTGATTGACATAATTACCAACCTTCGAAAACACTGATGACTAGATTCGGTACAAATGATTGATCATGTCTTAGAAGGGTTTATTTGAGGGTTAAGGAGCAATAATACACATCAAGTTTGCCCCAGGGAGCGTCCAGCACCATGAAGTTTTTTTGAGAGCAAAAGTACACACGAAGTTACGTTTTGGGAGGGCCCAGCACCACGGCCGTTAGTTGACCGTCAACTTGGATGGAACGCTGACGTGGCATTGATTTGGACCGACACGCCGACGTGGAATAAAAAATTCAAAAAAAAAAGTAGGAAATAGTTCAAATAATTCAAAAAAAATAGAAAAATTCAAACAATTAGGAAAAAAATTCAAAAAATTAAGAAAAAAAAAAATTAGGGAAAAATTCAAATAATTTTAAAAAATTCAAATAATTAGAAAAAAATTAGAAAAATTCAAATAATTAAGAAAAAATTAAAATACCTCCGCCAAGTGGGCCTCACCACGAAGGTTTTTTTGCCACGGCCGGTCACCGGCGGCGGTCGGATAACCAACTAGTGGAGGAGTTGTATATACACGGGCTGGTGCAGTTGTTGAAGATGCACTAGGGTAAGCTGTTCATTGAAAAAAATATTAATTAATTAATTAAGATAATCTTCTTGTCAATTCTCCCTATAGAGATAAATCTTTGTGTGAAGTCTGACTAAGAACTGGTGGGGCCCACTGGAGGGGGGTATTTTAATGTTTTTCTAATTATTTGAATTATTTCCTAATTATTTGAATTATTTCCTGATTTTTTTTTTCTAATTTTTTGAATTTTTTCCTAATTTTCCTAATTTTTTTTAAAAAATTTCGAATTTTTTGATGATATTTAAAACTAAGGGGTAAAAGGGTAATTTCACCTAAAACTAAAGGCAAAAGAGTAATTTCAGCTGCGTTACTGTTTACTTCCATCCAAGTTGACGGTTAACTAATGGCCGTGATGTTGGCGCGCTCCTAAAATGTAACTTCGTGTGTACTTTTGCTCCAGAAAAAACTTCGTGGTGCTGGACGTTCCCGGGGGCAAACTTGATGTGTATTATTGCTCCTTAACCCTTATTTGAATTGGCGTTTAAAAAATATATTCACGTAACTCGAGATAAAACTCCTCTCAGATATTTATTTCATATATCGTAAATTACTTCGAAAAAGTTGTTGTCACCATTAATCCAAACAGGTACTAAATTACATGCTCTGCGCTGGGCGCAACATCAGAGTTGAATTCCATTTGTCTTTATGTGAAAATGGAGTCAAAATCTCTCAACAACGGACACGAAAGTAACGCAAGAAAACGAGCGTAAAATTAAGAATAGGGTTTGTTTCAAATTAAACCCTCCAGAGCCATCATGACTTGACCACCATCCAGAATTCCAGATACAATGAACATGCATGCAACTTTTAAAGGTGCCCTAGAAGCTTCTCTGAAACACGTGCCAAACGATATCGATCTCTATCCCACTTTTTCCCACTACACACACATATACACACATATATACACGTATACACACATATATATATGATCTTAAAGACCGTACCCATACATGCAATAAGACGCAGAGACATCTAAAAAGCAAGGCCGGACATGGAGGCAGATGGGTCGGGATCTAGTAAGGCCAAGGACGCGGAAGGTGGCGGAGATGTCAGATACAGGGGAGTGAGGCGGCGGCCCTGGGGGAAGTTTGCGGCCGAGATCCGGGACTCGTCCAGGCAGGGCCAGAGGGTGTGGCTGGGGACTTTCAACACGGCGGAGGATGCCGCCAGGGCCTACGACCGAGCTGCTTATGCCATGAGAGGCCCATTTGCTATCCTCAACTTCCCGGATGAATACCCAATCTCGGCCGGCGGTGCTGATGCCATGGCCGAACGTCGTTCCCCGTCGAGCAGTAATGTGCATGAAAAACAAGTGTTCGAGTTCGAGTACTTGGATGATAAATTGCTGGAGGAGCTTCTTGATTTTGAAGAGAACAAGAAGACGGGAAATTGAAATATTTGATTTTGCAGAATAATTATGACCACTGTTCTGATATTTCTTTTCAAAATGTTCGGTTTCCATAATTTTCAGTTTCCATGATATTCAACTTCCTTCTGGCCAGATTGGAAGAAGATTATATTATTATTGCGGGCGCGCGCTCTCATCTAATAAGAAATATAAAATTGATATCTACGTTTGTGCATGGGCATTAATATTTATAAATCAAGTTCGTTATTCTCTCATTTTCACCCACAATGGTTTAGCTTCTTTTGCTTCTTTTAATGGGGGCGTTAATAAGCACTTACAGTAATGGACCTTAGGATAAATATTTTGGGGAGGCCAAATGTATATTCATTAAGTAATTAAAAAATTTTATGAACAATTTTTTTGGGGGGCCATGGCCTTGAGATAAATATTTGCCTAGGCAAAAATATATTAAATTTTCCATTATATTAATTTTTTTAAAAAAAAATTCTAAACATGGCCCCTTGTATTCACTAATATCTGTCATTGAGCAATTAACAATGGATTAATGTTTAAATCGATACTAACGGTGTGTGTGTGTGAATGAAGTAGGCATATAGATAAGTGCTAATAAAACTGTCCTTCCTTCCAAAACAAGTTTGTGTTCATGAGCGAAGGGTCAACAATGTTTTGTCCTATCTATATTATTCTTTTACAACAGTCCATAAAATTAAACAAAATTTGTCACTACTATAGAAAACACTTTTAACGTATGTTTTTAGGCTATTTTTATGTTCATTTTCAGGAGACACCTATGTGAGCAAAGTTTGAAAACAATGTCTTTTAAAAAAATGAACATTATAAGAGACGTACAGGAAGGGACGCCAAAAGTTTTTTAATTTTATAAAAAAATTCTTTATATTTTACAATTTTTTTTGCGCTGCAGACGGTAAAGGAACCAGGGTTTGATTGATAATCAGGTTGGCAAAAGAGGATTGTTGCTCCTGAAGCTGCAAATCTCTGTAGCATTTGGAACAAAGATCCTATGTTGTAGGACTATTGAAGAAGCCTCAATTGTTAGCGCAGAGGCACGGAGCCTGGCATCTATGTTCTTCATCCATTTTCGTCGATCGTCATCAGTTCTATCTCGCTGAGAGATCTCACAATTTGCAAAAGAAAGCACCAACTACGGTCAATCACCAAATTTTTCACACCTAAAAAAGAAGGAAGAAATTTCCAAAACAAAGCAGAGGCGCGGATCGAGCCTAGAATCAATGTTCTTCAACCATTTTCTTCGATCATCGTGAGTCCTATCTCACCAAGAGGAAACATAGATCTTGAGAAGGGATACAAAGTGAAAAGAGAGGGATAGAGCAGTGAAAGAAGTGAATGCCTCTGCGCCTAGAAACAACAAAGGGGAGAGGGATCTAATCATGGGTATCAAACAGATAATCACCACTCTATTCAATAAAATTCCAAAACTTAAGCTGAAAAGAGAGAGTAAAGAACAATGAGCAAACCTGTAGAAGGGAAATTTTTCGGGTGAGGAGGGAAACACTTATCGTAGAATTTTGGTACTCTAGGTTTTGTCAGTATCATAAATTTACTGACGGAATTTCCCACTTTTTTTGTTCTTTTATAAAAAACATCAACATTTTTAGTAACGAAATTTGTTGACGGAATAATTTCATCTGTAATTTCTGACGAAATTCCGTCGCAATTCTGTTGGAAATTGTGGATGGAATACGTTCATTGGAGAATTCCGTCAGAAATGAAATACTGTCAATGGAATTTCTAATGGAATTTGTCCGTCTCTGATTATTGATGGATTTCCATCGGTATTATCACCCATGGAATCTTCGTCTCTATTCCGTTGGATATTACCCACAGATATTGTTCCATCGGTAATCTGTTATTTTTTTGTACTGTAAGGGTAATTCTTTTTAATTAATATGGGCATCCTATGGGAGGTGTGTGAATTCAACAAGGTTATCTATTTTTTGGGATAGAGTACAACGAAGGGAAGAGGGAATTCTATTAAGAGAAAGAGCTGATGAAAGAAGAATAGGTTTGGAAGAGCTAGATGCTTCACTCATTTGTAAATTCTTCTTACTCACTTTTTCTAGCTATAACTTAATTTCTCTATCTCTTTACAGCATAAGGCTCTGATACTAGAGGGGTTGAGTTCCCTTATAAACTCTCAGACTCATTGTAATTGCATTCTTCTAATTATATTTAGTATATTATTGGTAAAAAAAAAATCCTATATTCTTTGTAATTAGATCATTATCATATCTGATGGGACTATGGGAGTAACTATTATAATATATTCATGGGTTAAGGTGCGATTTGACCAATAAACTATTGTTTCAGGAGTGTCCAACACAATTAACTATTAAGTGGACAAAAAATACCAACAAACTTCTAAAAAGGTGCAGTCAACACAAAAAAAAGTTTTTTTCGGGTGAGCGCCAAAGACAACACCGTTAGAGAAAAAGTTAACGTCCGTTATCTAAAGTACAGATTGGCCAACGAACTTTTACCTCGGGGAGCCAAAGACAAAAAAAAAAGTTTTACTCGGGAGTCCCCAAAGACAAAATTCTAAATTTTACTAAATTAAATAATTTTATTCTCAATTTTCATTATTCAAAACTACTTGTATAGATATCTATGGACAAAAATTACTCATTCTTCAATTTTGTCAAAATTATAATTTTCTAAAATAATTTTTTTTTTAAATTAAAAATATAATTATATGATTTAAATAAAATTTTATAGTTTATTATATATGTTAAACAAAAAAATTCTATGATTTATTTTTATTTTAGAAGAAATTTATGTGAGTTAAAAAAATTCATTTAATGTTAATAAAATTTTCGTAGGCTAAATTGCTTCTTACCCATTATAATTGCTCCTTAACCTATTATTAAATTGTCCTTTATCAAACTTCTTAAGTTATCTTTTTTTTTCAACAAGTCCCATATTCATATAATCAATAGATCATTTAATTAACAAATATATCATCAAGTTGTCGAATTTATATTATTAAGTATCAATGTTGATATCCATTAAGCTCTTTTTATAAAAATAAAAATTAAACTCATTTCATTTCTTTAAGGATATAATAGATTTTAAAATTTTTTATTAACATTGAATGATTTTTTAACTCACATAAATTTCTTCTAAAATAAAAATAAATCATATATATACTTTTTTGTTTAACATATATAATAAACTATAAAACACATTGAGTTTTATTTAAATCATATAATTATATTTTTAATTAAAACTTTTGTTTATTTTAGCAAATTATAATTTTGACAAAATTGAAGAATGAGTAATTTTTGTTCATAGATATCTATACAAGTAGTTTTGAATAATGACAATTGAGAAAAAAATATTTAATTTAGTAAAATTTAGACTTTCGTCTTTGGGTGTTTCGAGTAAAACTTTTTTTGTCTTTGGGCGCTCTGGGGGTAAAAGTTTGTTGGCCAATTTGCACCTTAGATAACAGACGTTAACTTTTTCTAACGGCGTTGTGCTGACTGCATCTTTTTAAAAGTTTGTTGGTATTTTTGGTCCACTTAATAGTTAATTGTATTGGACGCTCCTGAACCAATAGTTTATTGGTCAAATCGCACCTTAACCCTCTATTCATTTAGGTGTGATATAGATATATAGTATCAGTCGGAGCTAGCTCAATTAACACTAAGTAGTACTTCCTTGAGTCTTGACTCAAGTAAGAATTTGTAAGTTTGATCCTATGCGGAGAGAATTTTTTTTGTCTTATTTATCAATCACGTTATAATTTTTTTTTATAAGAATGTACAATTTTACTTTTCATTTATTCTGATGTAAGCTTTAGACTCTTGTAATAAAATGTATACTAAGTGGGGATAACATTACAAAATTATTAAATTTTAGAATAGAGTTTGAGATTTAAAGTTTTTCTTAATTTCAAGATATTAAAAGTTGCTTTAATAAAAAGGGGTAAAAATCAACGCACCGTCAACGACTGATCAGAGAGGAATTTGAAGAAAATCTGACTTTGGGTCCAGTGATCACGATTATGAGTGAGTATTTGGTAAAGTAGCAGTACAAATTTGACAAATTTGAAATGGCAGTGTATGGGTATTTAAGGAATTACAAACGGAACTCAAGATTAGTTATTTTCCAACAAAATATCAACTTTCCCATGTTTATAATGTTGCTGATGTGCTCCTGTGGGTATTTAAGGAATTGCAAACGGTAATTAATACGTAGTAATACTTTTTCTTTTTAAGGCCACAATCACCTTAGTTGCGCATTCTAGCAAATAATTACCCCATGTTTATAAAGTTGATGATGTTGAATAGATTGGAAGAGCCCATCTCCGCTCTTTGTAGCTCTTATTTTCCATCCCGGCCTCCACTTCTTTTATCTTCATCATTATCTTAATCTTGAACGAGTGAGATTTAATATTTTATAAATAATATATAAAATAAAATATTTTAATAAAAATAAAGATGACCTGTTTAGATCAAATTTTATTTAATAATTTAATAAGAATAATTTTGATATATATTATAATAATAAGTGGATGTGGAGGCTTTATTCAAGATGCGCATGACAAATGGATTAGTGGTTTCAACTGTAAGCTAATAAATGTTCTGTTAAAGAGTCAGTTGTTTTATACATGGACTTAATTTATGTTGGTCTGAGGGTTTCACGAACAGGAACCGGCTTTCGTCCGATGCAGCCATCCTCCGCTGCCATCCGCTGCGTTGAAACACCGCCGTTTTGGCACAAAAAGCTGAACAT
Organism: Acacia melanoxylon; assembly: GCA_019022615.1. Classification (NCBI taxonomy): domain Eukaryota; kingdom Viridiplantae; phylum Streptophyta; class Magnoliopsida; order Fabales; family Fabaceae; genus Acacia; species Acacia melanoxylon. The sequence continues at coordinate 12,278,958 of JAFJYJ010000011.1, forward strand.
GTGGCTTTTTTATTTTTTATTTTTAAAAATATTTTAGAGTACTGACTGGTACTAAAAATATACTTAAGGATACTGAACGGTCCTGAAAAAATACTTCATGATCTTGAAAATTATTTTAGGATCTCAAAAAAATATCCTGAAGTATATTTTTAACACCAGTCAGTATCCTAAAATACCAATTAGTATCCTAAAAATATCCGGAAGTATTTTTTCAATATCTTGGAGTATCCTTTTAATGTCATTTAATACCCTAAAATAATTTTTCAAGATGCTAAAATAATTTTTCAAGATCCTAAAGTATTTTTTCAGTACCACTCAGTATCATAAAGTATCTTTTTAGTCCGTACATGAAATATTTTTTCAAGATCCTAAAATAATTTTCAAGATCATGAAGTGTAACATCCCATTTTCAAAAGCAAGTATATTTTTTTCATCAGAGTAGAGCATCGGAGCGATTGAGTAACTGATACATATATTTCAAATGCCGTAAGTCTGGCTGTTTACAGTAATGGTACATTGTACCGAGTGTTTACAAAAGTAGATATGCCAAATCTTTATAAATGTGATATTATCCTTATAGGATATTTGTAATCACGAACCGCTGTCGTACCACTGTCAAACCGCTGTTTTTTGTCAGAAGTACCGTTTTCTGTCAAACGTGCCGTTTTTCGTCAACGAAGGTACGTTCGCGTACTGTAACACTAACTCTGATGTTTATTGTATGCGTATATGTGCTATGTGTATGGTATGTTTATGTGAGGTAGTTGATAGCCTGTGGTATGCTCATTGTTGTTATTATGCTTGCTGGGTGTCGGGATACGTTTGCTAGGTGTGAAATGCTTGGTGTGGAACGATTGCTAGGTGTGACATATCTGCCAGGGGGCTTATGTGTTGTTGGGATATGCTTGTTTGTATGTTCGCGTATTGTAACACTAACTCTGATATTTATGGTATGCGTATATGTGATATGTGTGTTGTATGCGTATTGGTGGTATGTTATTTGAGTGCATAGTGGTGTTAGAGGATAATCGAACATATGCATGCTACGGGAGCGGTACATCTATATTTGGGAGCGGTACATCCGCATTTCATTTGGGAGCGGTACATTTAGGAGTGATTCATTTGTTGTGCTTATATACTGTATATGTAAATATGAGGTTAACCGTTACCTGGGGTCCGGTGCATTGGTCCTCAGCTCTTAACATAGCGTCAGGTTCAGGAGGAAAATCCACTGATTCATAATATGTTCAGACCTAAGAAACCTAATCTCTGGTTTGTCACAACTAATTTGTTTTCTACGGGTTCTCATTTACACTATCTGCCCTTCTTCTTATTTATCCTGTATCTTAATGACTCAATTGGTTTCAGAAATGACTTCGGAGATAGCCCACTCCAGGATAAAATTATGCTTGTTTATAAAAAGTCTAGATGTTAAAGACTTAGTTCACCTATTTTGAGATATGATTTTATTTCTATCGGTTCTCGTTTCTCCAACTGGTCTTTCTACCGAATATATTATTATTTAATTCTAAATATCTAGATATTATTTTTGAAATAACCACAACCCTTTTCACACTATGATTTTCAGTTTTTCCCCTTATTATTATTTTTTTATTTATATATTTTCTAATTACTTAATTTATGCCTTAATTACCTTAATTAAGCAATTATCCAATGCTTAAACAATTAGCCACTAATTACTTAATTAGTCACTTACTAATTGTTGATAATTTTCTTATTTAGGATAAATTATTATCTCACAACTATTTTCTTGACTTTGGTATTTTATGCTCCATGTAAAATATTAAAAATCATGGGGTCACTTATGATCCCCAAAATAATATTTAATTTTTGCCTCATTATTTTCCAAGGAAAATAATCCCAAAAATTCCTAAAATTAGAGACAACATACTTTCTAATTTTTAATAAATATTTTTCGCCTCTAGGGATTTATCATAATATTTTCAGGCCATTTTATGCCCCATAAATGCATTTTGGGGATTTTAGCTCTTTATTCACCCTAATTTCAATAGAAATTACCTTAGAAAATAAGGTAATTATTACACTAGTTTTGAAACCACATATTCACCTATTTCCAATAGGTATTATTTACTAAAATATGATACTTATCATAAATATGATTTTTAGGGTATTACATGAAGTATTTTTTAGAACCGATTCGATTAGATCCGAAGTATATTTTTAGATCTTAACAAGATCTTATGAAATATATATATATATATTTATTTATTTATTTTAAAAAGGCCACATGTTCAGCTTTTTGAGCCAAAATGGTAGTGTTTCAGCGCAGCGGATGGCAACGGAGGATAGCTGTATCGGATGAAAGCCAGTTCCGAACAGGAAAATTATATTGCTCTTTAACTGTGTAGAAGCAATCAAGAATTGCTCTTTCGAAGACATAGTAGATGATGAGGTCAGACTTGTGCTTCACAAGGGTTGACAAGTTGTTATAACTCATGTCTGATCTACAGGTATTAGGGAGGGTATAACTATAGCAGATCAATTAGCTAATTAAAAACGTGATATTATAATTAAAATGATGAATTTTCAAAAATATTTTTAAAATCAATACATATGTTTGACTTAGGCAAGCAAGGTAAGGTTTGACTACAACCCAATGCCCAATGAAACCGAGTGACTCGGGTATATTGGGTCTTCGAGCGTCCCTTGCGTTACATAGAGATGCACCTAGTAGCAGTCTAAATGATTATAACAATATTACACGTGTGAAGTTTAAGGAGTTGTAATTTCAGAGAAAATTACTGAAAAATTACTTATTACAAAATTTATTTCTCAAGTGCCCCGAGTTTTAAAGTAATTTTGGACAACAAATTTTGTAATGAAGGATTTTTCAGCGATGTTCCCATTCCCCCTTATTTCAATCTAGCAAAGTTCAGTACTAGTATGAATAAAAACACCTATTAGAACCCTCTGTCTGGTGGGAAGTCCTTGACAATTAATTTGGCTCTATAATATAGGGAAAATCATATCCAGTTCCTAACTAAAAGATAACATCAAAAAAGTCTCATAACTAGTCAATAGTGTCACTTCTACTTGTCAATATATAATAAGTCTTTCTCTTGTCTTTTAACAAGCTATAGAACTGTGCTATTTTTTTTTTTTTTTTTTTTTTCCTAATTGGGTGATTTTTCCCCTACTATATGGATCTTGACTAGGAAAAATTTGATTGTTTTGGTTTTTTCCTTCCTCTGTCAATCAATCATCCTTTACTTTGTTCTTTATCTTTTGTAAAGGGGGCTGCATCGCTAAATAGTCACCCTCTTTAAATCACTTCTACTTGGAACAAAGCAATTAATTAATTTCTTTTTTGACAACTACAAAAATTTTAGATGAGATGAATTTTACAAAAAATACCATATCTCATCTCCTTAATATAAGATATATTTATCTGATTTGATTATATTAAGAAAGTTTGTTAATATGAAATATATTTTCTAAAATACCCAAGTTATTTTCTTTAATTTTCTCGTTCTCTCCCCTTCTTAATTATTGTTGAAGGAGTATCAATAAAGCTAAATTTAAAAAGATTGACGAATATAAAAAACATATCTTATATTTAAGATCAACTCCCCAAATATATCTTATATTAATGACAGGGGAGTACTCCATTACATGTACTTGTGGACTTGTCACTTTCATTCTAGGATAGTCCAAAACGTGTCTTCTTTGGAAAACATGTGTCTGCAGTAAATTGGCTAGAACACGAGACTTTTTCGTCAAAAGCGGAATGAATGGTTTTAATAAAGGGAAAATCCTTTTCAGGGCCCTTTTTGGCGTAAAAATCCCAAAAAGGCCCTCAAAAATCTGAAATCCTAGAAAAGGCCTCAAGGCCTTTTTAGGGATTTTCAAAATCTTGCGTGAGTTGTTAACGGGGCTGATATAGTTGTTAATTAACAACTAAATTAGCCTCATTAACAACAATTTTCTAACAACTAAATCAGCCTATTTAACAACTATATCAGTACCCCGTTAACAACTATATCAGACCCGTTAACAACTCATGGAGATTCTGAAAATACTTGAAAAGGCCCTAAGGCCTTTTCTGAGATTTCATATTTTTGCGGGCCTTTTTTGGGATTTTTACGCCAAAAAGGGCCCTGAAAAGGATTTTCCCTTTAATAAAACATGACCCCGGCTTATCATCCGACTCATTTTTCATGACCAAATTAAATTTGTCTTTTTACGTAATCATCGTTTCTGTTATGGAATTAAATATTAGGTCCATTCAAGGTGAGGCCCAACAAGAGGGAACCAAACCCTAACCTTAAGGTACCCACTATAAATAGATGGTAAACCCTAAGGTACACATCTTCTAGACTCTCCCTCTTTACAATTCTGCTACACAGAGCACACACCCCACTCCATTGGGTGAAAACCCTCATGTTTGTGCTTTGTAATTGCCTATCTCCTTAGGTATCTCATCTATGGATACTTGGGGGAGAGCTATTTGATCCTACATCAATATTCTAATCCACCTAGGGCGGCATACTATCTAAGGTACTCCCCCTGTTCAGTCCGCTTACTCAAATAGGGGGGGACCTATTTCTCAATGATATCCCGTGATCAAGACAATTGGCTGAATCCCGCGAAACCATTTCATAGAAGTTCATTGATATCCTCTTTTTCTAAAGCAAATCGACTTCGATTCTTGAATAATCGACATAACTTCTGCTTCTCTTCTTTGAACGGAACATTGGCGCCGTATGTGGGGAGTCGGTAAATTTCGATTCCCGCGACCAAAGATGGTGGATATTAGAAGCAACAATTTATTCTAGCCATCTCTGTCGCAAATTTTCAATTCTGGGTTTGCCAGAAATTCAAGGAAAATCAGGAAAAACTCCAGAGTTTCAGTTTTTCCTCTAGAAAGATATTATTAGTTGATTCTGGGTCCTGTTCGTTCGATAAAAACGTGAATCACCACCAACAGCACCATCTGATTCAGGATTCCACTTGCGTCGCGTCGCCTCAATATTTCTTTTTTATGTATCTAATTTCAACGCCTGGGTTCGATGGTTTCCAAGGGTTCCTGTTTTTAGCGATTGATTCAGGATTTGATCTCTAATATCTGCCTCCGGTCTTCACAAGAATGATTGGTCTGAACAAGGAAGTCTTGAGCATTTAATGCCCTCCTCGGTTTTGGATTCATACCCTATTCAGTTCACATCCGAGTTGAGCATCGCGGGATTGAAGCCGATTAACCTTGTCAGGAGGATGCCGAGAGGTGTATGTCGAAAAGGGTGTATGCCGAGTTGGAGTGCATGGGTACCTGAGATGGACCAAGATTCAGCCATGATGCGTCTATTCAACTTTTGATTCCATCTTGTGTGCCGCGTGATCCATCCAGTGCAATTCCTTCCTTGACGGACTCGAGATAAATGAAGTCGGCATGAAGAGCATCAATGCTTTGCCGACGTGGATCTCGTCATGCAGAAACCTCTCCAGAATTCCGCTATCGAGATGAAGATTCGATATGGCCCCTAGATGCAGAGGTGCCGAGATACAGAAACTTAGACACCAACGTTTAATGGCATTAAGTGCAATATCGCCACCACATTCAGGATCGTGCCCTTGAATCAGGATGCCCAGACACTGAGTCGCCAAGACGTGGATCTCAGAAAAAGGTGTATGCCGAGGTGCAGGTCCGAGATTTCCAGGATGACTGATATGCCGAGATTGGATGTGGAGAAAGGCTTGATGCCGAGATTATATTCCGAGATGATACTCAATTCAATTTTTCTTATCAAAGGAATGTCAGCTCTCGAACTTCTGTCATGTGTTTTCAAAGCACGACTTTAAATTACCACAAAGTCACGAGGTAGCTAGCTTATGAGATCCCGAGATGCATCCAAGGTGAGATCTGAAGATGAGATTCCGAGACGAAATTCATCGTGGTTTCCATCAATATTCACCAAGTTTTCACCCATGTGGGTCTCGATAGTTGACACCTACCAGAGTAGGATGGAAGCATCAGTTTTGACGTGCGAGTTTTAACCATGTCAACACCGACACTATACCCTTGAGAAGGCCCATGGGATTTGCATCAAAAGAAAACAATGATTCAGGAAGCTGAGCTCGGAGGCATGCAAGGATGATTCTTGATCATTCCTCTCTAGCGGTAAACTCATGGGAAAGGGAGAAGCGAGTTTGAATTCTAACAGGTGGTTTTGCGTCGTCCAATAATCCATGGAAGGATGCATACAACGCTTTGGAAATATTGGCTCCTTAGAAGATAGGAGATCACCAAATCTATTTAGATGATAAGGTGGAGTCACCTCTTTTACTGCCGAGATATAGGTTCGATACGACAGTGCTTAACTCGGGTATCTGTCATCATACTGCCGAGATTATTGTCCAGAGTCACCTTGTGCCGAGATAGTTGATAGCATTGAAGTTCTTAGGGCTGGAAGCTTACCCGGTCAACATGCCGAGGTGTTTGTTCGCCTCGCAAGTGCACGAGTTTCGCAAGTAATAAAGTGATAAGTAAAGTATCGTTCCCACGAGGATTTGTTTAACAAATTGGTCAAGCAAGAGGCTTAGTGAATTTCATCAAGTTGAGCTAAAACAAAGTTTTTGAGTTGGAATGTGAATTTTTAAAGACTATTTCTAAAACTTAAAATTGATAAAGGTAAATGATTCTTTGACTTCAAGGAAAATTGAGCCTAGGGTTCTTTTTCCCCTTTTGCATTTCATAAAACTTGGTTACTTTCCTCTCTAGTAGCATTTCAATACATATATGTGTTAGTCTAGGGTTCAAAAACACTTGACCCGCTCTCTCTCGAGTCAAAATCAAGTTTCTCTTCATGCACAATCTCTTGCTACAATTAATGAGAATCAATCTTTAAGCAACAACCCTAATGTGACAATGCAAGGTTAGTAAATATATCTCTATTTTACCAACAAACCATCCATTTATCAAGTAAACTTCAAGACAAGCATGATTTCAATCAAGTTCTACACCTAGACTAGCTCTCTCAAGTCATAACCTAAGTGAATAAATCATCTAAACGGAGGCCAATCACTTAGAAGCATTAAGCCAAGGTTGAAATCAACACACATATATATTTATCTACCAAAAGAGAGGAATATTCAAGTATTAATCCATACAAAGGGTCAAAAGAACCCTAGAATGAAAGGTTTAGCTACTCATGTTCAAATACAAAGAGAGTCTAAGCAAAGAAACTGAATACATGAAGAAAAGAGAAGAAAAGAGGAAGAACCAAGGTGAAATCCCCAAAATCTCTCTTAGGTTGAGCACCCAAGCCTCCAAGATTGTCCAAATCTCTCTCCCAAGCTCTTCCCTTGTGTGCCCACTTGTTTCCTTAGGTCAAGAGTGTGTTTTTCGGCCCTTCCCTTTAGGTTAAATAGTGTTTTTCTGTTTCTGAAATGTTAAAACGCGAGCTGTACTTTCGCATTTTTTTACGATCGGTGCGCGCCGGTTGTTCACTTTCCGCATGAAACTGCGCGCGCCGTTGTTGACTTTCCGTAGCCAGTTGTACAGGTTCTTCAAACTTTGCACTGCTTCACCTCCTTTATTTCTTTCCTTGTTTCTTGGTTCTTATAGAGCTTCAAAACTTGTCTCCATCTTCCTACAACATAGGAAGCAATTATCAATTATCAATTGAATCAATAACTCTATAATAACAAGAATTTCTTTGATTTTTTGCCTTATACTTTGATATGCACATTTTTCTCTATAACTTCATTTCTATGCACATTTTGAACCAAAAAATAGGTAAAAAGAGAGAGAAAATGTGCTGGAATATTGTCAATTTCTAAGAGTTAACAGTGTTGCTCGGAATTTGGGGTCGCACCGTGAAAGGAGTTGGCGAAATCCCTCTCACGTACCAACAAAACTACATCCAAGGGTGGGACCATTCTCGAATCGGAGGCTCATACACTGCCAAATCCTGGGGATTATTATTGGAGAAAAATTTGAAGTCAGAAGCGTTTACCAGTTTGACGAGTTGATTAGAGAAAATGTTCCAGTTCTTGAAGTAGTAGAAAATCCTGGTACTCTATTATGCTTCCGCATAACCACGACTGATGGTCATTTTCAAAACATACTGAGGCCTGACATTCACTCCATTATATGTCTCATATGGCATTTCAACAGTGGAAAGCTCAAATGGATAAGTTTTCTTCTCATAAATATCTCCAGGAACACCTAGATCTCGTACAAGGGAAGTCAAGTCTTATCTGTCAAAATACATCTTTATTTGTTCAGTGATTCTCTTATAATTAGGCGCTGTGGAACCAAATCAAGAGGATCAAAAGTCCGAAGTTATGCCATTGTGGTCAATCTTTTTCCCTTGCATTGGCTCGAATACCTTGGCAAGCTTGAGACACTTGAGTTTCTCTCGATTAAATATTGCAGGGAAATTGGCGAGGGTGATTTAATAAAGCTTGGCCCTGATTGGAAAAAGCTCAAAAGAGGAATTTTAGTTTTTCAAACATCTAAGGCACTTGGGTGGCTCAAGCAGGAACAAGGCAAGCTAATGGAAGAGGCATAGCATAATACACTATGAGCTAGAAGTCATGAACTTGCAATTTCTACCTAAGTTGATTCGCATATGGAAAAATCATAAAGGGATTTGATTTACTGGAAGTGCTTTAATTGCTGATTGTACTCAAAATGGCTATTTATGCAAGGCTTTGTTTCTTTTCAATGAGATGAGGACTCATGGTCAAATTAACTTTATGCACACTACTTGAGAATATAATGGACAAAGTTACTTTTTGCAAGACCCTCCAATTGTATATTGCAAATGGTTGTGATTTGAAGGACTACTTTGAAAGTAGCATCTGTGCCTTGGATGTTGTTGTAGTTAATTCACCTTCAAAGGCGGGAAGGAAACTTCTGCAGAAGGATTTAAATAATAATTCCACATCTCAATCTCACCAAAATGTTACAAAGAATGTGTCATTATCTCATGTTGGCATAGCTGCATGTGGAACTTTCTTGGTATGTTGTGGAACTTTCTTGGTATGTTGTGGAGCTATCTGTCCTTGTATCGATGGGAAGAGACAAAAAGCCACTACTCATGCTGATTTGACCAAGGACACACATTCAACTGATTTCCCAAAGATGTGTATTGGTTCTAGTGAGCACCAGGCTGATTTGGCTGTAGGAATTGCAAAAGCTTGCATCAGTTATGGAATGCTTGGACGTAATTGGTCTCAATTGTGTGATGAAATTCTTCAAAAAGAGGAATTGGGCATTGGAATATGCAAGGATTTACTAGCTATGTGTCCAAAAGTTCAGGAGTAGAACTTTAACGTGCTTCCCAAAAGCCGGCTTACCAAGTTCAAGTTGATCTTCTTAGAGCCTACAACGATGAAATGGCAGCGTACAAGTTGGAGCACAAAGTTTGGGGTTATATCGCTTCAAGTTGTAGAAACTCTCTGCACATTTTTGGAGTATTTGTTTGATGTAGCCAATATTCTGCATAATGGTACTCCATTTACCTTATGCTTGTCGCTGCCTGTGAATTAAAAGAAGTCTTTACTTGCTTTAATACTTCTGATCTTGATTTCAGAATGATTCTATCCACGGATCCTGCTTATTGGTCAAAGGAATATTGCAAAGCCACCTATGCTGTAGGTTAATATTGTTCACACCACTTCTACATCATCGCTTCAAATATTCTGTCTTACATCATCCTTGATATGGCAATAGCTATATTGGTAACAACTATAAGACACCCAAACAACCATATAATTGCTTTGTGAAATTTCTCAAACTCTACATGATGATATGGAATTCTTGAATGGATATTGATGTTGCTGCATATTTGTGTGAATACGTGACTTGCATCCTTCACACTTTTTACTCTTGAATACATGTTGATATTGATGTTGCTTATTAACTTCAAAATATAAGTCTTCCTTGGGGCAATCAAGTAGTCTAGCAAGCTTTTTTAGTCCCAAGAGCAAAAGCACCATGTATCCTGGAGAAATTACCTGGAAAATATATAACACCTTGCTGACACTTTGACTAAGGTTATTGTTCACACGCAAGGGGTCAATAATACTAAAATGCTTGGAAACATCTGGTAATGCTGTGGCATCAACCAAGGTTATTGTTCATGAATTTTGAGTGCTTCCATCAAAACCAGAGCCTTGAAATTTGTGCTGATCTTGCAAGAGCTGTATGATAAAACTTTATTGTACTTTCTCTCAAGAGTTGCAACCCTCTGATGGTATTCCTCTATAAGAGTTTCAATTGCGGCCTCATTGGAGTTTCTTTGATACATTTTTATTGTACATTGATAAAGAAATATAGTCAAGTCGGTGACAGAGAGATGAGCAGTCAACTTTGCAGTCAACTTTATGAGGAAATGTTGAGAAATCAGGTTAAACCTGATAGCTTGACTTATAAAGCTTTGATTTTGGGATTATGCAAGGAGTGTAAGACAAAGAAGGCCGTATATCTAGTTAAGGTCAAGGACTTTGAGATGGAGAAGTTGTTTCCAAATGCTTCTACCTTTTTTGCTCCTATTATTGCAAAGATTGCATGAAAAAGTTACATTGCAAGTTAAGGTGGACCCCACTACTATCTATTGCCTTCAATTTAATATTGCCATTTGAAGAAGTTACGTTGCAAGTTGCCAAATCTTGTAATTGTGTGAAATAATTTGTCACAATAATGGGGTGGACCCCACTATTATCAAGTGTCTGCAAATTTTGAAATTAATGCCAAGAAAAAGGTGGTGGATTATCAAACAAGGCACATAGTATTCTTGATGAAACGAATGCTCTACGAGGCTCTGTGGGTCTTGAGGTCTATGTGCCAATCTTAAAAGCATACTGCAAAATCAGACTGCTGAATAGAATCTGACTCCACAAAGGAGCAAATGAAATTTTTCATATCAAAGAGCAAAAGTATGCCTGAAATTCCTGAAGAAGAAAGGTCGGACCCCGGGTAAATCGAATCTGGTTAAAATCCCAGCTCCGCGTATAAATTTTTGAAGGCAGACCTCGATTAAATCGAATCTGGTTAAAGTCTGGGCTCCGTATGTGACGGCATTGCTGCCAAGCTTATTTGAATTAATGGATTTTGGGTCAAGGAACCCATTTTCAAAAAGCACGTGATGACAATGCCGCCAAGTCTATAAACATGTCAAAGTTAAACATGTAGGAATCCGAGGTACATAAACCCGTTTCCAAAAATCATGTCGAAGTTAAACATGTAGGAATTCAAGGTACATAACCCGTTTCCGAAAATCATGTCGGAGCTAAACATGTAGGAATCTGAGGTACATAAACCCGTTTCTGAAAATCATGTCCGAGTTAAACATGTAGGAATCCGAGGTACATAAACCCGTTTCCAAAAATCATGTTGAAGTTAAACATGTAGGAATTTATGGTAAAGAAACCAGTCTTCGAAAATCATGTCAAAGCTAAACATGCATGAATCCGAGGCACACAAATCTGTTTTCATGAATCATGTCAAGTTTATATACATGCATGAATCCGAGGTACATAAATCTGTTTGCAAGAATCATGTTGTGATAGCAATTTCGCCAAGTCTATTTTAAACGGAACCTGGTTAAACTGATTATAGTTAAAATCCGAGTCCCGAGTGGAGTTTGTCCCTATAAAAGGGATGAAGGCGGACCCAGTTAACTGAATCTAGTTAAAATCCAGGATCCGTGCAAAATTTTGAAGGTGGACTCGGTTAAAAATGAATCTAGTTAAAATCCGAGTTCCGTGTAAAGTTGTGAAGTCGGATCCGGTTAACTGAATCTAGTTAAAATCTGGGCTCCATGTAGAGTTTTGAAGGCATACCCGATTTAAGCTGAATCTAGTTTAAATAAGGGATCCGTACAAAGTTGAAGGTGGACCCGGGTAAACCGAATCTGGTTAAAATCCCGGCTCCGCGTGTAAATTTTTGAAGGCGGACCCTTATAAACTGAATCTGGTTAAAATCCAGGCTCCGCGTGTAGATCCATGTTAAACCTTAAATGCATCCCGGCAGCCCCGAGATTTGAACTACCGGGCTGGGGAGCAACAGAGTGGATAACGAGTTGTTCATGAAAAAACATGTTATCAATAACTGGGTTTAATGCAAACTCAGACAAGCATTCGAAATGAGCAAACCAGAACAATTTGTGAAAACAGTAAGTATTTGCTATTGATTGCTATTTGCTTACATATTATTAAGTGCAGGAATATAAACCGGATATTTATCCCAGGAAAAATCGCTATGAAAGCAAGCAAGGGATTTTATTTCTTCTCACACAACCCGGATAAGCTGGATACATCTCGACCAAGTCCGCGTTTCACACCAGACAATTAATACATCCTGGCAACTCAGAGACCTGAACTACTGGGCTGGGGGGCAACTGTTATGGAATTAAATATTAGGCCCATTCAAGGTGAGGCCCAACAAGAGGGAACCAAACCCTAACCCTAAGGTACCCACTATAAATAGATGGTAAACCCTAAGGTACACATCTTCTACACTCTCCCTCTTTACAATTCGCACACGACAGCACACACACCCACTCCATTGGGTGAAAACCCTCATGTTTGTGCTTTGTGATCGCCTATCTCCTTAGGTATCTCATCTATGGATACTTGGGGGAGAGCTATTTGATCCTACATTAATATTCTAGTCCACCTAGGGCTATACACTTGTGTTCTTTGAACAGAACAGTTTCAGAGCACATGATCCAACACCAACCTCTCACGTGAGCCATAATTGGATCCGATGGTGACTATATAGTAAGGTACTATGTTTTTCCTTGTTTGGTTAAATCTTGGTTAGAAATGATCATTAATTAGATCATTGTTAACATCATGAAATTCATGTCATTTCTCCACATTTGCTTTTAATTTCTCACACTTTTTAGTGAATTCATACATATTTGGAGATACATATGCAAAGAAATTGTTCCTAGTTGATATTTGGGATAAAAGAATAAAATTATTTGATTAAGTGTGAATATCTTTCCATATTTTATTGACATTGGCATTTATAGACTTTCTTGTGTTGATAGGTTATCATGTGAGCCACACATGGAGCCATTTAAAGCACAAATCAATGACTAAAAAGTTGGAAAGGGGCTTAGAAAGTAATACATCATGGAAAAACAAGAAAAGATGAAGAGGAGTTTTTGGCCTTAGCCAAAGCATTCCTTGCCTTAGCTAGAAGCAAGACAGAAACTTTCTGGCCTCAACCAAAGCATTCTCTAGCCTTAGCTAGAAGTAAGGCAGAAATTGTTTGGCCACAGCCAAGGCCTCTCTTGGCGCTGTGGCCAACGACAGTATATGAAGCTGTGTGTTTTGATGTCAGAATTGATTCTAGGGATCTAAACACTTAAATTCACGAAGAGCGATGTTATTCTTGATTTCTAGGGTGATTTGGGGGCGGCTTGGGAGTCTCTCTTTGCTAGGGTTTGGTGTTCTTGTAGGAGATTCAAGTGGAGATTGAAGTTTTAAAGAGATTCAAGCTCATTTCCATTGGTTTTGCTGATTCCTTTCTCTTTCTTATCCAATTTTCTGATATGGCTGTAGCTATTTTGTGTATTTGTAGCTATTTGCTTTTCATGAGTAGTAAAAAAAAAAAAAGACTTAAATACTCATCTCTTTTGGTAGCTAATGATATATAAGTGTTGATTTTATCCTTTGCTTAATGCGTCTAAGTGTTTAGCCACCATTTAGACTGATTTGTTCACTTTGGTTTGATTTGAGAAAGCTAATCTAGGTGTAGAACTTAGTTAAAATCATGCTTAACTTGAAATTTACTTGATAAATGGATAGTTTGTTGGTAAAATAGAGATATATTTACTAACATTGCATTGTCACATTGAGATTGTTGCTTAAAGTTGATTTTCATTAATTGTAGCAAGAGATTGCGCATTTTAATGAAAAGATAAACTTGATTTTGACTTAAGAGAACTTTTTCAAGTGCTTTTGAACCTTAGATTAACACACATACTCATTGTAATACTATTGGAGAGGAAATTAATCAAGTTTTATGAAGTACAAAGGGTTAAGTAATCATAAGCTCCATCTAATCCTTGAAGTCAAAGAATCATTTGCTTTATCAATTTTTAGTTTAAGAAATAGTTTCAAAATTTCCATTCGATATCAAAACGTTATTTTAGCTCAACTTAATTGAATTTATTAAACCTCTTGCATGAACAATTTGTTATACAAATCTCCGTGGAAATGATTTCTACTTATCACTTTATTACTTGGCGTGACTCGTGTACTTGTGATGTGAACAATCATAAAGGGAGAGCCATCGAGTGTGGGTATTATAATTAGACGGCTAGGAAGGCAATATATCTCAGAGCAAATAACATGATTTGATATTATAATATTACAATTATATTATTTGAATATTTTGAATATTATTATTGAGATATAATTTATATGATACTCTCCATTGTGGCACTCCTGTACTATCATATATGTGTGTGTGTTTCTAATTTATCAATGAAATACATGCAATTCATTCTTATTTCAATATTTCACAAGCTAAGATGCACTTAGGATATATACCTTAGGGGCTGTTTGGTATGAGGGATTTGGAGGGGAGGGAAGAGAACGAAAAAAATTTATGAGTTGAATTTTAAAAAATTGGAGAAGTGGGGTTGTAAAATTTCAATGAAGAGAAAAAGTAAGATAAAGGAGTAAGAAAAATTAATTAAAATATTTCAACCCCACTTCTCCAACTTTTTTAAATAAAACTCACAAAAATTTCCCCTCCCATCCAATTCTCTTATACCAAACAGACTCTAAATAAATCATTCAATAGCACTGGTATCTTAAAATATTTTTAGTGTAATTTTGCTCTTAAAGTCTTTTTCTTTGTAATACTATAACTACCCTAAATTTAAAATATTGAGTGCTATTGAAAAATACATTAAAATGTTAGAAGCATAAAAAGTTAATGAAAAATACTTTAGAATACTAAGTGCTACTGAAAAAAAAAAAAAAAGCTTTTAAGTTATGTTGTTGAATAAAAAATTACTATAAGATGCTTAGTGTTATAGGAAAAATACTTGACGTAACATTGACATTTCCCAAGTGACGATCTTTCTCCAACACTTTTAATCATTAAGTAGAAAAATTAATTATCATAAATAAATAAAAATTCTTGAGTACTTTACAAAATTAGAGCAAGGTTGTAGAAGGTATTCAGTGTGTTACGGACACGACTGGTGCTGAACGGCCAAGATGGAAATGGGATAAAAGCGGTACCTCTATAGTGAAGTCTACTTATCGCTCTTTAAATAATAATCATGCACTTTCGACTTTCAATAGAGTAAATATTTGGAAGACCAAAATTCCACAGGGGTGTAAAACGTTTGCTTGGCTCATGATGTATGACCGTTTGACAACGAATCAAACTAAATGGCAGCGGCATCTTCACCAAACTGGGTTATGCGGTCGTTCTAGGTGCGCAAGTTGAAGAAACCCTTCACGCCATCTGTGATTGAAATGACATAAGGAAATTATGGGAATGAATTATTAAGCTGAATTTCCATAACCGCCTCTTTACTTACAATCTCCATGATTGGTTTCGGCTGAATATGACTACTAAGGTAAGGTTGGATGACTGTGATTGGAAGTCAGTCTTTATTATTCTTTGCTGTTTCATTTGACGAGAGAGAAATGAAATAACTCATTCGGGATCAAGTATGGGCCTGGACTCAATTGTTGCAGAATGAGGGCAATTATAGAGTGTATGTGTAAGGCAGAGCAAACACTAAGAACAACGAACTTGATCGACAAGCCTAGAAGGAAAACGTTCCAAAATGTCATTTGCGAACATGGGCAACTGCTTGTGGAGGCTGGTGGTGCGTAATCCTATATTATGGAAACAGCTGCTTGTGGTGGGGTGTAAAAGAATAGCCAGGGTGAACATGTTGAGGGCTTCCAGTTACGTCTTGAGACAGGTGATCACCTGACTCAAGACCTGTGGGGTTGAATGATGGGCCTTAAAAGGACTTGGGATAGTAACCATAGAAATGTAATCATGAGCTCGGACTCTTATGAAGCCTTCCTGCTTGTCCAAGGAGATGTCCCCTGAGATGCATGAAGACCAGACTTTGATACTAGAAATCAAAGAAATGTTGAAACGAGACAGGCCGGTGGGTGGTATCAAAGCTGATTGACAGAGAACATCATGGTGCAACAAATGTTCTTGCCAGGAAGCAGTGGCGGAGTCAGGATTTCATATTTATGGGTGCACAAATTTTTTTTTTTAAAGGAAGTTTTAAATGTATTAAAAAAACAAAAGAATATAGACAAGAAAAGAAAACTTCAATTGAACATAAAATAATAATAATCAAGAGTCAACTAAGCAATATCAAATGCAAGAATGAACTATACTCTAGCGAGATACTGACCATATCTCACTTTGAAGGAAAATTAGGAAACATTTATGTGTATGTGAGGTTTCTTAGTTTGCCAAACCAGTTTTCGTTCGAAAAACCAATTTTCCGGAAGTAACACTCTTACCGTTTACAAAACCCAATTTTAGGTTAATATTCCATTTTTCAAAAGTCACTTTTGAGTTACTCAAATAAAGATTACCAAAACCGAGTTTTGCAAAGTCAGTCGAACCTTCAAAACTAGTAGCCACACATATACCATGATGTTTTACTAATTTATTTTTATTAGATTTTCTTTAATTCTTTCCTATTTCATTAAAAATCTTAAGCATGTATATTTATGATTTGTGTGAATGTATGTCCGCATTTAATAGAACTGATTTTTTTTTTTTCCAATTAAGGGTGTATTTTATGGGTGCACTTGCACCCAAAAAAAACAATGTGGCTCCATTACTGCCAGGAAGGCATTGGATGGTCCTTGATTGAACCATATTTTTATAGTCTTTTTTATGATTAATTTTGAGATTTTTTTTGATGTATTTCTTAGGACATTATTGTATGATTAAGCAGTAATTTGAATTAGAAACATTTGTATTGAATTAAATATAATTAGGAAAAAATGGTCATAATTTGTTAATTAATCATGCAATTGATTTCTTGGACTTCTGATGCTATCAACCACAGCGCTGTTCACCACCTTCATCTTCCTCCTTTCGATGATCTACCCTCGCCGGCGATCAACAGAGCTCAAAAGAGAGGCTCGAGCTTTATTTAGGGCGTTCACCATCAGCTTCGTCTAAAGACCACCAGGCAACCTCCATGCTCCATTTTTCTCCAGTGATTCTTTGAATCTTCGGTGAGTTTCTATTTTTTCAGCGAGGTTTTTAATTTTTGGCGAGATTCTGAGCTGTGATTATTTAAAAGAAGGAGAGGCTGATTCCTTTCTTCTTGGTGATGGAGGTTTGTGGTTGAGCTCAAAAATGGAGTATATACGAGAGTTTTTCTGTCATTCCATTAAACTAGAGTTATAAGCTTAGATTGTAGAGTTTTAGGAATTATTGTGTATGATTCTGAAATTGAGATGGATGTTAATTATTTCTGTTGGTTTGATATTTTTAGTTGAGATTGATTAATTTCGTTGTGTGAAGATTATATATGCATCTTTGAATTTCTTTATGGTTACAATGAGATTATGTTAATTAGCGTGTTATTGTTTAGTTAATGTGTTTGATTTGTGTTTTTGAGGGGTTGTTTAACACTCAAATTCAAGAAAATTCATGTTACATTATTCTAATTTTAATTACATATTAAATGGTTTTAAACAATATCTCAATAAATTGTAGTTAACTAAGTTCGTAGGAGCTACTAATATTGAGAATATTAAATTCAAGTGTTATCTTGTGGTTTTTCTCACAGACTTAATGAATTTTAACTCGTATAATCTTTTTAAGCAAGGATAGCCATTTTCTGCATTATTAAGAGTATTCATCATTCATATATATTTCCAACTCGACCATTTCATTCACTCATTTACTGTTTTTATAAAAATAAATACAAAAAAAAAGAGTTTAGCTTTTAATTAAATTGCATTACTCTTTTAGTTATTAATTTACAAAACCAAAACTAATTTTCCCTTACTTCATTGCATTTAGATTATTTATGAATTAATAAAAGGCTCATCGAGAAGAGAAAATGATCGTAAGTTTGTTTATACACAATCATTTATTAATTTTTGATTGTCAACCTCAATGCTAACATACAAAAAGTCCTCATCAGTTTTTGGATCCTGATGCTATTCAAAGCTATGTAAACTTGGCGATGATCTCTTAATTTTTCTTTTTTTCCTGTCACTACTAAAAAAACACTTTTAACATATGTTTTTATGGGAGTTGGCTTGTGTCCATTGGCCTCCTTTTCTTGAAACTGCGTCGTTTTGGCGTAGTTTCAAGTGCACCTTTGCTTCTTCTTTTTTTTTTTTTTTTTAAAAAAATATCGGAGGTACTAGAAAAATACTTTAGACTTGGTACTGAAAAAATATATTTCATAATCTTGAAAAATTATTTTAGGATTTTAAAAAAAATATATCCTGAAGTATATTTTTAATACCAGTCAATACTATAAAATAATTTTTCAAGATCCTAAAATAATTTTTCAAAATCATGAAGTATTTTTTTTAGTGCCAGTCAGTACTGAAGTATATTTTTAGTATCATTTAGTACCATGAAATATTTTTTCAAGATCCTAAAATAATTTTTCAAGATCATGAAGTATTTTTTCAGTACCAGTCAATATCCTGAAATATATTTTTAGTACCAGTCAGTGCCCTTAAATGTTTTTCAAGATCTTGAAGTATTTTTTCAGTGCCAGTCAATATCCTGAAGTATATTTTTAGTACCATTCAGTACGTTGAAATACTTTTTCAAGATCCTAAAATAATTTTTCAAGATCATGAAATATTTTTTTGTACCAGTCAGTATCCTGAAATATTTTTTCAAGATCCTAAAAGAATTTTTCAGGATCATGAAGTATTATTTTAGGATCTTGAAAAAATATTTTATGGTACTATAAATATACTTCAGGATATTTTTTTAAGATCATAAAATAATTTTTTAAGATCATGAAGTATTTTTTAGTACGGATCAGTAGCCTAAAGCCTTTTTTAATACCCCTGATTTTTTTTTTAAAGCAGCAAAGTTGCACTTGAAATTGCGCCAAAACGGCACAGTTTCAAGAAAAGGAAGGCAGCAGACGCAACCCAACTCCGTTTTTATGACCTTTCTATGTCCATTTCTGGGGACGCCTATGTGAGTTGTAACATCCTTTTTTTTTTGAACTTAGAAATTTAGTTGGAATTAAATATGTACAATATATATATATACTGAATTATGAAGAAGATCCTAGGTTTTAAAATTTACTTTTAGCACCACTAAGGTGTGTGTGTGTGTATATATATATAAAAGATTGTTGTACACAACATTAGATGAAATACACCCATGGAATAATTGTTTTAGACGAAAGTGCGTGTAAATATAAGTCTATCATTATTGTTATTCATGGGAAAATAATGACTAGAACATTTTTAAGGACTTAAAAGATTGAGCCATTCATATATTGTCTATATTTTAATAATAGGATAAAATTTAAATAAAAGTATTTAATTTATTTTTATAAAACAACTAAAACATAATTAAAAATATATAAATAAGAATATAGGCCTTTTAATGATCCATTTGAGAAAAGCCCAATTGTGAAAGGTCAAGTTAAGGGAAAAAAAAAAAACCTACACTAAAAACTAGAGCTGGGAAATCGGGCCAAGTCCATCGGACCGGCCCGTTTAAGCCTTGGCCCGTCAAGGGCCAAGCTTAAAAAATGGATGCGATTTTTGAAATTGGCCTTGGAGGGCCGCAGGCTTAAACGAGTGAAAATAAATACATGCACATAAAAATGATGACAAGTGAAATTACTTTAATTTCAATATATTATAATTGAGATAATAGAAAACACTAAAATAATAGAAAATACTGAGTTTTTTCAATTAGATTCATTAAAACATTCCTCACTTTAATTAAGATAGAAGACCAATAAGCTTAATATATATAGGGCCGAACAACTAAAATCTCTTGAAAGAATCGTAAATATTGTTTACAGTGTCCATGCTAAAATGACCATTCAACTATTAATGTCTTGTGTATGTGGAGCTAAAAATAACACCTACCACTTATATTGTTGTCAATTTCGTCTTGACCCAATTATATTTTTGTCCATACTTTACATTATACGGCTTACTAATGAGCTTGGGACAATTTAGTCAAATTGATGAGTTTCTGTTAGACTATACGTTAGCCTATGGCTCTAGTCAGCGGCATAAGGATAGACAGTGATATAAGGGTGGTTGCATATTGCATAATTGTATGTTACATGTTGTGATGAAAATATCGATTAACACAATGATGATTAAATTTGCAATTGTTTTGTATGAGGATTATGGTAATGAATTCTTAGTTTTAAATCATATGTGGTTTGCTTGTATATAGTATAAACTTTCAGTAGTTACTAAGACGTGAAATCTCATCTCTATATATTAATATTTTTCAGGTGATTGTTCTAGTAGGAAGAAAGGGAAGACACCTATGGAGTGAGTCTTGAAGGCTCTTTTGTGCTTTTTGAGCACATGTTATGTCATTTTATTTGTCATGACCCTAAGGCTTCCGCATTTTATTTTATTTTTTTTACTGAAATATTATGAGGATTTAATTTGACACTTCGGTGTGTGTTTTATCTTAACTAATTATGTATTTTGATGATTTGAATTTTGGACATTCTTATTGGCTATATGTGAGATACTTTAGTTAAGTATTTGTCTGTTTGATTTGAGGTGTTACATGAGCGATGTAGTAAGTCTGGGTACAACATCAATTAAAAAAGGGACACTGTGAGGGACTTACGGCGTCTGTTTTTCAAAAAAGACACCGTAAGTAATCAACTTATGGTGTCCCTTTTGGGAAAAAAGAATGTCATAAGTCTCTTATGGTGTTTGCTTTTAAACAATGAACGCTGAAGGGTTTTTTCGATAATATATTTGGTTATATTTTTCATTGCCTAGCATTTAAACCTTGTACAGAAACATCATCCAACACTTCTTCATAAACCAAAAATGTCATTGCAAATGGTACATAAACATCTAGCTAGCTAATTAGAGGGTTAACTACTACTACTATAGTAATATGTACAATAATCACCATAAAGTGTCCAAAACTTATCTACACGACTACTATCTAATATCAAAGCAAACTTTACTCATCTATGTGTTGAAGATGATGTTCAACCAAAAGGTCTTGAATTAAATTAACGTATTCATCTAAGTAGGCCCTCATTACAAAAAATCTGCAAATTGGAAAATAAGCTAAGATAAATCAATCAAGTGAATGAATTAATTAACAATTCAATTACAACATAAAAAATATTATCATTTGAGAATGAAGAAGCGATTACCCATTCAAAATCTATAGTAAGTCCACTCTGAATGATATTATACATATAAAGTATAACATAGTATCTGTACTCAGTTGTTCCTGGTTGTCGAGGGCACTATAAATCAAACAAAAATGGTCAAAATGAAAAAAAAGGCATATCTAAAGAAACTGTCAATGAAAGAACTTGAATTCAAACTACTTATTCTTGCATAAAACCACTTTGGCTCTCTACTTTGACCGTTGCATATCCCGCTGATACGTACAGATTATGCCATGTTTTCCCCTATATTTCATTACTAAATTGTATCACGAATAAGAGCGTAAATTACAAATAACTCAAGCAAAAAGGCAGGTATTCATGATTTAAGGAACTGAGGGATGGAAACCAATTACATCCGAAAAACATGTACTAAGAAAGAGCAAGTTACATTGTCTCTAGAAGAAACGCACAGCAGAGCCGATACTATGCTATAGTAGTCCAATAGCATCTCGAATTGCAACTAAAGGCATAAGGAAGCTATAGCAAAGTAAAAGACGCGATGCTATGCGACATGTTTTCTAACCTGTTTATCTAGCTGATTTCAGGAATGGAAATAAAAGGTCGAGGCCAACAAGTGGATTGCAGATCTACTAGAAGATACTGAGGATCAAAAAGGAAAGATTTGAAGAATCCCGTAATATCAGCAGAATCAATCTACAAACAGAAGATATGATAGATCACAACAGATTTGGAAAGCCCGGCTAGCCTAACTTGCATCACACGGAAGTCTGAATATAAAAAGGAATCAGCAAGTCAACACAAAGGTAAGTCGGAGAAGAGCCAACACGAGAATACACATTCCGCAGACGCAAGAGAAGAGTGAAAGGTTTCACTAACACGAGAATTCCAGTATAACCCAGCATCCTTCCTCGCAGCAAGACGGAGGGAAGAAGACGTGGAGCGATAACGTGACGGGGCTTTCATCCGGAGCGCCGTCGAGCTTTCTACTTTTCATTTACCTTTAATAGTTAGAGCATGGGTCATTCGTTATTAGCTGTTTTATGTTTCCTTCGTCGGTCATGAACTAATTTTCGATGGTGAACAAGGATGAATCCTTAGCGTATATGAACTCGGTTGCAAGTTTTAATTAAAGATTCGATTTGCGTATTAGTAGATTAATTACTAGTCGGTTAGAGGAATCTAAGGGCTAGATCTGTGGTCTCGACTTACTGGCAAGGAGTCGAGGCTAGATCTCTGAGAAACAGTGTTTGCTAGGCAGCCGGTGCAAGGCTTGACCTATTTATTATAGGCTTTAGGAATGGGTCTACCTCTCATAACCAATACACCCTGAGAGTAATGCAAATAAAAGCTAGAAAGTTGCCATAGGAATATGGAAGGAATATAGTTATTATCAAATGTATCGGACGTGGAAGCTTCGGTAGATCATAGCGGTGGGTTAATCGAATAGCTTTGTAGTTAGCATCTGTGCTGTAGCAATTGCGGAAGCTGTACAGTATAGATGTTATAGCATTGGGTAAAGCAAGCGGGGAATTCCCGCACTTAAGGAGGAGTCCGCGTTCGGCCTAATCTCTCACTGATATCCTCTTCGAATTACTTTGCTTAATTATGTTCTTAGTATAATCACCAAAAACTCTCAAACCCATTACATCTACCTTCTAGTTGCAACTATCATAGCAATTGAGCGTCACTCTTTGGTATCTCAGTCTCTATGGGACGATACTTTACTTTCACTTTATTACTTGTTTGATTGGTTCACTTGCCATCAAGGAAATCGACCAACACCCGCCCAGTAGTTTATATGTCTTGAGTGCACTATAATTAAAATGAAAACCGACATACATTAAAACAATTTCTTTAACTCAAGAATCAATGATTTACAAACAAAGTAAGTTACGTGCTGAAGATGGATTTTATTTCTTCATTTAGCCTGTGACCTAAGGAATCAAACCAATAGAGGGCGTTCAAGACGGGAGAAACAACACATAGACTCTAATGATAACCATAACAACATATACAAATTAAAATGAAGTTAGATAACAAGGAAATTTATCTTAAATATCTTAAATAGACAAATCTAAAATACTTACCCTTTAAGAAATGGTGCTAGATAACAAGACAATTTAGTCTCTCCCTTGGTGTAGCCCATATAGGTCATCCTTAGTTCCAACTTATTATTCTTCTTTGTCATATTTGCGGGACATAAGAATTCATATAAACTATTTCTTCCCCTTTCAGCGCATATGTTGTAGAGGAAGCTCTAATATAATTAAAATGATAAATGAATTATTGAATATATAAAACCTAAAAACCACTCCATTAATTAAAGGAAAAAAAAACTTTCATGATTCCAAGGTGAACCCATCCTATATCTATCTCCTCCAAATTTATGAACTCCTTGAGATCTTTCCTGTCAATTGTAAAGTGATACGACAGTCTTTCGCCCACAATCCCATCAGGCATCTGCAAGTCAATCTAGCCAATGTTTTAATGGAGCTGTTGCAGTCTTGCCAAGAAGGGAAATTTTATTGCATCTTATTGATCCTATTAAAACGTAAAACATAGATTATAAGTAGGATGCCAAGAAAAATCAAGTAATAGTAAGGTATTTTCTACCATTAAGGTGTAACCGCAGTGTGAATAAGATTTTTCTGCCAAAGGATGAAAGATACTCTCGCCTGACCTAGTGTGGTAACCTCTTGATCATGAATTGGGACGTCTACATCTTCTTCCCCTTCTCAAACACATGCCATAGTAACCTTACATAAAGCGTCTGGAATTTGCTTATGATGGTGGTAGCTTGTGTGTGAACAAGAGCATTAGCAACAATACACAACAATGGAACATCCAAATAGATAGTGTAAGAATCTCCAGCCTCTGGAGTGGGAGAAGGGTTTCCAAGTGGTACCTTCGTGGGTTTTAACTTCCTTTGGTGCTGGGGAAGGCCGGGGAATCTTGGGTTCTACATCCGTTATGTTCCCTGTCCGATTGAATGATAGATCTCAACTTACCACGTAGCTCATTCAACAGCTCTTGTCGGAGTGATTGGAAAAGTTGCATCTCGAGCTCTTATTGAACTTCTTCTCAGAGTAATTGACGAACTCCCCTCAAACCTTGTTCATAAGCTCCCTACTGGGTTCACCTTGTGACGAATATTGTGAAGCTCGTCCAAAATACTTTGTGAAACAACTCCCCTTGGCTCCTCTCAACACAGTCAGGGTGATATGGCTTCCCAATCACCATGGATAAGATATCCATCTATCTACTTTGAGTAAAGGAACCTTGGCTACTCTTCTCTTCAAGTTCACCATGTAGCATACAATTTATCATAAATAAAAATTAAATACTTCCAAAATTAAACACTTTCAATTTCACTACTTACAATCTTTGCAGCAACCTCAACAACAACTAGATTTATGTATTTTCCACCCTCAAGCCTCCCAACTTTCCATTTTTTGTGAAGTGGAGGAGGTGCCAGGGCCCAGACAACAATTCTAGGATCTAGTTTGGCAGCTTCCTTCATTTTCTCCAACTCTTCTTCCATCATCCTCCATTCAAGCATCCGATAACCACCACGAGATATGCAATACTGATATTTCTTTCATGCTTGCCTCTCTTTATTTGCTTCACTTACTTCCTGTAAAGGGAAAAAAAAACTAAGTAAATGATGTCAAATAAATTCAAATAAAAAGTTCTATACTATGATAAAAGAAAATTTACTAGAAATTTAGGATCCTGCCGTGATGCTGATGAGGGCCTTTTATTGTTAGCCTTGGGGTCCATAATCAAAAATTTACTAAGGATTGTGTATAGACAAACCTAGGATCGTTCTCTCTTATTGAGGAGCCTTTTATTGAATCCTAAGTAATCTAAATGTCATGCAAATGCAATAAAAAAAATGCGGAAATGATTTTTGGATTTTAAAATTAATAAACTAAATAATAATGCAATTTAATTAAATTCTAAACTATTATTTTTGGTATTTTCTATATAAAATGGTGAATGAGTGAATGGAATGGTATTGAAGTGAAAATATGGATTATGAACGTTCTTGGTAATGAAGAAATGACTATCATTGCTCATAAAAGATTATGAGAGTTAAAATTCATCAAGTCTTAATTAAGAAAAACCTCAAGATAACACTTGAGTCAAACATTCTCAATTACTAGTAGCTCCTACAAACATAGCTAACCACTACCTCTTGAGAAATTGTTTAAAACCACTTGATGTGCCATTAAAATTGGAATAATGCAACATGAGTCTTCTTGAAATTGAGTACTAAACAGTCCCTCAAAGGCACAAATTAACCACATTAATTAGACAATAACACGCTAAATAACATAATCTCATTGCAACCACAAGAAATTAAAACGAATATAATCTTCACACTTCAAAATTCAATCTCAACTACAATTATCAAATCAACAAAGACAATTAACATCAATCTCAGTTCCAAAATCATATACAATAATTTCTAAAACTAGGCAATCTAAATATATAATTCTAGACTAATGAAATGATAGAAAAACTCCCCTATGAAGTCCAATGATCTCAATAACAAGTTTCCACCACCAAGAAGCAAGGGAAATCAGCCACTCATTGCCATGAAGCCAACACAAATCAGTTGAATCAAATTAATAATATTGGTTCCCATTTGTGAAGCTTCTTCCAAGATGAATGGATAAAGGAACATCATGTTTAAATGGAAAGAACAGAGCAAGACATCTGGAAAATCAAACGGTGAAGACAGAGGTGTTAAGCTGATGATGGTGTGTGAGAATAGAAAAAAAAAATGACGGCGATGGTTAAGCAAGATGGAGTGACGGTGGCGGTTGGGTGAAGCTCGGCCTCCTCAGTTCGCGCTCTGCTTCCTCCCCCGTTCACGTCTTTGCCTGGTATACGTCTCCCTATCTTGAATCCAAGAAGGTCATCGGAAGTGGTGGAGGGAGGATGGTCGCCGGCGACGATGGGGATGATGGCGTTTGTCGCAGGCGACGATGGAGTGAAAGTGGAAAAGGATGAGGATCAAAGGTCTGAAGGCGTGAAAGTGCCATCCCTGCTCGCGGCGCACTGTATATATATATATATATATATATTCCTTTTTCCCAACTTGCATCTGCTATCTTCAATGAAGAAATGCCAGCTGACCTAATTTGGTCAAAACGCATAGTTTCAATGCAGGGACCTAATTGAAACTTTTTAAAAAGTTTTGTAGAGGGAACAATACAACTTGAGCCCAAACTTTCATTTTTAAATCTGGTCTAATTTCTTCATGCACCTACAATTTAAACAATCAAGCAAACATCAAATCTTCCTAAGAAATAATGAATAAGAGTAATTACAATAATTATGACAATTTTACCCTTTTTAACACATTTTTCGTATAATCACTCATTAATCTAAATTAATCATAAATAATACATTTTTGACCCAATTAACATGATTAAATCCCAAATTAATCATGAAATAACACATTAAAATATGGTTCTATCAGATGCCACAAACAACCTCCAATCGTCTAGAGAAAGGTAGGAATATCATTGACATGGATCTTGATTCCTTCTTGTCCCTCGAATGTAAAGTTGTGTGATCTTGTTCTTGAAATCTTTTTATCATAGACAAACTTCCCCTATCTAGTGCTTGATCATCGCCATGTTTTTGGGACATCGTACGTTTACTGCAAGGTACAACATAAGATAATTATATTTGAAACAATAGGAATAAAGACACAAATGCAGATACATAGAAAGTTATATACCAAAATTTGTTGTGAAATCATCTCCGTTTTTTGTGGAACCAAATTCTAATTAGGATACACAATGTGAACTTTGCTTATAGCCAAATAGCCTAAATAGCTAAGGAATATGCCTTCCTTATCACTAATTGGATTCATATTAGCATAGAAGTCTACATATAGCCTCTCCCGTTGTTCTTGAGGACGTGCAACCAATGCTCTCATCTTTGTGTTGCCTCTAACCCTTTTCACAACAGGTTTGCCTCTATCCCTTTGATCCTCACCAAAGCCTCTATCGCTTTGTGACTCCTTAGAACTGTCCATGTTCTTGTTAAGAAATCAATGTCAGATAGGTAATTAAATTCCAATTAAACGAATAAACTAAACTAACTATTTTTTTTAAAAAAAATCCACACAATACTATTTCATAACGTTTTACTTTATATGATTACTCATATTCCTTCAGAATGATCATTTCTTGCAGCATATTCTTAATCATCTACCAATTTTACTTCACTTGGTCTAGGTGAATTTGTTGTGAAAGGTGGTGTGTCGTCAAGATTGACGGTTGGATCACCATACTTATGTTGTTTACTTTGAAGTACAATGGATATTTTTTTTGAAGGATATGTGACATAAAACCAAGGTTTTGAAACCCAGACCGGACCGGCCGGTTCAGACCAGAAACCGGCGAACCGACCGAGAAACCGGTCCGAGTTAAGCAAAAACCCTGGGTTTCAAGTTGACCCGGGTCAACTCGGCTTGAACTGGTTGAGTTGACCGAGTCAGATTCGTTTTTTTAATAAAAAAATCGGCTGAAGAAGTGAAGGAACAAACTGAGAAATATGGAAACAAAGCCACGACTCAAACGGAACCCTCTCCCTCTGACTCCAACAAAAGCCAGATCATCTTCCTCAAAAGGCATGGAAATTGCAAAGTAAGTTAGAAAGAGACTAATTTTCTTGATTTATCTTCCCAAAGCTTGATGGGTTTCTCGTACATGACCTCTCCTGTAAAGTCACCATGAAACCATGACGCGAGAAGCCCGAGTCAAAGAGAGAAGAAGAAGAAGAAGATATGGGGTTATTTTGATTTTTGAAAGTGTGAGGTGAAAGTGAAATGGCCTTGGGCATTCCGTCTTTTCATATTGGTTTTCTTGCTTCTGACCATTATGTGAAAGAAGCAAAAGAGTCACATCATTCTTTAATTTTCTGCTGGTTTGGTTGGTTCAAATTATGGGGTTGTAAGGCATTTTGTATTGAAAAGTGTGTTGTATTGGGTTATGTGTTGCATTGGGTTGCTTCACTTGCTTGTTTTGCATCTGCGTTTTATTTTTTTTAATATTAAAATATAAATATTTTTATCTATTTTGATTAAATTATATTTTTAATTAATACCGGTCTGACTCCGGTTTGACTTCGGTCTGACCCACTGACCTTTGACCCAGTCCCTCTACCGGTTCAGTGATCGGTCCGGGTTTTAGAACCTTGCATAAAACGTTTGTTTCACCTGGCTTGTTAGAATGAAGGGCTCATCTCTATAACCAACTATTCGAAGATACTCTGAGACAAATTCAAATTGTTGATCTATTACAATAACATTATTGTCAACCTACTTACATTTGAATAAAGCAACTTGAACTCGTAGGTCATCTCTCATATTTCTTCAATAACTCTATAATAGGCCATGGATGCTAATATGGGGCTTTTGTCTTTCAAACTGGAAAAGTGCATGGCTTCAGCTTCTACCATCACCCCACTATATTGCATGGTACTTCTTTCATCTTGGTCCTTTATAGAGAAAAAATACTCGTTTATATCAAAACCGCTCCAAGTGACGACTTGAAAAGAAGGCCTCCAAGCTGACCACTCGATTGCCTCAAACATATCAGTCTCATGCAAAAAAAATTCCTCAAACCACTATATGATTGTCTTGTTTTGCTCATTAGCTATCTACATGTCATTCTTCCTTGGATTCATGTTCTTCAAACTCTTTCTATGTTCATCTAAGTACAGTTGAACTTTTTTCATATTATTCATAATATACAAGTGTGCTTGCAACACCTTTTCACCAGGCATGTTCTTCACTTTGAGTCCTTGTGTTCCCTCACTTCTCCCCTCTTCATGCCTAGATTGTGCCTTCGTCCTTGATAGATAATCTTTAGAAAAGTCCATAACCTCTTCAACTACATATCTTTCAACCATTGAGGCTCCAGGTTGATAACAATTTTTAGAATACCCTTTTAAGATCTTCATGTATTGCTCGAAAGGGTACATCCACCTTAGGTAAATAAACCGCAGAGCCTTACCTCCCTTACCAAATGAACTATCAAATTCACCATTATATCAAAAAATGAAGGAGAAAAATGTATCTCTAGTTGATACAAAATAATATTATCAAAAAATGAAGGAGAAAAATGCATCTCTAGTTGATACAAAATAATATAACCCTCATTTTCCAATTTATTCAACTTTAATTTTCAGTGTCAATGACTTTTTTACAGATAGTATTAAAGAAAACACACAATCTTGTTACATTGGTTCACGCTTCATCTTTCATAACGCCTCTAATAGCTACTAGTAACAATTGTTGCATCAATACATGATAATCATGGGATTTTATTCTCACTAACTTCAAATTGTCCATTGAGACAAACCTTCTCACATTTGAAGAATACCCTTGTGGCACCTTAGGGTGTGCATGGCAACCATTCTGTTCCCCAGCACCGTTTCTGAGATGAAACAGTTTTTCCTGATTCTGTGCCTTGGAAGAGTTCTGAGAATCAGAATGATGTTTGTTAACTCGTTTTATTTTTACTCCGAGAATCAGAAATACGTTTGGTAACACAATTTTTTTTCATGCCAAGAATCAAAATTATGTTTGTTAACACATTTTTATTCTTATTCCGAGAATTAGAATTACCTAATATAATACAAATCTATTTCTATATTTTGTGTTTACAGGTTTCTTTACGTTTGCTCTCATTTTTTAATACAAATCTATTTCTATACAAATCAACGGTATAAAATAATCTATTTCTTTACGTTTGCTCTCATTTTTTAATACCATATTATTACCTTAATATTAATTATGCAAATGAATAAATAAATAAATAAATCGACATTAGTCACATGATTCAACTAAATTTTCATGATATCACAATAATTTAAAGCAAAAATAAGCGATGTTGTAGTCAACAATATCACCATCTCCATCTGAAAGTTGGTGTGCCTCAGCATTTCCCACATCATTATCTCCACTTGCATAGACATCCCCAAATATCTCAACTAGCTCTTCCCAATAAGGAAGGCCATTCTTCCGAAATTTCTCCCATCGAGAATTGTCCTGTACAAAAGATTTACCTAATTTAGTTACAAAAATCAACAAATTTATAATAAATCAAATGGGACACTATGCTAAAGGTTACCTTAATATGGACATCCCATAAAGATGCATCCTCGGTTGTAGCAGTTTTCAAAACAGGGTTCCAACCAAAACCAGATATGCTTAGTAATTTCTTGAAACTTGAATATTCTTGTCTAAGTTTATTCATCTTGTTTTTTGATCAATTTTGTAATAGATAATCATCTTTCTCTTCCATGCAATCTTGCTGAAATAGGTTGTTCTATTCCCTTTTTCACTTCCTCAACCATCAAAGTAACAAGAAGAATTGTGTTTTTAATTATCTTGGATGCCATTCTCAATTGAAGAAATAACTCCTCACTTTGGATTCAACCTAATTAGGAAAGAAAGTGTTGAAAAATATTATGATGGCATTTATATGGATTGTGACCCAATAATGTGACATTTATCCAAAAGGGAAGGATCTAGAAAATAGAATATATAACAAATGACCTAAAAATATTATGATAAATCCCAAGAGGTAATAAAATATTTATTAAAAATTAGAAAGTATGTTGTCTCTAATTTTAGGAATTTATGGGATTAATTTCCTTGGAAAATATTGAGGCAAGATTTAATATTATTTTGGGGATCATAATTGACCCCATGATTTTTAATATTTTACATGGGATATAAAATACCAATGTAAGTAAAATAGTTGTGAGATAATGATTTATCCTAATTAAGAAAATTATCAAAAATTAGTAAGTGGCTAATCGGTAATTAATGGGATAATTAAGGTATAAAGTAAATGAATTAAAAATAATTTAAATAATTATTTTTAATTGGAGAAATTCGAAATTATTAAATAAATAAAAAATAAAAATAAAAAAATAAAATATTAATAAAATATTTTATGCTTAGAAAAATAAATAAAAAATAAAAGAAAAATAAATAAATATCATGATATTTTTGTAAAATTGTATTATTATATAATATAGTGAATAGTAATGGAATAAATAGGAAACGGATCCTATCTAGAGAACCAGGAATAGGAATTCCAAAGTCAAGGTAAAATATTGATCGGTGAGTTTTTACCTTCAAGTGACCTCTTAGGAAGTTAATTAGGTCGGTAGCGCATTTGCCTAATAAGACGAAATAGGGAAAAATGCATATATTCACATTTTGATTTGAAGAAAATAATTATAACTCAACATCTAGAGATGAGTTTATAATTATCTGGACATATTTGGAATCAGTGAATTATTATCCAGAGATTGATAATTCGAAAGCGATTCCGACACCGGACGTGTTCGGACACGTTTTCGAGAAAACTTCAATTGGTGTTGGAACCCCGTAAAGGGACCGAAATCTAAGTTAAATTAGATATTCTTGATGAGAAAGAGAAGATCTTCAAAGTTATGAATTCAGAATTTTGAGATTTCTCCAGAAGAGACGCGAAACGGAGATCGAACAGGGAAAATCATTAACCGAGCCATAAAGCAAGTTGACTCACCACTCTTGGACCAATGGCTTGCTGCCACATCACTCCCCAATGTCGACTAAGGGCTGCCCATGGTCAAGAATTAAACACCATTATGCTTTGATTTTACTTGGTTATAAGGTAAGAGAAAATTACAAGATTTGGAATATGGAAATTACCAAAGTGGCACAATTTTTCCTATATAAGGGCATGAGCACCTTCTTCATTTTTCACACCAAAAATCTGCCCCTTAGAGAGAAGTTAGAGAGAGAAGCTATGGAGAAAGTCGAGCAAAGTCCGGGTAAGTTCTTCGGTCCCCGGTCTTTAGTTTCGGTAGTTCTTTCGGTAGATATAGTAGGAATGCTAGATTTATCTTTAATTTTTCAAGATAGTCTAGATATCATATTTAGGGGTAAATATGATATATATTTCAAAATATGATAAGGGAAAAGATCTGTCAAAATTCGGAAAGATAGAGCGAAAACAAATGAAGCTCGCGAAATTCCGCCAAATAGGGGTACTAGGGGCAAAATAGTAATTTTCGCCCAAATGGCCTGTTATGATGCCAAATGTTGATAAACGTTGTCCTTATAGGATATCTGAGCTAATCGAGCCGCTGTTGTGCCGCCGTCATACCATTTTTTTTCCCATTTGTCGAATTTCACGTTTTTCCGTAAAAGTTACATTTATCGCCAAAAAGGTACGTTCGCGTCGTAACACTAACTCTTATGGTTATTGTATGATTATATATGTTTGTTGTGTTCTGTTTGTTGTGTAGTAGTGTACGAGGTTATGCTATATACACGGTATGTTACATACGAGGTTATGTCACATACGAGGTT
The DNA here is from genome assembly GCA_019022615.1 of Acacia melanoxylon. Lineage (NCBI taxonomy): Eukaryota > Viridiplantae > Streptophyta > Magnoliopsida > Fabales > Fabaceae > Acacia > Acacia melanoxylon. The sequence goes on from JAFJYJ010000011.1 coordinate 12,311,721, forward strand.
ATTAATGTTGTATCATACGAGGTTATGTTACATACGTGGTTATTATCTTGTATACGTGGTTATGTGTTTTTAATCATACATCCGTTGTGGACTGTTGTATTGATTGCTTTTTGTCGTGTATATGTAGTCATATTTAAGCATGAGGTTAACCGTTACACGAGATCCAAATTGCAATTGGATCTCGCCTCTTATCATAGCGTCAGTTCGGAAGAACCGAGGACCGGCCAGGAGAAGGGCGAGCGGGCCGTACGAGTCCCGATCGAAGACTCTCTTCGTTGTTATTCATTTTTGAAAACTCTCGGTCAATGTACCGCTTCTGTAAATCAGCCAGACTTACGGCAATTTGAATAAATGTATCAGTTACTCAATTGCTCCGATGCTCTACTCTGATGAAAAAAAAATATACTGCTTTTGAAAATGGGATGTTACACCAACCAAAACCAGATATGCTTAGTAATTTCTTGAAACTTGAATATTCTTGTCTAAGTTTATTCATCTTGTTTTTCAGTTGATCAATTTTGTAATCAAGCCCTGATTGTTTTGTAAATTCATCTTTAATGCTCTTCCATGCAATCTTGCTGAAAGTAGAGGTTGTTCTATTCCCTTTTTTCACTTCCTCAACCATCAAAGTAACAAGAAGAATTGTGTTTTTATCAGTCCATTTTCTTTGTGTACCCTTTGGATGCCATTCTCAATTGAAGAAATAACTCCTCACTTTGGATTCAACCTAATGTATGACGAAAGAAAGTGTTGAAAAATATTATGATGGCATTTATATGGATTGTGACCCAATACTATTGTGACATGTGTATCCAAAAGGGAAGGATCTAGAAAATAGAATATATAACAAATGCTTATCCTACAGAATATTAGCTACTGGATTTTTTGCGCCTGTATATTTATATGATATGTTATACAATGAATTCAGATTACAATATGATATTTTGCCTATGTACCTCATTCACAATAAATAAAATTGAATCTTAAAGCAGAGATTTGCTAGACACATCTTTATGATAACATTAACGTCATACAGCATAGTAAATTTGTGAGATCAACTGACCAATGCAATTACTTGGAAGCATACGTTCCCCAAATGTAATTAATAAACTTCATAAGAGCCATTTTCTTCCACGCTAGTTTCTGATAAGAAATATATGAGATAGCTTGTCACCGGCCCTACTGACTAACAAGAATCGCATTAATTTTACACTGATCAATATCAGTGTAATCTTGTTCGTTGCCTCTAGCACGTCTATATCAATTTATTATAACTAAAACACTGAACAGAACGACAAGCAGTTGTAATAAATACTGTCTCACAAATAAATATGTATACCCATACACCTGGTTCTCCCATCGAGCACTGGAACTATCTACTTTTAACCTCAAATATTAGTTTATTGAATCTTCTATAATTTAAATTACTAGTGACAAATGACAATCCAGTCCTACATTCTGTCTAGCTCACTAACAGCATCCATACATTCAAGGAAATGTCATGACTGAATCTAACAAAGTTTACAATTCCAATCCAGTCCTACATTCTGTCTAGCTCAATAACAGAATCCATACTTTCAAGGAAACGTCATGATTAAAATCTTAATTTTAATTTACACTATATGCCATGTGTACCAAACCTGTAAACTCTGAATCCCAACATTATGGTTCTGTTGATAATGGGGGCTGTGCCGTTGGATTTAGACTTAAAATAGTTTTCCTTTGAGTAAGAAAGAGTGAGATTTTGAGATCAGAAACTTCCTGTGGATGTGTGTGCGCACCTTGAAGTTACACTTGTATTTGGCCACTCACTTCTCTGTCTTTTACTGGTAATTTTAATTGCAGCCTATGATCTCTATGGCTTTTATAACAAGAAGTACAAATACACTATATCAGTGAAAAAGTGGGAAACCAGAGTAAAAATTGGCTCTAGAATAAATTTCTATCGGCATCAATCTTTAAGAGGATAATTCTTATCAAATCCTCAGTCAACCTGATAAAAGAAGAGCCAAAAGTCCCAAAAGCTATTAATTGCATTATACTAGTACATGTACATTATACTCTTAATTCTCCTCTGCATAACGTTATCACTAATATGCAATGGCATAAAATTCTCCTACATCGACAGAACCCAATGAGGAGTAGATATATGTTGAATTAAATAAGTTCAAATCCCCAATGGATGACCAAACCATAAAGCTCTAGACCAGGTGCATAAAAAAACAAGTGGGCAAAACTGTACACAAACGTAAAGCTTCTCAGGTGACCCCTATTTACATTTGAATCTTACAAACTTTCCACTCTTATTCTGCATCCTACTATTATCCTGATCCCATAACTACAGCTAAGTTGGCCTTTAAAGTGAAAATACACAGAGAAGGAAGTGAAGCAAAATACAGAAATTAAAAGATTAGGGTTTAATCAACTTATTCTTTATCTCTGAAACAACTGTAGATCGACGAGGACGGAAGCGCAGAGGCAGAGACCAATGACAAAAACCAAATGACGCCGGAGATCAGAAAACGCAGAAAGAAGGGAGTGATGGAGGGCAGCGTCGATTCCGATTTTGAAGCCAGAAGGGGAAACATAGGGGAAGAAAGGAGAAGGGGAAAAAAACTTACCTAGTCGGACCTGGAGAACGTGAGACGGCGACGCCGGGTCGCGATGGTGAACTGGTCGCGGAATGGGCCGCAAGTATTTGTAGGTGAAGGTCGAAGAGAAGAGAAAAGAAAGGGTCGCGAATGTATATTCGTTTCTCAGAGAAAAGGGATTCTCGGCTGGACCAAAAGAAGCTGAAATTTTTTACTTCTTATTTTTAATCCCCAACTTAAAAAATAAACCGGTTTAGCCCGGGAGCAACAAAAAAACCGTTCTTACCAAACACAATTCTTATTTATTTTTATGCTGGGGAACAGAAATTAAAAAAAAAAAAAAAAAACTCATTCCTGCAATGTTACCATGCACACCCTTAATATCATGCAAACACCCATACAAACTTTTTTCTCGGCCTTTGACAGTGTATGCACTGCTGGCTCCATGTACTCCCTCTTACCATCATCTCTTAATTATGGATGTAACCATTCTCTTATTTCGATATTAACCAAGTCCAATCTCACACTAATTTCATCCTTAGTATTTCCTGGTATATGCAAAAGCATACCAACAAGGCTATCACAAACATTTTTCTCCATATGCATCACATCAATACTGTGTCTCACATCAAGACTATGTTAATATGGAAGATCAAAGAAAATTGACCTCTTCTTCCATATGTTCTTCTCACCCACAGTCCTCTGTTTCTTACCGAAGATAACATTGATGCGTTCCACCCGACTATAAACTTCCTCTCCAGTTAATGCCTTTAGAGCCATTCCATGCTTCGGTAAGCCGTTAAAACGTTTTCTTAGCCTACGATATGGGAGGAACTGATGAAGAAACTTCACCATGCTAGATCCACCTTGTGTATCGAAGATTTATTTGGTCACAAAGTAGGTAACCCCTTATATCATCAATATCCCATTGACTCTCATTTAAACAAGGGTTAAGGGGCAAAAATACACATGAGCTTTACCCCAAGGAGCGTCCAACACCAAATGCTTTTTTTAGGTTCAAAAATACACATGAGCTTGTAAAACCAGAGCAAAAATCTCATCACAATTAAATTGCCTTAACTTCTGTTAAGTACATTATGAAAATATCAAAATGCCCTTCACCAACACCCTCTCCCTCCCAACCTTCATCTCTGCAACTCTTCCATTAAAGAACAGTGACGATGACGGCAAATAATGGCAAAATAGAGGAAAAGACATACCTCCAAGTTTCAGCATAAGAACGATTATCAACCAAGTTTATTGCTTCATTATTTTCTTTAGGAAGATCTAGTAATGATATCTCTTCAGCACTTTTTGGAGGCGATTTTGAGAGAGATGGCTTCTCTTCAGCATCCTCCATTCAAAAAAGCAGTTCCGAGTGTCAAACAAGTGCCTAAAATCCAAGTGATAAAGGAAATCAGTGAAAGATGAAAGCAAAAACAAGAAAATTTTCTAACTGTTCCTGCAATTAAGTTATACCATATTAGAATTATTTATAGCTATTAAGTTATACCATATTATAACTATAACTAGCAGTTAAACTATACCATATTAAAACTACTCCCCAGGATTAGGCACAAAATATCCTCCTGAATAAGGAAAATTGCCAAAGTTCAAATTTAAAGCCATGATGTAGGATGAACCCATTCATTACACAAAAGAATCGGATGAAGTAAGTAGGCGCTGGAAAAAGGAAAAATGAAAGTCTAAGAATGAGGGAAAAAGAAATCAGGGAAGAACTACCCAGATTTAGCAGAGACGATTATTGAAACTTAGTAGAAATCAGTTACCTCTGGAAATTGAGCAGAAAAAACCATGAAAGTCGAAATTAGATTCAACAAAAATAATTAAGGTGGAAAAGATGCAACTCTTCAGCTTCCTCGTTTGACTTCCGATTTCAAGTTTCTAAGCAGTTTTCTCCCGCTTGGGGCTCTAAGAAACAACGAATGAAGATGCACATGTTTGCTCCGACGACTGGCTGCAAATCCCTTACGCCGTAGTCGTTCCCGAATTCCAAGATTCAAATCACTCAGAAGGATTGATTTTATAAGACAGAGATTTTGACGCCACAGAGAAGATGAAAGAGGAAGGAGAGAAGGGTAGAGTCAGTGGCGTAGAATGGAGAAGATGAAGGAGGAAGGAGAGAAGGTAAAGTGAAGGGTAGAAGAAGAATTTCCAAATTGTAGACATTTTTATTTTTTAAATAGTGTGGGTCCCACTAACAGAGGTTAGCCTCATTTATCGGCATGTGCATTTTTGCTATGGTTTTATAAGCTCATGTGTATTTTTGCACCTAAAAAAAATACTTGGTGTTGGACGCTGATAATTGAATATTATTTCACTTATTTGTATATCTTGGTTAATAATTTAGGAATTTTTACTTAATAAATAATGGGTTTTATTACTTAATTGGGCTTTTAATTGGATTTAATTCATTTTTTATGATTTAATTCCAGATTTACAGTGATGTAGTATTTTCACCATAACTTTTGATCTAGATATCCGATTAGCCTGATTCTTCTTTCATTTTTTAGATGATTCAGAGAGCTACAATTTTTATGAAGACTTAGAAGGCTGATTCGGACAAGAAGATGGACGAAATCGGAGCTAAAGACAGACACATTTTCTGGATTTTTATTGGGCTCGAATTTTGTAATAAAAGACCAATTATTATTAGAGGCTTCTAATATTGGGCCTATTTTGTAACCCTAGTTTTTTTTTTGAAACCCTAGCCGTCATTCCCTTTAGTTTAACTCAGTTGGCGGCCGCTAAGACATTCTACATTACGTCTTTTATGATTTTCGGATTAAATTAGAAGCTTTCTATTTTCTCTGAGTTGTTCATCATGTTTACTTTCCTCTTCATCTTTTCTTTTGTCTTTTGCCTAGCCATGCTTGGCTAAATCTCTCTGATCGGCCCATAGATTAAGGATTCCACTATCCAGAGGACTCGTGCTTAATCGGTAACCATCTAACTCGTTTCTGCATTCTTTAATCGGATTTGATTTCTGGATTTGGATCAGGTTTTTGATTAAAAACCCAGATCGATATTTCCCAAGGACGTAGTTCGAACTAGGTTAAATTATTAATGTGCGATCGTACAATGATATGCCACTATTCGAACAAATTCTGAACGATTGTTCAGTTGAGGGAATTTCTAGACAAATGCAGAGATTTCGGTTTGTCCAGAGTCGATCACGAGTTTAGTTATAAATCTGTTTTTGTCCGAGGAAGGAAAGTGGTGTAATTCGAAATCCTGGGTTGATCTTTTGTTTATTTGATTAATCTCATTTTCTTATATTCTGTTCTAGCTTAGCTTCGTTTTAATTACATTGAAAAACTCCCCCATTCTAAGTTCTTGTTTTATCGTGTTTCTTGTTGATTTTAGACCGCTGTGAATTCCTTGAGAGAAACGATCCAGGTTTCCTATACTACAAATATTTGAATCTTGGTTATTTTGAGAGGGTTCGACAAATCTTTATCAAAATTTGCCTTGAGAGAAACGATCTAGGTTTCCTATACTACAAATATTTGAATCTTTGTTATTTTGAGAGGGTCCGACAAATCTTTATCAGACGCTCCTCGAGATAAAGTACATGTGCATTTTTGCACCTTAACCCTTTAAACAATTGACACAATGACAAAAATACATTCCATTTTTTGTAGGCTCATTCCTTCTAGAAAATTCAATAAACTCTTCCACCCCATTCTCATATTCTTCACTAGTTCTCAAAACATTCATCCAACTATGATCCATTTTATTACTACCTAAAACATTTCCAACAACACTCAAGTTTAAAACAATTGTCATGGAAGGACAGACGAGTGAAGGAAGGGATTGCCTTTTACTCATTTTTTTCTTAAAAAAATTAGTAGCATTTCCCCTTAATAGTAGAACATCCAAAAATTTCAACAACAACCTATTTCAAACAAAACTAACTAACAAAATATAAAAAAGAGAAAAGTGTCACATTATTGCATAAAGCTTGTGCAACTTTAATTCATCTAACAATTTTCTTCTTTACAAACTCTTCATAGTAATTCCCAACAAAGATACCTGCTTAAGCATTCGTAACGTCTCTTAAGTTAAAATTCTTATCAAAATCAAACTTATAACCAACATAAAACAATTATCAGGTCCATTTTATTCTTCTTATTGCATAGGCCTTAATTATCTAGCAATTCCAACAACACTTCAATTAATTTCTTCTCTTATGAATTTTATCAAACACCTTGAGTGCAATCAAAATCAAACAATTATATCAAACTCCTTACTCTACCAAATGAACCATTGTCAATATTAAAATTAAAGTGTTGAATAGTATATAATCAATCTCCATAAAATCCAGCCATATTTTGAACTATAATTTATTCTCATGGGAAAAAAGAGAAAGCATTAGAAGTGAAGTGGAGTACCTTAGAGGAGAAGAGTGGGCATTGGGAAACGAGCAGACGAAAGTGCCGAGAAGGACCCGCAACTGAGAGACAAAGACGAGACAAGGACGGAGGAGTCATGACGGAGGAGGAGTTGGGACGGAGAGACGGAGACAAAGACGAGATGAGCAGAAGGACAAACCACAATGGAGGAAGAGCTGCGACAGATGAGGACCTGCGAAGGAGGAGAAGCAGCAACAACGGACGCAAGGAGCGACGGAGGGAACACGATGGAGGCTGAGAGCTTTTGAATTGAGGAAGAGGAGTTTGTGTCGAATCTAATGTTTTTAAACCCTTTTTTAAAAAGGGAAGCCAAAAGCCAAAGATTTGGCATCTCATTGGAGAAAAAGGACGCCAAAGGCACCAAAATCCTAGCAAAAAATTGCAAAAAAAACTACTGTCTACATTTTGACATCCATTTTTATAAAAACGGACGCTAAAAGTGTGCTTTCCGTGTATAAAAAAATGAAATGATTCTGGAGTAGGAAAAATCAAAATATTATATCAGGCAATACTCCAATAATAGCATAAGAGACTGATTGATCTATGCACACAACTGGACACGATCAACAATGTGATTTATGTATTATCATAGTGTGCAAGACAGAAACGATAGGTAAGGAAGAAAAAGTGAACGCTTAACACCCAAAAGTTGAAATAAATATGTTTAATTAATACCGGGTTCTCCAAATTGAATGGGTTATAGTAATACTTTGGGAACTTAATCATGGCTATAGTGTGTAAAAAGGTTATGCTTTCACTAAAGCGAATTTGTCGTGGCTGGCCGGTGCGTAAAGTTTCATCCAAGAATGGATGGATAGGTTTGATGTAATTTATATGATGTAACGATAAATTTCTTTAGAAACAATATTAAAGATTTCTGAGAGTTTTTTTTTTTTTGTGTGTTATCTATAATAATAACTTAATTTTTACCAAAAAAATAATTACTTATTGTCGGATTCCTTAGCTAGCTAGCTGTGTGGACCACGAAGAATGTCTAGAGGATTGTTGAAAATGACTAATGGGAGGAAGACAAGCCAAAAGCATTTTGGGGTAAGGTGTTAGCAGGTTCGATTCTTTAAAATATAGTATGACAACAATTATTTCTAAATTAAGTGACAATATTATGCTTTCTTGTATTTAAAAATTAAAATTAACAAGTGGATAGATGTTCTTGTTTTGACCCATTTAGGGCAATAGGGTCCCAATGCTCATGACTTAACATTAAAAAGGGGAACTATATTTGGAAATTTTAAAACTCCAATCTGGGCACAATACTATAAATATTTTTTTTGGTCAAAAGGCACAATACTATATATGACTCCATCCGAATTTGATCTTCGACACCTTTTAATTTGTCGATAATCGAGAATCATATCTGAAAACACAAAATAGAAACTCAGATATAGATTCCCCATTTACGGTTTAAATAGTTCTTGATAATTAATTGAATTCTCAAACAGACTTTGTAACCCCTTTTTTGGGTTTATTTATGTAGCCCCTCGGATCATTTTGGTGTAATAAGTTTCTGAGTTTTCTTAATTGATATACTGCAATCTTATATAACTCTTAATTTCTCATGTGATTTTATAATTGTTTGAATTCAGAAACGATCAAGTTTATCTACTTACAGTTCGATAAACAGTATGCTTTCTTATAATTAAATTCAATAATTTATATTTTAATGTGTTTCATTATAAAAAGATTAGCTAGGGAGAATTATTGTGAGGTGTTAAAGGAAGGAATGTGATCACCATGAGGTCCCAATAACAAGTGAGCAACCCTTTGTTTGATGAAAGGAAAATGATGATTTACTATGACGGACAACTTTAAAGCTCTCTTTGAAATATTAATTAATTATAAAGCTAATAGAATGGAAGCTGTAGCAACCCTTTCATCATCTTGCTTTTATGACGAAAAAAGAGGAAAGATCCTCTTTTTAAGAATATTAAGCGTGCAAGCTTTTGAAAATTTGTCTTCGGAATCAATGGGTTGAATATATGGTTCTGAGCCCACTAGTTAAAAAAACAGAGAAAAGCTTTTCTTAAATCACCTATATATATGTATTGTATCTCAAATATATTATACTACCTCCCTCATCCTAATTATAGGAACATTTTTATAGTGTAAATTGCACGACAAAAGTGTTCCTATATTTAGGACCGGATGGAATATATAAGATGCAATTTTCTTCAATAATATTGCGCTAGAAATCTACAATAATTGATAATATCCAGAATATTTGAACAATAAAAAGGAAAGAATGTTATCTTCTGGCCTGGCCTCTTTCACTTCTTTAAATAGATATTAAATGAATAAATTAAAAGGTCATTTTTAAATTAGGTAAATGTTATGAAAATGTGTCTATGTAATTACTACATACATGTTCAGAATTACAAGCGCTCTGCCTAGCAAATTCGTTGGTTTCTGTTGACCTTCCAATAAGAAGGATCATTCCAAATGATATGCAATATATTTATATAAACACTTTGAGCTACATCATATTTATTCCTTGTCAATCAACTTTTTCAAATTTGTTTATTCACTTAAAGGAGATCAGATCCAGTCAAAAGAATAAAAGGTGGTGACCTATATAAATAGGAAGAAATTCGAAAATGCAATTGGTTTTTGAAAAATTCAAGCTAATGATGTTAGGCTTATGTTCTATTTATAAAGTAGAGAGATACTTTTTTTAATCTTATTTGCAAGTCATGTAGTCAAATATTTCATATGAATGTATAATTTTATCCTTTATTTATTATTGTGTGGATTTTGTTTTCATGAAGTATAGTGTATATTAAGTAGAGGTAGAATAGAAAATTGGTTAAATTTTAAGATAGGATCAATGAAATTTAAATTTTTTATTGGTTTTGTTGTAACATATTAGAAGTGATTTATAAATAATGTGTTAATTAAATTCATTTGTAGTTATTGCTGTGATGCATGACCTATATTCATTGTTGTCAAACTCACGAATTGACTCTTTGAGTTTACCGTTTTTACATTTCTAGTTTACCAAATTGAGTCGAGTCACTGGTAAACTCATGACCGTTGTAAACTCGATTAAACTTACGAGTTTATCGTTTTTACATTTCAAACTTATAAAACCGTATTAACTTACCCTTAAAATCATGTTAAATTTTTTTATTTGATTATGCTCAGCTGCTTTATATGTGAGTTTTATAGAAATTCCTTTGTTAAATTTGGTAAATTTTGAATATTGATGGATTTAATTTCAATTATTTGGATTTAAAATATATTTAAATCAAATTGTTGTCATTTTTTATATTTTAATTATTTATTATACACTATTAATTAATACCTATTTAATAGTGAAAGTAAACTAAGAGTTTGTGATTTGAATTCATGATACGAATTTACGTTATTATCACGAGTTTACTTAAACTTGCGAGTTTAACAACCTTGCCTATATTAAACTACACAATTACTCCCTCCGGTCCTAATTATAATAACAATTTTTGGAGTTGGTTTTGGTCCTAATTATAAGAGCAAATTTTAAATTTTGTTAATTTTTTCCTATAATACCCCTATTTATAATTTCTCAATAATAATTAAAGACAATAATAATTTAATAATACACCTATATATTTTATAAAGTAAATAATGTTTGCAACTTATTAATGTTATATACACCTCAATTATACTTTTTTTCTTATAAAATAATTTTGAGCAATTTTTGTCATATTTTTCCCATATCACCCGTACTAATACTTCTTTCACAATAATTAATTTAACAACACACTTATATTTTATCAAATGAGAGATTCTACTTTATTTTCTATTTTTATATAAAATAATTTTAATATTCCTTTAAAATTATTGATAGTATTGTCTCTAAACCATGAGAACAATAATTATTGCGAGTCAGAGTATTAATTAGAGGAGAACGTTCAATATTTATTTTCCGGAGTAATATTTATTGTTTTCTCCGTGAAGAACGTTCTAATATTCCTTTAAATTTAGAGGAGTATTGATATTTTATCATTTCATTACTCCGGAGCAAACAATAAATATTGCGAGTCAGAGTATCAATTGTGCGGGCTACCGCAGTTCAGCTCATTTTCCTTTTGATGTAATTTTCAATTTTAATTAGGAGTATTTTTGGCAAATAATTATAATTAACTAATTTAACTTCCCTCCTTAATCTCTCAAAATTCTGGTAAATAGCTCTTATAATTAGGACCGGAGGGAGTATATAGTTAATGGTTTTTGTTAGATATGCTTGCTTGGCTAATAACGAGTAACGAGTTTAATCTCTACTTTACAATTTAATGCGAATATCTTAATAGGAGTGATCAGCTTCAGGACAAAAATTTGATTTACTTTATGACTTGGTTAGTCATATACTATCTTCAGCTTTTAATATATAAGATTTAGTCTGTAATTTAAATAAAACTACAAACTAAAGGCATGATCTAGAATGTAAGTTACCTCCAGTTTAATTAATGTTCTTTTTTCTATTTTGCTCCTGTGATTAATATTCACTTTCCAACTTTGTCCACTCATTATATCCCCCTCTTTCTAAAATAACATTCTGAATTCAATTAAACACATTTTTCAAGAAGGGTAAAGTGAAAAAAAAAAAAAAAAACATTACATTTTAGGACATATTAAATGACTTAACAATTATTTCTTGTTTCCCGTGATAATAGTTGAAGTACCATATATTATGGACCAGAAGGATTACTTGTCCATTTAATATAATAATTGAGGATATTAGGGAACATCTTTCTATAAATAAGATTTGCTCTCCAGCAGTTCAAGATTTAATAGGGGAAATCCAAATCTTAATAACATGTAGGAGTATTCTAGAATCTATGGAATGGAAGGCTTATTTTGAAGACAAGACAAATATCGTTATTTGTCTCCAAGATTGTCGTCCGATATGCGATGCCCTTTAGTTAGATATAATAGAGCTGAAATAACGGTACTCTATAATCAACAAAATTTATTAAAACACACACACACACACACACAAAGTAGTACGAAAATTAATTAAAAGCAAGGCTCAACCTAAATTCCTAAACTCCCTTGCAAATAAAATAGGGCCCACTTTGGTTATCAAAATTATATATGTAACAAAACCCACGATAGGTTAATATATTTCATCCGCCTCTCGTATTTACTTGTCTCAACTTAAATTTTTCACTTGGTTCCTAAAGTATACGTGTCGTTTCAAATTAAATTTCAAAATATAATTATTACTTGTTTTCAATAATATATCCGTTAGATGGAGAACGTTAAATAGATAGTACTAGTTAATACTTAAGATAGTGTGACATCAAATGGAGAACAAAACTGAAAAAGAAAAAAAAAATCTTACATGGTACGTGAATTTTTCATTCTCTTTTATCTGTGTTTTTCTCCCTTTGATGACCAATAAATAGGGATAGAAAAGTACTCTATTTATAAGTTAGAAAAAGTATGATTTATTTTAATTAATTTTGTATAAATACATGAAGAAACATATCCAATAAACTCTTAATACTGGTGCGAGACGATTAAGATAGTAATTTGAGAAGATCCTAATTAGGAAAAGTGGTTACCATCCACTCCAAAATTATTGTTGTTAACGGTTATGATAAATAGATTAAGAAATTTTTAATTAATGTTAAACATAATTCATTATACATCAACTAAAATACTCTATCTGAGTCACAATATAAGTCATTTCAAGTCTTCAACTAGTTCAATGGAACCATGAAATGATAGTTAATTAACTCATTGAATTTGTTTTAAATTGAAAAAAAACGCAACTTTACTCATATTAAATAAGGTTTTGAATGAGAGAGAAAAATATATAAGGAGCCGTACTTTAATACAAATAAAAAAATTGACAAATAAACATTAATTACTTCATAAGTGACTTATATTATAGAGCAAATCAATCTTTTTATAAGTGATTTGTATTGTAAATTAAATGAAGCTAAGTACTCTCATTTAATCTCCTTCGATCATGGTGTATTTAAGAAAGGGAAAGGAGCGAGAAATAAAAGTATGAAGAGTTTTTTAATTCTTTTGGACCTAAAAAAAAAAAGAGTCGACACCTAAAAGAGGACGTGGTGATAAAGATATGAGTATGTTATTGTAAAACACCTTAATTATATTCTTTAATTCATTCAATCTTTTTTATTTGATTATTATTAAGGAAATATTAATTGGGGTAAATCAAAGAAATATTGTCAAACATAAGAAATAGGTTTTAGATATAGAATCAAGATCAACTCTCCAATTAAATCCTACATTAATAACCACAGGAGTATATCATACTGCCACTAAATCCTTTTAACTCCAGATATTACCAATATAATCAACGATAGCAAGTTGCACCATGATAAACTATAAGCATTGTATAGGGTATCGTGTAGCTCGTACTGAAACAAAATACTGCGGATGTTATATGATGATGATAATCAAATTAGAAAAGAGAAAGAACTCGAATGAGATATCCGTATATCCCATTGTTCAGTATGTCTCATTCCTTTAGAACAGTATTGAAGGTATTTTATTTTATCCTATTACTCTTAATTTTCACGCCAGATCAAAGAAATGCTTATAACAAAATACGGTTCTTTGTACAGAAAAGGAAAAACAATTATTACCAGCTAATAACAACATTACATATCACCATGTACCTTATTATCAGTCAATTGTATCACATTCTCATAAATCAAGAAAAGCATTAAATGCATAATTTTTTTTTTTCATATTTGCCCTTATTTATAATAGGGTGTACATTTTTCCTCACATCCTTTTATCTCTTTGTATTTATACCTCTCTCTTTCCCATTTGCCCAACCAATATTGAATAGGGGTAAAATTGGTAAAATCTCATTTATTACCTACAAATGACTTATATTTTAAACATAACTTTTTGGGTACAAGTGATTATATAAGATACAGAGGGGTATTGCACTCGGCCGGTAGGGCTAGGAGAGAAAATGAGTAGATTTCTGATATATGAAGATCAACTCAACAAACATACAGTGAAGCAGAAGGTTACAATACTAAATTATCACAAGGCTCACAGAGAACTTATAATTACTGATACTAAATACGACAAGACCTTTTTCCAGTTATTAGTACTAATTAATCATACTGCCAGAAAAGGAGAGGGAGAGAGAATGAAAAAGGAAAGGAAATCACGAGATGAATAGAATAATAATAATAATCAATCTCACATCCTTTTCTTTTTCTCCTCTTCTGATTCAAGCAGGTCTTCAAGCACCTGATTATCCAGATACTCAAACTCAAAAACTTGCGAACCAGATGATGAGCCTGCACCGCCATGACTGTAAGAAGACGGCGGTGGAGGAGGCACAAAGAAGCGATTATATGGTGGGGGCCTCAGTTGAGCATAATACTCATTAGGGAAATTAAGGATTGCGAGGTGACCCCTCATGTTGAAGGCAGCCCTATCATAGGCCCTTGCTGCTTCTTCCGCCGTATCAAACGTCCCCAGCCACAGCCTTGCCCCTTGCTTCGACGGATCCCTAATCTCAGCCGCGTACTTCCCCCACGGCCGCCTCCTCACACCCCGGTACCGCGCCTCATCCTTCGCCTTTTCCTGCTTTCCCTTGTGCCCATCCATGCTTGTGATCTGATCCTCACCTCTTTAAGTATTTGGTGTTTTGATCTTACAAGTTTCAATGCTTATATAGACGTATAGCCCTATATGTGATACATGTAGGAGAGATTTGGAATTAGAGGACCGATATGTTCATATTATAGATTTGATTCTTCGATTATGTCTATGTTTTTTGCATAAATTATCCGACCAGAATAGAACTATAGGGACGGGGGTAAATCTTTTTTATCGATCTGGCAACTTGGCCCAATCTCTTGTTCTTGTTTTTTTTTTCACGTGAATTATTCCATGGAGTGCAAGAATCGTTTATACATATAGTTTGTGCCACTAGTAACATTGAAATTCCGTTCATTTTCTGAGCTATTTTTCGTGTGATCATTTGGGATTATTCGATACCGATATATATCTTTGTATATGCGAGTATATTTAGATTGAACTGAACCCACAAACCAATTTAATATTAGTAATTAAAAATTGTAGAAATTTACCTTGAACTTTGGCAACTTATAAAATAATACTCCATCCGGTCCTCAATATAGAACATATTTAGGAAGTTGATATTCATCCTAAATATAATATATGATTTTCATATTTATTTTTATTTTTCAAATTTACCCCATATTGATACTCTCTCAATAATAATCAATGAGAAAAGAGAATAAGGGGATTAAGGAAAATGACTATGATATTTTAGAAAATACATGTCATATATAAATTAACTTGACTAACTTCTTTAGTCTAATCAAATTAGGTAAATATATCCTATATTAAAAATAAAAAGGAGTACTATATTGAACTTCTGTTTTTCTCTTGTGAAGTTAAGATCATATTGTTACTTCTAAGATATCTACAATTGACATGACGAATGAGTTCTAGGAGAGGAAAAAAAAACATAGAGCGAGCAACTGAGTTCACTTCAATTTTATTTATATAGATTAGAACTCCAAAATGGATCGTGCTTTGCTTTCAATAGCTTAAACATTTTCAAACGGAGGTATAGGACTAAATTTGAGTGAGTTATAAAGGGTTCAACTGTTTAGGAATTAGAAATGGGTTACTTTCTGACAACATGGAGAGTAATGATTGAATCCCTGTCAGGAGGAGTGCTCACATTTAGAGCTGACAGCGTTTCAAACAGAATCGCTTTCAACTGGAGGATACATATAATAAAAATATGTTCAAGAATTCGGAGCCTGTTACAAATATTAAATATATCCGAGCCAAACAAAACTAACACTTGTTTTATAAACTTGTAACACTTAATCCATTTGTTCAATCGTTCAACTAGGTAGTCGCTATGTTGTTATATGAAATTTAAATCAAAGAAAGCATTAAAACTACTATTTGACCTTGATTTGCAATGCAGACACACACACTCACACCAAGTGGCATTGTTTTAGTTCTCTCTCTAAATATGTATTGATGAATGATATATAGTTATATACAAGGAGACATGGAAATATGGAATATGGAAGCGCAAGGGAACACAGTTACATTCATAAACGGAATACAGATGGATCATCAATACATTCACAATTGGATACACCGCTGAGGGTCTTTGAAGGGGAGCACACGGTAGCGCGAGAGTTTGGTTTCACATTTATTTTAAGCAATTTTTTAAGTACAAAATAAATATGTCAAATAAGTACATCTTGTTGAAATGTTTTTACAAGTGAAGACAAAGACAAACAAGTATGGAGTAGAAAGTTACAAACACAAAATCAAAATATGTGATTCCACACGTGTATCATATTCATTAAAATTAAATTCCATTTCCCTGTTCAGTTAATTAGGTGTGAGCATTTGCCAAAATCAAGATATGTTTCTGTTGATTATCCAACACAACTCTTTACGCAACTAACATATGTTGCTCCCTCTTAATCTTAATTCTTAGTGTCAATATCATCGATCATTGTTAGCCAAACATGTCGAACCCCAAGTTAATTAGCATGTTTGGAATGTTGCGTCGGCTATACTTCTACTATCATTTTCCCTTCATTATTCCAAAACTAATATAAAAGTTAGTCGGGGGTTTGATTTGATCATACATATAAAATCTTAATCTACTTTATCCCCTTATATGCCATTTTTTCTAAATTATCCTTATTAATTGCATATGTCAAGGAAGTTTACATCAAAAGACGATTTCAATGTAAAAAATTTAATATGGTATTTTAGAAAAACAACTCATAACTCATTACTAACTTAGTCATAGAATTATCCTAGTTTTTCTTTTAAAAATTCTCTTTATAGTTTTTTAGGTTAAGGTGTAAAAATACACATGAACTTATATTCAATGTGCAGAAATACTCAAACTTTTCTCACGTACAAAAATACCCATAAACTTTAAAAATCAAAGTAAAAAAATGCAACCGTTAAAAACATTCATTACTTTTTGTAGTGGAATCCACCATTTTCTTATTCTACAAAAAGTGACGGACATTAGATGGTTTTAACGGTTATGTCATTTTTACTCAAATTTTTAAAGTTCATGGGTATATATTTTTGCTCATTGAATATAAATTCATGAGTATTTTTTTCCTTTAACCCTATTTTTTAAAATAAAAAGATATAGTGAGTCATTAATTGGTCGGTAATTGTAGGACTTTTGGGCTTTATAGCTTAATGAGTCCTCGCATCAAAGATAAGATTTGTGGACCAGTATGATAGTTAAGAAGATATGTAACTGCAAATATATATTTAATATTTTTGAATTTTAATCAAAGATTAAATCATATAATCCTTATGTGTTTACTTTTATTACGCAAGTCTCTAATTTTTTTTATAACCGCCTGATTAACGCGATGGGATGGGAGCCTATTGCTTTACGTGCTCTGTTTTACTTCTTACATACATGAACTTCCGGTCTTTTAATATAAGTACATACTTGAGGAGTTGTGAGACACGTTTTATTACATGACAAAATCACTTGTACATATGGGTGGCCATATACTCTTAATATATGACCTATTTATATAGTTTGAAAATATTAAAGAAGATAAATAAATTATTTAATTATAACATATGTGATAAGATTTCTCTAATATACTAATGGGTACCGTTTAATTATATACTCCCTCTCATCCTTAATATAAGAATTAGTTAATTTTTTTAGAACAAATTATGAAAGTTAAATAAGTTACTTAATCATAATATATATTGTATATCGTTAAATTATATATTAGTTTATAAGTTAGACAAATTAAATTAGTTTGAAGAAAAAATATAAATATAAATACCTTGATTTAACTAATTTAGCTTTATTAATCTCTTCATTAAAAAAAAAAAAAAAAAGACAATTGGCTCTTAAATTAAGGATTAGAAGTATCATCAAATTATAAGTTAGGAAAATTAGTTTAAAAATAATAATAAATATGAAAGATAAAATGAAAAAAGGTCTTACATTAATAATCAAAATCCACTTCCAAACTAAGTCTTACATTCACTAGTGCAAAAACCGCTTTTTAGACCGGTTCAAATCCGGTCTCAATACAGTAAGTCTTAAAAGTCTATTATTTTTTAGACCAGTTGAATAACCGATCTTAAAAAATACTTTTTAGACTGGTTCTTCAAATATTAGGTTTAAAAAGTAAGACTTTTAAGACCGATTTTTTTAAATATGAGGTTTTGAAAGTTGTTTTAAGATCGGTTGTTTCAAAAATAGGTCTTAAAAATAGTTGATAGACCTTGTATATTTATATCTAGTCTTAAAAGTTAGACCTTATATTTTATACTTCGCTTATTAATTCTTTTTAGACCTAATATTCATAACATCCGGTCTAAATTTTTTTGTGTTTTTTCACATATCCACTCTATTCTTCCTCTTTCCCACCATCTAATATATCCAAGAACTAAAAGACTGTTTAAGCTACAAGCTCTAACAACTTAATAAAGTTACAAATTGAATTATTGGAAATGAACATACAAATTGATCAATTATTGAAAATGAATATAATGCCAACAATATTCCAATTCAAATGGGAACAAAACCGACCTAATAACTATTATTCATTATATTACATATCACACACCTTTTGACACCCTTCAAATGATAAATACATATATATGATGAAAAACACACGACTTAAACTCACTATTGTTGTAAATGCTTATAAATGAATTCATAATAACTTTTGCGGATAAAGTAAAGCTACCAAAGAGGAGCCTTGGCTTAATTAAAGACTGCGATAGAGGCAAACCTCTTCATAAGGACTCTTCTGATCTTCTGTCATAGTTTTCCAATCCTCACCAGCAATCTTTGAAACCTGCAAGGCATAAGCATTAAAAAATTGTGTTATTCTATTCTCATTAATATCATCTCAAATAAATCATAATCACACAAGACAACTAATCCCCTCCAAGATACTCTTGTTCTCTGCAAGAATAGCTGCCCTCCTATCATTCCTGTACAATAGAA
This sequence comes from Acacia melanoxylon, assembly GCA_019022615.1. NCBI lineage: Eukaryota > Viridiplantae > Streptophyta > Magnoliopsida > Fabales > Fabaceae > Acacia > Acacia melanoxylon. The sequence continues at coordinate 12,330,770 of JAFJYJ010000011.1, forward strand.
AAGCTGACACAGGATGCTTTGGTTTCAGTGGATCCTTCTCTTTATAATTATGCAAGACTCTCCTTTCCCTCATTCTTTTTTTTCCCAACATCTCTTGCCTCATTCGAAACTTAGAGATAACTGAACTGCATAGTTTTAGTATAATTGAACAGCCAATATTTGGTGCACTAATCAAAAGTAAGAGTATGACCATCGACCAAGGTCGTTTACCCATAAAATAAGTAGGCCTCTAGAGAGACATTGGTGGGGCAATCCAATGATTGTGGCGCATTGAAAAGCACAAATGTCCAGGTGAAGATATCCACAGAACCAAGGATTACACTAACACTCGCTCGGAGGTCTTATTTAATTCAGGATTATGAACTTCCAATTCTATAAACACCGATGCTCTATTCAATCTATGCTACTTAAATTTGGACACAGATTTGAACTATATGTTGCTTAAAACAGCTTTAGAGCCTGCTTGGATCCTCTATTTTTTAAGCTAGAAGCTACTTCTAAGCTAAAGTTAGAAAAAAGAGGTTTAAAAAATAAGAAGCTAAAATCTGTTTGATTATTATATAAATTTGTTAGCTTAAAAGTTACTTAAAAACTCAAACTAAAAATAAGTTGTTTGACAAAATTTTTGTCATTAGCACTTTTTCTTACCCAAATTCAAAGAGACACTCACAAAGTCTTTTCTAGCTATTCACGATTGATTCATGGTCGCCAAAAGCCCAAATTCATGGTTCAAAAGTTGGAAACATACCTGCAATGAGAGACCAAGGCAGTAAATCTGAGAGACCAGAGACCAGAGTGACAGAGACACAACGTTGAGAGTGAGAGAGTCAGCCGCAACCTGCGAGACAACAATAGACGAGATAAAAGGGTGAGAGTCATAGTAAGAGCCAAGAGTGAGATGGCAACCGATGGGGTCTGGGGATGGCCGAAGATGAGGGTGAGAGACTGAGATAGTGAGTGAGTGAGAGATCAAAGGCGGATAAGAGCTTAAAAAAAGCTCCTCTCAGAAGCTTTTGACTTTTGAATTTTTTTCTTTATTATTAGGAAAAAAAAAACTCTTTTTATTATACGAGCTATTGTAAAAACCTGTTTGGCCTAACTTCTGCTTATAAGAAGAAAAGAAGTTAAAAATAAGATGATCCAAATTGACACTTAATGGTTGATACAAGTGAGAGATAGCAATACATGAGGAACCACAAGATAAAAGAAGGAAAAAAAGAGGTAATTACTTCTTTCACGGTATGCAGGAATCAGGATCTCTACTTTCTGCTTGAACTTCAACATTTAAAGGAGTATAGTCATATTCAATCAAAATATTTCAATATAAACTACTCTACTTTTGTTTGATTGGACAGCTCGTGCTCCAAATCTCTCCACAAATGAATCATATGACTTATCACCTCTCGGATCACTAAACTATTGAAGGTTCACAAATACAATTAACATAACGTCTTGGTAAACATAAGTCTAAAAAGTTTTATCTTTTAGACTGGTTATAAGAGATAATCAGTCTAAAAAGTATTCGACATTTTACTTTTTTAAAAAAACTTTTTAGACCGGTTGTTTGGAAAACCTGTCTAAAATATCTTTTAGACGTTATATTAAAAGAACAGGTCTAAAAAATTCTTTTTATTTACGAAACTACCCTAAATCATATTTTTCAGACCTGATCCTTTATAATCGGTCTAAAAGCACTTTTTTGTACCAGTCATTGTGTGAGGAGTATTAGATTTGTGTTGTGGGATAGTGTCTAATGTTTTAAGGGATTGCGTGCAGTGGCTGGTTCTTTGTTTTGTTCGAAGCTTATGAAGAAACATTAAATAATATTGTACTCCCTCCAATCCTTAATATAAGACATATTTACTTAATTTGATTAGATTAAGGAAGTTAGTTAAGTTAGTTAATATGACATGTATTTTCTAAAACATACTAGTCATCTTCCTTAATTCCCTTATTCTTTCTTCTCGTTGATTATTGTTCATAGAGCATCAATAGGATTAAATTAGGAAAATATTGACAAATATAAAAAATATCTTATATTAAAAATCAATATCAACTTTCTAAATATATCTTAAAGTAAGGACCAGGGGCTAAGTCAAGGTACGTAATATCCTCATAAGTTTTGATTTCTCTAATTAAAATTGTGCTTAGTTATCAAAGGGTTCACTAACCCTGAGAACTTAACTTGATTCTGCGTACAAGATATCAATTTGTGACTTTTGAACAGTAGAATGCTGTGTAGCCATCATTCATATCCTTCCAACACATAAATCAAGAAATAATGAGCATTGAGAAAGAATCAAATCCTCAAGATTTGTCATCTCTTATGTGATGAGGTGAATATATAATTGCATTAACTTACTGGCTAATCGTAGTGGAAATCTTGGATCAGGCTTTCATATTTGAGATTTTGTCCCACACCTTTTTTTTTTTCAATTTGATTCTTTGCACTGATTGACATGAATCTCACTCTCCCAAAATGCTATAAAGTAAGAGGGAATTGTTGTCAGCCCCATGTCCCTTCCCCTTGGAAAAAAAGTCACGTATGATAAGTTCTAAAATTTTGAAGAATGAATAATTATTGAAAATAATTAAAAACAAAACTGAAAAAATGGACATTGATTTTTTTCCAGGGAGATGAATATTTATATTTAAATAAGTGTTTGATCTGTTTTAATTTCGATTTTTTTTTTTTTTGATTTAACTATGATGGATAAATCCTTGTTGAGAGAAATTATCTAAAGATACTAGCTTAGTATTAATTAAATTTTTAAAAAAATGTACGTTGTCATTAAACAGACCATTGAACGTTAGGGATAAAAGAATAACACAAATTCTTTCCACATTTTAGATATTATACAATATATAGAGGGAAGAGCAGAAAAGAGAACGGGTTTCACATAGATTATCAAGAATGATAACATAAAATACTAGAAAAATCTGTGTGTGTGTGTTGGGGGGGGGGCGATTATATATCTTCACGTGGCTATATTCACCTTAGGTGCTTCTTACATGCTTGTCCCTCTAATTAGAGGGACAAGCACATTTTTTTCAAAAAAAATATATATTCTATTTATTTTGATTAAATTATATGTTGCTTTCTGGAATTTTTTTTTTTCATCCAATATCTCAAATTAATTAGTTTCCAGGATACTGGTGTTACAGGACAAATGTTTTTTAATGCAAGACTGGAAACTAATTAATTTAAGATCTTGGGTGCCAAAAAATTTCAGAAAATAGCATATAATATAATCAAAATAAATAGAATATATAAAAAAAAAAAAAAAAAAAAAAAATTTTTTTTTAAATGTGTTTGTCCCTCTAATTAGAGGGACAAGCATGTAAGAAGCACATAAGGGAGACCTTATGTGCTTCCGGGATATAACTATTATTCCACCACTTTTATAATTTTTTTAAAAAATGGAACTCATAAAAATTTTCCCTCCCCTCCTCTCACCTCATACTAAACAAACCAAGGGCTTGTTTGGTATGAGGAGAGGGGAGGGAAAGTGGGTGAAGGGGGGAAAATTGAATTGGATTTTTAAAAAAAAAAAAAAAAATGAGAGAAATGAGGTTAAAAGTTTTTTATCATTTTTCTTACCTTTTATCTCAGATCTTCTCTATATTAAAGTTTTGTTACCCCACTTCTCTAATTCTCTTAAATCCAACTCATAAAAATTTTCTCCCCTCCAAATTCCTCATACCAGACAGAGTTAATATTGTTGGATCAAGATGATGAAGGGGTCTTTATTTTCCAGACAAAATACTGTGGATATTTATTTTCCAAACAAAATATAAACAGATGAAGGGATGTTTAATTATATTTCCCTTTGCTTCAAAATATAAGATCCAAATACCTACTTTACATTTATCAAGAAGTTAGTTAAAAGTAGTTAAAAACAATAAATATATAAGATATCTACTTTCTTTTCCCAATATACCCTTATTTATTAAAAGAATAAGAGAGATAACCAATAGAAAAAGGAAGAAAGAGAATGTAGGGAAGAAGAATAATGAGAGAGTGTGTGGCAAATTTGAAAAAAAAAAAAAAAAACATTAAATGCATATACAAAAGCAAAGTGGATCTTATAAAAAAACACACCATTTCACAAGTTTGACTCATATATTTTAAACTAGACGGAGTATCAAACAGTCCCCTTCACGTGTAGAACGAGTACTTAATTCGCACTTGATAATACGGTGAACATATAAGTCAAAAACATCCAATTATGAGTTTGGCGATTATTAGGCTGTGCTTGGAAGTTTTAAGACACAAGAGTGGAATAGGAATGAGAAAAGGTCAATTTATAATGAGAATGTCATTTGCCTTTTAATCTTTTCATTTTGTGTGCTCTTGAATCGAGTTTTATTCCATGGTATATAGCACGCTTTGGAATAATTGAAAGCAAATTAAAAACTATGAAATCATATGGTCGCTGGGCCTGTTGGGGAACCCATCTGATGGACTTATAAGTCTATCAGATGGGACAATAAGTCCATAAAAAAAAATTTAAGTGTTTAGGATTGAATTTTTTTTTATGGACTTCAAACTATGATGGGGTTTTTTCTTTGAAGCCACAATTCCTAGCTTCTAACTCCATCAAATGCTTCTCCATCAATTTTACATGTGGGCCCATCTGTTAAATGACCATCCACCCCCCTCCCCCACAATACCATTTTATTTATAAAAATTTAGTCTAATTTTTGTAATATAAATCCGGATTAATATTAATAAGGGGGGAGAGCAAAGAGAAATTTTTGGCCACATTACTATATATACATTAATAATAACTATCAAGTTGACCAAAAAGAAAACTACCAGATAAACGTCACTCCAATTCTATGAAAGATAATCAATTACCCCAACCAATATTAATGAAGTAGACTATTTTTAGCTTATTACTTAAAAAGTCTATACCGTTTATGTATAGTTTTCCCTCGGTGAGAAACAACAACATATGAGTGTTTATATTTTAGGGGCAAGTAATATTCAAGGAGGGTAGTGTTTGTTTGGGTTAGCGATAAAAATTATTTTTCCAACGTGATTTATGATAAACGCTATAAATATGTGAAATGAGTTTTAATTTAATTTACGTAAACATGCTTCTTAAACGGTAACTCAATCAATCACATATGCATGAATAAGACCCTAGCTAGCACCAGCTCATGATAATGATGATCCATTTGATGAAGCATCCTCATCAACACGAATGAATCATCTTCGTGATCAAATCAGAAATGAACTTGTAGGGACTAGGTTTATTTAAGCACTTCATTATGTTGTAATTTTTTTAATGATAATTTTACTATTTTATTTAGCAAATTTATATTTATATTAAATTTTTATCCCAAATTATCACATTTTATACAACACATGTGTGTGTGTGTGTGTGTGAATTTGATTCATGCTCTTTTCAGTCATTTTTCATCTCATCTATCTTTTTAAAAGCTATGTCAAATAAGTTCCCATCACAAACAAAAGCCACTTCTGCTACTGCTATCCCAAACACAAATCACATTAAAAAAAATTCATCAGAAAAAAAGTTCATCAAGATAAGTCCATCAGATGCAAAAGCCACTTCTCCCACCGTTATTCCAAACGGCCCACTATCAATCAAGTTAGGGGGTGGAGAAAATGAAAGTGAGGTGTTCCTCAAAGTAATTACAAGTATGTAGATTTAACAAAACTTTAACATGTCTTTAGTCTGAAAGAATGCACTTAATAAGATACCCTACAAATCGTCTACCAACAAGTTACGCATATCAAAAATGAAATTTCAATTTATAACCTTATAGATTATGAGCTAATTACTTTCCAATTGGAACAACCTTTATTGCCTCCTTGTATCAATTTCAAATGCACACACTTCATTGCTCAAAAATCAAAATAGCTTCTCCGGTTAATGCCATCAGGACAGTGCACGGAGAATCTCTTGTGGGTCAAAAAAGATATGGGCAGTCTAGTCGATGAGCTTTGGGCCCATATACACTATGGGTCAACTGTTTTTAATAAGCAGAGGCAGGTGGCATTATTATATGGGTTAAGGGTAATTTTACATCAGAAGTTTTTTTTTTTTTGGGGGGGGGGGGGGGGATTTTATTATGAAAGTGTTAAAAATAGAGCAATTTTGCTCTGATCATTATCCCAGTTAATTTTAACTATTAGTTAACCAAATATATTGAGCTAACAGTTCACATATTATCTACGTCATTTTTGTTAAAGTTCAAATTTTCCCTAAAACTCCATGTGTCCTCTACTTTTTTTTAAAAAAAAAGTTACATTTAAAATTTTCGGTGCAAATTTACACTTTACCTAAAATGATAAGGATGATATATGGACTGTCAGCTCAACATATTTGGTCAACTAACAATCAAAATTAACTAGATAACAGTTAAGGCAAAATTAGTCCCCTTTTTACACTTTTAGAGTAAAATTGCCCTAAAAAAACTTTGAAGGCAAAATTACCTTCAGTGACAGTTTCTAGAATAAAATTACCCCTAACCCTTATTATACTGTCCTTAATTAGTCCTTACAAAGAAACAAAGTGTTTTGGATAAATAGCCTATAAATCACTGACTAATGGCAGGTTCATTGAGCCTAACCTGGAAAGGTCGATCGATAAAGCATCATCCGTGCATGAAAATTGTGTATGATAATGTGAATGCAAAAGAGTGGCATGAAAAATATAACTACCCTGTAGCCTCTAATTATAAAGCAAACTCTAGATTATTTCCCCCGTTAATTAATTAATTATGTTATGACCTCAGAATAAACCTGGATTCACATTCGTATTAAATAACCTGCGCTCTCTTTACCTCTCATGCCTGAAGATATCACATTTTATATTATATTTATGATTTGTGACTATGATATACTTAATTATATCATATATCCATTACATCTGCAATAGAAAACAAAACAACAAACGTGGTTAATTGAATCCTTCGTTCAATTAATTAAATTTTTTTTTTTTTTTTTGCCAGCGAGATAATTAAAGTAATTAACAAGGATTCTGTTAGAAACAAAAAGTAATTAAGAGGGCGGGCTTTTTTGCTTTACGGTTAATTGATCTATGATTTGTCTTTTATGATTATATTATCTGATACTACTAGTAATGATTCTTGGGGCACGTGGAATAATATTTGGAAGTGACATGTTTCAGAAGGAAATTTTATATTAAAGATTGAAGATATTAATAATTATCAATTAATTTCATGAATCTACAATGATGCATGAAGGTCCAAAAATAAAATTCTACAATCATGAGTATACAATTACTTAGGTTAAGAGCTGTTTAAACAGTTGGGGGGCCCAAAAGCAAAAAATCAATTTCGCCCCGGAATACAATTACCAAATTTTTTAAATGAGAAAAACTAAATCAAAATAAGCAACCAACAGAATTGAACCAAATGAGTGATGAAAGAGGTTAGTAACTCAGAGCATAGGGAATAAAAAATTAGCATGATTTAATCTAATAAAACAGTATTGTCACCTTAAAGCAATCCTACTCAACATAAATTATATATACTAATATAGTCACCCTAAATTATTGAACATATATATGCGATGAATGTTGTTGTTAATAGTTTTGGCAAAAAAAAAAAAACGAGTAGTTAATACTTAATACTAGCATGATGTAGAAAATCGACATTATATGGGTAAATGAATAATTTTGCCTCATAAGTTTTACGAGGAGAGGGAATTTTATCCTAAAAGTGTTCAAATGGAGCAATTTTGCTTTGATCATTAGTTAACTAAATATGTTGAGCTAACAGTCCACATGTCATCCACGTCATTTTCATCATAGTTCAAATTTGCCCTAAAAGTCTATATGTCCTCTCTACTTTATTTTATTTTTTAAAAAGTTACATTTAAAACTCCCAAGGTAAATTTATACTTTAACTAAAATGACAAGGATGATATATAGACTGTTGCTCAACCTATTTGGTCAACTAACAATTAAAATTAACTGGATAATAGTTAGGGCAAAATTGCTCCCCTAACCCTTATTATATTGTCCTTAATTAGTCCTTGCAAAGAAACAAAGTGTTTTGGATAAATAGCCTATAAACCAACTTATATGACAAAGTATATTGAATTTGTGTGAACTAGTTAACAGTGCTCGATGTGGGCTCTTCTGTCTACTTGGTGTGTAGTTCATGATTGAAAGTTTATGAAGAAATATTAAATTACTCTAACTAAAATAATTAAAATTAGTTAACAGTAATACATATATAGAAATATATTTTTGATTTTTTTTCCCAAATATGCCTTTATTTATAAATGAGTAAGAGAGTAATAATGAGAAAAATGGTGAAATATAATGTATGAGAAAAAAATAATATGAGAGAATAAAGGGAATGAGTCAACATATTTTACTATTAATTTAATAATTGAAATTAAGAGTAAAATGGGTAAAAATGTATTTATTGGTCAAAAAAATTCAAAGAATACCTTATAAAAAAGAAAAAACTATTAGAAAAAAAAAAACGGAACCTTATAAATAGACATGGAGGGAGTAGTTGTTAAGGTTGGCCAAAAAAAATAAATTATTAAGGTAAGTAGTAGAGTCACTTGTCTCGCCTAGTTTGTCCCCTAAACTACATAGAAATTTTAATTAATTACTTGTATAATTAATTAAAGACCACGTTGATCTCTTTATTGACCTACCTTTCAGAAATCCTGCTTCGGAATTTCTGAGGACGCACGTTCACTACGTGTAGAAAGTTTTTTTTTTTTTTTTTTTTTTTTTTTTTTTTATAGTAGTAGAAAGTAGTTATATGACATATGTGTTGTAATGTAATAAGGCATTGGGCTGGTCCACAACAGTAAGGCCCAACTCTATGTAGTTAGTTTAGTTTGTATGGTTATGTGTTGTAATATAAATAGGTGATAGATACTAAGGTTGTACTGATGCTACTCTATTATTCAGAAATGATATTATTCCTGGGTTAATCAACACTACGCACTTATTTTGACCACACCAAAAAAAAAAACACTACGCACTTATCCTTTTTAAAAAAAGAAAAAAGAAAAAAAAAAGGATTGTTGATCTCTTTATTGACCCGTCAACCTAATGTTGTTCGATCAAGACGAAGGGATATGCTTATTTTCCAGACAAATTATTGTGATGAGGGCAGCAAATATTTATATACGTGTGTACGTAACATGGAGAATGAATAGTTAGCACTTAATATATAATATAGGGTGAACACAAGTGTAAAGGATTCAATTATGAGTTTGGCGATGATTGGGCTGAGCTCGGAAGTTTGGAAGCACATGAGTGGATGAACATAGGAATGAGAAAGGGTCAAGTCATGATTAATGAGAATGTGGGGGGCATAAATCTTTCGTTTTGTGTGCCTTAATTGAGTTTGATTCCATTGTTCAGATCACGCTTCTTTTATACTATAAACTTTGTTCTATAATTAGAACCAGAGAACATAGCAACCTCTACAATCACATCCTCGCTATCAATCAAGTTAGAGGAGGGAAATAGTTAAAGTAATATTCCTCAAAGTAATTACAAGTGTGTACGTTTTCATCCAAAATGAATTCATTCTTTTCTAATCACTTTCGCTAAAGAGACAACTATTTTAGTTGTTTATATAACAATTATATACTATTCCCACCAGTTCTTTTTATAAAAAAGGGTTAAAGTGTAAAAATATATATGAGATTTTACTTAAAATACGTTCAACACTAAATATTTTTTTAGGGACGAAAATAATTATGAACTTGCAAAAGAAGTGCAAAATAACTATGAGTCAACATTAGATGCTTATATCTCTAATTAGAGGTATTAGCATATTTTTTTAAAAAAAATATTTTTTTTATATTTAAATTATATCGCTTTTCGAGATGTTTTTTGACCCAAGTATCTCAAATTAATTAATTTCTAGTTCTACATTTGTTTTAACACCAAAAGTATTATGAAAATTAATTAATTTGAGATCAAAAACATCTCGTGAAGTTAAAGATATAATTTAAATCTAAATAAATACATATATATATATATATATAATTTTTTTTAAAATGCTAATACCTCTAATTACATGTATTAGCACCTAATTATAAGCACCTAATGTGGACTCAATAACTATAAACTTAGAAAAGAGGTATAAAAGTCACATGGCCTTTAATATTAGATGACGTTCAGTACTTTTTCCAGAATAACTAGGTGTAATTTAATTCTCCTTTGGCAGTTGGGGATTAAGAATCTCTATTAAGCTCGATACCAACCCCAGCAGCACTAAACATTAAATCTCCATGAGGAAAGCGACAATATATAGGGAGAAGGGAGAGGAGATATTGGCCTCATCTTCTTCATGGCTGTCTAGTATACCCTCTGAATGGTGCCCTCCTCCTCGCCACCATTTGATTTGGGCTTCTCCGCCATTCTGTCCTTCACTGCCTCCTTCAATCGGTTTAATTCAACACCCTTCTTGCCACCTTTAACATCATAAATCGTTTTCCTTCACCCTATATTTGAACCCATTTGTTTTAGAATCTCAGCACTGTTCATGTTCATATGTCGTGGCATTCTAGACTACTCCATCCAACTTCCACTACCCCATATAAACATGATGATGGGATCATTATGTTTTTTCTTTTTAGATTAGGTACGGATACCCCCCCCCCCCTTTTTGGAATGCCAGCTCTCGAACCCGTATCGTATCCTGTGGTTTCAAAGTATGGCTTTAAACCACAAAGGCACAAGGTAGGTAGCAGGTTGTGGATACTTTTCTTAAAGAAAATTTGAATCTTGGCTTGTTGTGTTAAGAGGGAATAACCCATTTTACGAAACCCAACCCATGTTAGTGGGTTTTTTCGTTTTAGCATATGTTATTAATATTGCTTAATGGAGCTCGTAATGTAGGTCCAAATATATAAATGGTCCGTTTTGGATTTTTTATATTTTTATGTTTTTTTTTTATACTTCCGTTTTGGAAGTTAATTAAGGTGGTGTATAGGTATCCTTGTGTGATTTGTGGGGAGTCCAGTCGATGGGCTCTGACAATGGGCCAATATATGCTATGGGCCTTTGGAGTGTGATCACATTGTGAGCCCTACTATAATTTTTAAGGACTTAGTTTCTCTCTTTTTCTTTTCTGGTCTGCTCTCATCCTTTATCTCCTTTATAACCATTGGATCGAGATCTAATGATCTACATTTAATATTTCATTCTCATCACTCTCTCCATTCCTTCCCATTCTTCTCTCTTTTCCTTTTATAAGAGGAAAAAAAACATTAGTAGCATTAAATGTGCACCATTAGATCTTGATCCAATGGTCATAAAAGGGGTAAAGGATAGGAGCGGACCAGAAAAGAAAAGGAGAGAAGCCAAGTCCAATTTGTAAGGTGGCTCTTCTTGCTGTTATTCTTATACATAGAATAGCATTTTCATTTCACTAATTTATTATTATTATTATTATTATATTTTATCAATCACATTAAAATCATCTATATTTCACAATAGTATTTACTATTAAACATATCAAAACATTTATTTGATCAAATAGTTTGTATTTAGGAATCACTTAATCAGCATTATAGCTATACATCATGATTAAGGAATGAAGACCATGTAGTTCACAATATCGTCTCTCTATATTTTAAAAGTGATAAAAAAGTGTGACTTATTTTATTGGCTTGGCCACTTATATAGTTTGAATTGGTTTCACTCATTACTAGGGGTGTTCTCAGGGATAGGATCAGGAAACCTTATTGCCGAAGAAGGCTCATTAAGGGAAATCATTCTCAATCCTAAAAAACTTTCATCCCGATTAGGATTGATTTACCGAAAAATGTTTCAGGTCTTCTTTTTTTTCTTTTCTTTTTTAGCCGTATTTTTGGGTCATGATCCTGGGCTAGTTAACTTCACTCTATGGTTTTTTATGTTATTATTATGCACAAAAACCTTTAAAGAACTTCAAATAAGACCCCCAAAAAAAAAAACTTCATAAAACTCCTTAGTCCTGCACTACCAGAAAAAATAAAAAGCTCAAGAGTCAAGATGACGACTCAATAGTGTCATTGAAGTTATCAATTTAAAATCCTTTTAGTTAGTCACACAAAAGTGTGTGTATTTTACCTAAATATTTTATATATATATATATTCGGGATCGGGAAGTCCCATTCCCGATCCCAATCCCAATTTTTTTTTTTCCTGATCCCAAATTTTCTTGTCTTGCTCAGGATCAGGATGTAAAGACAGAATGGAAAAACTTTAAACACTCCTACTCACCACGCTTCAATAAAAAAATTCAGCTTCCACAAGAGACTAAATTGTGGGAATAAGTAAAGATTCAAACCCTTTTAATACTAATAACAATCACCTGCCCAAGATCGGCCACCAAATTCATCGATAAATCTAAAAAGTAAAAAACATTACGTTAAGATTTTAATAAAGTACTATTATCTATTTTTATATATTTTATCCCTCGTTAATGAAAATAATGTGGTGTGTAAAACTGAAGTGATTACTTGAAAACGACTTATTAATAACATAAAGATATTTCATTGAAGTAGCATATAATTAGATTAGGTTTAGATTGTTCAACTTTGATAATGTCAGTGAATATTGTTAAAAGAGAGAATCATTTGAAATAGGAAGCAGAGGCATGGAGTGTTTTGTAATTAGGGAAAACTATTGTGAATAATTAAGAAGAGGCAAGTGGCATTGTTGTCATTAATAATTAGTCCTTACAAGGAAACAAACTGTTTTGGATAAATAGCTTAAAATAATCACCGCCTAATTGCAGGTTCATTGAGCCTAGCCTGAAAAAGCCAGTTGATTAAACATCATTGTACAGGAAAATTGTGTTTAATAATGTGAATGAAAAAGAGTGGCATGGAAAATATACTACCCTCTAGCCTCTAATTAATTAAAAAGCAAACTCTTGCTAGTTTAATTTCCCCATTAATTAATTAATTAACTGGTCGCACTGCTAAATAATTATGTTCTGACCTCACTATAAAACTGGATTCAAACCTGCGCACTCTGTTACCTCGCATGACCGATGATTTCATATTATATTTATGATTTATGATTATGATATCTTTAAGTTTATTTTATTTTTTTTGCCAATCGGATTATGACATCCTTAATTAGTTTGATGGATTGTGTAGATTCATGCATCCATTACATCTGCAATAGAGAACAAAACAAACATGTGGTTAATTGAATCCTTCGTTCATTTTGATTTCAATGACATAATTAAAGTAATTAACACGGTTCTGCAGTTAAAAACAAAAACTAATTAAGAGGGCGCTTTTTTCATTTTTTGGGGGGTTGGGGGGTTTAATCAACTGGAGATTTGTCTTTTATAATTATAATGATTCTTGGACACGTGGAATTGGAACCTGATGACGTGTTCCATATGTATGTGATTTAATTAATTAATTGCTTGTATGAATCTCCAATGATGTATAAACTGAAACAAATAGAAGTTGGAATATTGAATTATGATTAAGATCTTATTTTGTTAGTTAAGATCATGATTAGTTATTGAATCTTGTGAACCACAAAAAAAAAAAAAAAAACATTTCAGAGGATACTAACATAAAATTAAATCAACACTTATTTGAGAAAATCCACTTTTTAAGGTTGATAACTTTGTTTAGGACACGTCATCGGCAATAACCCATAAAAAAACAGAGAGAAGTTAGCAGTTGTATAGTACTAACATAAAATTAAATCAACATTGTTTTGTCTTATTTGATTTCACCAGATTTTATAAATTTATTTTTAATCTAATTTTGTACGGGTTGATAATTTCAAGAAATTAAATATTTTTTAATTTAGTTAATCACACAGTAATACGCCACGTCATCGGCAATACTTAGCTGTCGCAGCATAATAAATTATAATAAGTTAATAACACATCAAATGAATTATTTTTTTATATATAGATATCCATTCAGTAAAATGAATTTATCCCGTGATTTGTCGCTTCCCACTACTTTGATTATAATAATTGATAAAGTGCATATCACACGGTGTGGATTGAAACAACAAATTTTGAAAGGGTTTTGAACTTCACTATATTTTAATTTAATATTTCATTTATTTATGTTTTAAATTAAATTTATGATAAGGTACCTAGTTATCGGCAGAGCCACTGGGGCAGATGCAGGAGCAAGAGTGCGAATCCCAGAATGACTGAATTCTCTTAATCTAATTTTAATAAAAATAAATTAAGATTTGGTTTATTGAGTTTGTTTTAAAATTAAGGTAAACAAGATTGTGGCACGTCTTTTAAATTTTATACAAAGATATGAGTTGAATTATTCATGATTTATAAATAATATTTTTTTTGTTAAATATTACATTATAACTTTTGTTGCCCGCAAATATTACAGTATCAATTAGATATATAAACGTAGATTAGATTCAAACCTAATATATTATACAAAATCCAAGGTTAAAAAATATTCACGACTTTATGAGTACTAGTACTTTCATTAATTCATATTAATATATTTTGACGATTCTTTTTTTTTTTTTGGTATGAAACGAGGCATTAGCTCTGTACATATTTTGACGATTCTTAATTGTGAGAAATTAGAAATCCAGCTGCGCTTAAGCTACTCCGCGAGGACCAATATGATTTTGTCAACAATTCATTGTCACGTTGAAATTTTTTGAAGAAAATTTTCAAATGTGAACCCCAAAATTGATACATATGGAAGAAGAACCAACCGATTAAAGTAAAGAAGATGAAATACCAATTTTGAAATGACAAATGAGGGACGTGGCAGACTGGAGGGATATGTTGGAAGTCCGTTGATTCCTCGGACGAGTCAAATAATGATGTACCGCCGGGAAGAAAAAAAAAAGGGAAAGAAGCTAAGAAAGCACACCCATTATCATAAACAAATCGTTTAATTGAGTGTTGTTGATTGGGAAGAGGAGAGAGGTTAAAGTAGTAATTTGATTGATTGGACGGATATGATTTAAAGGGTTAAGTAGTAGTTTTGCTTTGAAAATTTTTTTGGGTTCAATTTTGCATCGGAAGTTTTTGTTTGGAGCAATTTTACCCTTCCGTTAACAACTTTAATGATCAACTAGGTTGTTAACGGATGGGCAAAATTGCTCCAAACAAAAACTAAGAAAATTGAATCTAAAAAAACTTTCGGGAAAAATTGCTCTTGGGAGTATACTTCCGGGTAAAAATACTACTTAACCCTTTTTTATATTTAATATTTAATTTTGCAATAATGACTCGTTAATGAAAATGCAACTTTTTTTATCTCTACCTTCGCTAATTTATGTAATTCGGTCTGTTTAAAGTAAGCCTATTTTTTGCTTGTTTGAAGTATCTTTTTTACGATTAGGCTTATGTGGGAGTTAGCCTAATTATAAAATTTTAAAAATATAGGCCTCTTAACGGCACAAGTCAAGTTCGGGATGAAAAAATGGCTCTAAAAGCCCACGAGACAATGTAGTCGCTCAGCCACTTTATTCCCGAACAATTGCCGGCCCCGTTAAGGGTGAAGCCTGGGCTGGCCTTTTTGCTTTCCACCCCTAAATATTATATAAATAAGAATTAAAAATATATGATAACATAAATAGTTTTAACATTTTTTTTGGTTAAGTAGCAATTTTGCCCGGAATTTTTTTGAAGCAATTTCACCCCGCCATTAACAACCCTAACGGTGAGGTTGTTGTTAACGGAGGGGCAAAATTGAACCCAAAAAAACTTTCAATGCAAAATTGCTCTTATGGGTGTACTTCCGGGGCAAAAATGCTACTTAACCCATAATTTAAAGATGATAAGAAATAATGAGAAAAGGATTAGAAGAGAAACCCAACCCAAATATATGGCAGCATTGGTCCAATGGAATTTACTCTGTATGCATGATAAGTATGTATAATTACTCCATTTCTAAGTAATGTTGATTAAGGTTAAGTCCATAATTAAGAAGGTATTAGATATCTTGGATTATTGTAATATTAAAATGTTGCAGTAAAGACAACATATGTTCTTGGATATAATTATATATATGTTGATGGAAAAAGCATTTAATTTCTTACATGTTTCCAAAAAAACACAAATCAAATCATAACACAAAAAGTAATTTTTCTCGAGCAAAAAAAAACAAATAACACAAAAGGTAAAGGTTGAATTATGTAAAATCTTTCTTAACTTTGTCACATGTAAACAACATCTCTAACCTTTAAAATTGTACAATAAACTCTCCTATATAAACTTTTAAGTCTATATATAACCTCAAACTATTAATTTTACACCCTTTTAAACTCTATTTTTATATGCATACAAGTGTTTCATGAATTCATGTCTTTTTGAAATGTGTATGTTTAATTTGTTTGGTCCATTCAATGAATAAATTTAAAAGCAGTTGCAGGAATTTGTAATGATGAATGAAGTGGGAGATGCGTGTTCGTAAGTTCTAGCCATAACAAACAAAATAATTAAAGCGAATCTTATTACGAAAATAAATATTTAAATATATTCGTCTAGGTTCAGTGAATACAGAAATATAAAGCAACCTCTTATACCAAAGTTATAAATGGATATTTTAAATTAAAAAAAAAAGTACTTAAATATTTTACCATTTTATAGTTTAGAGAATGAGCGAAGTTGGTAAAATGTTTACACTAATATTGGTACCTTGGGGATATTCATATTATTATTGATATAAAATAAGATTATTTTGAGAATATTTCTCATGATTCCATGGAATCCAAAAGGGGATCAAATAGATGAGATAATAAAATGAAGGGAAGCCACTAATTGAGGGGACACGACCAGCAATTGCTCAAGTTGAAACAGCCGACTCGACTCATAAAACAACAACAAAGGCAGTGATACTGATGATGGTGATAAAGCCAACAGCTTAGGACCGGGTTTTCCTCCTTTTTCCAACCGTCTTTTTCTCTAAAAACGGCACTGTTTTGGTGTAAAATCCCACTGTTTACCTTTTTTTTTAAAAAAAAAAAAAATAGCATTCAATATTTTCAAGTAATTTTTTTTTTTTTTACCAGTTAGTACCTAAAATATTATTTTAAAATCTTAAAATAATTTTTTAAGATTATGAAGTATTTTTTCAGTACAACGGGTATTTAAGAGACTTAAAAGATCTTGAAAAAATACTTCATAATCTTAAAAAATTATAGGATCTTCTTAAAAATATTATAAGATCGAATGATACTAAAAAAATATTTTAATATGCTAAATGTTATTTAAAGAAAAAAAAGTGAACAGTTTGATTTTGCACCAAAAGTGTGCCTTTTTTGGAGAAAAAGGACGAGAGCAGAGGGATTAAGAAGAGGAGGAAAGCCTGGTCCAACAACTTAGGGTATATTTGTTTCTGTTTTTTTTTTTTTTTTTTTTTTTTTTTTTAAGTTTTATAAAATTATTTTTAAAAACAAGTTTTTAAAAAATCTATTTAAATAGTTATTTTTGTAATGTGATAATGGTTGTCACGGACAATGATGTAACCTTAGTCGCCACCAATATGTGATGTTTATTAGGGGTGAGCATGGTGCTCAGTTGTCCGGTACGCCCACCCAAACCCGACAAAAAATTGCCTAGCTCGACCTTAAAAAAGTGGCCCAAAAAAAATTTGAGCTGTTTTGGGCAGGGCTAATGACCGGGTAGGGATGGACATCGGGTAGGGGTCCCGTCGCCCATTTGGCCTTGTCCGGATTTTTTTTTTCATTTACTTAAATATATAATTTTATATTAAACAAATATTGTCCATAAATTTCCCATCTTGGAAGCATTAATCAAGGTCCGATTTGTTTGTAGTATAGTAACAGTGATCCAAATCAGTAAAAGATTTACTTGTTTTACTTTTGTAGAGGGAATTAGGAAGATTGGTACGGAAATCGAGTGTTAAGTTATTGACTAAATATTAAATTATTAAAATTTAAAAAAAAATTGCTAAATTAAAGATATGGTGGTTTAAAGTTGTAATAAAAATATTTTGTAAAATATTAAATATGAACCACTCAAATTTTTATTTAATTGTTCACTTCATTTTGTTTCCTTTAGATTATGGATATTGTTTAATTATTAAAGTATGGATATTTTATTAAGACATATGATAAGGTTTTAAGTTTCAAGACTCAAGTTGAAACTGATTTTACTTATGGCATCATTTATGTTTTGGTGATAGCATTAAGTCTGGTTTTACTTATTTGGTTGATGGATCAGAGTAAATTTTTGTCAATCTGTTTGGCTGATGGATTAGACTTCAGAGTAGATTTCATTGATAAATTGGAATTGAAATTCCTGATTTAACTGCATTTTGCATTTGAATTCCTGACTTATTTTTCAATTCTACAATTTTTGGATTTTCTAAGCCTTCATGCACGATCTCTAGAGTAGGGCATTACTACTTGGGTAGGGGAGGCACGTCGTTTTTAGAAAATGGTTAGGGCTTTTTTGGGTAAACAGATATCGCTACAAAATGCATTCATTCATTCTAGCCGAAATTTTGAAAAGCGTAGTGGGTCTCACCTTGCCCAGCTCTACCCATACCCACCGTTTATAGTGAATCGATAGAGGCCTCAAAAAATAATTTTTAAAAAAATCAGTTAACTAAAAACAATTTTTTAAATAAGATTAGTTTTTTTTAATAGCGAAAAAACCGTTTTTAAAAATAAAATGAAACAAACCTTTTAATTACTAGTAGGAAACGATGATTGTGATAGGATAGGGTGATATATTGTTCAACGGGGTCTACTAAAATATTGGTAATTGGTGCAGATATAATTACAATTAATTGTACAGTGTCAGATGGATACATGGGCTGATTATTGGGATAAGTTAGTGTAAGGGTAGCTGTTATAACTTATAAATGAAATAACTCAAATTGTTATCATTAGTCTCTAACAGGTCAAGCTGTCATTAGTGGATGTATTATAATTTTTATTTGCTTTAGTGCGTTACTAACCCTATCACGTTCTCTAACAGGTCAAGTTCATCCTGTGCTAGTAGTAGTACCAGAGCTAGATAAAAGATTTACTATAAATCCATCATTCCCCTTTTATTATACTTTACTTTGGGTTGTTTGGCCATTAAATTTGTTTTTATCAATTCCACCCCCAAATTAATTTTTCTCCTACATTCTCTTTTATCAATTTTTTTGTCAGAATCTTTTATCATTTTTCACATTATTACCCTATCTCATTTATGCGCTTTTAAACAAGGGCGTGTTTAGGGAAAAAAGTACGTGCTCACTTCTACATGCTCCCTCCGACCTTATTATAAGAGTCTCATGACAAATTAAGCGATTTAAGAAATTAGTTAAAAATAGTAAGTGTCTTTGAAATATTTTTTTCTTAGGTATGCCCTTATTTATGAGGGGGCAAATAAGAGAGATAAATGGAGTAAATATAAGTATCATCAATCTTTTAATTGATGCAATATAAATAATTAATGGGGGTAAAGATGAAAAAAAAAACTACAACTACAAGAAATGTATTTTACTTCCTTAAAAAATGTCAGTTTTTCAAAAAAAAGTAAAAAGTAAAAAATAAAGCGAACATTTTTTGTAATTCTATGGAGAATTTTAGCCTCCCAATTTAAAAAGGGGACGTCAAAAGTAGAGCTTTTGACATCAAGAATACTACTTTTGGCGTCCCTTTTAAAATTGGGACGCAAAAAGTGGTCTTTCAAAGTCCTAATTTAAAATTGGACACCTAAACACTTTTGAAATCTTGGGTCCTCTCTTTTTCGTTACCCACACACCCTTCAATCATTCCCCAAAACTCCAAAGGTCGCGGGTGCTCTCTCTTTTGAAATCCCAAGCATGTCTTTCTTACATTCTTGACGGCCTTGTTGTGTCCTTCTCTCCGGCGTAGGTGTCGGCAACAAGTTCATGGCTTTCTCTCCCTCACCATCAGGTCCTCACTCACCTCATCTCTCCGTATTCGCTCTACCGCCGCCTCACTCATTGTCAGGATCTAGCTTCGATTGCCTTTGTCTTTGATAGTTTTTGAGAATTTGGGTTTTGACTTGTGTTTTGTTCGAGCTCTTGGTCTCTGTGGATCTGATTAACTATGATCATTGTGTTCTTTTGTAGCTAGGCCTGTAATTTCCTTCAATTCCTTCCTTCTCGCTTGACCATCTCTGCCTCTGATCTCCGATGGCCTCATTGCCCACATCCCTGACAACACTTGAGTTGTTGAAGATCTGCCGTTCTAGGCCATGCACGGCGATGGCGCATGAGTTGCTAAGGATCTGCCGTTCTTGATCGTGCTGAGGATCTGAGATTTTTTTTTTTTTTTTTTTTATAAAAAAAACACCTTACGACATCCCTTTTAAAAAGGGATGCCATAAGTCTCATACGGGTTTCTTACGGTGCCCCTTTTTTTAACAGATGTTGTATCCTGACTTTACTATATCTCTGGCATAGGCATTTCCCTATTTTTAGACGTTAAAAGAACAAAAAAACCAAATGTTATAAGAGTTGTATGTAATAGTGAACTCATCAAATATTCAGGCAACTCAAATTTTGGATTATTATAAAAAGGATCGGAGGGAGTATTTATTACTTTTAACTAACTTAATTTTTTTACTGAACCACCCAATTGAGTTATTTGGATATTATAATAAGGGATTGGGGGAGCAATTTTCTCCCCATAGTATGGAAGTGATTTTTCATCAAGTATAATTTCAACTCACATAACTAAACATGGTGTTTTAGGGAATTAATACACATTTATTACCAAAAAAAAAAAATCTTAACTAATTCTTTTCATGCATTCACAAATTATACCTTTTTTTGGGAAAATTATAATAAAAGACCTAAGAAAAATGATATTTATTAAGAATGACTATAAAAATGATAATTATTTTGAAGGACCAGAAATTAAAACATTAAGATAGAAAGACTAAATTGCCCTTAATCAAAAATTATTTTAAGACTTGTCCCTATCTCTTCTCCTTCTCCTCGTAGTACCACTCACTCTTCTTATTCAACTTTCAATCTGACTGTGAAATTGTTTAGAAAAATGGCAAGCGGCAAGAGTTCATAGAAAATAGAACTGTGGAAGAAAATATTGAGAAAAAAAAAACAGAGAGGGGGAAAATGAGAAATCATAGGAGATCAAAACAAAAACCAATGTGCTATGCAAGCAACTCAAAAAGAGGTACTGTGTTTTGTGGATTGGAGTCGTAATCAGTAATGGCAATCTTGCTTGGGTTAACATGCTATCGCGTCTAATCATGTAATTCAGCGACATTTGTAATTCATCCGTGTAAAGATGTAAATATAATCATATAATCATGTCTCCGCCTCTCTAGTCTTCACATGGCTTCTGTCATGCCTTCAAAATTAGTACAGTAAGTAAGGAAGTCTCTATTTATTACTATCCATCAATTACTCCAGATTTTTAGGTAAGAAAAAATATTTCAGATTTAGTTAGAGATAATATAGAAAATTTGATTAAGGGCAATTTAGTCTTTCTATTTTAATATTTTAATTTCTGGTCCTTCAAAATAATTACAATTTTTATGGTCTTTCTTAATAAATACTCCCTCCGGTCTTTATTATAAAACATATTTAACCGATTTTGGGGAGATTAAGGATGAGAGTTAAATTAGTTAATTTTACTCATTTTCCTAAAATGCCCTTATATAAATTTAAAATGACATAAGTAAAAGTGAATCAATAACCCTTACCACATACTTTACCACATACTTCTTTGACCTAAAATTTTTCTTTCTACATGCTTTCTAATTGAAATAATGGTTTTGTTATATATACATATATGTGCATATATATATGTATATTATACACACACATATATAGACACACACATAAACACACACACACACACATACATATATTGACAAACACACACAAAGATATACATATATGTATACATAGATACACAAATATACATATATGTATAAACACACACACACATATTTATATATATCTACACACACACACATATTGACAAACACACACAAAGATATACATATATGTACACACACATATATACACAAATACACATATGTATAAACACACATACATATATCTTTGTGTGTGTAAATGTGTGTGTCTATATATATATATTGACGAATTAATGTCAGTTAATTGATAAATAAATTAAAATCCAATAATTTAAAAGTTTTACTTACGGTAAGAGTCTACGCATCAACATATATACACTCACCAAAAACCAAATACACTTGAGATAATAAAATAGGGGTATTTCAGGAAGAAATTGACAAAAATTAAAATGTTGTCTTATAATTAGGACCAAAATCAACTCTTAAAATGTTTTCTTATAATTAGGACCGGAGGGAGTATTATTTTTCTTAGGTCCTTTATTATAATTTCCCCTTTTTTTCTTTAAGAAAACTCAATCATAAATTCGGCAAAGTTGAAAATTTATCTCCATAATCATTGAGTTAACTACCTCTCTTTGTTATGTGAAATTTGGTCAAAATGGACTTATAAATAGGACCAGAGTGATAGTATGTATCTAAATCGTGAATTGAAGCAAAGGAAGAATCTTCTATAGAGGAACCTCTCATTTTTTGAAGACCTTTTATTAGGACTGCTAACACAGTGATTAGTATGAAAGAAGGGTTTATTACATTGGAGGTTGGTGGTTAAATCTTAAAGTTCAATGTTTATGAATCCATGAAACACCCATATGAGTTTCACCCCTTCTTCAACATTCTTGTATCGTATTCTTTTATCCTCGTCTTCTCCTCCCTCTTCAATTCCTTCTATTTTTCAAATTTCTACATTCAAAAGCAAACTCGTCCGGGTTTTCAATAGTCATTCCGGCTACCTAACTCTTATATTAAAGATAGAAGGTAATATATGATACTTGTCAACGGGTTTGACCTTGTAACCAATGACGGAGCTTCATTATGACACCCAATTTTTTTTTATACAAAAATTTACATAATGGAAAATTTAATTTTGGCCCCCCCCCCATTTTTTAAAATACATTTTTCCCTCTCTTTTTTTTCCCTCCCCGTGACATTGACAACTTAAAATTTTGAAGCTTTTGACATTTAGCTCTCATTTGATTCCTAAGGATGCTTGTAAAACTTTCAACATTGATAATATTTGCACTCTTATTGTAAAATACTATCCTGCTGATTTTACTGAGCAAGAGAAGATAATTTTGAAGCCTCAACTTCAACATTTTGTTATAGATGCTTCTAGTCATCCAGATTTGAACAACCTATTAACTCTACTTGAATTATGTTGTGCTTTGATGAAAACAGGGAAATCTAAGGTGTATTACTTGATTGATCAATTAATTCGCCTCTTATTAACTCTTCCAGTTTCAACAACTACCACAGAACGCCCGTTTTCAGTAATGAAAATAATTAAGATAAGGTTGCGTAACAAGATGGAAGATGATTTTACTGCAAATAATATAGTAATTCATATTGAAAAAGAAATAACTGACACTTTCACTTCTGATTTAATTATTGATGATTTCAAGTCATTAAAAGAACAAAGAGCATTACTTTAAGTGAAAGCAGTTTTTAATTATTTCATTTAGCATAGTGTTTTATTAATTTTGTATTATAAATTACATTGTTGACTTTTAATATTTTGATATATTATATAATAAGCAATCTTCTGGAATTTCATAATATCTTCTCATTTTATAATCGATATGACATCTATACTAGAGACAGACATGTTATCTTATACATTAGAATTGTTAAAATAATTTTATTATAAATCTGAATATTTTAAAAATGTTATATAATCTTAAAATTTTTAATTAGTTAATGAATATACATTTGACCCCCCAAACTTTTGTCCCAAACATGTAGTATAAGTCCGAGTTTTGGTGGCCGGGATGAAGAAAGACGTAGCGAGAATACGTGGCCAAATGCTTGACTGTCGGAAAGTAAAGATTGAGCCCGCCCCTGCCTCGTAACACTTTAGTTGCCGAGAATGGAAGTGGGAGAACATAACCATGGATTTTGTGGTAGGTCTACCCAAAATCGAAACCATGATACAATTTGGGTAGTTGTTGACGGACTAACCAAGTCCGCCCCCTGCTCCTCAGAATATTCTTAAGATTGGCGGGGATTTATATCAAAGAGATAGTAAGATTACATGGTGTTCCTACGAGCATTGTCTACGGCCAGGATACGCGGTTCAAATCCCGTTTACGGCAATCATTACATGAAGGTATGGGGACCAAGCTGAAGTTCGGTTCGGCTTATCACCCACAAACAGACGGTCAATCTGAAAGGACCATACAAACTTTGGAGGATATCTTTGCGAGCATGTGCCCTAGATTTCAAAGGAAGTTGGGATCAACATCTTTCGCTAGCGAGTTTGCATATAACAAGCGGTTATCATGCTAGTATACAAATGGCCCGTTCGAGGCATTGTATGGGGGAAGTGTCAATCACCATTGTCTTTGGACGGATTCGTCGAGAAGCGATTATTTGGGCCGGACATGCTTGAAGCAGACCTCCGAGCGGATCGCACCGATCAAGAAGAGACTCATTCGCACCACGTGATGGCGAAGAGCTATGTAGATAAGAGGATAAGGTAGTTGAAGTTTGAAGTCGGAGACCATGTGTTTACGAAGTTATCTCCGATGCAAGTGTCGCGAACAACGAAGAGAAAGAAGCTTAGTCCGCGTTACGTTGGACCAATTGAAGTATTAGCCGAGCGAGGACCTGCATATCAACTAGCGTTACCCCGAACACGAGTAATCTCCATGATGTTTTTCACGTGTAACCGAAGAAGTACCTACCCCGGATCGAGATCATGTCATAAAGTACGATGATGTTGAAGCCCGCCCGCCTGTAACACTTTAGTCGGCCGGAGCGAATTCTCGAACGCGGGAGAAACGGGCAGGACTAAAACTATACCGATAGTGAAGGTGGTGCGGAAGGGTTTGACACACCGAGCGAGGCAACTTGGGAGACCGAGAGTGACATGAAGGAGAAACCCAGAGTTTATGGCCCGAAGTTTAGTTAGTATAGATTAAATTTCGAGGGCGAAATTTTGTGTAAGGGGGGAGAAATGTGAATATCTAGGATATTTATACGGAAGATTATAAATAAAAGTTGGATATTTCGATAAGTGAAATTGCAAGCTCCTTCTTGCTGTAACACTTTAGATCTTGTTACATTAAGATATTAACCCTGATGCCTGTAGACTAGTAAAATACCGATACAGGAATTACCAGTTGTAAGAATGATAAGTGAAAACTTATCAAAAGAAAAAGATTAATTGATAAGTGAAGACACATGTTATGCTTGCATGGTTACTTCAGAATCAAAGGGGAAACATACTTTACAGTGTGTTACATTATTTAATTATTATTTTTATCAGAGACAAAATCAATAGTGAAAGTTATAGAGACTAGAGAGCGAGAGAACAAAAGAGAGGAATTGAAAGAGGAGTGAGTGGTGGGGGAAGGTAGGTTGGTGGGGAGAGCACGGGAGTGAGAAGGATATATATATTAATATATGCACATATAAATAACAAATAAAAAAAAAGTAAAGAAAGAGTTGAAAAGTAGAGAGGAGATGAAGGAAGAAGGGAAAGGACTAAATACCATGAATCTGTAACATCACTTCTTGCCTAACGGCTTAGTCAAATAATACCCCATGATGCTGATTGGCTTTTTAACCTTTCTGGTTTATGCAGGCCTGCCTCTTATTGAATTTATTCATTTCCCTAAATTCATCATTTGAATATGTGTGTGTGTGTGTGTGAATGTGTAGATGGGAGAGATTGAGGGAGGCTGAGGACCCCCATTACTGTGCATGAAAGCTGATACCTAGTAGTCCTCAACTTTAAAAGACACTTGCTTTAATTTATCACACATGAGTCCAAACCAGTGGCAACATCGTAATCTCAGAATCATGTAATATTAATATTCTTCCTTGCTTTTGCTTGGATAGTGCCAAACTGAGAAGATGAATTATGGCTGGGAACAATGCATGGAAATTATGCGTAACAAGTGAAAAATGTGGGAGCTAATCAAATGAATTTTGCATTCAAAAAATGAGGGCCTGTGCTTGTAGTACTATAACTATAGTATAAGCATGTGAGTGTGACTGTGTGTCATATTGTAATACCCTAGGATGATAATTAATTATAAATAAATATCCCTTTAAAGGTTATAGGTGAATATGTGGTTTTGATAATAAATGGCGATAATTATCTTATTACTTAGGGAAAATTCTATGAAGGTTAGAGGAGATAAAAGCTAAAAACTCCCTAAAAATGCAATTTATAGCCATAAAAATGGACTGAAAATATTATGATAAATCTCATATGGCAACAAATATTGAAAAAACTTGGGAAGTATGTTGTCTATAATTTTAGGAATTTTTGGGATTATTTCCTTGAAAAATAGAGAAGCATAAATATAATATTATTAAAAGTACTTTTTGGCCTCATGATTTTTAATATTTTAAATGGGATATAAAATACCAATGTCAGTCAAATAGTTGTGAGATAATAATTTATCCTAATTAAGAAAATTATCAACAATTAGTAAATGGCTAATTAAGTAATTAATGGCTAATTACTTGTATTAAAATATAAGATAAATGAATTAAAAAAAATAAGGGCTGAAATTCGAAATAAAAATAAAAAAAATAAAAAAAATAAAAAAAATAAAAAATGCTTAGAAAAATAAATAAAAAATCTAGATATTTGTAATATAATAATAATATATTTGGTAAAGAGCCAACATGACATTTGAGAATGGATAGAAATTAAATCCTACACCAAAATATAGGGATGTAGTCTAAGTCATCCGGACCTTTTATAAACCGGTGAAATTCTATCCGAAGGAGTGAAATTTTGTCTAAGTCATTTACGAAACCAAATGAGTCATTAAGATCTGGGATAAATCAGAAATAGGGCAGATAGTAGAAATGAGAACCTATAGAAAACAAGTTAGTTGTGACAAACCAGGGATTAGGTTTCTTAGGTCTGGACATAGTATAGACCAGTGAATTTTTGTCCAGAAGTTGGTGCTATCGGAAGCTATTTCTGTAACCGACAGCGTTTATCCGAAAATCTTCAGCAGATTACGGAATACCTTTAACGGGATCAAAAATTTATTTAACCCAAGTAGTTTTAAAGAGAACGAATAAAACTTCAGTGCCTTGCTACTGAATTTTTGAATTTCTCCAAGATTGCGCGAAAAGGGCACCGAACTGGAAACTTTATCGGTATCGGCTCATAAAGTAAGAGGCATGACCTCAATTCTCCTTGGGAATGGTGCAAGGAGGTCGGCCAAGGGGGGGGAAGGGTCAAGATGAAGTCTTGAAGAAACCCTAGATCCAACAGCTCAAGATCGGTCTGAAAAAGTTTGAATTATTCACTGAAATGCCATTCCCTTCTTCTATAAATAGCAAGCCATCTCTTCTCATTTTCTCACCCCAAAAACACAGCATAGAGAGAAGTTAGAGAGAAGGAGGAGCCCGGAGAAATTCTAGCCGAGCCCTGGGTAAGTTCTTCGGTCCCCGGTCTTTAGTTTCGATAGTTTTTTCAGTAGATATAGTAGGAATGCTAGAATTATCTTTAAATTTCTCAGATAGTCTAGATATCATGTTTAGGGGTAGATATGGTATTTATTTCGAAAATACACTGGGAAAAGAGATATGTTAAAATTTTGGAAAGATCGGGTCAAAGTAGCGAAGCTCTGGCGAAATTCCGCCGATTAGAGGAGCCACGGGCAAAATGGTAATTTGTACCTAAAATGCCTGTTGTGCTGCTAGATATTGATAAATACTATCCTTATAGGATATTTGAGATAATTGAACCGCTGTCGAGCCGCTGTTGTGCCGCCGTCATACCGCTAGTTCACCTGTTGTTTTCCGTTTTCCATAAAAGTACCGTTGTACCTCCGAAAAGGTACGGACGCATATTGTAACCTTAACTCTTATGCTTGTTGTATGCTATATGTGATTGCTGTGTTCATATACCGAGATTCTGTCTGTTTGAAAATGGTGGAATTATGAGTACACGGGTTATGGTATTGTTAACACCGTTAAGAGTTTTCCTAACGCTATGGACACGACTGTACATCGTGTGTAACATCCCAATTTGAAACGCAAATTTTTTTTTTTTTTCAATCAGAGTAGAGCAATAGAGCGAAAGAGTGATCAGTTCATAGCCAAAACATCAACCATTGTGTAATATTGTATAGATTACAATAGTCCTAAGGTTTAGAAATGAAATAGCGGAATTATTTAATAACGAAAACGATAAGATAGAAATAGTCTTCACCGCACGTCTATTAGGGCACTTGCCTCGATCCCCGAACCGTGGTCCTCCCGACTGAAGCTACAAGCGAGATTCAATTCACCATATTGAATCTCGTAGCCAAGTGTAACCTCATACCCAAACAATACAATATACTGAGACAACGAGATATTTCTAGAGCTAATACCACGGTATATCATAAGCATACAAACGATGCATGATCATTATGCCGACAAACATAAGCACAAAGCAATATGTAAAGCCCCATAAGGTAAACAATAACAAACGCACTATTCACCAAAGTGCCACGATAATTACTCGTGTCCTCGCGCTAGGAAAACAAAACGGTGTTACCAAAACTATAACCCGTATAACTGTCTGCGTATAACGGTCTACGAACATATCATTGACATATAAGTATTTAAGATGTACAAGATTAGTGTTACAAAGACGCGTCCGTACCTTCGTTGGCAACGTTAGGTATACCGCGGAAGACGACTTTCACGGAAGAACGTGAACTTCAAACGCGGTTCGTCGGGCAACAGTAACGGCAAAGAAATCGGAGATTCTGATATCCTATAAGAATAATATCACCTTTATTAGTGATTTGGCACTATAACTGGCTTTTTAGGTAAAAATTACCATTTTGCCCTTCTACCCCTAATCGGCGGAATTTCACCAAAGATTTCGTTACTCTAGCAAATTTTCTTCCCGAAATTTTGCCGTAACTTCGACGCAACTATGATTTTCGAAAATAATGACTAAAATAGCCCTCCCATATGATACCCAAATCATACTTGAAATTTAAAGGCTATTCTAACAAATTCTACCCTTACTTTTAAAAAGAATCGCTAAAGTTCCAACTTTTCGCGACTCGACCCCTACTATGTTTTTACCTCTTTAGGCACATTTTTCAATGCAATGAGGCCTAAAAACAAGCATAGGAATCTTATCACCTACTTCCTAAATCTAACTAACAATTCTACTAACTACCGAACTAAAGACTTAAAAACTAATGGCCAAAAGACTTACCCGTTGAAGAATTCCGCAGAGCTTTTCCCCGAGCTTATCTCTCTACTTTCTCTCTCAAGAAATTCGGTCAAGACAAGAAAGAAATGGTGTGAGGATTTCTCGAGGAGCATCTCCTATTTATAGACTTTGGTTAAGGCTTTGTTTGGAATTCCAAATTGTAAAGAACCCATTAATGCAACTTGAACACAAAGTCACAAACTCCACCTCACCCCCCTTTGGTCGACATCTTTGGGCTGTTTGGCAGCCAAGGATTGGCCAAGAAGTGATGACTCACCTCACTTTATGGCCGGTCAGTAGTATTTCTCGATCGGCACTGATTCGCGTAATTTCGGAGAAATCTCAAAATTCTAGATTTAGAACTTTGAAGACCTTCTCTTTATCATCAATAATATCTATTATAACTTGAATTTTGACCTTAGATGGGGTTCCAACCGTCCCACAAGTTTCTCGAAAACGTGTCCGTACGCGTCCGGTGTCGTAAATCGGTTCCGGAATCATCAAGCTCTAGATAATAATTCACTGATTCCAAATGTATTTTTTATAATTATAAACTCATCCCTAGATGTTGAGTTATAATTTATTTCCTTATTTTCCCAAAATGTAACTAGCAAAGATTTTCCCTATTTCGTCTTATTAGGACAATGTCTTTACGGGTCTCGGAATTGACTTAGGAAGAGGTCACTTGAAGGTAAAAACTCACCGATCAATATTTTACCTTGACTTTGGAATTCCTATTCCTGGTTCCCTAGATGGGATCTGTTTCCTAAATATAAGATTACTATTCATGCTTTTTAATTATATTATATAATAATCAAAAATTTGCAAAATATCAAGATATTAAATTTTGCTTCTTATCCTCAAATTCTTTGGCCAATTTTCGGCAGCCTTCTCTTTTTTTTTTTGTAAATGTTTTTCAAGAATTAATTAATTACTTAATTCAATTTTTATTAAAAATTCTACAAAATTCCCTAATTGGTCCATTCTTGTATTTAGGTTTAAAAAATACCTAAACTCAACTATTTTTCTCAAAACTTTCCAATTTAATTAGTAAATACATTTTATTAATATTCAACTAATTTCCACTAATTTTAGAGCTTCACATAATTATTACTTGAAATTTCCTTTGCTTATGCTTAAGTAATTAGCTATTAATTACTTAATTACTCTTTTAACCATAGTTGGTATTTTTCTTAATTAGAATGCTTCATTACCTTCATATTCTTGTATTAACATTAGCATTTCCATGCCTCTTGCTTTGTTTCATAATTACAAGGGTATTTTGGTCATTTTATTACTTTATGAGCATCCTTTCTCATTTTCCCAAGTTTGTAATTTATTTAATTACTGTAATTAGAGATAATATACTCTCTTAATTCAACTGGTCATTTTTCGACTTTTAGGATTTTTCATGAATTTTCTAAGTTAATTACCCTTTGCAGGGGCATTTTGGTCATTTTGGCACTTTGACCCTTAAACTCCCTAATTTCTTGCAGAAATTCTACCTAGAAAATAGACTATAATTACCCAAGAATGGAGATTGCAATTTCACTTATCAGAAATATCCAACTTTTATTTATAATCTTGAGATAAATATCCAAGGGTATTACATCGTGGCACCGGAGAGTGTGCGATCGGGATGACATACATCTGCGGGGGGCTGTGTAATGTTATTGCCGATATGTGGAGATGTGTTTTTATACCGTGAAATGTTGTGGATATACGTCATGCATATCGTTTACATAAGCATGAGGGTTAGCAGATTACTTGAGATCCGATGGGCATTGGATCTGTTTGTTAATATAGCTTCGGGATCTCGAGGAGTTCGGGACGTGGTGAAGGGTAAGGAGCCGGCATAGGAAAGAAGATGAAGAAAATAAATTGTAATCTATTTTGTTTAAAAATATTCGGATGATTGTACTACTTATGACTTCAGACATATTATTATACTTGTTATTCGGTGACTCTATTTCATCTTTAATTTGAAAAACTTTCTGATTGCTCAACTCTGATCAAATACGGCAAGAAAACGTTTACGAAAACGGGGTGTTACACATATTATTGATGGAGTCACCAAAAGACAATAGAGCAAGTAGGGGGCAGAGGGGGCCTTCGTTTTCTTCTCCATTCTTCCAAATTCATCATATATGTCGACATGTACCAACATTTAATTGGTGAGCATTATTAACTGGAATGAACTATTGTATCTACTTTTTTTTTTCTTAATTTTGTTGAATTCCTCGCTTACTTTTTTTTTTGAATTCTTAATATCCATTTTAGTTCATTTTTTTTAATTAAATTAGTATTTGATTAAAAATTAAAATAACCTTTTAGTTAAAATTGTATGTATGTGTGTGGGGGTGGGGGGTCAATAGAGTGTCTTACTCAAAAATAAAAATAAACTCCAAGATTGAAAGTATAATTGGTGAGAATGACCTAAATCATATATAATATCGATCTCTGTGTATAAATTTTGTAGAGTGCTGATACTTTATGTGGATAAAAATTTATCGTATCATTCTTTCCAATTAAATTTTTAGTTGAGACTTATCCCCAATTTTTTTGTAATAATTTATCATGTAGATATGTCCACTCTTTTTAACACATTTTGGGAAGGCTTATAAATGGGATTAAATATAAAAATATCACACCATTAGAAAATACTATATATCTACTTTAATAACAAGAACGGGAGGCAACCAACAAGCTGATGGTTGAGATGATAAATCGTCTCATTCCGTAAGGAGAAGAATACAAATTTCAAATTCTGAGAAACACACTTACTAGAAGAAACGAAAATCTTTACACTCTAAACCTAAAAAATGAAAAGAAGAAGGTAATAATAGAATTTTCAATTTGATTACGGAAGTGGTAACACAGACCTTAAAAAGCCAAAAGAGGGAATACTAAATAGGGGCGTTGCCAAGAAAGGCATGCAAGGATGGGGTCAGGAGTGTTAGCGGTTAGCACACAGAAATAGATTTGATTAACCAAAACATTGAATTATTAGTCCAACCAAAGGGACCTGCACCCTTGTCCCCTTGCACTCCCTACCCCATCTTCCTCCTCCCTTCCTTTTACTTTTCTTCTTTTATAATAATTAAATCATAACCCTTTTCTACAATATCTTATTTTCCTGCCATCTCCCATAATAAAGTGAATTCATAAAAAGGTGTGAATTACTTTTTTCTTCATCACCACACAAAAAAAAAAAATACAGTTTTCTTAATTCTATGAAATTTACTCATTTTAATATTAAATAATTATTTTCATGAAATTTAAAAAAAAAAATCATATATCTTCGGTTGATTTTTTTCTTCTTCCATGATTAAAATATTTTTTATTCAATATTAGTATAAATTCGTTTTAATTCACCATTATGTTGTACCATAGCTAGTTGTAAATTATTCTCTCCATTTTAAATATAAATTCGTTTTATAAAAAAATGTTTCAGTATATAAAACATTTTTTTGAAATTTTAAGGATTTTATAAAATAAATTGTCAGAAGAGTATATTAAAATTACTTACGACCCTTTATTAGTACAGGTACAGCCCATTTGTTATGCATTTAAAAATGGTAAAATTAAAAATAAAATATTAACTACCTAGTTATTTCCTTTATAAGGAATTATTAGGTAAAATATTATATATTTAAGACTATAAAAAATATCAATCAATCAACGACCTTGTCATTCAAAAATATAGTCAAGAATCAATCAATCAACTATATACATGAAATTTTGTAATATCCACTTAAAAATAGGTCGGATAATCACATCATTTAATTAATCCTTACGTAAGCACATTGACACTCATTTAGGAAATTAATACTGCCAAGTTAATTTCCTTTTTCATCAAACCATTACAAATTATTCCTTAATATTGACATTTTCCCATTCCAAAAAGTTTAACCTTTGAACTAAAATTCTGCATTCCGTTTTCAATATATTCCATTTCATACTTTTATTTTTTAAAAAATAAATAAATAAATAGAGCATTAAGTGTTTAAATGGACCGATCACTTTACTTTGAGATTTATACACACACACAATTACATGTATTGATGATGACATTTGTTAATTGATTGATTGATTATTATTGATAGATAATAATGATTATTTAACATTTAAAACGATTTAAACAATTTCTCAATAGACCAAAAAAATCCAATTATGTAATTGATTTTATATTGTTTTTATCTTTTGGATCATACGAGTTTTTCTTTTATTTCCTTTTTTCAGCCAGCTTTATTTCTTTTTCTTTTTCGGTACATTGTTTTTATATCCTTTTGATACATCGGAAATAAAACTACAAACTAAAAATGAGCAAGTTTTGTTTATACACTGGACAATGGACAATACAAGTTTATTAGGTAATTAGTGCAATAGTTATATTAATTCGAGGAAATTCGGGCTTAACAATTAATTTCATATTAGGGGTTTAAACTTCTCATGTTGCATGAGAAAAAGAAGATTCCTACACACACATAAAATGGTGAGACACACACACATATATATATATATATATATAATGTTAATTATATATATATGTGGGTCACACCATTTTATGTGTGTGTGACATGAGAATACACTTCTCCTACAACATGAGAAATGTTTTTCCCTTTATATTATTAAGTTAAGCTTCAAGGAAAAAAAACATGTTCTATAATTTTATACACGTAGACTCCGAAGTGCATCAAATGGGAGCAGCATCAATCCACACAAAAAGGAAAGAAAGAAAAATAGGGTTACCCTAATCTGAAGATAAGGTAATAAAGTAAATTCAAATTGATACAAATAAACTGTATTCTTAAAAACTTATAATACCATGTTTCTTGATCATTAATTACATAGTCTTAATCATTATTCCATGATATTTCCTAATTCCCCATATTCGTGTTTCTTCATATTTGATTACTCCATCAATCATATTTAGAAATGATTTGATAATTGTTAAATTCATTAATTTTACAAAAGGGAATATAAACAGCGAAAATTATGTCTCCATCAATGGTATTACATCCTCATAAATAATGATACCGTTTTTCCCAAAATGATGTCCTAATGATAATGATTTGATTTTGAAATAATGATTCCGTTTTCTTTCCATCCTCATAAAGATTCATGGAGTTGATATCGGTTTTCTTCTATCCACAACTCTATTATACATAGCATCCATATTCATGGGCTGACGCGTGTGTGGACCCTCAGAGTTTTGAAGAATTCAGTTGCTAAATGATTCAATGGAGACATGTACCCTCATTCTTGGAGTGCAGAGAAGATCATGAGTAGAGGTTTAATGCTTGAAATCAGCAGTATTGTAAGCGGGATTGTTCAAGTAGAAACTCTTTCCTTTATGCATACTAGATGTATTCTGATTATACTAAACTCCTAGAAGAAGAAGATCAAATTGTTGTAATGCAGTGAGTGGATATGAAGAGGAATAGATGATACATGGTTAGTCCTACTTATATTAAAATACACACACACAATGATGCCTTTTTGTTTCAAGTTTTAATAATTTGATTCGCTAATTTCTATTATTTATTAGGTTTGACTATTTTTATAAACTTCTAAAAAGGTATTAAGGCTTTGCACAACTATGAGCATCCTAATATTCATTCATTTAAAAATAAAATCAGGCGTAAGCATGTTGTTGTTGGTACGATTCGTAGTAGACTTCTCATAGATATTGTGCTACAAGTTACTTTCCATGACTTGTCCATGCTAGGCTTTGCCAACCATTTTGTTGGGAAACATCTTAGGGTGTTTAAGTTTCTTAGAATTTACCTTTATATTTGTGTAATGGTCATTGGTCATATCAGCACTCGACTTTGATTTAGTTAATCAACAAGATATTTTTGTCGTTTATATATGTTTAATGCTCATATTCATGTGGGTTATTTGAATTTTCTAATATATAAAATGTAATTTGAAACATCCTCCCTAGTTGGCCCGTTAAAGATGATAAATATGATTGGATATAGTAATCAAAGTAGCATGATCTTCAATGTTTAATTTTTTAGTATATTCATATCATATATGTGGGAAATATTATAAAGCTCATGAATTCATTATAAATTATGCATATTAATTAGATATATTTAACAAAATATTCCAAACTACTATCGTGAACTTTAAAAAATAAAAATAAATTGACTTTATAAAAGAAAATCGTTATTTTTCAGATGCGTATAGATTTTAGAAAATACAAGAAAGGAAGTATATGAAATATTATCAATTGATATATTAATTGAAATATTTATATATGACAATAACTCTTATTTCAACGTTTGGTGATCGCTTTCCATAAGTGATACTCCCTCTAGCTAGTCTCATTTATGAGGGTTCAATAACAAAATTACGCGTTTTAAGAAAAGCGGTTAAAATTAATTTAAAATAATAAGTATGTTTGAAATAAAGTTTATTTTCTAAATATGCTCTTATTTATGAGGGGCAAGTAAAAGAGAGAAAATAAAGAAAATATAAGTATCACCAACATTTTAATTAATACAATACATATAATTAATGGAGGTAAAAGTGGGGGGGGGGGACGCGTTAAATGTTCAAACAACTTTTTGTCGGGTTATAAAAAAGATCAAAACAATTTAAATTGTGGGCTCTTATAAAAAGAATCAGAGTGTATAAGCAACCGAATTATGAATATAGATTTCTACAAAGGTGGAAAATGAATTTTTGGACATTATCTAATAATTGGGATATTAATACTGCATTAATTATAATTAGGGTATTAATTGAGATATTAAACATATTTCAAAATAAAATCATCAACTTTAAAATAAATTGGCTTTCGATTTTGATGAATGATATTACTAATAATTTCTGCATTAGTAACTGATTCGACCTCAAAAAAGAAATTTATTATTTTTAGATGCATTATACATTTTTTAAAATATATAAAAGGAAGTTTAAGGAATATTATCAAGTGGTATATTAATTGAGATACTAATATAACAATAACTCTTATTTCAACTTTTCATGATAATTAGATATTAATCGATACATTGATTACTTTAAAATTAAATTTTCTTTTGATTTTTAAGAATGATAGTAATTACCTTCACATGCAACTAACCGGATTTTCAAAGAATACATTCATAATTTTAAAAATGAATAGTGGTTTCTTCTAAATTTTGTTCTTATGTAAATCAAACGGGTAATGTTATTATTTCCACCAACCCTTATTGTGCAACGCACAGGGCAAATATAGCTCGTCTATAACGATAATGTGAGTGCGTGTGGGGGAAAAGCGAATACGCGAAGTCGTTATTGACCCTTTGTTGTTTGGATGGAATGAGTTTAACTTAGGAGAAAAAAAAGGAGCTTATAGGAATCTTCTAAAGATTCCAATAAATTCAGAACAAAGATTTGAGAAAAAGAGAGAGAGAGGGAGATCAACTAAAATTTTATAACAAATTGTTTTTAGACCTTACTTTAAAAAGGCTCCATAGTATATTTTTGCAGCCTAGCTACAAGGCTACAGGCCAAGTATTCCATGATTCTATCAAGAACACAAGTGATAAGTAAATACTAGAAAATTCTCTTTCATAACTAACTAGAAAATATATAATTAAACATAACCTGGTCTTTAAATAAACAAAATTTCTAATCCTAATGACTAAAGATTAAAAAAAATTCAAAATACAGAGGATAAGATGTCATTCACCTAAATTTTAAATCAAGGATGCTGCAACATATAATAACAATATATTAAATACTCCCTCTTTATACAATATAAATAAATTCCATTAACTAATTCACTAGAACCAAGAAATGTCAATTGATTCATTAAATTAATCTGTCTTAAATTTAAAAAAAGAATGTTGTTAAATTTATCTATGTTAAATGAGGTTTAGGGACAAAATAATAAATAAGTATCAATTACTTTTCAAATAATTTATAAAGGTGTTTTATATTATTGATGCGAAGGAGTAACATCCTTGATATGCTTACTTGGGTACATTACAATGAAACTCTTGTTACCGAAGAAATTCATCACCAAGACTAATATTGTATTAATCCCTCCGGTATTTTCTATTAATTCATATCGGAAGAAATTCTTGTGTGAGGTTGGTTTACTATATCATTTGTGGTCTAACCAATTAAAACGCAACAACTCATGAGCTGATTTGGCATACCTCCTAAATATTAGTTGACATTATAATAAAATTAAAAGATTTCACAAGATTTACTTTTTTATTACTTGTGAAATCTTAATTAAGGGATTTATTTTTTTATGAAAAATAAAAATGTGAATTATATGAGTAGCCGACTAGGATTAATATTAATTGAGTTGTTACATTTTAACTTGTTGGACCATAAACGACCTGGTAAAGCTGGTTCACAAAAGAATTTCTCTCTATATTAGATTTTATTGGTAGAATAAAGTTAACTATTTTCACATTTTTTAAAGAGGACAAGGGCGGACCCAAGTGTATCATTGGGGGGCAAGTGCCCACCTTTAAATTGGGGGAATTGAGGATTTATTATTATTATTATTATTATAATTAATACATGTTTGAATGATTGTCCACCCTTAAATTAAGTGTCCACCCTTAATACATCAAGGATACACTTCGTAATGGAATGAGATGAATAGTTGAATGATTGTTTAGTGCCTTATATTGAAAAAAGATATATTTGATAGCATTGATAATAAGGCAATTATGATGGAATTCTAAAAAATAAGGCCTAGAAGGATAACATTATAATTTTTTTTTAATTGTAATATATTTTTGTTATTAAAATATATGTACTTGAACTTATTGAGTGCTCACCCTTCATTGTAATTTATGTAGCTGCATTTATTTTTAATAGTACTTAGCCTTGCTTTTCTAAATGACGGGTTTGTAAAATAATTGTTTCTCTTATTACATCATCATTATTCACTTGATTTTATGAATATTTTTTTCGATATATTTTTTTCCTTTTTATATTTTTTTTTTTATGCATTTAAAACTTTCTCTAGAAAAAAATAAATAAATTGGGGCCGTTGCCCCGAACCCCTAAATCCCTCACCAATTGTGCCCCCTCCTGTAATTTTTTGGGTCCACATCAGGGGTAGCTAATATCATTAATTAACTTGTAGATGCGACTTTCTAACTCTGCCCTTCGTTAAAATTAATAATCACAATAAAGTGGGTTTAGGAATTAAAATCATGCCAACAACTTGGTGTAAATATCGAGGGCGATATTAAGAAAATATTATTTTGAGAAAAATTAAAAATGAATTTAATTGCACATCCTTATCAAATAAGGTTTAAAACTTTGCCCCATAATTAGAAAGATGGAGTATGTTTTTTTTCCTGAAAATATAAAATTCATTAAACATATTTATAAATAGAGACAGAGTTCAGCAAAAGTATCAAAAAAACAAAATATTTTATATGAGCACATTTATTAATTATTGAAAAATATTTTAATACTTTATTGTTTTTCCAATTCATCATACCTTTTAAAAATATATTTACAGGAAAAAATAATAACTTTAACCATCCTCTTTAATTATAGTGAAATACTAATTAGTGATGACTCATAGAAAACCAGGGGCTGCAATTAATGAAATATGGTCACAGAAAAGCCAACTTTTCCTGGGACAACCTCAGCTAGTTTACTACTGAAAAGTCCGCACGCACTTAATAGTGGAAAAACTATTCATATACTTGAATGAATCACAAGCCTCATTTTGTCAATTTCTTCAAAAATTAAACTCGAAGTTGGGTCAGTGTGACCCTAAAAAAGGGTTAAAAATCTGGAAGTGATTAATTGGAGTAGAACTAAAAGAAAGACCGAAAATAAAAGGTGGCAAAATTTGAAAGGCAAGTGTGTGAGAGTATTAGTAATTAAGATGGGTTAGTATAATAAAATAAAAATATGGGTCCCAACCCAAGCATGGGATTTCCGGGAAGCTACAATAAAAAGGAGAAAGACTTGAAATTCAAAGATGCCAAAGGGAAAAGTCATTATCAGATAGATAATTAACAGTATCCATCCTTTTGGGAGGACTTTCAAATTAAAATCCCAGTTTTGATGACCTGTGATCGTCACAGTTCCTTCAACGGGGCCTGTATCTGGACCTTTATATTCAATGCATCCTTTAATTTCCAACCTCTAATTCTATACACTATACATCCCTATATATTATTATTTAATTTTAATCATTACTATTTCATTCTCTATGAAATCATCAGATAATTGAAGGGTCCTTTTCAATTTTGGTAATTCAGTGCATGGTTTCATCCCTTTGCAGCTTTTTATGAGAGTCTTATCACTGTATATATGTATTTTGACTGAATAATCCTTATTTATGTTAGCTTGCAGTGAAAAGAAGGAGAATTTTGAATTAAAAGGCAAGGGAAAGAGAAAGGGTTTAGAAAGATTATTTTGTTTTTTAAAAAGTAAAAGTTATTATAATGGGACAATGATATTGAAAAAGAATATTTGTGGGTATATATCATGCTTGGGCAGGCCATGCTAATCTCTTTTCACTGTTCAAATGATCCTAAAAGACACGTCCTTGTCTATATGAATCGTGGGTAGTAGCAGCACCCAACCTAAGCCTGTCATTTCCATGAATCCAGACAGGCTAGGTACCATCAATTCTCTCTATGTATATCGACAAAATCTAAATATTATATCTTCTCTTTCTTACTTGTTACCATACAACTAATACATAGTCTGATCTTCTTTACTATATATGATTCTCACACATTTCTTATGCATGCATTTGATTTATTATATCTTGTTTAATTTCATCTTTGTCTTCACCAAGTAGGGATGCGACGCGACGTTACTGTTGACGCTTTCGTAATTGGTTAAAACAATTCATTAATCAACTCCATACACTAAAAATGGAAGTCTAGAATGAAACAAGCGATTAGTTCTCTGTTCTTTCCAAGTTATAAATATTTTGCCAAATAATGATTGAGTAATGGAAAATGCGATTCTATTCTTTGAATACACTCAGAAAACGGATGAGAGATACCGAAAGTGATTATGGAGAGATAAAATGTTTGAACGATCGAGTCAATCAACGTTTTGAAAAAGCTAGGTTAAATTGCTTCGCTTATCTTCTAGAAAAACATCGTTAAACCATGTTCTTTTCACATTATTGAAATTGCCTTTTTCGAGTAAATAAACTGAGGGTCTGAGACCTAGATAGGAAGCATCTTGGAAGGTGATTCTTTTCTACATTTGCAATTATGGATTATGCTTGGTGCAATGTATTGAAAGGTCAAAGTGAAAATGTATACTCAAAATTATTCAGGTCAACCTCAACCTCACACCTCAGGCTTCAGATGAGTGTAATAAAATTGATAAAGAAACACCTTAACTTTTTAAATACGAGTAAACGGCTAAATTGACCAAAAAAAAAAAAAAAAAAAAAAAAAAAAAATCCGTTTAAGTTGCTCGTAATAAATAAAATCTATATATGGCTAATCTCATTGAAATTTATCTCAATTAATTATAAATGATCGCCTCTTGTCCTTAATATTGGATTCAATATCTTGTATACATAATTAGAAGATCCAATATCTTGTATTAAAAATTAGAAGTCATATAATAAATCTAGACCTTTTAAACATAGATCTAGTCTCTATTCTCTAACTCTCTATTATAGGGCGCCTTCAAAGTGATTTTTTTTTTTAATCTTTGTTACAAGACATTTGTTAGTTACAAAGAGATTAAATAATTTTAAAATAGATGCCCATAATTAATATATGTTAGAGTTTAGTATGATGATAATTAAATAGAGGAAATATTTAAAATCACTTTTTTTCAACAGCAAATCTAATGCAATCTTTGTTTTTATGTGTATGTAGGATTAGTTAAAAATGACATATTCATCTGATCCTTTTTACTTTTAGTATGTTTCACACATATTAAAAAAACCTTAAATTTTATTAACTATACCTTTAAATTCAACAACTTTCTAACTTTACTCCAATTTAATAATTATTTATACTCCATGAGAATAAAGTTAATACAATAATATTCATATGAAAAAAAATTAAAGATGTAACCTATAAATAAAATCAAAAGTTTTTTTTTAAAAAAAACAAGGAGTATATCCTAAACGAGGTAGCTAGCTAGGGCAGTAATCTATTTTCTTGAAGTTAAAAAAGGGAGCATGGTGTGGGGTTAAAGACAATATGTCTGGGATAGCTTTAAACAGTGAAAAAAAAGCTTATCAAACAATAAAATAAGCTCCGTAAAAAGAAAAAAGAAAAAAACTAATATTTGGACAGTTTGGGATAACTAGTATTGACTCATTGTAAAAATGTGGCTTCTCATAGAAGTCACTTTTGTCAGCTTCTAGAGTGACTTTTTTTAGATTTTAGAGAAAAATGTTAGGAATATGTGATTTAATAAGCAATGTATTATTAAATATACATTTGTATACATTTTAATTTATCCATTAAAACATATGTAGTATTTAATAAGATTTATGTCATTTTCTATCTTGAATGAATTTTCAAACACTTTCAAATAAGAGCCCATTTGAAAAAAAAAAAAAACACTTTTACTACCACTATCGCAAATATAAATCACATACTCTCTCCGATCCTAATTATAAGAATACTTTTGTGGTGTAAATAGCACTATAAAAGTATTTCTATAATTAAGACCGAATGTAGTATATAATATGAATTTTATTTTATCTTCTATTTACAAAAATTCATCTAAAAAAAAAAACTTCAGTCACCGCTATCCAACCCTACACCTAAATAAGAGGAAATGGAAGAAAAAGAATGAAGAGTCCACCAGCCCGGTCCAATAGGATAGATTACGTTCTTCCTCTCTGGCTGAGTGGGGAGAGAGATTCAAAAAAGACAAAATAATTTAGGAGGAAAAAGGCGTCATCCAGTGACGTCAGCTGATCCCACTCTCTTGACCCCGCCCGCCAACCTCTGATTGACCCACGTGTTCCTATTTTATCCCTCCACTTTCCCTTTCTTTTCTGTTATCTCCTGCCCCCCGATTAACCCCTTTTTTGTTTTTTTCTTTTAAAAAACTATACGGAGTATTTTTTTAAAAAAATCATGTTAAAAAGATTTATCTCAATTAAATTTTTTCACTTGTCTTTCATATCTCAAGGACCATAGTTGCCCCTTTGTGTGTACTTT
This sequence comes from Acacia melanoxylon, assembly GCA_019022615.1. NCBI lineage: Eukaryota > Viridiplantae > Streptophyta > Magnoliopsida > Fabales > Fabaceae > Acacia > Acacia melanoxylon. The sequence continues at coordinate 12,373,163 of JAFJYJ010000011.1, forward strand.
GTACACGATAGATGCAATTTTATTAAATATAGCAAGTATCTTGCAGAATTAAAATAATGCACGATAAGATAATATAGGATCAAGACAAAAACAAGTAGCCAAACTCGGACCATATTTCTCAAATCAGAATAATATTCACATATAGCAAGCCCTTCTTCCTCTCTGATTTCTTCTGGAATTTATGTGTTGCTACTGTTGGATAGATTTAAAGGTAGGGTTTTGTTTGAGGGTAAATTTTTATCCCAAATGTAAAATATTTTTTTATTATATTTCTCATTTTCATTAATATTCTCAAATTAAATAAATAAGTCTTACATAAAAAATTAGGAGTATATCATTTGATGTCTGATTGAGTTTTTATTTTGCAGTCTTTGTCACCTTTAATATATATAATACTCCTATGATAAATAAAAATACACTTATATCACATATATTTAAAATAAAGAATAAAACATATACTAACCAATACTGTAAATGGTACTTCCTACTATTTATCAAATTTAATTAGATTAATGAGATTAGTTAAGTTAGTCTATATGATACATATTTTCCAAAATACCTTAATAATATTCTTTAATTTTTTTTTTATTCTTTCTTCTTTGATTATTGTTGAAAGAGTATTAATAAGGAGAAAATTAGAAAAATACGGACAAAAATAAAAAATATATATTATATTTAAAATCAATATAACTCTTTAAATATGTCTTATATTAAGGATCCAAAAAATGTAATTTGTTATTTAAACTTTGTGCAATTGCATAATTAAGTGAATGAATACTGTCCCTAGTATGTTTAAATTATATTCACCAAAAATCACAAATTTAAGTTATTCTTTTTCTTTTTATATTTAATGACTGTATAAATGGTGGGGGGGGGGGGCAAATACTTTAAATCGAAGCAAACTATTTTTTATAATAAATAATAAAATTACCCCCATTTATTTTCTTGTAAAAAAGAACAGAACCTATCTATGTGGAGCGGCGGCTTTTACCGTTTCACCCCCCACCAAAATGGGTATTTATAAAGCCGCGTCATCTCCCTCCCTTCTAATCTAGCCACCATTCCCAAAAAAACAGAGCAACCTCCCCACTAACTCTGTTCTTCACACCTCACTCTGTTCTTCAATGGATTCTTCTTTCTCCATCTTCCACTCTTCCACCTCCGAATTCTCCTCCGATTCCTCCTTCGCCTCCTCCGATTCCTTCTTCTCCTGCAACTTCCCCACCTCTTACCTCCCCTTCAACGAGAATGACCCCGACGAGATGCTTCTCTACGGCATGATTTCCGAGGCCAACCACAATGATGGCCCCGACGAATCTTTCTCTTCCGTCAAGGAGGAGGAGGTCAGTTCCAACGCCTATGCTTCAGCCGCCGCCGCAGCTGCCGCCCCCAAGGAGAAGAGCTACAGAGGCGTGCGGCGGCGCCCATGGGGAAAATTCGCGGCGGAGATAAGGGATTCCACCAGGCACGGCATAAGGGTGTGGCTGGGGACCTTCGATAGCGCAGAGGCGGCGGCTTTAGCCTACGATCAAGCCGCGTTTTCCATGAGGGGATCGGCGGCGATACTGAACTTCCCGGCGGAGAGGGTGAGGGAGTCTCTGAAAGAGATGAACTACGGATCGGAAGAAGGCTGCTCGCCGGTGGTGGCTCTGAAGAGAAAGCACTCGTTGAGAAGAAAAGTGAATAGTAACAAGAAGAAGAACAAGGCAGAGAGCAGAGACATGAGAATAGACAGTGTGGTGGTGCTGGAAGATCTGGGCTCAGATTACTTGGAACAACTCTTGATGTCCTCGGAGAATCCTAGGCCTTCAGAATCTCATTGCCTCAATGTTCATTAATTCTTTCTTTCTTTCCCTTCTCATAATCTTACATAATTAAGTATTTTGTATTATAAGAATGATCGTATTTGCAGATCATCATTTGAGCATATGTATGTTTTCCCCTGTTAATGTAAGGGAAATATTTATCTTGCTTTTTTTTTTTTGGGGGTGATGTAAAGTTGAAATGACAAGGAAAGGACAGAGTCCTACGAGAGGCTTGTGCTATGTCTTAATTTAATTCGAGGAGGCTAATGGCCTTTAAGTTATGAGATTGATTTGTCAACGCACATGGTCGAGTCATGTGCGGGGAAAGGCACGCGTGGAGGAACACCTAGGCTTTTCGTACCCATATTGGCAACCATCTTTGTCTTCATGTCCTTCAAATCTTCATGCTTTAAGATCTTTGAGGCAAACAGATTATTACAAGTAGTAATAATAAAAAACAGGGCAATAATCAGAACAGGGGAAAGCCGTTCTAGCTTTGCATGTCATGGGAATAAAAGACAATTTACAAGTTTGATTAAAGGAAGCAATATCAGGGCCCATTTTGGCACCAGTTGTACGTGTAACATGTATCTGATTAGGTATATGCTTCTTTGTTTTTGGTTGATACTGAAAGTGACAAAAATTGACTATTAAAGTGGCAGAGCTACGTACTCTGTCCCGTATGGATTAAACTAGAAATTTATTATCTGAAGTGTTATAATCACGAGGGAAAAAACACAGGAGGATATGAATATCAGAAAGCCTTTTAACTAAGGTTGTCTTTCTGATTATATCATGTACGGTGTTAAATGTATGTAAGAGATTCGAACTTATTAAGCTGAGGTTGTGTGCTCAATGCAGAGCATATGTAATACCTTTTCCGTTCAGATCAATTAAGAAAATTGGCTTAGCTAATTATTTGGTATGAATATCCGTTGAATTTCTTGAAATACCTTATTTAATCATACCCATTGATTATCTTGTGATCTTATATTAAGAATATTTAGGGTATAGACAAGATCTTATACTAGGAATTAGATGTAATATTTAAGAACAAAATAAATTCCATATAAACACTTATATATCTAAGTCGGAATGAAGAAGTTCATACCCTACTAAACGAAAAGGTGGTAGCACATTGCTGTAATCGGGAGTTGCAAACTTGCAATAACAAACTTTTACTTGTACAAGAGGCTAAAAATTAATCATACTGTAGAAGAGAAAGAGACTTTCTTCTCTATAGTTCTTTCTTTCTTTGCATGAATATTACATAGGAAGGCACCAGGAAAGAGGGTAGTTAAGTTGGAGGAATTATTTTTTTCTAAATGGCCAATGAAAACTATTGGTGCAGAGGCCATCATAATGTGACAATACTATTAATTGTGTCCAATATTTTTTTTTTGGTCAAAAATTAATTGTGTCCGATATCACCTATGCTAAAAAAGAAGCTTCTTGTGGCAGGTGGTTTAGTCTAAACTGAAGCGGTTGGGAACTTGGACCAAAACTTCTTTTAATTTGAATTGCAGAATTTATGACCTCATATATATATATATATATATATATATATATATATATATATATTTTAACGTGGGATTTCATTTTACATGTCTCTAGTAGTCCATGTAACTTACTAATATGGAAGTGGAATTCTGCTCTGTTTGGCTCAGAGGAAGCTTCTTGGATGCATCCTGCAAATGTTGAGAAAGTGGAATTCCTCTCTTCCAACTGCTCACTGTGTTTGTCTCATCTTTCATTATCAAATGGCTTTAGGAATTATTTATAGTGCATTAATTTCCTCACCCACCCTCTTCAAAGTATCACGAATCAAATTTGATTAATATACGGTGAATTCATTACGGAAAGATTACTCAATCTGTTAATAATGATTCACTGCAATTTGATATCTCAAGTTTTGACTCTGTTAAAATTCGTTGAGCCCCTAAACAATAACTCACCATGACTCAATCTTGATATCTTTAACAATTTAAAATTTTAGTTTATAAGCTTTATGAAATATATAATTTTGTTTTCTAAATTAACGAGCTCATATTTTAAATAGTTGAACTATAGAAATTGAATTACATTAAGTTAAAGTTTATGGACTAAGTTACGCTTGAGTTAAAAATATCGAGACTAAATCGCATAGAGTTACAATTTAAGGACTGAGTTACAATTAAATTAAATGATAAATTTTTTTTTCCTTTTCAATTCATTAATATTGAGAACAAATACTACATACTCTTACATTTCACAATGATAAAGAAAGGGGCATGATGGTGTGGCTAGCTATATACGGACAACTGGTTTGTTAGCAGTTCTCTTTCACGTTGAAAATGGAAGTGGCTTTCCTCCAATTTCTTTTCCATATGTTGTTCTCCTTTTCTGTCGGACGGCGTCGTTTTGGTGCAAAATAACATTTTTGTTGTTGTTGTTGAAAGTAACATTTACTATTATGAATATTTTCAATACTAGTCACTATCTTGAAACATCCTTTTTTAATACCAATCAGTACATTAAAATATATTTTTAAGATCCTAATTTTCTTTTTAAGATTATGAAGTATTTTTTCAATATCATGAAGTATCTTTTTAGTACCAGTTAGTATCCTAGAGTATTATTTTAATACCAATCAATACTTGAAGTATTTCTTAGCTCAGTTAGTATCTTGAAGTATTTTTTTTTAGTATAATTCCGTACCTTTAAATATTTTTCAAGATCCAATATTTCGCAGTCTTGATTAATACTAAAAAAATTACTTCAAAATATTGACTGATACTAAAAAAATACTTCAAGTTAGTACTAAAAAAAATACTTCATGATCTTGAAAAAATATTTTAAGGTACTGAGCGCTACTAAGAAAATACTTCAAAATATTGACTAGTACTAAAAATATACTTTAAGGTACTGACTGGTACTAAAAAACACTTTAGGATACTGACTGGTATTAAAAAGATACTTTATAATACTAAATGGTACTAAAAAAATATTTCATAATCTTGTAAAATTATTTTATAATCTTAAACAAATATTTCGCAGATCTTGAATAAGACTTAAAAAATCCTTCAAAATCTTGAATGGTACTAAAAAAAACACTTGAAGATCTTGACTAATATTAAAAAGATATCTTCAAAGATTTCATATTAAAAAGATCTTCGAATAGATTGAAAAAATACCTCATAATCTTTATAAAAAAAGTAACATCTTAAAAAAATTTTTAGAGATCTTGATTGATATTAAAAAAATTACTTGAGGAAGGTGAATGCTATTTTTTTATTTAAAAAAAGGGTGAACAGTGTTATTTTGCAAAAGGTGGGCAGCGGAGGGCCGTTGAATATTCGATTCAGAGAAGAATCACCAGCACATATATATGTATTTAGAATATAACTGTCGATCACGTGATTTATGGTAATTAAAATATGTGTGGAGAAGGGTCAAGACTGAGAAAGATGAGTCCAAATCCATGGGATTAATAATTTGATTCAAAGTGAGGAAGTTGATTTTGGGATTAATAATTAATATATTAATGGGAAATCGATGGTTTTAACATTGATTGGATATTTGGATACCAATTAAGTGAACTTGGCCACCGAATACTACTAGTTTTGTAACTCATTATTATATGTAATTATTTAAATAATAATCAAACTTTTTTCCAAAAAGAGGCAATTAGGTTTATCAAGTCTAAGTAACCTATTCACTTTGACTGAACCGAATATTTAATTTCATACTTGTCGCATTCCCTTTCATACTATCCGCTACTACCAAATCCAATTCCTCATCGGTAAAGCAAGGAAATAATAAAGAACACACCATAAGTGTACCATGAATTGACCATTATATCAACATTTACAAACAAAAATATAAAGGGAATTGAAAATCATTATTAAAGGGATAATCAATTGACCATTTTCTTTTTGAGGTTTTCATATCAAATGTATTTGAAATATTATAGAGAGAAAAATCATAGACGAAATGTGATTGAAGTTTTCATATTTAATATACAAAACGGAGAACCTTTAACAATGGAACTTTGGATGTCTTATTGGTCTTAAAAGAGCATAGGACAATAAATATAGACAAATTTGCTTGAGAAATAATTGTTTTGGAAGTAATATATGCTTATCAAGAATGGAAATAACGATTTTTAAGGTAGCTCAAATTTAATCCTAAAAAGTTATAACATGTTTAAACGTAATTGGTTGGTTGATCTTTAACATATTGGAAGCGAGAACAAATCTAAAGCTAATATTAGTCGAGCATATTTTAACAATCTCCCTAAAAATTGTTTGGATTAGTTTTTTGTAAAATAACTTTTATAATTTAGAAGGTAAATATGTGAGTTTCGCTATTATTACAAATAATATGCCTCATTTTTTAAGATTTGAGTGAAAAATGCATAGTTTGACAATGAAAATCTATTCAGTCAAGAATAATGAAACTCATGTCCACTAAAACTTATAAATTTAACTATTGTTGTCAATATAAATTTTTTGCTAATAAGCAAATATAAATTTAACTATTTATAAACATATATCATATGTAAACACATTTTTTGATGAGTTGAGATCTAGGTATTCTGAGTATAATGAATGTAACACCAAGTCGATCAATCTAAACTTTGTTGATAAAAAATATATTTGGATTAATTTCTAAAATATAATATGCCTATTTATGATTTCAAAATGAATATGCCTTAAGTTTTAAAGATGTTAAATGCTGCCGAAATTAATAGTAGTACTCCCTCCGATACTAAATATAAGATAAAGTTTACTTTTTTTGAGAGATTAAGAAAACTAATTAAATTACTTTAAAGTATTTATATTTGTTATTTTTTCTTTAAACTATTTTTCCTAACTTATAAACCGATATATAATTTAATGATACACAACATATGATATGATTAAATAACTTATTTAACTTCCTTAATCTCTTAAAAAAAAAAATCAATTATCTTTTATATTTAGAACTGGATCGGATGTACTATTATAAATTGACATCAACAATATTTTTTGGATAAAATGGGCATTACTCCCTCCGGTTTTAATTATAAGACTAGTTGATTTTTTTAGAGAGATTAAAGAAGCTAATTAAATTACTTTAGAGTATTTTATTTTTATTTTTTTCTTCAAACTAATTACTTTAACTAATAAACTAATGTATAATCTAAGGATACATAACATGTAAACTGATTAAGTAATTTATTTAGTTTCCTTAATCTCTCCAAAAAAAATTAACTAGGTCTTATAATTAAGATCGAAGGTACTATCAAAGTTTTCTACTGAGGGCAGGCTTCATTGACGAGTCAAACCTTGGAAGGCTGGCGGCTTTGGTCAAAAAGAAGTCTAGTCAAATTAAAGACTTCGTGAGGATATACAACTCTTTAGAGGCAACGTGCCTCTATTGGATTTTATATTTGAGATGGGATTATGGGACAAAACAAAAGGTTTACAGGGTAAATTGCTTTTATCTACGCCTACAAAACTGGTAAATTAAAAAAAAAACTAGAGACACAAAAAGGTCTTAATTTCAATTTCGTCACCAAATCAAATTAGGCACCGATATTATAAGTTTTGATCAAAGCAATCATTCGATTGCTTCATTATCTGAATAATTTTTTGACCAGGATCGCTTCATTATCTGATTGAACTTATCCTTCTAATATAAAAAAAGAAATGTGTACATGACATGCTCATTCTCATTCTAAACTATACAATTTATTATATTAAGTGATTATTCAATTCTCTTGATCCTACAAGAAAGGCAATAAATATTTTGTTCCACTATGCACGCATGATGTTGACACCTTAACACATATTTCGTTCCGGTTTAAAAGACTATTTTTTAAGGAAGTCATGCAAGAAATTAAAATAATTAAAATTAGTTGAAGTTCTACCTTCTATTAGAAAAAAACGATATAAATTCCAAAATCACCCTCTATTAAAGTCTTCAACATTTATCTTTGTTAGATCTCAAGTGTAAGTAGACCTGTATTAAAATCGGAATATCTCACATAACATAGAGTTGATTTTAACAAGGGTATGTAAGCAGAAAGACTAATAACATAGAGTTGATTTTAACAAGGGTATGTAAGCAGAAAGACTCATAAACTTATTACAGTATTATTTTAAAATTTTGGTTTAAGATGTTATTTTAAACTTATAAGTATTTTTTCACATGTTTAGTTGTCTTTCCCGTTTCCAACAATATCAAATTGAATTGTATATCCTCATTATTTTTTGTGTTTGTTTCTGTTTTACTCTAAGAATATTGGGTCTCATGGTATTGTTGAGTTTATCTTTTAATGTATAGAGACATAGTTTGTGTGTATCATTTTATCTGGTTTTAATAAATTGTCTTCTTATAAAGAAGCAAATACTCTATTTCAATTACAAATACACCTATTATAAATATGACAAAGTAAGGGAAATATGATTAATTAATAACGAGTACGATTAAAATAATAAATAACAAACATTTTTTCCAAGACTATGAAAAGCCTATAAATGTGTCCTATTATGATAGCACGCATTATAGTGCTTGTTTGAGATCATGTTTGAAAACTTTAAAAGTGTTTATTTATGTAAATCAAAATGAAACTCCTATCACATACTTACTTTGTATAATATAAATCACGATTGAAAAATTATTTTTAAAGGTTTCAATCGTTATTCCAAACAAACACTAAGAATATTTAGCAATCATTGAAAAGAAAAAAAAGCAAAAGATTGTCATTACGGTCAACTATATTGAACGAACAAAATTTCTTCAGATTATTTATTTTTTTTTTGGAAGAATTGGGAGATAAAATTGTTTGCCGTTTTACATAAACCAGATAAGGTAAACTAAAAAATTCAATAAAATTGATGGTATACATAAAAGTCGTGGGCGCATGCATATGGTTTTTATTTTCCTTAAAATTTAAACATGAGAAGGCGGGTATTAAAAATAGAGAATGAGTGGAATTTCGTCACGGTGTGCTGGTGGTCCCTTTCTGTTCATGTAGGGGACAAACTTACAAAGGTTTCACCTTGTAGATTTATTCACTGAATTAGACATTAAATTATTTGTCCGTCTAACTTTGATTTGAGGGGAGAGAATGAGAAGGGAGGGAGTGGAGAGAAAATTTTTATCTCATTATGACCAAATTGCTCATATTTATTATTTATTTTTTAATATTTCATAGTTACACTCTCATTGACACTCACGACACTTCTTAACCTTAGTCACTACCTTCGAATCCACCTTGGTCACTACCTTCCTCATTCTTCAATCGTCGTTGATCGAGAGGGACAACAGAGAAGGAGGGGAAAATTGCGAAAAAATTCACTCCATGCTATCACGTTCGAGAGTCTTGCATCGGCGTCGAATGGTCGCCAATCATCTTCCTCACAGAGGATGGAGTGAAGAAGAAGAAGGAGAATTGCCGGTTGCCGGAAGGAGGAAGAGATGATAGATGATGGTGAGGGATTGAGAGGAGAGGAGGAGGGTTTAGAGCTGGCTCTGGCTCGGGACTATTCTCTTGACTAATCCATGGGCAATTTGATAAAAAAAATATTCTCTCCCCTACCTCTCCTCTCATCCGCTCCCTTCAAACCAAACTCACTTTAAAAGGTCAAGTATTTTTTTTTTTGGTTACAAATAAAAATTTCAAGTTGAATAAGTTTTTATGGTATTGAGCAGGACTGTGCTCCAACCCAGTGGGCCTGTAAAACCAGATAAACACAGTCATATAGGGCCACGTTAATAGATTAGCCCATCCCAACCGTGAGATCAGTCTTAGAAGTACGGGAATGGGTTTCTTATTGACCCATGGGTACGGGCCCATTGGACTAACTATTACAGCGATGAGCACGGTACCCATCACTATGAATGAGAACCCATTCTGCACATGGTGGTGTTTTCTACTTTTCAAATATAAGATCTAGAATTGCCCTCACCCGTTCACCCGGATTTTAACCTTTATTTGTGGTTATTTTCTATTTGTGGTTTTGTATTTTTTATTGGAGGTAATTGTTTTTGAGACTCTAATGGGCACTAAATGTGGGTCTTGAGACCCACTCTCCACTGATATTGTTTTTTTTTTTTCATATATAAATTTTAAGAATAGGGTTGAACTCACCTACGATCCTACAAGGTGACCTGACATTGTTTTTTCTTACTGAGATTCCCAGCTTTGATTTCTTTTTGGTTAAGTTTCATCGGGCCAGCTTCATGGGTCGAGGGTGAGAAACCCACCATGAGAACGTCACCAAGTTAGGTTTTCTTCGAATCAAGCCCATGTTCAATCCAATCATGATTTTATGTCAAGAGTATTCCTCTGTGTGTGTGTGTGTTTTTTTGATAGCAAACTACACCCTGGTTTTTAACCAATTGGAATCGAGCCAAATTGACTTTCAAATATGAGTAGTTTCCCACAAGTTCTCAAACGAATCATCGTGCTTGAGTAATTTAATTTCTTCATGAAAGAAACTGAAAATGAATTAGTTGCTTTGCAACATTATATATTATTTTCAAATTAATACCTCATAATATATCACTCCATGCATTGGCAGTCGGCACTCGGCTTCGTACATGAGACTTACATATATACGGGAATAACATGAAATCCTTGCACACATCTATTTAGGTAACCACCTAGTATTTTTTTTCTTTCAATACGAGAAAAAATTTATTATAAATACTTATCTCATAAATCATAAAAGTTATTTTGTAAAAGCTAATTTAAATATAAACAGGCATTCTATATCAAATTTGTTAGCAAGCACATATTGGTAATTTCATATTTTAAATTAACATATTATTTAAAAATTATATCTCCTTCTCATAGTCATACCAAACACACTTTTAATTAACCCTAATTTTTCCAGTTCCACTTTAATTTTCATTTCCACTTCCACTTCCATAAAAAACTCTTCTATGCTATCAAAGGGGGCATTAGGTCTAGTTTCAAGTGATTTGTCTTCTATGCTTTTTGTCAAATTATAATTTCACGAGACACTTTAACTACTATTGATAAAATATGTTCCACTTGACGGTTTATCAAGTTTAATCTGGAGCATCTCCCAACATTAATTAACTAGACCTTAATAAAATATATTTTGTGAAAATTGTATAATTAAAGTAGCTTAGATTATAATTGGGATAATTTTCTTTTGTTTTTTTCATAACGTGCACTAATATTAAAGGGTTAAGCGACCGGAGTAAATAACTGGAAGAGACCGGAAGGTAGAGATAGAGTGGTAGATTGGTAGAGACTAAAATGCATGTTTTCATCTGGTTTTCTAATAATTTAGGTACCCTCACCCCTCAATATCTTGTCTTCTTCCTAATTTGGACAAGTTTATGTGCCAAACAAGTCAAAGAAGGATCGTTGTCGATATTGATGTCTCTTTGTTAATCTCATCTTACTCAGCCACCAAATCATGACTTAGCTTCTCGCACTTAATATACAAATCATCCTAATAGCTGGCTATCTCTTTCTTTTCCTCTTTGATTAACGACTCACACTATTGATAGGTGATTGGGTACTGTTGCCTTCAATCAACAACGACTTTTCTTTGAAAATTTCAAGCACCATTCTTTTTAAGAAAGCAAAAAGCTGTATTTGCACGCATACTAAAAACCTCTAAATGAGTGTGACGACCTTGTGGTAAAGTGTATGTGATTAGTAAGTATAGCATTCAAAGTAGCATTCCAAAGAAAGCTCAAATCATATATACATCAACATGTGAAAATCTTATCTTGCTTTTAATGATTAATTCTGTAGAAATTTTAACTATTTCAAATTAAACTTTATATAAATAAAAAGCTTTACTCTAGATAACATCACACAATTTTGGATAAAGTCTTTTTTTATATAGGCCTCTTATTAGAGACAATTCTGTTCGAAGCATCGTCAGACACTAAATATGGACACTTCTCTCAAATTTTAGTTCACCACATTGTAAGAGACTAATCATTTCCACTACAAAACTTCCACTGGTAAGATAAAGATTTTTAAAGAGGGATGTAGATAACAAGTACTCCTTCCGGTCGTAATTATATGACATATTTACCTAATTTTGGAGAGATTAAGGATAATAGTTCAATTAGTTAATAATATTTTTTTCCCAAAATGTCCTTATTGAAAATTTAAAATGACATCTAGTTACTTTGATTCTCTATTCTTTGTCAGACCTCTCCTACTTCACACACGACTTCTCCGAGCTCTCACAAAGTCCGGCGTTGTCAATCTTTCTCAATAACTTCCGATCTACTCTTGGAGGTTGGAAGTAGTGTAATTTAATAATGATGCCATTATTAAATATGACAAAAAAAATTCAAAATTATTTTATTAAAAAAAGCAGTAGAATTGAGATGTATGTGACATTAATGAGTTGCAAACATTACTCACTTTATAGAATATATTGGTGCATTATTAAATTATTATTGTGTTTAATTATTATTGAGAAAGTTCCAATAGAGATATTTTGGGAAGAAATTGACAAAAATTAAAACTTTATCCTATAATTAAGATCAAGATTGAAACAATTAGAAATGAAAACCACGAAGAAAAGAAACATTTTCTCATAGCCAAGCGGAAAGTGATAATGTCCACTATTTCTTGGCGGCCTAATTTGGAAAGCATTGACAAGACTGGTAAGGCCTGCTTGAGTAGCCCAAAAAGGCCCGGCCCACTATTGGTAATTATGGCCCAAGACTTTCTTACAATGAGTCACCTACCCCAAGATCATTGGACCTGGTTTAGGTCCGGTCTTTGCAGACTGCGTGAAACTGTGTCGTTTTGGCGCAGTTTCACACACTTAATCCATTTTTTTCATTTTTTTTTAACACTGTCAGATAGTAAAAATATAATTCTGAATATTGAATGATATTGAATTTTTTTTTTATGATCTTGAAAAATTATTTTAGGATATTGAAAAATTATTTTAGGTACTAACCTGCATTAAAAAGCGATCTTGAGGTATTGAAAAAATAATTCATGATCCTAGAAACGTTATTTTAGGATCTTGAAAAAATAATTCAGGTATGGATTGCTACTGAAAATATGCTTTAGAATATTTTTTCAAAATTATAAAATGATTTTTTAAAATCATGAATTATTTTTCAAAGATCGATCAATATCTTCAAGATCTTTTTAGTGTATCAATAATACCGAAATATTTTTTCACGATCCCAAAATATATTTTCAAGATCCTAAAATAATTTTTCAAGATTGTGAATTATTTTTTTAGTATCGTCAAGATCCGAAGATCCTTTTAATCTTCGTCAAGATCTTCTCAAATATTTTTTCTAGTACCCTAAAATATTTTTTACAATCCTAAAATAATTTTTTAAGACTCGTCAGTACTCTCAAATTTTTTTCTAGTACTCTGAAATATTTTTTACAATCCTAAAATAATTTTTTAAAATCATAAATATTTGTTTTAGTACCATTTAGTATCCTAAATTATCTTTTTTACTATTCGACAAATATTTGATTTTTTTTTTTTAAAAAGAAGGGATCAGGTGTGTGAAACGCATCGGACGTAGTAATGTCGGAAAAGGACCTAAGCTAGGTCGTCCAAGATCATTAGACTTTCAAATGCTCTCTTCACAGTCATTGAATGCTAAACATATTTTCTCTTATGTCGAATTGACATGAGGCAGACAAGTGGGGGATTGATTCCGATGGTGGTGACCTAGAGTAGACATGATTTTTATTTTTATATAATATCTTTGAATTGTTTTTGTTTTTTTGCCACAATAATGTCTGAAAATTATTCAGCATGGCAGCAAAGCTTGACTATAATAACACAGACGCAAGCATCCGTTAAACAATGTGAATTATTTCAATGCTGCTGCCTACCTACCCCACACTTCCCCCAGCACATTTTGTCCTCATCATTTTGACGATAAAAAATGTGTTCATCACCTATCTTTATTATTAGATTAATTTTAGATGGTTTATGTTTAATTTAACTTTTATATTTCAAATAAATTTTTATTTTATCATTTTATCATTAGCAGAATTTAAAATAAAGATAATTTTATAACTATCGTTTCTCATAAAAATAAATTTATCATTTAAAAAATCATAAATTAAAAATTTTAAATTTGTATTCGGATTAAAATTTAAACTGTTGAGATCTTATCGCAATAATAAGAAATTAGGTACTTAGCATTGAATGCAGACCCACACTTCCGCAAAAGCATTTATTATACATTATACTCTCCACACACATCCATATAGACTCTACATTAGACATGATTTTAATAATATATATTATTTGTTCATAAAAAAATAATATCTATTATTTGGAGTACCACAAAGAGTAACTTGTATTGACTTGTAAATTAGTGCGATTTACCATTTTCAATTGACATGCTTTTAAAGATATTCCAATCACTTTTAAATTAAAGATAATCAAATTTTTTACTGTACAGACAAATCTAACTTTTTTTTTTTTTTGAGTTATTAGGGGTGTCTCATAAAGCCATTTAAGTTTGAGACTAATCCTTTTTAGGCTTGGAGTACAGTAAAACGTTTTTGTCGGTTTTTGTCTCTCTCAATAAGTGTATTTAATAGGATCCGAAATTTTGTTCTTCTTTTTAATAACCCTTGGTAGTGACTGGATAACCCTTCTCAATAAATTATAACAACTTGTAAATAGTAGAAATAAAGTGAATTGATCGAACTTGTCAAACCATGCATATATCGTCCGGAGTTCATTATTTATGGGAACAATATCTGATTTCTGAATTCCTTCCGTGGCATTTTGCAGTTGTGGATGTTTCACGTTCCAACAGGAAAATAAGTCATTACATGAAAATATATATACACAGTATTCATCTAAGCTTATCCATTATGCATAAACCATTCGTTTATTGCAATTCTGATCATTGATAAGGTTTTGTTTTTGCTAGAAATATCTTTGAAACATCAAAATATATAACGGACCCGATTTTTCTGCCAAGCACTTTGCATAGCAAGAAGAGCTAAATATATTCAAACGGTCTAGATCTATTCTGGATGATTCAGTTTTGATTTTTTTTTTTTCTAAAAGTCTATATTTTTTAAGAAAAAAGTTATATTAATGGGTATAGAAGTATTGTTTATAGCTGGCAAAAAAACAAATTTTTTATCATTAACTGTCTAAATATTAAGTGTAGATTTTATAAATTGTAATTCTTAAAGTATAATTTCTCATAATTTCGAGTATCACTTGGATCATTTACATTTTCAGTCATTCCTAGTCTTTATGATTTGTTTCGGTGAATGTCAATCTTTTTGTTAGATCAGCTGTCTTATAAATATTAGATAATATTAGTAATCAGCAGGGATTTCAGAATATTGCACTGCATATGTATTAATTAGTTTTCTCTCCATTACTAGTTTTGACAAAATATTTGGTGAAATGGGTCTTTCAAAAATAAATAGGTCAATCAATTAATCGGAAAGACATAGGGATGCATAAGAGGGACGAAAGTAAATGAGCTTCATCTAAAAGCACGTACAATTTGTTATATGTTTATTCATAATCGATCATTTGTAGTCGATTTAATTACCAAAGTTTTCATCGGGTTATAATAAGTTCACAACATGCTGCTCACTAAATCATAGTATATATTAGTATACCTCCTAAAAGCGTTATAGACACACATGACCATTTTATCAAATGATATAAGCAATTTCTTTTCCGTGTATATAGCTACATGTCTAATTCAATTAGTTATTTTTGTTGGTTACAGTAACTTATAATATTAGAAGAGAGTTAATGCGACGATCAGTGAAAGCAGCAGAAGTAAGAGGCAGGTTATTATAACTTTTATAAGATCATCGATATTCCATAAGAGAGAGTTTGTAGGATACGTTACCCATACCCATAAACATAAAGAGTAAAGAACCAAACCCCGGAATGTTGAAAAAGAAAAAGAAGAGTAGTTGAAGTTCTCATACTACACTAGCTAGCAGGTGACAAACTGAGGTCACAGCTTTTATTTTCATAACAAAACAGAAACATGCTTCAAATCACGGGTTCCTCATCAGTTCTCGGTCGTTGAGGGAGGGTGCTTAGGATAATGACCATAAGATGGCGAGGGGTAGGTTGGTGGTTTTTCCACAGGCGGCTTGTAAACGGGTGGCTTCTCAACTGGTGGCTTGTAGGTGGGTGGCTTCTCAACTGGAGGCTTGTAAACCGGAGGCTTCTCAACTGGTGGTTTGTAGGTGGGTGACTTTTCAACTGGTGGCTTATTGTAAGTGGAAGGCTTCTCAACTGGTGGTTTGTAAACAGGTGGTTTTTCAACTGGGGGCTTATAGGTGGGAGGCTTCTCAACGGGTGGCTTGTAAACAGGTGGTTTTTCAACAGGAGGCTTCTTAACAGGTGGCTTGTAAACAGGTGGTTTCTCAACAGGAGGTTTATAGGTGGGTGGCTTCTCAACAGGTGGTTTGTAAACCGGAGGTTTCTCAACAGGTGGCTTGTAATCAGCCAAGCCAGAAGTGGTGAGAAACACCACTCCAAAGAGGAATAATAACAAGTGCTTGGGAGACATTGTTAACTGAGCTAGTAGTGATGTTGCAAGATGAAGAGAGCATGGGCTTTGAATTTATAGTAAAAGGAGGGAGGTGTGTCGGAATTATCTCTGAATATTTTATTAATTATAATATATTTATCAGAAACAAAAATTAAAAAAGAAGTCAAAGCTGGTAGGCATATTATCTCGGAAAATCGGCATGCATGAGTGTGAAAATTTGGAAAAGGCTCGTGGTTTTGCCTCAACTTTCTTTTCACCCTGATAGAGACTGTGCCTGCATATACTTTTCACCTTGATTCAGGTCGGCAGGTTGTGTGTGTGTGTGTGTTTTTCATTATTCTTTTTTTTTTTTTAACAGAAACCTGAATTATTTTGGACTAATTAGACGGTCCGACCTTGGTAGCTACGTTCATGATAAGGGAGTGTTTAACAAATTAACACTTCGTGGTTGAAATTTTGCCTATTGATATTCTACACTGAGTTTCTGAATTTCCTTACATAACAGTACGTAGGCCAATGAGATATAATTTTTAGCTTAACTTTGATATCCAGCTAATAATATTGAAGAAAAAGAAAGAAAAGTCACATCCACACTTCTCTTTGATCTTTAGTAATAAAGGGGTAATTAGTACTAATAGCTGGTTACATCAATTTGGTTACAGTCACATCAGAGAAATAGTGTTGGTTGATCTGAGGAGAAAATTATCATCCAATTGTCATATTTATACATGTAGAAAGTATATTATAATAGGGAGGCAACGAATAGTAAGAGTAAAAGAAAAACCCCAAATTGCAAGAGTGCAACACAAGCAAATGCAGTATTCGAATTTGATATACTACCTACAGCCCTAAATATTTATAGAAAGTTTATTTTTGTGTTAAATATAATATATCAATTCACTTTATCTCTCAAACTTATAATCTTTTTCTTAAAGTATTACTATTAATTACACGTATTAAGAAGATGATTTACATCAAAGAGTGTTGGAGATATAAAAAACATTAGTTAGTTGAGATACTTACTATTGTTAGTTAAGATTTTAATAAAGATAGTTAATCATTGTAAGATCTTATAAATAGAGATATAATTGTATGGACTAAAGTGTGAAGGGTGTTAGGATCTTCACTTCAAAATGAGGGAGGTTAACTTAGGTTTTCACCTCTCATTAATCTTAGAGTTTAGAGTTAATAGATTCACCTAAAAAAAGTTGATTGTTGTAATATCATTGTGGATTGTAATTCTTAATAAGAGATTCATATATTTCTCTAATTATGAGTTTGTTAACAAAGAGCTAGTAGCTTCAATATGCATATAATCAATTAAAGATAATATTTTAAGGCAACCGGCACATTTATTATAAATAACTAATTTGATTAGTTTTTTTATATCCCTAAATTAGTTTAAGGAAGTGTGTTTTGGGCTTGGAGAGTGTTACATGATATCAAAAGCACAAAAATATTTGAAGACGGTGCCGGGCTGCCGCTCGTTATGATTTCCCATGAACTTTACTAAAATATTTTAGTTTTAATGCTTTCAGAACCAAAGTTGCGAGTCATTTTCAAGTACTCAGCTTCTTGTTCATCAATAATTTATTTTTTGTTTTCTCTGTAAAAAATCATACTAAAAAACCAGCCGCCCCGTTAAAATATACGAGCATCATGCATTATAGGTTTTTTTTTTTTTTTTTTTTTTTTTTTTTTTTTTTTTTTTAGAAATATCTTTGAAACGTCAAAATAACGGATCCAATCTTCTTGTTAAGCACTTTGCGTAGTAAGGAGAGCTAAACATATTTAAACGGTCTAGATCTAATCTGGATAATTTAGATTTGATTTTTTAAAAAAAGTCTATATTTTTTAAGAAAAAAGTTATATTAATGGGTATAGAAGAAGTATTGTTTAATAACTTTTTTTTTATAGCTGGCAAAAAACATATTTTTTTTATCATTAACTGTCTAAATATTAAGTGTAGATTTTATAAATTGTAATTCTTAAAGTATAATTTCTCATAATTTCGAGTATCACTTGGATCATTTACTTTTTTTCAGTCATTCCTAGTCTTTATGATTTGTTACGGTAAATGCCCATCTTTTTGTTAGATCAGCTGTCTTATAAATATTAGATAATACTAGTAATCAGCAGGGGTTTCAGAATATTGCACTGCATATGTATTAATTAGTTTTCTCTCCATTACCAATTTTGACAAAATATTTGGTGAAATTGGTCTTTCAAAAATGAATAGGTGAATCAATTAATCGGAAAGACATAGGGATGCATAAGAGGTACGAAAGTAAACGAGCTTAATCTAAAAGCACGTACAACTTGTTATGTGTTTATTCATAATTGATCATCTGTAGTCGATTTAATAACCAAAGTTTTCATTGGGTTATAATAAGTTCACAACGTACATGCTGCTCACTAAATCATAGTATATATTACCTCCTAAAAGCGTTACGGACACACATGACCATTTTATCGAATGATATAAGTAATTATATTTCTTGTCCGTGTTTATAGCTACATGTCTAATTCAATTAGTTATTTTTGTTGGTTACAGTAACTTATAATATTGGAAGAGATTTAATGTGACGATCAGTGAAAGCAGCAGAAGTAAGAGGCAGGTTATTATAACTTTTATAAGATCATCGATATTCCATAAGAGAGAGTATGTAGGATATGTTACCCATACCCATAAACATAAAGAGTAGTAAAGAACCAAACCCCGGAATGTTGAAAAAGAAAAGAAGAGTAGTTGAAGTTCTCATACTACACTAGCTAGCAGGTGACAAACTGAGGTCACAGCTTTTATTATCATAATTAACGATACAGAAACATGCTTCAAATCACGGGTTCCTCATCAGTTCTCGGTCGTTGAGGGAGGGTGCTTAGGATAATGACCATAAGATGGCGTGGGGTTGGTTGGTGGTTTTTCTACTGGCGGCTTGTAAACGGGTGGCTTCTCAACTGGTGGCTTGTAGGTGGGTGGCTTATCAACTGGAGGCTTGTAAACCGGAGGCTTCTCAATTGGTGGTTTGTAGGTGGGTGGTTTTTCGACTGGTGGCTTGTTGTAAGTGGAAGGCTTCTTGTAACATCCCATTTTCAAAAGCAAAGATATTTTTTTTTTTTTTGGTGTGAAGAATGAGAGCAAGAGAGCTTGCTATTTATAGAGAAAAATAGGGACAAGGTGGGAATTTCCAAAAAGTCTTCGTAAATGATTCGGCCGTTGGATCTAGGGTTTTGTAAGATGGAATCTTGGCCATCCATGGTCTTGGTCGACATCTAGGGCCCAAAAAGTCAAAGAATGAGTTGTCATCCAATGATGACTCTTGCTTTATGGCCTCCCGGTCCGATAAAGCTACCCGACGGTGTCCGTTTCGCGCGATTTCGCGTAAACTCAAAAATCCGGGCATGCAACTTTGAAGATCTTTTCATCCTCTCTCTTATTATCTATTTTGATCCTCTTTTGATCATATCCAGGTATTCTCCGGTGCGTCGGAAGATATTCGGACAAACGCGTCCGATTTTAAATCGCTTCCGATAGACCCAAACTGGACAATAATTCCGCCGAATCGTAAAACGTCCAGTTGTTGTCTAACTTAATCCTGTGTTTGAAAATACACAATTGTTTCTATAGGTTCTCACTTTGCCTATCGACTCCACTCTATCGATCAACTTTTCGTCTTATTTGAAATTAGGGTTTTCGGTTCATGGAATCGACGTCGGTAAATTCTTTCTTCGTGTAGAATTTCACTTGTGCTTAATTTGATCAGTCCGAAAAGACTTTTACCTCTGGTTTACCTGTAGAATTTATTTCTAACTTTTCCCTTGGCCCGCCTATAAGCCGACTCACCGCATTATATTATTATTTTATTCTAATTACCATTTTAATTATTTAAACAATTCTTTTTAATTAAAAATACTTAGAATTTCGGCCCCTCTTTTAAAAATTCAGATTTATTTATTTTTCTATAATTTTTTCCATTTTTTTAAAATATAATATTTTTTACCAAAAATTCCCGTTTTACCCCGCCTTCGTTAGGGCTTAATCGAGACCTAATTTCTTCGTTTAGTGATCTTTTTAGGATCAGGTTTCTTCATATATTTATCTTTACCAATTTTACAGTATATTGTTATCTTACAAACTTTTTATCGACAATGTCATTTTATATCCTATGTAAAATATTAAAAATGTTTACTCCATCGTTTACTTTATGGTTCCGAAATGCTTTTTAAACTTTTCTTCATGTTATTTCCTCTGAAATAATTTATTAAATTCTCATAATTAGGGATAACACTTCCATATTTTTCTCATAATTTTTCATGATCTTTCGACTTATCATAATATTTTTAGATTTGTTTTTATCACCATTATATCATTTTTAGTCATTACATTTCATCGATTTTCCGTAACTTTTTTGACAATTTACTCTATAATTATAACAATTTTCTATAACATTTTTAAGCTCATGATTTTGCTTTATCAAAATATTCGTTAATTTCCTTTATCTCAAAACTTCCAGATTTACTAAAATCCTGATGGTTTGTAAACATGTGGTTTTTCAACTGGGGGCTTATAGGTGGGAGGCTTGTAAACAGGTGGTTTTTCAACATGAGGCTTATAAGTTGGAGGCTTCTCAACAGGCGGTTTGTAAACAGGTGGTTTCTCAACAGGAGGTTTATAGGTGGGTGGCTTCTCAACAGGAGGTTTATAATCAGCCAAGCCAGAAGTGGTGAGAAACACCACTCCAAAGAGGAACACTAACAAATGCTTGGGAGACATTTTTAACTGAGCTAGTAGTGATGTTGCAAGATGAAGAGAGCATGGGCTTTGAATTTATAGTAAAAGGAGGGAGGTGTGTCGGAATTATCTCTGAATATTTTATTAATTGTAATATATTTATCAAAAACAAAAATAAAAAAAGAAGTCAAAGCTGGTAGGCATATTATCGCGGAAAATCGGCATGCATGAGTGTGAAAATTTGGAAAAGGCTCGTGGTTTTGCCTCAACTTTCTTTTCACCCAGATAAAGACTGTGCCTGCGTATATTTATCGATCAACTTGATTCAGGTCGGCAGGTTATATATTTATATATATTTCGTTATTCTTTTTTAAAAAAGAAACATGAATTATTTTCACTAAAAAAAACTATCAATTCGTAACGGCTAAAATAAACCGTTACAAATATAAAAGTTTGTAGTTGTTTATACCGAAATTGCTACAAATTTATAACAGTATGACTTGCGCTAAATGGCACGCTGGTTTGTGAACGACATTTGTAGCGGTTATCATAAAATAACCGCTACAACATAAAGCGCCAAGTTGATACTAAATTTGTGGCAATTTTTTTGTAGAGGTTTATTTACACAAACCGCCACAAATGTGGCGCCATCTTGACGCCTTATGGCACGCTATTAGTGACAGTTTATTTGTAGCGGTTTATATGAAAAAAACTGCTACATAATATAAAGAGTCCACACATTTGTAGCAGTTATACTAAAAAAAACTGATACAAAGTACCAATAATCTGAACTTTTGTACTGGTTTTAGAAAACCGTTACAAAATTTCACGATGCGCAAGGTTCATTTGTAGCTGTTGAAGTAGAGGTTTTTGTTAAACCGCTACAAAATGTGATATTGAAATTTGAATATTTTTTAATGCTGCTAACGATCATGAAGTTTGTAGCGGTTTTTGTAGATAAACCGCTACAAAGCGTGTAGTTTTCAAATTTGAATATTTCGGAACCCGCCAGCAGTCATGAAACTTGTAGCGGTTTTTGGCAAATAACCGCTACAAAGTGTGATATTGAAATTTGAATATTTCGAATTTCGCCAATGGTTATGAAATTTGTAGCGATTTTTAGTATAATCGTTGCTAAATGTAAAATTTTAATTTTTTTCTTAAAAATACCAATGAATTTTTGTAACGGTTTTATAACCGCTACAAAACAAACAAAAATAACTACAAAAACTATCACATTAACCACTAAAAATAAAAACCATTACAAAATCCATCACATCAACTGCTACAAAAGTTACGCGGATCCTTATACATACCCTCACCACACCTCATTTCACACACTCCTTCATTTCTTCCTACCCTCCTTCTGTCTCATTTTCTGTCATCTGTAAAGGTTTTCTGAAAAGGTTAAGTGCTAAGCAAGCTCATCAAATATGATATTTTTTTTAATTTTTTTTTGATTTCAATGTTTTATTTTTTTTCCTTCTTATAATACTAATACTAATTTTTTTTTTTTTTTTTATTTTCAAGAACTTTAAAGACATTTCCTCAACATTCATTCTATCATTATCAACATTCTTTCCATAATCAAATTAAATATCATCTAGTAGACAACATAATTAATAAGTCCTTATTATCTACACATTCTCACTATTATACCTATATAATATTTATACTTATCTAACTTAAGTTACTCATTTAATCTGTCACTTAAATAATAAAATATTCAACATAATACAATGGACTTAAATTATGTTTTTTTTCAATGTTGCAATATTTTGTAGTGGTTTTAAAATTGCTACAAATTTTAATTCAATTCGGCTTAAATATTTGGTGCAATTTTTGAAATTTCATACAATAGTTGTAGTGATTTTACAACCACTACAAACTTTTTGCGCCATTTTTTTGAAATGTATTGTGTCATCTCGATCGCATCTTATAGCAGTGACGCAAAACCGCTACCAATACAATAGCAATTGTATTATATGAGTACTGGTTTTAGAAAACCGCTACAAAATAGCTTGTCACAGTGCTTTTTGTGGTGGCTTCTTTGATCGCTACTCATGTTGTTAGTTGTAACACCCCATTTTCGTAAACGTTTTCTTGCCGTATTTGATCAGAGTTGAGCAGCCAGAAAATTTTTTGATTTAAAATGGAAACAGAGTCACTAAATAACAAGCATAATAATATGTCTGGTAGTCATAAGTATTTCAATCATCCGAATATTTTTAAACAAAATAGACTACAATTTATTTTCTTCATCTTCTTTCCTATGCCGGCTCCTTACCCTTCACCACGTCCCGAACTCCTCGAGATCCTGAAGCTATATTAACAAGTGAGATCCAATGCCCATTGGATCTCGTGTAACTGATTAACCTACGCTTATGTAAACGGTATATGCATGACGATATCCACAACATTTCACGGTATAAAAACACATCTCCACATATCAGGCAATAACATTACACAGCCCTTGCAGTATGTATGTCATCCCAGTCTGCACACTCTCCGGTGCCACGATGTACCGTCGTGTCCATAGCGCTAGGAAAACTCTCAACGGTGTTAACAATACCATAACCCGTGTACCCATCATTCCACCATTTTCAAACCAACAGAATCTCAGTATATGAACACATCAATCACATATGGCATACAACAAGCATCAGATTAAGGTTACAATACGCGTCCGTACCTTTTCAGCGGTATAACAGAACTTTTACGGAAAAACGTGAAATTCAACAGCGGGAAAAACAACGGGACGACAGCGGTACGACGGCGGCTCGATTATCTCAGATATCCTATAATGATAGTGTTTATCAACATTTGGCATCAAAACATGCATTCTAGGCGAAAATTACTATTTTGCCCCTAGTTAGGCCAATCGGCGGAATTTCGCCAGAAGCATTTGTTCTTTCGCTCTATTTCTCCGAAATTTTGCCGATCTCTTTTCCAAAAATATTTTCAACATAAATATCATATATACTCATAAAATATGATATCTAAAACTATTCAGAAAGATTTAAAGAAATTCTAGCATTTCTACTCTATCTCCTGAAAGAACTATCGAAGCTTAAGACTAGGGACCGAGAAACTTACTCCGGCTTGCTAGAACTTCCAAGAGCTCCTCCTTCTCTCTACTCTCTCTCTATATTTCAGATTCTTGGTGAGAAATGAAGTGAAGAGGGCTTGGCTATTTATAGGAAAAGGAAGGGACAAGGTGGGAATTACTACAATTGTCTTCAGATCGATTTCAACCGTTGGATCGCACTTGGGACACACGGACTGATCTTGGCCCTCCACCTATGTGCCGACATCTCCCCCCCTTGTGACATCATCTTTGATGATGTCATACTAGCTGACTTACCGATATCGTTCCCTGATCAGTGTTCGAATCGCGTAATCTTGCCGAAACTCAAAATTCCGACAACGGTGTTTCGAAGGTTTAAACTTCCTCATTCACAATATCTGGGTTAACTAAATTTTTAATCCCATTGAGGGTATTTCGTTACTGGTTGAACATTTCAGGCCAGATGCGGTCGGTTGCGGAAACGACTTCCGATATCCGTGTTTTCTGGACAATAATTCACGGGTTCGACATATGTCCTGTCGTAAGAAACCTTAATCCTGGTTTGTCACAACACTCAAGTTTACCACGGGTTCACTTTTTACTATCTGCCTATTCTCATAAATACCCGGTCTCTTATTTGCTCTGTTGGTTTTAATCGGCTTCAAGATAGTCCACTCCGAGGTAGAATTTCACCTGGTTTATAAGAAGTCCGGATGTTTCGACTTAAACCCTACATCTCGAGGTAGGATTTTATTTCTATCCGTTCTCGAATGTCCTGTTGGCTCTTTTTTACGAATATATTATTATTTAATTCAAATATCTAGATATTTATTTATTATTATTATTATTTCTTTTAATTTTTATTTATTTTTCTAAGCATAAAATATTATTTATTTATTTATTTATTTTGAATTTCAGCCCTTATTTAATATTTTTTCCTAATTCATTTGTCTTATATTCTAATCCAAGTAATTAGCCATTAATTACTTAATTAGCCATTCACTAATTGTTGATAATTTTCTTAATTAGGATAAACTATTATCTCACAACTATTTGACTTACATTGGTATTTTATATCTCATGTAAAATATTAAAAATACTGGGGCCATAAAGTGCTTTTAATATTATTTTATTTATGCTCTATATATATATTTTAAAATTAAAGATCATATCATATGGTATTTATCATAATAATTTTAGGTCATCTTCTTCCTTATAAAATACATTTTTCATTGACCTTAGCTCTTTTTCTTTTCTAATTTTCACAGTAATTTCCCTAAGTAATAAGGTAATTTTGGCCATTTATTGAAACCACATATTCACCTCTAACACTTAAGAAATATTTATTTATGTTTAATAGTCATCCGGGTACCGAATATTTGGGTATTACATTAGTAGTGGTCAAAACCGTTATAAATACACAGTTTTGACTACTACAAAACTGTTTTTTTGGATAATGTTTTTTGGACTAATTAGACGGTTCGAACTTGGTAGGTTCATGATAAGGAAGTGTTTAACAAATTAACACTTCGTGCATGGTTGAAATTTTTCCTATTGATATTCTACATCGAGTTTCTGAATTTCGTTACGTAACAATACGTAGGCCAATGTGTTATCAGTTTTAGCTTAACTTTGATATCCAACTAATAATATTGAAGAAAAAGAAAGAAAAGTCACATCCACACTTCGCTTTGATCTTTAGTAATAAAAGGGTAATTAGTACTAATAGCTGGTTACATCAATTTGGTTACAGTCACATCAGAGAAAGAGGGTTGGTTGATCTGAGTAGAAAGTATATGATAGTAACGAGGCAACGAATAGTAAGAGTAAAAAAAAGAAGCCCAAATTGGAAGAGTGCAACATGTACAAGCAGATACAATATCCGAATTTGATATAATAGCTACCTAGCTACAATCCTAAATATTTATAGAAACTAGATAGATAGTTTATTTCTGTGTTAAATATAATATATTAATTTACTTTACTTTGTCTCTCAAATTTATAATCTCTTTCTTAAAGTATTACTATAGATTACGTAGATTAAGATGATTTTCGTCAAAGGGTGTTGGAGATATAGAAATTATTAGATAGTTGAGATCTTTACTATTGTTAGTTAAGATTTTAATAAGGGTAGTTAATCATTGTAAGATCTTATAAATAGAGATTTAATTATATGGATCAAAGTATGAAAGATGTTAGGATCGTCACTCAAAATGAGGGAGGTTAACGTAACTAGGTCTTCATCTCTCATTAATCTTGGAGTTTAAAGTTAATAGATTCACCTAAAAAAAGTTGATTATTGTAATATTATTGTGGCTTATAATTCTCAATAAGAGATTCATATATTTCTCCAAGGTTTATTAACAAAGAGCTAGTAGCTTCAATAAGCATAGATAATCAATTGAAGAGAATATTTTAAGGCAACCCACACATTTATTATTTGATGACGGTGCCGGGCTGCCTCTCATTATGATTTCCCATAAACTTTATTAAAAAAATTTAATTTTAATGCTTTCAGAACCAACGTTGCGAGTCATTTTCAAGTACTCAGCTTTTTATTCATCGTTACTGTAAATGTTGACTATTTATAGTGAATTTTCCCTTTATAATACTAATTCGGTTTAAAAAATTTTATACTTAAATATGTAAGACTCAAGTATGTTCAGGTCTGAAAAGGTGAAAAAAAAAGAGAGAGCATCTTCTGGTCTCGATTTCTT